>BSBN01000556.1:4165731-5550142 GCA_027924645.1 Cunninghamia lanceolata | reverse complement strand
AGGACTTCTTCACCAAACTCAAATCCCTCAGGTTGCAGCTCACATAATGTGGTATTAAGAAAGAGGACAACCAGTTGATTCTCTCCATACTTATTAAGCTTGGTTTAGATTATTTTGTTTTTGTCTCCACATTCTATGCTACCATGGATGCTCTTGGAACTAAATTCACAATGCCTTCACTTGATGACTTTGCTACATCACTCACCAGGGAGCAGGCAAAATTGGTTCAGATGGGCACATTGAAGTCTACAAAGCCTCTGGCACTTCTTGCAAGTCAAGGCACCAAAGATGAAAAGGCCTCAAGTGGTAAGGAAAAGAAATAGAAACCCAAACACCACGACTAAGGCAATGATTCTACTTCACATGCACCTCCTGTTTCATCTTCATCCAGCAAAAAGGAGCAATCCAAGGAGCTACCCACATGCATCCATTGCAAGAAACATGGGCATGATGATACTGTTTGCTACCGCAAGTAGATAGATGAGCTGAAGAATTTTGTTAAGAAACTTAGTGTTGGTTCTCCTTCAGCTTTGATTTCTAGTTCATCCTCTTCTACTCCTTCATCACATCAATCAGGATCTACTGAGACATGCCATGCCAGTATTGATAATGGAGCTGAGAAATACAAAGGTAAGGCACTTCGTGCCACTACATCTCATGGATTAGGTAAATGGCTTATTGATTTAGGAGCCTCTCACCACATGGCTTCCACTTTGTCTATGTTTTCTACTTTTGAGCCTTGTGATATGCCACCAATCTTGATGGGTAATAATAATTACATGAAGGTGATAGGAAAGGGATCTATTGATATTGGAGGGGGTACTTTTCATGATGTATCGTGTGTGTCTTCCTTATCACATAATTTGCTTTCCGTCTATCAGATTACTCATAATGGTGCAGGGAAAACTGTAGAATTCACACTTGATCTAGCTATCATTAGAGATTTGGAGACCATATAGATTCTTGCTACTGGGGTGGTTGATCATGCATCTTGGTTATATACCTTTTTTTGATTTTGCTCCAGATGATGGTTCTAATCCTTTGACTGTTGATAACACTTCTTATGTGAATATTACTTCTGAGAAGAAGTTTGGGTATTTGAATCTTGATATTCTTGCCACTGATGCATTTTTACATCATGGTGCCCTTCATTCTTCTTATCCACGTCCTTTTTCTGTTGAGATTTATGCTTCTTTGGATGAGCAGGATGATGATACTCTTGAGGGCTTGCAGTCCCTCTTTGCTGACAATCATGGCACTACTCTTGTCAGTCATATTCTATCTTTGGAGACACTTGATTTAGAGGTTCCATTTTGTCCTCAATTGTCACCTTCATGGATTCAACAGGTTGTTCCTAACTTTGTTGTGGCATCTTCAAATTTTGGCATGTGGACACTCATCCAATCTTCAGAGGCATTCATTTTGAGGCCACCTACTTCACAGGTTCTTCAGTATTCACAGGTTGTTCTATTTCTTTCTAAGGGAAGAAATGTGATTTTCCATAAGTGGATTGGCTTTTGCATTCATGTTCGAGCATCCTTTTCTGCTTCTGGAGATTCTACAGTGTTGGAGGATCTTATTGCCTCTATCTTTCCCTCTTATGGGGGGGCTCATGATTGTATTCTTGTGATGGATTCAGTTCTTGGGGGGTCTTAGTTGGAGCTCTTCTTCCATCACTTGTACATATTTATTTGCATGTTTTTGCATTTTTTTTCTCTCTTTTGGAGAGGGGTTTTTTCCCACAGGGTTTTTCTCCTTTTCTCCACCTTATGAGAGATTCTTGTTGTTCATGGGTACCTAATATGGCCTTGTAGCCAGGACCCATTCTTGCATTAGTTGCATGTCTTTCATTTCTCCCTAAGTTGTACTTATGGGGGGGTGTTGGTGTAATTAAATATTTAATTACACTTTAATAAGTTTACTTAGGGTTTATTTTTAATCTTAGGTTATTATTAAGTCATATTAGGGTTTTATTTAACTTGCAAATATAAAAGCAAGTTGTCACATGTAATTCATTATTCTTTTTCACTAATTGCATCCATTTTATTGTGCAAATACTCTCATATGCTTTTTTTCTCTATAGAAGGTTAATCTTTGGCTTGTAGAAGATTCTGGTGTTTTAGGTTTATCATAAACTTCAACAAAAGATACTGTCAATTGCCACAAGTGCAAGAACAATTGTCACGAGGCACAATCATCATGAATGAAGAATATTGTGGGCATCATTTGCAGTTTTCACTAAACAATATTGCAAGATTCATATGTCATGTTGATATCAGAGTGTCTCTGGATGACATTACCAAGCTCTAGCCACTACAAGCCAGTTTCACTGCAATTAAAAAACTAATTGTGCATACTAGCAATAAGAGTTAGTGAAAAGGGAGTGTTCATTACACATGGACCTATCCATATGTTCAAAAATGTTAAATTTTCTGACCATGATAAGCAGTTATTGCACTTAGAAAATTAAACCCTAAACACCATGAAACTTAAACTTGATGACTCAAAATACTGAATCTGAATACATGAATCTACAAACACATACTGCTGAAAATATGTACACCAAAAACACAGTATTGCAACTATTTTCTCATTAAATTTGAAAAGAAATACACTGTACTAGCTCAAAACTGGAAAAAATCATTCACTTATACCCCTGCATTTATTTTATAGATGAAGGCAGCTAGAAAAATAAAGAAAAAGAAAAATCTAAACTTAGACTTCTAAATATTTGAAACGGCATTAGACTTCTAAATTTGGCACAGAAGTTAACTCTATGCTAAAATAGAACCTTCTCATGCAAGGTGCCTTGTCCAAGAACAAAAATAGTACCTTCCTAACTTGGAACAACACTTCTAAATAAGGAAGTTGTATTCATGTGCCTCTATCACAAGGCTGCATACTAAAGGTTGTTGTGCCTTCACATAGATCTCTCTGCTGCACAGAAACCAAGGTGAACTATGCCATCACTACTACGCCATGCTGATGTTGCTCTTGACTAAACCTACAACCCATCCATACACAGACCAATGCCACTGCTGGGAATGCTTCTCTGCCGAGAGGAAATTGAAGTGTACCATTGCACTGTTGAAGTATTAACACCTTCACAGCAACAAGGGTAAAACTGTAACGCTCCCTCTTTGCAAAGAAAGTGTTCCCCATCAAACCATAATATTATCACATCATCTTGAACCTCTCATCTACTAAGGGCATAATCATTATTTTGACCATTTGTGAACCTGAAGAAATATACCCTTGTATCACTACTCCCTTCTATACTTTAAAATCTCTTCAGAATCTTGAAGGTGTAAATCCCTTGTACAAGGAAAACTTCATCAGCAAACTGCCAACCTTCTTTGTCATGCATGTCAACTTCATGGGTCAAATTCTTCCAATACCACTTCATGAATTGTCCAAGACTTCTTGCAATAATACACTCATCTGTATATAGTGACAAGATAATTTTTATTGGCAAATGTAAAACCAAACTCCACAAATTTTATCGATGCCTTGTCTGCCTATAGAAAAATGAAAGAGTTGTTCAACGCCTTCAAAGTACCGGAGGGGTTGTAGATGTGGAACATAGAGGTTGAATGGTGTGGCATGCAAATTTATTCCGCCATGTTTTCCACAATGTAGCCACGCGTCTGCAGAGAAAAACATTAAAAATATTTGAAATTTTTCCATGGACCCTAACTTTTATTTAGGCGATTTAAACAAATGAGAAAATTAATTACCAATGGGCTAAAACAGCCATTGACAAATCAGAAAACTAGGTTTCATAAATTTCTGTAATATAAAAATTGTTGAAAAAACTAACTTTAGATAAGGTAAAAAATTTCCCCTCAGCACGAGGTTCAAAACGGAGAAAACTATAGGCAAAAGATTTATTTTTGCCATTGCACATAGTCTGAAGCCAACTGATAGATCCGAGCAAAAACAAGACTTACCTTGCCTACGACAGGGACTAACAAGTTAAAGGTTATCATGAGGCACCAGAATATTTCTATGGTCAATGCTACTAGGGAAAATTTTGAACTGCCAAGAAATTCAGTGATGCATTAACACTGTCAAATTATTTTTTCCTTCAAATTCTTTTACTACTTTAGTGTCAATCAAATAAAAGTGTGACTCCAGAAAACTAGTAGTTTTAATTGTTTAAATGACTAGTAAAACACAGCTATTGCTTGTGGTCGAAGAGATTGACCCTACGTAGCTTCTAGATTAAAAGTGCGTCAAGACAGATTGAAATATCAAAACAAAATAAGGAAGAGAGAAGGGAGGCTCAGTTTCAGTTAAGATGGAAGTTGAGCAAATAAATATAGGTATGCACATCTAATCAATTATTAAGTTGGTAGTAGGGTCATTTTCACTGTAACATCATTTTATTGACGTAACAATCATGGTATATTAGATTATATATAGTTTCATGGATCAAGCTTCCTAATCAATGTAAGAAGTATAGGTATGTGGAAGTGGCATATTAAAATGGGGCACACAAAGTATTCTCTATTGGATAACTGATGCAAGAGATCCGCCTTTTGCATGCCCTCACTGCTATGTTCAATTTCTATTTTTTTAAAGTCAGTTTTAGTTAGTTGTTTTAGGAATCTCCCAATGCTCTTTATTGCATGATAATGCATGTAAAAAACATTCTATCATTTGTTTGTTTCTATTTTTTTCCATATAGTTTCCTTTGCTATAAAACAATGTATTAAGCGTTGTAGGTGCTTGGTGTTTTAACAGTAATAAAAGGTTTCTTCTATGTGTGTATATATATTTTATGATTGATTGTTTGTTTCTTTTTATCTGTTGTCATATTGGCTTTTATAATCTTCATTCTCATAGATCTATAGATGTGCTAATTTAATCATGTTATATGGACATTTAGAAGGAAATAAAGTAAATCATCTAAGAGTTCAAATTAAATGATAAATTAGAACATCCTTATGTTGGCTTGTGCCCAAAAATGCAATTTATTGACATGTCTCATTTTGGCTTAGCTCTCTATTTAAACTTGCTATCAATCCAATGACCCCATTATGATTGACTCCTTGTGCTCATTTGACTTTATTTGCCCTTGTCTAAGCTTCATACTACAGTCATGGAAGTCTATTGTCATGTCTTAAGCCCACTTATACGCATATTATGTATTCTTAGACATTTATATTTTTGTCATGTATTTGAATCTAGTCTTGGGCATTTTATATGTTGTGACCTAGTTAGTCTCTTACATTTGAATTCCAGACTTTTATTATGTCTTAAAGCCCCAAGTTTCTAGTTACTTTAATCAAGTAGTGCTTTAAAATTTGTAGTAGTCTAAGAACATCTTGTATCCTAGACCCACCATAAACAGCCGACACGTTGTGCCGACTGTTTACTAAATCTTTAACGCCCTTTCATTGTTGCAAGTATGGGCCTAACTGGTGTTGTCATTGATGTCAACATACTCATGTTGAATTGATGAGAAAGATTAGATGAGTTGTGTGTTAAGGATATTGAGAAAATTAGTCTCAATCAGGAACAATGAAGAACAGTGATGACAAGAAGGTAAAAGTCCTCAAATAGGTTGAGGATCAGAGGATACAGTTTAAAGGGTTTGTAGATATAAGTCCTGAGATGCTCCAGTAAAGTTTTCAGAGGTCCGCATGAAGATCTAAAGAAGTTATGGTCTCTCAAGTAGAACCAGTTTTGGTAGGTGTTCAGAGGTAACAGATTGTCACAGATAGGTCCGGTGAGATTCAAAAATTCATTATCCTGTTCTGCAGATTTGAGGAAGTGTTGAGGACGTCCCTGTGAAGTATCAACTAGATTGGTTCGTGGTTTGAAGGTCCGGAAGAGCCTATTCCTTTGTGACAGTGATGACAGACTATGTTCTTGAAGCTCTGGATGAAGGAAAGAAGAATTCTAGTAGGATGATGAAGTGCGGATGTTCTTGGTGATTTAGGGAAGGTTATGATGATCGTTGGATCATGTCCAGTTCATGTTGGTGGTCTGCATTGAAGTTAGAGTTTGCATTTGAAGAATAACCACCGGATATTGGTGTTCTTCTTGAGACTGGCCGACCAGATGTATTACACGTCTTGCGGATGTTCTTGTAGGTGTTTGCCGACTTAGATGATTGTTCCTAAGTCGATGCCTTGTATAAACAAGGGATTGTGAAGTCATTTTGAAGTGTGTCATGTGGAGATGAGCGAGTGGTAGTGAAGAAGAGAGCGAAAGGCAGAGCAGAAGTATTGAGCTTAATGGAACTGATTCAAGCATGGTGAAGATACTATTCTCCAGTTCATGTACGTGATACTTATTTCTTTGTAGACAGTGTGTCTCTTGTAGGTAGTGAGCCTCTTGTGAGTAGTGTGCTCAGGTAGTGAGCCCTAATTGGCATGTGCCATTTTGTTCTTTCTATTCTTCTAACAGAGAATACATTCTTGGGTTAATCACCCCGTGGTTTTTCCCTTAACCAGGTTTTCCACGTCAAAATCTTGGTGTCTCATGTGTTGATGAGTTTCTGCTTTTGATTTGAATGCATTATGTTTCATGTTTAATATACTGCTAATCACTAAGAGGATTTAAGTGTGTAAATTGGAGAAAGTTTTGCACAACTAATTCACCCCCCCTCTCAGTTGTGTGCCCTAAGTCTAACAATTTCAACCACCCACTACGATATGTTCAATGTATCTCAGTTGATACTATTGACATAAATTGATGAGTCAAAAAGATTTCGACCAGCGGTTTTACATGTTAGCTGGTTAAGCTCTTCCCACTTAAACCTATTATGTCATGATATATAAAATCCCTTATGCTTAAATTTATATATTTTATCTAAAATTTAGTTTCATATAAAATTTCATTTAGTTATATGAAAAGAAGCCATTGTTACTTTAAAATTAGTGGACATGTTTTATTGAAACCAATTTCTCAAATGAAGTTCAATTTCTTCAATTTTAATACGGTAATACACATAAATAAATCCAGCTAATGCCTATAGTCGTTATCATGGCATCCCAAGTAGATGACATTTTCATTTTATATAAATAGTTCCATTTGTTAAGCAACGAATTCTGTGCAGAGTCAAACTTTAAAAATACACTTCTGGCAAGAAACATATAAAACGAACCACTTTAGAAATATTATAAGTGTTCTTAAATTTCTATTGAGAAAGGAATCAAAATAAAGACCTGCTTTATGCATTCTTTTGACTGACAGCAAATAATCCAGTTAAAAGAGAGAAATGATTGAATTGAGTGGTGATTGTGATGTCCTGAGCCAGATTAAAATGGGATTATTTAGGAAGGGGTTCTATGGAATCCTTATAGGAATTATTTTCATAGAGTAAAGGGTCTTATGAGAAGAATAAAATTATGTTACAAGTTAAATTAGAATCTTGTGCAAAAAATCAGGAGCCGCTACTTTTTAGATTTTAGATTTTAAGGGGGTGGCTTTGGGTCGGGCTCAAAGTTTCACCCACCCACTTCTTAAAATTTGGCTTGCAATGTCATTCATCTATAATTTTTTAAATTCTTGCAAATAATTTTTTAGATTTAGCTATAAAGTTGTAGATCCAAGTGTAAATTCAACGTTCATTGTTGCTAAAAATAACCATGAGCACCAACTTCTTAAAATTTTGGAGCTTACCCATTATTAAAAATCCATGGGACCACTTGCTTATGAAAGGTCCTAAAAATTCTCAATGTTGATTTTGATAGCTAGGTCGGATCCCTTCTAGAGACCGACCTAGTAATAAAATGCTAAATGGCCTACCGGCCTTAGCATTTCGAGATCTCAGATTGTATTATCCGATTAAGGCAAGCCCCAATTGGACGAACTCACCATTCTATGTATCTTGAAATTACAAATAGGTCAAGACCTATTTCAAATGTAACATATATATAATTTGGCACCAAAACGGTTGTATGATCTCATATAAATGAAGAGTGACTGGCAGTCACAATGTACAACAATCACTTACCAAATTCTGCTTTGCAAAATCAGCGATCTACTACAAGCATAGTGAAAGGGCTCCGCCATTGGTTGAACTATTCGACAGGTTCAACGGTTCAACGGTTCAACAGTGAAGGGCTCTGTCGATGGTTGAACTGGTTCAATGGTTCAACGGGTTCAAAGGTTCAGCAGTGAAGGGCTCCGCCGATGGTTGAAGTGGTTCAACGGTTCGACGGGTTCAAAGGTTCGATAGTGCAAGGGTTTTGCCGATGGTTGAACTGGTTCAACAGTTCAACAGTTTGATGGGTTCAAAGGTTTGACAGTGCAAGGGTTTTGCCGATAGTTGAATTGGTTCAACAGTTCAATGGTTTGACGGGTTCAAAGGTTCAACAGTGAAGGGCTCCGCCGATGATTGAACTGGTTCAACGGTTCGACGGTTCAACTGATTCAATGGTTCAAAGGGTTCGATAATTCAAGAAGAGGCCATGTTGTATTTTGATATCTATGTTTCGTGCCTTAGCTGGGCAAAGTTGTAATCTATTTCTACTCTTAATATAAATTAGATCTGAGATTTTCTTGCTAGGTTTTTCACCTCCAAGAGGGAGGTTTTCCTAGGGTATATGTGTGTTATGTGAGCATTTATGTTTCATTGTTTCTTACTGTCAATCTGAATATTAAAATTAACATGGTATCAGAGCCAAATTTGAATTATTATAATCAGATTTGCAGCATTCAGTTATTTACATTCTGCTCTTATCATTAAAGATCAGATAAAATGGCTCACAGTCTCAGGGTTGAAGACAGATTGGATGGGGCTTTCAATTTCACGACATGGAGAGTCCGCATCATGCTTGCGTTGAATGAAAATGACCTTGTAGACTTTGTGACCAAAGAATCTTCCGAGCCTGAGGCAGAAGGAGAAAAGACCCAATGGAGGAAGAAAGATCTTCAAGCTCAGAAGATCTTAATTGATTCAGTAAAAGATCACATTGTTCTCATCATCTCCAAGCTGAATACAACAAGCAAAATGTTTAGAACCTTAGAGGAGATGTATGAAATCAACAACACTAGTCGTGTTCTAGCTTTGAAGCAGCAGCTTCATCACATCAAGATGGCTAAAGGTGAATCCGTCATGGCTTACTTAATGAGGATTTCTGATTTGAGAGATCAACTCTCATCTATTGGAAAGATTGTTGATGAAAATGATTTAACTATGCTAGCCTTCAATGGTCTTCCAGCATCTTGGGAATCCTACATTCAAGGAATTAGTGCAAGAGCTGATTTGCCCAAGTTTGACAGATTAAGGGCTGACTGTATCCAAGAAGAGTCTCGACTGGCTGCTAGAGGAGTTATCAAAAACACTCATGAAGACAATCATGTCCTTGCTGTCCAGTCTTTCAAGAAGAAAGAGGCTATTGGAAGAAGAACAATTTCAAGAGGAATAGAGATCAAAGGTCTAATCCATCTCATGATTCGAAGAAAAAGAAAAAGGACCTGTCTCACATCAAGTGCTTCAGGTGTGACAAATTCGGTCACTATGCAAGGGACTATTTATCCCAGTCTAAGCAACAAGGAGCAAACTTAAATGAAGTCTCAAATCAGTCTAATACTGAAGACTTCCTTTTCATTTCTGCTTTGTCAAGTAATGTACCCTCAGACAGTGATACTTGGCTGATTGATAGTGGCGCATCTAGACACATCATCGGCTATCGAGAGAACCTCTCAGATTTAGTGGAGAAAGAGTCTAATCTTCATGTGGTCATTGGTGATGATGCTCGCTATTCTGTGAGAGGTTTTGGTACTACTTCCCTTAATTTAGATTTTGGAATTTCTCTTCACCTCAGTGATATTTTGTTTGTGCTGGGAATCAAAAGAAACCTTATCTCCATATCAGCACTAGAAGATAAGGGTTATCAGATTGCATTTTCTGAGGGAAGGGTGCTTGCATGGCCTAAGAAGTCCAGCATCAAATCAGCTCGTGTCATTGGGAATAGGTATGAGAGCCTATATAAGCTTTCATCACGTCCAGTTCAAGCTCTCATTCATGAAGCACCGGAGTCAAGCGAGCTATGGCATAGAAGACTTGGACATCTTCATTTCCAAGCCCTCCCCACACTTGAGAAGATAGTTAAAGGTATGCCTAAACTTAGTCATATTCATGATAATACATGCAAAGGTTGTGCTATGGGTAAGAACACTAAGAGTCCATTTCATCAAAGTGAAAGTAGGTCTAAAGAGAAATTAGCTCTTGTGCATTCTGATTTATGTGGACCTATGTTTGTTGCTTCCCCAAGTGGATTCTTGTGTTATGTAATCTTTATAGATGACTACTCTAGGAAAACTTGGATTTACTTTCTCAAATCAAAAGAATCTGATGAACTTCTAAGTAGATTCAAAGAATTTAAAGCTTTAGCTAAAAATCTATCTGGGAAAAGAATTAAAGTTTTAAGGTCTGACAATGGAGGTGAATACACCTCGGGTAGTTTTCATGATTTTTGTGTTGAGGCAGGGATCAAGAGGGAGTTTTGTGTTCCCTACAACCCTCAGTAAAATGGGGTTGCAGAAAGAAAGAACAAATCCATAGTTGAGGCAGTAAAAGCTATGATTCATGATGAGGATCTGCAGACTTTCCTATGGGCCGAAGCATCTAGGACTGTTGTCTACATTTAGAATAGATGCCCTCACCATGTATTGAAAGATATGACTCCAGAAGAAGCATTTTCAGGGATCAAACCTGATATCAGTCACTTGAGGATCTTCGGGAGTCCAGTATATGTCCATGTACCCAAAGAGAAAAGAACCAAGTTGGAACCTTTTGGCAAAAGAGGCACTCTTGTGGGCTACAACGAAACATCCAAAGCATTTAGAATTTACATTCCAGGACAGAAGTTTATTGAGGTTAGTAGAGATGTCACTTTTGAAGAAAATATTGCACTCAAAAGATCTAAAGGCTCAAGTTTAGAGATTGACAATGAAGTCCATGATAACCCCCAAGACATGGATATTGAGCATGATACTGAGATTTAGAGAAAGTCTACAGAATCTAAAAATCATGATGATCCAAGTGAACCTTTGGATCCTACAGATGGGCCTAGGGACATTAGCATGACTAAGAAGAGACCTCTTTGGATTCAAGAGGCAGAAAAGGTTGCAGCTCCAAGTGGCACACGTAGAGAAAGAAGGAGACCTAAGAAATTCTCAAACTATGTTGCATTGATGTGTAATCTCATTGAGACTGAACCTTCTAATGTTGAAGAGGCCATGAACCAACAGACATGGAAGAATGCTATGGATGAAGAATATCAGTCTATCATTAAGAATGATGTTTGGGATATTGAGCCTAGACCTAAAGGTAAGTCTATTGTATCTTCCAAATGGTTGTTTAAAATTAAACATGCTGTTGATGGAAGTATTGAGAAATACAAAGCTAGATTTGTGGCTCGTTGCTTCTCTCAGAAAGAACGCATAGATTATGAGGAAACCTTTGCCCCTGTTGCTCGATATACTTCCATCAGGACTATCATTGCTATTGCCGCAGCTAAGGGATGGAAGTTGCATCAGATGGATGTAAAGACAACCTTCCTCAATGGTGTTATTGAAGAAGAGGTCTACATTGAGCAACCTGAAGGCTTTGTGATCCATAAGAAAGAATCTCATGTATGCAAATTGAAGAAAGCATTATATGGCCTTAAGCAGGCACCCTGTGCTTGGTATGAAAGAATTGATAAGTACTTGGTAAGCCTAGGATTCTGTAAGAATGATGCTGATCCTAACCTTTACTTCAAGGTATTCAATGGTGAAATGTTGATTTTGGTTTTATATGTTGACAATCTATTCCTAACTGGAGAAGATCATCTCATTCTTAGATGTAAGGAAGAACTGACTTTAGAATTTGAAATGAAAGATCTAGGTCTCATGCATTTCTTTCTAGGGTTAGAAGTATGGCAAAGACCCAATGAAATTAGTCTAAGTCAAGGAAAATATACCATTGATATTTTGAAGAGATTTGGAATGCTAGATTGTAAACCTATGCCTACTCCTATGGAAACTAACTTAAAGAAGTTGAGTGAATCTGCAGCTAGGTCTGATCTTGTGAGTCCCACTGAATACAGGCAGCTGATTGGATCCTTGATGTATCTAGTTAACACTAGACCTGACATTTGCTATGCAGTGAGTGCCCTCAGCCAGTTTATGTGCAAACCAAGGCAGATTCATCTTGTTGCAGCCAAGCATATCTTGAGATATTTGCGTGGTACAGTTGGATATGGATTGAAGTACTCTTCCAACATAGTCATTACCTTGGAAGGCTATTCTGATTCTGATTGGGCAGGAAGTGTCACTGATAGAAAGAGCACTTCTGGAGTTTGCTTCAGCTTGGGATCCGCCATGATATCCTGGTGCAGCAGAAAATAGTCTTCAGTAGCATTGAGTACTGCTAAAGCAGAATATATTGCAGCTTGTGTGGCATCTCGAGAAGTAGTGTGGCTTCGAAAACTCCTTGCAGATTTGTTTGGACAACCCTGGGAGCCTACAGTTATTCACAGTGATAACCAGAGCTATGTGAAGCTCTCTACCAATCCTGTGTTTAATGACAGATCAAAGCATGTGGAAACTCAGTATCACTATATCCGGGATATGGTGCAAAGGAATGCTATTTAGCTGAAGTACATCAGCACTGATGAGCAAACAACAGATGTTCTCACCAAACCCCTTGCTCAAGTGAAGCTTGCATATTTTTGAGACAAGCTTGGAGTTGTAGAGAATGAAGCTCTAGCTGAGAGGGAGTCTCAGCATCAGTGATACATTATATTGTATCTTCCACCCTCTGCGAGTAGGCATGGTGGACCCACTCTTTGCGAGTAGGCATGGTGGTAATGCACTCTTCTCTGGGAGAAGTTTGAGGTGAAAGCCCTCTTCCACCCTCTGCGAGTAGGCATGGTGGAGCCACCATCTGCAAGTAGGTATGGTGGATATCATGGGAGAAATTCCATGATGTGCTTGTTCACCCTCTGGGAGTATCTATGGTAAATGTCATGAGGAGATGACAATAAGCACTTATGTTTTCATCCATGGGAGTATCCATAATGTTAGTCACTATGTGACTTGATCCTTATGAAGGAATCCTCCCTAGCTAAGAGGGAGTGTTGATTTTGATAGCTAGGTCGGATCCCTTCTAGAGACCGACCTAGTCATAAAATGTTGAATGGCCTACCGACCTTAGCATTTCAAGATCTCAGATTGTATTATCGAATTAAGGCAGGCCCCAATTGGACGAACTCACCATTCTATGTATCTTGAAATTACAAATAGGTCAAGACCTATTTCAAATGTAACGTATATGTAATTTGGCACCACAATGGTTGTGCGATCTCATATAAATGAAGAGTGACTGGCAGTCACAATGTACAGCAATCACTTACTGAATTCTGCTCTACAAAATCAGCGATCTACTACAAGCATAGTGAAAGGGCTCTACCGTTGGTTGAACCATTCGACAAGTTCAGTGGTTCAACGGTTTGACGGGTTCAAAGGTTCAATAGTGAAGGGCTCCGTCGATGGTTGAACTGGTTCAACGGTTCAACGGGTTCAAAGGTTCAACAGTGAAGGGCTCCGCTGATGGTTGAACTGGTTCAACAGGTTCAAAGGTTTGATAGTGCAAGGGTTCCGCCGATGGTTGAACTGGTTCAATGGTTCAACGGTTCGACGGGTTCAAAGGTTCGACAATGCAAGGGTTCCGTCGACAGTTGAATTGGTTCAACGATTTGACGGGTTCAAAGGTTCAACAGTGAAGGGCTCTACCAATGATTGAATTGGTTCAACAGTTCGATGGGTTCAAAGGTTCAATAGTGCAAGGGTTCTGCCGACCATTGAACTGGTTCAACGGTTCGACGGTTCAACTGATTCAATGGTTCAAAGGGTTTGATAATTCAAGAAGAGGCCATGTTGTATTTTGATATCTATGTTTCGTGCCTTAGCTGGGCAAAGTTGTAATCTATTTCTGCTCTTAATATAAATCAGATCTAAGATTTTCTTGCTGGGTTTTTCACCTCCAAGAGGGAGGTTTTCCCAGGGTTTATGTGTGTTATGTGAGCATTTATGTTTCATTGTTTCTTACTGTCAATTTGAATATTAAAATTAACAAATAGCACCTATCAAGATATTTTAGGAAGCTCCCCTCCATGGGACCACAACGTTATTTCTTACAATTTGATTACATCTAGGTAAATGAAATATTATAAAAGTTGTCACCAACATTTTGGTTTTAAATGCCCACTGTTAGCTCCCAAAAATTACTATAAAATAAAATCCATAGTAAAACCATTGTTACTATTATGTTCACAACACCTTCAAATGTACGCAAATTTATAGTAGCAACGACAGGAAGGACCGACAGTGTTCCACTATGATCGGTTATGGTCATTCAAAACTTAAGTAGTAGAATGCTAAGTAGTCACCCATTCACTTTAAGTATATTCTAGGCCACCAAAGCATAATTTAGGCTCTTGGATAATTCAATGCTCGACAACACTTTTCAAATGGAAGGATGATGGGTACAGGGAATGTCTATCTGGTATACTTAATGTACATTTAATCAAATAATAAAAAATAATAAACTAGCAATTGCGCCTTGCTGTGCAATGGATGCGCTGACAATGATTGCATTCCTTGAGTTCATTACTCTTTTAGCATAAAGTGGGGCAATGTGTGAGGTCATTAAGCAAGTGATGTTTTGTATGCATCTCCATAAACAAGTGGCAACATCAAATTTTTTTTTTCAAACATAAATGCCACATACAAATGTAGTACTAAATAATCAATAGTTTAGAATTTTGCAGTGGAGACTTCCAACTTAGAATGCTCATTACACCCAAAAACCAAATAAAAATTTATATAAAAACAAGAAGGTACTTGTGGTTACTTAGGAGGATTTTTTTGTAATAAGAGGTGAAATTTTTTATTTTCCCCTTAAAATTTTGCTCAATGATTTTCACATGTTTTTTGAAACATTAAATATAGAATTCCATAAAAGAAATTCAAAATCTTCTCACGTAGAGGAAAAGTCACCATTTACAAGCATAAATTGATTGAAGAAAATTTGACATCATATTTGCTTTCATAGGGAATGTGGGTACAATGGGAAGCATATTTATCCTTATTTGAGTCGTAGGAAGTGCATTTGAGTAAAGGACATAATTGCAAACAACAAATGATTCGAATGTTACTAAAAATTGAATATCAAAGGTCATATTGATAAACAAAAGTAACAAACAATCACTAATCTTGGAGGTCATATGAATGAGGTAAACATGTATGACTTGAAAAATGAGTTCAATTAGCAATATTCTTTAAAAATGATTATATTAATTACATACATTTATTTTAAACAATAGCTTGTCTATAATAGTAGTAAGAAGAATCAATCCCTTTTTTATATAGAATAATAAATATAACTATAATATATATTTTATATATAAAATAAATATATGATTAAATAACGAATATATTTAAATATTAAATATAATATATTTAATTTAAAATTGTTTTAGAAATATATTCAATAATGTACATTATATAAAATATAACTTATATAATAATAATATAAATATATTATATATTTTATGAAAGGAAGCAAGGTACGCGAAAACACTTCTTACACTAATCTTAAAGGATTATTGTACAAATTTTCAATCTTTACAGTTACAAAAAGTAGAAACACATACAAACATAAAATAAACAATATACCATAACACAAGGTGTACGTGGGGAAAACCCTTTTAGGAGAAAAAAACTCAAACTCCAAAGTATTCCAATGTATTATTCAATAATCTAAACAAGGTTACAATACACTTGCAAATCAAGCCTTTACAAGAGTATCACCTGTTGGTTTTTCTTCTGAATCAGCATTAGGGTTTGCCAGTTCTAATGCATAGGCAGATTCAGCCAACTGAATACAGGAGGTTGCGTGAGCTCCTCCCCTTCACTTCTGGTTCTGCCGCACCAAGGGGGGTGTCCCTATTTGATAAAAGTATAACCTTGACTAGCTCAAAGACAGAAGGATTTAACTTGACAGCAACAGGCAGAATACTCTCATGTATGGACCAAGATTTGTGTAACAAATCACAAGGTTGGCAACATTCTTGGACATGATGTCTGGTTGGGTATGAGAGCATGCAGGGATCCTAATCCTACTCCTACAACTAACAGGTGGAAGTGATGAGATGGGTTGATTTGATTTTTGGATGCAAAGCTGGACATGGTATATAACATCAACACAGAGCTAGATTGGTGCCTATCCAGGGCTTGGAGTCGGTAGACATACACCTGTGAATGATCAGCATGAACAACTAAAATTGGATTTCAGGGGGATATACATGATATCTGCCTTACATATATCTCCCAATATAGAGTGTTAAGCTGTCTATACTTATGGCATCCCTATTGCAGTTTACCCTTCCCAATATTCAATCTGAAAACAGTTTAATCTACCCCTTGAGCAGAAGTTAAAAGATTAAACATTCAACACAGGAATTCTATGTTCTAGAATCTCAGACATTCCTTGAATGCCTAGACTCAGAAGAAAGATACATGCAAAACTGGAGACAGAATCAGCATAACACATGCAAACATAGCATTATTCATATAAAATTGACCATGAAATCAGTGGATTCATGCACAAACGTACAATAGGAGATACATAAACTCACAAGTTTTGCTACACAGAGCAACCAAAACCAGTTGTATCTTATTACAGAGCCAAAATGTCTAGTTTTCAACAACCTAAAATGAGTAACACTTCCTGCTTATAACAGCCAAAGAAGCGTACTCAGCATTAATTACATGGCTTTGACAAAAAAAATTTGCCAGATACAGATCCTCAGAAGGAATGGCGCTCAGAAAAAAATAATGCAGCAGACAAAGGGGGGCCTCGAGCCATGCGCCATCATCTGGGGTCTTCATTCAAAAATCGGGCGACCTGACCATGTGTACCATTGCCCACATCCCTGCATCGTCGCCATTGATGTCTCAACCACCCGCGGCCGCGTAAAAATTGTCGCTGCGTTCAAAAAGAAATTTCCTGCTAAAATGCATTTTCTGAAGTTTCAAATGTGTAGGGAAATTAATCCCACATTGGTGCCGCGGAGACTCCTTCAGCAGTTTATAAACAGGGCCACAAACATAATAAGCGTCGAGCGCTTTTGCCACGCTCAACACATGCCTCTCAGCCCAAAGCCCATCGCCCAAACCTAGGCCATCGGCTCACCCCACAAATCTCTCATCGATCTCAACGGTCTCACCGACCGCTACCTTCGCATTCCCCTTCATCGGCCAGAGAAAGACCGTCGGGCCGACCCTCCAAACCTTCACCGATCTCATCAGTTACACCGATGAAGCCACCGCAATCCTCTGTCGGCCAGACTACTACCATCGGCCAACCAAAAAGCCTCCTCGCCGATAGGCAAAAGTCACACCTACGCTTACACTATATTCCTTGTCATCGGCCAGAGAAAGATCGTCGGGCTAACTTCCCAGACTCCCACCGACCATACACGTCTCCCCGATGGCCACCAAAACACACTACGTTAGTGGTTACCAATCCACCCTCCTCCTCCATCGGTATGACCAAAAATTATCGGGAAGACCACAAATTACTACACCGATAGATCAAAGTCCTGGCGACCACACATATGCCCAAATCCCCATCAGCTCGAGTAACGATATTGGTAGAGGCCAAAACCCCTCTGCCGGTAGCAACAGTCCCGCCAATGGTCTTTCCGTCTCCAAGACACACTCCCGCGTCACCTCGATATGTCGAACACCAACCTCACCATCGGCCAGACTCCCAACTGTCGGCCTAGCATGAAATCCCCCTGTCGATGAAGAGTATTACACTGATGAACACCAAAAACACAAAGCGCTGAATTGTTGAACCATTGAACCACGAACTGGTTCAACCTGATGGTTCAACACTGAGGTTCAAACATCAAAAATAATACTCCATCTGCAAAACACTCCTGCCGAGAGCAAAAAACTCAAAGCATCGAACTATTGAACCTTGAACCGCTGAACCATTGAACTTAGAGAAAAAAGGGTTCAAGTTCAAACCGAAATGTCGAAGACACAAAAACGAACGCATGCCGATGGAGAAAACACAAAGACCCCTCCTCAAGAAATGAGATGCAGATGCTGAAAAACACTGAAGGGGTGCCAAAACTTAGAACCTTTTTTGGATTTTTTGGGATGGTGCCTGCATGAAAATTGCTAAATTAACTGACAGTGAATTCAGGCACCAACAGTGGCTTTGATTGGGGACGTGCAGGTGCAAGACTGTAGCGAGAACCCCAGATCTCTGGGATGCAGACTAGTGCCTTATCCATTGGGCAACAGAGTCATGAAGTTATAATGATCTGCATCACCAATCAAACTTGATGGCCTAAGGCCACCAAGAAAAGGAAAACCAATATTTCCCTTTATCAAACACCTGATTTTCTTTTGATTTCTTCAAATGAAGCCTAAAAGCATTTAACTGTTTGCAGCAAGCCCCTTGGCAATTATTTGTGCTGCTGCTCATTTCTTTTTCTTCAACAAATCTACAGCTAGCTTCATCAGCATATATAATTATCAGTCGTAGAATGTCATCATCATATGAGTCACTGATGTTGCTTGGAAAAATAACAGACTCACATGAAACAAATGAATCCACATCAGAATTTTGCTCTTCCTCAAAAAATAAGAGCTCCTCTGTATCAAACATGCAATATTCAGGCACAAGCAACATCTCATAATCAAATTTATCTTGATGAACATACAGATATCCATCATCATCATGCACGGTAGTTTTGTCATTAATGTCCACTTGAAATGTCTCAAGAGAAGGCAGAAATAACTCAGAATGCAGCCCTACACTGAAAGCTTCATAGTCACCCCTGCAATCAACACTATTCCCAACTGTATGAGCACACACATCTGCAATTTTCCCATCCACCTCTGAATAGTGACCTTGTTTTTTATCTTCACCAGTGCCCTGATAATCAAAAGCAAAGTTTTCAACCTCTGCACTATGAAGGTGGCCAAAATCTTCAAGGAAACACTCATAATCAACATCCAAATATATTTCATCATCTGAAAGGCTCACATATGCATTTGAATGCTGGCAATCACTAGCATATTCACTGCCATCCCTTGAATCAATGTTTCCTATATTCAGAGTGAAGGTCTGCATATCCACTTCATATAAATAATCAGGCATAACTGGGATATGCACACTGCTGCAAGACACAACTTCATGTATGTCTCTCATTTGATCAATTGGAGGGCACCTTGTGTCTGCAAGCTTGTCTTCTAAAGGCTGATAACAATCTTTGTTTTCATTATTACAAGATGTGCTTACATTTTCTACAACATTTTCTTCATGCATCACATCATGGCTGCACACATTATTCTGAAGTATATTTCCCTCTATACAATCATCTCTCAATGCACATACTGGGAGAGCTGAAATATATTCACTTTGATAACTGCTTTGACAACTTGCAGCCATGAAACCTATTGGCATTCCATATTTCTCATTGTTTTCTATGTCCATAGCAAATTGGAAAGCCTGGTGAAGTGTGACTGGTTCTTTATCTCTCAACAGATAACTCATTTCTTCATCAAATGTAGCCAAATAAATTGTCAAGCACAATGCATTATTAGGTCTCATATATTCAGGGATCTACCTGAGCAATTTAATAAACCTAAGATTAAAGGCTGGAACCAGCTCCTCATCTTCCCTTTGGATATTCATAAAATGTATGATCAATGAGGCCACATCAAACCTTTCACAAAACTACCCTAGGAATGCAACTTCTAAATCTATCCATGAAGAAACTGAACAAACAGGCAGGTCTGAAAACCATATCCTAGCATCATCTTCCAATGACTAAACAAAGAGTCTCATTACTACATCTTCATCCTCTACCTCATAATCTTCTATTAAATTACAAAATCTTTACAGATGTTTGTTTGCCGATTCAGAATCTGATCCACTATATTTTGGCAAACATCTTCTAATTTTATTGGGAATAATATTTGGGTAACCATATATCCCTGTGAAATTTAGGGCTTTATTTCTTTCAATAAAGAATGGTCTTCTCTAAGAGCACGACTAGGCTTGCTATTCTAAACTCAACATTTTGAATCAAAGATGAATACCTGGATATATGTTGCAGCATTGATAGGTTCTTTCAACAGAGTCGCCACCTCTCAGAGAGAGGACAGAATGTCAGCAAGGCACTTTTGTTTTCTGGATTCATCACCCCAGCAGAGCACCACATGGTTCCTTTTTGCTGCAACAACTTCACTGGAAACTAGATTTTCCAGCCCTCAGGTTACTTGACTCTCTCTCTCCCCAGCGGAGTCGCCAATTTGTTGGTTTTTCTTCTGAATCAGCATTAGGGTTTGCCAGTTCTAATGCATAGGTAGATTCAGCCAACTGAATACAAGACGTTGTGTGAGCTCCTCCCCTTCACTTCTAGTTCTGCCGCACCAAGGGGGGTGTCCCTATTTGATATAAGTATAACCTTGACTAGCTCAAAGACAGAAGGATTTAACTTGACAGCAACAGGCAGAATACTCTCATGTATGGACCAAGATTTGTGTAACAAATCACAAGGTTGGCAACATTCTTGGACATGATATCTGGTTGGGTATGAGAGCATGCAGGGATCCTAATCCTACTCCTACAACTAACAGGTGGAAGTGATGAGATGGGTTGATTTGATTTTTGGATGCAAAGCTGGACATGGTATATAACCTCAACACAGAGCTAGATTGGTGCCTATCCAGGGCTTGGAGTCGGTAGACATACACCTGTGAATGATCAGCATGAACAACTAAAACTGGATTTCAGGGGGATATACATGATATCTGCCTTATAGATATCTCCCAATACAGAGTGTTAAGCTGTCTATACTTATGGCATCCCTATTGCAGTATACCCTTCCCAATATTCAATCTGAAAATAGTTTAATCTACCCCTTGAGCAGAAGTTAAAAGATTAAACATTCAACACAGGAATTCTATGTTCTAGAATCTCAGACATTCCTTGAATGCCTGGACTCAGAAGAAAGATACATGCAAAACTGGAGACAGAATCAGCATAACACATGCAAACATAGCATTATTCATATAAAATTGACCATGAAATCAGTGGATTCATGCACAAACGTACAACAGGAGATACATAAACTCACAAGTTTTGCTGCACAGAGCAACCAAAACCAGTTGTATTTTATTACAGAGCCAAAATGTCTAGTTTTCAACAACCTAAAATGAGTAACACTTCCTGCTTATAATAGCCAAAGAAGCGTACTCAGCATTAATTACATGGCTTTGACAAAAAAAATTTGCCAGATACAGATCCTCAGAAGGAATGGCGCTCAGAAAAAATTAATGCAGCAGACAAAGGGGGGCCTCGAGCCATGCGCCATCATTTGGGGTCTTCATTCAAAAATCAGGCGACCTGACCATGTGTACCATTGCCCACATCCCTGCATCGTCGCCATTGATGGCTCAACCACCCACGGCCGCGTGAAAACTGTCGCTGCGTTCAAAAAGAAATTTCCCGCTAAAATGCATTTTCTGAAGTTTCAAATGTGCAGGGAAATTAATCCCACATTGGTGCTGCGGAGACTCCTTCAGCAGTTTATAAACGGGGCCACAAACATAATAAGCGTCGAGCACTTTTGCCACGCTCGACACACGCCTCTCAGCCCAAAGCCCATCGCCCAGACCTAGGCCATCGGCTCACCCCACAAATCTCTCATCAATCTCAACGGTCTCGCCGACCGCTACCTTCGCATTCCCTTTCATCGGCCAGAGAAAGACCGTCAGGCTAACTTCCCAGACTCCCACCGACCATACACGTCTCCCCGATGGCCACCAAAACACACTACGTTAGTGGTTACCAATCCACCCTCCTCCTCCATCGGTATGACCAAAAATTATCGGGAAGACCACAAATTACTACGCCGATAGATCAAAGTCCTGGCGACCACACATATGCCCAAATCCCCATTGGCCCGAGTAACGATATCGGCAGAGGCCAAAACCCCTCTGCCGATAGCAACAGTCCCGCCGACGGTCTTTCCGTCTCCAAGACACACTCCCGCGTCACCCCGATATGTCAAACACCAACCTCACCATCAGCCAGACTCCCAACTGTCAGCCTAGCATGAAATTCCCCTACCAATGAAGAGTATTACACCGATGAACACCAAAAACACAAAGCGCTAAACTGTTAAACCGTTGAACCACGAACTGGTTCAACCTGATGGTTCAACACTGAGGTTCAAACATCAAAAATAATACTCCATCTGCAAAACACTCCGGCCGAGAGAAAAAAACTCAAAGCATCGAACTATTGAACCTTGAACCGCTGAACCATTGAACTTAGAGAAAAAAGGGTTCAAGTTCAAACCGAAATGTCGAAGACACAAAAACGAACGCATGCCGATGGAGAAAACACAAAGACCCCTCCTCAAGAAATGAGATGCAGATGCTGAAAAACACTGAAGGGGTGCCAAAACTTAGAACCTTTTTTGGATTTTTTGGGATGGTGCCTGCATGAAAATTGCTAAATTAACTGACAGTGAATTCAGGCACCAACATCACCAACATTCAAATTTGGAGTGATTTCGATAGCATTATAGTACCTACAAAATACATCATACAAATTAAAACTCCAAGCACTAATTTATAGGAGATGAACAAATTGGAAACAATGAATGGTTTAGGCAAATCATTTGCAAAATCATTAGAAGGTATGGCACCCAAAATTAGGTTCAAATTCCAATGTGCCCTTCTTCGTCTTAGTCCTCCTATCTATTTTTTGCAAATTCCTTACACATCTTACAATGTCATAATCTGTCATATTTGACCATCCAACTTGGGCATGCCAATTTATCTTCATTTATAATTCAAAAAGATTCTCCATGACAAGTGTCCACACCTATCATAATGTTGGTCAAGATTCCAATGTAACTCCCTCTTACATGCTCGGATGCATCATAAGAATCTGTCATATGTAACTCCTATCATAATGGCCTTACACACACCACAAGATACCGACACATGGAAAAGATATGGAACCTCAATGTGAGACACCTATCTCCTCATGTGAGGAAAAAATTCACTAAAAACAAATCCATGTCGCCTCCAAGTGGGACACCAACTCTGCCACTAGAAGATAAAATACACAAAAGATGAAGTAGTGAATGCATACAAAATATATTAAAATGAACATTAAGAATGCAAGGTTAAGACACATTTTTGCAACATTCTCTCACTTGTCTCGAACACCTTGCAA
This sequence comes from Cunninghamia lanceolata, assembly GCA_027924645.1. Lineage (NCBI taxonomy): Eukaryota > Viridiplantae > Streptophyta > Pinopsida > Cupressales > Cupressaceae > Cunninghamia > Cunninghamia lanceolata. The sequence goes on along the minus strand of BSBN01000556.1, from coordinate 5,526,855 downwards.
GAGCAAAAGGGAAACACACCAACACTAGAATCTAACTACTAGGGGTTGAAAGACCCGTAGACTCACTGCACCACTTGAACTTATCTGTGCTCATAGGCTTTGTCAACGAATCTATAGCATTCATCAAAGTGTCAACCTTCTCCAACATCACCCTCCCATCCTCTACCATGTCACAAAAAAATGGTATTGGACATCAATATGCTTCATCCTTGCATGGAAAGTCAAGTTTTTTGTTAAACATATGGCACTTTGATTGTCACATAAAATTAAAATAGCTCCTACATTTAGTCCAACATCATAAAACAATCTCTTAAGCACAATGGCTTCTTTACAAGCATGAGTAACTTCAATGTACTCTACTTCTGTAGTGGACAAAGCAACCACAGCCTATCGCTTACTCATCCAACTAATAACACCACCAAATATAGTGAAAAACATCCAATAGTGGATCTCCTATTTTCAACATCTCTAGCCCAATTTGAATCCACATATCAACAAATACACATTGAATGCCAAGCCCCTATAAGATAACCATGATAAAAAATGGAATGCTCAAAAGTACCCCACAAATATTTGAAGACCTTCTTCATTGTATCCTAATGTACTTGTCTAGGATTAGCCTTGAAATGGCTAAGGACTCCCACTGCTTAGGTAATGTCTTGTCTCATACAAATTATAGTATACATCAAACTCCCAACAACACTAGGATAAGGTACTTTACCCATATCCTCCATATTACTAGGATAATTAAGACACTACTCAACTGATAACTTTATCCCCATCATAACAAGAACACATATAATGGCCTATTGGTGGGATAAGTTGCCATTAACTTTGCAATCCTAACCAATTTCATGTGTCTCCAAAGTTCTTGGAATGTGTTCCCCAACACATAAGGACTTGAGAGATAAAATAATATTTAATTATATCACTTGGCATGTTGTAATTAACTCCTAAGAGGTAGGACCAAACTTGGACGTCCACTTTTGGAGTGGGGTCCATGAAGACTTGTTGCTAACTTCTAGAAGTCTATCAAGTGACTTGTTGATACCTCCTAGGAAGTGGGAGTTAACTTGGGCACCCACTTTGGAGGTGTCTTATATTTAGACTGGGAGTTTTCTTTAATGTGTGCATGAGTGGATATTGTTGATACACTTTGCATGAGCATGATATAGCAGTTAATAGTGGAGTTAGAGATGCATGATATTTGCATGAACATGATATAGCAGTTAACAGTGGATTCAAATATGCATGATATTTGCATGAATATGATGTGGCAGTTAATAGAGGAGTTAGAGATGCATGATATTTGCATGAATATGATGTGGTATTTAACAGTGAAGTTAGAGATGTATGACTTGCATGGACTTGCATGTTGTTGCATGTTGCTTACATGGACTTGCATGTTGTTGCATGTCGCTTATATGAACTTGCATGTTACTTGCATGGACTTGCATGTTGTTGCATGTCACTTGTATGAACTTGCATGTTGTTGCATGTGGTTGCATGTTATTGCATGTCACTTATATGAACTTCCATGTATTTGCATGTTGTTTCATGTCACTTGCATGTGCTTGTATGTTGTTGCATGTCACTTGCATGTTATTGGATGTCAATTATATGGACTTGCATGTTGTTGCATGTCAGTTATATGGTGTTTCATGTATCTTGCATGACACTCTAAGTCAAGATCAATTTTGGATAACTCTTGCATGGTACTATAGGTGTTTGCATGTCTCTTGCATGTTACAGAACATGTTGATTCAGAGTAATATTGGGGACATCAATCATGCATATTGTTTGCATGAGATTGATGTGTGTTGGTGCACTTCAATTAACTAAAATAGATTGGGACAACTTGGGCGCCCATTCTTGAGACTTTCAGTTGTGTTTTTATTTGGGAAATGTTATTTCTGTTGACTAAGTTTGACTGAGACAACTTGGGCGCCCATAATCAGGACTGGCAGTTAACATGTTGATTTCTACTGTTTGACTTTGGAGTTCTCTATTTGGAGTGCTTGGGTTTTGCATGAGGACTTGTCTCATGTTATCAAATACAATTTATTGTAATTTGAGTTTCAAGATTTCAATATAGAAGCTTTGAAGTTGTAGGAAAAAACATTACAACATAACAGGTTTTACAGGTTTTAGAAGATTGAAGAAGCTTGAGGTGTGCATCAGGATTCAGAGAAGTTTTAGTATTGAATGTAATATTTCTTGAAGATATTTAATACAAGAATAAACACCTTTGGGTGTGGAGTTTTTTCCCATAAGGGTTTCTCCACATAAAATTTGTGTCTACTTCTATCATATTTTTTTCTTCTACTAAATTGATTAAATTGGAGAAATACTATTGCACATCTAAATTGAAAGTAATTTTTAGATTTACACATGCTATTAATTTTAGATTTGAAAACATTTAAAAGCTACATAGCTACAACTTTAATGTGTTCTCTCTCCCTTTTTCCAACATGTGGTATTAGAGCCAATGGTTGTAGTGAGAGAGGGATGCTTTTTTCTTAAGTGTTGAAGGTATTTTGGTTGCGGGGGAAGTTCTATGTGTTAAAATTGTTCTACAGATCTGAGTTTGGAAGCCATGATATTTAACTCTCAGATGGATATTGTCAAAAGAATCTTTGTTGGGCACTTGAGGCTCAAGGTTATGGATCTTTATGGAGTTGATCCTGTGATAGTGATTTGGAGCTCCATTTTGACAATAAGTGTGTATTCTCTTGTTTGGTGGTTATATTCCTTTACCTTGTGGTCATGTGCAGTGAAAGGGTGTTTATGTTGAATGGTTGCTTGTGCTACCTTGATCACATGGAAAAACATTCATTTTTTGGACTACAGCTTGGAGTGCTTATGTTGGGTTCATTGTTTTAGTCCATAGTTACATGAAAGCATTGGATGATTTATCACTGGTTGTATGTAGGTTGTGGAGTTGATATTTCTATGATATGGACACTCTTGAACAACCTAGTTACTCCTTTATCATATTCATGCTATTTTGAATATGTAGATTTTTCTTAGTTTTCTTGTTTCAAAAGATTGCGGATTTGTAGATCTGTGGTATTCCATTATTTTCAAATAACATATTTGATGGTATTCATTGGTGTGAATGATTGGATGTTTAAGTGGTTTCAAGATTTACAGAGATATGGTTTTGTAGGTTTTACATGTTAACCAAAATCTATGGTTTGTAGATCTGTGGAAAATTGTGTTCTGACACTTTCTAGATGGAAACAATTTCATATTTACAAGGCTACTTGTTGGGTTCCTATGATCTATGGTTTCTGCTATGTGGATTTGTTTGGAAAATCAGATCTAGAGTTGATTCTAGTGTTTGAGTCTTGGAAATCTACATGTTATACCTGGTTACATTTGTTCTACATGTTACTAATGTGGAGTTGAATCTATTTTTCCCATTATTATAGGTTGAAGCACTGGTCATGTTTTTTCTCCTACGAGATGTTGCATATGTGCAGATCTTGTGAATTAGCTGATGTGGATTCTATTTGGTAGGCCTCTTTTTGGTCACCTTGATTACATTGGTATTTTTGTAGTGAGACAAAAGGGTAGTATGGAGTACCTAATTTAATTATTCATTGGAATCTATAGCAGTAAAGTTATGTTGCATGAGAAGCTTTTTTTTCACTTTCAGTGGAGTTTTGGTAATGATTTTGATATGATACCATGCATAACTTGGTATCACTTTCACTGGGAGTTTTGTGCAGTTACATAATGTATTCTATCTTCTTTGTTTCAATATATTGGTTCTAAACGTTGTTATTATTGCAACGTTGTGAGCCATGCATAATCTTTAATTAGAAGATGGATGATCTTTTGCAATGGTTGTTGGTGTCATAAGGAGCTCTTGGATTATGCCTTTAGTTTTCCATAAGGGTTCATTGACATCTTTGGTTCTATTGATAGAGAATGCTAGATCTTCATGTTATTTGAAGAGGTGTTGACATCTTAGTTTTCCATGGAGGACTCTTGGAGTTTTTGGTGAGGTGTTGATATATGATCCTTGATTTAGAGGATGCATAGTATTATGTCATGATGCACTCTTGATCATGAATTAGAGTTTTTTGGCATGATACAAGTGCTCTTGGGAGAAGGATATGTTCATTAGAGCATATGATCTTCTTTTAAGAAGATGTTAGATCATAATCTTCATGTTATTTGAAGAGGTGTTAACATCTTGGTTTTCCATGGAGGACTCTTGGAGTTTTTGGTGAGGTGTTGATATGATCCTTGATTTAGAGGATGCATAGTATTATGTCATGATGCACTCTTGATCATGAATTAGAGTTTTTTGGCATGATACGAGTGCTCTTGGGAGCAGGATATGTTCATTAGAGCATATGATCTTTATTTAAGAAGATGTTAGATCATGATCTTCATGTTATTTGAAGAGGTGTTGACATCTTGGTTTTCCATGGAGGACTCTTGGAGTTTTTGGTGAGGTGTTGATATATGATCCTTGATTTAGAGGATGCATAGTATTATGTCATGATGCACTTTTGATCATGAATTAGAGTTTTTTGGCATGATACAAGTTCTCTTGGGAGTAGGATATGTTCTTTAGAGCATATGATCTTCTTTTAAGAAGATGTTAGATCATGATGTCATGATATGTTCTTGATTCTAGAGTTGGAATTTTGACAATGGTTTCGTTAGTTCTCTTTGGTTTTGAAGTATTAATCATTTGTTTAGAGCTTCATGATTTTGTAGGTTGCATTTGAAGTTAGCATGGTTTGATTGGTGAATACTCATGGATACTAGAGAGACTTGGGTGAGGCTAGATATCTCTTGAACTTAGAGATATGTGTTGGAAATATTTTTCATTATGAGATGTCAAACAAAAAGACCGAGGAGCCTACACTTGGAAATGGATGTGAGTCCATTATAGACCTTATGAGAAGGTTGTCTTTATTATAAGCTTTTATTGCTTGGTGTTTAAAGGAAGCAAGGTGTGCGGAAATCGCTTCCTACACTAATCTAATGAGGGGAGGAGAGTGCAAATTCAATTTAATCCTTACAATTACAGAATGTTAACAACAACAATAGAGATATTGCAGCAATACACATACACACAGAAAGTGAGACAGAAGAGAGAGACACAAGATATATGTGGGGAAAACCCTTAGGTTAAAAATCCCACACTCCAAAACCTGCACAATGTATTATCAAAACTGAAATGGTTTACAATACACTTGCAATGCAAGCTCTTAAGAGTCTTCGACACTCATATCTGGAGACAAATTAGCAGCATAACAATACCTGTCAAACTTGTAGTACATCTCCCCTCCAAAGCACCTGTTTATAGAACAAATACAAGGCAAATATGGCTCCACATTGGGATGGGCGTCCAACATGGCCTCATGGCCCAAAACCCATGCCTATGGACACTTGTCCAACTCTGTAGGATGCTCCTGACACTTGTCAAGTCACCCCATCCCAAGGAGGTCACCTATTTCCAAAATGGGCTATGACAGATGCTCTTACGACTCTTACAACCGTCATAGAATCTGTCATAGCTGTCATAACTTACAACTGTAAGAGAATCTGTCATACACAAGCTATAAATAGCATATTCTCTTACATGTCATAGTCCACCTTGGGGTGCCCAAAGATGTCTTTTTCAAATATGCTCTTCGACACATGTCTTCACCTATCATAGAATCTCCTATTTCTGACTCTTACATGTCATAACTTTGTCATAGGAATCTGTCATGATCGTTTCGGTCAATATTCCCTTACACAACATCTAAGATGCCGGCACATGGCAAAATATTCCTACCACTAAGTGGGACGCCTATCTCCTCATGTGAGGACAAAAATACATGTGGTCATATGCCATGTAGGATGACACATCACCATGCCAACTCCCCCAATATGACAACATAGGATTTACATCCAATTAATACAATAGGCAATAATTAAATAAATACAATGTAAAAATACAAGGAATTACCAAGGTTGAGACACCTTAATTCCCAACATTCTCCCACTTGTCGAACACCTTGTAAGAGCCAATAGAATTAATAGGATTTAAATGCTATAGGTTGAGAGGCCCATAGACTCCGAACACCATCTGAACTTCTCTGTGCCCACTAGTTTCATCAATGCATCTGCAACATTCTTCAAAGTATCTACCTTCTCCAAATTTACCTTCCCATCCTCTACCATGTCTCACATGAAGTGAAACTATACATCAATATGCTTTGTTTTAGCATGGAAAGTTAGATTATCGCACTCTGACTATCACAACTGATCATAATCTGACCTGCATCAACACCAATATCTAAATACAATCTCTTAATCCAAATGGATTCCTTACAAGCATGAGTTGCAGACATTTACTCAGCTTATGAAGTGGATAAAGCAACCACAGGTTGTCACTTACTCATCCAAGTAATTGCACCACCAAACATAGTGAACACAGGCACTGGTGGATCTCCTGCTGTCAATGTCACCTGCCCAATCAAAATCCACAAATCCACAAATATAAACTGAATGCGGAGGTCCTATAGCATTGCCATGATAGAAAATGGAATACTCAAAGGTACCCCTCAAATATCTGAACACTCACTTCACTACATCCCAATGTACCCATCCAAGATTATCCATAAATCGACTAAGGACTCCCACTGCTTGGGCAATGCTTGGTCTTGTACAGACCATAACATACATCAAACTGCCAACATCACTAGCATAAGGTACTCTGCTCATGTCCTCCACCTCACTGGGAGATTTTGGACAATCATTAATAGACAACTTTGTCCCCAAAGAAACAGGAACACACAATGGTCTACAATCTGTCATGCTAAACCTATCCAACACGGTCTTCACATACTTACTCTGGCTTAACCAAAGTTTTCTGTTAGCTCTGTCTCTTCTGATTTCCATTCCCAGAATGTACCTGGCTGCCCCGAGATTTTTCATCTCAAACTATTCTGACAACTAAGACTTCAAATCATAAATCATATTCTTACCATTCCCAATCAACCACATATCGTCAACATACAATGCAATAATAAGAATGTGATCATTGTCAAACTTGTAATACACACAATGATCTGATTTCGATATCAAATATCCAATCGACAACACAAAGGCATCAAACTTCAAGTACCACATCCTAGGAGACTGCTTCAAACCATACAAAGACTTCTTTAACTTGCAAACCAAATGTTCTTTACCTTTCTCTATGTAATGCTCTGGCTGTGACATGTAGATTTCTTCCTCCAAATCACCATGAAGGAAAGTTGTCTTCACATCCATTTGTTCTACCTCTAAGTCATAAGTAGCTGCAAGAGATAACAAAAATTGAATGGATTTCATCTTTGCAACAAGAGAGAAAATTTCACCATAGTCAATTCCCTCCACTTGTGAATACCCCTTCGCAACCAATCTAGCCTTGTACTTTTCAACACTGCCATCTACACCGAGTTTCTTCTTGAACACCCATTTGCATCGAACGAGTTTCTGTCCATCAGGAAAAGGCACCAAGTCCCATGTTTTATTCTTTTCCAAAGAAGCCATCTCATCTTCCATGACCTCCTTCCAGGAACCTTCATCTTTCATGCCCATAGCCTCTTTCACAGTTCTAGGCTCATCAGTGTTAGTAAGTAAAGCAAAAGGACAACTAAAATCAAGTAATGAATAGCCAAACCTATCAGGTTGATTTCTTGTTCGTGTAGACATCCTCAATGGTTGAGGTTGAGGTTTTGCTTCTTCTTCTGAGCTTTCAGAGCTGCTAGATCTCTCCTCGTCATCATGTCTCACAGGGTCTGTCTGTTCAGTCTTCTCAGGGGTAGAAGGAAACTGAACCGCATCCTCTTTCTTTACTGTCTATTCTGGCTGCAGAACAACGGAAGAAGGTGTTAGCTCTCTGAAGATAACACTTCTGCTATACAACACTTTTTCAGCCACATGATCCCAAAGATTGTATCCTTTCACACCAACACCATAGCTAATGAAAATACATTTAACAGCCTTGTTCTCCAATTTAAACCATTTCTCCCTAGGCATGTGCATATGCCTCACAACCAAAAACATGAAGATGTCTAACTGAAGGCTTCTTACTAGACCACACATCCATAGGTGTCTTACCAACAAGAGTTGATGAAGGAGATCTATTTACTAGATAGCAAGTAGTGGCAACAACTTCAGCCCAAAACTTTTGTTCAAGGCTTGCTCTACTAAGCATACTCCTAGCCTTCTCCATCAGTGTCTTGTTCATCCTCTCTGTAACTCCATTTTTTTGCAGGGTGTATGGAGTTGTCTTATGTCTTTCAATCCCTTGCTTCTTACAAAACTTATCAAACTCTACCAAACAAAACTCACCACCGTTGTCAGTTCTCAAGCACTTAATCTTTTTACTAGTCTGATTTTCAACAAAGGCTTTAAACTCCTTAAACCAACTAAAGACTTCAGTCTTGCTTATGATAAAATAAACCCATGTCCTTCTACTGTAATCATCTATGAAAGATACAAAATATACAGATTTAGAAATCGAAGGAACATTAACAGGACCAAACACATCAGAATGAATAAGATCCAACACACCAGAAGACTTGTGAGAACTAGAGTAAAACTGAACATGGTTTTTCTTTCCATAAATGAAATGTTTGCAAAAGTCAAACTCGAGATTACAATCATTTAACCCCTCAACAAGGTTTTTATTTTTCAGGGTACGTAGACCCTTCTCACCAATGTGGCCATATCTCAAATGCCATAACATAGTCTTTTTAGTGGGAAGTTTAACTTCCAAAGCATGTGCACTACCATCAGAAAGTGTTACAACAGATTTCTTCACTACTTGTTCAGATGGTGGGGATGAAGTGACTGCAACTCTTTTCTTCGAGTTAGAAGAACTATTACACTGTGAAGTGCATGCCTCCAGCTGAAATAGAGTACCTCTCTGAGTACTATTCGCAAGCACCATAGATCCTCTAGTCATCTTGCATCCATCCTTCGAAAAGACAACCTGCACACTTGCATCATTCAAAATACTTATAGAAAGCAGGTTCTGTGCTAGGCCTGGGATGTGCATAACCCCAATAATCCCATTCACTCATCCATCAGAGAATCAGATTGAGAATCTTCCATGACTAACAATCTTCAGATGAGAATCGTCACCTAGGTACACTCTTCCACCATCGAACTCTTCATACTTTGTGAACCAGTCTCGATGCGAGGTCATGTGGAATGATGCACTAGAATCAATCAACCACACATCATCAGATGAATGGGTGGCCAAGGCTACGATGAATGCATCACCATCATCTTGTGACTTGTCAGAATCTGAATCAGGGGCATTCTTCTTTTTCTTTTTCTTCTCCTCTTTGCATTCCTTTCAAAAATGCCTAATTTTTTCACAATTCCAATAGAGAGCCTTGGACTTTCCAGGAGATTTGGATCTCCCACAAGATTTGGATATGCCCTTATCACCTTTCTTGTCCTTCTTCCCTTTCTCTTTGGGTCTTCCACGAACTGCAAGAGCTTCTTTGGCTGACTCGGATGTCTTTCTCCGCATTTCTTTAGATAATAGTAAAGATACCACTTTATCCATCATGAAGGTGGTGGTAGTGCTTCTGATAGCCATGACAAGATGATCCCACGAATCTGGCAAAGAACAAAGTAGGGTCATACATCGATTGTCCTCCTCCATTTTCACACCCACGGATGTCAACTGTGCAACAATCATGTTAAAAGCATTTAAATGGTCCACAACAAATCCTTTGTCTTCCATCTTTAGAGCAAACAACTTCTTTTTTAGAAAGAACTTGTTCACTAGGGACTTGGCCTGATAAACAGATTCCATCTTCTTCCAAAGTTCTTTAGCAGTCTTCTCCTCATGGACATTCAACATAACAGAGTCAGCTAGACAGAGTCTTATGAGACCCTTATCTTTCTGATCTTTGAGGTCCCAATCAACTTGTGACATTGCCGCAGGTTTAGGGCAATCAATAGTTTCCCATAGATCATGATCAACAAGTAGGTCCTCCATCTTGAGTTTCCACAGCTCAAAATTTGTGCCATTGAACTTCTCCACCTCTACTCTTCTAGATGTGGTTACCATCTCCTTCCTGCAAAAAGATACAGAGTACTCTACATAGACTCCCACTCAACTTAAGATTAGCACAAAAAACCCCTACCCAACAGCTAAGACCAAAACTGGGTAGACTCTGATACCAACTTAAAGGAAGCAAGGTGTGCACAAATCGCTTCCTACACTAATCTAATGAGGGGAGGAGATTGCAAATTTAATTTAATCCTTACAATTATAGAATGTTAACAACAACAATGGAGATATTGCAGCAATACACATACACACAGAAAGTGAGACAGAAGAGAGAGACACAAGATATACGTGGGGAAAACCCTTGTCGGGTGAAAACCCCACACTCCAAAACCTGCACAATGTATTATCAAAACTGAAATGGTTTACAATACACTTGCAATGAAAGCTCTCAAGAGTCTTCGATACTCATATTTGGAGACAAACTAGCAGCATAACAGTACCTATCAAACCTATAGTACATCTCCCCTCCAAAGCACCTGTTTATATAACACATACAAGGCAAATATGACTCCACATTGGGATGGGCATCCAACATGGCCTCATGGCCCAAAACCAATGCCTATGGACACTTGTCCAAGTTTGTAGGATGCTCCTGATACTTGTCAAGTCACCCCATCCCAAGGAGGTCACCTATTTCCAAAATGGGCTATGACAGATGCTCTTACGACTCTTACAACCGTCATAGAATCTGTCATAGCTGTCATAACTTACAGCTATAAGAGAATCTGTCATACATGGGCTATACATAGATTATTCTCTTACAACATGTCATAGTCCACCTTGAGGCACCCAAAGATGCCTTTTTCAAAGATGCTCTTTGACACATGTCTTCACCTGTCATAGAATCTCCTATTTCTGACTCTTACATGTCCTAACTTTGTCATAGGAATCTGTCATGACCGTTTCGGTCAATATTCCCTTACACAACATCCAAGATGCCAACACATGGCAAATATTCCTACCACTAAGTCGGACGCCTATCTCCTCGTGTGAGGACAAAAATACATGTGGTCATATGTCATGTAGGATGACACATCACCGTGCCAACTCCCACAATATGACAACATAGGATTTACATCCAATTAATACAATAGGTAATAATTAAATAAATACAATGTAAAAATACAAGGAATTACCAAGGTTGAGACACTTTAATTCCCAACAGGTGTTATAGGCAAGGACAATCTTGTATCCCACTTTTGGTCTACTCGGCAAGTGAATGATCTAATAGGTGTTGCCCACCTAATTATTAGATGCATTCTTTATATATATCTTGTCTTCTCTTTTTACATTAGTCTTTAAAAGGATTGTTGAGATGTAGATGCATGGGTTTATGGATTTTTGTTGTTCTCATTATTATTTGATCTTGAGCTATGTAACTAGTTCTGAGGACTTGTTTTGGAGAGGTACAAAAATGGTTTGTGGTTTTGGGCTTATTCCCTTTGTTGTGGGAATGTTTGGCTAGTTTGATCTACTTTCAGTGAGAGGTTAACATCTATTGCTGCCATGATTTCGTCATAATTTTGAATGTTAGATGTTGATATCCTTTCAGTTTGGGAGTGTTGAAAGAGATCTTACTTTACAAAGTTTGGTACAGGTTAGTGTGGTATAAAGACATGGTATGATTTTGTAGTTTCTCTCTTTTCTAGTATATTGTCTTCTTCTTAAAGGTTCTCATGTTTATGGAGTTGAGGTTTTGTTATTGGAGTCAAGTGTTATTGTTTTTAACAATAATCTGGTAGCTCCTTGATCTCTTTCTTCATTGATTTAGAGGACTTGGGAGAGTTATTTAAAGATTGGTAATGAGAGATGTTTTATGCATATCATTATATGTTTTGACACTGTATGGTAGAGGAGTTAGTCACATCCTCTAAAAGAAGTGCTATAGGAGGATTTGTTAATGCCTTGATCTTTTTTTCAGATTTGACATTACCCATGCAGTGGGAGTTTCTGGATATGTATTCTCTTTATTGTCGCAATAGTCTTCTTGGTTGTCTCAGTTTGCAGGATATTGATGTGAAGATGATTTTACACGTTTTACTATTGGGATCTACGAGTTGTGCAGTTTAGTGGACATCTTTACCCATTGGTTGCATTGAAGACTTGGATGTGGATTGTCAATATCCACAGATTCATTCAGTGTTATTGAATATTTTGTTTGTTGGCCTTGTCTTTGGTCATTTGTACATTGGTATGTTGCATTGAGATGGGAGGATGGATGATTAACATGATTAATTTATAGGGACTTGATTGTATTTTTGGGTTGGTATGTTGATGGCATGGAGTTCTACCTATGATGGTTTTTTGACCCTAGTTTTTAAGGTATGGCTATTTTGGATGAGCTAGCAACTTGCTATGGTTACTTTTCCATTTGGCATGAGTGTGGTAGACACTCAAAGTCTTATATTATCATGTGATTTGATGTGTGTGTTCATGTTGAGATTAGTGCAGGTTTCAATGACAGTTGATATGTTTCACCTTGGCATGTTCCTTAGTTTATCATGGGTGACATGATGTGAGGAGTTCTTCTTTGAGATGGTGGTTATCATGGTTGCTTTTGCAGGTGTCTTGTTGGAGCACATTGGCAGGTTGAAGACTCAATGGTGCATTAATGGCCAGGGATGTTTTTCCTTGTGATTACATTTTTATTACCTCATAAGAGTAATTGCAATGTATAATGTCAAGTGGGAGAATGTTGGGATAATTTGCCATTAACTTTGCAATCCTAACCAAATTCATACATGTCTCCAAAGTTCTTGGAATGTGTTCCCCAACACATAAGGACTTGAGAGATAAAATAATATTTAATTAAATATCACTTGGCATGTTGTAATTAACTCCTAAGAGGTAGGACCAAACTTGGGCGTCCACTTTTGGAGTGGGGTCCATGGAGACTTGTTGCTAACTCATAGAAGTCTATCTTGACTTGTTGATACCTCCTAGGAAGTGGGAGTTAACTTGGACGCCCACTTTGGAGGTGTCTTATATTTAGACTGTAAGTTTATTTTTTTGTGTGCATGAGTTGATATTGTTGATACACTTTGCATGAACATGATATAGAAGTTAACAGTGGATTCAGAGATGCATGATATTTGCATGAATATGATGTGGCAGTTAATAGAGGAGTTAGAGATGCATGATATTTGCATGAATATGATGTGGCACTTAACAATGAAGTTAGAGATGCATGACTTGCATGTTGTTGCATGTTACTTGCATGGACTTACATGTTGTTGCATGTCACTTGTATGAGTTTGCATGTGTTGCATGTTACTTGCATGGACTTGCATGTTGCTTAGATGGACTTGCATGTTGTTGCATGTCGCTTATATGAACTTGCATGTGCTTGCATGTTGTTGCATGTCACTTATATGAACTTGCACGTTGTTGGATGTCACTTGCATGTGTTTGCATGTTATTACATGTCACTTATATGAACTTGCATGTATTTACATGTTGTTGCATGTCACTTGATGTGCTGGCATGTTGTTGCATGTCAGTTATATGAACTTGCATGTTGTTGCATGTCATTTATATGGTGTTGCATGTATCTTGCATGACACTCTAACTCAAGATCAGTTTTGGATAACTCTTGCATGGTGCTACAGGTGTTTGCATGTCTCTTGCATGTTACAAAACAAGTTGATTCAGAATAATATTGGGGACATCAATCATGCATGTTGTTTACATGAGATTGATGTGTATTGGTGCAGTTCAGTTGATTGAAATAGATTGGGACAACTTGGGCGCCCAATCTTGAGACTTTTAGTTGTGCTTTTATTTGGGAAATGTTATTTCTGTTGACTAAGTTTGAATGGGATAACTTGGGTGCCCATAATCAGGATTGACAGTTAACATGTTGCTTTCTACTCTTTGACTTTGGAGTTCTCTATTTGGAGCGCTTGGGTTTTTCATGAGGACTTGTCTCATCTTATCAAATACAATTTATTGTAATTTGAGTTTCAAGCTTTCAATATAGAAGCTTTGAAGTTGTAGGAAAAAGCATTACAACATAATAGGTTTTACCGATTTGAGAAGATTGAAAAATCTTAAGGTGTGCACCAGGATTTAGAGAAGTTTCAGTATTGAATGTAATCTTTCTTGAAGATATTTAATACAATAATAAACAACTTTGGGTGTGGAGTTTTTTCCCACAAGGGTTTCTCCACGTAAAATATGTGTCTACTTCTATCATGATTTTATCTTCTACTATGTTGATTAAATCGGAGAAATACTATTAGATCTAAATTGCAAGTAATTTTCAAATTTACACATGCTATTATTTCATATTTGAAAACATTTAAAAGCTACATAGCTGCAACTTTACCTTGTTCTCTCTCCCTTTTTCCAACATCTACAAGCTGACATGTTGAATCTCTCCAACACCGAGTTCACATACTTACTCTAACCTAACCAAAGTTTTTTATTAGCCCTATCTCTTCTAATCTCCATCCCAAGATGGACCTGGCTACCCCTAAGTCCATCTCAAACTATGATAAAAGTTGAGACTTCAAATCACAAATCAACCCTTCCCATGATTGAAAATAGTATATCATCAACATATTATGTGATAATGAGAAAAAAAAACACCATCCATCCTGTAATAGTAATGATCCAATTTGGATCTCAGAAATCCCAAACCCAACACAAATGAATCAAACTTTTCGTACCACATTCTAGGAGGTTGTTTAAGACCATACAAAGATTTCTTCAACTTACAAACCAAATTCTCTTAACTTTTTCAATGTAGTACTTTGGTTTTGACATATAAATCTCTTCCTCCAAATTGCCATGAGGGAAAGTTGTCTTCACATCCATTTTCTCAACCTCAATATCATACATTGTAATAATAGATAATAGAAACCAAGTGGATTCCATCTTAGAAATTGGGGAGAAAATATCACCATAATAAATTCACTCAACTTGGAAATAACCCTTCACAACCAATCTCACCTTGTACTTCTCAACACTACCATTTGAACCAATTTTCTTTTTGAACAACCATTTATATCCAATGGGTTTACACCCATCACGAAAAGGTGCTAGATCCCATGTATCATTTTTCTTTTAACATGGACATCTCTCCTTCCATGGCCACTCTCAAGGAATATAAATCATTCATATTCATAGCTTCCTCTATAGTCCTAAGCTCATCAATATTAGTAATCAAAGAAAAAAAACATCTCCAATTAGGAGGAGTATACATGTATGATTGTCGTCTTTGTCAAGTGGATTTCCTCAAAAGTTGAGTTGGAGGATCTATCTCTTCTTCTAAACTCTTTGAAGGACTAGAGCTCTTATTAGAACATAATGTTATTAGGGGTCATACCCTTATAACATTTATATAATGTTATTAGGGGTCATACCCTTATAACATTTATATAATGTTCTAATATAAGGTTATAAAATCTTATTTTATAAAGCATATACCATTTGATAATTAATAATCTAAAAACTATTAGATTATTAATTATTTACAAATGGTTGCTTTGAATGGGTGTGACTAATACTCTTTAGATATTATGCCACCCCTTCTTCTTTATTTAAGGAGGTTCTCTCTTATTTGAGAGATAGTGAATTTGGGGTTTCATAGTAAATTATATCACTATCCACATGAGGTATATTGGCTGTATGGAAGTATGTAGAGGAGCATATCCCTAGGTTTAGTCTATTCTTTAATAAACTATTTTTTGTAAGTGTTTTAATAAAATGATGCTTTATGGGGTTTTTTACCCAAAAGGGTTTTCCCCATGTATATCTTATGTAATGTGATATATCTATGCTTTTATAATTCTCATTTATATTTATTTTATATTTTTTTCATAATGATTAGTATCCTAAGATCATAATTTCTAACAGCTCTCCTCTTCTTTAGATCCTTCTTGGGCTTCAGATTCAACTTTCTCAATCTTTGGGTGTAGTTGAGCCACTTCTTTATTTACTTTCTTTTCTAGCATACCACTACAACAAATCCCTGTGATTAGCTCCCTTTTTTGCTCTATTTTTTTCTTCCACCTACTATTTTAATGTATTTTTCTCCAATTTTTTGAAAAAGTCGGCACTATTTATCGGGATGGCACTATTTTTAGAATTTTTTGCACCGATTAGAACAAGTAGGTGCTAAATTAGGTGCAAATTAGCACCCAGATTATGCCTAAATTAGCACCTACATTAGCGCCTAATTTAATGCCTAATTTAGCACCTACTTAAGAGCGCCTAATTTAGCACCTAAATGCTCTGATCTAGCAGGGATTAAGGGTTAAGGGATTAGGGGTTAGGGTTTAAGGGATTAAGGGTCATGTTGGATCAAAATTTCAAACCTTAAAATTTTGCCATTTCTTGCCATAATTCCTAATAAGTTATTTCACTCAAACCTGAAAATACCACTGTTCCATCATTAACCCTAAAATTCCTTATCTCCATCGTAAAATATTTGATCAAAATCATTACACTTTCAAGGTTATAAACAATATCGGTGAGATAATACTACATCGGGGAGACTCAACATCCAGTCTCTTCGATGACCCGAAGGCATAAAAGATAAAAAGTAAAGTTATACAAAATCAAAGAAATCAAAGAAATAAAAGAAATTGAAGAGACAAGGGATATCAGCAAGAGTCACTCAACAATCTTATCGATACCTCGAACATTGAATGGACAAGGCATTTTGGTGTGACACCAAAATGTGTCACGCTGATCAAACGATATCATCAAAAATGTTCACAAAGGGAGTTCGAGATGTTGAGGTGATAAGGTTTGGAGTCCCATCGATAGAAGGAGTCTCATCGATAAAAGAACAATGTAAGAGGTATTTCGGAATGACTCTACTATATCGAAGAGAAGGTCTTTCTAGCCTCTTCGAAAAGGCAATAAAATAAAAACATCAGATGGTTAACTCCATGTTTGAAGAGACTTATGTTATTGGGGAGATGCCATCTGGGGTCACACCGAAATCCTAAACAAGCATAAAATTGAAATAAATAAGATCTCAAAGCATATCACCCCGAAATAAAGTGACAAGACATGATGGTGGTGATCCAATGTCCTTTATTCAAAAAATTAAATTCCCTTCGATGATATGAGATACACAAGTGAGACACCATTAATTGCGCAGAGTTAAGTTGATTGAATGTGAATTTTGAAGGGCATCGCAAGGAGTGATTGCAGGGAGCAGCTAGACAGTAATTCATAACCAGAGAGATTTGCCAAGTAAGTACTTCTAACCGGCTCGCATATATTAGCCCGCATTCATAATTTACAGAACATGGAGGAAGTAATGCAAAACCCTAAGAGTAAGACGCAAAAAACGAGAGATAGGCATTTAAACTAGGATTTACTAGATTAGTGCCCCGGGTCGGGACAAAAGTCCAGAAGAAATGCCCAACTGAACCCACATGCCAAAAAGTTAGAAGATTTATACAAACAAATAGAGGACATATTGACATCGGTTAGAGGGTGTTGAAATTAGGGCAAACAACTGAGAGGGGGGGTGAATTAGTTGTCTCAAACTTTAACTTTTTCTGTATTTAATCTTCTTTACAACTCATTAATAGATTAATGATATAACCATGAAAGCATGAATCAACAACACATGAGCAGAAACATAATCAACACACATAACACCAGGATTTTTATGTGGAAACCTGATTAAGGGAAAAAACCATGGTGGGGGTTAACCCACAAGATTTTATACTTTGTTAAAAGTATTACAAAATGGGAAGGCACATGCCTTCGGGCGCACTGCCCAGAGCTCACTGCTCAAAGGAGGTTCACTGCCTACAAGATCAATTATAAGAGTTCACTAAAATGTTTGAATTGAAGAAAAGCATCTAACTATGCAAAATTACAGTTCCAGTTAAGCTCAATATACCAACTTTACACACTTCATCTCTCACTGCCTAGTTTCACTGTTCTACCATGATCCAAGGCTTCGATCTCTACTTTGCACTTGATACTGCCCCACTTTGCACCTCTCACATCATCTTTGCACAACCATACCTCAAAAAGCTTGCATCCATCAAGTATATATATCCACTACATGAAATTGCATCAACTGTAGTCGGCCTCAAGAAAACTTAAAGACTTTTTCAAGATCACTATTCTGTCGGCTGAATCCATGCACAAACATCAATGCGGACCAAAACCTACGTATTCAGGTCATCACACATGTTGGCCAATACCATTGGATCTCATACATTACTCAACCAATCACTTCTCTCAATCCGCACAAGGATCAAACACCAAGTCAACCTGTTCTTCACCAGACCAAACTGTCTAACCAAAGCCTGATACTCAGACTGAACTGTCTAATCACCAGAGGCTAAATATTTGGATTTAGGTAGCCTTGACATCCCTTAACATACCCTTAGATCTGTAGTACAATATGATTACCTATGGAGAAATGCGGACCAAACTGCTGGACCCTGTCATGTGCTTTGTTCCTATCTATCCGGACTTAGACAAATCTGTAATCTGACTTCCAGTATGATCAAATGATACAATGCGAATGTGTAAGATAGATTCTATTGCCATCAATGACAACACCTGACATGCCTAGCAATGTTTCTTGCCAACAATCTTCCCTTTTGGCATTGATGGCAACATTTAGTGAAAAATAACTAAGTGTTAGAACAACTCCCCCTTACTATGTGCACTTGTGATTTCCAATGCTCCCCCTTTTGATGAGTTCTTCATTTTTCACTGCTTTCCTCTCCCCCTTTGACATCAATGGAAAAGGTCGAGGTCCGGATCCAAAAATTTACACAAAAACTTTATATACATACTTCCGCATATGTACAAGCAATCCTTATGTCTTATCTACATAAACTTGAACACATCACCAAAAGTGTTTTTCAACAGTGCCAATTCATTGTTCCAAATTTTCTTCATGCCATCTAATACTAAAATATGACCACTGAATAAGAATGCCTATGACTCTTTCTTCTGCAGATCAGTGAGATCACTTGTCAAAGCAGCAGCTTGGGCTTCTGTCAATGCATTGAACATTATTTCTAACTTAGGGAGAATCGGTCCTCGGAGTTCACACATTCTTGCCACAATGTTTTCTTTTTCTTTCATAAATTACTTTGTTTCATCAATCAAGTTAACTACTTGACATTCTTGACTTGCTGCAGATACTGTCAAAGGATTAAATGATTGAGATACTTTTGACAATTTTTGCTCGGACTCCTCTATTTTCTTCTCAATGTCCTCTACAACTTTTGACCAAGATAGATAAAATTTTTACACATCTCCTCCTTCAGTGATGGCATTTTGAATACTCTTTACACTAGTATCCAACATAATTCTATCATTGGCAATTATTCTTTTTAGTTCACTAAATCTTTTATCATTAAATTCATTCTAGACTTTGACTTCTGCTGACTTTTCAAAAGACTCAAAGTGAGTACTTATAGATTTTATCAGACTCTTCAACTGACAAAAGGGGGATGCTGATGAATCCTTGTGAAATGTAGGCATGATTTCTCCAAAATGTCGGATGCAAGATCAAGCAACTCACTATCTTCTATATGAAACTTCAAAGTTTCTTCTCTAGCCTTGGCTTGTGCAAAAGAGGCCAACTTCATCTTCTGTACCGGTGACAGAGCATCAAAATTGATTGGACCTTGTATTATATCCGGGTCCTCTGCAACTTGTTTATATTTCTCCAAAATTTCTTTCACTGCTTCTGCAGTGTCTCTTGCCCAATATGATGTTTCAGTTTTGTACTCATTAGGGCCTGTATCTTCTTCCTTTCCGGAGTCAACCACATTGTCTTGCTCATCATTTTCATTCTTTTTCTCTACTTCTGCTCTCTCTGCATCATCAACAATATCTTCTGCATTCTTTTCTGGAGGATTTTGTGTATTCTCAGTAGCAACATCATCATCTTTTTTTCAAACTCCTCAATGTCTGGAATGGAGGAATTAATTCCATCATTAGTTTCTCCTTCCTTATCCTCAACTTCTTCTGCTTTTTGCTCCTTATTCTTCTTAGAATCAACTTCAGTAGGATTATTCATTTCTACATTTGCCTCACAAGATTGGTCCAAAGAAATTTGAGTATCTTTTGTACCATTAACTTCCTTTACCATCTCTTCATCTACTTTATTAGATATTTCCTTTTCCAGAACAGAGAAGTCATCTACCTCAACTTGCTGTTCATTTTCCTTCAACTCTTCTTCATTTGGAAGGGATGTATCATTAGCATCAGGTTCCTCAGTTACCACATAAAACTTATTCTTGTCTAGGGCTTTCCTCAGAATTTGCTCTGTTTCCTTGACTACTTCATAAATGTCTCCAAGCATTAGTTTATTCATCCTGATTTTGGTTCTGAATTCATCTTTAACTTCTTTGAACATTTTATTGGCTTCCTTCTCAAAGATTACCAAACATAAACTGGACAATACATGTTCTCTTAGTTCCAAATCCTTTGCTTTGGCAGCTTCTTTTCTCATCTCCAGAATGTCACTTAGACTCTTAGGGAGTTTAGATAAAATTTCCACAAGTGCTCTATTGAATGTGTTCAAGTACTTAATAGTAGCATCCTCCAAAATTCTTTTGTTGGCTTTATTAGAGTTGTCATAATATTTTGTTATGGGCTTCAAATTCCCATGAATAGTTATTGCATTCACAATATCTTCAACTGATAGGGTAGATTTTTCAGTCTTTAGTCTTTTGCTTACCCTTACACTTCTGGAGGGCTTGTCTTTAGATACTTTAATAGCCTTAGTGCCTGAGGCCTTCAACTCTTTAACCTCATCATCTGAATCAGTCTTTTCTTCATCCTCCTTCTCCACACTGACATATGACATTTTGGCCATTACTTTAGTTCTTTTTCCTTCCTTATTGGTAGGTTTTTCTTTGAATTTCTCTGCACTAGAGGTTGTACCAGAACTCCTAGTAGTCCTTGCTTTAGAAGTGGATTCCACTGGAACACTTCCCTGTTCTCTATCCTGCTTCTCCTTCTCAACTTTCTCTATCCTTTCCCTATTTTGTCTCACAACTTATTTTGTTATGCCAATCCTTTCTACATACATTTCAACTTGCCTTTGAATCTTTCTCTTAGATTCAGGTTTCCAGAGCTCAACATGCAGTTTCACACTAAGTTCAACATATGTATCAAATCTCTCAATAGAGGTATCTTTTGGTTTGCTCAGAAGGTGTTGAGCATACATTTCTAGTATTTTTCATCAACTTCATACCCCATGGGCATGATCCATACAGTCCTTGTTTTAACTGCTTCCATCAAGCATTGATCTATTTCCACCATGAAACAAATTGTATCCTTGTACTTTTCTACCACAGAAGTAAGGATTCTTTCTCTTGATTGCATCATATTCTAAAAATTCTTGAAGTATCCCAAAGAGGAGTCCTTTGGGCATTGGAGTCACCTATAATGGGCAAATGTTCTCTGATTTGTATGGAAACATGCTTATCACTCATCCAACACATGCTTTTCTTACCAGGTAGCTCATTCATGAAATAGAAGAACAAACACAACACCAATGTACCATACTTAAATGTATTCTTCTTTTCCTTTTTGATGTTGTTTAGGTTCTCCATTAACTAGTTTTGTAGCATCTCACACAAGTCATAGTCAACATTTTCTCTTAACATCTGATAGGCAACATAAATGGCTGTACCAGATACAGAGTTTTCCCTGCTGGAGTGGTATATCTTATACCCAATTACCATGGATGCAAATTTGACATCCGGATCAGTTATATTGTTTATTGTCATTGCCCTCTTATCAAACTTTGATCTGGTAGCTGAACATTCACAGTTTGATTCTTTACTAATTTTAACATTAGCAGCCCACCAGACGAATTCAATCATGTTATAGCCTGGATAGCATCCTTGGTGATCTTGAAGGGTTTCATCAACCACATGAGCATGCATCTAACTCAGTACATACCAGACCCACTCATCTTCATGGAAGGACAGGAACCCAATAACCTATATGAAATGTTTGACTTGCAGCGCCTTATACTTAGGTTTAAGACCATGAATCTCATCCCTCAGATGATTCTTGAACAAATCTACTGACTTTGAATCCCCAAACTCATCTATGCTAGCATGTATATAAGCCCTAATATCTTCAACGTGCAACACACCATGCAGAATATTTGAAAAGGCACCTAACGGATCGACCTCTACAGATTTGTGTGGATACTTTTTGAATTTACGTCGGGACCTTTCGGTGATGTCAACAACCAATGATGTAGCCATTTCTAGAAATTGCAAATTCAGAGAGTTTCATAGAGAATACCTTGTTTCACCGGTTAGGGTTAGCTATCTAATTCACTTTTCGCACTTCAAATCTTTGAAATCTCAGCTCAAGCACTCTTCTCCTTATTCTCTTCAACTGCAAAGTGATTCAAATGTTGAGTAAATGACCTTTTATGTTCCATAAAACCCAATTCACCATTGTAATAAATGCTTTGCCCTAATACATCTGGTTACACTATTTTTGCATACAGTCAATCTTCAATTGCTCCGTAATCAATCGCATTAGCTCCTTTTCTTCCAGAATTTGCTTCAACAGTTCTGCAATAGGCTTCTTTGTCTTCATTCATCGTGCCAGATTCAGGCACCCACTTACTGGCAGGGGAAATAGATTTTCAATGCAGCTCCCCCTGAGCCAGAGCTCCTATTTCAATTCCCAGAGGAATTATTAGCACTGGATTCTGGTGCAGACCCATCACCATCATTCACTACACTTTTCTTCACCCATGTAAATTGTTCATTTCATTCTGGATCTCATTCACATCTACTTTGCTCTTGCCTTTGTCCATCTTCTGCTCTATTCTTCCTTTACCTGCTTGTGAGTTCTCTTTTTTGCTTTTGCAAAATTTAGCAATATGTCTAGATTTGTTGCAGTTGAAACACATAATCTTATTTTTTTGACAATCACATGTTGGAGCAGGTTTAGATCTGCATTTCATTGCAATATGCCCAAACTTATTACAAGTAAAGCATCTTCCATTGAACACTTGTTTGTTCTTAGGAGGATTCCTTTATCCACTTCTGCATTCTTCAGCCTTATAACCTATCTTTTTGCAATTAAAGCATTGACCGGAGAAAGATGATGCATTTTGATTCACTTTACTTCTACATTGATTAGCTCTATGACCATATTTATTGCATTTAAAACAATTGCCATTAAAAGATGGATACCGTTGAGCATTAGGTTGTCTTACCAGAGGTCTTCTAAGATTCCTTCTTTGATTTCTTGCTTCAGGATTTCTTTGACTGGATCCAGAGCTTTCACCTTTCTCAAATCCCAGACCATGCTTATCATCTGCCTTCTTCTGACTATCAAGCAACACCTCAAGTTTAGCTGATCTTATCTTGAATTTCTATTTATATTCATTTGCAACTTCTAGGTCATGTTTGAGAATGACAATTTGTCTTTCAAGTTGATCCTCATTATCCCTAGTTTCTTGTAGATCAGATTCTAGATGACCAATTATTTTGTCCAATCTGTAGCATTCTTCTATTCTTTCTTTCAAAGATTGATTCAGTTTTTCTTCAATCTTCTTCCTTTCTTCAATTTCCTTGGTTAGCCTTATCACCCTGGATTCCATCTCATGTTTTAGGACAACAACTTCTTTTTCTAACTTCTCACATTCCTTTGTCTTCTCCTTCAGGGCCTCAACCATGTCATTGTCTTCATTCTGATTTGCTAGCTAAAGAAGTATCTCCTTTCTCTTTTCATTAGATTTGCTCAGTTGTCCTTTTAAGGTCTCAATGAAATCTTCAACATCTTTAAGGTTCTCTTGTAGATCTCTGATTTCTGCTCTAGACAAGTCAAGATCATCTAAGGCTACTTGAATTTGTTGATTGATACCATCAGAGTGCTTAAATGAACCCATTGAAAATACCTTCACAGATCTTCCTCAAGATGTTAAACTTCTTTCAAGGAACCAAGATCTGATACCAATTGTTGAAATTAGGGCAGACAACTGAGAGGGGGGGTGAATTAGTTGTCTCAAACTTTAACTTTTTCTATATTTAATCTTCTTTACAACTCATTAACAAATTAATGATATAACCATGAAAGCATGAATCAACAACACATGAGCAAAAACATAATCAACACACATAACACTAGGATTTTTATGTGGAAACCCGATTAAGGGAAAAACCATGGTGGGGGTTAACCCACAAGATTTTATACTCTGTTAAAAGTATTACAAAATGGGAAGGCACGTGCCTTCGGGCGCACTGCCCAAAGCTCACTGCTCAAAGGAGGTTCACTGCCTACAAGATCAATTATAAGAGTTCACTGAAATGTTTGAACTGAAGAAAAGCATCTAACTATGCAAAATTATAGTTCCAATTAAGCTCAATATACCGACTTTACAAACTTCATCTCTCACTGCCTAGTTTCACTGTTCTGCCATGATCCGAGGCTTAGATCTCTGCTTCGCACTTGATACTGTCCCACTTCACGCCTCTCACATCATCTTCGTACAACCATACCTCAAAAGGTTCGCATCCATCAAGTATGTATATCCATAACATGAAATTGCATCAACTGCAGTCGGCCTCAAGAAAACTTAGACTTTTTCAAGATCACTGTTCTGTCAGCCGAATCCATGCACAAACATCAACGCGGACCAAAACCTATGTATTCAAGTCATCACACATGTCGGCCAATACCACTGGATCTCATACATTACTCAACCAATCACTTTTCTCAATCCACACAAGGATCAAACACCAAGTTGGCCTGTTGTTCACCAAACTAAATTGTCTAACCAAAACCTGATACTCAGATGCTTGTAACTTTCAATCCCTTAATAACCAGAGGCTAAATCTTTGGATTTAGGTAGCCCTAAAATCCCTTAACATACCCTCAGATCTGCAGTACAATAAGATTACATGTGGAGAAATGTAGACCAAACTACTGGACCCTATCATGTGCTATGTTCCTATCTATCCAGACTTAGACAAATCTACAATCTGACTTCCAGTATGATCAAATGGTACAATGCAAATGTGTAAGATAGATTTAGTTGCCATCAATGACAACACCTGACATGCCTAGCAGTGTCTCTTGCCAACAGAGGGTATGGTCTTTTTATCTTCCAAGAAGATGTACAGACGTAAATCTGTTTCAAATCCCCGGTGGCTAAATTTGGGTAAATTAGTAGTCCCAAATGTGTTCATGAATGTCTAGTTCCTAAGACTCCTTGTAGAAAAATACAACCCTAAGACTTGCTATATTGAATTGGATGACGGGACTACTTTCTTTCCCATTACTAGAGATTATATTGCCATAGTGTTTCAATTGGACATGAGTTTAGATAAAAAAAATTTAGGATCAAGGACTTGTTGGTTGAATACCGTAATATGAGTAACAATTACAAGAGATGGAAACTACCCATGCACATGCCTCACGATGAAAACAATAAACTCAGGGTATTTTCTAGATTTGAGGATCCACCATATTCAATTGAATTGTTTGAGGATTACTTCAAAAACACATACTATTATGTCTGCCAAGTGTTGGGTATAGAAGCCTCCATGTTCATGGAAATTGCCCCATGGTTCTAGCTGCAGACATATAGAGTCATGATGCACGATACTTTGATTATGCTGAGTACCTAGCACATAACTTGCAAAATGATCTGATATCTCTTAAGAATGGAGGAAGTAAATTCAGACATTATTCTCTGTTTGTGCATATGGTGTTATATGAAGGACAAAGTATGTGCTTGTGGGATAAGAATCTTAGGGTAAGAGATTTAGACAACAATGGTGATATAAAATCCATGCAAATGTGGACTACTATTTGGGATAGTAGATGTGACAGATCACATATATTTATATTTTGAGGAGTTTTTTGTGAAACCTATATACAAACTGTTCGATCGTCCTTGCAATTACAATTTTTCACTGGAAATACAGAAGGTTTTGAGGCCAAAAGATAAACATGAGGAGGGAAAGTTCAGCCATAATTGGGGTGATTGGTATGTTTTCAGTGACTGCACCATGATAAGAGTGTTAGGATATGAAGGACCACCCTTCCTGCTACCAAAAACTTGCCCAGATAGGGTTGCATATTTAGAAATTGTCAGGCAATTAGCTTCTTCAGATTTC
Source organism: Cunninghamia lanceolata (assembly GCA_027924645.1). Classification (NCBI taxonomy): domain Eukaryota; kingdom Viridiplantae; phylum Streptophyta; class Pinopsida; order Cupressales; family Cupressaceae; genus Cunninghamia; species Cunninghamia lanceolata. The sequence goes on along the minus strand of BSBN01000556.1, from coordinate 5,500,650 downwards.
ATGCACCTTAAGAACCACAACAAACAGTCATTTATGCATGGAACTCTATGCTTTGGAGATTCAACCATTCTTTTTTATAAAGGTTATCCATTGATTGACAAGAAACTAGAGCAATTCAGATTACCTTTTGGAAATACAAGAGAAAATTTTGATCCTGAACACTTTATCAACAGTGTAAAAACAAAACAAAAGTTAAAAGGATATCATTATGCCCTGTTCGTTGATGAGGATTTAATCAGAAATTGTGATGAAAACATAGCAGTAGAAAGGAGGAGTTTATACCATAAAACTATGTTAGCAGAGGCCTGGAGGGTAGCCAAAATCCCCACTTACACCAGAGCCTTTCAGGATATTGATGATCCTATTGAAAGGTTGGATACTATGATTACACATGCATCAGAATTGATAATAAATGTCCCCCCTATGTATTTGACAGAAAAGGAAGACAACTTAAGGAAGTACAGGCTGAGTATGAGATTCCCTTGGGTTACTTGTCACCTCAGCCCACTCCAGACATAAGTTTCTCTGCAGATACTAACATTGCAGAAGGAGAAGAAGAATCTGAGGAAGGAGTACAAAACTATGACCTAGCCATCGAAGGGTATGAACCTCCTAAAGACAGGGAAGTTGTCACTATGGAAGCACCAGATGACTTAACAGGAGACATAAGACACCTAGCCAACAACAAATTCATTTCAGATGATGATTTCATTAAAACACCTAAGTTTAAAGCCTTTTTGTATGAATACAAGGGCAAGTAGGCTAGGGAGAGAATGAAAGATATCACTCCTGAAATACAGGATGAGGTGCTATTGGAGATTTAGAAGGAAACTGACAAAGAATTGGAGATAATGACTCCAGAAAGGGGGAGGAAATTGTTACAAGAAGCAGGTGTAATTTTGATTCCTGGATGGGATATGGCCTCGGCCATTGTATTTGATACTTTCAATAGAAATCAAGACAAGAAGATAAAACTCAGCATAGAAGCCTTGGATGATATCAAAAGAGGATCAGGGTATGACCCTGATAGAAGAGCATTGCTTATATGGGCATTGTATCCTCCTAATAAAAGACCACATATCATTGATGATCCAAATAAGGTGTTCGGTCACCTTTTGATACAAAGGATTGAGGATATTGATCCAATAGAAACTGCTGATTTAAATATTAATGTTGCAAGGTTTACTAAGGCACAAATTGAAAATTTTATGAAGGATAATGATATATAAAAGAAAGAGAATTCCATGTTGAGACAGAAGATTGCTACTCATAGAGATAAGTTGCCTTCATCTAGTGGTTATTCACCATACCTAGAAGCTGATCAAAGGGTTACAGAATCCATGGCAGATGCTAAATACTGGAAGCTTAAAACAGAAAATTTTCAAAAGAGAAGTGAGCAGTTAGAAACTGAATTAAAAACTGTCAAATCTAATATGGCTTCTGAATTAATCTAAAGAAGGTTTAGCCAAATGATGAAAAACAGTGATAAGGTGTGGGATTTGCATAAGAGAACGCATCAACTATATCAGGAACATAAAAGGCTGCATCTAAGGATGTTGGAGACAAAAGAAGGGTTGAATGCCAAAGCTAGCATTGAGGAACAAATTCTCAAGCAGTATAATGAATTGATTGGAGAGCATGAGAGATTTGATGGTGTGCTGATATAGGATTTGAAGGACTTTGACCAGCGTCTTGATCTGGCACTTCCTAACTTTTTCAATGATGAAGGTAACCTAAAAGACAAGGACACTTGGAATAATGAAATGGATCAGTTATTGCCACCACTACTCAAAAATATAAATAATGAGGAAAAGGTGATGGAAAATACTTATGCATGCCTGGGAAAGATATTTGCTCTAGAGTCAACAATGAACAATTTAGTTGACACAGATCCATGTGCTGATCAGGAATACATTGACTATGTTGGTTGAATAAATATGTTTATAACCAGAGCATTATGATGAAGTAGGTGCAGTACAATTTTGCCAAGCAATGCAGGTGTATCAATCTGTATTAAGGAGATGAGAACAACCTTGCCAGACCTTTGGGTCACGGGTCACTCTATGGTGATTAATGGAGCAAGAATCTAATCGTTGCATGTGCTTCTATCTTTCTTTATGTTTCCTAATTATGCATTAGTTACTAATAGGTGTAATTATGAAAAGATGCAATGTTTAGGGCTTGAAGTTTGTTTGCATCCTAGTAATAGGATACCAAGGCCATTTGAAAAAAAAAAGGAAGAATCTCTTATTTACAAAAGCAAGAACTTTTATTTATACAATACAGAACAATATTTCAAATATTCATCTATACTTGTCTATGTTTCCATATAAATTTGAATTTCTAAATTAATGCAAAGGAGCAGAGTTATTTGGTGAATCAAAAATATTTGGTGTTCAATTGTTGTGTTAAATTTCATTTTATGGGCTGCATGGTTGTCTCCAAAATGGTTTTCTAAATTATTTAAATTGATATATCAAGGATATGATTAGTTTATCAGTGCACATTTACTGTTCTGTGTGATCAATTTGACTGGTTTTTGCAAGAAGTTGAATTAATTCCTCCCAAATTGTTTAAGTTCATTGGTCTCTGCCAGAAGTTAAAACCCTTTAAACAAAACAATCTTGGTCAGGTTTCCTTCTCACTAGAATTAAAAATCCTTTTAGTTGCTCATAGTAATTTAGGGAAACATCATTGGGATAATTAAGAAGAACCTTGTAACCTAACATCCTTGCACATCTATACAAGGTATAGATTTATATAAGTGCCTATCAATTCGAGTTAAGCCAACATAAAGATTCATACATCACTAACTCTTGACCCTATTGCCCAATAGATAAAGCACTGATCTCACTCATTAGCATACTTTCAGATTGCAAACCCTAGTCTTAGAAGCATTCTCAAAACCTTTCATCTACTTCACACCAATTTGCCATTGTGAAGGTCAATCAAGTCTGCACTAATTATTAAGGTACACCCACCTAGGTCTAGTTGAACCTGAAGTGAAGGGGGGTTTAGCCATATCTACCCTGTGTCATTAGCCAAAAGCGTCAAGAGAGCCTGGCAACCTCTTAGGGTTATCAACCTGCATTTTTGTGACCTAACATGTCAAAAGATAAGGGATTTGGGGCTTAGTGGTTAGGTAGTTTAATGGTTAATGGCTTAGGGATTATGGTTGATATCATGTAGTCTCTATATAAACTTTGATAAAAAAATAATAAAGGTATGAGTGGAAGGGTATACCAAAACTCTGCTGGTGTAACTTTTGAGCTTATGAATGAAATAAAACATCTTATTATCAGAGATTCTCCATGACTGTGTTATCATTATGTATTTTTCTTATGTTTTCCATACTTATTTCTTCTTATATTTGAATGAATATTAGTTATTGAGCCTCAATACTATGCTTATGTGAATAAATATGCTGATACAGTAAAGCATTTACTGTGGATGTTTTAAGTTACATGTTCAAAATTATGTTCAACATAAAATGGAAACTATTTAAAAATAATAATGTTAACAAAGTTGCTTATTTAAATAATTGTGAGTTACGTGCATTAATATTTTATTAACTTTTGTGTCTTCATGAACATATGTTGATACAAAATGAATGGAAGAAGCATCCAAGTAATCCTAATTTTTTCTGCCAACAATTCATACCAAAGATTGAACAATTTAAGGATATTGCAATAGGTAATTTGTATCAACACAAATAATATTACTAAAGCATTTCAAAGTTTAGGCCATAAGAATCATCCTTTTTAAACATGGATTGCAAATAATTCTAAAAATTTAGAAGTCTTGGTCATTAACATTATTGTCTGCTACAATGTCATCCAATGTATCATTGTCAATGTTCATATGTTCTTTCAAGTATTTAATATTATTATCATCCTCATCTTGACCTGCATCATCTTCATCATCATTAAAATTTGACTGTAGACCATCTATATTGTTACCAGATGTATTTGGATCATCATTTTCTATACCATCCATATTGTTGTCTTCCATAACATCATCTAACTCTGGATTGTTGTCTTCTTGTGCCTGAACATAATCATCTTTAACATCATCATGGATGTCAATTTCTTCGATGTTCTCTAATCCCTCTCTCATTTTGTTGGCCATCATTGTTTTTCTCAGTATCCACTAATGCATCGTCAAATACATGCCTTAATTTTGGATCATAATATATGACAAATATCCATTTCGGGTCCAAAATATCTTCATAGAAAAATACCTGCACATGAACGACATACATATATTATACGTATGTTTAACAATTTATTGATTAATAAACACATGTATATATTCGCAATAAACTATGAATTAATAGATTAATGATCACTACTGCTTCTTGTTTGAGTTAAAGAAATACCTGCTCACAATGAATTAGTAGAACATAAGGCTCCTTATCATCTGGTAGGAACCATGAGGAATCTATAGAAAACAATCCACTATGGGTATCATGTCTTTGTGTCCTCTCAAATGCTTCATACCATCTATATTTAAAAATACAACATTTAAAAAGTGGTAATCCAACTCAATAATTTGTTGTATTTTCCCAACATATTGTAGATTCCCTTCAATTATATTCTTATCTTTTGAGCTTGATTGACTGGATTGCTTGAAGTCAACCATGATGCCACAATTGAAGGATCGTCTCTTTACATCTACACTTTCTACACGATAATGTCGACCATATGCCCACATTGTTGGATATTTCCTCACCTATGAAAGACCATTTATTTGAGTGAAAACAAATATAATGATGAATATTAAAATAGTTAATAGTGTCAAAACTGTAAGGAAACAACATTTTGTAAAATTCCAACTGTACCTTTCTTTCACATCCTCTAGACATGTTGATTTCATCTTTTGTTATGTTTGAATCTATACCTGCATCTTCTATTTGATTTTGAATTTGTTTAGTAACCCATTCTAGTGTGCAATCTTTGCCCCATTCCCCAAGCAGATCAGTGGGAAGTGGAGTATTCCTTGGGTTTGATCTCTTAAACTGTCTCCTTGCTTCTAATCTTCTCTCTTTTTATCATATAGATCAATCCATTTGTTCATAAAGTCCATGTGGTACAAAATAAACTTGTCGAGTATAGCACTTTCGTCTACACCTATTACATGTCAACATGTTTATTTCAAAGTCCAAATGTCATGTTAATTTGACAAATAAATTAAAGAGTAAATTAATGATTGCGAGAAAAATAACCACACTGATCATGAATTTACTTACTAATTTCTACTTGAACACCATTAAATTGTGGTTTTTCTCCATTAATAATATCTGATGCTCATTCTTCATCCTAGAAGCATGGCCCATCTTCAAAATCCTTACCAAGGAATTCACACAGGAAGAAAAATGCTTCATTCAATACATACCCTTCAGCCATGCAACCCTTTGGATGTGCCTTTTGTTAGACGTATCTTTTTAGAGTTTTCATATACCTCTCAAAGAAAAACATCCACCTCGTTGATACGACACCCGCCAATTCAATGTCATCAACTAGGTGTATAAGTAAATGGACTTGTAGGTCCATGAAACTTGTAGGGAGCTCCTTCTCAAATACACATACAATTTCTGCAATTTCCTTCTACCATTTTGACACTTCACATTCATGGATCTCCTTGGAGGTCGACCACCTAATATAAGAATAGTAAATTAGTATGAACCTTTAGTCAAAAATTAAAATGCAATATAATATCTCTATGTCTCTCACACATGAACATTTCATATAACCACATACCTTGTAAATGTTGACAATCGACTTATGGCCTTAAGTCAATTGTAAGACAAGAATCCCCCCTAATTGCCAATGGCATGATATGCTATCAAACACATTTATGAAAAGGTCATTAGTAATTTTTTCTCACACAACAAAATATCAAAATATATTTAGTACTTAATCAATGTTACCAGTAAATGTTAAATGAAGATATATAATACCTTCATTAAATTATGAAAATCATGTATTTTAAATCATGTGATATGTCCATCAACTGTAAAAGCTTTAGCCAATGATGACCCATAGCCAGTAGGTGTCCTTATTGAATGGATGACATTTTTTAGTTGGTCTAGCTCTTTTTTTTCAAAATCCATGGAGCTTCTGCATATGTTTCATTTTCCTTGTTTGGCCACAAATGTTTTCTATCAATTTTGGTATGCGAAAGAGCAATATCTCTCCTCAAAGACAAGGTGTCCTCTTTGCCTGATATATGTCGAAATATTAAATCTGGGACATTTTTTATGATGTGCATAGGATCTAATAGGTGAGATATTAATAGATCCTTCCAGTAAGGGAGCTCATAAAATATGGATTTCCTTTTCATTCCTTTTGGCATATTAACTACAACTTATTTTGGTTCTTCAATTGAATCACCCCGATCAAAAAAATCATCCCAAGATTTCAATTCAACATCTTCATACTTCTTAAGCCAATCACCTGGGCCCATAATCATGGGAGGGCCTCTATTTTCAACTTTTCCATCAAATTGATTCTTCAGGCAATTTCTAAACTTATGATCTAGTGGTAGAAAAACCATGTTGTTTGCGTAAATAAATTTATGTAGATCTTTAGAATACCACCCTTGAAATTGTTCTGCACATCTTGGACATGCAAATATCCCCTTTGTTTGAAGCCCTGCAATTCAATAAGTAATGTTGATAACATCAAAAAAATAGTATAAAACTAAGTATGAAAGTTGGGATAAAAATAAATTATGAGTGTAAATACGTAAATATTTTATCTTACCAGAACAAATACCAAGTCCTGGGAAATCATGAATAGTCTAACATAGCACACCATACAACATGAAGGACCCATTTGATGGAGGACGTGATATGCCATATATTCTTATGCCTTTCCATAGCAGTTGCATCTCATCAATAAAAGGCGCAAGATAAACATCCATGTTTTAAACTTGATGTTTTCCTGGAACAATGAGAGTCAGCATAAGGTGCTCCTTTCTAACATTCATCCATGGGGGAATATTGTCTACTATCAATCTGACTGGCCAAACACTATAATTTAAGCTCAGGAAAGAGAATGGGCACACTCCATCAATTGCAAGACCAAACCTGATACTACGGGGTTCATCTTTGAATTTTCTTGGCCATTTTTCCTCTATGTGTTTCATTGCTTTGGAGTCGGTCATAATTCGTATGAATCCATCTTTACTCACGTTCTTTGCATGTCAATCCATCAATTGTGTAAGTGACTTGCAATGAAACATTCGTTGAAGTCTAGGTATAATTGGCATGTGACGTAAAGCCTTATTTGGAACTATAGGACCTTGTACATCTGTATAATATCTCTTCTCTTTTCATACAGGGAATTCTACCTTGTTTTGATATTCATCTCTGTATAAAATGCAATCATTTTTACATGAATGAATTTGCTTATATTCAATCCCCAACTCAACCAACAACAGACGCGCCTCTCTGCAAGTTGATGGTAACCATTCTCTTCAGGGAATATTTTAGTTTTTAGTGCCCTGTAAGATTTCCAGAGATTAAATCAATTGAATGTTTGACTTATGATGAACATGTTTGATATGTCAATCTATACTAGGACTGTTTATATACAATATATGGTTTTAAAATCCCCTTAAAGAAATATAAACGAAGTTGATGAATGTTTACGAATTATGTACACCAATTGACAATGCAAAGTAAGAAATAGATTTCAACTCACTTCAGTAGGGTAGTGAATCCTTTGTCTGACCAACCAAATAGTGACTTGATTTCTAATAATATTAATGTGCATGCCAGTTTTGAGGTTCTACTTGTACCCGATTTGAACATGGGTGTCTTCGCTGCTTGCTTGATGGAGTCTTTCAAGTTGTTATCATCAACATTACGTTGGTGGTAATTACCCCTGCTATCATCGTTACTATCAACCATATGATCATTATTGTCATCATTGTTTCCATCCCCAAAGAAACCTGTAAGCATTTCATTCAATCCTTCATCATGCACTGAATTTTAACTATCATGATCATCATCATTAAGGCTAGGTGGCATGTCATCAATGTATGCAAATCTCATCAACTATTCAAATTTCTCAGCTAGTAGTATTCTCTTCAATGTTGCTCTTTTCACCCTGGTATTGTTTAAAGGATGGTTTGGATCATCCCGTCCAAATCTTAATAACCTAGTTGGATCTTGGGTATTAGTATGTGTTTCATCAACATCTTCTACCTATCAACAAATGCAAGCATTATTTAATGTTTGGTAACAATTGGATAAATCATAAATGTATCAATTTCAAAGAAATATAATCAAATATGGCTTAAAAAATATAAATATAAATTGTATGAACATATACATTGATGGTACCCCTTAGGGTTTAGGGTTTTGGGTTTGAAGTGTTCAAGTGTTAACCTTTGAAAATCCTTTTACCCTATTTTCCCTCAATCCTGCGCTTTATTTTCTATTTTCACGTTGACTGTCTTTAGCAGGTCGTCAGTCACTTTAGTTACAAATTCATGCCATAACGCTCGTAGGTTGACGGACCCCTTAGCCTAGTAATTACCCGCTGTCACCGGTAGAAATTAAAGCACCGTCTTAAAGTCATCCGCTAAGTCCTAAAGTTTATTTAAACGCATATCGCACCGTCGCAGAGCATCTTTTTTGATGTCATCCTCCATTGCGATGTTGTGATAGGTTGTCACCTATTCGAAAATCTTTATCTGCGTAATGTTTTATAGTGATCTTGCCTCTTCTAATAGTTTGCTACCACCTGTCGACATGTTAATGGTCTGCAAAGGGAAGACTTCGATCCAACGATTGCGCTCCAACATAGAGGAATCTTTTTGAGAGGAATATTCGTTGTGAGGCAATGAGATGATGACATGTGGCACTACCGATTAAAAGACAAGTATAAAGAAGGCACATGGAGGCTTAATTGCACCATTGCGCGATAGGTATGTGGTGGACCATTTCTGGCTGTGACACCATGAAATGGTGCCACGTGTCTGGTGCGAAAAAAAAGATGACATAATCTATTGGAAAAGTACAGGTGATTTGGCTCATTCTGATTGGACGAAGACTATTCAAAGAAGGTGACGAAGATTGTCAAATCCAGTCAACCAATCAGAGCTGTTGATTGCGAACTGTAAGGAAAAGATAGATGGCCCATGTGTAAAATTGCAAAAGTGGAAGATTTTCAAAATGTTTGACACGAGCAGAGTTATAACTGCTTCCACCTCCATTAATACAGAGAGCAATGAATAAATTCAGTGTTATAAAAGCATAATTCAAGGCATTTCATGTTGTTTTCCAAAGCACGATTGCATTCAGAGCAAGGAAATCATCAAGGTGAGCGAGGAAATGCAGTCCCAGGCCCCTGCAGACGCTGAAAACTAGTAAGTAATTGCCATCCCTCTGTACCTGGTTTTTCCATTTGTAGGATCTTGTACATTTGTACGATATCTCTTCTCTTTGCATACAGGGCGTTCGACCTTGTTTTGATATTCATCTCTGTATAAAATGCAATCATTTTTACATGAATGAATTTGCTTATATTCAATCCCCAACTCAACCAACAATAGACGCGCCTCTCTGCAAGTTGATGGCAACACATTCTCTTCAGGGAATATTTTAGTTTTTAGTGCCCTGTAAGATTTCCAGAGATTAAATCAATTGAATGTTTGACTAATGATGAACATGTTTGATATGTCAATCTATACTAGGACTGTTTATATACAATATATGGTTTTAAAATCCCCTTAAAGAAATATAAACGAAGTCGATGAATGTTTACGAATTCTGTACACCAATTGACAATGCAAAGTAAGAAATAGATTTCAACTCACTTCAGTGGGGTAGTGAATCCTTTGTCTGACCGACCAAATAGTGACTTGATTTCTAATAATATTAATGTGCATGCCAGTTTTGAGGTTCTACTTGTACCCGATTTGAACATGGGTGTCTTCGCTGCTTGCTTGATGGAGTCTTTCAGGTTGTTATCATCAACATTACGTTGGTGGTAATTACCCCTGCTATCATCGTTATTATCAACCATATGATCATTATTGTCGTCATTGTTTCCATCCCCAAAGAAACCTGTAAGCATTTCATTCAATCTTTCGTCATGCACTACATTTTCACTATCATGATCATCATCATTAAGGCTAGGTGGCATGTCATCAGTGTATGCAGATCTCATCAACTCTTCAAATTTCTTAGCTAGTAGTATTCTCTTCAATGTTGCTCTTTTCACCCTGGTATTGTTTAAAGGATGGTTTGGATCATCCCGTCCAAATCTTAATAACCCAATTGGATCTTGGGTATTAGTATGTGTTTCATCAACATCTTCTACCTATCAACAAATGCAAGCATTATTTAATGTTTGGCAACTATTGGATAAATCATAAATGTATCAATTTCAAAGAAATATAATCAAATATGGCTTAAAAAATATAAATATAAATTGTATGAACATATATATTGATGGTACCAGTTAGGGTTTAGGGTTTAGGGTCTGAAGTGTTCAAGTGTTAACCTTTGAAAATTCTTTTACCCTATTTTCCTTCAATCCTGCGCTTTATTTTCTATTTTCACGTTGACTATCTTTAGTAGGTCGTCGGTCACTTTAGTTATAAATTCATGCCATAACACTCGTAGGTTGACCAGTCCCTTAGCCTAGTAATTATCCACTGTCACTGGTAGAAATTAAAGCACTGTCCTAAAGTCATCCGCTAAGTCCTAAATTTTATTTAGGCGCATATCACACCGTCACAGAGCATCTTTTGTGATGTCATCCTCTTCTGCAATGCTGTGATAGGTTGACACCTATCCAAAAATCTTTATCCGCGTAATGTTTTATAGTGATCTTGCCTCTGCCAATAGTTTGCTACCACTTGTCGACATGTTAATGGTATTGAAAGGGAAGACTTCGATCCAACGACTGTGCTCCAACACAGAGGAATCTTTCTAAGAGGAATATTCATTGCGAGGCAGTGAGATGATGACACATGGCACTACAGATTAAAAGGCAAGTATAAAGAAGGCACATGGAGGCTTAATCGCACCATTGCGCGGTAGGTACGTGGTGGACCATTTCTGGCTGCGACACCATGAAATGGTGCCACATGTCTGGTGCGAAAAAAAGATGACATAATCCAATGGAAAAGTATAGGTGATTTGTCTCATTTTGATTGGATGAAGACTATTCAGAGAAGGTGATGAAGATTGTCAAATCTAGTCAACCAATCAGACCTGTTGATTGCAAACTGTAAGGAAAAGATAGATGGCCCATGTGTAAAATATCAAAAGTGGAAGATTTTCAAAATGTTCGACACGAGCAGAGTTATAACTCCTTCCACCTCCATTAATACAGAGAACAATGAATAAATTCAATGTTATAACAGCATAATTCAAGGCATTTCCTATTTTTTTCCAAAGCACGATTGCATTCAGAGCAAGGAAATCATCAAGGCGAGTGAGGAAAAGCAATCCCAGGCCCTTGCAGACGTTGAAACTAGTAAGTAATTGTCATCCCTCTGTACCTGATTTTTCCATTTGTAGGACCTTGTACATCTGTACAATATCTCTTCTCTTTGCATACAGGGCATTCTACCTTGTTTTGATATTCATCTCTGTATAAAATGCAATCATTTTTACATAATGAATTTGCTTATATTCAATCCCCAACTCAACCAACAACAGACGCACCTCTCTACAAGTTGATGGCAACACATTCTCTTTAGGGAATATTTTAGTTTTTAGTGCCCTGTAAGATTTCCAGAGATTAAATCAATTGAATGTTTGACTTATTATGAACATGTTTGATATGTCAATCTATACTAGGACTGTTTATATACAATATATGGTTTTAAAATCCCCTTAAAGAAATATAAACGAAGTCGATGAATGTTTACGAATTATGTACACCAATTGACAATGCAAAGTAAGAAATAGATTTCAACTCACTTCAATAGGGTCGTGAATCCTTTGTCTGACCAACCAAATAGTGACTTGATTTCTAATAATATTAATGTGCATGCCAGTTTTGAGGTTCTACTTGTACTCGATTTGAACATGGGTGTCTTCGCTCCTTGCTTGATGGAGTCTTTCAAGTTGTTATCATCAACATTACGTTGGTGGTAATTACCCCTACTATCATCATTACTATCAACCATATGATCATTATTGTCATCATTGTTTCCATCCCCAAAGAAACCTGTAAGCATTTCATTCAATCCTTCGTCATGCACTGCATTTTCACTATCATGATCATCATCATTAAGGCTAGGTGGCATGTCATCAGTGTATGTAGATCTCATCAACTCTTCAAATTTCTCAGCTAGTAGTATTCTCTTCAATGTTGCTCTTTTCACCCTGGTATTGTTTAAAGGATGGTTTGGATCATCCCATCCAAATCCTAATAACCCAGTTGGATCTTGGGTATTAGTATGTGTTTCATCAACATCTTCTACCTATCAACAAATGCAAGCATTATTTAATGTTTGGCAACAATTGGATAAATCATAAATGTATCAATTTCAAAGAAATATAATCAAATATGGCTTAAAAAATATAAATATAAATTGTATGAACATATATATTGATGGTACCCCTTAGGGTTTAGGGTTTTGGGTCTGAAGTGTTCAAGTGTTAACCTTTGAAAATCCTTTTACCCTATTTTCCTTCAATCCTGCGCTTTATTTTCTATTTTCACGTTGACTGTCTTTAGCAGGTCGTTGGTCACTTAAGTTACAAATTCATGCCATAACACTCGTAGTTTGACCGGCCCCTTAGCCTAGTAATTACCCGCTGTCACCGGTAGAAATTAAAGCACCGTCCTAAAGTCATCCGCTAAGTCCTAAAGTTTATTTAGGCGCATATCGCACCATCGCAGAGCATCTTTTGTGATGTCATCCTCTGCTACGATGCTGTGACAGGGTGACACCTATCTTAAAATCTTTATCCGCGTAATGTTTTATAGTGATCTTGCCTCTACCAATAGTCTGCTACCACCTGTCGACATGTTAATGGTCTACAAAGGGAAGACTTCGATCCAACGACTGCACTCCAACACAGAGGAATCTTTCTGAGAGGAATATTCATTGTGAGGCAGTGAGATGATGACACGTGGCACTACCGATTAAAAGGCAAGTATAAAGAAGGCACATGGAGGCTTAATCGCACCATTGCACGGTAGGTATGTGGTGGACCATTTCTGGTTGCGACACCATGAAGTGGTGCCATGTGTCCGGTGTGAAAAAAAGATGACATAATCTACTGGAAAAGTACAGGTGATTTGGCTCATTCCAATTGGATGAAGACTATTCAAAGAAGGTGACGAAGATTGTCAAATCCAGTCAACCAATCAGAGCTGTTGATTGCGAACTGTAAGGAAAAGATCGATGGCCCATGTGTAAAATTGCAAAAGTGGAAGATTTTCAAAATATTCGACACGAGCAGAGTTATAACTGCTTCCACCTCCATTAATACAGAGAACAATGAATAAATTCAATGTTATAACAGCATAATTCAAGGTATTTCCTATTATTTTCCAAAGCACGATTGCATTCAGAGCAAGGAAATCGTCAAGGTGAGTGAGGAAAAGCAGTCCTGGGCCCCTGCAGATGCCGAAAACTAGTAAGTAATTGTCATCGCTCTATACCTGGTTTTTCCATTTGTAGGTTCATTCTAAAGCACTTAGAGCTGTTATTAACTGTAAGAAACCCTAGGTTATCAGTATAAACACAAAAATGAGTCATTTTGGTCAGCCTTCAACTTCAAAATGTAGCTTAGATGAAGACCGCATGGTTCAGTGTCTTGAATCATCGAAAAGACCTACAACAGGGTTAGGTGAAGTAGGGAAGAATGACAAAATTTATGACTTCTGTGTAGGTTTTTGAGATGCTAAAATACCTGTCTACCTAGAGCTTATTTGAACACTGGCATAAGAGAATGGACTACAGAGCCCCTGTCTGCCATGCCTGGAAACTAGATTTGGCTAAGTTAATTTTCTTGGATGTTTTTGTAAATCCAGACCTGGTCAGAGTAATAGCAAGTAGGTATGACCCCAAGACCATGTTTGTCTTATCTGGCAATGGTAGTGTTATAATCAGGTTTACAAAAGCATATATATCAACTATATTTAATCTAGACCCTGCCGCCAATATGCCAATTGATTTGAATGCCTTCAGAGAAAAATACAAAACTGTCAGATATACTTATAGGTCATTTAATCTGGCCAAGATAGACCTAAGGGAGTTGATGGAGGCTTGATAAAGATTTATGACAGAGAAGAAGAGCTATTCCATTGTAGTTTATTCATGTAATACTTTATCGAAACCTATCACAGTTTATGCCATATGCTTGGGAGGGATGCAACAGATAGAATGCCAGTAGCCCTGATGATGATGGTAGTATACATTCAAGATTATGGGGCCAAAAAATCATTTGACTATGCAGGATATTTGGAAAAGAAAATGCATGAGCAGATGATGGCAATAAAGAACAACATGTATACACCAGGTCCCCATTTGAAATTCAAATGGTATTCTTTGATGTGTCATATGATCATGTTCTCTCTGTTTGGCCACTGGAGCAATGATTTGCATGTAAAGATGACAGATGATGCAGAGGGCAACATGATGCCAATTCAGATGTGGACCTGCATGCTTGATAGACATTACAAGTATGCTAGCTATGTTACCTTTGAGGAGTATTTTGTGAGAAAGGCGTTAGGATTCTTGGAACCAGCTGCTGATAGGATACTTAAGGAAATAAAGGATTTCTTGAGACCGTTAGAGAGAACCCTACACTTGAAAATAGACCATAATTGGGGAGATTGGTTCTTGCATGAGCATACAACTTGTATTAGGATATATGGGTGTGAGGCTCCACCTTATTCTTTGCCCAAATTTGTGCCCAAGAGGCTTGCATTTATGGAGATTATTAGATAATTGAATGGAGAAAATTGGGAGCATTTTAGGAAGCACAAAAAGGGATCACTCATCCCTACATCTCTGAGGCTCTATGACTTTATAACAATTGATAAGAATGGGTTGGATCATATAGGGCTCATGCTTCAATACTATAGGATGGACATGGAGCAGGTGAGATTCTTTGACCTTGAGGGTTTTAGTCATAATAGAAGATTGAAGATTGGCAGGCCTATGTACCCTCACCATGTCCTCTTGGATGAAGACATAGTCATAAATTTCCAAAAAATGTAGGAGGTGCATTCATTAAGGAATAAGTGGAATGCAGTAATGGAGGCAGAAAAAATGAAGAAAAATGTCAATACTACTTACCCTGGGGCTTTCATTGAGATACAATACCCCATAAAAAGAATAGAGATAATGTTTGTTAAGATAGAGGAGCTAATTGTTGATGTACCTGTAGGTGAGGAAAGGCCCTCGTACCAACCAAGCAGCTCCAGGGGAAAATATGTTAGAAAAGAGGAATCTCCTGACTCCCCAGCTCCTAAGAGGGCAAAAATTATTGATCTTGAGACAGAGGAAGAGATAGAAGTTGTAAATTTGGAGGAAGGGGCAACAGGAGAGGAGGTCTAGGAGCCCCCTCATCAGGTGAGTTCCCCACCAAGGATAATGCCTTATTCCTCACCAGAAAATAGGTTGACAAGGTCCACAGTCAACAATGAGGTTGACATAAAAGATGTGAGGGAGATGGCCTGCAATCAGTTTATTTCAGATGATGAATTCATTAGCACTCCTAAGTTCAGGTCATTTGTGCTGAGGATCAAAAATATGGAGTTTTAGAAAAGAATTGAAGAAGCAAAAAGTGGTGTAGACCCCTCAAAATATGATGCTATTACTAGGAGGGTTTTGGATGAAGTAAGTAAAGACATCAGTGCAATGACTCCTGAGGAGGGCAGAGCACTTGTGAATAGAAGCAATATCTTGATGCTACCACATTGGACATTATCAGATGCTATTGCATTTGATACAATTACAAGAGATGACTCTGATGTGACAGAGGAACAGGTCAACAGAGTTATGCAGGGTGTTGTATTTGATCCAAGGTTTGAAACCTTGGGAATTTGGGCATTGGCCCCTAGTGACAAGAAACCAAAACTTGGTTTAGATGAGTTAAATGGCAATGTGATAATAAAAAGGGTGTCAGACACCCCTGCTCCTTAGGCTACCAGTTTAAATGTGCAGACTGCACAATTTGCAGAGGCAGTGACAGTCAAGCTGCAGAAGGATTACAATGAGTTGTTGGAGAAGTATACAGTGGCTATGGCTAGATTGAGCACATATGAGATGCAGCCACAATTAGAGGCTAGACCATCTCAGACTTCTCCCATCATACAAACTACAGAGTCATTGCCAATTGATACATAGCCTCTCCTTGCAGAGATTAGAGAATTGAAAGAGGATAACAAAAGATTGAAGGAAGAAAATGAGAACAAGGTAAAGGATGTAGTCACCAATTTGATCAAGAACAGGGTGACAAAAATTTTGGCCAGGGTGGAGGATACTTGGAAATCTTACTCATAGTTGAGAATAGCCTATGAGAAGCATTAGTCTGACAAATAGAGGTTGTTGAGCATAAAGGCAAAGTGGTTGCATAGAACTGGAGAAATCAGAGAATTTCTTAGGTGTGCCAGGTCTGATCCAAATGCACCTCCTGAACCGAAACTGATGTCTGACATGTTGAAGTATTTTGAGGATGTGGCCAATTTCCAATTGAGGTTGGACTCAATTCTGAAGGGGAAGATGTAGGCTATTGAAAAGTTGGACACTAATTGGTTACCTCCTATTTTGGAAGGTGATGGTAAATCCAAGGACTTGGACAAGTGGAAAAAGGAAATAATGGATAATAGTTACCAATTCATTCCCACTTGTTGTGGTGAAAGTGACCCAACCATGCAGGTATTGAGCTTATCACTTGATAAGCTGCACACTCTTGAAGTAAGTTTTGATATGTTTTGTAAGCATGCAAAAAGTATCTTGGATGCCAAGCATGTCAGTTATAATGGCAAAATTGCAGAAGTGTTTTCATTCCCTTGACCGGCTGAGGAGACATATGGTGAGTGGAAGGACAGATATGGGTTGAAGGATTGATAGGCCAACCACCATCCTCCCAGCATTAACGAGGCAAATCTTCAAGCGGTTGCACATCTCCCAAGTTCAACCACTCCTCTCTTCTCTATAGTGCAATTAATGTTTCCCAACGCCATGTTGGCGGTGCAATGTATCATGAACCAATTTGAAATGCAATGTAATCAATGCAGAGTACACACTCTTGATATATAAAAGAGTTGTGTTACTCATTTCTTGTTGTTGAAGATTTAGGATTTTTGGAGAAATAATAAAATACAGTTTTGCTGGGTTGCTCTATCTCTTCTGAGTTTATGAATTATATGTTGAATGTTTTATGCATAAAATTTATCAGTTTCATGTTGTTTTGAATGAGAAATTCTTTATTGCATGTGTTCTATTATCTGTCTCCAAGTTGTGTTCATTTTTCTTCTGAATCTAAATAGCTATGGGTTATTCAAGGTTCTGGAATATGGGTCTTCTGTGTTGAATGCTTAATCTTCTACTTTTGTTCAAGGAACAAGTTAAATGTTTTAGGTTAAGTGTTGGGATGAATACATTGCAGTGAGGATGAATACTCAGTCTTGGGTAGTATCTGTAAGGCAGATGCTAAAGAAGCCCCTTGAAATTTGATTATTGCTTTAAGCTTATGGTAAACATTCACATATGTATGTCTATTTGACTCCATGCCCTGGGATAGGCACCAGTCTATCCTTGTGTTGAGGTTATGATTCAAAGCCCTAATCTTGCATCCAAATACAAAATATAATCAAATCTTAATCACAAACCTTTAGGATTTTTAGAAGTAGTTTTAGGTTTCAAATCCTCTGGTTCACAACTGAGTATAAGACCCAAAGCTAGCCCCTTTGCAATTATTTCACAGTTTTAGTCTGTATCAGAGAGGATTTATTTGCTTTGTCTCAATATCCCAGCAAGTTTACATACTTATTTCATGGATGTTGAATAGGGAATACCCCCTAGGTTTTGTAGAGCCTGAAGAAGGAGAGGAGACATTTATAGAGTCTGTCTCATGTACTATTGGCCCCTGATATGAGAATCTTGTTGATGAGTGATGGCTACCTTGTAGGGATTACTTAGGAAACATTCAGTTGGGAAAAAACCCAACATATACATCAATTGAGTAATGGAACATTATTTTATAGACTACCTTTTTTATACAATAATTTAAATAAAACACAATTTTGACAACATAGTTTATAAAACATCAGTCCACACTCATTTATTATTCTTTGGTTTTCTGCCCTTAAGAATATCCTTAGGGAGACCTTGTTCTTTCCTTTTCTTTCACGCAGGAATGCGTTTTAAGAAGGGGTAATCAATCAATAACTCATCCCCAATGGTAAAGTCCATAATAGCCTCAACCATTATCAATCTATCAACCTCTCTTTCCATATCTCCATCTTTATCATTTATAACCTCAACAAATTGACAATTCGGTCTTACAGTAGGGTCCCTTCCCTTACTACTATTTATAAATCCTGCAATATTTTTGTGTGTATGCACGTCCATCTATATACATAAGATTACCTCTATTCATTTCTTTTCCACTTTCCAATTGGAGACAATGTGTATACATATTTGAATTTAGACCATATGCTGACATGCTAGGCTTATATTCTGCTAGCCGTCTCCATTCACCACTATAATATGATGGACCATAATATGGCATTAATCTCCTAGTGGTTTGTTCTGAATTGTTTCTATGTTTAGATCCCACATGTACATTTTGGACAATAAAGAGGCTAGATTTGCTCCATGAATATTGGAGGGTCGTATCATGTAGTTGTATCCCCAAAATTGAAACACCTCGTACACTCTAGGTAGTTGTTGATCACTATGCTAAGCGCAATATAGTCGGCGATCAAATGTCTCTTTGTAAATTGATCTCAAACTCAGGGGTAAGTAATCATCTCCATCACATTCATTCTCATAGGGTATGTAGTCCACCTTCCCCTTGTCTTTAAGCAAATTATGCATCTTTAAATCAGTTCTTGTTCTGTTATTTGTTTTCATCAATTCCTCATCTTCCGAGCTGGTATATTGGCACATATTTTTGTTAGATGTATCATCTGATAAATGATCATTGCCCTTTAGGATGGAAGTCGGTGATCTAGGAAACTTTAAACCAATAACTTTATCTTGTAAGTATCCATTAAGAAAAAAATTAGTTATTAAATAATATAAAGTTCTTGGTTTAAAGTTTCCTGGATCACTGACATCCAGCCTAGAGGGCAATGATCATTTATCAGATGATACATCTAACAAAAAGTATCCATTAAGAAAAAATTATTTATTTAAATAATATAAAACAATGTTTAAACGAAGCATACATGTTATTTATATCAAATTGGAAAATTCCTTACCACAATTCCTATTGGATTTGAATAGATTGTAGGAGGCATACTACCGACTGGAAGCTCATCATATATGTAATGTCTTTGTACAATCACTCATTTGAATTGTTTCTTTCCATGACATACAAAACATCCACAAACAACAATTTTCTCAAAGTATTCATCCCATGTACTATAGTCCTGACCAACCTCTTGTTCAGTGCAATCATTTGTTGTGTCTGCAGGATCCATTGTCACATCCTCTTCCAGCCACTGTCCTCTATGTGATTTAACAGTTTTAGGTCAATGTCCACGTACATATCTTGTTCTTTTGCTAGTTGAACGCTCAGGCTCTATATTTGCTCCAATCTCCATCTAAAATAATCAACATGCATTAATTTATGTCAAGATTGGATAATACATTATAATTTTCAATAATACTGTGAAAAAAGGTGGACGTATCACAAAATGCCATCAAATCATTTTTTCCTAAGTTAAGTCAAAATTTGAGTACTTGATGTCCCGCTTCATCCGTTGTGTCCTCATTTGATATGACACGATATGTTGCCATGGCCTCGTCTGGCCCCTATAATACACAACATAGTAAATAATGTTTAGTACACCAATTATATCATTTCAACGAATATGCTATCTAACACAAAACCTCACTTTAGTCATATATTTGACATATTGATATCATATTTTGGCCATCCTAATTTTCAAACTTTTCCCTTGATCATAGAATTACATTTAATCACCATTCCTGTGCATTTTCAACCAATAAGTTTCACCTCAGAGGCCTCATGGACAAAAAAATGACTTTATCTCCTCTATGTTGTAGAATTTGTGAATTCATAAACACCTTCCTCCTTTGGTTGAGGTTGCTTTCTCTTCTTACCTCTATTGTATTTGCAGATTCCCTTGTCATATCTATTTCCACCCACTTTCCTCTCTGCGATTTAGTAGTTCTACACTGTCCACATCCTCTCTCCATGGCCTCCTCTGGATCCTATAATACACAACAATGACAATAGTCACATAACAGTTGTGCACCAAGAGAATATTGTTGAAATTATCTTGTTAATACGCTCGCTTTTCATTAAGATGCACTATGAAAAACAAAATAGGATATTGCAACATTTTACTCTTCACAAAAAGTTTACATGCGGAATCTTGACAACTAGAGCTCAAATCTTATGATTACAAGATGACTACAAATTCACATCAAAAAGATATTTATTTACAAGTTGACTACAAATAAAACCTATTACTAATAATTTTAGTTGAACATCCCTTCCATGGTCCCTTGTTATCCTAGATGAAAGAAAACCTATTACTAATAATTTTAGCTAGTTCTCTACCTTACACTTCTTCCACAAATTCATCAAAACCGTAGATATTTTCTCTTCAAAAACTAGAGATTGGATTCCTTATTCTTGATTGAAACCTACTTTACATTGGATAGTGTGAGAATATTTATCTTAGATAAGATCCAAAACTTTAATTCTTGATTTTTTATTTTTCATGATTGGTGTTTATCCTCCATAGAGGCCGTGGGGAAAGTAGTTGGCATGGTTATGTAGAAATCCCCTCATCAAATAAAAGCCAACAAATATTTACAAATTGCTCAACCCATATAAGACTTAACAATTTACTACAACTTTAATGAAAGATTGATACATAGCATGACCTACTTTATGCTATATGGAAATCATATTTGTAGCCTAATATGTTGTGTTTTCATAATTAGTATTACATGGAAGTCTAGCCACTAGCTAAAACCTTTGACATCTTGATTGATTTAGCTAGCATGTATATCTTAATTAACCAAGAGAAGGCATGAGATCTGAATTTATTTGTTTGATAGGTAAAAGAGTTTGGTTTTCAAGTTACTAAAACACAATACAACTTTTTTTAAGTTCCATCAAATTATGTTTTTATTATGTAAAGTTTCTAGGATGTATCCATTTTTTTCCAAGCTAGTTGGTGGTATGTTGTTGTCACACTAGATTCCAATGTTATAAAACCCTTACTACTTAAACATTTACCTCAATTCCAAATGTTTGCATGAGGAACATTTTGGTTTGGCACAACTAGGCGCTAAATTAGGCACACTTTGTGCCGCCTTTGGCACCCCAAAGAGATTACATTTAGGGCTGAAAGTCGGCGTTAACTACGTCGACTATAGCACCGACTAATGAATCAAAAACAGAAAAATAAAAAATTCCCGCCTACATTAAAACATACCACCAAAAAAAAAAACACAAAACAATATAAAGTTAATTCATACCTAGTAGTATCGTTGCTCTGCCTACACTTTCACGACTATTTTGTTAATGTAATGAAAATGTTTTCTAAATCATTTATCTCTACATTTTTATCATCCATATAGCTAAATGTTTAGGGTTTGTACTCTTGGACGACACAATAACATTTAGAGGAGAAAAGAGTTTCGAGGTCATTGATAAAATTAAGACTCGGATTGAGAATGTGTGTAGCGGCATTGTTTCCTGCACTGATATTTTGGCAACAGTCACTCGTGATTTGTTGTCCAAGTAAATATTTTTGCACTCCTCTACCTTCGCTTACATTTTTTTCTAATGTTATAGACAAATTACTCCTGCTCTCCTCTGTAATGACATTAGAAATTTGTGCTTACAATTGGTAGTTGGGAGGTCCATCATGGGTTGTAAGGCTTGGAAGGCGAGAATCAATAACGGCAAGTGAAAGCGGTGCAAACAACCTTCTTCTAGGCCTTGGTTCAAGCCTCAGCTCTCTCATCTTAGCATTTCGTGCACAAGGACTACTTGGTCTAGACATGGTTGCACTTTCAGGTAAACCTCATCGCCGATGTCTTTGCAAAGCAAATTCAAAGAAGTTATACTGAAGAGATTTAACTTTATATTTCTGTAGGTGCTCATACGATTGGTCAAGCACGTTGTTAATTCATACCTGGCAGTGTGTACTTCATTTGCCTCCACAGACTGGGCGAAAATAATTTTCCCTAGGTCACCTCAAAATGTCAAGCAATAGAGGGAAGGGAGCAAAGGGAGCAGACTCTGGCCACAATGATGTAATTCATTGTCAATTTATAGATTTGTAAATGTTTCCATTGTTTCTTTGATTTTTAGTTTTTAGTTTTTTATTTCTAAATTTAAAAGAAGAAATTTATTTTATATATATAGGGACATGAGACTGACAAAGATAAAGAGACATTGGCTTCCATATTGGGGGTAGAGGCAGTGAACAAATTGGATAGTGTGGACTTGACAATGCTTGCCACATACATAGAAAAATGATCTAGTAAAGCCCCTGAAACATTGCAACCAAATCAATCGTGTCAAAGGGAATCAATTGATTCCCCAACTAGTCCTAGATCGAGCAAAAGATCCAAGAGGAAATCAATAACAATAAACTCTAAGAATGTGGAACAGGGAGTAGAGACTTCCAATGTCCCAGCCACTCCTGGGACACAGACTTCTTCCACCATGCCATGTTTTGCATCTTGCATTGGTAGCTACGATACCAAGATAGAATACGATGCGGTTTCAAGGGATGTCCGAATGACAGATGTTGGAAAAACATTTGTGAATAAGTTGAAGGAATCATGCCTTCAACAATTCAAAGACCATCTACATTTGCCATTCTCAAAGATACCCATGCACCTGCATAAAGCAGTTATCCATGACATGGAGACTGAATTTGGAATAGGTTGGTCTGTAAAGAAGATAAAGCTACGAATGTCTCAAAACTGCAAGAGATTTTGGTGCAACCAAACAAAGAAGATAAAAAAACTCCCTCGCGAGCTAAGGCTCAAAAAAAGGCCAATTTATGTAAGTGTGAAAGTATGGAAAGAGCTTGTAAAAGCATATGAGAAGTCTGATGCATGGAGGAAGTCCGGTGAGGAGAGTACGTAGGTATTTGAATTTGCTCATAATATTATACCAAATTTATTAAACAATTTTTAAATTTTATTTGTGCATAGTTAAATTGAATTAGTATATGTTTCAGGATAAGGCCTCCAAGGCTAGGCTTGACAAACTTCGTGCCATGCATCACAGTGGCCAAAAAGGTTTGCAGGCCTTGATCTGTACATTTGTAAGTATATTTAATATGTTAAATGATATTTTTTTTATTTCCCAAGAAAAAGTAAATGATTGCATATTAATTAGTTTAACTAGTCCATGTGCCAAGTTTTGACAGGAGGAGAAATATGGTCGACATCCAATGCAATTTGAAAAGGAAATGTTACAAAGCAAAAAGTGGACTGATTTTGTAATCTAGATGGAGAACGAGGCATCAATAGTTGACTTTCAATAACTTAGTTGGATATTGTTGTGTTAATATGTCAATTTGCATTTCTTGTGTTGAGTTGTTTATTGATGTGTAGGATGAGTTCTAAAGTGCTTCTCTGTTGGCCCTAGATCCCACTCAATTGTCCCATTATTTCATGTTGAGGAAAAAAATAGTGTTTGCCTTAAAGGGCAGTGGGTGACATGCATGCCTTATTTTCATCGCATCAATGACCATGATCTTTTAATATCTCTTAAGTGTCCTTATTTAAGTTATGAGTTGTATCATTTGAGTAACTTAGTCCCATGTTGATTTAATTTATCTTCTTTTCTCTCAAACATGGTATCTCAAGGAGTACTTCCTTGTGATGTAGAGCAGGGGTGGTTTCAAGATTTCAACATCTCACAACAAGATTTGGTGTTTTCTTGCTCATAACCTTCAGTGGATGCAAACTAGGTTTCAACCCCTAATGGGTCATTTATGCTTCAACAGGTAAATCAACACTAAGAGGACTCTCAATGGAATGAGGATGACAAAAAATAAGTGTTAGGAATGCACAAGAACTTAAGGCTAGCAAACTTCAATTGTTCTCTTGCCAAATTGACTCTAGGCCAAGTAGGACATCAAATTAGGCCAAGTAGGACATCAAATTGGCTTTTTCTGACATAACATGCAGAGAAGACCTCAAACCCACAATCTAAAAACTATTTTGAGTACCCTTTTGGGAGTTCTTGAACATATCTAAAACTTAGGTATGGTTGTTTTGTAACACAAGGCTCTAAAATTGACTATCTTGTTTGACAAAAGGTCTAAGTAGGCTTGTTCAACTAGGTCACCACAAGGTCTTCAACTCCTCAATTTCCAAACTTCATGCCAATGGCTTAGACATATCTTATGAAGTCTATAAACACCATTCCAAGCAATTCCAACCACTATTTAAGAGTTCTACTTCAAACCCTAACTCCTATGCACTTCTATGCCAAATACATGAGGTTAAATGGACCAGGGCATCACCAAATTTGCACATAACACCATCGCCTTCTCCTGCAACATTGTGAACATGAAATACATGCTACCTACATCTATTCCACCGATTTGGAGGCCTTTTCACCAGTGAAATGGAGAGAAATGCATTATTTTCAGTCAAAGCACACCCTTGTAAGGGTTTCAAACCGCTTTCAGTAAATCTGTCCTAACTCGCTTCAAACTTAATGAAATCAAATGAAATCAATTGTAAAGAACAAGGATTCAAGGTACCATTAATTCCAATCGATGTTTGACTACTTACAAGTCGTACGGAGTCATACAGTACAGTTTAGCAACAAATTAGGCTTCCAAAACGCAGAAACATGACACCTTGTTATTTAAAATTCAAATTTTTACAACTTCTAACTCTTGTTCCAATGTACACAAGTTCTTTTAAAACATTCCCAAGCATAACCAATCATTTTCCGACCAAAAACCAAAGCCTAACCGTTCAACTTCCCCAAAAATGCAAAAGTTGCTTTGACAACTTTTTGCAACTTTTACAAATTTCACCAAATTGACTCCAAAATGACCCAAACGACACACAAAGACATAAAACATGGTCTTAAAGACCTTATGACAAACAAAATGACTTCACCACACCAAAATACTAACACTCTACAATTTTTACATTAAGACCCAAGTGCCTTGTACCATACTCCCCGGGCAAAATAGACTCAAGTCCCATTGAGGACAGTGCTGCAACAATAGATTCTTGCTTGATCATGTCATTCTCTAACCCCCAAGTGGCATCCTCATTTGGTAAACCCTTCCAATGGACTAAATACCAAAAGTAGGCATTATCCCTTGTCTTTTTTAGTTCCTTGGCACCTAAGATATGCTCCAACTTCATAGGCCTACTTGATGGATGATCTTTGACTCCTTCATATGAGAATGTTGTTAAATCTGCATCATCACCTACAACCACATCTCCTTCTTCCTTTTAATGAACATCCTTCTTCTTCACTTCAATTGTGTGCTTGGACTTGTCCACATTCCCTTGTAGTTTACCCTTGACCTCTACACCTTTGCTTCTCATCTCTTCCATCTATTGTTGTGTCCCTGTAACTGCTACTTGATCAGGCATACTAACCTCTGGCATGAAAGAAATGGAATGACCAATATCCCCCTTTGAAGGCAACGAGTGGAACACCCCTTCTACCATCATAGCAACATACTTCTTAAGCCAATCTTGGATCTCCAAAATCAAGTCATTCTTCATGTCTGTTGTCATAATATCTCTAGGTTTAGGAGTAGTTGCAATGTCCATGTGCTCCTCTTCTTCTACCTTTATGAACTCCTTTCTACCTACCATCATCACATTAGATCCCATGATTTGTCCTTTATCCTCCTCTTTCAATGGTGTCAAGGTATAGGAGACCCCATCTTTTTCTATCTCATAAGTATTCCTCCTTCCATCATACTTAGCATACCTATCAAATTGCCAAGGCCTCCCTAGTAGCAAATGGCACACATCCATGGGTATTATGTCACATAGAATTTTATCTTTGTATCCTCCTATATGAAACTCCACCCAACTTTGTTCATTCACCAAAACATGTTGACCCTCATTTAACCAAGAGACTTTGTAAGGAGTAGCATGTGGTATTCTTTCCAACTTAAGTTTTTCAACCATCTCAACTGAAACCATATTATCTTGACTACCTAAATCAATTACAACTTTATAAACCTTACCCAAGCACTTACAAGTTGTCCTGAAGAGAGTCCTCCTTTGTGGTTTCTCCTTTTCCACTGGTACCTTGATGAGGGTTCTCCTTACCATAAGTGATTCTCCAACTTCTGGACCAGCATGTTGTGATGATGAGTTTACACTCTCACAGTCATCTCCTTGAACAATCTAATTTCTCTTCTCTCCTCCAACTGAAGTAGTGGCCTGACTTGCATTGCATTTCCATGCTTGATGTCCAAACTTGTTGCATTGGTAACACCTTCCTGTGAACCCACTAGATCCTCTTCCTTGACCTCCAAATCTGCCTCTAAAGCCTGATCTACCTCCTCTAAATCCACCTCTCTGATCTATCCATTTCTCTTGGACTTTGCTTGTATCTTCTTGGCCCTCATATGACTTCCTTGGATCAGAAAATGACCCTCTTCCTCTGGAACTGTTGCCTCTACCCCTGTTTTGTTTGTCTTGCCTTCTCTTTAGTTTTTCTTTAGCCTTGATTGCCAATTGTTAGCATTCCTCTACCGTCCTTGGGTTTGTCAAACTTAACTCATCTTACAGATTAAATCTTAACCCATTGAGATATCTATCCACTTTCTCCACATCATCCTCCATGTGACCTGCCATTATACTCAGCTTATAGAACTCATCAGTATAGGCTTTGACATCCATATCTCTTTGTTTAAGATTTTGAAGTTTCTTGTATAGTTGAATTGCATAATCACCCAATAAGAACTTACCCTTGAGTTTGGCCACCATTCTATCCCAAGAAACAATTTTTGACTTGCCTTTCTTCCTCCTTTCAGTTTGCTCATAATCCCACCAAAGTAGGGCATGACCTTTCAATTTTGTTTTTACCAACTTTACCCTTTGTTCCTCTGGTGTATCTTCACATTCAAAATAATTATCAAGTTCTGCAATCCAATTTAAAATATCTTCATCATTCAAGTTCCCTCCATACATAGGTAAATCCATCTTTACCTTGTGACTATCTCCCTTGACTGCCTTCAGTAGCTTGGCCATCTTCTACTCATCACGATCCAACTCTTTTCCTTAGGATCCTCCTAGAGGGATCTCATTCTCACCCTCTTCCTCTTGGTCACTCACATCACCTGTGACCATACCTCTCCTCTGACTGGTTTCAAAAGCCTCAACCCTGACTACCGTCATATCTTGCAACTCTTTCAATTTCCTAATTTCTTTTGCAGTCTTCTCTTTCATTTCACTCATTTCCCTAGCCATAGGGTTACCTTTTGGAGGCATCTTATTCTCTCTTTACTTCACACTTTCCTTCTTATAGACCAACCTATGCTCTAATACCAATTTGATGTAGAGCAGGGGTGGTTTCAAGATTTCAACATCTCACAACAAGATTTGGTGTTTTCTTGCTCATAACCTTCAGTGAATGCAAACTAGGTTTCAACCCCTAATGGGTCATTTATGCTTCAACAGGTAAATCAACACCAGGAGGACTCTCAATGGAATGAGGATGACAAACAATAAGTGTTAGGAATGCACAAGAACTTAGGGCTAGCAAACTTCAATTGTTCTATTGCCAAATTGACTCTAGGCCAAGTAGGACAACAAATTGGCTTTTTCTAACATAACTTGCAGAGAAGACCTCAAACCCACAATATAAAAACTATTTTGAGTACCCTTTTGGGTTTCTTGAACATATCCAAAACTTAGGTATGGTTATTTTGTAACACAAGGCTCTAAAATTGACTGTCTCATTTTACAAAAGGTCTAATTAGGCTTGTTCAACTAGGTCACCACAAGGTCTTCAACCCTTCAATCTCCAAACTTCATGCCAATGGCTCAGACATGTCTTATGACATCTATCAACACCATTCCAAGAAATTACATCCATTGTTTAAGAGTTCTACTTCAAACCCTAACTCCTATGCACTTCTATTCCAAATACATGAGGTTAAATGGACTAGGGCATCACCAAATTTGCACATAACACCATCCCCTACTCCTACAACATTGTGAACATGAAATACATGCTACCTACATCCATTCCATCGAGTTGGAGGCCTTTTCACCGGCTTCATCTACATCCATATCATCTACACCCATTACCATTTCTTCCATGGCTTCATTAAATCTCAAGAGTATAGTATGACATGCAACTTCTTGATCAACAACATGTCAAGTACATGCTTGGGAAAAGTATGGGGTGCCTTTGTGGTGCCATAGATTTTCCTATCTGTTAACAACTCGTATAGGGAGTAATCGTTTAGGTTCTCCAAGATTCTAATCATGTCTTCAGACAACCTAGGGAACCTTTTCTCAAATAATAGCTCATGCAAGGGAGCAAAGAATCGGTCACAAATGTGCTCATATTTGGATGAATATTTGTGCTCCCATTGGTCCTAGCAATAAACATGGACAAAAAGACACGGGATGCTCCATGTCCAATTCATCCCCAAAGAATTTATTAGCTACACAAATAATATAACACAAGTAAGAGGTTGTATAGAATTTTGGCTTTGTGCCCACTGGAGGAGACTCGACTCTCATTATTTCATTGCACAAAGTGAGTGACAAAACAACTACCTAGTTTAAAATTGGCCCTTCTTTAAGCAACATATGTAGTAATGAGACTTAGGATTCTTGAAAATGAGAAGCATCCTTCTCCCCATACAACCTACTAACTAGGGCCACTATGTTTTTTACTGAACCCTTGAGGCTGATGGAAGGGTACCATTTAGTGTTCCTAGAAGTTAATTGTCTAACTCCTCTTGAGGTTTAGGCTATGTTTCAGGATTGAAAACTAGGAACTTTTGTTGTAACATCCACTTCTAGGACCCATGGGTGATGTGGCACAGGGCCTTGAACCACCACATAGGTCTTATAGAGAGAGTGTTTGGTGTAAAAGCCAAACCTAAGTCCTATAGAGAGGGGGTGGCACTAGACTCCAAGCACCAAAAAACCATAAAATAGTCCTCTTATGAATGAACATGTGTGCCCAAAGGCTAGATCAACCCCACACCTGTGGAAGATGAAGGGCCACTCCACATAGAAAAGTAATAAAGAATCTTGTGTGGGTCAAGTAGACCAAATAATCCATGCATGAACCAATAAACAACCTCAATGATGCCTCAACATGTGTGCAAGGGTGCTATGTCATCTCTATCATGCCTCAACATATGTGTCAATGCCAAATCAAGTCCCACATGTGGTGATGAGAAGGTCAATCTATGTCAAAAAGTGATGAATGAACATGTGAGCCAATGGAGACCAAGTGCTCCATGATAGGCTCCAGAATGCCATGACAGGCTCCAAAATGCCACAAACTATAACCTACACCGAATTGGCATCTCCCATCTCCAGGTCCACTCAAATCCGGAAGAGTATCCATCGTCCCCATGCTGAGCCTTGATCCATTGAAATGGGGAGGCCCAAATCCAATCAAAGTGTGTTGTCTGAAGACACATTTACTCACCATCACCGCCAGTGCTGGAGGGGGGAAACAACAACCCACATAGAAGTGAGGGGCATTAAAAATTGGAGTTAGATGGACTGGCAAGCCAGGTACCCACGTACCTTGGCCTACTACCATGTTGCGTACCAGTTGTCTCAGGATTGTGGTCATCGATTGTCGTGAGGAGGGGAGGGTCAGTTTTCGGCACAATTTGCTGACGAACACCCACATCCGGGGATAACAATCCTATGATTGTGGTGAATGCTTGGGTGAATTAACACCTCAAAAGACATTGTTTAAGACTTTAAACTCAGACCAACGCCTATAGCCAACTAAAATCAGCAAACAGAGATGACATGTGGAATGTTTGACAATAGTCCTCACTCATAAATGTGGTATTAAAAGTGGTGGAAAAATTAAGATCAGTGGGAGTGGTATTAAACAACAGTAAAAGTTTGTTTCTGTAGTAATTTAATAAGTATAACTGAGTATAACTAATATCCCTTGCTTCACTATTTCAGGCCAAGCATGAGAGCAGAATCATAGTTCTGAAGGAGAAGCTTCAGAGGATTCAGATGCTTGCTGGTGAAGACTTAGCCTCTTACCTTACAAAGGTTAAATTTGGTAATTATGCTTCAGAGGAGATTTTTCGAGATGGGTGGTATCTAGAAAGTGGTGCCACATGCAATATGATAGGGGAGTGTGATCTACTTCAGCCACCTTGCTCGGTAGCTACTAGATGTTTGGTGAGGTGTGGGATCCACACAGAAGAAGCAGTCGGTAGAAGAGAGGGTTCAGTTGTATTTGAGTTAGAGTCAGGATGGACTCTAGCCTTTCATCATGTTCAATATGTTCCTCATCTGAGATATAGGAGAAGAAGATATATAGACCAGTTAACTCTCACAGGATCTTCGAGGCAAACATAATATTATATAGCACAAAATGCAGAGGGTTGGCACTTAAGGTTATGTAATAGAATTTATAGTTGATAGTTAAATTGTATAACAAATTTTTTTATGATCTTTACTAATGTTTATTAGAATTGTTGCATGTTTTACATCATTGGAATGACATATTAGCTGTAACTTTTTTGAAATTTTATTATGGTATGTGCACTTTGATATGATGTAATATGATTATGGTTTCATTTCATATCTTGTAATATTAGATATAAAATATAAAAATAAATTATTGCATGAAATAAATAATAACTTTTCATTTTAAATGTTTTTTTTGGTAGAACACGGGTCTTCCAAAAGATCAAGATTATCCTCATGATATAGATCTAGAATATGTTGGTTCTGGTATAGATCACATGGTAGAGGATGATGATGATGCAGATACAAAAGACATCGAGGTTGATGACAATGATGATGACGACGATGATGATCATGATGATCATGATGATGATGGTGATGATGATGATGGTGATGATGATGATGAGGCAGTTGCTAGTAGTAGCCAGTGACATTCATGATCATATAGACTGCATCATGGATCATTGTTGATATATCGTTATGATGCCTCTTTTCATGGTTACTATCATATGTATCATTTTCATGGCCTCCAGTACCATATTATTGAGTTGTATCATTTTGACATGTATCATTTTGACTTATATCATTTGGACATGTATCATCTTGACTTGTATCATTTTGAGTTACATAATTTATCATTTTTACTTATATCATTTGTACATGTATCATTTTGACTTATGTTGACTATTGGACATGTATCATTTTGACATGTTATTGATCTATTGGCATATTTGACTTTCACTTGTTTTAGTTATATATGATGATGATCTTATTAGTATTGACTTGTCAATTTATATATATTAAAAGTGGTCGATGATTTTTGGATGGATATTTATTACGTATGATGATTTTAATTTACTGCTCAGGATGGATGTTGTCAAATTCAATTAAAATATAGATATTTGACTCACTTGTTTTAATTATAGATGATGATTATTTTATAATAATTATCTTGTTATTTTATATATACTGTATATTGTTGTAGATTTTATTTTGATGGAGATTTAATAAGTATAATGATGTTTTTAATTTGTATGAATGTCCATTTCCCTAAAAATTCTTTATAAATGTTATCCTATAAAATATTTCAAATGCTTCAGGGGTCTTTAGGTGGATGGAGCGCAGATCAGTGAGTTAGAGAGTATTTTGTCAAATAGGTCTATGAGCTTGTCTCACAAAGAGGATAGAATAAGATGGAGTTGCTCAAAAACTGAGAAGTATCAATTTAAGCTAGGCTATAAGGTGAAAGATGGGGTGGTTAGAAAGCAAGATTGGCCCACTCACCTTTTTTGGAACAAAGATGCAAAAATGGAAGCAAAGCTAGATGCAACAAGTGACGGTATATCGGAAGCAAATCTAGAAGCAAAACCGGAAGCAAAACTGGAAGCAAAATTAGAAGCAAAACTAGAAGCAAACCTGGAAGCAAAACCGGAAACAAAACTAGAAGCAAACCTGGAAGCAACACAAGAAGCAAAACCAGAAGCATAATCGGAAGCCAAACTGGAAGCAACAAAGGATGTCATAATGGAAGCAAAACTGGAAGCAACAAAGGACGTCATAATGGAAGCAAAACTTGGCGTCAATTAGGAAGCCAAAAAAGAAGCTATTTCTGACGCCATACCAAACGTAAAACAGGAAACATGACTAGGAGCAAAACTAGAAGCAAAAATGGGAGCAAAGATGGAAGCAAAACTGGAAGCCAAATTAGGCGCTATTTATGACATTAAATTGGTCATGCTTCCTGGTGCTATTCTAGGCACTAAAGGAGGTGCTATTGCTTGAGCTACTTTTCTGGCGCAAAATCCGGTGCAAACATGGAAGCAACACAAGAAGGAAAACCAGAAGCAAAATCAGAAGCCAAACTAGAAGCAACAAAGGACGTCATAATGGAAGCAAAACTTGGCATCAATTAGGAAGCCAAAAAAGAAGCTATTTTCAGCGCCATACCAGAAGCAAAACAGGAAGCACGACTGGGAGCAAAACTAGAAGCAAAAATAGGAGCAGACATGGAAGCCAAATTGGGCACTAATTTAGGTGCTATTTCTGACATTAAATTGGGCATTAATTTATGCACTATTCTTGGCACTAAAGGATGCGCTATTGCTTACGCTACTTTTCTAGCACAAAATTCGGCACAAAAAATGGCGTCGAAGAGAACATGCAGTTTGGCGCTGAGTTTTGCGCTGGCAGAAGTGTCCAATTCATGAACTCAAATGCACTAAATTCCAACACTATTTTAGGTGCTAATTGCCTGTTTTGTTGTAGTGT
This sequence comes from Cunninghamia lanceolata, assembly GCA_027924645.1. Classification (NCBI taxonomy): domain Eukaryota; kingdom Viridiplantae; phylum Streptophyta; class Pinopsida; order Cupressales; family Cupressaceae; genus Cunninghamia; species Cunninghamia lanceolata. Next base: position 5,467,521 of record BSBN01000556.1, on the reverse strand, counting down.
ACCAATTTATGATCAAGGTAGAAGATAAGTTGAACAATAGTTTTGGAAAATGACAAAACTGATAAAGAGGAAAAGAAGAGAGATCCTAGAGGGACAAATCACAGTACTGCAATAGAATACCCTATCAAAAAGATAAAAGGACTAACAATTTCCACTACAGAGATGGTGGTACTTACCATAATGAGGAAAGAAGTTATGACACTTACCACAAAGGCTAGGAAGATAGCCACTACCACCGCAAAGACAAAGGAGAAGGAGATGCATACCATAGAGATGGATACTAGGGAGGAAGAGGGGGATATAGGAGGAATGAGAAGAGACCTTTTAGGGGTACATGTTTCAATTGCAAAGAATGACATAGAGCATTAAAATGTTTTCAAGGACATAGAAAGAAAGAAAAAGGTAGTGCCAAAGCAACATTTGGGGAGGAAAAGCACCATAGATCATGTCAGCCAGATGAGGACTCTAAACCTAGAGAATCACTAATGATCAAAAGAGCCTTGTTGAAGCACCCCGAGGAAGGACCAGTGAAGAGAAAGAGCCAGTTCAAAACAAGATGCAAAGCCAGAGGGAACTGTTGTAAAGTAATTATTGATAGCAAAAGCACATATAACTTGGTATCAAAAGAAATATTTGAAAAGTTGAACTTGATTTAAGGAAAAGACACCCACATCCTTACATGATTGTTTGGCGGCAGAAAGAACATAAATTAATGGTCAATGAACAATATTGTGTAAGATTCAAGATAAGAGGTTATCATGATGAAGTCTTATTTGATGTGATGGTAATGGATGTATGTCACCTACTATTGGGGAGGCCATGGTAGTTTGACCAATAGGCTATAGGATGGAAGGGCAAATACATACACTGTAACTAGGAATGGCTAGAGATATGGGTTAATGTTACTAAAAGATAGAGAAGATCAAGTTTATAGCAATGCTAGGATATGCTTGGTGGATGGGAGGAATTTTTTGGATGGACTGAGGCATGAAAATGTTTGTTTTGTATTAATTCCTAAGGCATTTAGTGCCACATATGAACTACTTCAAGTGATGAGGAAGCACCACAAGAGATTTATGAGTTGCTAACAGAATACAAGGATATCATAACAGACATGTTAGAAGGATTGCTAGTAGTAAGGATTATTAGTCATCACATGGACCTAATTCCAAGAACTAGCTTTCCAAATAAAGTACCACATAGAATGACACCAACAAAAAATGAGGAACTAAATAGGCAAGTGCACAAGTTATTTAGGAAGGGCCTCATTAAGCAGAGTTTGAGCCCATGTGCAGTACCTGTGGTACTAGCACCCAATAAGGATGGTGAGTAGAGAATTAGTACTAATTCTAGAGAAAACAATAAGATCATAGTAAGATATAAATCTCATTTCCAAGGATGGATGATATTGTGGAGTACCCAAGCAATGCAAAGTACTTTACCAAGATTGACCTAAAGAGTGGCTATCACCAAATCAGGATAAGAGAATGGGATGAATGCAAGATATCTTTCAAGACTACTGAAGAGTTGTATGAGTGGCTAGATATGCCTTTTAGATTGACAAATGGGTCAAGAACATTTATGTGGTTGATGAATGACATACTGTGGAAGTTTTTGGGTAAGTTTGTGATAGTTTATTTAGATGACATTCTGATTTTTAGTAAGTCTAAAGAGGAACATTTTTAGCAAATCGGGCTTGTACTACAGAGGTTGAGAGAGGAAAAGTTATTAATCAATTTGAGAAAGTGTAGAGTCTTGAAGGAAGAATTGGTGTATTTAGGGTTTGTAATCTCAATTGAAGGCTTAAAGATGGATCTAGAGAAAGTCAAAGCCATTATGGAATGGCCTACACTAGCAAATGTAGGGGAAGTAAGATCTTTTCATGGAATAACTAGTTTCTATAGAAATTTCATCAAAAAATTAGTAGCATTTGTGTGCCGCTAACTAAGACAATTTGGAAAGAGGACAAAAGGGAATTCAAATGGACTACATGATAGGAGCTTTGGGTTGCTAAAGAAAAAGACAACAAAAAAACTAGTATTGGCTTTACTAGATTTCAATAAGGTATTCCAAGTTGATTATGATGCAAGTGGGAATACAATTGGAGTTGTTCTAAGCCAAGAAGGGAGACTAGTAGAGTACTTCAGTGAAAATTTGAACAATGCCAAAAGGCAGTATTTAGTCTATGACTAAGAATTTTATGTTATAATACAAGTGCTAAAGAAGTGGAGGCATTACCTATTACCCAAAGATTTTGTGTTGTACACTGATCATCAAGCACTACAATACTTGAATAACCAAGGTAAATTGAACCAAATACTTATGGGGGTAGAATTTATGCAAAGTTATACCTTTGTACTGAAACATAGGAGCAGGAAGTCAAACAAGGTTATTGATGCATTGAGTAGAAGATAGGAGCTACTAACAGAGATGAGGGTAGAAGAGGTTGGTTTTGAGGAATTGAAACATTTGTATGAGGTCGATCCTAAATTTGTGGAGGTATGGAAGGTGTGCAAAGAGTTGGTAAGCATGGATAGGAGTAATATGTTGGACTACTTGATCCAAAATGAGATGTTATTCAAAGGAAGCCAATTATGTATACCAAGGAGTTTTGTGAGGGAGAATTTGATCAAAGATAAGTATTGCAGAGGTTTGGCTAGATATTTTAGGATAGACATGACACTTGTCTTGGTTAGTGAGAACTATTTTTGGCCACAAATATATAAGGATGTGAGAAAACTTTTCCAAGGATGTAGAACTTGCTAGGTTTCCAAAGGAAGCAATTAGAACATCAAGTTATATTAGCCACTGCCAATGCTACAGAAGTCATGGGAGGACATAGGTATGGATTTTATATTAGGATTACTAAGGATACAAAGGGGAAATGATTCAGTAATGGTGATAGTAGATAGATTTTCTAAGATAACACACTTCAGTCCATGTAAGAAAAGTAATGATGTGGTACATATAGTTGATCTATTCTTCAAAGAGGTAGTAAGATTGCATGGTTTATGGGATAATTTTGGATGACCTTATGGAAGAAGACGAAAATAGAATCAAATTTTAGCTCAACATACCATCCATAAATAGATGGTAGACAGAAGTAGTGAACAGGAGCTTGGGAAACTTACTAAGATGCTTGGTTGGAGAAAAGATAGGAAATTAAGACATGGTCTTATCACAGGTAGAGTTTGCATACAATAATTCAATAAATAGGAGTACTATAAAGACCCCATTTTAGATCGTGAATGGCAGTAGCCCAAAGAATGTATTAGTATTAAGGGGCATCATCAAGGAAGACAAGAGGAGTGTGGAGGCATAGGAGTTTATTGAACACATGAAGAAGGTACATTAGAAGGTAAGGGACCACTTGGAGAAGATGAATGATAAGTACAAAATAAGAATTTGATTAATATTAAAAGATAAATATTTTCCAATAGGAGATGAAGTGTTGGTGTACCTTATAAAGGAAAGATTTCTAGTCAAAACATATAATAAACTAAGGATGAAGAAGTTTGGTCCTTGCAAAATTAAAAAGAGGTTTGACTTAGGAAATGTGTTTGAGATAGTGCTACCAAAAGGATTAGGTATATCCCCAATATTCAATATTGTAGACTTGTATCAGTATCATGAGGGGGACTCAAAAGGAAGCAGTACAGAGGATCTTGGGTAAAACCCCATACCACCACATCCAAAAGAAGAAATTGAGGAGATATTTGATAGCAAAATTGGAAAGAGCACTAGAAATAAGCAATATGAGGAATATTTGGTGAAATGGAGAAGAAGGCTTGGAGAAGATTCAAACTAGATTTCTAAGGCTGAGGTTGACAATCTTGATTTCCCTCTAGTCTCTGGAAAGTGAGGGACTCACTTTTCAATTTACCCCAAGTGTTTGATGCAAGAGCATCCTTGGGGATTAAGAGCAATCTTGCATTGCCATTTTCTTTCCTATTTTGTTTGTTTTCAAGTTTTCATTCACCAGTCAGTCGTATAAGAAGTTGCCACATTTTGTCATGTCTTACATTTTGGTCTTGCAGTTTTGGTATAATTTTCTAAAGAACTATTTGGATGTCCTATTCATGTTTGGGAAGGATTGGATACATATAACAACTTATTTGGGCCTAAGGACCTTTATTAGACTAGTAGATTGTCATAGTTACTAAATTACCATTAGCACCAGGGAATTTGAAGTTGCGACAATTAAGGAATACATGTGAAGACTTATTGAACCCATGGGAGAAAACACTGAGCACCACATAGATTTATTTTCCATTACCTTTGTTTGGTTCAAGGAATTAGCTTGCATTAGTTGACCACATGTTTCAAGAACTGTTTTATCTCTGTGCCACCTTGTGAATGATGTAGATCATTGAGAATGATTGAGATTAATATATATTTGTTGCCACAATCATTTGGAAAGGGAGTTAGAAGAAGTTCGAGATAAAGATGAGGGTTCAAGATGGAATTCAAGGAGGAAGTAGATAGGAGTGAATGTATTAGGTTCCATGGTAGTAGTCAAGTGGTTGTGGCATAACATGTTAGGATCCATTGTGGTAGATTGTAACATTGATTGACAAATTTATAAAATAATGACGAATCTTTTGGTGGTTCAGTTTTTCCTCTTTGAGGGTTTTCCTAGGGTATATCTTGTTTCATTTTGTTGTTATTTATTGATGTGTTTGTTTTATGTGCTTTAGTTGCACAGCTAGATAGTCCTTCATTAAACCCTCCTATTGTGATTGCATCACTTGTGGTCTTGCACATATTTTCTAATAAAACAGGGCTTAATTTTTAGGCATGAAGTGGTGATCTTATCTTGTCTCAAGTGTAATTTGTGCTTCTAGAATGAAGTACAAGTTTGCAAACACAACAAGCATGCAATGATGATGTGATGATGAATTATCCTTTAGGTGCTCTCTAATTGAGTGATCTTGTTATTTGATAGCCCTTGATGATCCTAACAACCTAGGAGATTTCTATAACTACAATTCCTTAGTCATTCAACTTGAGACTTTTGGTGTACAGGTCAACAAGCTAACAATGACATTCCAAAAAAGCTAGCCTTGGGATGTGGATTCAAATTTTGAAATAAACATACTAGGTCATAGCATGCAATCAAGTTTGAGGACTTGGTCACGCCACATAACATAGTCCCAAGTGGGAAAATGTCATGAATAGTAATTAGACAGAACCAAGGGGAAGTGTAGTGGCACTCGGCTAGTGAGTGTAGGGATAAGCATCAATTTATGCACCAAATAAATTGAATTAAACATTATAACTACATTTACAACATCTATTAAAGTGGCATAAAATAAAGTTGTAAAGACCAAGTTATACACTTTTGTCCCTTACAACACATTAATAGACATTAGTTGCTTTCTCCACGAAATAAAATATATATATTAAAAAAATTGAATCTTTTTGTAGGAGCAACCACAAGGTCAATGCACTAGTGTGTCTTTAGAAAACCCATAACACAAAAACTAGACTTATGCAAAATAACAGTCAATCTAAATGGTAAAAAGAGATAACAAACCAAAGGGTTTTATCTTAATCGGTTGAGCAAAATTGGTGACGATGATAGTCTATTCCTTAATTTTTCCATCATCCAAGGTTCAAATTCCTCATATTGCACTAAAAAGGGATGAGGTCGAGATCATGGTCCAAGAGAATTTGGTGGAATGGATACCCCTTAGTTTTTGACTCTAAGTCAAAAGAAGTTGATTATCCATATAACTTTGATTTATACTCCCAATACCAACAAATTAAAAAATGATTAAAAATTGTTACCTCATTCAAAAAAAAAGAAAAGAAGAGAAAGAAAGAAAGAAAAAATAAAGGAAGTGAGGTGAAATAAAACTATGTGTGAAAGTGAAAAGAAAAATAATTGTACTTAAACAAAAATCCATTGTCTTTTATAATGTTTTAACAAACGAAGTTATTTATAGTGAGAAAGAATGAAATAGACTGCAGAAGTATCTCATGTAAATACGTATTAATTTTACCCAATTGTTTGCTATTTTATTAGTAAAAACTATTTCCAGTGAAAAGCATGGGAGAAGTCAAGTCAGCCCTAACCACTTATTATATCCACCAAAAAAATAATTGGTCGGTTGTTGATTGCTCTATCAAAGTCTTGTCCAATAGATTTTTATTTTTATTTTTAAAAAAAAATTTATTTCATTTTATGTTGAATTTTCTCATAGATTTTTAGGCATTAGAAAGCAACATGTTTTGTGTGGCCCCTAACTTAGTTGAAATTGTAGCTATGGGTGTTGGTGGATGGACTCTAACTTAAAGAATTTGAATTAATATCACTGTATAGAATATAAATGAAATATGAAAAGGATATTTGTCAAATTTAGTCAAAATAATTTTATTTTGTATTTGATTATTTGGGCCACAAGTTTTTGAATAGTATATAAATAAAAATTATGTCAATCTAAAATTAATTGGTAATGCAAAGGTTCAAGTTGCTAAATCTTAGAATCATGTAAGATTGTTGGTGACACTATTAAAGTTTGGAAGATAAGCAATTTTTGTTTCAGCACCATGAAACTAGAGTTGCAAACATTGTCTCTAAAGTATATTAAGTGTAACATTATTTTGACACCTTGAATCTCAAGTTGGAAATATTGTCTCTCAATTGTATTAAGTGAAAGGTGATCCCACAATAGCGTGTCCAACTTGTGGGACAAGGCAAAAATGACCCCTATGCAAAAAAAATGAAAGCAACCTTCGAATGAAGGTCCCTTTACTTGAAGGTTTCGTCACCTTAACCTTCGTTCATAGGTAGAGTCTTCATTCAAGATAACCTTCGAATGAAGGTCCCTTTACTTGAAGGTTTCGTCACCTTAACCTTCGTTCATAGGTAGGGTCTTCATTCAAGATAACCTTCGAATGAAGGTATTTTTTAATTCTTTTTTTGGAAAATAATCACATTCATTCAAAGGTGGCCTATTACCGTTGTTAGTTGAACCTATTACTATTACTATTTACTCACATTTTTACTGTTACTATTTATCATAGATTATTACTATTACCGTAACAAATTAATTACCATGGTAAATGATACATTGTTACTATTACCGGTACTAGTAATTATATAATTACCATTGTTAGTTGAACCTTCATCCCTTATGAATATATTTACAATATTAACACCCTATCTCCAAGGAGGTTGGAACTCTCCAAGAACGTTGGAATTTTCCAAGAGCGATGGAAACTATATCATAGGATTTACAAGGTTGATGGCACCTTAATCCCAACATTGTCCCACTTGACATCATACATTGTAAAAACATCCCTTAGCCAACCATGTACCATTGATTCTTCAACATGCTCTTGTACTTCAATTAGATACCTATAAAAGAAACCATGATAACCACCATCTCAAGAAAGAACTCCTCACATCATGTCATCCATAATAAGACAAGGAACAATCCAAGGTGAAACATATCAACTATCACTGAAACATGTACCAATCTATACATGAACATGAGCATCAAATTCAAATGATAACAAATGACTTTGAGTGACTACCACACTCATACCAATTGGAATAGCAATCACAACAAGTTGCTATCTCATCCAAACTATCCATACCTCAAACCAGGGTAAACAAACTATCATAGGTAGAAATTCATGTTATCAACATAACAACCCAAATCTACAAACAAGTCCATGTATATCTACAATCCTGTAAAAGTAGACTCCAAGGTAACAACACACATAGACATGTGATAAAAAACCTCTGAAGCAACTTACTACAGTAAAGTGTAATCGGTCCAAGAGAGGCGCCCCTCTCATATAGAATACATATACCTTCTTGAACTCCCACTACATGGGTAATGTCAAATCTGAGAACAAGATCACGACATTAACAAGTCATCCTATAATACTTCACATAGAGAATGTAGCTAACTCCTCTATCATAGTGTCAAATAAGCATACAATGATGTGCAAAATACATCTCTCATTACCAATCCACATAACTCTCCCACTCTCCCAAGTCCTCCAAACCAATGAAGAAAGAGATCAAGGAGCTACCAAACTATTGCAAAAAAATAATGGTACAAACAATAGCACTTGACTCCATACAAAACCTCAACTCCATAAACATAAAAACATTTAGAAAGATAACAATATGCCAAGAAAGAGAGAACCTGCAAATCAAACCATGTCCTTATACCACACTAACATGTGTCAAATTGTGTAAGTAATATCTCTTTCAACACTCCCAAACTAAAAGGATATCAACATCTAACATTCAAATTATGATGAAAACATTGAACAAATAGATGTAAACCTCTCACAGAAAGTAGATCAAGCAAGCCAAGCATTCCCACAGCATATGGGAATATTCCCAAAGTCACTACCATCTCTTGTACCTCTCCTAACAAACCCTTAGAACTAACCCAAGCTCAAGATCACAAGGAGAACAATGTAAATACATAAAACCATGCATCTACTTCTCAATAAGCCTTGAGAACTCTTGACAAGATACATAAAAAGAATGCATCTAATAATTAGGTGGGCAACACCTCTTAGCTCATTCACCTGTTGAGTAGACCAAGAGTGGGATACAAGATCATCATGTGCATACAACACCAAGCAATAAAAGCTTATAATAAGAGCAACCTTCTCATCATGTCTATGATGGACTCACATCCATTCCCCTATATAGGCTCATCGGTCTTTACTATTTTAAATCTCCATAATAAGTAACCATTCAAACACATATCTCTAAACATAAGAGATATCTAGCCTAACCCAAGTCTCTCTAGTATCCATGAGTATCCACCAATCAATCGTTGCCAACTTTAAATGCAACCTCCAAAATCATAAAGCTCCAAGCAAATGATTAATACTCAAAACCAAAAAGAACTACATCCTCTCCAAAGGAAGAACAATAACACCTCTACCAAAGACTCTAAGAGTCCTCCATGAAACAATATGTTAACACCTCTTCAAATAACATCAAGATCAAGCATCCTTTGTCAATAGAACTAAATATGTTAATGAACTCTCACTACAACCTAAGGGTAGAATCTAAGAGCTCCTTATGACTCCAACAACCATTGCAAAAGATCATCCATCTTCTAGTCAAAGAGTATCCATGGCTCTCATATAGTTAAACTATACACTACAACAAAAACCAAAATATTAAAACAAAGAAGATAGAACACAGTATGTAACTACACAAAGCTCCCACTGAAAGTGAACAAAGCTTCTCATGCACCATAGACTACTACTATAGATTCTAATGAACAATTATATTAGGTACTCCATAACCTTTTATTTGTCTTACTACAACAAACACACCACTGTAACCAAGGTGACCAAGAAGAGGCCTACCAAATAGAATCCACGTCAGCTAATTCACAAGATCTGCACACATGCAACATCTCAAAGAAGAAAGACACGATCAATGCTCCAATCTCAAATAACTCAAAAATAGATTCAACACCACATCAATAACATGCAGAATAGAAGTAACCAGGTATAACATATAGATTACCTAGACTCAAACACCAGGATCAACTCTAGACCCAATTTCCCAAACAAATCCTGATGTAGGAGCATCCAAGTGAATCGACAATCAGCATCAACCAAAAAGAAGCATTTCTATTTTTCTAATTCTGGTCTATTTTATAGGTTCTATCTAATTTGCTAAGGAGTATGTCTTGTTGCAAGACACCTAAACCCTAAGGGTTTATTCATATATTTATATTTCATTGTATTCTATTTTGGCGGGCTACTTTTTCTTTTATTTGATCAGTGACTTGGTGTAGATGGTCATCAATGACTTAAGTTCTGACTTGAAGGGGTTAAATTCATATGTTTACCGGCCCCTTTACGTTGTGATGAGCGAAAGTCACATGTACCGCCCTCCCGTGAGGGATTCATAAATTGTCTGCAGCATAGCGGTGAAGTAGAACTTCACTAACCGTCTACCGCTATACCGCAAGGGTTCCTTTAGACGGCTGCAGGATGGCAAGGAACCGATAAACTACCTTCCGCTCCACTGCAAGTGTTAAGGTATAGCCTCTGCGGGTATGCGGGGTAAAGGCTACTAAACCTGGTTACCACTTCACTGCACCTAATAAAGTTTGGTCATTTTTTTAATATGCGGCATCGCGAGATCATGACACATCTCGTTGAGATGAGATCCAACGATTACCGCTACACCGCGGGTTAAGTGACAATCACATGCCTTATGGTTGCGGGACTGTGAGATATTGACAAGGCTATTGAACTGTACATTTGACGGTGTTTGTAAGGTCTGTGAGAATCAACGGCTACCGTCATACCGCAGAGATTTCATTGACTTCACCAAATTGTCCACGGGGCTGCAGTAAGTAATAATCAAGGGCTCTCATTTAAAATGGGAGATCAATGACAGAGATTTAAAGTTGGGATAGTTCCATCTGAAGTGTTTGATATGGCATATCAACGGTGGATATTTGAACAGTAACGGTTATTCTCCAAAGACTGGAGTTTGAAGGGTGTATTCATGTATTTCTGGTGAAAAGGCAGTTTTGCACATTTTTCTGGTAGCGATTAGTTGGCGGGTCATTTCTTATTCCTGGCCCAAGCTTGATGATTAAAAAGGGGAATATATATGTGAATTGAAGATGTAAGGGGGTTGTTGATTTTTGGGGAAATCTGGGGAGGATCCAGAAAAGAGACAGTCTAGAAAAGATAGAGGGAACCAAAGAGTAGTAAAAGGAAAAAAGGGCCTTTGGTCTAGAAACGAACCAAACAGAAAGAAGAAAGAGGATCAGCCAGATAGAAGGGTAGAAGATAGTCTTGAAAAGACCATGCCATGAGGGCATATAGGAGTAACAGAGTGCTGCAGAGTAGAAGGTAGAGTGTGACCAAGGCAAGTGAGCAGATTGGAGCTGCGTGAAGCTACAAAGAGCAGTAAGAGCCTGTGTGAAGATTGAGGAAGCCATTGAGAGCCAAATTTTGTAATTTTGTAGTTGATTAGTTTTACTTTGTACTGAATCAATGAATTCATGTATTGTTGAATCTGTAATTTGAATAAAGAATGTTTTGTCCTTGTTCCCTGTGTTTGAGTGAATGTGTGTAAGGCAGGGGGAGTTACCTCACTACAGCAAGTAGGCAGGGGGTGAATTTTTCCTACTGCATCAAATCCACACAAGAGTAACCATAGATCAATAAGAACCCAACAAGCAACCCTGCAAATCTGTAATTGTTTCCATCCAAAAATACTCTAAACACAATCTTCCCATAGATCTACAAACCACATGTTTTGGCTAACATATAAAAACTACAAAACCATTTCTCCCTATAAATCTGAAATTGCTTAAACATCCAATAAATCACACCAAATATGTCATATGAAATAATGAAATATCACAAATCTAGAAATCTGCAACTTTTAGAAATAGAAAAACTGCAAAACCTACAAAAGAACCAAGTTGTCCAAGAGTATTTAGGTCACAAATAACCTACGCCACAACTCACAAGGAAATAAAGGAACCAGGTTGTCCAAAAGATTACAAAATATAAAACAGATTAGCTCCACAACCCACAAGAAAAAAGTGGCTAATCATCCAGTTCTTTCATGTAACCAAGGGTTGAAACCATGAACCCAACATAAGCACTCCATGTACTGTTGTCCAAATAGTAAGTGTTCTTCCATGTGACTAGGGCACCAAAAGCAACCACCCAACATGAACACCCTTTCACTACACATGACCACAAGGTAAAGAAACAAAACCACCAAACAAGAGGATACTCACATATTGCCGAACCGAAGCTCCAAATCACTACCACAAGACCAACTCCATGAAGATCCATAACCTTGAGCCTCAAGTGCCCAACATAGATACTATTAACAATATCCAATCCAAAGGTAGATGCCATGGCTTTCAATTTCACAAATCTGCAAAATAATTTTAACATACAGAACATCCACTACAGCCAAAAAAACTCCAACATTCCACAATTCCTTCCAACAGATTCTCACAAGCTCTTCAAACTAAATTAAAAATAAGGAATACCTAGTTTCAAAGAAATCAAAATGGAGGAAAACCCAGAACCAAAATTCCATGGATATATCATATGCTATGACATGCAAACACATGCAAATGCCATGAAATCACCTTTTGCTCTAATACCAGTTGGGAAATTTTCAATCTCAAATCCAATTTCTAAATTGAAGAGATACAAGGCTTTGACTACTACAAAATAGAAATTTAAAAATTGTATGCAAATCTGAAATTAAGTTTGTTTAATTCTTGAAATACCATGGATTTAAATCGTAAAATATGAAAAATTAGAAAACACCATTATAGCTTCACATAACATAGGATTTACGTGGAGAAACCCTTGCCAGAAAAAACTCCACATGGAAGAAAGGACAAGCTTGTATTAGAAAACAAGTTTACAATACAATCATACTTCCATTATCCTCATTGCATTCAATCTGGCAGCACACCTGTGTACCTATAAACAATCTTAACACATCTCCTCAACCTGCAAGTGCAACCTCACAATCTTTGTGTTTTGTTCAACTCCGTTCTTCCCTGCACTACCCTACACTAATCCTCACACAATATGCTTCTCTTATATAAAAATAAAAGCATTATTGGTGACTTCAAAAATCCAAATGCCCACCTTTGGGAATCTCTTAAACAGGCCAAAAATAGCCTCAATTAAAACATCTTATAGGTTGTCATAATTTTCTATCAATAGACAGTCCCAAAATTAGTGGATTCCTTACAACATGTAAGAGACTAAAATTAGTTGATGCTCTTACACCATGTCACAAGCCTAAATTAGTTGATTCCTTACAACATGACAAATTCTCTTACACCATGTCATAAGTCAATAATAGACTTGGGCATTCAACGTTTACCTGTTACTTTCCCAACGTAAAACTCACATTTTTATTGTTACTACTTACGATAGATTGTTAATGCTATCGTAACAACTTAATTGCCATGGTATTTATGATACATTGTTACTATTATTGGTACCAGTAATTAAAAAATTACTCCTATCGATTGAACCTTCATCCCTTATGAATATATTTACAATATTAATACCCTATCTCCAAGGATGTTGAAACTCTCCAAGAACCTTGGAACTTTCTAAGAATAGTGGAAAATCATAGGATTTGCAAGGTTGACAGCACCTTAATCCCAACATATAACACCATATATAAGATTATCTTCAAGGTTAGTCAAACGTTAGACTCAAGAGCTTGCTTCTCACACTGATTTCATCAAATATAAGTAAAGCTTATGACAAGGTCACCATTGATTAGAATTGGACCACCTCTGTTAGATATGAGTAACCTTTGTACCTTACTACTCACCATTATACCTATGTAAGTTAAGGCAAGTTCAACTAGCACTTTCTAATCAATAATCTAGAATAATTTTGTATTTGTTTAAATATTGACAAGATTGGGCCTTTAGTTATATCTTGAGCCCACACTTTTTGGTTCTTCTCAACAAAAATCCATCCAAATTCTTTAAGGCATCATGTGGTTTGAGACAAGGGGATCTATTGTCCCCTTCCTCTTTATACTTTTGGTAGAAGAACTAGCAAAGGGTATTCAGGCTAATCATGAATCCAAAACCTAATAGGGTATCTTAGTGGCTAACAAGTTAGATGCTTTCACCCATCAGCATTTTGTTGATGACACAATGTTGTTTGGGAAATATTGATTGAGAGAGATAGCAGTCATCAAAGAAATTACCTTCTACTGCAAAGTTGCAAGTCAATTTATTAGTGAAACTAACTCTAATATGTTTTTCCTGAATGCTCCTCTATTTTTACGAGGAAAAATTGCACAATCATTAGGTTTCAAAATTGGCTCTTCCAAGAAATATTCTAGGGTTCCACTATTTATGGGCATGGGAAAATCATCCCTCTAGATAAATTTAGAGGAATCATTTCAGTTACAACTTTCAGCTTGGAAAGGGAAATGGTTTACTTTGGCTAGAAGGATTCTTCTTATTAAATCAATGTTGGCTACTATTCTAATATATCTAATGTCAATGTTGTGTGCCCTATTGAAGGTAGCAAAATCTATGCACAAAACCATATGTAATTGTTATAATTTGTTACGATCAAAAAACCTACCCAAGACCAAATGCCTACAAGCTAATCACAAATCTGGATGAATAGAATAATTTCTATTCTATATTGAATATTATGAGACAAATTTACAATGAGAAACATACATATATATAGGCATCTTGGATGCATGAATTAAGGAGACAACATGCCCAAGAAGCATGAGTGAACTCTCAATCACTCTCAATAAAGAGATGAGTTAACTCAGCCTAATTGAGAAGTCAAGGGTTGAATTTCCAATTAGTGGACCAATTCACTCAACTTGACTAAGACAGAGGTGGACTTGACTAAATAGAGGTGACACCTAACTACCATCAATCATGAGTTGATGAGGTAGTGGTGGCACTTGTGTACCTGAGGTCAAGGTGTACACATGTCAATATTAACTACTTAGGTGAGAATAATTAAATATTCATATTATCCTAAGTAAACTTATTAAAAAGGTGTAATATCACACTTAGGATATATAATATATCCAAGGTGAATAAAATATTACACCAACACCCGCCCCCATAAGTATAACTTAGGAGAAATGAGAAATGTGAAAGGTGTCATGGCTACTAGGCCATGTTAGGTACCCATGTGCAAATGAATCTCTCACGAGTGGAGAAAAGGATAAAAACTCATAGGAAAAAACCCTCTCTAAAAGAGAGAAAATAAAGGATGCTCTCTAAGGTATGAGAAGGAGAAAAGCCATGTGAGGAAAAATTCCTCCCCATAAGAGAGAAGAAGAAGAGATGATGTAGCCCCCCCAATGTGTAATCTCCTACACTGATGGTAGATGCTCGACAATGAATTTGAAGATGATCCAAAACTGCCAAAAAACATTTCTCCCCTTACGAAGAAATAAGGCCAAAGATGTACGCAGGATGTCTTCCCATTCCTAAAAGGAATATGCAGGAAGAAGAAACAAGATGTATGATGTCTCTGGAAGCTTCTCAGGTGTCACCATGTTGGTGTCAAGAGGTGCCACAATCAAATTAGGAGTCCTAGGCCTAACTTAAGAATGTGACAATCAATAACCTAGTGGAAACAAAAGTAGAACATGATCCAAAGATGAATATGTGACAATAGTAGTGATCAAAATGTCATCAAAGAGAATATGAGTGTCCTCAATGGCATCCTCCAAGACTGCAAGATGGAACTTACAAAACAAACCTACAACGTATGTCAAGGTACTCATCCCAAGTAGTTGTATTTAGAAGATGATAAAGCTCATGCTACACTAAATCACTGGAAGCTCCATTCGAAGCAACACTCAACTCTAAAGAAGCAACAGGAGATGAAGATGAGATCTCAATGCATGCCATTTTACTACATTGTTCATCCTTGAATGATGTGTCCACATAAGATGCATGAGTGTGAACATCATATATATTTTTCAATGCTAGAATATAAGAGTCAACACTATGTTAGAATTTGTTATGATCAACAAACCTTCCCAAGACCAAATGCCTACAATCTAATCACTAATCTTGTAATGTCCCCTTCTATGCAGTTCAATTTTTTTCGTACCTTGCACACAAATTCAACTTGCATAAAGAGAACATTAGGACATAATTCATTTCTATATCTTAGTCATCTCATAAATTCATATTCTTCTCTTATTCATTAAAGTTAGAATCATATATCTTTGCATATTCCTATCACATTCATCATAATAATCATTTCTTCCTCTTCATAAGGATGGTGAGATAGGTATGAGTGACTGTCATGGGCTTGGTATTCCTTTGTCTTAAGTGGGAACAATCCACATCTTAGGCAAAGGCCTTCATGTATCTTTGGGTGTGACGCCAAAGCCTTCATAAGTCATCCTTAGGTTTTACCCTAAGGCCTTCATATATAATTCTTAGGTTTTACCCTAAGGCCATATTAATCTTGAGGTTTTACCCTAAAGCCTTCTCCTTAGGTTATTAGCCTAAGGCCATTAGTAATCTTTAGGTGTTACCCTAAAGCCTTCTCCTTAGGTGATCAGCCTAAGGCCTTCTCCTTAGGTAGTTAGCCTAAGGCCTTCTACCAAGCACTTATGATGGGTCATCATCCTATACACCCATCCTTATGCCTTAGAATTCTTCTATTTATCTTTTGTAATCATATAATTTCAACCATGTATATTCTAGTATAATATACAGATGTTTACTCTATATTCAGATTTGATCTTACTTATGAACATAACCACGACTATGTAATCCAATAAGTTTCATACTATTATTCATATTTCTCATTTAAGATATAATCTATTTGTATCTTCTAATGTTATTTTCTTCTAAACTTCCTAATCATAATGAAAGGTATCCATTTCATTTTGCCAATTCAATATCAGTAAGCTGATTAGAAATATTACTGTCTTCAATGTCTTAAAAATTTTTGCTTGATATTTCATTATTCATATCATGATAGTAATCGAGAGATATAACTTATACCTTGTAATCTGATAGCTTGTAATCGATTGACAATTTAATATGCTGCTATACTGCCTGAATATTCCAATCTAAATATGTGGTGATTTAAGTCTTTATTGATCACTGAAGGGTGCTCTTTTGATGCATATACCTGATAGTTAATAGCTGCGGCTTGAACAAGAGACGACTAGAAACAAATGTGGATCGATCTGCTCAGATGCTACTATTTATGTTTGATATACAATGCCCTTCGCTGAAGCTAGATGATCAAAATTTATGATGTTAGGGAATGCTTGGTGTTTGTTCTATGATTCCTGATGATGCCTTTCAAACTTCTTTCGATCCTCCTTTTATACTCTATATGGTGCTAGTCAAAGTCGAGTCCTTTCATAATTGCATCCCATGTAAGGGATGTCAACTTTGCTAACAAACTCATTAGTTTGTGTTTATATTTATTTTGTCTTCGTAGGATCAACGTCTCAATGATATATATTATTCACATAATGTAGGTGCATAACATAAAACATTGAGTGCTACTCAATTTGTGACTCCATTACTTTAGTCTTGGAAATGATTGATAATTAAGCATGATCGGCCTTAGTGGGAATATCACAATCCTCCCCACTCAAAGATTGCTTGTCCTCAAGCAATACTCAATTTTGGATGTTTAAGAACTTCCTCTCTTTCCCATGTAGCCTCATCATCTGGAAGATTCTTCCACTTGATAAGATATTCTGTGATAACTCTATTTCTCAATTTCCTCTCTCGGGTGCTTAGTATTCTCTCTGGTTCTAGGATTAACTGTCCTTCATCATCTAGAGGTGGAAGATCTTCACACGGAGTAACCTTTCGACCAAGTACCTTCTTGAGTCTGGAGATGTGGAACACATTGTGGATCTTGCTATCTCCGGGCAAGTTGAGTTCATATGCAACTTCTCCTATCTTCCTTAACACCTTGTAGGGACCATAAAATTGGGGTTTCAATTTCTTGGCACCATTAGACTTTAAAGATGATTGCTTATAGGGTTTCAATCTCAAGAATACCATGTCTCTGACTTCAAAGGTTCTCTCCACACGATTCCAGTCAGCATATATCTTTTGCTGATTCTAAGCATGGTGTAAGTTGTCTTTAAGAATCCTCATGATATCCTCATGTTGTTGGATGAAGTCTTTTGCCTTGGGACACCGACTTCCTTGTAATATCAAATTCCTGAATGAAAGGGGATCATACCCATATAGAGCCTTAAAGGGGCTCATTCCGATGGATATATGATGTGTTGTATTGTAACAATACTCTCCAAGATGTAGCCATTTGATCCATGCTTTTTGATGTCCCGTGACATAATTTCTAAGATAACCCTCAATTCATTTGTTCACAATTTCTGTTTGCCCATCTGTTTGAGGGTGGTAGCTTGTACTGGGTGTTAATTCGGTCCTTGCTAACTGGAATAGCTCTTGCCAAAACAAGCTCATGAATCGGCTATCGCGATCACTGACTATGTACTTTGGAAGTCCAAGTAATCAGAATATCTCTCGGAAGAAAATTTCTGCCACTTGTGGTGCTTTATGCTCGGAAGTGATAGCCATGAAGTGTACATACTTTGTGAGTTTGTCCACTACCACATATATGCAATCCTTCCCTTGTGATTTTGGAAGACCGGTTATGAAATCCATGGAGATACTATCCCACTTTTGTTCTGAAATGGGTAAAGGTTGGAGAAGTCTCGCGGGGTGACCTTGCTCTATCTTGTTTCGTTGGCACGTGTCACATTCCCTCACATGCTTGAGTATATCACCCTTTAGTCCTTTCCATGCAAATTTTTATCCGATTTGCTTATATGTCTTGAAATAACCTTGGTGTCTAGCTAAAGGTTTGTCATGAAATTCTTTAAGGATTGCCTCCTTCAACTTCGATCCGGCGGCCACATAAACTCGGTTTTTTGTATAGAATGATTTCATCTTTTACCTTGAACTCGTCATTTGGCATATTCCCATCAAGTATACTCATGGTGAGGGGATCTTTTGCATATTCCACTATGAGAGTATTCTTCCATTCTGGTGAGATGCTTGACATGGCACAAAGGGATGGTCTTCTTGATAGTGCATCTGCTATTACATAATTTTTCCCTTTTACATATGCAATATCAAAATTGTAAGCTTGCAATTTACAAACCCACTTTTGTTGCCGGTCATTCAAATCTCTTTGTTTTAAAAAGAACTGGGGGCTGTTATGATCGATTTTGACAACAAATTTCCCGCAAACCAAGTATTGTCTAAACTTGTCCAAGGCATGCATGATTGCTAACATCTCTTTATCGTATGTGGAATATAATCTTTCCAGTGGAGTTAACTTCCGACTCTCAAAAGCGATAGGGTGTTTGTTTTGCATCAAGACTGCCCCAATGCCTTCACCGGAAGCATCGCACTCAAGTTTGAAGGGAAGTGAAAAACCCAGAATGGCGAGTACGGGACAAGTACTCATGGCTTCCTTTAATTTCTCAAATGCTATTTGTGCTTCTTCACTCCACACAAAAGATCCTTTCTTGGTGAGATTGGTGAGTGGGGCTGCAATCTTGGAGAAATGTTTAACAAATCTTCGGTAGTAGCTACATAACCCCACAAATCCTCTAAGGTGAGTCAGGGTTCTTGGTTTAGGCCAATCTTTGATGGCTTTGATTTTCTCCTCATCGACTTGGACTCCTTGAGTACTGATCTTATGTCCAAGGTATAGTATTTCTTCCATCCCAAATTCGTATTTGGAAGCCTTCGCATATAAGGATTCTTGTTCTAGGATTGAAAGGACTTCGTTAATGTGCTTGAGATGTTCTTCCCATGTCTTGCTATATATTAGTATGTCATCAAAAAATATTAGCAAGAACTTTCTCAATTGCTTCCTAAATGTATGATTCATGCATGATTGGAAAGTGGCCGTGGCGTTTGTTAATCCAAAAGGTAGAACCAAGAATTCAAAGTGACAATAGTGGCATCTAAAGGCTGTTTTAGGAATGTCTTCTTCTCTCATTCAGATTTGATGATAGCCCAATCATAGATCAATCTTGGAAAAATACTTTGCCCCATGCAATTCATCAATGAGCTCATCCACTTTTGGGATAGGGTATCTATTCTTGATAGTTTGTTTATTTCATGCCTGATAGTCCACACACATTCTCATGGTCCCATCCTTTTTTCTTTACCAATACCACAAAGGATGCAAATGGGCTGGAGCTGGGTTGAATGTGTCCCATTTCTAGAAGTTCATTGATAGTCTTCTCTATTTCTTCTTTGAACCTTTGGGGATGTCTATAAGGTGTGGTGATAACCGGTTTGGAATCTTTCTGCATTTCAATCATGTGTTCAAATCCTCTTTTAGGAGGTAATCCATGGGGTATGTCATCAAACATGTTTTTGTGTTTTCTAAGGATAGGTTGGATGTCAATGTGGATGTTTTTTCCCATTGGAGTTGATTTGTCAAGTATTAGACATTGGGCTGCCCATTCAACTTGGTTGTGCCTAATATTCTTTCCATCCTTTTTGAAGAGACCACGCGTGGTGATCCATCGGAGAGGCCATGGAAGGTGATACGTTGTCCTTGGTCAACAAAGGATATTTCTAATTTGGGCCAATCTAGAGTGACTCTTCCTAAGGAATGTAACCACAGAGTGCCAAGGATCATATCATTGTCCCCCATATTAACCACATAGAAATCATCTTGAATGGGGTATTTTCCTACGGTTAAGTTTAATTGGGGTAGTATTCTAGAACAATTCTTTGTGGAACCATCCGCTAAGGCTACCATAAACCCTTCAAAGTATTGTGGGCTAAGTTTTAGTCTTTTAACTACGGACTCATCTTTAAAGTTATGAGTAGCCCCACTATCCACTAAGGCAGTTATTTTGTTACCCTTGAGTTGACCCCTAAGTCTAAATGGGTGATGTTTTGATACTTTTGATATTGTTTCTAGGGTAACCTTCTCCTAGGAATCAAATTTCCTTCGTTTGGAGGGGTTTTCTTCATTTTCTTCCTCGGATAAGGCTTCTATGATGTGCACTTGTCCGTATTTATGTCTCAGTCCCCATTTGTCTTTGCATTTGAAACATAGCCCCTTGCTTTTTAGGTCTTGGAGTTTTTGATAGGTATGTCCTAGTTTCCAAGGTTCCCCACATTCGCGACATGGGTTTTTATCTCTTTTCCCTTCCCTATGGTGGTATGTTTTATCAAACTTTTCTTTCTTGTGGAAAGGCTTAGTGAAGGGATGAGAGGGCTTATTTTGTTCTAATTGTGTTGCCATTTCTATGGCATCATCAAGTGTAGAAGGTCTAAGTGCTCCTACTAATCCTCTTAGTCTCTTATATAACCCTTGTACAAATAGGAATGTGAGTCTTTCATTCTCCATTCCAGGGACTCGGAGGGCTATTTTCTCAGATTCATTAACATACTCATCCACCGTACCCTTTTGTCTTGTTAAAGGTAGGTCCTTGAAGTCTTGTTGGGGATTTCTCCTATCAAAATTTTTAAGGAGCCTCTTAGAAAATTCCTCATAAGATGTAATGCTTTCATGACCCAGTGTGTGCTTCTCGTGATGCCACCAATCGTAGGCTAAGCCTTCTAGATGTAGGATGGCGAATTGAAGGGCATGTTTCTCTGTCATGGGGTTAAGAAGAAAATAGTCATTTAGCTTTTGCAACCATGCATGCGAGGATATCTTATGGGTTCCATCATAATGTAGCAAATTTACCTTATTGGCCTTTTGCTTCAAATCCCTATTTGCGAGCCTTTTCTCTCTCCTTGTCATCTCGTTCCTCTTTGAATTGCTATATTCAGTGAAGGATACTGCTCTTCTTAGTTCAAGATCTAAGGTGGCATAAACCCTCATCATGTCTTCTGTGCTTATGTTTTGAGGGGTATTATTTTCCATTCTTGGATTTTCTTCGCTTGGTAGGAACAGTGGTATTGGGATCCTTGTGCTTGTTGAAGAGTTTCTATTTTCATCTTGATTGGAAGTCACTTCTCTTTCATTTGATGCTTGACCCTTGAAGTTGTTTATCACGGTTTCCATATTTTGTATGGTGTTTTGAAGAATTTGGTTTGACTTAGCACTTTGCTCCATCATGAGTTTTGTTTGTTGTGTGACGGCTTGAGTTTGTTCCATCATTGCCTTAGTGGTTGTTTCCATAAAGGCTCTCATTTCACTGATCATTTCCATGTCATTGTTTCTTGCGGAAGTTCTTGTGTAATGTTGCATCTACCTATAGGATGGCAAGATGATGCTCTGATACCACTTGTAATGTCCCCTTCTATGCAGTTCAACTTTTTTCGTACCTTGCACACAAATTCAACTTGCACAGGGAGAACATTAGGACATAATTCATTTATATATCTTAGTCATCTCATAAATTCATATTCTTCTATTATTCATTAAAGTTAGAATCATATATCTTTGCATATTCCTATCACATTCATCATAATAATCATTTCTTCCTCTTCATAAGGATGGTGAGATAGGTATGATTGACTATCATGGGCTTGGTATTCCTTTGTCTTAAGTGGGAACAATCCACATCTTAGGCAAAGGCCTTCATGTATCTTTGGGTGTGACCCCAAAGCCTTCATAAGTCATCCTTAGGTTTTACCCTAAGGCCTTCATATATAATCCTTAGGTTTTACCCTAAGGCCATATTAATCTTTAGATTTTACCCTAAATCCTTCTCCTTAGGTTATTAGCCTAAGGCCATTAGTAATCTTTAGGTGTTACCCTAAAGCCTTCTCCTTAGGTGATCAGCCTAAGGCCTTCTCCTTAGGTGATTATCCTAAGGCCATATCCTTAGGTAGTTAGCCTAAGGTCTTCGACCAAGCACTTATGATGGGCCATCATCCTATACACCCATACTTATGCCTTAGAATTCTTCTATTCATCTTTTGTAATCATATAATTTAAACCATGCATATTCTAGTACAATATATAGATGTTTACTCTATATTCAAATTTGATCTTACTTATGAACATAACCACGACTATGTAATCCAATAAGTTCCATACTATTACTCATATTTATCATTTAAGACATAATCTATTTGTATCTTCTAATGTTATTTTCTTCTAAACTTCCTAATCATAATGAAAGGTATCCATTTCATTTTGCCAATTCAATATCAGTAAGCTGATTAGAAATATTACTATCTTCAATGCCTTAACAATTTTTGCTTGATATTTCATTATTCATATCATGATAGTAATCGAGAGATATAATTTATACCTTGTAATCTGATAGCTTGTAATTGATTGACAATTTAATATGTTGCTATACTGCCTAAATATTCTGATCTGAATATGTGGTGATTTAAGTCTCTATTGATCTCTAAAGGGTGTTCTTTTGATGTGTATACCTGATACTTAATATTTGTGGCTTTAACAAGAGACAGCTAGAAATAAATGTGGATCGATCTGCTCAGATGCTACTATTTATGTTTGATATACAATGCCCTTTACTGATGATGGACGATCAAAATTTATGATGTTAGGGAATGCTTGGTGTTTGTTCTATGATTCTTGATGGTGCCTTTCAAACTTCTTTCGATCCTCCTTTTATACTATATATGGCGCTAGTCAAAGTTGCATCCTTTCATAATTGCATCCTATTTAAAGGACGTCAACTTTGCTAACAAACTCATTAGTTTGTGTTTATATTTATTTTGTCTTCATAGGATCGACATCTCAATGATATATATTATTCACATAATGTAGGTGCATAACATAAAACATTGAGTGCTACTTGATTTGTGACTCCATTACTTTAGTCTTGGAAATGATTGATAATTAGGCATGATCGGCCTTAGTGGGAATATCACATCTAGATGAACATAATAATTGTTATTTTATATTCAATATTATGAGACAAATTTACAATGAGAAACATACATATTTATGCCTCTTGGATGCATGAATCAAGGATATGACATGCCCAAGAGATTTGAATTAACTCTCAATCACTCTCAATAAAGAGGTGACTTAACTCAGCCTAACTGAGAAGTCAAGAGTTGAACTGCCAATCAGTGGACCAATTCACTCAACCTAATTAAGACAGAGGTGGCCTTGACTGAATAGGGGTGGCACCTAACTTCCATTAATAAGGAATTGATGAGGTAGTGGTGACACTTGTGTACCTCAAGTCAAGGTGTACACATGTCATTATTAGCTACTTAGGTGAGAATAATTAAATATTCATATTATCCTAATCAAACTTATTAAATAGGTGCAATATCACACTTAGGATATATAATGTATCCAAGGTGAATAAAATATTACACCAACAGTAATTTCCTCTAGCAAAGTTTAGAAGATGAAGATTTCATTACTTGCATTAGATACAATCTACACTCTTAAGAAGAATGATGATCTTGGTATGTGGAATATCATTAAGCAAAACATGGCTTTAAGAGCTAAGTATGTGTGGGGCCCTTTTTTAGCACCCAAAGGCCAAATGGTGTGCATTACATATCAAGAATGACAAAATTTTCACTATCACCAATCCTCTTAAAGGATCACATATGCAAAACTTCCTTATCAGTTGTCAACCTATTATTATATAACACATCACAAGCAAAATCTATGAGGAAAAGGCTAGATTTTGGTCAAATTCATGGAATTTTCACCCAAGTAGCAAGGATGGACTTGAGTGATGAAAGAGAACAATTATCTTTGGAATGGGGGATAAAGGTAAAGGACTAATTCTCATTATTCTGAGATAATGATTTTACTAAGGCGGTTTAGAAAGATCTTTCCAAAAGTAGCATCTCTTCATACAAAAGATCATTGCTCAAAGAGGAATTGGATTGCAAGAAAGTTCTCTATAGTGGGAGTGAGGATATCGTTAGATGGACATGCACTAAAACTAAATCATATTTATCTAAATTGGGATATTTGGTGTTTTAAGAGTCGATACAAAAAACAATTGGACAATTTCATTTTATTGGAATAAAGGTTGTCTCCGAAAAGTTGGAGCCTTCGCATGATTAGCTCTACACAACAAAATTCTAACGAGGGATAGGTTAGTGAGACTTGGATTTGTGGGGCCTTTTAGATGTGTTATATTTAATAGTTCTAAATAAAAAGTGGAATACCTCTAAGGATTGGTACCTTTCTAGATGCCTTGCTACACAAATTCCATAGTTGGCCAACCCTATATCCTAAAAAAATGTTTTCATGTTTATGGGTGACTACTCCATCACCCCTAATCTAGCACCTTTGAAAAAAAAAGAAATAAGATAATATTGTTGGATAAGTCTTTAAGTTTTGAAAATTTCCTTATCAAGATGGATGTGGCCATTTCAAAAACTATCATGAACAAGGTCCTCCATCAGTCACAAAACAGAAGTATTTCCTCTCCTAGGACAAAGTTGTAATACAAATTCAGAAACATCCATGACTTCTCCTCGTTCATGGGCCTTTGAAAGTTTAATCTCAAATAAAAGACAAATCTTTGGTTAAATGGATCCCTCCTTTATCTTGAAATTTTAAACTTAATTTTAACTAGGCTTTTAAGTGCAAGTTGTGTCATTTAGAACATAGAGAGAAAGATTATCAAGGTCATGTGAAAGAAGATTAATATAAGAACAAATAATGAGGTTGAATTTGTAAGGAAATTCTAGAGTAGCGGAACAACTTCCTACACTAACCTTGAGAGGACTATTATACAAAAAAAAA
Organism: Cunninghamia lanceolata; assembly: GCA_027924645.1. Taxonomy (NCBI): domain Eukaryota; kingdom Viridiplantae; phylum Streptophyta; class Pinopsida; order Cupressales; family Cupressaceae; genus Cunninghamia; species Cunninghamia lanceolata. Next base: position 5,442,300 of record BSBN01000556.1, on the reverse strand, counting down.
AAAATCTGATGTAAACTATTATAGAAATTAAATAAAAACACATAAATCAACATATATAATATCACACATAACACCATAATTACATGGGGACAACCCTTTTAGGAGAAAAGACCCACACCCCCAAACCTACCCAATGTATTATCAAATCAACAAAGGATTACAACACACTTGTAGAGCAAGTTATTATAGGAGTTTCGCTAGCATATTAAACTTGGAGTGATTTCAACAACATTCTGATAATACCTACAAATTCTCAATACAATACAACTCCATAAGCACCCAATTTATAGACAAATGAACAAGCTAGAAACTATTTGTGATTTTCTAAACCATATGCCAAAACACCCAAAAGTATGACACCTAGTTTTGACCCAAATTCCAATGCTACCTTTGGAGATTCCCACTAATAGGCTAAAAATAACATATACTCTTACACTCTTACAGCTATCATAACTGACCAATTTAGTCCATCGAACATGGGCACCTAAATTGTTGTTATTCTTCCTCAAAATAGGCACTTCATGACAAATAATAAATTTTATCATAGGTGGTCAAGATTCCATTGTAACTCCCTCTATTTCAAGCTCTTACACATCATAAGAATCTATCATAAGTTGTCATAGGATCCCACAAAATTAGGAGTCACAAATCTACTAAAGATAACTAAATTAAATACCTCTTACAACACCTTAAAAAGCACTGACATGTGGCACATAATGCCAACATAAAATCCCACACCACATTTATGTTGGAGCACAAAAATAAATAAAATATAATAATATGCAATAAGTTATAAGAAATAAATAATTAATAAATCAATATAGGAAATTTGCAAGGTTGAGACATCTTATTTCCCAACATTCTCCAACCTGTCAAATACCTTGCAAGAGCCAAAGAGAAACACCATCATGGAATCTAACTGCTAGTGGCCAAAAGGCCCAAACTTCAAATGCCATATAAATTTCTCTATGCTCATGAGCCTAGCTAAAGCATGCAAAATTCATCAAAGTTTGTACTTTCTCTAATTTCATCCTTCCCTCTTCAACCATGTCTCTAACAAAATGATATTGCACATCTATGTGCTTGGTCGTCTCATGAAAATTTAGGTTCTTTGCTAAACAAATTGCATTCTGACTATCACAATAAAGAGTAAGTTCACCTTGTTTCAACCCAACATCTAAACACAATCTCTTCAACCAAATAGATTATTTACATGCATTAGTAGATGCCATATATTTGGCCTCAATAATAGACAAAGTATCCACAACTTATCGCTTACTCATCCAACTAATAGCACCACTAAATAAAGTAAACATATAAGCACTAGTGGATCTTCTGTTATTGCATCTCCAACCCACTGTAAGTCCACATAACCACGAATATCAAGAGAATGTTTGTCTCCTATCAAACTACTATGATAGCACAAGGAATACTCTAAGGTACCTCGCAAATATTTGAAGACTCTCTTAACTGCATCCCAATGAATCCCTCCAAGATTAGACATAAAACTATTGAGAACTCTCACTACTTGGGAAATGTCTAGTCTAGTACAGATCATAGCATACATTAAACTTCTAATTGCACTCTAGTAGGGCACTCTTCTCATGTCTTCCATTGTAGAAGGAGATATAGGCCATTGCAAAATGGATAACTTCATTCCCAAAGTCACAAGAACACACAATGATCTAGAATCTTACATGTTAAACCTTTACAAAATTGAATTCATATGCTTACTCTAGCCAATCCATAGCTTTCTATTTTCTCTCTCTTATTATTTCCATCCCAAGAATGTGATTTGTTGCACGTAAATCCTTCAGTTCAAATCTATTAGCAAGATGAGATGTTAGTTTTGAAATCAATTATTTTCCTTTTCCAATGAATATATCATCAACATAAAGAACAATAATGAAGAAATGATCACCATCATATTTGAAATAAACACAGTGATTTGATTTAGAACGCTCAAATCCCAAAATAAAAAAAATGTATCAAACTTCTGGTACATCTTAGGACTTTCTTGAGGCCATATAAAGATTTCTTTAATTTACAAACTAATTTTTTTACCTTTCATCAAAAAGTTCTCTAGCTATGTCATTTAAATCTCTTCCTCCAAATCACCATGAAGGAAAGCAATTTTCACATCCAATTGTTCAACTTCTAAATCATAAGTTGTAGCAATAAAAAGCAAAAATCTAATGGATGACATTTTTGTAATACAAGAAAATATCTCACTATAATCCACTCCCTCAACCTGGGAGTAACCTTTTGCAACCAACCATGCCTTATACTTCTCAACATTTCCATCTAAACCAATATTTTTATTGAGTATCTATTTATAGCCAATTGAATTATGTCCTTCAAGCAAAGGTCCTAAGTCCCATGTATTGTTCTTTTTCAAGGTTGCCATCTCTTCACTCATGGCTATTTTCCAAGACTCTACATCACGTATACTCAATGTCTCTTGCACAGATCTAAGTTCATCAATGTTAATATTTAAACCAAAATACAACTCCAATCATTAGGAGTACCTTTTTGATGGTTGTCTTTGTCAAGTTGACCTTGATACAAGTTGTTCTTCTAAAGATTCTGAGCTTGAAGGGCTCTCAACTTCAAGTCTCAATGGGTCTCTTGATTCAACTTTATGTCGCATAGGAGGAAGCTAAACCACATCTTTCTTTTCACTTTGTTATGGTTGCAATATAATCATTTTACTCTATAACTATAACCAACGAAAATATATTTTACAACCTTGTTATCCAACTTAGTGTGCTTGTCCCTCAGCACATGAGCATATGCCTCATAACCAAAAACACAAAGATGCTTCAATGAAGGCTTTCTACTTGATCATGCATCCATAGGTGTTTTATCAACAAGAGCTAATGTAGGAGACCTGTTAATTAGGTAGGAAGTAATGGCTATAGCTTCAGCCCAAAATCTTTGTTCCAAGATAGCTCCACTAAGTATACTCCTAGCCTTCTCCATTAGTGTTATGCTCATCCTCTCTACAACTTCAATTTGTTGTGGATAATACAGAGTTGTCTTTTGCCTCTAAAATCCACAATCCTTATAGAATCTATTAATACATGCAAAACAATATTCACCACCATTATCAATCCTCAAACATTTAATTTTCTTTTCAATTTGAGTTTCTACTATAGCTTTGAACTCTCTAAAATGACTGAAAAGTTTTTTTATTTTCTTTTAAGAAAATAAAACCATGTCCTTCTACTATAATCATTAATGAATGCAACATAATAAATAGATTTTGCAATCAAAGGAACATCATCAAAAACCAAACACATATGAATGAATAAGATCCAAATTTTCAAAAGACTTATGAGAACTCAAATGAAACTAAATGCAATTTTGTTTGAACCATATATGAAATGTCACATAAATCAAACTCAAGATTACAATCAAATAAACCTTCAACAATGTTCTTATTCTTCAAGGTCCTTAGATCCTTTTGTCCTATGTGGCCTAATCTCTAGTGTTATAACATTCTTTTCAGCTAATAACTTAGTCTCTGTAAAAAGAGCACCCTTAGGTACCCAGAAAGCATGACCATCCACTATAGAAGATACCACTCCTTTATCCAATGAACTAGATGAAGGTTCAATCTTAACAAAAGTACTATTTCACTCAACAGTGCATGCATCAAGCTGAAACAAAGTGCCCAATCTCACACCTCTAACAATCACTATAGCACCTCTAACCATCTTGCATCCTACATCAAAAAAGACAACCTACACACATGCATCAATCAATTTACTTATAGATAATAGGTTTCATGCTAACCCAAGGATATACAACACACCACTAATAAATTTTAATTCTACCACCAAGAAATTTAATTTGTACTCTACCACAACTAACAATTTTTAAATGAATCATCACCCAAGTATACCTTACCTCCATCAAATTTCTCATAATGTGAAAACCAATTTCTATTAGAGGTCATATGAAAGGATACGCCTAAGTTAATCAATCATACATTGTCACTTGCATGTGTTGTCAAAGCTACAATTAAGGCATTACCATCTTCCTTTTCAAATTCAAAATCAGAGTCAACTTTCTTTTTTTCTTTTTCTTCTTTTCCTCTTTGCATTCTTTCCAAAAATGGCCAGGTTTGCCATAATTCTAGCATATCACTTTGAACTTTCCAAGAGACTTTGATCTCCCCTTGGACTTGGATCTAGACTTATCACGTTGTTTCTCATTCTTTTTGCCTCTTTATTACAACCTACAACAAACACTCAAAGCCTCTTTGGCACTAATGGAAACCTCCCTTCTCATTTCTTCAAAAAGTAAAGAACCAACATCTTCAACCTTCAATGTAATGCAAGTACCCTCAATGTCCATCACAAAACTATTCCATGAATTAAGAAAAGAACACATCAAAGTCTGGCATCTTTCTTCCTCGCCCATCTTCACACCCACTGAATTTAACTGAGCCACCAATGTATTAAACACATTTAGGTAGTCTACAATTTGTCCACCTTCCATTCTTAACGAATATTTTTTTTCTATAGATACAACTTATTAACTAGAGATTTAGCTTGGTAGATATCACCCGATTTCTATCATAATTTATTTGCAATAGGTTATTTGTGGACATTAATCAAAATAGAATCTATAATACATAATCTTATGAGACCCGTTACTTTATAGTCCCTAATGTCATACTGAGCAGCTATGGTTGCATATGTAGTGTTGATGGTCCGTTTAACACATGCATGCAACACAGGCAAGGTGAGTTTCAACTTGCCTCTCCTGAAAGAAAAGCTGATCCAAAAGAGAATCAACAATCCCCAAGGTCTTAGGAGTTGGGTCACAACCAAGCTACGCAAGCACAAGGTTGATATGGACAGTTCACAAGGGGCCAAAATTACTTTTATGATTAATCAAACTAGATCTCGATCAAGTTTACTTAATGTTGTTTTTGAAAATAAAAATCAAAAGATAGTATGAGAACGAGAAGCAAATGATGCAGCACAGGAAATCTCAAACTTTATATCAACACATTTATCCCAGAAATTCATTAACCACAATATTAAAATAAGTTTTTAATAAGCCCAATCATTCATATTATGGTGCCACAGTTAAAGGATTCCCAAATTGATATAATTAGAATTATAGTTTCTGATTACTATGTTTCATACGCAAATCAGAAATAAATTCAAAACTTTAGAGCACGAATTTCAGAATCTCTTAGATAAATGTGGAATTAAAGAATACATTCAATGCACTACACTAGAAACACAAAGAAAGATCCCACGAAATTGACAGCCATCTTGCATTAACTTCTTTGAACTTCAATACAAGAAAGTAGATTTAACACGAAGACCAGAAATACGGATCTGTTTCCAACGGTACGATCTCCTCTATTCTAGAAATGTAGTAAAAATTACTAACTGCTGAAATAAAAGCATAAAAATCTAAGGACCGACTGCCTAATTCTTCAACTTTCGGACCTTTCATCAAAATAAGTCCATCCCTTTGATAGGCTCTCCAAAAGAATAATTACTGCAGTTATAAACTAAATGCAATTCCCTTTATCATTGTTTTATCACCGACTCCATGTAGACTTAAGAACACCTTCAAAAATAAAATTGTTTCTCCCTATCTATTTCTAAGTTGACTTTTCAACTCAAACATATTTAAAAAGAAAAAAGAAATGTTTGTAGGGCCCACTTTATAAAAACAATAAGTCCCTTTTTACAAAAAGTGTTTTATTACAATTTCCCTTTTACACAATTTTATCAAAATTGACTAAGTCAAATAAATGAACTCAGTGAGAACTAGACGCTCCACCAGCAAATTTGGCCTTCTTGTACTTAGCATAATCTGAAAGCAATTGTTTTACCTTGTCCATATCGGCCCCATCTAACCATTCGTACTTGAACTTAAAAGTCTTCAACCGTTCAGAAGCCCATTCACACTTTTTGTCCATTTTACCGATGTCTACCAGTGCCAACCTAAAATGAGCTTTAGATTCCACAAATCTATCCAGCTTGTTCTCATCAAAACCTAGAGCCTGATATAAGTCGTCCATCTTCTTTTTATAGACTTCCTTCACTTTATCCACAGGTTCCAATCTATTCTTATCATCTAAATATACACTTGTATCCACAACTACCTTCACAAAAGTCTCAAAGATAGTAATATATTCAAACATATCTTTATGAAATGTGACTAACGCAGGGTGATATTTTGCAATCTGTTCTATCTTGTATTCAGTGATTCTGATATTATCCTCTACAAAACTAGGCTCTTCATCTTGCAATATACCTGATTCATTTAACTCCAGTTGAGTCATCTTTCCAACTACCTTCAAATTTATCACAATCTATTCTAGTTCCTTATTCTCCAATTGATGTCTTTCCACAAAATCTTCTATTTCTTTCTCAAGTTGACAGGATTGTTCATAAAATGGAAAATATTTGTCAAAAATGTTGAAAGCTTCTTCTAAAAACTTTGACACCCATTTATTGAGCACACAAGATTTATCCTTCATTGCTTGGAGAGTATCTACCTCCTACCTAGTCATTAAAATTGGTACATCAGTGGGAGTTGGCTACTATGACACCGGTGCAACAAGACCCTTGACAAACATTTTCATCTGGTGCAGTTGTAGCTTTAAGTTGTCCTTAGCTTCTAATTTGTCTTTCTACATTCTAGATTTCACCGTAGTGTATGTAGAATCAAAAGAAGCTATTTCCTCCACACGAGTCTGTTTACCCAAGTTTACTCTTGTGATTTGATAATCTTCAGCCTGTAGCTCCCTGTCATCCTTGTCAGTTATTGGGGTCACGATCTCTGCTAGTCTTCCCCCTTGGTCATTAACATAGATAGCTGATAAGGTTCTCGCTTTCTTCTTGGATTTATCCTTCTCCAATTTAGCCATCATCTTTTAAAAACTCAAAGGCGTAGACACAATTTGTTGCCTTTTCCCCAAGTTTAAATTCAACCATGAAAGTGCAGCTGGGGACTGTAAACTCTGATCCTGCTGATTTTTAATTGTTTGTTGTTGTGATTGATATGTCTGTTTACCTATTATGTTTTCTTGTTGTTGCTCCTATTGTGGTGGTTCATCTATAGCTTTTGGAGATTCAACCTTGTCCCTTTTTGCCTACTTAGTAGCCTCAATGATTTCTTGTTGTTCTTGCTCTGTGAGCACATGTATCTTCTTCTCTTTCTTCTTCTGAATGGGCATTCTGCTCAAGTCCATGTACCTCTTTATCTTCTTTCTCTTCTTCTTTATTTTTAGCTTCTCTTGTTTCCTCAGATTATTGTGGCTGCTCTTGTTCACGTGCTCCCTCATTGGAGACATCATGTAATGACTTTGAACCTTTATTCTCCTCGGCAACCTCTTCTTCTTCAGTTTGTTTTTTTTGTTTCTAGTTGTTTCTTTGAGGAGGGAAGTGGGAACACAACTATACCAAAAGTGGTTTGCAAAGTTTCTTCTTCAGCAGTTTGTTGTCCCTCACCTGGTATTTGCCCAATAGCTTCTTGAGGAGGTATAATTTGAGCCATTATTCTGATTCCAATCCCATATGTGATTCCTGCAGTACCCTCCGTGTATATCATTGAACACTTGGCAAATTTCTCATGTATTGCCTTGAGTATAATCTTTGGGGGAGCACCTTCCAAGGACACCCCTGTCTTTGTAGTTTTAGGAGGTTTACCTTGTGTCTTTTGCCTCTTAGCAGCTGGGGACCCCAAAGATGAAGCTTGATGACTACCTCTCTTCTTTATATGTGGATCAAGAGGGACAAAATTCCTGATTCTGGGCTCTTCCCATTCCATGCTCCTTTGAATTACACAGTTGCTAAATTCTCTGATAGAATAGTCCTCCTTCTCTAACCAGCTAATAGGAGGTAGACTTTCCTTATCTACAGGGTCAAGTTCATATACTGGATCTAAAACTATTCTATCATCGAAAAATTCCTCAGGAATATCATCTATCAACCCAAATTCTCTTAATTGAAAGGTCGTGAGTCTAGTGTACTGTATCTTTCTTACCCCGAAGTCATCTTGGCAATTTTCCCAGAAGTCTTCTAAAGAATGTTTATGCTAAAAATCCATAGTAGGAAAATGTTGATTTAACTTGCTAATAGGATCAAAGTCCTTTCGAGGCTCATATACTTTTAAGTTCAGACCATTGAACTCTTCTATTCCAGTCTTTGCTGCAATGATTGAAGGGCATTCATAAAAATCCAAAACAAAAGGATATTTCACTCCAGATTTATGTTTTCCAGATAGTTTCAGATGTACTTCACTGATCTGGCGAGAGAACTCTATCAAAATGATCTTATCACTACAATGCCTTGGGAGCAAAAATGGGGCTCTTTTCAAGCCTTCTACTCTTATGTATCTAGATTTAGGGAACTGGACAAACTGCTATCCCCATGGTCTAATAAGATCCATTGCTTTGGTAGACATTCTGAAAGTGGGATCTCCTGTTAGTTGCAATATTATAGCATAAAGAAAGGCATTATTTACCCTTTTGAAATGTTTCTCCGCCTCCTTTAACTCCAATTGAGGATAGAACTCCCAGATTTTGCTTTGTCCTGGAGCTTCTCTTCTTACTCCCACTATGGTCAACCCAAGGAAAATTTCAACTCTGGCAGCCAACCACACAACATATGATGTCATATAAATTTTTTGTTAACTGCACAACAGACATAAGTTGGGAATATATATTGTCTGAGACCATCTGAGCCCAGTCCAACTTAGTGTCCCCTTTTAGAGTAAAGAAAATGTATTGGAACATCTAGGGTTCATATGTTCTGGATTCTTCCCTTTCGAATGCTCTGCTCAGTAATGTGATTACATCTGATACTTCTTGAAAATCTGATTTGACTAGTCTACCTGGAACTTTAGAGGTAGACTTCTTTTTCTTCCACCAATGTTGATTCAAATATCCTTTATTGCTAGTGACATCTTGATTGTAGGCTTGGAGGGCATCAGCCATTGATAATGTACAAGCTTGCTGATAAACTGGCACATCAAAGACTATTCTAATCATCTCTAGTGTAATGTCCATTAGAATATTTCCACTAGAATCAAAGCATTTCCTCTCGTCAGGACTGTAGTGATGGGAAAAAGTCATGATTATCTCAGGGCATTGGACTGTAGGAGGAAAACAAGCAATATGCCCTAGGCCTAATAGAGCAATCTTCCTTGCTCGAGGAGTCACATCATCTACAAAGGTATCATGTTTAAAGACTTCTAATTCAATATGTCCCAACTCAGTGTCTGTTATTTTCATAAGTTCATTCTTGAACGTAGAATCTTTGGGAACCCCTTGGAATAGATATTTCATTGTGATTGGGAGTTCCTTTCTCTTCTTCTGTTCAACTAGTTTTTTTTATGACTGAGCTGAAGTTGACTCTCCAACTTCTAATCATTTTGTTTTTGGATCAAGTTCTTCTACGGACTTATATCCCAAAAGTGTTTCTTCAAAAGTCTCCTCTCCCGACATTTATGTATCCTGTAGGAAGAGAAGAGGGTATAAAAATTCTAGAAAAAAAACCTAACTGATCATTAAAAACTGAGCATTTTGAGAGTTTTCAGGCTTTGGCAGGATTTTGGGCCTAAGTTGGAAAATTGGACATTGGGCCAATTTTGGTCTACGGGCCCAGTAGCTCAATCGAGCCCTGGGGAGATGGGTGGAAACCAAATTTAAGGCTTTGCAAGGACCAGGAGGTCACCCCGGGCCCAAAGTCCCAAAGTGGACACACGGTGGACATGGCGGGCCGCAGGGCGAAAAGCGGTCCGAGAACCCTTTGAGGTTTTGGATTCCAAAAGATAAGATCAAAAATACATTGCGGGTCTGAAGTCCCGATACAGACATATTATATAACGACAGGTCACGGGACACTCTTAAGTTTTACGTTCAAAAAGGGACTAAGGCCAAAAGTTTATTACGGGCCCAAAGTCCAGAAGTGGACGCTCTATGCAGATGGCAAATTGCGGAACCAAAGTTGGTCTAAGGACCCTATCAAGTTTTAGGGTCAAAGTGGCCATCAAGGCCCGATGAGACTCTGAGATAAAGTTTGCCCTAAGTTTGTTTTTTGGGTGTGCGGGTAAAAGCGGCTATGGAACCCCGAGGTTCCACGTCCAAAGGACCCTTCGAGACCCGAAGTCTCGAAGGCACCCAACTGTGTCGAAAAAAATCTTTATGAAAATGGGGCGTGAAAACCATTTTGACCCTCTTGTATGTTTAAACAATTTTTGGAATCAAGACCCGAGGGCCGAAAGGGTTGGTCAATGTTCTAAAAATTTAGACAATCTGGGGAAGGTTTCAAGCTGAATTTGGTCCATTTATTCAAAATTAAAAATATATTCTAAACTAAATTCTAGGAAACAAAAAGGAAAGCGAGGAAAGAAAATAGAAAATAGCCAAGCAAAAACACAAACCAAACAACAAACGACGAGGAGAGAAAAAAAGAAGCAAACACTAAGAAGAAACATGACAACAAACTACTTAGGAGAAAACACAACGAAATGAAATGGCAGCAAACCCTACCTGGCGCATTGCAAAAAGAAGGGAGGATAGAGGGAATGCAGAGAAACATGGACGTCTTCAAGTTCCCACGCATACACCTATAAATCACACCTGCACCTTCGAATAGCTCATCCCGAGGTTAAATGGCAACAATTGCTTCGGGCTGGGGTTTGCAGGCAATGGGAGAGACAAAGTTAGGGAAAAAAATGAGCAAATAGGGCTTTCGAGACCCTTAAATACCCAGGAGGTACAGCCCCAGACCGCCATTAATGCGGTAGCTAGGGCGGGGACTCGGGACGAAAAGGGTCCTAGGGACACGCAACACAAAATCGGCCAAAAGGTCGATCAGGCCCTGCGGTCCTAGCAGAACTCATTGGGAGCAGGGCCAAAAATAGGAAAAGGACTCCGTGGAGCGGGGAGAAAAGAGGACCCAGAGTCCAAGGGCCGATCGGGGCCGCGGGTCCCGATTAGACACAAAGGGGACGATCGGGGCCGCGGGTCCTAATCGGACGCAAAGGGGTCGGTCGAGGCTATGGGTTCTGATAGGTCAAAAGGACCTGGTCCCCGGAGCCAAAATTGGCTCGGGAACCTGTGAACCTGGGGAAAAGAAAACTCCCAGGGCTCAACCAAGAAGCCCAAAAACATAAGTTTTGGGGGCAAAAGCACACAAACTCTAAAACACTTAAGAGAGGGAAGATGATGCCAAATCATCAGAGGACAAGACACACAAGCCAAAAAGCAAAAAGGAACGAAAAAGGGGGGTCCTAATCTGTCTCAAGGATGGGGGTGGTTATGCAGGGCATAACAAACGGTGACTCAACTGGGAAAATGCTATATGCATTTTGGAGGATAGAACCCTTGATTTCTTGAAAGTCTTAAGTCTAAATCTATCAAAGATGAAGATCGAAGAGACAAACCCTATAAACAAACAATTACGGAAATGACAAAAAGACTAACGCTTTGAGACTCACTATTGTGTGCACGTGATTCATTTCCTTTCAACTAGTTTTTCCGAGATTCAGAATCTTGCAAATCACTATGTCAAGATATCCCTTGGTGATTATATTCTACACATGACGCTCATAAACAAGTTTTCATCATGGTACTTGCCCAAGGCACCATATATTATGGTTTTCACTAGAGGACGATTGTTTTTTCTTTACTATTTTCTTTTTCTTTTCTTCTTTTTTTTGTGGATACATCCTTGTGTTGTTCTGAAAGAAATGAAATATTATGCACTAAGAACTGCTTTTCCTTGGTTAAAACTAGATGGTGAATTACCTGTCACTAGATCACCTGAAACTTCACTCCTCGGGGAGTATTTCTTCAATATTTAGCTTTGCACTATCTCACTAGCTAAGTTGGTCATTTTCGAAAGGATTCACCTTCATAAGGTTGTTCAATGTTCTTAGGGAAAAGTGGCTTAGGGGAGCAGGGCCGATGAACAATATGAGATGAGAGGAGGGCAGGAAGCAAAAGACTCGTAAGGAATCTGAATGTTTTTCTTCTGCTACGAGAGATATGAGTTGTCTTTCAGCTCTTAAAAATGATGGGAAAGATGGGATGGAATGAATGGGCAAATGAATGAATGCTAATGAATAGGGTACTTAGGCAACCTATTAAAGGTCATCCTATTATTGTTGACATTACTTCAGAGCATTCCATGAGGATCAGGAGTATATTAATAATTTTGTATCCTGAATGACACTCTCATTACAATGTTTGGAAATAGTATGGAATAATTGCATCTTCTTGGACTATCTTGACATAGGATGAAATTTTGAACTTGGGATAGTCAACACATTTGAACAATAGGATTCATTAATCAAAGAGTGTAGAGGTGCCTTGAGGGATCAACAAGGAGCAGATGGGATGGTGATAAGAACAATTGAAATCCTTAATCCAATAAACCCAGATAGATATGGTTACCTTAGTCAATGATTGCTTGGGGCTCTCCAGCAGTTGCTAGTCCCAGAAAGCCTGAATAGCATTGCCCTTGACAAATGAACAAACTTCTCCTGATGTTTTCTTTGATACGCAAAATTGTGGGACCCGAAGGTTAGAATTTGCTTCGCTATTCTAAGGGTTACTGAAGATTGAATATCTCGTCATAGAGATGAATTTGAACAAATACAATGTCTCTTGGCCTTAACAGACTATCCCTTTGTCAGCAATCTTGATCAGCCCCTGTCATTTGTTGTTTGAATTGTTACCTTCTGAGTGACCTCGGAGTTCTTGGAACTCTGTCATACCATGTGAAAAATAATCCTTTAGCTGATTAGGTCACCACTTATCATGAACATATAGGCTTCTCTGTTAAGTGTTGGATATGTGATCTATGATGCGCTATGGTAAGACATCTCCCTTTTGTCTGATGAAGAGTGGTTTGAAAATTTATCACCTTGCGATGAAACCTTGCATAGTACTAAGATGAACAAGAATCCCCTATTCTAAGGAATATAATCACTGTGATTTTCACTTTAATGAAGGTCACTACAAGATCTGGATCTCAGCTAACCTCAGAATATTAATGTGTATAAAAATGTAGTAAGCTCTGACGGTATCCTTTAATCTTTGCCACAATCGATTTGTTTATACGGGCTTTGTGTTTCTAGGGTTCATGAGAGATAGAAGTAAACAAAAGACTTAATGGGAAACAGTTGGTTATACACTAAAAAATACCAATAGCATAATCTTGGTTAAGCCCCTTGATATGTGCTACACACAAACCCTCCTCCTTAAGACAGGAAGGACCAACAAACAGACAATCGAGCGAAAGGAAGAAAGAAACACTACACAAAGAGAACCAACAAAACCGGATGAAAGAGACGAAGACGACAAAAGATTGATGGACAACAAAAAACTGCTAGGCTACTATAATACAACGTATAGGGCAGCGGCTTCAAGGACCAAAATAATGCTTGAGAAATTATCCATTGACAGGCAATGGGATAGGTTCTCCAATTAATGAGCTAATCCTGAAAGTATTTTCTGCGAGGATCTTAGAGATCTCATATGGGCCAAGCCACAATTTTTCAAATTTCTAGTTGTCACCTTTCTTTTCTTTAGCTTTATCCGATAACAGAACCAAGTCTGAAATTCTAAAAGATTTGATCTTAGATAGTTTGTCAAATCATCTTTTGATCACCACTTGGTGTTTGACAAAGTGTTGTCGGAGTGTATCACGTTTTTCTTCTAGGCTTAGTAAGTTCATGAGCCCAGCTTCTATTTTATCCTCATCAATTGAAAAACCCTTCATAAATTGGAGGACGGGTATCTGAAGATTCACCGAGAATATAGGGTTCAAGCCATATACTAGCTGGTATGGAGAAGTTCCTAAGGAGGCTTTAGTTCTAGTTCTATCAGCCCATAAGGCAAACTTGAGCTGAGTATGTCAATCTCTAGGGTTCTTTACAAGTAGTTTCTTAATAACATCGATCAAATTTTTACTCATAGACTCTGCTACACTATTACCTTGTAGGTAATAGTTTGAAGAGAACTTTAAAACTACTTTATGTTCAAAAGACCACTGCATAAATTAGCTGATGAAAAAGCAGGACTGTTGTCACATACCAGAGCGAAGGGTATCCCAAACCTGGTGATGATATTGTCTTGGAGGAACTTGATTACCACATCTGTGGTGCAAATCTTGTAGGCCTAAGATTATGTCCAATGTGTGCAGTAATCTGTCACAATGAAGATGAATTTGTGACTTGCAGACAAATTTGGGTTAATCACACTGACAAAATCCAATGCCCATTGGGCAAATGGTCTTACCTCGTATACTGGCTGCAAGGGCATTGCAAGATTCCTTTCTCGACAAGCGGACATTTGACATATGTGACAAGTCCTAACATGTTGATGAGCATCCCAGAAGATATGTAGCCAATGGTAACCTGGCCGAAGGATTTGGTGTGTTGTAGAATCTCCCGAGCCATGCCATGTGCCATACTTGCCATGAAATTCCTGAAGGACCTGTTTAGCCTCTAGCTTTATCAAACACCGGAAGTAAACACCTTCATAATTCTTTTTGAAAAGTGTTGCATTCTTTATCATGAAATGTGGACTTCTTAGCCTAAGAGCCCTCCTTTGAGTGGCATTCAAAGTATCAGGACATCTATTATTGAGGAGAAAGTAAACAATATCTCTATACCATTCGTCATTGGTTATAGACTCAACTGTATATTGTTGACAAATAATTTGGGAATCAAATTCAGCCATGGTTTGGGACAATCCCTACCCTCTCACAAGCTTCAAGGATGAATTTCTAGATCAAATTCTTGCAATATTGTCATCCATTTACCTCTCCGTTCTCCCAATTCACTTTGCATCAACAAGGATTTTACTGCTTGGTCAGGAACGATTGTAGAAATTCTGCTCCTGAGGATATAATGTCTAAATTTTTTAATTGCCCTCACCAGGGCAAAAACTTGTTTCTCCAAGTATGGATACCTAACTTCAGCATTCTTGAATGGGGAACTCATAAACGCAATGGGTCTCTCATCCCCAGCTTCTTTTCTTTGAGTGAGGACAGCTACACATGAATGTTCAGAGGCAAAAGAATAGATGTAGAATAGCTAGAGATAATCTAGACTGATCAAGACCGGTGCCTTAGTGATAGATTGTTTGATTTAAGCAAATGCAGACTTAGCTTCTATGCTCCACTCAATCTTGGCCTCTTTCTTCATCATGTCATTCAGTGGTTTCACGATCTCAGCAAACCCTGTTATGAATTTCCTTAGAAAGTTTATCTTTCCAAAGAAAGATCTCATTTCTTTCTTGCTACCCGACATGGGCAGCTTCAAAATTGACTCTACTCTCTCTAGGTCAATTGAAATCCCTTTCTCAGATATGATTTGACCGAGTAGCTTCCCTTCTATGACTCCGAAAATGTACTTCTTTGGATTGAGCAATATACCATACCTTCTACACCTTTCCAATATCTTCTTCAGGTCTACAACGTGGTCACTTCGATCTTTAGAAATTATTGTAAGGTCATCCATATAGATGATGATGCACTTACCCACTAAATTAGCGAATGTTGTGTCCATGGCTCTTTGAAAAGTAGCCCCGGCATTTATCAAACCAAAGGGCATCCTCCTATATGTAAACATTCCCCATTTAGTGTTGAAGGCGGTCTTCATCCTATCTTCATAAGTTACTAGGACTTGGTTATACCCATATTATCCATCTAAGAAAGACATCATTTGAGACCCATTGACAATCTGCAATACTTCATCCAGCGATGGGAGGGGATAGTTGTCCTTTTCAGATGGTCTGTTCAAATTTTGGAAGTTGACACAGTCTGATTTCTTCATTTTTCTTTCTGACTAGTACCAAATTGGCTAACCAGGTGGAGTGTCTTACCGGGAAGATGATTTTAGCAGCCAATAATTTCTGCACTTCCTTGAAAATCATAGGTTCAATTAATGCGTTGATTAATCTTTATTTATGTCGAAACAGTTTTATGTTTGGCTTCAATGGGATTGTATGAGTGATAATGGAAGTGTCAAACGTTTTCAAATCTTCATACCCCCAAGAAATGACGTCTTGATAGTCTTTAATGCTTGAATAATTTCTTCTCTTTCTTTGTTACGGCAGGTCTTTCCTATGAAAACATTCATTTCATTGTCTACTCCTAAGTTGTAAGTTTCATACTTACCACCTTCGGAATTGGAAGGTATTTTCTACTTGGCCCTGGGGTTTGAGTCGAAGATCCTTTCTAGTGCAACCATGCCTTTCAGTATGCTGTTAGTTTTCAAATTGATTACTCCTTCATTGACATCTTCAAAGAGATCTCGATCAGATTCATCTACAATTTGGCCTTTGAATACTCCCGAACAAGTCAAGAATTCCAGGATATGTTGGTCGTCTTGGAAAACCTGAAAACTCATTACATTATCTGGTACCGCTAGTGCTGACACCAGTTCTACAGAAAATCTCCTCAACCTTCAATGGGTCATAGGTTCGAGAGTGCTGGAAGCCACTATGAGGGCATCCAAAATATGATTCTTTCTCCTTGGGATAACTTTTATATCGAAAGCATTGAAGTCTTCTATAAGATTCCACACCCTATTCCTATAAGCTGCCAACCTTTTGTCATGGTAGGCATATTGGCTTCTCACCTGCCTCACCACCAACTCGGAGTCTCCCTATACTCGGAGGCACTGTACACCCTTTTTGTGGGTGAAAATCAACCCTCGTGTCAAGGCTTCATGCTCAGTCATATTATTGGTACAGTGGAATTGTAACTGATAAGATGCTAGGAAGGCTTTTCCTTTTGGGCTTACTAGCTCCACGTCTGCCCCAGCTCCTTGTTTAGAATGGGAACCATCAAATCTCAAAGTCCAAATCTGATCTTCTTTTGATACTGGCATCTCACAGGTGACTTTCCCTTTCTGATCGGGCTGCACAGATACATGTTCAGTGGCTAAGATAAGGGAATCTATCTCTTCTTTCTTTATATCTGGTTTTCCTGACTCATGAGTTAGTCCCTTGTCAAATAGGTTGGATTCCTCTCCGTTTTCCTCTGAAGAGTTTGTTTCTTCAACCAAAACAATTAAATCTTTCTTGGCTTGGGTGAGACTTTCCTGACTGTGTCCCTAGGAGATTTTGTCAGTTGGATTCACCTCTAACATATCCATGGTGGTAGCATCAGGCTGTCTCTTTACAGGGTCAACACTTGTTTGTCTCATTTGTTGGTCGGTATGTGTGCAGACTGTCTCTCTATTGCTACCTTGTCTAATCAAAAGTCTTGTACTATTTGAGGTACCTTCGTCTACTGATAAAGGTTCTGGATGTCATTTTTCAAACAGGTGCTCTTTCACTACAACAGTACATACTGCACATGTTAATTCTGAATGGGTACACTCATGGATTTGGCACCAATTAGAGAGTAATAAATCATTGATTTTGGTGTCTTCTTTCAGTGAAGACCAACTCGATTCTAATTTCTGAACAAATTGTTCGCATTTGGAATGTAATTCTACACCTCTAGTTTTCTTGGTTGGTGTGGTGTCTTGAGAGAATACGAGAGTAGTCAAAATTTCATCTACCTTGTAAACCCATGGTCCAACTTCAACATAAGCAACTTCGTTGTGGTGGTTGTATTCTGTGATCATGTGTTTCAACCTGGGATCACTCTCAATTCTAATTTGATTCTGGTTTCCCTTCCATGGTAGCCATAAATGTGAAAATCAGTAGCAAAGTATCTGTTCAAGCTTTTAGACCAGTCTCTGCTTAACAACATCCCATAGGCTTCAGGGATGTCTACCACATGTATGTCGATGTGTTGTTGGATTCTAGGATCAGACACCAATTGGATATGTACATCCTTGAGTTCTCCTATCACACTTATGTTTTGTCCTATTGTATTACTTTTTTTTGGGTGGGAGTTGGGGTCATCCCTAGTTTCTAGCACATTGAATAAGGCATTACATTATCAGATGCCCCTGAATCCGCCATACAATTATGTAAATTCTTCCCAAAGATCCTAACACTAAGGAGAAATGGATAGGAGTCTAACTTCCCCCTATACATTGTTATATAGGCGTCAATAGTTGCCACTACTTTTGTTTTCTCTTTGGGTCGAGTACGCTTGTCCAAAAAAATTATCAAAGCTTCCCTCTGAGTAGGACAATTTTGAAGGACATCAAAAATTGGCATATTAGATTTAGTTTTCTTGAGATCCTCGGTTATGTGAGGCCTTGCAAGTATAGTTGGATTTGACCTCTGTTGTACTTCAGGTTGGCCTCTGGGTGGTAAGGGATTGTTATTAGCCTTAGGATCAGGTAGTGTAGGTCCATTACTTGGGGGAATACCTGTAGTGAATGGGCCCTGAGATTTATTCCTTAAGAAATAATTATTCTTCCCTTGTTGAAATGCTTAAACCTCATAGGTTTCATTAGATGGTTCGTTGTCTTCTTTGAAAGGGAAGACATAAGTGTCCAGAACCATGGTTGTGTTTATAGAGTTGTTTTCCTAAGTGGTACTACACGATGATTGGGATTCTGCCTGTGCAATTCTAGCCATCTTTTCCATTTGGGGTTAGTCCAATTCTAAATGCTCTACTGTATCATGCATCCTACACTAATTGACCATGTGGTTGAGTTCAGCCATGTTCACATTGTTAGAGGTATTGGTATTACCATGATTCTCTTCATTTGACCCATTGCCTGAATTGGTCACTCCTCCATTGTTAGGTCTGGTGTTCCACTACCTATTGAATGGTCTCTGATTGTAATTTTGATTCTATTTTTTGAAGTTATTCTGAGCCTGAAGGTTATTATGATTATGGGGTGGTGGAGGGTTTATTTTGAACTGGGTGAGCTTGTTCATTACTTGAGACAGGGTCTTCTTGAGGGCTTCTATTTCTGATGTCAAGTGCATATTCTGACCCTCATTTGATTGGTTTATCTGTGCATTGGCTTGGACACTGCCTGGATTTGTCTGAGTGACAGCAGGTTTCTCAAATAATGAGTTTCCAGCATTAGCTACAGGCATTTGATAGTTATTTTGGTTCAGGTTAGGCCATGTGATTGTGGGCATAGCAAGTGCTTGGTTTGCGAGCTGATGCATGGCCGAGGGTATTGGATTCAACAAGGGCATGTTACTGGTGAGAGCATTGTTTATTATAGGCAATTGATTTGGCCCTCCCCTATATCCCAATGATGGCATAGAACCACCAATTCCCCCCGACGAGGGATCCATTTGATGTTGCAACTCGATAGCCAATTTATATGTTTTGGCGAGGAAGTCTATGTCTACAGGGGTTTGAGTTCTTAGGAATAGACCAATTAGGGGATATACTGCTCTCAAGTAAACTTGAATAGCGACATCTTCTGCTACAATATAAGGGGTAGCTAACCTTTTGTATAGCCTTTGAAATCAGGTGTTGAACATTGTTATAGGTTCATTTTGTTCCTTTTTGCAAGTGGCAAATTGATGGTAAAGAACAGTTGAGTCAACATATGTCTAGAATTGGTTTATGAAGGTTGTTTCTAGTTCTTGCCATGATGAGATTGAATTTGATGGCAGACTTAGGTACCAATTGTATGCAAAATCCCCTAAAGAATAAAGGAACAACCTCCAGACCACATCTTGATGAGCTATTTGCAATCGAATCGTAGCGTCCTTGAATGCCTGTATATGTTCCTCAATTGTTTTGCTTTTGCCATAAATGTACTTAGTGCAAAACATTTCTGGGTTTCTAGGTAATTCATGGATTCCTCCTGGCACGGTCCCAAAGGGAGAATTTCCTATCACAAAGAAAGCCATCAGTGGAGGTGGAACAGGTGAACCTAGCAAATCTGCTATGGGTTGCTGGTTTGGCAGAGAAGAAATGGGTTGATTGTTATGTCTCACTCTCACGCTTCTTGCGCTTGTTGGAAACCCTAGTTCAAAGAAATCTCCCTTCCCTAGTGAAGATCTCAGGGTTCTCCTAAATCTCTCAAGACAAAAAGAGTTAATACGCTCCAGTTTGAAGTTCAAAAGTTTTTAGGCCCTCCTAGCGCTAGTTCTGTTGATGGTCCATTTAACACATGCATGCAACACAGGTAAGGTGGGTTTCAACTTGCCTCTCCTAAAAGGAAAACTAGTCCAAAAGAGAATCAATAGTCCCCAAGGTCCAGGGAGTTGGGTCACAACTAAGTTGCACAAGCACAAGGTTGATATGGACAATTAACAAGGGGCCAAAATTACTTTTATTATTAATCAAATTGGATCTTGATCAAGTTTACTTAATGTTGTTTTTGAAAAGATAGTACAAGAACGAGAAGCAAATGATGCAGTACAAGAAATCTCAAACTTTATATCAACACATTTATCTCAGAAATTCATTAACCACAATATTAAAATCAGTTTTTAATAAACCCAATCATTCATATTATGGTGCCACGGTCAAAGGATTCCCAAATTGATATAATTAGAATTATAGTTTCTGATTACTATGTTTCATATGCAAATCAGAAATAAATTCAAAACTTTAGAGCACGAATTTCAGAATCTCTTAGATAAATGCGGAAGTAAAGAATAAGTTCAATGCACTACACCAGAAACACGAAGAAAGATCCCACGAAATTGACATCTATCTTGTATTAACTTCTTTGAACTTCAATACAAGAAAGTAGATCCAGCACGAAGACCAAAAATACAAATCTGTTTCCAATGGTACGATCTCCTCTATTCTAGAAATGTTGTAAAAATTACTAACTGCTGAAATTAAAGCATAAAAATCTAATGACCGACAATCTAATTCTTCAACTTTCAGACCTTTTATCAAAATAAGTCCATCCCTTTTATAGGCTCTCCAAAAGAATAATTGATGCAGTTATAAACTACATGCAATTCCCTTTATCATTGTTTTTATCACCGACTCCATGTAGACTCAAGAGCACCTTCAAAAATAGAATTGTTTAAAAAGAAAAAAGAAATGTTTGTAGGGCCCACTTTATAAAAACAGTGAGTCCCTTTATACAACAAGTGTTTTATTACAATTTCCCTTTCACACAATTTTAGCAAAATTTACTAAGTCCAATAAATGAACTCAGTGAGAACTGGACGCTCCACCAACAATTTGGCCTTCTTGTACTTAGCATAATCTGAAATCAGTTCTTTTACCTTGTCCATATCGGGCCCATCTAACCGTTCGTACCTGAACTTAAAGTCTTGAACCGTTTGGAAGCCCATTCACACTTTTTCTCCATTTTACTGATGTCTACCAATGCCAACTTAAAATGAGCTTTAGATTCCACAAATCTATCCAGCTTGTTCTCATCAAAACCTGGAGCCTGATATAAGTCATCCATCTTCTCTTTATAGACTTCCTTCACTTTATCCACAAGTTCCAATCTATTCTTATCCCCTGAATATACACTTGTATCCACAACTACCTTGACAAAAGTCTCAAAGATAGCAATATAATCAAAAATATCTTTATGAAATGTGACTAACATAGGGTAATATTCCACAATCTGTTCTATCTTGTATTTAGCGATTATGATATTATCCTCTACAAAAAGGGGCTCTTCATCTTGCAATATATCTGATTCGTTTAACTCTGGTTGAGTCATCTTTCCAACTACATTCATATTTCTCACAATCTATTCCAGTTCCTTATTCTCCAACTGATGTCTTTCCACAAGATCTTCTATTTCTTTCTTAAGTTGACAAGATTGTTCATAAAATGGAAAATATTTGTCAAAAATGTTGAAAGCTTCTTCTAAAAACTTTGACACCCATCTATCGAGCACACAAGATTTCTCCTTCATTGCTTGGAGAGTATCTACCTCCTACTTAGTCATCAAAATTGGTACATCAGGGGGAGTTGGCTGCTGCGACACTAGTGCAACAAGACCCTTGACAAACATTTTCATCTAGTGCAGTTGTAGCTTCAGGTTGTCCTTAGCTTGTTTGTCTTTCTACATTCTAGATTTCACCATAGTGTATGCATAATCAAAAGAGGCTATTTCCTCCACATGAGTCTGTTTACCCAAGTTTACTCTTGTGATTTGATAATCTTCAGCCTGTAGCTCCCTATCATCCTTGTCAGCTATCGGGGTCGCGATCTCTGCTATTCTCTCCTTTTGGTCATTAACACAGATAGTTGATAAGGTTCTCACCTTCTTCTTGGGTTTATCCTTCTCCAATTTTGCCATCATCTCTTGAAAACTCAAAGGCGTAGACATAATTTGCTGCCTTTTCCCCAAGTTAAAATTCAACCATGAAGGTGCAGCTAGGGACTATAAACTCTGATCCTGCTAATTTTGAATTGTCTGTTGTTGTGGATGATCTGTCTGTTCACCTATTATGTTTTCTTGTTGTTGCTCATGTTGTGGTGATTCATCTGTAGGTTTCAGAGATTCAGCCTTGTCCCTTTTTGCCTGCTCAGTAGCCTCAATGATTCCTTGTCGTTCTTGCTCTGTGAGCACATGTTCTTCATTAACATCTTCTCTTTCTTCTTTTGAAGGGACATTCTGCCCAGCTCCATGTACCTCTTTATCTTCTTTCTTCTCTTCTTCATTTTCAGCTTCTCTTGGTTCCTCAGATTGTTGTGGCTGCTCTTGTTCACGTGCTTCCTCATTGGAGACATCATGTAATGACTTTGAACCTTTATCCTCCTCGGCAACCTCTTCTTCTTCAGTTTATTTTTTATTTCTTGTTGTTGCTCTAAGGGAGGTAGGAACACAACTGTACCAAAAGTGGTTTGCAAAGTTTCTTCTTTAGCAGTTTGTTGTCCCTCACCTGGCATTTGGCCAATAGCTTCTCGAGGAGGTATAATTTGAGCCATTGGTCTAATTTCAATCCCAGATGTGATTCCTGTAGTACCCTCCTTGTATATCATTGAAGACTCGGCAAATTTCTCATGTACTACCTTGAGTATAACCTCCGACGAAGCACCTTCCAAGGACACCCCTGTCTTTGTAGTTTTAGGAGGTTTACCTTGTGTCTTTTGCCTCTTAGCAGCTGGGGACCCTGAGGATGAAGCTTGATGACTACCTCTTTTCTTTGTATGTGGATCAGGAGGGACAAAATTCCTTATTCTGGGCTCTATCCATTCCATGCTCCTTTGAATTACATAGTTGCTAAATTATTTGATAGATTAGTCCTCCTTCTCTGACCAATTAATAGGAGGCAAACTTTCCTTATCTACAGAGTCAAGTTCATATAATGGATCCAAAACTATTCCATCATCGGGAAATTTCTCAAGAATATCATCTCTCAACCCAAATTCTCTTAATTGAAAGGTTGTCAGTCTAGTGTACTGCTTCTTTCTTACCTCGAAGTCATCTTGGCAATTTGCCCAGAAGTCTTCTAAAGAATGTTTATGCTGAAAATCCATAGTAGGAAAAAGTTGATTTAACCTACCAATAGGATCAAAGTCCTCTCGAGGCTCATATACTTTTAAGTTCAGACTATTCAACTCTTCTGCTACAGTCTATGCTGCAATGATTGAAGGGTATTCATAAAAACCCAAAACAAAAGGATATTTCAATCCAGATTTATGTTTTCCAGATAGTTTCAGATGTATTTCGCTGATCTAGCGAGAGAACTCTATCAAAATGATCTTATCACTACAATGCCTTGGGAGAAAAAATGGGGCTCTCTTGAAGCCTACTACACTTATGTATATAGATTTAGGGAACTAGATAAACCACTGTCCCCATGGTCTAATAAGATCCATTGCTTTGGTAGACATTCTGAAAGCGAGATCTCCTGTTAGTTGCAGTATTGTAGCATAAAGAAAGGCATCATTTACCCTTTTGAAATGTTTCTCCACCTCCTTTAACTCCAATTGAGGATAGAACTCCCAGATTTTGCTTTGTCCTGGAGCTTCTAACATTCTTACTCCCACTGTGGTCAACCCAGGGAAATTTCCAACTCTGGCAGCCAACCACACACATATGATGTCATATAAAACTTTTTTAACTTCACCACAGACATAAGTTGGGAATGTATATTGTCTAAGACCATCTGAGCCCATTCCAACTTAGTGTCCCCTTTTAGAGTAAATAAAATATATTGGAACATCCAGGGTTCATATGTTCTAGATTCTTCTCTCTCGAATGCTCTTCTTAGCAATGTAATTACATCTGATACTTCTCCTTGAAAATCTGATTTGACTAGTCTACATAGAACTTTAGAAGCGGACTTCTTCTTCAACCAATGTTGATTCAAATATCCTTTATTGCCAGTGACATCCTGAGTGTAGGCTTGGAGGGCATCAACCATTGATAATGTACGAGCTTGTTGATAGACTATAAAGTCAAAGACTATTCTAATCATCTCTGGTGTAATGTCCATTAGAATATTTCCACTAGAATCAAAGATTTCCTCTCGTCAGGACTGTAGTGACGGGCAAAAGTCATGATTAGCTCGGGACATTGGACTGTAGGAGGAAAACAAGCAATATGCCCTAGGCTTGATAGAGCAATCTTCCTTGCTCGAAGAGTCACATCATCTCCAAAGGTATTATATTTAAAGACTTCTAAGTCAATATGTCTCAACTTAGTGTCTGTGATATTCATAAGTTTATTCTTGAACTTAGAATCTTTGGGAATCCCTTGGAATAGATATTTCATTGTGATTGGAAGCTCCTTTCTCTTCTTCTATTTAACTGGTTTTTTCGATGACTAGGCTGAAGTTGTCTCTCTGGCTTCTAATCATTTTGTTTCTGGCTCAAGTTCTTCTATGGACTTAGATCCCGAAAGTGTTTCTTCAGAAGTATCCTCTCCCGACATTTATCTATCTTGTAGGAAGAGAAGAGGGTATAAAAATTCTAAAAAAAACCTAGCAGATCATTAAAAACTGAGCATTTTGAGAGTTTTCGGGCTTTGGCGGGATTTCAGCCTAAGTTGGAAAATTGGACACTAGGCCAATTTTGGTCTGCGGGCCCGCCAGCTCAATCGAGCCCCGGGGAGATGGGTGGAAACTAGCTTTAAGGCTTTGTAAGGACCAGGAGGTCACCACAAGCCCGAAGTCCCAAAGTGAACACATGGCGGACATGGCGAGCCGTAGGGCGAAAAGCAATACGGGAACCCTTTGAGGTTTTGGGTTCCAAAAGATAAGGCCAAAAATCCATTGCAGGTCCAAAGTCCCGAAACAGACATATTATATAACGACGAGTCGTGGGACCAAAGTCAGTCTGAGGACCCTCTTAAGTTTTAGGGTCAAAAAGGGGCTAAGGCCAAAAGTTTATTGTGGGCCCGAAGTCCCGAAGTGGACGCACTATGCAGATGGCGGATCGCAGGACCAAAGTCGATCCGAGGACCCTCTTAAGTTTTAGGGTCAAAGTGCCATCGGGGCCCAAGGGCCCTACGAGACTCTGAGATAAAGTTTTCCCTAAGTTTGTTTTTCGGGTGTGGGTGTTAAAGCGGCTATGGAACCCCGAGGTTCCAAGTCCGAAGGACCCTGCAGGACCCGAAGTCCCGAAGGCACCCAACTATGTCAAAAAAACCCTTTATGAAACAGGGCACAAAAACCATTTTGACCCTCCTAAAATTTAAACATTTTTTGGAATCGGGGCCCAAGGGCCAAAAGGGTTGGTCAATGTTCTAAAAATTTGGACAATCTGGGGAAGGTTTCAAGCCAAATTTGGTCCATTTATTCAAAATTAAAAATCTACGGTAAACCAAACCCTAGGAAACGGAAAGGAAAGTGAGGAAAGCAAACAAAAAATAGCCAAGCAAAAACACAAACCAAACAATAAACAATGAGGAGAGAAAAAAAAGAAGCAAACACTAAGAAGAAACATGACAACAAACTACTCAGGAGAAAACATAGCGAAACAAAACAGCAGCAAACCCTACCTGGTGCATTGTTGAAAGAAGGGAGGATAGCGGGAATGCAAAGAAACACGGACGTCTTCAAGTTCCCACGCATACACCTATAAATCACTCCTACACCTTCGAATAGCTCGTCCCGAGGTTAAATGGCAACAATTACTTCAGGTTGGGGTTCATAGGCAACGAGAGAGACAAAGAGAGGGAAAAATAAGAGCAAAAAAGGCTTTCGGGACCCTTAAATACCTAGGAGGTACAGCCCCAGACCGCCATTAATGCGGTAGCTGGGGCAGGGACTTGGGACGAAAAGGGTCCCAGGGACACACAACACAAAATCAGCCAAAAGGCCGACCGGGGTCTCGATGGAACTCGTCAAGACCGGGGCCAAAAATAGGAAAGGAACTCCGAGGAGTGGTGAGAAAAGAGGACCTGGAGTCTAAGGGTCAATCGGGGCCGCAGGTCTCGATCGGTCGCAAAAGGGACGATCGGGGCCACGCATCTCGATCGGAGGCAAAGGGGTCGGTCCAGGCTGCGGGTCCCGATCGGTCAAAAGGACCTGGTCCCTGGAGCCAAAATTGGCCTGGGAACTCGCGAGCCCAGGAAAAAGAAAACTCCCGGGGCTCAACGAAGAAGCCCAAAAACATAAGTTTTGGGGGGCAATTAAGAGAGGGAAGATGATGCCAAATCATCAGAGGACAAGACACACAAGCCAAAAAGAAACATGGAATGAAAAAGAGGGGTCCCAATCTGTCTCAAGAATAGGGGTGGTTATGCAGGGCATAACATGTAGGTCTATGAACATTCTCGTCAATGGCACCCCATAGATCACAATCTACCAATAGATCCTCCATTTTCATTTCCAAAGCTCAAAATTTGTTCCAAAAGAGTTTTCAACCTCAATCCTCCCTGATGTGATTGCCATCTATAATTCCTACAATAAGATTGCATAGTATATTTCTAGACAAGCTCCCACTCAAACTGAATTAGCTCAAAAAACTCAACAACCCAACAACTAAAAACCAAAATTAGCAAGGCTTTGATACTAATGTAGGAGCATCCTAGGTTGCAGAGCAATCTTACATCAACCAAAAATATTTGCATTCCTTTTGTTTTCTTTCATTTTCTAGTTCATTTCAGTTCAGACAATCAGAAGCAATTTCTGTATTTTGTTCTGCATTTTGCCACATTGTCATATCAACTCTCGCAAAGCAGAATGTAGCATCTAGACATCATCTTGCACATCATATCCAAAATTTAGATCATTTCGATCAGTTTTCAAAAAGTTATCGCTATCAGAAGATCACTTGTTTTCACATAACAGAGCATACAGACAGTTAGCTGAAGGAGAAGGTTCCCGGAGGACTTTCGTGACTTGCGGAGCTAAATGAAACATCATTCAAGATGGCTTGAGACCTAGCTAACCTTCCTTGAGATCTGCATCAAGTTCCATCCATTTGTGGAGCATTACTAGTTTTTTTAGGCTGACCTATTCTTTCCTACACGTTACACTTTCATTAGAGATTGTAACTTCTTTCTTGGCGAACACGGAGGAATTCTTGAGCTTGAAGATGATATATAAGCAAGTCTTAGATGCCTAGGAAAGCAGTGAATCATAATCTGATGTTTTAGTCTTAGGATTTATTCTGGAGAGGCACTTCAAAGCCATATTTGTTGTAACTGTAATCAGGCCTGTGAGGCCTTGTTTTGTAGCCCGCATGTTGCCGGCATGTAAGCATTCTAAATATATGATATATTGAGCATTTGAATCACTCTTTGCATTCTATATTTGAGTTGTTTCCATTGTGTTTACTCTTGTTGCACGGCCTAGACAGTTCACTCTGTGGACCCTCCGACCGTGACTGCACCAGATACCATTTGTAAGAAAGTTAAGAGTAGCGAAACAACTTCCTATGCTAATCTTGAGGAGTGTTGTACCAAAAAAAATTAAATATGATCTTAAACTATTACAAAAATTAAATAGAAACACATAAATCAACATATACAATATCACGCAACACCATAATTATGTGGGGAAAACCCTTTTAAGAGAAAAACCCCACTCCAAAACCTACCCAATGTATTATCAAATCAACAAAGGATTACAACACGCTTACAAAGCAACATATTACAAGAGTTTCACCAGCATATTAAACTTGGACTGATTTCGACAACATTTTGACAATATCTACAAATTCTCAATACAATAAATGCCACAAGCACTCAATTTATAAACAAACGAACAAGTTGAAAACCATTTGTAGTTTTCTAAACCATGTGTCAAAACCCTAGAAGGATGGCACCTAATTTTGACTCAATTTCCAACGCCACCTTTGGACATTCCCACTAACAGGTTAAAAATAACATTCTCTTACACTCTTACAGTTGTTCATGACTAACCAATTTAATCCACCCAACATGGGTGCCTAACTTGTCATTATTCTTTGCCTCAAAATAAGCACTTCATGACAAATAATATAGTCTGTCATAGCTGGTCAAGACTCTAAAGTAACCCTCTATTTCAGGCTCTTTCATGTCATAAGACTCTGTTATAAGCTATCATAGGATCCCACAAAAGTAGGAGTCGCAAATTTGCTAAAGATAACCAAATTAAATACCTCTTACAACACCTTACAAATCACCAACATGTTGCACATAATACCAACTCAAATGCCAAATAATCAATAAATCAATCTAAGAAATTTGCAATGTTGAGACACCTCATTTCCTAACAGAGGCTCAAATCTTAGTTTTGGATCTATCCCTAGCTATTAAAAGTGGAATCTCGCATCTAATTGTGGAGGGGAGCTCCTTGATCATTCTTAATGATGTCTATAGGAGAGAATCACAAAATTATAAGTTGGAAAACATTCTAACAAAGCTTGGAATTTTGTAGATTCCTTCAAATTGTTTCATAGAGGCAAATGTTGTGGCGGATCATCTCGCCAACCATGTCGTCGATCACCAAGAAGAGATCATAAGTACGTAAGATAAAAACGTGTGTGAGGGCCTGGATGAGAGCAATCACCTACTTGCGACTTCATTTTCTGATTGACGGTTGACACACCTCTGAAATCTTTCACAACCCGTCATTTATTATATCCCATTATAAGCCCTCCAGATTGCATGTTTAGCGACACTTAGGCTTTAAGTACAATGGCCTCTCGGTTTATTGGGGTATCTTGTTTTCTCGCTTGGCTTTCATCTTCCTTTTCTCTCTATGTTTCAATGGCGAGGGTTAAGCTTTTAACAGTGAAAACGGAGATGGCCTTTAAAGGCAAAATCACGAACATTCGGTTGGATAAGGTGTTTGTGTGGAAATCAGACGCAGTCATGGACATGATTAGAGTAATTCTAGAAGAGGATTTCTTGAAGGAGGAAGATTGGGTCAAGGATTAACACAGACGTTTCTGCTACTTCTGTGTCTAATCTATAGGGCTTCATCATAGACAAAGAGGTGGTTCGGGCTGTCGCTATCTATTACATCAAAACGGAGTTTAGAGTAGTCCGGACGTGGCTCTAATATCTGCAAAGATGTTTCACCTGGGGAGAGCTTCCAGTAACTTTGTTCCCATGAGTATCCTCAGGGAATTACAAGGACAGTTTTTAGTTATGCTATTTATTTTTTAATTTTTGAATTTTTGAATTCATTTGACCTAATGGAATCTGAAGTGGTAAATTTAATCTAATTTAATTGATCCATGCAATTTAGAGGGAAAAGGGTGCCACATTGGCACCAGGTAAAAGGATTTGACTGACCCATAGTTGATCAAAGGTGCTTTAAATCAAAGGGTGTTTGATCAAATCCCCCTTCAATCAAAGTGAATTAGATCAAACCCCTTGCAACATGAAAGGTTTTCAATCACATTTGTGGGGATTTGAATTGGTGGCACCAATCTTTTCATTGAACCCCAATTGATCAGACACACTACCACATGATGGTGGGAAAAGAGTTTTGATCAAACCCTAGTCGATTGAACACCCATTAGATCAAACCCCACGTAATATCAGTGGATTTTTTTTTTTTTTTTGTCAAAATAGAGAATTTATTAGTAGGTTGGAATTTGATTTTATTTCCTCCCGCTTTGATTGTTATTACCATTAATTTCAAACTCCCTCTGGCTAACTGTTATATTCAGCACAGCATAGCCCATCAGGTTGCAATGTACCACAGCGCTCGTTGCATATGACTTATCATTAACATTATCGTCCATGTTTTCTTGACTTATTAATCATCTCATTACAAAGGTTTTACAAATATGCATTCTTGTTTTGTAACATTTGGCAGACAACAAAGATTTGCTTGAAGCAATGATTGTTACAGTTTGTGTGCATCTCATGTGGGAAAAAAAAATCCTCCTCCTTGATTTGCGTTGTTTTTACTGTGATTTCTATTAATTTTCAAAGGGACGTAGGTATTCATCTTTTTTGCACCTAGCATCCATTCTTCATCGGCCCTTGACCTACTAAACCACCAATGCTATTTATTTTAATTCTATGACTTATGAAAATTCCCATTAATTATAATGTTTCGTCAGCTTTTTCAATTTTCACTCCGGGTATTTTTCAAGTCATATAAAATATGAGCAGTAAGTTCTGAAACCACTTGGCGACAACTTACTTTCAGCTCTTTAAGTAATAATGTTGTTTTCCAGCTAGTTTTCTGTCTACTCCTTTTATATCCTTCACATTCATCATTTATGTTTTTCATTAGACTCAAGTTATGCAACTAACACCAAATTTAATTCTTCATTTTCAGAATTTTAAGTTATGCCTTTCTTCTTCCCCTTGGAAAACTCAACAACCACACGCTTCTCTATCATTTATTGCAAGCAAAGTTGTTGTTTTCGAAGTTACTTTTCAACTCGCAATCACTAATGTAAACACAACTAGTCACTGACTGAGGCATGTATAATAAAGAAAATGGGCAGGATAGGTGAAAAGTAATGTTCAATGTCCATCTGACTCCAAAATAGAAAATATAATTTGCAATTCAAATTATAGTCCATTATAAAAACTCTATGGGTAAATAGAACGAAAGGGCCATAATGCCTGATGACAGATATAATCCGGTATTTTAAACGTGCCATGATGACTATTTTCCACAAGGAATTTTTCAATCATTACAAGAAATAGAGGCCTGCAAAGCAAACAAGCACTTCTAAGCATACCACTTTGGGCATCTCACCCATTAGTCAATTTCTCAATTGGCAAAGCTTTTGATGTGTATGGCTTATAAGCTTTTTTAAAATCACTGCATTCGGCTTTGCACCCTCCTAACCTCTTTCCCATTAGGCAAAGCTATTGGCTAGCCTATGGTTTATAAGCTTTCCTTCTCCAGCAACTGATATCAATATGGGATTGTCATAAATCATCGGTTTGGTAACTTCCATGGTACTGATTATTAAATATACCCATCTAGAGAGCTCAGGTTGATGTAAGTTCTATGATGAGCTCAAATTAGTTATTTATAGATTAATTACAATTAGCCATATTCTTATATACTCTATATGTGTGGTGTTCATATAAGTGCCCCATATAAGTAGGTTGTTAAGGGTTCGAATTCATACCTCTTTATTTTGGTGAAGTCAGGGAGGAGTATGTGAATTGGCTAATTTGAGTTTCTTATTGAGCTTTTGCTACCTTCAGCTTTATATAGTCTTACTCTATTTCCCCCACTATACCGTCTATCATATCCTGAAAATTTAGGGGTCCCACTACATGTCTAAACAGTGCCTGCTTCTCATAACTTTTGCATGCAGCATTATTACATAATTCATGGGTTCATAACCAAGTTGTAAGGTGCAAACTTAACTTCTCCATTAATATTAACATGTTTATTGTATCTATTAGAATCCAGGTTCTAGCCATTTTTGTCTCCTGTGTGCTAATTAAGCAGTGCCCACTACTATAAATATCAGCCTACATCTTTATAATCCACTTGCAGAGTTAAAAAGTGAGCCCATTATGATCATTAATTGCACTCTGGTTTTCAAGCTGCAAAAAATGCCTGGTAGAAACTATTAAAAATGTCATTTCTGGAAGGCATCTCACTTGCTTAACTATACAGTCAATGATATGCTTACTCTTCAGGAAGGCACTCTTCAAGGCAGCATGTAATGTTGCAACATTTAAAATGTGGTAGCTGTACTTCAGATGTGACAAATGAGCAGAAACAATGTAGGTAAAACAAAAATATAAAAACTTAGTAACAACCTTCAAGAGTTGTCAGCTAATGTGCCAAAGAAAATATTAAAGGTTTTCAAGGTTACTAACCTAATCTAGAATGATGAAATTGGCATTGATCTTGATGCATTTGATGACAGAGCTGCAGAATTTTTTGACCAGTTGCCTCCAATTCAAAGGATAAAGTACACTAACACATTAACTTCACAACTATTTTATCTGTATCCCTAGAACTGCTATTGCAAATTCAAAACAGTTTAATGAATCATGCATTTATGGCAACAAATGAAACACGAAGATCAGAATTCCTGAAATAGGAATGGTAAAACAACTTCTCTTCAATTTGAAACTGCTTACACTGATCAAAAATAGGGATGAGATACTTCAAATTTTAAATTGCTTTAGATTTGGCTAGAATCTTGATCATGTCTAGTTTTGGAGGTCTAATACTTAAAATTGCTTTCGAACTTAAATTTATACATTAGCTTTCAATAGAATAAACAGTACCCACATCACATTTACAAAAAAATGTTATATACATGCATTCAAATATTCTCAAAAGCAACATATAGGTCTGTAGAGTTTTGATTTGCACGGGATGAGCCAAAAGACAATCATCAAAATCACCCTACAAAAGAAATAATAGGCAAATGCCAAAAAGAATTTCAATTGTTACACTAATCTACATTATAACATCTTTTCATACGCAATTAGTAAACATGATGCCTCAACAAGGGTAAAATAAACCAGTAACACCAATAGCAAATGCTAGCATGGAAGTGTATCTCCAGAACAACCTGGCTGTTGTCTTGCTTAAGATCTCAAGAGCTGAAACCAATAACACCAATTGCAAATTCTAGCATGGAAGTGTATCACTGGAAGAACCTGGCCATGGTCCTGCTTAAGATCTCAAGAGTTCAAACCAATAACACCAATAGCAGATTCTAGTATGAAAGTTCTCCAGAACAACCTAGCAGTGGTCTTGCTTAAGATCTCAAGAGCTGCATGTTTTAACTAGCAAGCTGCAGCCTTCCTCTCGGTTTTCGTTTTTTCCATCCCTGAATTTGCATAAAATGAGACATAAAATTAAAATATTATTGTTGAGCCAAGTGTGCTAGACCTAAAGCAGAACACAACATAACTAGGGCAGTGCAAATGTACAGATACTTACAAATGCCAAATAATAGACCATAGTAACAGCGGCAAAAACGACGAATGCTATTTGGAAGACATTATACCTGCCAACACATTAAAATTCACACTGAGACATCTCCCATCACCTGATAAAAAAAGCAATCAATAGTACTTCTCATTCAAGGATGCTCAAAAATATAATGTATTTTCTGTTTTGTATTTCCCATTCTCTCAAATCCCTCCGATAAAGGGTTAAGCGCCACTAATATTGGTAGAAATAAAAGGGGTCCCAATTCCTCTCATTCTGCTGAACAAGGAATAGAAGCCTACCCTAAAAATTTTGTAAAATTGAACTTTGATGGTGCCTCCTAGGGAAATCTGGGTATTGTAGGAGCAAGTTTCTTATTAAGAACTGCAGATAGTAATTTTATTTATGATGGCTCTCTTTAACTGGGAGTTAGAATGAGCAATGAAGCGGAATGGGAAGGCGTCGTTAGGGGGATGGCTGCTGCATCTTTTCTAGGTGTGCAACACCTAATAGTTGAAGAAAACTCAATGTCGGTCATTAATGCTATTAATAAGAGAGCATGCCCAAATTGTAAGCTAAACCAATATGCAAATGAAGTGGTAGCTTTGGGTTCTAAGTTTTCTGAGGTTAATTATTAGCACTGTCATTGGAAGGCAAATGCTGCGGCAGATTTTCTTTGAAATTGCAGGGTTGATCAAGACCCTTTAACAGCCTTATATAGTCATCTACCCACTTCTTGGGGAAGAATTGAATCCTTATTAATATTTAAGCCCCCATAATTTTTAATCCCCCCATTATTTTATGACCTTAGGGACATTTGTTTTTACGGCAGGAGTATATTGTTTCCTTGTGCTGTGATTTAAATCTCATGTATGGACATTATTTGGGGCATCTGAAGATGGGATCACCATTTATTCACGCATGAAGTTTTTTATAAGGAGTTGGAGTAATTTGATTATTCTTTCTTGGTGATGGATTGGGGTAGTTTAGCTTCTTGGCTTTCGCTGTCCATGGTGCATCTGGTCACTTCTCTGGCGGGCATGAGCCATGGTACCAAAGGAATTACTGGCAGGTCCCAAGACCCTTTTAGAAAGGCTGTTGTGATGGACAGGTATGGAGTTGGGTGTTGGTTCTAGCATGTAGACAAAGCTTTTAGAAGTGGCAGACAGTAATGGTAACAACGTTGATCAATTGATTTCTCTAAAGAAGGTGTAAGTCCACGCATTTTGCACCAACATAGGTGAGATGTTGGTGGGTCTCATGGTGACCCACAACAAAGGTCACACCAATAACACCATACCAATATTCTGCAGTAAAAAGGTGCACAAGCCGAAGAGAAGGCCAGAGGTGATACATGTAGCGCACTATCCAACCTTGTTCCCTGTCATGGCAGGGAGTGTTCAGTATCCTAATGCTATCTCCATTTGGCCATCACCCATGATCTTGTCTTCAATTGTGATACTTGGCTCCATGAGTGATCTATGAACCATGAACATTGATCCTTCCCAATGTGAGTAGAATTCACAACAAACCCTATATGATTCCTCATAAACTTCCTTTCAATCCAAATGCAAGAGATAGAGAACTCAATAGTGACATCAATGCCTCTATCTACTTTGATCCTCAAGAGATCACTCGGATACCATGTGCAAAAACAATTTGGAACTTGAATCAAAGAGTCCACATGCCCTATACTACAAGTTGTATCCTTTACTCTATCACCCCTTTTTGCATGCTTTCCATGATGACAAGAATTTTGTAGTGACATAGGAAGCAACCAAAGTAAAATATTTTCATATCTTAGGCTGCGAACAAAATGCTCAACCTCTTTCGTTGGAAAGGAATCCGTTGAGATATCCTCAACACCTCCATTTTTGTGACTCAAGACTCCCAACTTCGGGCTAACCAAAATATTCTCCTCAAATGCATATCCATCCACAATGATACTCTGCAAATCAATCAATGGCTCACCATTTAGAAGTTCGAAAAAATAGTGCATGATTTGGCACATCTTCCTTCAATTTGAACTCTTCGCATCCAACAAGTGGAACCCTTTCCACCTTCCCTTCATCGATATTTTGATGACACATGCAATCATTAGAAACCAATAAAACATCTTCTCCTACCAAAGAATCTTCACCTTCAACTTGCTTGTTGGCTCCCTCTTGCTCTTGATCCATGATGTCTTGTGGCTCTAAATTTGATTGTTCCTCTTGCTTCCTGATTACTTCCTTAGCCTCTTCTTGTGGTTTTCATTCTGATCTTTCATCTTTCTTTCTTCTTCCTCTCCTTCAGCCCTTCATTGTCATTAAACTATAATATTTGCAAATGTGATCTGATTTCTAATGCCTGGATCAAGACTCATGTAGTCATCTATGCAGACATTAATGTCATATGCTGCAGGTTTAGCTCCTCTTCTTCCGATGGTGACTCTATTCTAGGCAAAAAGGTAGGCTGAAGGGCCTAGGTGTTAATTCCATTAGAGTCCAATTATTATTTGTATGATTTACAGCACAATTCTGATTACCTATGAAATTCCTGGTGGAGTTTACAATAGCATTCATATTCTACATTTGTTGCAATATTTGTGTCAGTAGCTGGTTTGTTAGTTCCTACATCTGGATGAGGACAT
Source organism: Cunninghamia lanceolata (assembly GCA_027924645.1). Classification (NCBI taxonomy): domain Eukaryota; kingdom Viridiplantae; phylum Streptophyta; class Pinopsida; order Cupressales; family Cupressaceae; genus Cunninghamia; species Cunninghamia lanceolata. The sequence continues at coordinate 5,406,532 of BSBN01000556.1, read as the reverse complement.
CAAGCTTATTCCCCTAAGCCGTCATATTTTCCTTACCTCTGCCTCGTATTCCAACACTAGCTTCTTGTGATGTTACTTTTAATACTTCTTCTTTCTCTCTCTAATGCTCTTTGATCTCTCTGACTCAGCTGCATACATTCATCAAATAGACCCGCAGGCTGGTAGGACTGAATGCTCTAATACCACTGTGATGTCCCTTTTTAGGATTTTTTGGAAATTTGTAATTTTGGTGTATTTTCTGATTTTAAAAAATGACTGGGGCAGCATACCAACTGCAAACTCTATGTATTTAATAATATGTGCCACTGTTAAGTATGAACCCCTTTCACTGAATTTACTGATGCACTGCGACAGCCAACTGTTATCACTGAAATAATGTTGTCTATTAACCCTTTGACTCCGAAATGAATAAATATGATGCAAGTGTTATCAACTCAGCATACTCTGATGATGAACAGCAATATGGATGTGATTTATGAGGACAATTATCAGCTAACCCCAAGGCAATACCTAGATGGTACGGCTGTTAGAAAACAATTTGCAGCAGCTTTTAAAATCAAGATTCCCTTGCAAGGTATACAACAGACCCAAGTAATTTTGGGCAGGAATAGGACCCACTACTAATTGTACGGCAGTCAAATTCTCCTCTATCCGTACGGCAGCAAAAAAATATGAACTGTTGTGTAGGATTTGGAGTTGGCAGGTTTGTCAGAGGTTGTCTCCTAGTGCGGCAAGCTTGGTTTTAAACACTTTCTTATGGCTTATGGCAGCTTTTGCAAACATATACCCTTCACATAATATCATTAATTACATGACCCTTCGGCAGATCTGTACGGCAGACCCCACCATGCACTAAGGTATTGATAGCAGCCTTTAGATAAATATTTATCAATGCTTCCAGCAGACAAGTTCTGACAACAAAAAATAATAATGTAATTGTCCCCTGTATGGCAGATTAGAGGATATGGACTTTAAAGGTGCGATTTCCCTTTACCAATGATAGGCAGACTTAACATGTGGTTGAAAATTATATTAATTTGCTATGCCATCCTTGCATATGATGCGGCTCACACTTGTACGGCAACTCCTTTAATTGTACAAGAAACACATTATCCAAAATCTTATATATATATATATATATATGAACAATATTCAGAACTAGATCAGCATCATGAATTTGATATTGCAATATGAAATACGGGCGATGCAAGTACAAGATGACGATCTGAAAGCCCAAATCAACTGAAAACCACCAAACCCTAGCTGAAAATCTGCATCTCCAACAATAACATTGATTTAAAACTTTGCTTGCAAATCCCAATAATTCTCTAGCTGAAGCACAATTGCGATCCCTGTGTGGAACCACCTCTGAAAAGCAAGAAGCACAATTCTCTAGCTCGCAATGGAAATCGAAGGGTTTTCGTCCTCCAATCACTGACACTAAGGGTTTCCATCCTTGAATGCTGAGAAAACTTCAAATTGGAAGGAATAATCAAAAATTATAAATCGGATGATTTGCTTGATGCCTTTGTCTTTCTTTTATAATTGTCTTTTTCAGGCCCTCTGTATATTTTATCTTTTTATTTCAATTTAAAATTACATTTGCATAAAGTGTTAAAAACATTTTTTATTACATATAACCTATAATAATATAAATTGATTGGGCCCAATTTTTTTAAAAAAGGGGACATGACATCAAGGTTCAGGATTAAGAAAAAGTGTATATATATGTATGAGTAACATAACAAGAACATGTGTAAAATTTTAAATGTTTGCCTAAGCAGAGCGAGGCAGTTGGGACATGGGTATGGCGAGAATTGAAATTTTAATTTGTATAAAAGAAATATAATTAAAAATGTATGGACTGGATCAGAGTAATTCTGTATGTCTGAAAATTCTGAATCCAACAGGGTTTGGTAACCATGAAAAACATTAACCCAAGCAATGGAAGATCAAGAGATTCACACCATATCACTTAACTGGCAGCCCTATAACTGTCTAATTCAAGCACAAAGGTGCAGAACCATACTTGTAAAGGTACTTGATGCCACGCAAGGATTCCAGAGTGTGACCAAATATTTCCTGAGCAGCAGTTGCTTGTGCATAAACAGCAAAAGCTGTGGCGCAGAATTGAATAACACTGCAATAAAAATTGAAACTCAAAAAATTATTCGTCTCTATTGTGCATTTCTCTAATGACTGCTAGTAAAATATTTGATGTATACAGAACAAACTGTACCTGATTGAAGAGAGAAGAATAAGTCCCACATTGAAAAGGAATGAACTCATTAATGTTCCACCCCACCTGTGTCATCCAACTACAACTGTATAAGAATCATTAGGGGCAGGAAAATAGAATACAGATATGTTAGATTTTGTGAGAATTGGACAGCGGGAACAAAGAGATTAACAATACTTCATTGGATGAATTGTTATAAAAACAAGCCTCAAACCAAAAACCATTGCCCCAGCTATTACTGCCAGGAGAAGGTAGAAGCAAAAGAATGCAAATGCCACAGTTCCAAGAAGACCTGTGGAAGAAAGCATAAACACAATCCCTTAGAATGAGATGCAAACAGATCAATCAAAGGTAATCTCCATCAACATAGAAAATAAAAGCTGATTGTTTACATACCCCATACATGATCTAGCTTGATGAACACCTCATTAAGGAATGGTGAAATAGGAGGGTTGATCAACATGTATATCACAATATGAGCAACCCATGCAACAGAAACAACAAACCTGAAAAAGGCAAGCAAATTTATTAACTCATAAATTAACTGCATAATAGTTCGTTATTAAAATAGAAGTAAATAAAGTACGGTCAAATAAACCAATTCAAGGAGAACTAAACAGAAAATAACTTCCTTCACTAAATTACATTATATCCCTCAAATATCAAATATCAGTTCATTGTTCCACTTATTGTTACATTTGCTTTCATAATTTGTACACATCTTCTCAATGTTGAGTGAGCCTTAATAAGGTATAAGTATTTCATCATAATAACCTTGAAATGAAACATAAACAAAACTGTTAGGTTTATACACCTGCCTGATATGAATATCAAAAAAACTACTGTCCCGCGTAGAAAGGATTATCACTTAACGTCAAGAACAAAGCCAACTAAATTAGCAGATACAGAGGATAGAAAATATTAGCACGTTCCCAGTTTTCTTTAACTTGATACCAGTGCACATACAACAAGCCAAGCAACTATACAAAAAAAAACATTATCAGACAACCAAAGTTCTGGATCATGTTCTCTGCAAGCTCTAGAAGAAAAGTCTTAGCTTCTTCATAATTAAATGAATGCAATTTGGTTACATTAACATCCACTGACATGGTAACCTGAAATCAGTATTCCACCAATTTCCAGGAAGCGGGGAGAAGGGGCCAAGTTTCGGGGACTGCAGTGTCTATCGTGTATGTAAACAATAGGAATAAAAGAAATTGAAGTTTATACAAAGTTGTACTGTTGTACAACATTTTGCATCAAAGACAATGAATCTTAATGTTTCTTCACCCTATCTTGAGTGGAAATTATACCATTGACCAGTGATTTTTTTAGTGGCTAATATTCGCCAATTGCTAATAGTTGAAATTGGGGATTCAAAATTTGGCTAATAGTTCAAGCTCTAAGGAGACCTAAATCACCACATTTTTACAAAATTTTATTTTAGTCCTAGTTAAATCGCCAAAACATTTATTTTATTAAATTTTTAAACTCAAAAATTCACCATGATATTCGATACCTGATTAGATTAGACTCGCCTAAATTTTATAAGTTATAGTAGAAAATGAAATTAATTCACCAATAATATTATATAATTATTGGTTACTTTAGAGCCATATCACCAATTTTTAATCACCACCGTTGATTTTATTTATAATCTAATGAATGGAGTTGTATTCCATGGGTTAAAATGTACCCACAGAGCTCCAATGCCCATTGAGCCCAAAATTGTATTTGGGCCATTGATCTCAATTTATAATCTAATAGCTGGTGTTAAATTCCATGAGCCAAAATGTACCTGCAGAGCTCCAATGCCCATTTGGGTCATTTGCATTTGAGATTAATGGTTCGAAATGCAAACTGCCCAAATGTAATTTCAGGCCCCATGGGCATTGGAGCTCCGCAGGTACATCTTGGCCCGCATAATAGAACCCAAACCGTTAGATTATAAATAAAATCAATGGTGATGAAAAAGAATTTAGGGTTGATTCAAAAAAATATTGAATATTAAGGAATTAAGGAATTATAGACATTAGCACTACACCTTAAACTAGTCAATCACTGCCACCCTCGGGCCCTTACTTTTCCATAGGATTTTGTTTTTTTTTAAAAGGAAGGATTCACCATGGCAGTTAATGCATTTGCATATTTTTCATCAAGATTCGCCAGGATTTTCTACAAATTTGTAGTGATGTAAAAACAATTCACCAATAAAATTAATATTTTTTCCCAAAAAAAAGGAAAGATTCGCCAATAAAAATTAATATTTTTTCCCAAAAAAATGAAAGATTTGCCAAGATTTTATATATTTTTTCAAGAGGGGTTTCTTAAAGTTATCACTGCCATTGACCAAAACTAAAACTATTAAGACTTTGTAGGATCATCTTCTACACTTTCCGATGTCTCAATGTCAGGCATGTTGTAAACAATCTGAGCAAATTCTTGCATTGTTTCTATAGTAATGTTTTCAAAGATGATAAAACATGTTGCCATTCCTCCCCTGAAAAGGGAGTGCCAGGTTCCAGCATTATTCATCAAATGAATTAAAGTAGATACACCAAAGCCAACCAACTTTCAAAAGGGCTGTTTTATACTATTTGTCAAGAGCTTCAACATGTTCCCAACTAAGGGACTCGCTAGAGAATGGAACTTGACAAAGAGATCCACAACAAGTTGCAGTGCCAATGTATGTGCATCAGAAGTCCAAGCATCTTCACTAAGATCATTATATTTGCTTTCTAGATCATTTGACTCTAACCAAAGTAGCATTACTCACAATTGAGATTGAATCAGCAAACCAAAAGCATAGCTTTAATTTAATCTAGCACAACCCCAAACAATTAAAGCCTTTCAGGCCACAGGGACCTTCATGGCGCATGCACCTGTTTTTTTTTCTCAAAAAAAAATGTCAAGAAGCTAAGGTGGCGGAGCAACTTCCTACACTAATCTTGAGAGGAGGGTTATGCAAAACTTTTTAGATTTTTACAACAATTACAGAAATTATAAAAAAATAAACATAAATAACAATCATACCACAAAACAGTGATTTAAGTGGGGAAAACCCTTTCGGGACAAAAACCCCACACTCCAAAAACAGCTCAATATATTATTCAGAAATCTTAACAAGATTAGAAAATACTTGCAGAGCAAGCTTTCACAGGAGTATCACCAACTAGAGATCTAGAGGCAACTTAACAACATCTATAAGGACTCTCACACACAGCCTCCATCTCAAGAACCTAATATATATAAGATACCATAGCTTCCTAACTTGTCGAGTACTCGGCAAACTCGCGAGTCATTTTGCTGGTCACGCCGAATTGATGCAACTCGCTAGTCCGACTTTGGGCGAGTCTTGCTGAGTACTCAGCCGAGTCTTGCCGAGTACTCGGCCGAGTCTTGGCCCAAAACTCACCAAGTCTCAAGCTCGAACTCTCCAGGCGTCCAAACATAACAAAACTGTGTCCGTTTTTCAGTCATTTTTGGGTTTTTTTAGATCATTTCTTGTGTTCACTCACCCATTTCGCCCAAACCAAGCAAGGATCTAGCATTGACATAGCAAGAAGAAGATTTGAGAAGATATTTTAAGGATTCAAAGTTGATCAAAATCATCAAACAAGTATATTTTTTATTCTTTTTTTTATTTGGAAATCAAAAAGCTTGAAAAAATAGGGGAAATACTACAGCATTTCCCTTCACCCCTTATTTCCTAACATTTTAAACTTCTATTTGCAATCTACTTTTTTAATAAATGCTTGTCACTTGCTTGTTGCTGATTTTTTTTCTATGTTAAAACAGCAATGTCAACTTCAAACTCAACACAAATGAGTGGTAGAAAAACCTTGCATGGAATTATGGTACACTGGGAACTATCAGAGGCCAAGTCATTTGTAATGAATGCAAGCATCCTATGACAGGACGAATTAATAGATTAAAATATCACCTTGCTAAAATACTTGGACATGATGTGAAGGCATGCCCTAAGGCATCCGAAGAGATTACAAGAGAGATGGATGCCCTACTTGCTAGCTATCAAATGGAAAAAGTGGAAAAACAAAAGAGAAAAAATTCAATGGCAGCAGTGATGAATTAGAATGTTTCTACAGATTCCTTAAATACCCAAAACATTCGTCATTGGCATTCCTCTATTGGTGAGATGTAATATGCTACCCCAAAAAAATTTCAATTTAATACAATGATATCACAACAGAGTTAGCACAGCAAAGTATGCAACTAAATAGATTACCTCCACACTTTCTGATCACCAAGTTCCCAAGATGGGCGAAGTGAGAGCATACAGTGCTTTGGCTTACAATCAAATGCCTTGCATAAGAAACTAATTACAATCTTCTGCTATAAAGCAAGCATCCGCTTATTCAGTGGGAATACTCCACTTATCCAATGGGTGATTGAATAAGAAAGATAAGCATTATGATTCCTCAACACTGGCGGTAAACCATCCAGGGGGTTACAAGTGTGTTTGCAATATAAGAAATAACTACAATGAAATGTAAAGGCTGCAAACTTAACTACTAACCCTGATTTACACCAATGACTCAGCTGTAATCAGTTAGAGCATAGGAAACTCCAAAAATACATGACGAAAGCATGCAACTATGAACTCAAGCAACATTCCATGCGTCATCTCCAAACCAAGCATTACTTAAACTCCTCCCAACAAGGATGAATTAATTGGAAAGAATGATAAAAGATCACTAAGCCTAATGTCCTGAAATCCTGAAAAATGGCTAAGTCTAAAATCTGGTGGATCCTCCAAAATCTAGAATTTGCATGTTAAATCCTATGGATCCGAGACCCATCTCAAACATCCTGGAAGTATATCGATAAATATTTAAAGTATAAGTCAGATCAATATCTGACTTATACTTAAACATATTTTCAATATACTTCCATTCAGGACATTTCCGATATGGCGACAAGACTTGCATTCCAAGCACACCTTCTAAACCCGCCCTACCTGGGCGGCCTTGGCATGGGGTCTTGGATTCAAGGTTGTGATCACGCACTTTCTCCATACACTACCTCCAAATCCGCCTTAGGGAGAGAATTTTCAAAGTTTAGAAGAGATTTTGAGTGAGTTCAAGACAAAATCCAAGGGTGGTATCCCAACCCGCCCAACTTGGGCGGCCTCAAGGTGCATTCATGGACTTTGCCTTGTTTCAGGAGACTTTGTCCAGACAGTACTTACAATCCCGCCCTAGGAGAGAGTGATCAAGTTTTTGAAGTGTTTCAAACACAAAGCATTAAAAGATGATGAAATTTCAATGGAGACTTCAAGGTTTGAAAGAGTTGAATGAGTTTTAAGTTAAAATCCAAAGGTCACCTCTAAAGCCGCCCAGCCTGGGCGGCCTCAAGAGGTCCTTGTGGATTATATCACCTGCCACATGAAGCACTCCAAACACTGTCTCTAAAATTGCCCAAGGGTGAAAAACAACGTAAGTTGCAAGTTTGTTTGATTTCAATGATCATGATCACACCAAGGAGATGAGATAGTCAAGTTGAGATGAGTGAAAAGTTTCTAAGTACTAAAATCCAAGGCTCACTCTCAAACCCACCCTACCTGGGCGGCCTAGAGAGGTGAGTCTGGAATATGATGTCTAAACGCTGCAACTACTCCATCCTGACTCTCCAAACTCACTATGATGCTTCATACTCATGCAAGATCACTCAAGAAGAGGGAAGTTGGTAAAAATTTCAAGTCATAACGTAAAATCCAAACTCTATCACCAAGGCCGCCCTTCCTAGGCGCCCTAGACACCTGAGCATGGAGAGTGTGTTGTACTCCTCAAGATCATTCCTAAACTCCTCCTAACAATGATGAATCAATTGAAAAACAAGGAAAATCACTAAGTCATGCAAATGATGGAGGGAAGAGTGTCAAGGTTAAGATAGAGAGTGTTCACATTGAATAATCCTCACAACCCCTCCAAAGCCACCCTTCCTAGGTGGGTTTCACCAAAACATGCGGATAGAATCATCAAACATCTTAAGTTTACCTTTCAACTTCACACAAACAACTTAAAATGGCTAAGTCTTGATGAAGTTGGAGAGGAAGGCCATCAAAAGGAGGAAATGAACACTGAATGAAGTTTAAGTTTAAAATCCACATGCTACCTCAAATCCTGCCCATGCTAGGCATCTTGAGCCCTTCATCCAGACAACATCATGTCATTCACATGACATCCTCCACCTGTCGCCTTCAAACCTGCCCAAGGAGAAAACTTACCAAGTTTACAATATTTTAAGTTCAAGTGCAAGGAGATCATGAAGTTTTGATGAAAGTTCATAGGTTTGAAGGTATTTGAATGCATTTTGAGGAAAAGTCCAAGGGTTACCTTCAAACTCGCCCTACTTGGGCGGCCTCAAGAGGTGCCCATGGACTCTGTCTCATCCACAACACACCCTCCAGACAACACTTATAAAGCCGCTCAGGGGTGAAAACCACAAAATTTGCAAGCATAAATCAGTGTAATAATGAAGATGAACGTGTCAGAGGTGAAATGAGCAAGTTTAAAGGAGCGCAAAGTTGTTTAAGTTGAAAATTCAATGTGTCATCCTCCGGCCCGCCCTTCCTAGGCGGCTTTGACCCCTATGCTTGGACTACATGTCCTCCACAACACACATTCCGCCTAGACCCTCCAAACCCGCCCAACATGGGCGGCCTAGAGAGGAGGTCTTGGAGTCTCTGACATCTCACATACACTCTCTCCACATTCAACCCTCCAAACCATTCAAGAGAAAGATCTTAGGAAACTTGCAAGGAAAAGATGAAGATGATGATGATGATAAAGGCAAATTGCAACCATGGAAAATAAGGAGCTTGCTCAAAGACAAAGATAAGCATGTTTTAGTCAAAATCCACACCATACTCCTAAACCCGCCCTACCTGGGCGGCCTAGGGAGGTGAGCATGGAATTAAGTGTTTGAGCACTCATGCTACTCATCATTTGCCTACCAACTCCACGCTTCTGTTTCCATACACATGCAAGTCGAATAAGAAGGTGAAAATCATAAGTATTGGAGTCAAATCCACACATCACCTTCAAAGTTGCTCATCATAAGCGGTCTCCACCATTACACATGGAGAATACCTCAAATACTATTCAGATCACTTCTTGACTTCACTCAAATGAAGGTAATGTACATGAAGAACATGAAGAGAGCACTAAGTCATGCTAAAGAGTCATCAAAAGAACATCAAATGAAGTCTAAGTGATGAAATCCACTCACCACCTCCTAGCCTGCCCTTCTTAGGCCGCCTTCACCACCTTGCATGGACTCCACGTCCTTCACAATACACTCTCCAGATGACACCCCTAAACCCGCCCAGCCCGGGCGGCTTTCACACCCTGACATGGAATTCACATCAAATAATCCATACTGCCCCTCTAAACCTGCCTAGGCACTTAGGCATGGATTTCACAAGAAAGGATATGTTCTGAAATGTCATTGTTTTAATTCTACATACATAAGGTGAATGTAATTTGTTGTTGAAAATCCTTTATATCGAGTCTTAATTTGATGTGTTTCTTCTTGTAGGTGATGAAGGATCCAAGGAGGTGAATAGCGAGAGCTCATAAATGAGAAGTTTGGAAGGTGGAAAAAAGTTGCTCAAATTTGTCATCGTCATCACATGGAGGAGAGCTCCTACATCAAGTTCATCTTACTTTGAAGACTTCGTAGACATCAACGCCATGCGAAGGGGAGCTAGTCTAAGATGATCAAGGTTACAAGTGTAGTTCATCATCAAGAGCATCATCCATTCGAGGCGAGGATCAGTGGAAAGTTGTTACTTCACCACGCACATCTTGAAGGAGGTCATCATCCAGAAGCTCACATATCATGTGCCAGACAAGAAGAACTCTCATCAGGCACTAGTCTACTCCATGAGTCCATGCAACTGTCCAGAGGCATGATCCTGCACAAGCACAACAACATCACAAGATGAGAGATGAGCATGATCATCAAAGCGATCCATGAGTTACATCAAGACAACAAGAAGAAAATATTCTAAGTAAAGTGAACATGAAGTGAATCACACTAGTTCATTCAAAGATGCTGAGGTGGCACATACACATCATCAAGCCAATTGCATTCTACCATGTAAGAGGGCCCACCATAAAGATACTCCAAAGATGCTTATCACATTGGAAATCGTGCCTTCATTGTCTCTTTCATGTTCTAAAAATAGCAAATTTTGTAACAAACTGCCTTGTCTCAATCTCGGCCGTTGATTGCTAAATCAATATGAGCCATTCATTGTAATTCTTGAGCTCTATACAAGGCTCACTACTCTCATTTGTAAGGGGACATTATTAGAATTAGAAGATCATTAGAGGGACATTAGAGGAGGATGATTAGAAGTAGAGATCAAGTAGGAGTAGAGTAGAGAGGGAACTTTTCGAAGTCATGAAGAGAGACATGAGATTGTTGTAATCACACATTTCAAAAGTAATACAAGCTCATTGTTGTTGTTTTGCATGGTGATCTTGTGGCTTTGAAATGTTAGCATGGTTTCAAGTTCTTGAATATGACGGAGATGTGTTTCCAAGAAGCTTAAATAGTAGGGTAGATAAAGTTCATTGATGTGATGTATATGCTAAATATATTTGATGAACTCCTCCTGGGTTCATACTTTTGATGATGTCGCTGGCAAGTCATCGTGCAAAGTTAGCCTGAACTACATTTGCTTAAGTTCGATTGTGAATGCTCGTTCAAACTGCGCCAGTTGTGGGTGTTTGGATGGAGGTTTACAGTATGAAAATCATTGAGTTACCTTTGGAGATTGCACCTGCTTCGTGTAATTGTTGGTTCTCATGGTGAAGCGGAGTAAGGTTACACAAGGAATTTGTCTATCGTAGCATGTTCATTATATTATTGTTTTTAGATTAGAATCCTCTCAACCCTTTCTCTTTTTTTATTTTCTTATAATCAATTAAAGAAGTTCCATTTCATAAGGAGGAAGTAACTTGTTTGAATGGGGTGAGGTGACAATTCTACGTAAGTCCCTTTGTGACACAGCAAATCACATCACACCACCGAGGCTATCCGTTGCAAATCACGTACAAGGAACCTTGGAGCGTTCTTGTTTGATCACGTAGTTTAGCATTCGAGACGCTTTGTTCAAGAGGGGATAGAGCACTTGGTGTTTTATTCTAATGTTGTTGTCAAGAAAACATCATCAACAAATCCCTTCCCTAAAAACAGAGAAACAACTTCTAACATCAATGGTGCCTCCAAAGAAGATGAAACAATGTCCAAACCCTAGGCGGTTCCCAGGTTTAACCCACACGTCCTTAGCATGCTGGTATGGCTTTTCTGTATGGTACGGCCTGCCATTAAGCATCCTAAATCTGCATCAAACTCCACAATAATTTTAACATCATTGGCGCCCATGGATGTTAATAATTATCTCATCAAAGATTGTGACACAAGCATTCAATTACCCTTTCCCAAATCAAAATCGACCCCCTCACACAATACGGACCTGAAATGGTACGGTCACTCACACAAAATCAAATCAGCATCAAAGTTTTTTAAATCTGCTCAGAAAAGATCATTATAAATTTGGCAAAAATAAATTCAAAGACTCTTCAACAATCATGCATTGATTTCTTTTCAAACTCAAATCACCATATGCAGATGTACGGCCCAACATTGTATAGCTGCAATCTCACATAAATCCATAAACATATAATAGAAATCTTATCACATAAAACCAACACAGGAGATATAATATCAATCTTCACACCCAAAATCTCCTTAAAGCAACACATCCGTTTCAGCTCTATGCAACTCCTGATTGAAGTCACATTTTCCAGCTAGGGTGGATCTCTCACCACCGAAACTAAACTTCTCCAAGAGAGTTTTCGTCTTTAAGAAAGAAAAATGGAAGAACACTTAGGTTCAATCTGGCAGAGTAACAATATCAATCCAAAAGCCTCCCTTCAAATGAGCTCTCATTCCCCTTTTATAACTTTTTGAGAGGAAAATATTATTATTTTCCTTTTAACTCTTCATATTTCTTCGCTCAAGAAGATTTTTTTTTAAATAATAATAATATATCATATGTGAGGCTCCCCTTTTTAAGTGTATCATTTAAAACACTTAATTACCTTTCCAATGAGCTATAACATTTAGGTACTTTTTATTTATTTTCACCCTTATGAGACTTAAGTGAAAATAATAATTAAATAGCTCATTAAACCACCCGACTTTGCGGAAAATCCCAAACTTAAGCGAACTGCAAAATATATCATACCACTGCCTTCTATGATGTTTGGGATGAAGAACGATGTCATTTGGGTGACTTACTATAAATAGACGGCTTCTCCAAGAATCTTGGAGAGCTATCCGGAAGCCCGAACAAATTTCCGAAAGTTGCATAGCCATCCCGAGGCATCACTGAGCTCAAAGCTAAGGCAAAACATCACAAATAACTGAACCTATGCTTTTCACAACAAACATAGCTCCCTAACCAACCCAAATAGCCTACAAAAACTCAAGAGAATAGGCTATTGGTCTCAGAATTGGTTAAACGCCAAATGGGGACATTACATGAGACTCTTGAGGGTTCTATTTCTAGCCACATTCCTTCTTCATCATCACCAAATTTCTTTATTCCACGCAATGTTCCAAGAGCGCAACTCTCACGTGAAGGTACCACTTGGAATAAGGAAAAGCACCATGAGGCTAGGATGGCAGCAACAAACATTTGGTATTATAATAATTTACCCTTCAATGTGGCGAACAGCCCATATTGGGAAGGGTTGGTGAATGCATTAGCAGTTGCCGATAAAAGGTTTAAGACTCCAACAGCTAAAGAATTGAGTAGGCCATCGCTAGGGAAGCCATAAAAATACATGGCTTGTGGTTGATGATCAAAAAAAAAATATGGCGGAGAAAGGGTTGCAGCATCTTATTTGATGAATGGACAGATGGGCGGAATAGGACCCTCCTTAATGTTTTAGTGGCTTCTAATGGCACATTGGTGTTCTTGAAGTCTATAGATGCCTTGCACAAAGTCAAAAATGTTGAGACTTTGTGCAATCTATTGGACAGGATGATCCAGGACATTGGAGTTGAGAATGTTGTCCAAATTATCACAGACAATGCAACAGCATATGTAGCCACAGGGAGACTTATTATGCAGAGGCATCCTACTATTTCTTGGACTCCTTATGCTGCACATTGCCTGGATTTGCTACTTGAGGACATTGGGAAGATTGGATGGATCAAAAGTGTTGGTTGAAGATGCTAAACAACCCACCAAATTTATCTATAACCATACTTGGGTCCTTTTTTTATGAGAAAGCACACAAATGGCAAGGAGTTTTTCACATGATTCCATCGACTTGGATGACATTGATCCTTAGGGTAAATGGATTGTCAATGAACAAAATGATGTCCTTCTTATTGATGAAGATCTTGCAGAATTGGAGAGAGGAGCAACAGAAGTAATAGAATTGGATGCAATGGAGGAAAACAAAGACACTTTTGAGGAAACAATCTATCATCATTTTGGTACTGACTTACCTTCTAGTTCAAGGCCTCAAAAATTAAGTTATACTAGAAGGGTAAAGAGGAAAATGTAGATTGTATTTGATTGTTGTTTCATTTTGACATATCATCATATGTAAACACTTATAGTGCTGTTATACATTTATTATTTATAATTTTGTTGTATTACAGTCTATTGTTTGACTTTGAAACTATGAAATTTCAAATTTTGAGAGTTTGAGGAGCATGACGTGTAATAATTAAATTATGACAAATTGATAGTCAAAATAGACTTTTTTGTTCTCTAAATGCATTAATTTCTTTTTTTGTGTGATTATGAGGTTATGTTTTTTGCCAAGTTTTTGCCAAGTCCGAGTCAAAATTTTGGGTCACCGAGTCCGAGTTTTCGAACTATGGACGATACAATACATGAAACCATCAAACGATAATTAAAAATCCATGAGCCAAAACCACCCAAAAGTAGCACCCAAATCTTTACGATTCCATTTCTCCAATCAAATATGCCTTATGATGTGTCGTAACACGCATCATAAGTTGGTCAACATGTGTAACTCCCTTTTACAGCGCTTTTCTATGTCTTAACACATTTTTATATTTTCCAATGCGGGAGGGCCAACTTCTGGAGGCTATAACTTTTGATCCGAGAGGCCGATTGGGCCCCTTTTTTTTAATAGTAGAGCTCGAAGAGATCTACGCACCAGGTACCTCTACAACGTGGAATTTTTATTTCGGCCACAAACCAACTCTATTTGCACAGAAATTCCGTTTATTCAATTTTATAACCGAAAAATTGCACTTTTTGTAATTGTAAGGTTGAGACACAAATTTTTGCATTCTCCCACTTGTCAAACACCTTGCAAGAGCAACGGGAATTTCAACTCCATGATTTGATTGCTAGGGGCCAAGAGGCCCATAGACTCCGAACACCATCTCAACTTCTTTGTGCTCACATGCTTAGTTAACGAATTTGTAACATTCATCAAAGTCTCTACCTTAACCAGCGTCACCCTGCCATCCTTGACCATATCTCTGACAAAATAATATTGTACATCAATGTGCTTGGTCCTAGCATGAAATGTTGGGTTCTTAGCTAGGCATATCACACTCTGATTGTCACAATAAACTGTCACTGGACCCTGTTTTATTCCAATATCTGAAGACAATCTCTTAAGCCAAATGGCTTCTTTACAAGCATGAGTTGCTGCCATATACTCAGCTTCAGCAATGGACAAAGCAACCACAACTTGTCGCTTATTCATCCAACTAATTGCACCACCAAATAAAGTAAACACATAAGCACTCGTGGATCTTCAAACAAAAAAAGAACAAAGAAACTTGCAAACCCACTTGTTAGGTAAAAAATGAGTAATCCGAAAATTTCTGAAAAAGATGATTAGTTACAGCAAAATGGATATGATTATCAGATTCTACACGAAATGATATGTTGTTTTAGAAAAAAGCACTGAAATCAAATAAGTTTTGCACAAGTTATGATCATTTGATGTTTGCAAAGAACGATTGACTTTGACTGAGTGCACTTGATTAATCTGGTAAAATCACCTGAAAATTCTTTCACTACAGCAAAATTGGGTGTCATCTCTCCAACGCCGCCAGTTTCATGAAAATCCGACTTTGTATATGAAAGTTATGACAAAAAGAAAAAAACTGCCCTTTTAGGGCTTAAGAATGACAAAGGGCAAGCTTGGCCAGTTAGTAGACCACTAGCAGTCAGTGGTCTGTGTGGTCACATGAAGCATTTAAGCTGGATAGTTAAACTAGGTAGTTAAGTGTTTTTTGTTTTAAAAGTTTAAAATTTAAAATTTAAAATGTTTTAACATTTTTAAATATTTAAAAATGTTAAACACATCGTTGCCTAATTTGAATCCACATAACCTCGAATATCAAGGGAATGCCCATCTTCTATCAAATTACCATGATAACACAAGAAATACTTTAAGGTTCCCCACAAATATTTGAGGACTCTTTTAACTGCATCATAATGAACTCTACCAGGATTAAACATATATATGGAAAGAACTCCCGTTGCTTGGTCAATGTCTAGTCTAGTACAAATCATAGCATACATTTAACTTCTGACTACACTCTGGTAAGGCACTCTACTCATGTCTTCCATCTCTGATAGGGATGTTGGACATTGTGAACCAAATATCTTCATTCCAACTGTAAAAGGAACACACAATGGCCAAGCCATAGTTTTTTGTTCACTCTTATCACTTCTAATTTCCATCCCAAGAATGTGTTTAGCTGCACCAAGATCTTCCATTTCAAATTTAGCTGCAAGTTGAGGCTTCAGTTCTTAAATCAATCATTTCCCTTTACCAATCAATAACATATCATCAACTTATAATGCAATAAATAGGAAACAATCACCATCTGATTTATAAAAAACATAGTGATCTGATTTAGAACATTCAAATCTCAAACTCAACACATGTATCAAATTTTCGATACCACATCCTAGGACTTTGGTTGAGGCCATACAAAGATTTCTTCAGTTTACAAACCAAATTACTTTTACCTTTTACCACGTAGTGCTCTAACTATCATATAAATATCCTCTTCCAAATCCCCATGAAGGAATGTTATTTTCACATCCATTTGCTCAACCTCTAGATCAGAAGTTGCAGCAATAGAAAGCAAAAATCTAATGGATGTCATTTTCGAAACAGGAGAAATATCTCACCGTAATCAACACCCTCAACCTAAAAGTAATCTTAAACAACCAACCGTAATTTCACATCCTTATTCTCCAACTTTGTTCACTTCTCCTTTGGCGCATGTGCATATGCCTCGCAACCAAAAACTTTAAGATGTCTCAACGAAGGCCTGTGACCCGACCATGCCTCCATAGGTGTTTTATCAACAAGAGCTAATGTAGGAGACCTGTTAATCAGGTAGCAAGCAGTGGCAACAACTTCAGCCCAAAACCTTTGTTCCAAACCAGCACCACTAAGCATACTCCTAGCCTTCTTCATCAGTGTCATGTTCATTCTTTCTGCAACTCCATTCTACTGTGGAGAATAATGAGTTGTCTTATGTCTTTGAATGTCACAATCTTTACATAATCTATCACAATCATTAGAGCAAACTTCACCGCCATTGTCAGTCCTCAAACATTTTATTTTCTTTTCACTCTACAACTCAACCATTGCTTTAAATTATTTAAATCGACTAAAAACTTCAAATTTACTCTTTAAAAAATATACCCATGTCCTACAATAATCATCAATAGACAATAAATGAAACATAATATTTGGATTTTCCAAATGAACGAACATCTATAGGACCAAACACATCAGAATGAATAAGATCCAATACACCACAAGATTTATGAGAACTTGAGTAAAATTGGACACAATTTTGCTTACCATAAATACAATTCTCACATAAATCGAAATCAAGATTACAATCAGCTAACCCTTCAACACTTGAGTGCCATAACATAGTCTTCTCTGCAAGTAATTTTGATTCAGAAGAAAAAACACCCTTAAGTAGCCATAAGCCACGACCATCTACTAAAGAGGAAACCCTCACTTTTTCTAATATAGTAGTCACAGACTTGCTTTTCACAAAAGTATTATTGCACTCAACAGTGCATACATCAAACTTATACAATGTACCAAATCTAACACCTCTAGCAATCACCATAGCACCTCTAACCATCTTGCATCTTGCATCAGCAAAGACTACCTACACACCCACGTCTATTAGTTTGCTCACAGCTAATAAATTTCGTGCTAACCCAAGGACATGTAGCACACTGTTAATCATTTTACTCTACCATCAAGAAATTTGATTTTTACTTTACCACGGCCAACAATATTTAAACAAGAATCATCACCCAAGTACACCTTACCTCCATCAAATTTTTGATATTCAGAAAACCAATCTCTATTAGAGGTCATATGAAAAGATGCACCTGAGTCAATTAACCATGCATCATTACATGCACGAGTGGCCAAAGCTGCAATGAATGGACCACCATCTTCCTTTTCGGATTTAGAATCAAAATCAAATTTCTTGTTTTTCTTCTTCCTTTCTTCTTTACACACATTACAGAAATGTTCAAACTTACCGCAATTTCAACAAATAACTTTGGACTTTCCAAGAGATTTGGATCTCCCCTTGAACTTGGATTTGTCACGCTTCTCGCTCTTTTTTCCTTTTTCTTTAGGTCTTCCACAAACATTTAGGGTTTGGTTGGTATTGATGGATACCTTCCTCATCTCTTCAAAAAGCAAAGAACCCACAACATCTTCAGCTTTCAAGACAACAAAAGTAATCCCAATAGCCATAACAAGAGAATCTCACAAATTAGACAAAGAACAAAGAAGGATCTAGCATCTCTCCTCTTCATCCATTTTTACACCAACTAATGTCAATTGAGCCACCAACATATTGAATGCTTACAAATGGTTTGTCATTCGTCCACCCTCTTCCATTCTCAAAGAACACAACTTCTTCCTCAAGAAAATCTCATTCACTAATGATTTGGCTTGATATATCTCACCAAATTTCTTCCATAGTTTCTTTGTAGAGGACTCTTCATGGACATTGATTAAAACAAAGTCTGTCAAGCACAATTTGATTAAACCCTTGGCTTTTTGGTCCATATCATCATATTGAGCAACCAAAATAATATTTGTAGACCTTAAAACACTCATCAACAACATACAGGTACGGTATCCGGATACGGTTCTTTTTCAAGACCCCCCAATACGGATACGGCTAGATACAACTATATATATATATATATAGATATAATTAAAAAATAATAAATATGAATTAAAAATATTTTATTATATAATATTATATTAAAATATAATTTATTATTTTATAATAGCATATAATATATATAATATGTTATTATAAAATTATATATATATATAATATAATTATATAATTTATTATTTATAATAAAATATTATAAGTATTAATAAATATTAAAAATATTAAATTTAAATATTGATTATAATACATATTATAAATATATTTTAATTTAAATACACATTATAATTATTAATAAAATATTAAAGTTTAAAAAAAATTATAAACTTACTAAATTTGAATATAGGAGATTAAGGAATACGCCGACAGAACAACCCACGGGCCATGAGTTTAGAAAAATTTTCGGCGTGAATATTATTAACAGCCTGAGACAATCCCGAGCGCTATTATGCTCACAGATAAGAATTTATTATTTTATAATAGCATATAATATATATAATATGTTATTATAAAATTATATATATATATAATTATATAATTTATTATTTATAATAAAATATTATAAGTATTAATAAATATTAAAAATATTAAATTTAAATATTAATTATAAATATATTTTAATTTAAATACACATAATAATTATTAATAAAATATTAAAGTTTAAAAAAATTTATAAACTTACTAAATTTGAATATAGGAGGTTAAGGAATACGCCGATAGAACCCACGGGACACGAGTTTAGAAAAATTTCCGGCGTGAATATTATTAACGGCCTGAGACAATCCGAAGCGCTATAATGCTCATAGATAAGAGCCTTATCTGTGAGCATTATAGTGCTCGGGATTGTCTCACGTCGTAAATATTATTCACGCCAGAAATTTAGAATTATCCTTATCTGTGAGCATTACAGTGCTCGGAATTGTCTCACGCCATGAATATTTATCTGTGAGCATTACAGTGCTCGGAATTGTCTCACACCGTAAATAATATTCATGCCAGAAATTTAGAATTATCTCTGAGCACGAAATTGTCTCACGCCGTAAATAATATTCACGCTGGAAATTTTTCTAAACTCGTGGTTGTTCCATCGGCGTATTCCTTGAACCTCCTACCCTGAGATATTTAGAGATACGGCAATTTTTTTTGAACGCTGAATCCACATGTATTGGGCGCGGCTCAGAGCATGCCCTAGTTCCAGATACGGCCGGGCACCGTACCTGACGCATATCCTAGCTGTACCGTACCCGTGTCCGTACCGGGTACTCCGGCATGCATACCAGGGGGAGGAGGGGGCCGTATCCTGCAACTCTGGTTAAAATCATCACACCATATTGATAATCCCCTGGATGTACTAAAGAGTTGAATGAGAAAAATAACACAGAAATGAAGGACAAATATTGACTACCTGAATCTCATGGAAAGTTCCTGCATTCATACTCTTCAGCTCACTGATACCTGCTGATCTAGAGATGCAACTCCATGTCTACAAGCTACCTAATGTCTCACACTGGAAGCATTTAATGAGAAGATGAGCTATTAACTCCAATTTATACACAAACCCATGCAAATATAACTGCCTCTGGGGTGTGTTTCCAGCATGTAAATCCATAAAACAATTAATGCCGAGATTCCTCTGGTATCCACAATTATACTCTATCAATTACATGCCACCTTGTTGTAGAAAAATATTGCACATTTCAGGTTTAGGTTAAGACTTATTCCGATATCACATAGAAAGGGAAGATAAACAAATGTACTGGGATCATAAGTTAGGTTGTTCAGTAGTTCATAGCATTCTTGGATAGTTGGTACCATTTATGAAATTAATAAAGTCATCTCCAAGGAGATTGAGCTTGAATGTTGGTGTGGCAATAATCCTATCAGAGGAGAAGTGCCAATGTTGTCAAGAAGATCAGCCACATGGTTTGGCATGGGATTAGACATTACAATATTCAATATTTTCAACATCACTCAAGGATCAGATTTCAATCAGTCTGCTCCAGTTGCAGCAAAGCAGCAAACTGATGGATCTAAACACCCGTGAGTTTCAAATGCACTGAAGAAATGATTTAAACCAAAAAGCATGATTGTTAAATCCAAAAACTCAACCTGACATATAATCTCCTTCAATGATCAACCTCTAGAGATAATCCATTCTCATAAATGCCTATGTATTAACCTTAACATTAAACTAAACTGGAAACTCTGATTAAAAAAGAACTTTTGCAGGTTGGAAGACCTAATATGATTTGGAAAACCACTGCAAAATGCTGGACTTTGGCATTGGTATAAAAAGAAAGCATTATTCTCTAGCTTAGTAACACCTGTAGTCCTCTACCGTTGTGAAGTTTGGCACTGAAGCATATCTTGGGAAAAATGATACAAATTTGAGCAAATCCAAAAACAATTCATTCTTTATGACTTTAAAATTAAAGGCAATACCTATTCTCCTAATCGAAGCAGATGTGTTGCTAAAGCCTTGAAACAATATATATTATACAGACACAAACTGACTATAGTAGAAAAAGATAAAAGCGTCCCATCATTACCCAACAATCATGCTTAACCCGTCTGCATCTAAAAGGAGATTACAAAGAGGACTTTGATAAACACTTAAAATTTTAGGGCACCCATGATAATATACCTTTCTCAGATAATGACACCATAAAAATTTGAAATTTAATATGAAGTACCTGAAAACCTTTGGAATGATGAAAAATAAACAATAAAAAGAATGCTATGTTACTATAAAAACATCATCAAACACAAAATTGAACATGTCCACCTATAAAAGGTTATGACTTGTGAGCTTCAAGAAGAAAATAATGATTTCAAAACTAAGAGCTAAATCACATGAGCTACATATTCAAATTGGTAGATGGGCAATCTCAAAAACACTTTGGGAAATGGAATTCGCAAAGATATTAAACACACTTCCATCTATTATGTCCATTATATAATGATATTAGTTGTGATTATGCAGATATTTGTCACAACCTGGTTCACAAAATCCTAAATAAAGATAACCAAACAAAGATTCAAGATTTTGTCCCAAACACCCATCAAAAATGAACTACTTTTAGAAATGAACTACAAGCTAAAATATCTACACCTCTACAATGCTAGCAATATCTGAAGTTAAACATTGCAGACGCTATTATGACAAAGCTACATTAATCTGATAGGCACTTCTGTTGGGAAGAGTCCAAAGGTATTGAAAGTTGGCATCAACAAACACAACTCCCAGATCACACTTTGCAATGAGGATTTAAGCAAATTGCATTATCCATGCACTTTGATGGGTCCTTAAAAACTTACTTAAAATTTTTCCCTGCTAGTTATGAACTATTTGTAGATAGAATAGAATGGCCCAAAACCATACAAAAATAGAATGTAGATAGAAACTATACATGAATCAAAACAATATGACAAATAACTACATGGACAGACTGAACTTAGCCACATCCTATTAAATTGAAGCACCTCCCAATCTTCCTTCTGAGTTATGTGTTCTTCAATGTTCCGTTGTCCACATTTTCTTTACTACAGTGCTAAGTTGCCAGTTCAGGTTCAGGTTCGCCAATACAATGGTTTATTTTCCCCAAGTTCAGTAGGGCTGGTATAATGTCCCCCACTGAGCTCATCACTCCGGGAGGTCAGGGTTAACCTATCACAGGACTCCCATAGGCTAACGGTAGTGTTCAGGGAGTCAGTTGAGGACTTACTATTTATAGTAAGTCGTGACAGAGCCAGTTTCCATATTTAGCAAGGCAGTGCAGGAGCCTGGGCACGAGATTCGGGAGTCGAATCTTCCGGAGATATGTCGATTAAATATAAGTTAAATTAAAGATTTAACTTATTCATTTGGTGGTCACTTTAAGTCATATTATAATTTAATATTATAACTTAAAGTTAAAAAAGTGTTGTGCCTAGGGAGGAGTGCCCATCCCATGAGGACACAAGGTGATGTTTTAAAATGAAAATAAAATTAATTTCCCTCTCATTCTTGGGCGTTGGGTTTGGAGGAGGTTTAAACAGCAAAAAAGAAACTGGGAATCATCATAAGGAATGAGGCTGGTAACTTGGTCGTAGCAATGTCCAAAAAGCTCCCGGAGGGAACTAATAACGAAGCAAAATTGAAGCTTTGCTCCTTGGGCTCCGTCTATGCAAGGACTTCAAACTCATGAACATTGACATCGAGGGGGATTCCCTCATCTGCATTAATGCCATTAAGTCTAAGCAAATCCACAACTGGAAACTCAAATATGTCGCAGATGCTATTTGGATGATCTTGCCAGAGTTGGGGAATTGCACCCTTAGTCACATTTACCGGAAGGCAACTCGGCAGCGGACTTTCTGGCAAATTCGGCTTGTGAACAGGAAGAGGACGCTATTGTTGCAGAAACATGTGATCCTTGGCCTAGCCTCTCCCTGTGTATTCGCAGGGTATGATGGATCATCGGCTCGCTTCGGACGATTCTCAATCTCTCTTGGTTCTTGAGGCCCCAGTAAATCTCCTCGGGATAGTATGGCAATACTTCTTCTGCCCGCGCTGCGGCCTCTAAAAAGAACCTCATGTGCCATGTCTGTTTCCACGCTACAATGGAAATGAACTGCGTATGCATCTGCCAACGCGAGGAGGAAGAGTCCTCCTCGGGGTCTATTGATGAAGGGGAAGAAGAAAGGGAGGTCCAAGAGAACCAGGGTAACCAGGATGAGCCGCCGTAGGAGACAAAGCTTGAGCAAATCAAGTGTCTATTTGTGGCCGGCCCGGATCATATTGTGGAAGCCATCCTCAAGGTAATCGGAGCTGCCAACTTCCCGGAGGAACATGTTCATGACAGCTACCTTTACGAAGAGTTCTTGGCCACTTGCGTGCTTGTATCAAGAAGGCAGGCCCATGGGAAAACTCTAGCCAACGCCTACCTGAAGGAAGATATGAAGGAGACGGCCATGGCTGCAATCGCGGCCTTCGATAAGCACCCTACCCATGGCCTCGTTGGGGGAGTTTTTAACGCAGCTGTTGTCAATATGCAAACTGAATCTCCAACGGTCTCCGCAGAAGCCTTAGCACTCTTCTGGCAAGGCATCAACCGCAATATGGAAACCTTCGAGTTCTACCTACGCAGCTATGGAGATCTCCTCTCTCCCACCCAAATTGAGAGGGCCTCGGAACTGGCAAAGGGTCTCAAAGTGCTTTGGCACAACTAGTTGTGTGTTTTTTCTCCTCCAAGTGCTATGGCACAAGCTTTTGGCTGGTTTAGCTTCCAGTCTGTATGTACTTCATGCTGCTTAGCCTAAGCAGGTTTTTGATTCCCGGTTTAATATAATGGGAGCTAACCCCTATGGTAGCACTTATTCAGCAAAAAAAAAAATATTAAAGTTGAAAAAAATTTATAAACTTACTAAATTTGAATATAGGAGGTTAAGGAATACGCCGATAGAACAACCCACGAGTTTAGAAAAATTTCCGACGTGAATATTATTAATGGTTTGAGACAGTCCCGAGCGCTATAATGCTCACAGATAAGAGCCTTACCTGTGAGCATTATAGTGCTCGGGATTGTCTCACGTTGTAAATAATATTCACGCCGGAAATTTAGAATTATCCTTATCTGTGAGCATTACAGTGCTCGGAATTGTCTCACACCATAAATAATATTCACGCCAGAAATTTAGAATTATCTGTGAGCATGAAATTGTCTCATGCCGTAAATAATATTCACGCCGGAAATTTTTCATAACTCATGATTGTTCTATCAGCGTATTCCTTGAACCTCCTACCTTGAGATATTTAGAGATACGGTAATTTTTTTTGAACGCCAAATCCACATGTATCGGGCACAGCTCAGAGCGTGCCCTAGTTCCAGATACGGCCGGGCACCGTATTTGACGCATATCATAGCAGTACTGCACCCGTGTCCGTACTGGGTACTCCGGCACGCATACCAAGGGGAGGAGGGGGTCGTATCCTTTAACACTGATTTTTATTATTCAAAATGGAGGTCCATATCAATTCCAATTTAGACACAAAGAATACAATCGCCAAGGCAAGGAGACTCAAAGGAAGTGTGAAGAGGAGAAATGAAACCATTTTAGGATTAGGAGAAGTGACCTAGCTGGAATTGCAAGTAATTTAGATTCAGAGTAGAGTTTTTCATATTTTATGGTCCCAGTTGTTGTTAAAGTCAAGTTTTGGGTCGTGATTGTCAAGTTTTGAGTTGTAATTCTGTGATAGGCATGTTTAGTCAAGTCCGGGGTCGTATATCTATGATGACAGGCTTCGTAAGATATTCTGCCGAACATTAATGTTCCATACTGCTGTCAAAGTATATTCAGAGTCATGAATCTGTAGTTGGTGTGTTTATTTTTGCAGTTCTGTTAGGATTAGTAAGTCTGTGGAGGTTGGTTTTCAAGTTTGAATGCTAAGTTGTTGTAGGAATTGTGTTTTGTAGTAAGAATAGTCAATGGCTTGGATGTATGTTATCAGCTGCTATGCTGGATACTTTTCAATCGTTACAGATTTTCATGACAACTATTATTATATGTGGAATCTTTTGAAATCAACAGGAGCTGTTGATCTGACCCCATTATTTATCTGTAGTAAAATTTTGTTTGTTTTCAGATTACTTTACTTGTTTACTCTTTAAGTTTCAATTCATGAGGAATCTCCTGGAATTTGAAATGTATGGTCTAAGTGTGAGGAGGGCTGCGAAATCAACTGCTTTTAACTGGGCAGCTTGACCCAACTGCATCAGAATGTGAAGTTTATGATAGTTTGGCACCCTGTTGTATATTTTAATTTTTTATCTTTAAAAATATTTTACTGCATCATAAAAGATATATTCTAATTTTTCCATGACACAGTTTGGAAATGTTCACTCTGCTTTTTTTATACCAGCCATTTGGCTGCTATGTTGTATGAAATTATTTTTCACTAGCATAGCTATTTCTCTATCTATCTGTTTCTCAAAGTTGATTGGAAAGCAGTAGGATACACAGAAAAAACAGGTGCAATGAATTGAACTCAAACATCATAGTGTTACAAGGTATAAAGGCTCAAGCAAATGCTAAAATACAAGGAAAATAAATAAATCTTCATTAAAATGTTAATTAATATGTTTATTTAAGGGATTGATATTATGGGATTGATATATGGATAAATGAGTAAAAATCCTCTTCCAGAATTGAGTAAAATACTGCATAAATATATTGATATTATGATTATCAACAACAAAATAAACATTCCTTCGATCTTCTTACCCAATAATTCCAAGTATCAGTCTTCCTATATAGGTAAGGACAGTTAAGGCCCAGGATACCTCTGCCTGGAAAAGCAATAAAAATAACAATTTCAGTAATATATACTTATACAATATATTTGAAGAATCGGGCATCCCAGGACAAATGAAGTACTAACAAAGCATGAAATAAATACTTTTGTTAGTTACCTTTTCTCCCTGGGGATAAATCTCCTCTAAACCTTTGACATCTTCTTCTAGAAAAAGAAGCTCCTGGACATTTTAATAAGTATTAGCATGAAACCAAACAATTAAACCTAGAAAACAATGTACCATAGCTTAAAGACCACACAAATGCACCCTGGAATATATATTGAGGTGCTTTTTTAATGTCAGTCTTCAATAATTAGAACTAGAAAAGAACTAATTAGAACACTCGTTTACAGGCAAGATGCTAATTTGAACATGGAAGATAATATAAAAGAACAGATCACCATCATGCTAACATATTGGATGACAGAATATATGACATACCAACCCTATATGATGCACCATGGAATGAGAGTGGGATGTTGTACCTTTCCTGCTCTTTCAATATTTACTTGTGTAGATTAAATTCTTTCCACAATATGATATAATGCTGACCTATGAATATTGTTAGCCTTTAATAGCATCAATTTTACCTGAATAAGGTGTCATTAGCAAAAGTCCTAATCGAGCTTAGTATAAACTCATATTGGCACTGATTGTTTCCCTTCTCATTACTTATTAATTATCTATGTTACCGGGTTCTTCCCATATGCCCACCGTGCCCGTATGGGTTCGGGTCGGGTTCTGGTAGGGCAATGAAATGCCGGGGGGTTCGCCCAAGGTTTTGCCTAGGTGCCTCGGGTTCTCTGTGGGCAGAACCCATGGCAAACCCGGGTGTACCCACAGCAGGGACGCCAATAAAGGCATCAAAATTGACGCTTTTTTTTTTTTTTAAATTACATTTTTTTTAACTTGAAATAACCCGAAAAGGCTCTAATTCGCCCTAAAAGGAGTTTCCAAACATCTTTTGCCTCCATTCATCAAAACAAAAGAGTAAAACTTCATTTTTTGTCTCCAAGCTGCCATTGTTGATTGTTGAAAGTTGCTGCATTTTTCTTCGAAGGTCAAGGCTATGGGAGTGAAAGAGCTACACCAATAGGAAGAGGAAAATCTGCTCAAGGAAGATTTATCTACAAAAGCGAGTGAAACTTGTAATTTGTTTCAAGTTTTCATGAATTTTTTCAAGATTTTTCCAAAAAAAAAAATTAAGTTTTAAATTTTTTTTAAACCTTATATACATAATATAGGGGTTATAATGCCAATTTGCTTTTGTTTTTTTAAGTTGTAGGGTTGAAAATTTGTAATGTTTGTTTTGTTTTGTTGTATTCGGAATGGCTCGTAGTTCTAGTCAGGTGGTCTACCTATAGAGAGATTGTTTAAAATTGATGCAGCGCCGCCTCTTTGGCGACAAACAACCATGATCAAACAAAATACCTAGCGGTGGGGGTTATTGTTGGCATTGTAGCCAATGTTTGAAAGAATATAAGAGCTCATATAGTCGAATGAAAGCTCACTTTTGCGCTATTCTCGGCTTAGGTATAAGAGTTTGTCCAAGGCCAAGTAAAAAAGGGTTGCCAAAGCAACAAATACTAGGATATATCAAGGAATAAGAGGATGCCAACATGGTAAGTAACAGAGCAAACGAAAGAGCACATCCTCTTTCCAAGAAAGGATCACAAAAACCTCTTGGTGGCTTAACAGAACAGGTTGGCCCACATCTTTTCATGCCACCACTATCTTCTGGATAAGACACTACTCATTCCCATAAAAAAGGCCCATTGGAAAAAGCCTTCAAGAATGAGGCAAGGGAGCTTGCAGATGAAAGCATTTCTTGTTGCATTTATGCCAATGGGCTTCCTTTCAACCTTGTTAGATCACCATATTGGCGAGATATGGTGACCGCAATTGGCAGGGCACCTACTCGTTATGTTAGTCCTGGGTATGAAAAGGTGTGCACCACCTTATTGGGCAAGGAAAAAAGCTTCTGTAAAGGCGTCATTGAGATCAATCAAGGATACATGGCCTCAAACAAGAGTGTCCAGAATTTCTGATGGATGGAAGGATTGCAAAAATAGGCCCACTAATTAATGTCATTGCAGTACCCCCTAAAGGGGCTATGTTTTTTAAAGCAGTTGATTGTGAGGGGCAAGTGAAGGATGCAAGCTTCATTGCCAATATCCTAATACAAGCCATTGAGATGGTGGGCCCTGAAAACGTTGTCCACGTTGCAACGAACAATGCTAAAAATTGTAGGGCAGCTAGTTCGATAGTGGAGGGTAAATATGGGCATATTTTTTGGACACCATGTGCCATCCACTTGTTAGAATAAATGTATTACATCATTGTTTATTTCCTCCAACTAATAACTATTTCTTAGTTATTGTTGGTTGATTGGTTGGTTCGTTGGTCGAGTATGCCCCACTAAGTGGTTATTCAAACCACTTTCTTATATATATATATATATATATAATCAAATTGCTCATTACATTGCTCAAATTAATACCACTCTCTCAACTTGATATTGCAAAAGATTGGCACACAAATTGAGTGGGTTGAGGAAATCTACACGGAGGCCAAAGAGATTCAAATGTTTGTGACAAATCATCATATGCCACAAGCCATCTTCAGGTCTTTCTCCAAATTGGAGTGTTGAAGGTAATTTTATTTTTATTTTTTACTTTTAGCATATTTAGTAATTTTAGATTTTTGCTAAGCTGCTACTTTTTAAATTTTAAATTTTTTTTAACAGAATGTTAGGTTACCGAAACTTGTTTCGCATCACACACAATCGTCTTGAGACTCCTTGTGAAGGTGCAAGAGGCATTGAGCGCCATGGTCATCAACACTCTTTGGAGTGTATGGAGGCAATTACGGTCAGAAAAAGCCCAAAAAATCAAAGCATTGATCCTAGATGATGAGTGATGGGCTCGTGTGGAATATGTTTTGAGTTTCACTGAGCCCATCATGAGTATGATTAGGTATGCAGATACGAATCGACCATGCTTGGGTGAAATTTATGATGGCATGGACTCCATGGTTGAAAAAATAAGGGCCATAGTAGAAGCCAAGGAGCAAGACCCCACATAAGCATTTTTAAAAGTGTGCAAAGGATCATTGATGAGCATTAAAACAAGATGACCACACCCTTGCATCTCTTAGCATTTGCTTTGTTCCAAAGTATTATAGCAAAGAGATACTTTCCCTTTCAAGGAGGGTGGCACCATATAGAGATAAAGAGGTTGTTGTTGGGTACAAAACTACATTCAAAAGAATATTCCCAGATGAAGATTTAATAGGTTGCAAGTTCTTCAGCTAAGCGGAACTGATGTACATACTCCTTTATCCACTCAGTTAAACAGAACCAATTGGGTGCAAAAAAAGTCAAGGATTTGGTCTTTGTGCACTCCAACTTGCGTCTTGTCACATAAGAAACCTAATTAAAAGGAAGCGGTGACAAGGAATTGGGATCTAACTCCTGAGTGTGCTGATTTAGATGTTACTATTGCACAACTTGCCAAAGTCTCTATCGACGAGGCAGCTTCTACACAAGACACAGACATGGCTAGTGGGAGTGGTGTTCCAACTAATTGTGGTTCAAATGAAGTTGAACCAAATGTTGGCTTTGATGCTCTTGATGACAAGCCATATGAAGATTATTGAATATTGATTGTAACTTTCATTTTGTATTGACATTTTGATTTGAGGAATCACTGAATTATGAATTTCAAGTCACTGAGTATTTTCCTTATTGCAAGTTATGAGGTATTAAGCTATTTTGTTTATTGGCAATTATGAGTATCAGTATTACTATTTTAACTTTTAGTCTGTTTAGAGTTTTAAAGTTTTTAAATTATATATATGTTGTACCTGTACCCGAGCAAAAAAAATTGATATATCCACGTACCCGGTCCTCAAACCTGTACCCAATTCTATACCAGGATTGACAACTTAGAAAAAACACAGATAAATCATAAGACAACTCTTTAAGGCCCAAGAAAACATGCAAAATATTAGTGTTGCCTTTCATTTCTTTTGCCTTGAAAAACAAGGATAACCTTGACCACTGTAGGAAATGTCAAAATACAATAACATATGGTATAACTCCAAATTTGAATAGGACGATGTTCACATTAGCCCAGTCCCTCATCAAACAAAATGCAAGGTCACTGATATGTGTCATATTACAAGGATAATTCATAATAACAGTGCATAATTGTATTTCATTAACACAGATCCTCTGCCAGAACAGCTAACATAACCTATGTACATATCACTATGCAAACGCGACAAAAAACAAGCAACCTGTAATGTCCACCATCTAGCTCATTGCTCCAGTGGACCAGGGTTAGCCTATAATTTGACTTCTGTAGGCTAATGGAGGTGTTTAGGAAGTCATTCCAGGGACTTACTATTTATAGTAAGTCATGAGCTGAGCAGTTACTATTTTTGGCAGGGCAGTTGTGGGGGTCCTTGGCACAATATTCATGGTCTCGATATGACTAGAGCCTAAACGATATAATATAAGTCAAATTAAATATTTAACTTATATTATCTTATGAGGTTTCGATATAACTTTAAGTTATAAAGTGTTTATAAAGTGCAAGTTGTAACTTAAAGTTACATGTCTAGGGATGGGCGCCCCTCATGGAGAGATATGGGGTCAAGTAATGAATTTAAAAATTAATAAAAAACTTCCTCTTCTTGGGCGTTGGGTTTGGGGAGGAATAAAAAAAGAAAATGAAGGCTCATTTGCCTTATGCTATGTTGAATGAAAATTGCTCTCATATTGAGTTGCCCGTGCTTTGGGATCGAGCTTGGCAATAGGGTTTCAATTATCGATTTGCAGAGACGAAAACCTTTGCAGATTCGTCTTTCTTCGTGCATGAAAGATTGCGTCAGGAGAGGATATGAGGAGGCTTCACACAGAGGCTTCATTTGTGCATTCAGGACATCCATTTGGTGATTGTTTGAGCTTGAAACAGAGGCATCTTGACGAGTTTTGACACTGCAGCAAACAGAGAATATTGGGAGGACATTTTCATGAGTTTTTGGTGTGAAACAATTGTTGTTGCAGTCCATTTAGGCACGCCGTACCAACTAGAGGGTTGTACCTCTACCCATCAGCATTTCTAGAGCTCTTTGTGACTTTTTTTCTTCCTATTGGGGTCGCCATAACCCAGCAGAGACACTTGATCAAAAACAGTGAAGAAAGGAGGAGATTGTGACGAGTTGTGACTGATTTATTGCTTCAGCCTGGGCCGTACAGTCCATAGAGGACAGCAGCTTCATTCGGAGTCATTTCTTCCCTGTTCGAGGTTGGAGATTGAATCATTTGTGGTGCCTAGGGTCTGCTATGATAGAGCAGCTGTTGTAATCTGTCTTTTCCTTGCCTTGTATGAGAACTGAAGTGATTTCTATGGCTATGTAATGTTGATATCAATTCCGGCAATCAGACAAGTTGAAGATTTCCAAGTGGGTATTTCATTATAATTAGTTTTAGCACTTTTTATGACATGGGTCATCTTTTGTTTGTGCAAATTCATTGTATATTTTATGGGTTTGTTTATATGCTTTACATTTCATACATGCAATGCAAAAAACAAACATGCAAAAACAACCCATAAAACCCTAAACAGCAGAAACATCAAAAAACACAAAAAATCAGTCAAAGCAAACATATACAGTGGGCTGTATGTTACACAACCTTTACATAACCAAGAAGACCATGAATGAAATTAGCACTATATATCTACCATAAATTCATATCCATACATATATGTTGTATGCAATAAGCAAAAACAAAAGAAAATCTCCCATTTTAAATGAAACTTTTGGTGTCAAAGATTGGTCCATAATTTTATCACATGAAATTCTATAACCAATCTACAAAACAGGTCTAAGTTACCATATTCGCCAAGAAACCGACGCATCCAAGTCCGGTTCGAACCTAGTTCATGATCCAGTTCGGTTTGCCTACGGGTCCAAAAAGGGCACGGCCAAAACGGGACGGGTTCATCTCGAGCAAACACAAGGCATAATCCAACGGGAACCTGGCATGAACCCGCTGTTTTGGATGTTTTTTTTTTGCTTTTTTCTAAGTTTTTTGACCCTTGACTTTGACCAATCCACCCTAAAAAGACATTTCAAACACCAAAACAAAGTTATTTTACCTCTTTTTGTTTGCAAAAGACAAATAGCATTCCAAAAGGTTGAGCTTTCATTCTTGCTTGTGATTCGACAAAAAGAGTTGAAGATTGATTGTTGAAGGTTCCAAATTGATTGCACAACTATTCCTACGCATTTGCAAGTGTTTATTGGCTGCCAAGAAGAACATAGAAGGAGATTTTTGAAAAGAGGTAAGTTTATTTATTTATTTTTCTACATTTTTGTTCTACAAACAAACTCTTTTGCTTTGCTTTCAACTTGTTGTTTTCTTTTCATTTTTCTTAGTTTCTATGAATGTATCACTATGCTTAACATATTAAACGAGTTAGGTTTTATATTTTTTGTTTTTATTTGTTTTAAATGTGTTGTTTATAAAACTTGTTATTACAAAGGCAGCTAGTTCTAGCTCCATAGCCCAGCCTAAATTCAAAACCGATCCAAATTCACCTCTTTGGAAGTATGTTGAGATGATACAACCGGTTCTAGGTGATGGGGAGTATATTTGGAAGTGCAATGTGTGTGATGTGAAGTATTCAAGTTCATATAGTCGGATGAAAGCCCCATTTGTGTAACACCCCTGGGATGGGCATCAAAGCTTTCCCAGGAAAGAATGGTAAGCCTATGCCACTGGAGCAAGTGATAGTATATATCAATGACCAACAACAAGTAGATAAAGCAGCAGGTCGTAAAGCAAGTTTAGCAAAGAAAAAACCTTACGGAATGAAGCCCCCATCTAATCCCACTATTGTGGTAGACAGCCACCCATTTTTGGTCACTCCTCAAGAACAACCCACTAGTACTACAAATAAGAGACCAAAGGGACCTTTGAAAATAGCATTTCAAAATGAGGCTCGAGATGTTGTCAAACAACACATAGCCAAATGTATTTATGCAAATGGGTTGTCATTCAATGTTGTCTGCTCACCATATTGGCAAGATATGGTCAAAAAAATTAATGAGGCTCCAAAAGAGTATAAGAGCCCAATTTATGAGAAGATGAGTGGCACCTTATTGGAAAATGAGGTCAAGGTTGTAGAAGATTCATTGAAGCCCATAAGGGATTCATGGGTTGAGACAGGGGTGTCCATTGTCTCCAATGGATGGAAAGATGAAAAAAATCAGCCCTTGATCAATGTCATTGTTGTGCCCCTAACGCGGCAATGTTTTTGAGAGTCATATAATGTAAGGGGAAGGTGAAGGATTGGCAATTTATTGCTAACATCCTCATTGCATCCAATGAGGATGTGGGACCTCATCATGTTGTCCAAGTCATAATGGACAACGCAAAAAATTGTAGAGCTGTTAGGTTGTTGGTTGAGGAACAGTATTCACATATCTTTTGGACACCTTGTGCTATCCACCCTCTCAATCTAATGCTACAAAAGATTAGGAATAAAATTGATTGGATCATAGAGTTGTATGCAAAGGCCGAGGAGATCCGAATATTCATCAGAATCATCACCAACCACCACATGTTGCAAAGCATATTTAGATCATTTTCTACACTAGAGCTATTGAAGGTACATGAACTTGAAGCAATATAAAATTTTATGTTTTAATTTCACATATTCTAATTCTTCTTTAAAGTTTGTTTTTAAATTTATTTTTTTTATTTTTTTTTATTTTTTTTTTAATAGATTGCTGAGACCCATTTTGCCTCAAACACAATCATGATGTGAAGGTTCGAGAGGCACTTTCCAACATGGTTATTAGCCATACTCGGTCCATATAGAGGCAAAGCAACACTAAGAGGACAACACATGTTAAGAGCATGATTCTAGATGACTCTTTGTGGGATTGTGTGGAGTATCTCCTTAGTTTCACCAAGCCCATTTTGAGCATGATTCGTTACACTGACATGGACAAGCCTTGGATGGTATGTGATGGCATGGATTTGATGATGGAGAAGATAAAGGGCATGATAAATAAGAAAGAGCAAGATCCTCAAGAAAATGTCTTCAAACAAGTGCACAAAATTATTGAGGATAGATGGAACACAATGACCACCCTACTACATCTTCTTGCATTTGCATTGTCTCCAAAATATTAGTGTTGAGATTCTTGTCGTGCCAAATAGGATTCCCCCATGGAGAGATCATGAAGTGTCTCAAGGCTACAAAGCAGCATTTCATAGACTCTACCTGATCCAGATTTGCAAGATGTAGTCACGAATGAGCTCACTAATTTTATACACTCCAATGGTCAAAGTATTGAGGCTCTTCATGATAAATTCAAGAAAGATGCTCACAATTGGTGATACTACCATGGCTAACAATTCTGACACCTACAACCTATCGCAATCAAAGATTCATCGCAAGTTTAATAAATTTCTATTTTTTTTTATCTTTAGTCTTTTAGACTTTGAAGTTTCATTTATAATTTTTTTAATTTTAAAAAAAAAATTATAATTTGTAAGTTTATAACTCTTTCTCTCTACTTTGTCTTCATAGGTTGCTAGTTCATCTACAACTAAGAGAAATTGAAGCACAGACTCTTCCATCCACTCAATAAAGCTCAACCAATTGCACTCAAAAAAGGCAGAGAACTTAGTATATGTGCATTCCAACTTGCACCTTCTTTCGCACAAACAACATGGTTACAAGGAAGAGGAATCAAAGTTGTGGAATGTGGAGCCAAAGCATATTGACTTGGGTGCTTCCAGTTCCCATTCCCAAAATGTTGCACTTGAGGGGTCAAAAAACGAGCACACTTTTACAACGAGTGGCAATGGCACTGCTTGTGGTTCTTCAAATGTTCCTACATCACCTAATGTCCATGATGTTGATGATGATGATGTGGAGAATTTAGAAAATCCATATGATTGATGACATTGAAAATTGATTGTTGAACTTGATATCATTATTTTGATATCTAACTTGAAGTTCGAGCAATGAATATTTGAATTTTTACATTTTATAGTTTAAATGATATTTAAGTTCATGGTGGTTTTGTTGATTATATGATGATATGTGGTGTTCTACACTTAATTCCTGCTTTTAGGCTGATATATATATATATATATAAACGAACCCAACCCCCAAAAAGAATTTGGCCAAATCCACGAACCGGACTGCAAACCCTAACCAAGATCCAAACCAGAACCGGTAAATTAGAAACATGTGATTACTTAGGAGTTAGGACGTCCATGGGAATTCTTGAAAGCCTCTGTTGGGAAATCTCCCTGCACCATAGTGCCTTGAGCTTGCCAATAACAAAACATAAATCCAAGCAATTCTTAACATTAATAGATTGAATAGAAACTATTAAAGATCTAAACTTGAATTGACAATCAAGATTGTGTGAGCAATACTCACCCGTATTGGAGTTATTTCATACCTCTTCGTTAACAAAAACATAACAATTAAGCATATAAAGGTAAGCAGTTTTTAAGGTCACTACAAACCAAGACACTAATTTGGAGAATGAGTCTCTCCTTGTGGAACCCTACAACAAGATTGCTTTTTCAATAACCTTATATATTGTTCAGCAAGGTGTACATATATGGTGTATGGTTTAAGCAAAAGCAAATGAGAAACTCCCATTTCAAACAAACCTTTTGGTCTCAAAGATTGATCCAAGGGTTTATCACAGGGAATTATGTGACCAATCCACGGGCGATTACTTAGGACCTCTATGATAGTTCTTGAAAGTCCTTGTAGGGATATATCTCTACTCCAAAGGGTCTTGATCTTGCCAATATAACAAAACATAAATCCACGTAATTATAAATCTCAATAGATAGAATAGAAATTGTTAACAATCTAAACTTGACTAGAAGATCGAGATTGTGTGAACAATACACCCCATATAGGAGTTATTTGATGCATATTCGTTAATCATAAACGTCACAGTTAAACATATAAAGGTAAGCGTAAAGGCAATTTTTCAGGTCACTGCCAAGAGAGACACTAATTTGGAGTATGAGCAATCCTTGTTGAAGCCTACACTAGGATTGTTTTTCCATTTACCTTACATATAGCTCAGCAAGGTATACATACCCCAAACGACCGGATTCGAACCTATGCCTCTATGGAAAACAAATGCCTTTACCGTCAGGCCGACTCATGCTTTACATCTCTATCTTTGTTACCAAAATTGATGATTAATCGAGATTTTCGCCAGGGCCAATTAACACTGTGTTTTTCCAACAAGTGCAAAAGAAGATCTAAAAGTGGTGCAGGGGCACCTAGGTATACATTGTAAATAGGGTCAAATTTTGAGTTTTATGTTGATAAGTCCAATTTTGGTGTAATAAGGTCGAATAAGACCATGTCATATGCTTTTTTGTCATGGGGTCAGTTTAGGTTAGTTTAAAAGTTATAAAAGTGGCATTTTTTGGTGTTTTTTGGGAAGATGAAGAGTCAAGAACTTGAACAGTCGATGGAAACGTTTGGTTTCTGATGTAAAGCATGTAAAAATGCCTGAGAAGGTTCGAAGCTGTCATCTGAAGACATTTTGGAGGAAGATTAATAAAGTTATACTGTTGTTTTCTGAATTTTTCATTGTTTTCTGTTGTTCCCGTGACTTGTACGGCCTAGTACAATACAGTCAAGACTTGAAACCGGTTGCATGTTGTAGGGTTATGAAATAGCTTTCATTTAAGCCTGGTTTGGTCAATTTTCATTGGAGTGTGAGTGAAATATAGCTTTTTTTGTGAAAACTGCCTGTTAGCTAGGGTTTTGAGAGAAAAAATGGAATTTTGAACCATTCCACCGGTGGAAAATTATGAAGATCGATGGAATGGAGAGGTTTAGTATGTTCTTTCAGATTTTGAAATTGGGTATTGCAAGAAATGGAGTTTTGGGCGAATTTCAAGTAGCCCTAGCCTAATATCCCTATGTATTAGGCTTGTTTGAATAGGTTGAGATAGGGTTTTGAAAAAAGGTGATCTGGGTATTGTCCCAATCAACAAAATTGGTGGATTTAGACCCCATGCAATGTGTGGAGCAACTTGGAGTTGAGTTTTGGGTTTTGGATTTCATAGACTTGCTTTGCAAAATAGGGCTAATTAGGCCTAGTTGCAGCATTACCAGCGAATCATTGAGGGTGTCGTTCCAAAACAACCCTATTCCAAATAGAGATACGTTAACAGCCAAATGGGTATCTGGAATGGTAAATGGTTTGTGGGTTTGAGGCCTTCCCCAAAAGATATGATGAAAAAACCAAGTTTTGAGGGCTACTAGGAAAAGGGGACAGTTGTGAAGGAACACCAATTGTTTGTTTGTTTCATAACTTCAAAGGTGAATTGTTGAGTTAGTTTGGGGATTTTAGATTGCTCTGCATCAGAAAGTCTATAAAATCAAAGTTTTGTTTTATGAATACAATTTTTTTTCATTTTCTCACTTTTATCTTATTTCCACAATCAATAAAATCAAAGTTTCATTTTATGATTCATCAGACTTGTTATCTCAGGTTGTCATCTAAAAGATTATTGTCTCTGCCCAGTGGAAGACAAGAAAAGCCCAAAACAATAGTTTAAAAAAAAAAGCGAAGAAGGTTTCCCTCTGCATTTGAGAGGCGCAGGTATTATGATATAGTTTTTTTTTTCTTTTTGATATTTCCCCATTTTACCTTGAAATGGGAGTGGGGTTGACTTTTTTTTGGAATTGTTGGATTAAAAAGAATGGTCAACCCAAGACAAGAAAGCCTTGTTCATAAATGCTCAGGGAAACCAAATCAATTTCTTCCCCACATTGAAACAAAATGAGAATTATGAGGGACAGCTATACATATTTTTGGAAATTTAAACTCCATTCAAAGCTTGAAATTCCCCATTTGTTAAGATAGAAATTCCCAAGGATTAGTGAAACAAGAAACAACTTTTGCTTAAACTACCATCTCATCTTCACAAACAAGTTAAAATGAGACAGCTTCTCCACAGTACAAGTAGAAAAGAGAATAGGCAGAATAAATCGTTTAAAATAAATATGCATGAAATTAACCTCTCCGTAGCATCACTAACTTCCAAGGCTCAGCATGAATTTGTATTTTTTCTCCACAACATTGATGAAATTTATGCATTCATACATCAACTCACATTTGCTAAAATTAAAACCACAATAATGTCAAAGTATTGCATTATTAAACAACTATTTGTGGTGTTACATTTCTATGCAAATTTTTGTGCTGTTACATTTGTCTTCTTTTAAAATTGAAGGACTTTTAGAGGCTAGTCACTATATGCCATTGTAGATATGGACCCAAAAAGTGCAAAAGAATGGATCGCTAGAAATGTTACAGGAATGAACCCTATAGATAGTCATTGCACATTCTGGGCAATTCCTAGAGCTTGTCACCCCCTTCACTAGAAAATTGAGGTCATATCCAATAATAACCATAGCCCAATGTAATCAAATTGGAAGCAACACAAAAGTTCAATAAAAAACTGAAATTAAAAAAAGGAATATTACCTTCTCAACTGCTTTAACATTCTTTCGCCATTTCCGTCCTTTATTACCACTTCTCTCTTCTCTTTGAAGTGCTGCAGCTGCTTCTTTTATATCTCTTGCCCGCTTCCCTAAGTCAGTTGCCTCCTGCAAAAACCAAACTATTTTTTACTCTTGCCATATTGTGGTTAAAATCCCTCATCATTATCTATAAAATTAAAAATTAAAAATCACCAATTCAACAGGCTGATAGGGACCTGTGATTCAAAGTTCAAACCAACCTTGATATATTGTGCACGAGTAATAATGGCTTTTGGTCGGTGAAGGAAAGAAAATATAAGACCCAAAGGCAAACAAGCAATTCCTACTCCACCAAATATCTATGTAATAAGCATACAAACATCAAGTTAGTAATTGATGTCTCAAAAGTTCTTTGATCATACAAAGAACAACCTAACTATAACCAGTTAATAACTAATATACATATAATCTTTCTGCAAGAAATGCAATGCTGCTAAAACAGCAAAATTGTTCCCTACCAAAATGATGTTAAACAGAAATTAATATAAATATTGTCTCTTCTAGCAAGCATAAATTAAAGAGGAAAACTTTTGAAAAATTATATCCTGTAACATAGTTCCTTGATGGTGCATTAATGCCCTAAAAAAGGTATTTGTTTTTTTTCCTTTGAAATTAGAAAAACTAATAAACAAGAGGAAATATAGTGATACAAATACGATGCAATAACCAAAAAGTCGTTTCAAAAGTTCATCTTGTAATTAGGAAAATATAGCTGAGAATGGAAAGATTGCAAACTGAATCAACATTTTCTTTGTCCCCTTTCTGTGGATTAAAAATTTCCATTGACCACAATAATCTTATAAATTTGTTCAAAAACAAAGACTGCCAATTGTAACGAACAGATGATACACAACTACACATTGCTTGTCACATCTTCATTGCTCGCATTTAACAAAAAAATTGAAGTGGCTTGCAATCAGAAGTCGCAGTGTTTATATAATTAGGACATTTATGCTCATACACTTGTTAAAATGATGTTCTTAAAGTGCTAAAGATAAGAAATTAGAATCCTTGACAAAGTGATTCCACAATTAGCTCTAATCCAATACATGATTTCAGGAACATTATAACAGACAATGAATAAATATAAATGAAAACAAAACATACTGAAAATAGTACTGATCCAACAATTGTAGCAAGAGCTACAACATATTCCGGAAAGGTTGTCTGCATGGTCCAAGTAGTCTCTGATGATGCACTGGCTGAGTAAGCAGCACACTGCATAAAACCAAAGAACAATTCAAATCACCATAGACAATAATCCAAAAAAACCCAAAAAAATCTTGAAAACTTATTATAAAAATCAAAGGCATGATTTGTGTTTAAGTTTGTAAATGAACGAAAAATCATTAGAAGCATACAGAAACTTAAATTCCTTCATTCAACTCATCTCTAAAAAAAACTTGGACTCAGGACATATTGAAATTTCAGTGGCTCGTCAAATGATTGGATAATTTAAGAAACTAATACCTGTAAAGTATTGACATTTGTTCCTTGTATACAGGGACGGTTTCTTGAAAGATCAGACCAACTGCTCGGAAATGTACTTGTTGCAGATGAAAGATGCCGTACAGTGAAATCAACTTTACCAACAAGGCCTAAGTTCATAAATCATGAAATCTAAAGTAAGAATGCATAGACACATAAAACTAATTCCAAATTCAAAACCATAAATGAAAAAAATAAATGAAGATGCAAACTGTCATCTTCAGATACTGACACCATGTGTATATGCAAACTCAGAGATACTGATTTCATGAATCAGGAAACGAACAAATAGAACTGATATGCATATCCATGGTAGCATTCCATGAGTGAATAAAATAATGAATAGGATTGGTATGCACATACATAATAACATGGATAGTTTCTTGGGCAGTCCAACAGGAGTTCTCCAGCTAAGACAAAATATGTAATATGCATTTAAATTAGTTCAATGAACTTACAAAGAACACAGCTTAAAAAACTGTAGTGCTGAAGATCAGCTTGGACCATACACAAGGTGATAAGTGTCATACTTAAGAAATATTCCACCATGTGCTCACTCGATTACCTAGGACCCATGAAGTCCACTTAGTAGTTTTACATAACAAAATTGCAATACCATTTAAGGTTGGAAATAGAACAGCCAATAAGTTCCACTCTTGAAAGATCATTTTGCATCTGCCTCAATAGGAATGCATATCCTTTCATCTGAGGCCAACCTAATCATTAGCCTAAAAAATATCTATCAATGACACACAGACCATTTCAAAATGTCTCAATCAGATATTGGTTCGGACAATTCTACAAAGTAGCAATCTACTGAATCATATTTACAAAAAGCAGCCAGGGGGCTATGTCTGGTAACTCAACACGACGGCGCCAATTACTAATGGTAATCAAAGATTCTAGTTTCTACAATACCATGGAATATTCTATCATCGCCATTCTCCACTTATTTCCATTAAAAAGATACATAGAACATTGGTTCTTGTATGATGTGACACTCTGAAGAGATGTCCTAATCTCCTTGAATGGTAACACCCACCTTTAATGTGATCACCGATACATATGTGTGTGTGTGTACACGCACACACGCACACACACACACACACATATCCTATTGTGCATATAGATTTGTTTATATATACATGTGTGTATACAATATTAGTTCTAACTTCTAAGCCATTTAAAAACTTTATAATACAACATTAGCTCCATGCCATTAAATTCATACTTTATCATACTTTGATACATTCATTCCAATCACCTTACTGGGATCTATATATTGTACTTGTTCCTTTTGTAAACTTTGAAAAAGAAAGATGCTCTAAAAACAATCTAGTTTGCTCCTCACCATATAGAATGCCAAGCACGAGCCCGACGACTACAGCTGTCATAATGACCCATATCAAAGCACTAAGTACCCTTTTCCCAACGCTCCTGCCAAATGCCAAATATAAAACTTACATGTCATATTGGTAAATGAATTTCATAACATGAGTATAATTTTCTGTACTCTCCTGGCAGGCTGGCTTGCTTCATTTTACTATATAATGTAATATATAATATAACATAAACACCATAGGAATAACAGTACAATTTGGAAGCTAACTTAAAATGTTGAAAAGCCAAAGAGGATTCAGAGAGAGAGAGAGAGAGACTCACTTTTCTTGGTCTCCTTCATAGTAAAACATGGCAAATGGTATGACAAAGAACACCAATACTGCATCTAGAATATATATTGCCAACCACAGATCCTTCATAGGAAGTGTTAATTTGCATGCCCCATTGTATATTGCATGGCTGCAAGCATGTTGATTTGCAACATCTGCTGGCAACATCAGAATGGAGATTTCGGCAACTGAAAGGCCAAGAACTACCACTAGCTTTGGAAAATATGCTTGATTAAGGTCATCAGGATGTTGAAAATTAATAAGCAGGTAGATATTGAAAAGAAAAACAAGGACACACACTACTGCTGCTACCACAACCAAAGCCAAATTGAAATCTCCCATTTTTGTCCTTGCTTTTCAACTTTGCAAACACTGATCAGAACTTCTTCTGGGTAGACATAAGAGCACACTATTCTGAAGCAGACAACTTTGCTAACTTTCAGCCTCTCTTATAAAGAGTTAACTGCATATGCAAAGACCAGGTTCAATGCATAAGATGTTAATCACTTACAGACAAAAGTACAGCTTCAAAATATAGATAAGATAGAAACAAAAATACAAGGGCTACAACTCCAAGCACAATATTAAATGGAAACAGTTTCTGCAACATCAACAAAGTCTCTTTTTCAATGCTGGATACCTTGTTCCATAAAATTTGAAAAATAAAGTGTACTCAAGATTCAAGATGTCTTTTTCTCAATTCTGATGTGGGGAGTCTTGGGACTCAAACACTAACCCACACTTGTATTGATGCCAAGTTTGAACTTGGCTGACAAGAAGATATTCAACAGGTATATGCATCATGTTATGAACCTTATTTGTAATTGTTATGACAAAACTTATTTGTAATTGTTATGAACTTATGATATTCAAAATAATGCACTTCAGTCAATGTGGGCCATTATAATCTTTCTTTAAGTGTATCTTGTGGGTCCATTGACACCAAGTTTGTGGGACAAGTTTTATGGATTCATTGACACCAATGTTGTGGGACCAGTTTTGTGGGTTCATATTAGATTGAATGCACAAAGCCACAACTAATGTCTCCTTTAGAGGAGAATGGTTTGCACCCACCATAAGCAAGTTGTTACATAGTTTTGTATTTGTTATTCAAGTTTCTTCCCTGTATAAGGAGACATAATATAATTTAAGTTCAGTTTTGCATTCAATCTAATAGGTAACTGTTGGGACCCAATTCAAAACTTTGCAAAATCATCTAGGTCCTTGCCCATTTTGTGCACTTGCCCTGTTTCACCCACTGCATATAACCGATTTGAGATATTTTAAGTGGGCTGCCCCTTGGTCAATTTTTGCCTTAGTGTGGTTCAAAGTCATCCCCAATGTTCCCCTCATGTGTTGAAGTTGCTGCAAATCCAAAAAATTCCAAGTCTGAGAGGTTCTATGTCATTTTCTAGTGTTTCTAATGTTTTGCAGAAGTTCCCTCGCCTATTGGATGCATTCTATTCTTCCCACATCCGGTTCCTTCTTCCTTTTCCACCTAGAATCCTCGCAGACTTCATCATTTCCCTCGCTTCTGCTGTTTCCTTTGGTTTTCCAATTTGCGGAAATTCAACTAACTACCGAATCTTTCCTCTTTGCATCCCACAAGTATGTGCCTCCGGTCATGCATAAAATCCCACAAACTCCATTGGGCCCTTTGTCATTTTCACTACGCCCATTTCTTCCATTTGCGGATTCCAACTGGGTTACCGGACTTCACATTTTAAGTTTTAATATCCGGTCCTTCCCTCCTATTCTAATATCCAGTTCCACATCCCAGTTACGCATTTCTTCCTTTCATCCCCTTTCCTCTGTGTTGCAGACTTTCCCTCCCAGACAAGATATCTTCACCTTCACTTCCCACATCTACTTCCATCCTTCAATTCTACATAACTTTCCCACAAGGTTGCTTCACCCTGTTCTAACATCTAGTTCCCCTTTCCTTTCCTGCATTCCTTCCCAATACCTTTTGCAAAATTTCTCCTTGCACCCGAACTTCTTCCAATTGGTCCATCCACTTCCCACTTCCTGTTTCGAGTCGAATTCTCGCAACTTTCCCGCACCTTCGTATCTTCCATTTTTCCTCCTTGTGTGAACTTGCCTCCTTGGACTTCAGGATTTCTTCCCTTTGTCTCATATCCCTTCATGTTGCCATGTTTCCCATTCAAACCCTAAATCCCTTCGCACATTCGAATCACTCATATTCTCCTTTGCGAAAACCCGATAGACTTTTGGATTTCCTTCGTGCCTTTGTGAACCCAATTCCATCTCCCTTTCCAGCTTCCTTTCCTCATTCATTTCCTTCCTTTGCGGAATTTCTCCTTCCTAGAAGACCTCTTCCCTCTGCTTCCTATGTCTTATACCCCACTGAATTTCAACAAATTCTACCAAACTCCTATGAAACACTTCAACAACCTCCCAGAACACCATTAGTGTCAAATTTGACCCCTGCAACTTCTAAAAGGCATTTTTCCCACCCAAACACCATTGTTCATTTCAAGGGTGTGACTCCAAGTGCAAATTTCTAATAGAATTCAAGGTGTAAATTTTACACAAAAATAATATTATTCTTCAATTCCACACACTACTTATTCAATAAGATATTACAAATATATAGGATGAGTATTCTAATTCCTATAACAACTCCACTAACTTCTCACACTATATCTAGGTAGGTTGTTCAACCACCTTAACTCTCTCCCTCTTATTTTCACTCCTAAATCTCTACGTGAGTTGTGTTAACAATTCACTTACATTATTAGACTCACAATAATATTAAGTTGTTTCTCAACAACTTAATATTAATTTAAATAACTTCATTTTATTACACATACTAATAATGCTAATTTACTAAAACCCCCACTTAGTGCGAACATGGGGAGAAAGTACATCACATGAATTTGAAACAAAATCGTATGACTATGCATACTTTTAGGTCTGCATACTACTATCTA
The DNA here is from genome assembly GCA_027924645.1 of Cunninghamia lanceolata. Classification (NCBI taxonomy): domain Eukaryota; kingdom Viridiplantae; phylum Streptophyta; class Pinopsida; order Cupressales; family Cupressaceae; genus Cunninghamia; species Cunninghamia lanceolata. Next base: position 5,361,928 of record BSBN01000556.1, on the reverse strand, counting down.
GATCTTGTTGCATATGATCACCTACATACGAGAACTTATCCCGCTTTCACTTCGAGTGAACTCATCACCGAGCGACCACACTTCTAAGAAGTCTAGCAGTCAAAGGATGTCTATAGCTAGTTGCTCTCCTATACAACTATTTAAAATATCAATGATATCTACATTCTCCTTCTTTCAAACTTAATAGGAGAATGTTTACAATGTTCTCAATTGTAGCCACTGTTGTTGACCGTTGCCACACAATCTCTAATAGCATAGGAAATTAGCACTGCCACTAGAAGGTAGCCTTGACTTTAGACAATTTGGTGCAAGTAGTTTTGTCACTAAAACAATTTTGCAACCCCATCACTAGTGACTGACGAGAGGTCGCTAATTGTCCTCCAACCTCCTATGCCTCCATCCTCCAGTAGGTTTACTACTTAATTAGCAAATTTGGCTTATAGGCTCAGTGATATAATGCCCCCCCACAAGATGGACGTCGCGTACAAGCGATAATGCGTCCAATTACAATTGAGGCAATTTTAATTTTTTTTTTAATTTTTCAACACTTTTGGATTTTGAAAAACATACTTTTGATGACTCGACAATTAATGACTCTTGAAAATGGACTCTAATCTAAAATGACACAATTTGACTTTGACTTGACACAAAATATCTCTATAAAAACTAATAAGACACCTTGAGAATTTAAAAACTTAAACTAAATAATACAAAATTACTAATTTAAATGACTCAATTGAATACCAATCGACTTAATTACAAAACACAACTTGACACCTAAGCCTAATACATAAATTCTTAACATTTGGAACAAGATGAAGTATTTGATCAATAGCCCTACAACCATTTAAACTTTGTCACTTCAGGCATACCAGCTAAAGCATCATGAAGAATAACCAAATAATCCTCCTCTCGATTTGCATATTCAAGACAAACACATAATGTGTCAATATTGGCAATACTCCAAATGGGGGATCTGAATCGACAAGGGCCTAATACCTTTGCCTCACAAGGAACAGAACACACAATTAAACGCCCAAGCCCTTGATACAAATTTCTTCTGAATCATTTTTCTTTGGTTCATATGAGTCAAAAAGCATATTATCGATTGCACTAGGCACTGGCAACCGATGTTCTATAGCCTTCAGATTAACGCTTTCTACACCATGTGCGGCAACAACTTCATTACTTTTTGTGGGCCGTTTGTGGATCAAAAACACTCTCCATTGATGGTCATAGCGTCTGATCTCATTCAGACAGAAAAGGCCACGTTGCAGCTAAAACTACATGCGGCTATGATGCTGACACTAGTGGTGCAATGCCTCCATGATCTTGAGTGCATAAAAAATGTCTTTCATTGTTGCAAAAGAAGCTTTCAGTGATTGAAATGCCGTGAAATATGAATCGAAAGAATCTTGTACTCCAATGCCGAGAGAATTAAAAAAGTATCAATCCAGACTTCGATAAGAACCGTCCGGCTTGTTTACAAAGAGCTCAATGGCTGCAAATTTGTGGGTCTTTGATATAGGCTCGTAAGGCACAACTACCCCGCATACCAGAAATGCAAAGATAAGAGCCTTCTCAGTCATTTCAGTAATGACCACGATCAAGAAGGACTCGTTAAGACATTCGCCGAAGAACCATACGCAGCTCCTAGGTTTTACTACACCGCACACTGAACCATAAAATCTCAAACATTGCTCTTTGACTATACTACACTACATACTTTAATATGATCAAGCATTCCTACGACTAGGAAGCTACGTAGAACGGATCTACACAGATTCGCATACGCAAACTAATAGGTAATTTTGACATAATTGGGTGGGAGAAAAATCTCACCAGCCCATCTCTCCAAACCGCTCTGATACCATAATAGAATTCAGGGTATAAATTTTACACAAAAATAATATTATTCTTCACTTCCACACACTACTCATTCAATAAGATATTACAAATATATAGGATGAGTATTCTAACTCCTATAACAACTCCACTAATTTCTCACACTATATCTAGGTAGGTTGTTCAACTACCTTAACTCTCTCCCTCCTATTTTCACTCCTAAATCTCTACATGAGTTGTGTTAACAACTCACTTACATTATTAGGCTCACAATAATATTAAGTTGTTTCTCAACAACTTAATATTAATTTACATAACTTCATTTTATTAGACATACTAATAATGTTAATTTAAACACCCATGTGAACACTAATTTCTAACAATTTCAATCAGCGGATGGTGACGGTAGGTGGTCGCCATGAATGAGATGCGGATTTCACGGATTTTTTTCAGTTTGCATTCATTGCCGTGACATCGTGTAGTACGTCAAATTCCCACAAGCGACCTAGGGCAAGAAATTTCAAAAGCTATAAATACAAGTTTGTTCCTCATTCAAATGGTTGGTCGTCCAGCCAATTTTCTAGACTACAAGTGCTTCAAGTTGATTCTAAGGCATCGAGCAATGTTTGTCTTGTTTGTAGGGGGTAGGAATACTTTTTGTAAATCGTAGGAAGACTCTTCAACGCATGTACGCATGTAATGGTATGTCTCTATGGCAGTTTGGAATGATTTAGGGGAATGCATAATTGCAGTTATGTATTTTATTTTTCTCTTACCACATTTGTTGGTACGATTGTAATAAGGGTTTGATTTATGTGTGACAGCATCTAATGCATTGCAAAGCTTTTGTAATGGTCTTTCCTTTGTTCCATATGGGTTATTGCAATTTTGAAATGGATTATTAAATATGTCCATTGTATGTGATATAAACTTAGATTTGTATGTAAATGCACATCTAGTTCCATTTATGTTTTGTGGATGCATTTACTTTCTTCCTTACAGTCCATGATGTCATGTTCCCTCCCCTATATGCCGACCAAAGACATTGAAATGGAATCACATCAATGGTAAACAAAGCATTGATAGAAGAAAGCCAGGCAATCTGCAACGACTTAATAAATTAAAAGACAAGGTACATATTTCTACATGAACAAAGACTATTAAGATATGAGACTAAGATTGGTGAAACAACAAGTAGCATTAAGGCTGCAATGAATTAAAGACATAAACAATATGCTAATTAGAGGCTGCGATTCCACAAGACTTAAGTTACATAATATCAGTGAATAACAATGAATGGAAGCAATGATCAATAACTAAAAGTGTGACTTATTACTGCTAAGGAGTACAATCAACATAAAGGTAAGCTTGTTAAGAGGAGCGCCCAAGAACATGAGTCAGAAGGAAACACTGATTAATTTAAAAGGGTGGACAGCAAAAGCAACAATTAATACCAAAAGATGGGCAGCGACTTAGTAAATGGACAGCAGCGATCATGATTAAGGATCGTGTATCTTTTAAAGGGTCATCTTCCTTCCAAGAGACACCTCTCTTCATAGAGGTTTTAAAGTATAAATTGGTGGGCGCAAAGGAGGACGAGAATATAGAAAAAATATATATATATATATAATATATTCAATCAATAGGAAACAGAGATACAGATCTGCAATCAAGATATAAAGGCGGAATATACATTATTTATTGAAGATCTAATCTACAGATATAAAGAGGGAAAAGCAAGCAAGCAGCAAGCAATTAGAATATAAATAACCATTGAATTGTGGAATATAAAAGGCAGACCGTCTCATCATAAATCGCAGATTCAGATCTACAAATATATATAGATATATTCGAGGACATTATATTATCGAGCATCATATAGAATATTGTGTGATAGGTCAGCTTTGAATCCATATAAATATTTCTTTGTTATCTTTAATATGACAACCCATCATAGGAGGGAAATGACAAACAAACCAGAGGCAAGCAGTCCTGCCATAACCCCCTAAGGCTTGCTTGGGGGCAAGTCTGATCTGCACCCCATCCATGCCCCCCGTAAGGGCCTGTATGGAGGCTTTGTATGACAGCTTGATCCTACCAAACCCCAGTTAGGGCCTGTATGGAGGAACTGAACATGTGATCTGCCATGCCCCCAGTAAGGGCCTACATGGAGGCATCATGTGCCAATGAATGTCTTTGTCATGTCCCTATAATGATTTATAATTGAATCGTTTATTTAAATAATAAGTTAGCCTTATATAAACTAAATATATAATATATTTATTTAAAATATATTATTAATATGTATTAGTTAATAAATAATATTATTAATTTAATATAATTTAAATATTATAAAATATATGAAATATATATATTTAATTAACTAGATATATTATAAATATAAATATTTTAATATAATATTTATGTGAATAATTAATAAGATATATTAATATATATAAAAATAAATATTATGAAGAGTCTTACCCATTAAAATTAGAAAGTAAAGTAAAATGGAAAGTAAAGTAATTTGTAATAAGGCAAAGTGGTTAACCAAAAGGTCAAATTCAAAATAAAATCATATAAAGATAAAAGTCTAATAAGACAAAAATATTATTTATACTTAATAACAAATGTATTTATTTATACTATATATATTATATAAATAATGTACTTTAAAATGATTAAGGGGAGGCCGAAGGAGGATATTTATAAGTGCAGCGATTAAGTTGGTTGACACCAGTGATCACATAAATAAATAATATATTATAAATATATCTAATAATATAAATACAAATATTATTATTATTATCTTATATTGTAATATAAATATCAATAATATAATATAAATCATATATCATTTATTATGATATAAATGATATAATATAAATAATATAAAATAAATAATATATCATTTATTATAATGATATAATATAAATACAAATAATATAAATAAATAATAATATAAATAAACATCTTTTAACCTATCCTCTTATGATAAGGGAGTTACGTATGGTTAGAACTAGTTTTACCACGAAAGGGAATTAATGTAAAGTAATAAAAATTATAAGAGGGTAAGTATGTCTTTTACCACCAAGCATAATAAGAGACATGCCTCTTTGAACATATCCCTTGAAAGGGAAATAAATAAACGTTGTGAGATAGAAGTAAAACATCATCGGGAGAAAATATAAAAAAGAGTATATATTTCTGAGTCATAAGTAGGAAAGATATCATAAATTAATATATAGAGATATGTACATCAATAGTAAAAGGGGTGTGGAAATATATATTATAAAATATATAAACAGCAACAACAATACAATAAAAATTATATTACGGCAGCATAGGTAAGGAATCCCAGGTAAAGCTACAACAGGTAAGTAAGTATTTATATTTACTTATTGAATTTATGATTTGTAAGAATTTATATTTACTTGTTCAATTTATAACTTGTAAGATATAAATGATAAGGTTATTAAGTAGGAACTGATATAATACCACAGGTATGACAGTACATTGTTTCCCTTACTTGTATTAATGTTCAGTATAACACTGCATTTATTTACAGCCAGTTCTGAGCAATATAATTCATGCATGGACAGTCATATGTAATATTCACTAACTATGTAATCTATATACCATTCATTAACCACATATGGGATCAATGAAGGGTGACATGTCTAGTATATCATTCATAGTTGATGTATTGGTCTTGGCTACCTAGAGTACCAAGAATCCTCACAGATGCCTTAGCCTCAAAAATACACCAAGTAGTTCTTGAATAAGGATGGGAGACAAACATAGCCTACGATGAACAACAACATGCTACACCCTATCTACCCCATATGGTGTTAAGGAATAGTATATAAGTTATAGAGAAGAAGTATATGTTGCTAAGATCATAAAGATAGCATGTGAAATGTCATGATAAATGGTGAACAATGAACATATGAATTGCATAGTGTAACAGTACCAATAGCTGATTGTGATAGCATGAGATCATTATAAATTATGAATTGTTTACATTGCAATCAGTTTAGTTAGATTATGTAATGAGTATGAAATATTTATGTCCATTTTCATTATAATGAACTAAGGAAAGGTTAAATGAATACAAAGAGTATAAGTACATAAAAGGCATGAATTCCTAAAATAGAGGAAGGCAATAATGTTAATCAACTCGCCACTATGAGGAGTAGGGAAGATTAGGGGCGGGCAATCAACCAAGGATAGGTACGGGTTCATTGGTCTAGAGCACCCCTTCGAGCCCTTGTCTCAAGATGGTACCTTAGGGAGCAAGAGGTAGTCTTTTGACTTGAGTGGTCTAGAGAACCCCGAGTCAAAGGAAGGCCCTAGAGTGGCCTGGGTCTAGAGTACCCCTCGAAGGAAGAACGACCTATACCATTGGCATTGCACCCTAACGAATTCACTCTCATAAGATGGAGGATTTGATTAACAAAGGCCCAAGTAAATCTCTTCTAGGGAATCATGAAATGAATGCAATCAATCTATGATAACAAATGGTTTATGTTTATGAATAAGAACATGTGATTTCTAAGAAGAATTGTATACTAATGTTCTCTTTGGTGAGTTGAATTGTGCAAGGTTGCGAAAAATTCGGACTCACTAGAAGGGGACATTACAGTCTTGTCATCCCCACTATAATGGAGTTGAGTGAATAAATGGATTTAATTACATGATGGTTCCGAAACCCTAACCCTAAACTTGTGGTATTTGAATTTTTTGGGTAAAATTAGTATTGTTCCAATAGGGGACATTACACATGACTCTGTTGCCCAATGGAGTAGGCACCAGTCAAATTGGTGAGACATCAAAAACTCTCTTTATTTTAATCATTTGTCCTTGTTAGTTGTAAGAGTAGATTAGGGTTCCACATGCTGCCATGATTCATTGTTGCAAACCAAGGAACATCCTAAGTGAACCCAAAAAAGTAAATCATTGGAGAATCATGTCATGCATGCCTACACCTCGCACTTGTGTATAAAATGTTAAGTGAAGCCATCTATGGGAATTATAATAATTGTTATGGGACTTTTTCCCCAAAATGGAAAAGAAAGCTTTTTTATCAATAACCCTTTAAAATTAAAAGGGAGGATAAAGTTTATTTAACCCTTTATGATTAAAAGGGAGATTGAAAAAACAAAGGATATTATGATCCTTTGGTTAAAATGGAGATGAATAAAGAATATTTATAAAAACCCTTTTAAGAGGAAGGAATTATTATATTTATTAACTAATTATTAATGACAACCTTTGTGAAAGGTGTGATGGTTTAGAAACCACCCCTTAAAAGGTTATATAAGGCATTCATGTGAGACTTGGAAAAGGGCATGGAGATCACTAAAAGAAGAAGATGGTTTTGGTGGGCTATGGGCATTGGAGAAGAGGCACACAGTGTGTGTCCTCGGGGTACAGTGTACACTTGGGATTGTCCTGGTTGGGTTTGTGTGCACTTGTGTTGAGCATTTGTTCTGTTGAAGATGGCTCAAGAGCACTTGTGTTGAGCGTTTGTTCTATTAAGCACTTGTGTTCAGCATTTTCTCTATTGAGCATGGCTCTGGAGCACTCTTGTGTTGAGCATGATACGTTGTGTTTTGAATAAGAATTGTTTCTCCTGGAGTATTCCATAGCTACGAGGGCCAAGACCATTGAAATCTTCCCAGGGTGAGAGTGGCCGATCCAAGTAGGATCCAATTCAGATAAGTATTAAACTTATTGTTAATAAAAGATATTGGAATTATTATATATGGGTTTTTAATGTTAACCTAATTATGGGATCATGTTATCCAATTTGCTTTGTTAATTATTTTCTTCGGAGTTATTAAATTATCACATGTTGTAATTTACACTTGCTATTTATATCTATTTTAATATCTTTGCATATTCTAAATTATCTTAACTCTCAATTTATTAATTATAATCCGCTACAAGTAGTTAAATAACTATGGGAGAAAAGTAGCATTACAATAATGCAATCATCCATAGGTGCATATGCAAGGTCGTACTTATTAGCTTAATAAGAGGTTTTACATGCAGCTAGTTAGTTTCGACCTAATGACAAATATAGGGGTCAAGTGTACATTGCCTATTGCTGTTGTTGTTTCAATTATGATTCATCTTAATAGATTAGATGTCCTGTTAAGGATACCTCTAGGAACACCCTCCTAAGTCTAGCTGAGCTCAAAGTGAAGAAGAGCATGCCCACTCTCAGCAATTGGCATCTAATCACTCACATTTTGTTGATGAGTTGATTGATTCACCCTTCAAGACAACAAGTCCCTGGCCTTGAAGTGAGTTGATCCCTCTAGGAGCGTGAGTAGCGATTTCAAGACCCAACACGTACCAAAGCCAATCCATTGAAGTCTAGTGCTTTTGTGTGCCTTGAGAGAGACGGAGTGGTTTCTACAATAGCTATTGGAATTTGTGGCAGCATCATTAAACCAACATAGTCATAAACCCGATGAGCAATAGCAACATCTCAACGGCCTGATTGCATGAGTGGTTAGCCTATAGGCTGCATAGAGGCGAGGGTTTGATCCTTGGGGATGAGCACCTAATTTTATTGGAGAAACATACCTATAAGCGCACCAGCTTCAAATAGTGAAGGCATGGCATCGATGGTTTGAGTGCTAGAGTGTGAAGGGAGACCCTGTGTGAATGAGAGGCTCACCTTAAATTAAAGTCCTCTAAATTCAACTTTCAAATTCAAAATAATCACTTTGTATTTTAGTAATTTTAAAATCACTTACTTTGTTGTTAGTGATTAAAAATGTCACGTTGTGTTTAGTGCCTTTAAAAAACCCCACTTTGTGTTTAGTGTGTAAAATACTAAAATAATATAAAATGGGGGAAATGCAATTCAAACCTTAATTGATTTTTACAAAGTGATTTAATGCTTGGAAGAAAACCAATCCATTATTCTTTAAAAATTGAAATTGTGACTACCTGTGTTTTTTTGTGAAATTCAAAAGCAAGATTAGCTTTAGTAATCACAATATCTAGTATACAAGTCTTGCTAATGCTTGGGTCTACAAACTTGAACAGGAAAAAACTAGAGTGTATGGAGTCATAAAATACTTAATATTTGTGAGTATCAAGACATTGACTAAATAATGTTGTTGTAGATGAGAAGATATATCTCTTCTCGGATGATGGTAAATCTATGAATATGAAGGTCAATCTATATGATCAAGGAAACAAATTGTGCAAGGGGGCAAGCAAGCAAATCATGCTCTTACTTCTGCTATTTTGCAAGTATTTGAAGCTAGCACATATGATAAGGCCAAAGGAAAGACTAAACAGGAAGCTGCCATGAAGGTGGAATTCCATACCTTGATGAAAAAAACACTAGGATGTTGTTTGAATTACCACAAGGGGAAAAGTCCATCGGTTGTAAATAATTTTACAAGGTAAAATGTAAATCAAATGGTTCTTTGGACAAGTATAAAGTACAACTTGTCACGAAAGGGTATGCAAAACAAGAAGGGTAGACTATGAAAAGACCTTTGCCCCCACTACAAAGATGGTAACCTTTTGGCTGGTTTATCTCAAATGTTGCTTAGTTTGGATGGAGGGTTTATCAAATGGATGTTAAAAGCATCTTCCCAAATGGAGACTTGGCAAAGAAGGTCTACATGGTTTGCCACAATGATTCTAGAATCTTGGAAGAGGTATAGTTTGCATATTGGTTAAGTCCTTGTATGGACATAAACAGGCTACTTAAGCTTGGCATTCTAAAATTGATCAACAACTTAGAGATTCAAGTTTTAGAAGAAGATATTATGGTCCCAATCTCTAAATCATCAGTGATGATGAAATAGTGATTCTAATTCTCTGTCTATTATCTTGCCATCACCAAGAGCAGGGCCAATAGTATTCAACCAATGAATTCTCATATATGTTCTATTTTTGACATGACATATATCGACCTCCTACATTATTGTTTAGATGTAGACTTTTGGCAACTTGATCATCCTATTTTTGTATCACAAACTAAGTATGCCAAAGCATTTCTAGAAAAGTTCAAAAATCCAAAATCTATACCTATGGAAGTTGGGATTAGACTCTTCACTTACACAGATTCACCTCCATTCACTAATCAATGTATTGTCAATTGATGGATAGTGTTGGGATTTGGGTGATATTCACCTACAAAGAGTTCCTGAAGTACAAGTTTGTCTACAGAACACAATGCGGTAAGATAATGTGAGTTTAAAATGCTGTGGTACAATATAAATGTTGGTTTACATGTGGTGATGTTGTGGAAGTAACCACAAGTCATTTGGAAGAGAACTTACAATTGCATATAAAAAACAATGTTGTTGGAAACATGAATAGCAATGCAGGAGCACTTGCGGCAGAGCTGGAGTTCATGTGGAACTATATGAGAGCAAGATAATGTTTTATAAGATGACATAAGGTACCGCAAGCAATCATAAGTAATAAAATGTTTGTCTGAGCTACTGCAAGCTTGGAGCTAGTAGTGGTGGCTATACAAGAAAACATGAACTCATCAGCAATGTTAAGTAAGCAACTATTGACTTATAGCATGCAACATCGGCTACATATACACAATAATTATACATCATGTTTGGTGATATGTGCGGTATGTTGACATCATAATATGGTCGGAATATAGTTGTGTGACTCTTGGTATTCCGAGTGTTGGTTAGACAATTAAACAATTGGGGTTCCATGTTTATATCTATATGTATCACCTTGTGTGAAGGTGCCAAGCGTGGACAAGTTGGAAAAAGTTAGTGTTGGCTAAAATATTGTTGGTGTGAGACATTTGAGCGATTGTAGAATCGCATGTTGTAGATTGAGACTTTGTAAAAGACTACTTGTATCGAATGCTTGATTATGTATAATATAACGGTGACTGTCTTTTGGTGGTGGGTTTTCTCCCATAAGGGTTTCCCACATAAATCTTTGAGCCTTGTATAATCTTGTGTATGCATATTGTTCCATGTACTTCTGTCAATGTTGTTAGGTAGATTTTGCCAATACTGTTGACTTTTTTGGATCAAATTATTGTAAGTTTCTTTATCCCATTCTATCTGTCATCTGCAACAGGGGTGCAAATCCCCCACAAATAGTTTGATTTATCTTAGTAACACTCAACCAGAGCTGTTTAGAAATGAGATGTCTTTCTCAATTCATGTCCAAGCCAAGAGAAGAACATTAGCAAGCTACAAAACAAGTGCTTTGATGTGTCAACAAAGCCCTTGACTTTGGCAGTTTATACCAACAATCTCCAGATTTCATGTTATTCAGATATATTGATTCTGATTGGGCTGGAGCAGTTGATACTATAAATTCTACAACAGATTATGTGTTTACTCCTGGATCCACTTATCAAAGCAAGCTGCAACATGCAGTTGTCTTATCTTCCACTAAAGCAGACTATAAGGTATTTTCAATAAAGGTTGTGCGGCAACATGGTTGTGAAGGATATTGGTCCATCTCCAACTTGACCAAACAACACCAACCTCACTTTTTCTCTGTGATAATCAAAATGTGCTCAAGATGGCAAAGAACTCAGCCTATCATGCAAGAACCAAGCATATTGAAGTTCATCATAATAAATTCATTCAAAGTTGGTTCATAATGAAGACGTATGTGTTTAATATTGTCCTATAGAGAAGCAAACTGCTAACACAATAACTTAACCCCTTGGCCAAGATAAATTTGTCAAATTTAGAGATAAACTTGGGATTTTATCTGGTTTAATCATTAAGGGGGGATATTATATAGGAAAACTAATAGTTCATTGACACCAATTTTGTGGATTCATTAGAAACTATCCCACATGCAAGAGCAAAAAGATTCTGTAGGGAAGATGTTTAAATCAACTCTTAGGTAGTCAAGGAGGACATGTTATGCTTGGAGGAAAGAAGCTCTTGTTTACATATTTGAAGAATGTGTTTGGGGTGTTCAAACTGCCCTAGATTAGCCCCAAGTTCACATCCACAACCTCGAAGGAAAGTCTTTTATCCTTTATTAATTGCTTATGTAATTTCAAAAGGATTAAAGTTATGTTCTATTTCGAAAAAAATTTAAAATTAGAATCATAGTGTAATGTCCCCTTTCCATCAGCAAATATGGAAACCTTTTTATTTCCCGAAGGCTAACTTGTGGGTAAGGGAAATGTGGCTTTTAAAAGATTATTATAAGTTATTGAACGCTTCAACTTACAAAATAGTAATTATATAACTTATACACTTTTAAAAGTTTATCTATTGCATCCTTTAGTGGGTGTTGGATTTGGTGGGGCCCTTTCTCTGTTGACGCCTATTCAAGGCAATGCTTATGGTGGAGTGAAGCGCCTAGTTATGGGACATTTAATGAAATTTCTTTGTTTGCTGGGGCGTGGGGTTGCTGGGAGGAAAAAGATTATATTTTGACCATGCACTCATACTGGGTTTCTCCTTCATGCTGATTGAATATTGTTTTCTGCTTCTGAGTGCTTATGCTGTGAACAGAGCTCGATTGGGGATTGATTAACCTTCAGAAATTCAATGGTTTCGGTAGTGAAATACCTATCCTAGCCAGTTTGGTGTGGTTTCTCATACAGAGGACTACCTGGTGCTATCATGGGGTTTCCAAATTTTGATGTCTTCTAAGTTGAGTGGAATATCAGATATTTTGTGTGGATGACTGCAGTTCTTGTTTGTGCAAGGCATAGTTGTACCAGCAATAACATTCCTCCATGGCCGTATATCTGATTGCCGTACCACATCTCTGAGAAACCGCTTCAAGGAAGTAGTATTGTTTTCTTATGACATTTGTGTGCAGCGATACGTGTGACTGATGAGGGATTGATAGGATAAAAAGGGCATAAATGATATGAGAACAGATGCAGATATATACAGAGTGCTGAGAGGCCATATGATCCTCACATGTTACCAGACGGAGCCCATTCTATTTGTCTTTCATACTCAATAAACAATGCTTCATTGTCACTGTTGATAATACTGTTTAGTATACCATTTGCAAGGTTTTCTGAGCATAGTGTGCTGAGTATTCTCCGGCCATACATGTGAACCTGCCATACGGCCCCATGTATAACGATGCACATATATGATGGAAGATGCTATGAAGCAAGGCACCAAGGGTTAGAATAGATGTTGCTGGGAGTTTAAGGAATGTTCACACCAATGGGTAGAAGATATGAGCATAAATGGACATTTCTGGGCATTCACAGCAGTGCTGGGCTGTGATACAAAACCCTTCCTTAGCCTCAAGAAGGATTCTCTATTGTTCAAAGCTCTTCTTTTTGATCTGCAATGACATTGCTTCAGGAATCTTGAGTTATGAAGGTATTTGAATGTCTTTCCATTTTTTCATGCTTAGAGTTATAGTTCCAGCAGTGGTTGTTGTTCAAACCAGACTTATTGAACTAGCTCAGCAGCAATCTTTTATTTTAAATTGGTGTTTCTGAGTGTGCATGTGCTAATAATTTCAGTTAGATAATTTGAAAAAACTAGGGTGGACATTTCACATATATGAGTTTTTCCAAGTTTTTTTTCAGTTTCTCAGTATCTTTCTCTGCTGTCAGATGTTACAGCAGACTCAAATCAATTTGATTTTAAGTTTCCATTTCAGATTCTGAGATTTCAGACATAGTGTTTATAGCACAAAAAATCCAGAATTGTCAAAACTATAATTTTGTTTATTTTCAGACCTAGGGTTTCTACCTAGAATTTGCAGAAATGCATTCAACTACATTTGGGTTCACATCAACTGAGGAAAGAGATCCTGTTGTATTAAGATAATATCTAGTTTATTAATGGTCAATCTAGTTGTTTCCTATTAGATAGGTTTTGTTTAGCTATTTCCTATTAGATAGGCTTTATTTCCGTCTTTTATTCTACTTTCTTAGTTGTAACTTCTTACAAGCTGTCTGTCTATTCTTAGACATTGTAACTTCTCTTTAAATAGAGCATTTGCTCTTCATAAATCATTCAATATAATACAATCATATTATTGAAATCTGATCACATGGTATCAGAGCGGGTCTCAGCCTTCCTCACGGGAGGGCCCAGGATTCTGTTAGCAAAAAAAAACTTCGTGGGTTTTAAAATTCGCAAGTTCTTTTAGAACCGCGTCTGGGTCTCTTTCAAAAATCGCACGACCTATTTTCTTCTGCAGCTGTCAGCCCCGTTTTTTGGCAGTTTTTACTTCTGTTTGCAGTCACGTTTGTGGTCGGCGTTTCTTTCCAGAGGTTTTTGGCGCGATTTGGAGTTTTTGAAACATTTGATTCTGTGGTTGCAGACTTTCTTCCTGTTGCTGATCTCGTTTATGCCTGGCCACGGCTTCAACTCGCCATTTGTTTGGACACACGGGTTTCCTGCAAAGTTGTGAATTTTCTGACAGGATTCTGTGCTGAAGTTGGTCGCAATTTACATTGTTGGGTGGCGTTCTTTTTGCAGACAGTTTTTCCTGCCTCTGGTCGTGTTTTCTCTTCCTTGCAAGTTTCCTTGATAATCGTTAGGTTTTTTGCAAACGATGGGAGTTTCTTTGTTGCCGGCTATCAAATATGTTCTGATCGCTGTGTAAATCGGCGCCATTTTTGGTCGCATTTTCTGGCTTTCCTATCTCGTGGCTTCGTCTGGTAACCTGCTGGAATGGATGGCAGGATCTGGGCGGTGTTTGTTTAAGTGTGAATCGGAGGTGGTCTCTAAACCACTAGCACTTACAGCGCCTTTCACCCTAGCGCCTAACCCTAGTGCCTTTGACGGATTAAAGATTTCTTCGGAGGCTTCCTTTTGTCTTGGCTAGAATTTTTAATCACTTTGGTCGTCATTTTCTGTGTATTTCTTCATTTGCAAACTCAGAATTCGAGTTTTGAAATACGTGACAGTGGACATGCAGAAATTTTTTCCATCATGCCTCGATGTTCGTGTTCAAGATTGCTGAGCCTGTGTATTCTATGCTTTCCGTACTCTCGAGATCCGTGTTTTGAAATCCGTATTTGGATTTATCTCGAGATCTGTGCCTCCATCTCTGTGTTTCAAACTTATTCCATGTTTTCGGAATCTGTGCTTTGTAACCCGTGCAAGGGTTCTGTTCAGCTTCAGTGCCGTCTATCTGCTTCGATATTCATGCCAGAAACTTATAATCCGTCTTTTCGTGCCTCGAAAAACGTGAAGTATGGCATCTTTTTAGACAGCAGTCAAAAGTTCAACGGCAGCAAACTTTTAATCATCAGTGTTCTCTGCAGGATTTCCTCAAAGTTTGGGTTCCTGTTCCATAGCCCTGTGAATGGGGTTCTGTTTTCTGTTTTCGGCGGCTTCCTTGTTCGGCAAATGTTTTTGCCTAGTCATTGTTTATGGAGTGTTTTCTACCTTTTCGCCATGGTTCGCAGCTTTGAGGGCTTCCTTGATTTGCTCGTCATCAGCGGGACCAGTGGTCAGCGCTTCTGTTTGGCAAGCGGCCATTCTGCTTCTTTGGATCCCTTGGGATTTGTGTTTCGACACCCATTTTCCGTTTTCTGATCATGCCATCCATCTATCTTGGAAGACAATTTGTTTTGGGAGGGCATCTTGGTATAGTTAGGAAATTAACCATTAAGGGGGGGTATTAAGATAATATCTAGTTTATTAATGGTCAATCTAGTTGTTTCCTATTAGATAGGTTTTGTTTAGCTGTTTCCTATTAGATAGGCTTTATTTCCGTCTTTTATTCTGCTTTCTTAGTTGTAGCTTTTTACAAGCTGTCTGTCTTTTCTTAGACTTTTTAACTTCTCTTTAAATAGAGCATTCGCTCTTCATTGTAAGATAACCCATTCAATATAATACAATCATATTATTGAAATCTGATAACATGTTGAACCAAAGTTTAATAATCATTTTATGTAATTTCAGAAATACTAAAGTTCTGTTCTCTTTCCAGTTTAAAAATTCATTTCAAAGTTGGTTTTTTGCAATTTTTGGTTATTTTCAGTTTCATGGAACCATTCTCAGTTGTTAGACATTACATCTGATTCAAAAATATTTGGTATTGTGATGTTTCCAACTTAGGATTTGTATAAATGTAGCCAACTACAGCTGGGTTCATAACACACCACTTGAGGCAAGAGATCCTGTTGAAATGGAGTCTTTACCTAATCCCAGGATGAATCATCATAGTCCTGGGATCAATAAATGCCTAATATTCTCACCTCTGCTTAGCCAGCATGAGAATTTCTTCTACCCAGTTGAGTGTAAGCATCACTACCATGAGCTGAGAAAAAAAGCTCTGTCTATTCATAAGTTGAAGCAAATATTCCCACTATAACAAACAATAGGCCCACTGACAGAAGTTTTTGTTTCAGTATGTTCACAACTTCATATTCAATGGATGGGATAGAACAAAAAGTTGACAAGTAGGACGTTATCATACAGCCTTACAAATATGCCCAAACATTAATCAGAAAAACAAAAAAGCATGTAAGAGAGAAGTTCAGACTACCCATGTGGACAAAAGAACTCATCAAAAGAAAAAAAAATACAACCTCAGTGTGATGGGGGGGTTTTGAACCTGGGTCACGCTCTTCAAGAGTGCCCCTACATTACCATTACACCTTATCCCCTTAGACGCTAGGTAATAATTTTTAATCTCTTAGTTTGACTGAAAATTCACCTTCAAATAGCAGTTTCTAATAAGAGCCATGGGATGAGCTCAAATGGTGAAATCACTGGATTTTCAAAGAGAAGACTCGTGTTTAAATCTCTAGAAGACGTGATGGCATTACAATTAGGTGCAAATACCATATTCAACTGGCTGGGTGTGGCGTACCCCAAGACTCCCCAACGAACAAGGCCAATTTCGATGGAAGGGAAAATCCTCCTCTGAGTGGCATATGGGCCAAAGGTCGCCACGTAACAGCAATTAACAAAAGCAAAAAGGAGTATGTGATATATTAGTAATTGACCGTATGATATAAATTTCGATTTCAATTTCCATCTGACGCCGCTATCATAATTTACCACAAACATAATATGTTACAAAAATCGGTGAAATTTAAGAAAAAATTAAGCATAAGCAGGCCAAAAAAAATTCAGGGTTTCTACAATGCAGTTGAAAAAATACAAGGCGATTGAAAACCCTAAAACTGCAACCAGTGCAAAATAAACAGTTTGGCCAACATATTCCCCATTTAAGCATTGTCTATATAAATTACTAAGGAAATTTCACTAATCTAAAACAGATAAAGAGGAAGCACAAGTACCTGTTAAAATGGATCTGTTATTGTGCCGATCTGAAATGGATTATTATGTGAAAATGTGGATTTAAAGTGCAGATCAGAACCTCAACCTTGTAAACTTCGATTTGGGGGTTGACAAATGTAGGAAAGGAGGGACTAGATCGTTTTCACTCGCTACTTCCTGCAAATCTGTGTGCCAGGCAACCGCGTGAAATATTATTTTTTAAATTTGCAGACCTACATTTCTATTACTATTTCGATTTAAAATATGTTGCAGATTGCGCTGGCAATGATGTATTTTGTCGCGTACAAAACGAGTATTTTTTTAATTTCCTGAAAAATAAATAAACTTTTCCCTTTACTTCCTCTTTAGTTAAAGGGAAAGTACCAAAGGTGTTGTCAAATGGTCCATAGGTGCAAATATTTATAGACCTGTATTCATTAAATAGTATACATTTATATTTTAAAAATATATCTGGAAAGTACAGGGGAGAGATATCTAGTCTTTTGAGAATAATGGTAAACTGGTAATTCTTAATAGCGAGAAGAACTAAGAAGTGTCATTCATGTAAAGCTCTTATTTTCGAAGTATAGTAGATTCATTAGAAGATGCCAACTGAAGAAGATATTTTGATGTAAGATGCAAGATAGAATGCAAAGAAACGTGTTGTGTAAATTTTCAATTTGAGTTTCTGGAGAATAACTTGAGTAGAAAATAGTAAAAGGCCGAATAACTGGTCTTGGTTGGTTTTGGCAAGGTATCTCTCTCATTGTACAACGACACAACAAATCTAAAACAAGTGAAATTTTTTGAAATGCTTGAGAAGCCCTATATTTCATCTAATGACCATTTTGATCTTCGATTAAGCTAAAATTTCTCCATTAATGCTTTGTTGGATCTTAATTTTTGTGGGGGTCTATTCCTCTTAGTTGATTTTGGCAAGGTATTTGTCTAATTGTACCATGACACAACATATCTTACACAACTACAAATTTTGAAATGCTTGAGAAACCTTATTTTTCATCCAACATAGATTTTGATGTTAGGTTAGGCTAAAATTTCTTCATGGATGCTTTATTAGATCTTTTTAGTGTTCTTTTTGGGTTAGTTCAGATTGATTTAGAATTTAAATAACTTGCAGTAGGTACAACTTTACAATAATTTAATAATAATCAAGTACTTTTGAATATAGAGAAATGAATACACATAACAATTTAGAATGGCTACCAAATGTGAAAGGTGCATATTCGATCCAGAGAGCTTGGAGTGCATTCCATAGAGCTCGGAGTGCATGTACACCATCCCATACAATATTTCTAAGAGTAAAATTGGAGTCTCTCTATTGAGATATTGAAGGAATTTAGGTATTAAAAATGGGGATTTTTTAATAGCAAAAGTACCTTTTTAAAATTGTTATGTAACTTTTTAATTTTGTTGTACTTCCAAAGTTATTTTAAACATGAACTATGTAAGTTGTTTTTTAAAACATTTTCTTAACTATTAATAAGCTATTTTTAAGACATTTCGATTTTTCAATTCTTGCGTAAGTTATTTTTAAAGATATTTTTTTAATTGTTGTAAGTTTTTTAAACATTTTTCACTTATTAAATATGTTATTTTTTTAAAACATATTTTAATTATTTAGGTCCTTTATATCACCTTTAGGATTTTTTGCTTTATGGGTAGAGGCATCCAAATTTTTATTTTTGAATCCCTTGGGATGAGTGGAAGTTTCATGTTTAGATGATGTGTGCATTTGTTGATCATGATTAGGAATTGGAAGTAGTGGAGGTAAATTGGATGGAGGGATATTAGGAGTTGGAAGAAGTGGAGGTAAAGTGGATGGTGGAAGGTGTATGGTCAGATGCTTTTTAGACTTGTAGGATAATGGAGGAGGAATGGCAACATATGTTTTGGGGGTATGATAGGATTTATGGGATTTGGGATGAAAAGGAGTGGATTTAAAAGGCATGAAGGAAGTACCAACATCTTGAGATTATTTACCTTGGGGTGTATATCCAAGGCCATACGAACGTGGAGGGACTTTGACATGGATGGGATCCCAAATATTCTCAAGATTGTGATCAGTAAATGCCCATCACTCTTCTCATGATTGTGATATTCTCAAGATTGTGTGATAGGCATGAGGACCTTTAGGATTTTTTGCTTTATGGGTAGAGGCATCCAAATTTTTATTTTTGAATCCCTTGGGATGAGTGGAAGTTTCATGTTTAGATGATGTGTGTATTTCTTGATCATGATTAGGAATTCAAAGTACTGGAAGTAAATTGGATGGAGGGATATTAGGAGTTGGAAGAAGTGGAGGTAAAGTGGATGGTGGAAGGTGTATGGTCAGATGCTTTTTAGACTTGTAGGATAATGGAGGAGGAATGGCAACATATGTTTTGGGGGTATGATAAGATTTATAGGATTTGGGATGAAAAGGAGTGGATTTAAGAGGCATAGAGGAAGTGCCAACATCTTGAGATTGTTTACCTTGGGGTGTATATCCAAGGCCATATGAACATGGAGGGACTTTGTCATGGATGGGCTCCAAAATACCTTGTTCATGAAGGCTTGAGCCTTTACCTTGATAGTTAATGTTTTGGAGTATGCACTAGACAATGGGATTATAGGTGTTTTTGACACTAGACTTGAGCTTATTATTTAATGGAGAAGATGAGGTGGTGGATAAAGGTTGTTTCTTTCCTAAGGAAGAACACTCATGGATAAAGGTGGTAAGGCCAAGGGGATATGATATTGGATTTGCAACATGGTTGATATTGAATGAAGAGGGATCATTAGGATCTTGATTATCGTTAAGATCCAAGCTATTTGTTTGATCATCTATGTTTGCTTGGGAGCCAAGTGTCTCATCAATGGGAGTGAATGTTTTTAGATCATGGATAGGGCTAGATGGAAGATGTATAGGAACAATTTGGATTTCTTGCTCATGGATAATTATGTGATTATGGATAGATGGAGGGATAAGCTCTTGACCATGGAATGCATAAAGCTGACTAATAGGGTCATCATGGCTTTCTTGATCGTAGATGGGAGCTTTATCATAAATGGGATTAAGTGTGCTATGGATGGGTTGAGTGGAAGGGATATGATCTTGACTAGGATGAGGTGCTTAGAATTTAAAACTCTTGACATAACTCCTGTGGTTTGATGGAAGTGGATGTGGGAGACGTTTGGATAGGCTTCATAGGTTGTGGACTACATGATGGGGTTGAAGGCTCTTTGATAGGATTATGAATAGGTGTTGGATGACATAGTTGATTCCTTGCTAGTAGCCCTTGGATCACATCCTTAATTAGGGTGGAAGTTGTAGGCTTAGGATTAGGATTAGGTGGAGAGATACTAGGATTTGATGGTGGATTAGGAGTGGATAGGTCCCATGGTGAAGGAATAAAAGGGATGGAAGATGTTGTAGGCTTAGAATTTTTATTTTGATTGGATGAAAGGTCAAAGGGATTGGATGAACTGGAAGATTTGGATTTGCTTTTGCATGATTTGAATGTAGGACATGGAGTTGATGGAGGATTAGATGGTAGAAGATACTTATAGGATGGGTAGGCTAGATTGGTGTCTCACTTGTCAATGGTAGCATAAGGACCTAAAGGCATTTTATCTTGTTGCAAGGGGTGACTTAGGCTCACATGTTCTTGTTGTGAAGTGGATTTATATGGATGTTGGTTTGCATTGAGAGAAGTGGGATTGGTTGATGTGGAATTGATTTGATATGTAGATGGATTGGGTTTTGGACTTGTCTCATCACTAGAACTTGAAGGACGGCCCCATCGGAGTATGAGTTTAGGTCTTCGATTGTTCTCATTGTTGGGACTAGAAGGAGTGCCTCCTCGGAGTATGAGTCTGGGTCTTGGATTGGGCATAGGCTTGCTAAGGATCAGGGCCATTTTGACAAGTGATTGACTAGGAAGACGATGTGGAATGATTAGGATATGATTAGGGTGACTTGACTTAGAATTAATGTTTATGGCAAGGATGTTTAGAATGATGTGGAATGTTTAGAATTATGTGTTTATGTGTTTGTGTTGATAGCTTGATTTGGCAATGTTTCAAACAACTAAGTTCACATATGCATGCATGAATCACACACACGACACATAAGCAAGTTTGACTTTGAAATTTGAATGTTGTGATTAGGCAAGCACTTGAAGACACATCAATAAGCCTAAGATTAGTCAAGTGGGTGTGGCCAAATAGGTCTTACTCTAGGATGCACAAGTTTGACTAAGGATGTCCCCAATATATACGAGGTATGGGGGACCAATTCCATGAAATGAAAGTGAAATAATGTCACACAACCTGGAGAAAGGGGTAACCCAGCCTTCACCTTCACTTCCCCAAGGTATAAAGTTCTTGGGGGATTACCCCAAGTGACAAGATTTCAACTTCCAAGAGGGTGTCTTTCAATTCACACCTTGCTATTTAGACTCCGTCAGAACGCTAGAGTTGAGGTCATCCTTTGGAGTGGTGTGTCTCCAAGTAGGCCTCCTAGGAAGGGTGACAAAAGCAATTTCAATGTGAATGCAAACAAATGTTCATTTTAGATCCGAAATCCAAATGTGAGAGCAAACAAGATGTTCTTTTTAAGCCCCAAATTGAAATGTGAAGGCAAATAAAGATTGATTGATGAAATGAAAGATGAAAGATGAAATGAGTGCACCTAGAAAATTCTCTTTCCAATCTACTGTTGTAGCTGATGTTGTTGTTGTTATAGCCCCTTGTGATCACCTAGAAGCCACAAAAAGCAAGAAAGAACAAGTAAACTTGCAAAGCAAAGCGTTATGTAAAAAATGAAGAATCTAATGAAATTTGATGTAGATGAATAGTGATAGCAAAATGAATGACATGAACAAATTCTAGGCGAAATTCTATGTTGTTTGAAAAAAATTCGCAGAAATTGAATGAAAATTGCAATAGTTATGCTTGTTTGAAGTTCAAATCTAAGGTTGACTTTGAGTAGAAAAAACCAGATGAAAATGGTACAGTCACCTAAAAATTTCTTTGCCACAGCATAGCTGGGCAAAACAGCTTCTTGACGCCACTTGTTTTGTGGAATTTTTACCTGTTATGCAGAAGTTATGAAGAAAAGAAAAAAAGAGCCCTATTAGGGCTTGAGGAGAGAGGAGACAAGCGTAACTGTCAAGGACAGACTGCTAGCGGTCAGAGGGCAACTTGGTCACATGCAGGTGGCTAACAAGCTATAGTTTATCCTGAAGGTTATCTGTTAGCGCCACCCCTGGTCACCCATGTGACCAAGGGCTAAAACTGGGCAAAAATAAAAAGACAGGAATGGGGACCGACAACCCCCTTTCCCTGGTCACGAATGTGACCACCGGTATTATGATTGGCATAGGGCTAAGGACGTGGGAGCAAAGAGACTAGTGGATTAGGAGGTGACTATGGAGTTAGGATTTCGATCAGGCGTTTGGGGAGGCAGTGCAGAGGTGTGGTCGGCGAATCTTCTAGCGAAGGTAGAGTTTGAATGGCGACCGCAACTGAAGGGGAGACGACTAAGTGAAGAAAATGCTGACAGAAACAGTACAGGGGTCACAGGAGTGGTAGCAACAGTGGATCAGAGACAGATGGAGGGCAGCAACTAGAGATGTTCAGAGGTCGACAGAAAGGTTTTCAATGGTGGCGACGAGTTTGTGACAGCGACGATGGATGCATCGACGAAAGCAAAGAAGGATGGCAGGAGTGTCAACAGTCTGAAGTTCATGGTCAGCAATTTAGGGTTTAAAAGGGGGGTCGAAGGTCTGTGTTTAGAAAGACAGCGACCGATAAGAGAGGCGGTGACCACACAGAAGGTGGCGACCACACAAAAGAGGGGTGGTGACTGGTGAATCAGAGATTTAGGAAAGGTGGCGACGGTGAATGCAGAGGCAGCGACATGCTTTTTAGGGTTGTTATTGGAGTTTGTGAACAGAGGGTTGAGCTGTGATTAGGGTTTTTAAACCTGCAACACAAATTTAACCTGCAACAGATAAAATCAGACAAATTTTTAAAACCAACAATTAAACAAAATGTCACTTGCTGAATGAATCTAAAACTAGTATTGCGACCAGAGGTCCCTACGCAAGTCGTACGAGTCCGTATGAATCCATATAGTACGACCCTGTGACAGGGGCTGAAACTTAAAAAAAATTGGTGACAATATACTAAGTGTTATATGTCGTTTTTCACCTGTGAGGCCTCTCAGACGCAATAGTGAAGTCTATTTCAGGCCAGGGAGCAACCTATGAAAGTTGATCACCAAAATTTGATAAAAAAATGTTAGATTCACGTTGGGTTCACCAAATGTAATAGGGGAAAATTAGAGCTATGAATCACAAACAACAATCAGTAAACCCTAACAGCACAATGGAGCATAAAATAGACATAGAAATCCAAATGACAAAGCAAACCAAAACCAAATCTTTATGCTAAGCTTGGCTCTCCTCCATTGCTCTTCTCCATTTTGCATAGGATACAAAATATCGAAGGATGAATGTTGATTGCTCACTATTTCAGTAGCATAATAATAGCATGAGGATGAGAAGAATGAAGCCCCGATATCATTTCGGTAGCATGGTGTTACTTGAAAATGGCTCTCCCAAATGGCTTGGGTGAGGGTTGATTTATAGGAAATGAGTGATTTGAATTGATGGCTAAGATTGAAAGTTGATTTGAACAATGTGGACGATTGAGATTGAATAGGGTTTCCCTCTTACAAGGAGTTGTAGTCATGTGACAAGTGTGCAGATGAGGTGAAAGGTGAAGACTAATTCAAATATTTTATTTGAATTAGTTGGACATGTGAAGAGGGGTAATTTAAATAAATATTTTATTTATTTAAACTAGAAGAAAGGTGGGAAATTAATTAAATAAATAGGATTTGTCTAATTAATTGACAAGTGGGATAAATGGGAATTAGGATGGGAAATTAATTAATTAAACATGATTTACTTAATTAATTGGCTAATGAAAGGGATCTAGGACAAAATGCCATAAGATGTCTTACTTAATGTGTCGACAAGGTGATGTTGTAAGACATGGACAATTTTAGGTGTCTACAACATTATTTACCGAGTTCCTCCAAAAAGCTCTTTAAATAAAGAATGCTAAGATTTGGCCTCCCTACATGTTTGAGCATCTTGTGTACACAATGATAGATTAAAAATAATTATATTTTTAGAATCAATTCCACACATTCCTTTTTTTTTATGGTGGATTATACTTATAGTTCAAGATTTCAAGTTCATGTAAATTTATTTATTAAGGTTATGTGATTTTCATTTTTTTTAATTCTTTGTATTATGATTACTTCATTCTACTTGTGTCAACATACTTTTCTTCCAGAGGTTTCAAAACATACACACAAACTACTACAATCAATTCAAACCCTGGATGCTTGAATTTTTATCTACATACATAAATGCTCTACCTAAATCTAATGAGCTTGCTAATTAAATCTAATGATCTTACTTTCCATTATTAGAATTTCTAATATAAAAAACTTTATTTATGTAATTTTGTAACATAGTGAAACTTACCAAAGCATAATATATATTACACAATATTCAAATGCTTTGGCTTCCCAATGCAATATTTTAGCATCAACATTCAATAATCCAAAACCAAAAATTACTTTAGAAATAATGTTTATGATTTGGGGTTACATAAATGTACAAATAAACACCATGAATGTTATTTTCAGTACAACTATTTATCCTCTTATTTGCTACTTCAAACCATCAAAGAAGAAAATAATTACTAAAAGCTTCCCTTATACAAAACTAAAGGATTACGACCCTTTAAACAAACTAAATCCCTTAACACTAAAACATTTGATAAACATTGATTCAAAATAGAGAGAAGAAGATCAAACATCAACAAACTTGGTAACAACCTTTGTAGTTGTCCGAATCTCCTATATATTGATGATGTTCTTCTTATTATGGCAAGAAAAGTTGGTTCCTCGCTAGCAATTTTCTCAAAGATGTCACTGATAAATTTGTTTATAATTCCCATGGCCTTGCTGGAAATAATGGTATGGGGTGCACTTAAGAACTTTAAACAAGTAGATCTTATAGATCTGGTTGCTCTTTTTATTTTTGTTATTACCTTTCTCATCTTCAATATTTTTGGGGGTCTTCTTTTCAACCTTGGGAACCTTCTTTTTTCTAGAGATTTCTCAACCATGGGCTTTTTATCTGTGATGGCCCTCTCTTTCTTTCTTGCCATTGATAAGCACTACAAAAATTATAGAGTCAAATTAGAAATAAAATTTTGGATAAATAATTTGAAGAAACATGAATAAATGAGCTATGATAAAGTGATTGTGAAAGAGTTAATTACTCCCATTCAATATTTCAAATGAAGCATTGTAGACAAGTTTCAACCCAATAACCATCGAATAGTTTAGTTTGGTTGTTGCAAATAGATCTTCATTCACTCAACATGTCTTGATTGGCCAAATTAACCAATGAATGGTTTAGTTTGATTGTTGCAACTAGACCTTCATTCACCTAACATGTCTTGATTGGTTGGTGGACAAAATAATCCCAACAACCAATTTAAGCATCGTACATTTTGTAATGTCCACTCGTACACAAAGGTACAAGTGGGCATACATAAGCGGAAATACAATTTTTTTCTAATTAAACATTTGGAAAGGTTGAAATTTAAACTTCTTTTTAATTAAAAGAATCTTTTACCTATGTTTTCCTCTAACAACCACACGTTGATGAAGGGGAAACACTTTGAGTCAACTTCTCCACAAGGTTTCTAAATACATAAATAAACATGTTACTCTCGCAATAAAATTATTAGCAAGAAAATTAACCTAATTATTACTTATTCTAGTCACTTTAATTTTATAGATATAATTTTGTTAACAAAATGAAGTTATCATTTATACATTAAAGAATAATGTTTTCCATTCAAAGTTGTTACATTTTCAAAAGTAAATGCTAAGATATTTATTTCTCTAGAACATTCAAATAAAATTCTTAGTAAACATTATGACGACAAGGTTAGGAAATAATTAAAAAATTCTACCTAAGTAATTTTCTACCATAACAATGTAATCAACCACTACTCCAAATTAATATAGTTTAATAAAGTTAATTAGTATGATAAAATTCAAATAGACATAAAATAATCCAACAATATTTTTAAATATAGATAAAAATAAATTTATTGAAATTATTATGGGAACGAGCAAATAAGAGTTTATTAATTACATGACATGTTACAGAAAGACATCAATTAGAACTAGAAGGTTTACTTATCTAAAGATTTCAACTACTACAAGATAGTGATCTCAACGTTAAATTTATAAAAAAAAAAAAACTTACTAAAGAAATAAATATTTCTAATGTACAATTTTATTTCAAGGAGAGAGCATTTAACATTTTTGTTTGGTGTCATAGGTTTCGATAGAGAGATCATTCTAAGGAAATTATTTTTTAATAAGGATTATTGAATCTACTCTATAGAATCTTAATGAAAGAATTTATTCGAATATATATACACACACACACGAAATGTTTTATCAACGGTAGATTGGCGTGTAGAAATGTTTTATTAGAGGGAGATTGACGTGTAGAAACGTTTTATCAAAGGGAGATTAAAATACATTTTGTTATATTATATTGTTAAATGATGTAATTAATTTTTAAATAAGGGGGTGTGAAGGCTTGTGACCTTATGGAGGCCACAACCTCCACCATGGGAAGCCTCCTGGCCTCCCAAGGCCGCCTCTCATATGCAACGTAAGGACTTTGCTCAACCACCTCAAGATATACACTATCTTTTATTTATAAAAGAATAAATAAATGAATGCTATATATATATTTTTATGGACAAGCTTGCTGCCCATATGACAACATATGTAGTAAAATTGAAAAAAGCCATAAAATTGGTCAAGGAGTTAGTCCTTCCCATCTATTGAGATCATTAGATATAATTTCCTCTTCTTGTTGAATATAGGCTCTATTTGCCAATTGATTTGCTTCTATGAAATAGTGTTGTATTGATGCAATTTGCATATTGTTGATGATTGTCCATATTGTTGTCACTACATTGCTCAATTTCCAGTTCTGAATTGTCCTCGTTCTGATGGAATTAATGTAGATTTGTAAATCTCCTTCATTTCTATATCGTTTAGTCCCTTTTCCTTGCATAGTTTCAAGCCTACCAATAGTGCTTAAAATTCAACCTCATTATTCATTCCCTTGGGTAGCTTCTTCAAGATGGCCCATAGAAATTATCCTTTCTTGTTTCTTACTGCACATCATGCTCCAAATTTCCTTGGGTTTCCCTTTGCAGCCCCATCAGAATTTAGTTTCAAACATCTCGAGGGGGGTGGAAACCACTTCACTAGGTCTCTTTGCCTTTTCATAGAGATATGCAAGTCGCTGGCTAAACACTCTTGTGACACATTTAATAGGTTCCATTCCTTCATGATTGCCTCATCCCATCACATGAATGGTTTCGAGCTACTCTGTGTTTTCTAGGCTTTGGCCATAACTATTTCATAGATCCCCACTTCGATCTTCTTCTTTACTTCTTATTCTGACAATTTCATTTCTTTGAAGATTCTGCAATTTCATTCTCACCATATGTGCCAGATGATTAGTGATGGGCTCACAATCCAAATGCCTTCCCATAAGAATTCCTTAGCTTTGGCTAGTTTGTGAAAAGGGAGTGGATGTCTTTTGGTAAGGCTCCTGTCCATCTGCAACATCGAAGAATCAACTCCATATATCATGTGTGAATGGGCATGATAGGAGTAGATGATCCACGTCTTTCACACTCTTGCAAAGGACGCATTGGTATGGTTCGCTTATTCCAATCTTTTTTCAGTCTTTCATTTGTGAGTATCCTTTTCTGAATTGCGGTCCAGGCGAAAGCTCCAACTTTTGGTAGGCACCAGGAACTCTAGCACAGCTCTGACAGCCACCCTATCCCATGCTTAATTGTATTTTGGAGTTTGTAGCCCAATTTAATTGAGTATTTTCTTGAGCCTACTCCTGTCCAAATAATTGTGTCTTTGTTTAAATTCGGGAATACTTTCCTTCGTGCCAACTCCTTTTAACTATTGATTTCTCTTCTTCTAGTATGTTCACATCATCCAGCGATTTCCAAACCACTCCTTCTGTTTCTTTGTTGAAGAAAAATAGTCTTTTACTCGGGTCCCCCATTCCTCTGTCAGCACCCTCATGCAATTGTGAAGTCTTACATCGATGTTTATTGAAGGAAGCCCATTCCATGAATCAGTCCAAAACAAAGCATTCTCCTCGTTGTTAATTTTCCATGAAACATGGTTAGCGATTATGTGTCTATAATTGAGCACGAAATTCCAAATGTGGGATCCTCTTGGCAGGTTTGGATTTGTGATGATTCTTTCCCTTCAATCCGAGTCTAGGTACTTCTTCTGCAGTATTTGACACCAATGACTACCAAGTTTTTCATACATTCTCCAAATCAACTTCGCCCCAAGAGCTTGGTTCTACTTGTTAATTCTTCTGATCCCTGTGCCTCCCTCTGCCTTCACCCTGCACATTGTTTCCCAACTCACCAGAAGGATTCTTTTGACTTCCTTTGACCCTTCCCATGGATTTTTTTGAGGATACCTTCAATCTTATTATTCTCATTATTTGTGATCTAGATGCTTGACAGGAGGTAGATTGGTATTGCTAACAAAATTGCCTTTATCATTGTGATCTTCCCTGCTAGAGTGAACATTTACCCTTCCAAGAAGCGACTTTAATTTATGCATTTTTCTACTGTCTTCCGAAAGGTTTGATCTAACTGCTCCTTTAAAAAGTGGCACTCCCAAGTATTTCCCTGGTAGCTCCACTAGTTGAATTTATAATAGAGAAAAGATTCTCCGCTTGACACTCTTTTTAGTGTTGAAAAATAAAATGCAGGACTTGTGCTTGTTGATTTCTTGGCCTGAATCTTGAATGTATTTTACCAATAATTCCTTAATTGTTCTTGCCTCAACTATCTCTGCAGCCTCATATAGTATTGTGTCATCAACAAACTATTGGTGTGTTATCTTAGGGTAATTATTAGCCACATGTACTCCTTGCCATAATCTTAAAGTTGATTGTCTTCTTATTGCTCTTCCAATCTCTTTTGCCATTGTTATGAAGAGGAAGGGTGACAATGAGTCTCCCTATCGAAGGCCTCGTGTGGGTTCAAAAAAGCCCACAGGGATGCCATTAATTAGTATTGAGTACCTCATTGTTGATATGCAACTGAAGAAATAATCTATCTAATCAATGCTAAAGACAAATGCTCTCAAGATACTTGTGGTGAATCTCCAATCTACCTGGTCATATGCCTTGCTGACATCAAGTTTCAATACCATGCACTTTGATTGATGGTAGTGATAGAGTGAATAACCTCATGGGCCACAATAATTCCATTCGTTATGGTTCTACCAGGCGTAAATCCACTTTGTTCTTCTGAAATGATGTATGGAAATAATGGTTTGAGGTGGTTTGCCATGACTTTTGCTATAATTCGGTATATGGTATTGCAAAGCGAGATTGGATGGAAGTCAAAGAGCGATTCTAGTTCAGGCTTCTTGGGGATTAAGGCAATCAGCATTGTGTTGATATCTTTGATGAAACCTCTGACTCTCTTTGAATCCTCTACCAAACTCCAAACATCATCTTCCAAAATGTGCCAAATTTTTTGATAAAAGATCACAGGAAACCTGTCAGGACTAGGGGATTTGGTGGGATGCATTTGGAAGACCAAACTTTTTACGCCTTTGGTGATAGGAGCCATAAGCATTTGGTTTTCTTCATTGATTAATTTTGTAATCAGATTGAGAAAGAGATTTTGATCCGCAATGTTTGAGGCTTCCGTATTTGCCAAAAATTATTGGAAAAACTGCAGGGCCTCCTCCTTGATTTCTTCTCTGTCTTCAGTAATTGATTCATCCTATTTCCTGAGTGAATTGATCCTATTTTGCATCCTTTTGCACTTCGTGGAGTTGTGGAAGAATTTAGTGTTGAGGTCCCCTTCTTTGAGCCAATTTCCCTTGACTTGGATTTCCAGAATATCTCTTCTCTAGCCAGAATTTCATCATGTTCCTTCATGAGATCTTTCTCCAATTTGTATTCCTCCTTTGTCATTCTGTGCTCTAGGATATGATTGTGCAACAATGCTTGTTCCTCCTCTATCCTCTCCTTTTCCTTAAATATGTTCTTCAAGACCTCCTTGTTCCATTTTTTGAGGTGGTTTTTATGGTGATCAACTTCTTGGCAAACCTAAGCATCTTGGTTCCCCGCTGGACCTGAGCATTCTTCCACCATTCCTTCATTAGTTCCTGAAGAGACTCATTCCCAAGCCACATTCATTCATATTTAAAGGGACATCAGTTTGGGGATTCATCATCTTCCATTGTGATTGATACTAGATATTGGTATAATCCTGAGCAAGGATTGATCCAGGAAGTTAGAATATATTTAGTGTGTAGCCAACTTAGACTAAGGAGGAATCTGTCCAGGTGCTCCACAATATTTGTAAACCCTTGTCTTTGATTGGCCCATGTGTAGGTTCCATTTTTGGGAGGTGCATCAATTAAACCTAATTCTTCCACAAAGTCCTTTAGGTCCTTTTGTTGCCTGCTTGTATGAGAAATCCCTCCTCTCTTCTCACCTTGAGATAGAATTGTGTTGAAATCTCATCCAATAAGAAACAGGTTGAAGTTAGTTTTATCAAGAAAATTTTTGATTTCATTCCATACCTTTAGTTTGTCCTTTGTTTTTACATGCCCATACACATTAACCAAACCGAATGAAAGGCTAGACATAGTGTAGGACATTTCTATTGCCATCTAGTTGGTTGCTTTCCCACAGGGAGATGCTTTTACTCTATCTGTACACCACATGACTCCAATTCCACCAAAAGCTCCATTGGATTCCACAAAGTGTCTGAATCCATCTTTGAATTTGGTAAGAAATTTTTTTACCTCCTCCATACTTAGTTTAGTTTCTTGAAGAATGATCAGATCTGCATTTATAATTTCAAACTGGCATTTCATCAGGGGCCTCTTGTTAGGGGCATTTAATCCCCTAACACTCTAGGTGGTTATCTTCATTGATCCCCAAGGGAGGGGCTTCCTCCCTTATTGCCAAAAAAATTGTTGATTGAAGCTTGGTTCTTTTGGCATGCCACCTCCTCTCTCTCTCTTTTTTTGGTTTTTTGCCCCTTTTTCCCCTTCTTTAGATTTGGTTTTGAGATCTTAGAAGCCACTTGATTAATAAACCTTATCTCCTTAGTGTTGAATTCATCTTCTCCCATGCTTTCATCTACCTCCCATTCTGACTCCTTAGATCCCTGTGCCAATTATTTTGTGCCTTGTTCTGAAGCTGCTTCCATGTTCATCAAGAGAGGGGGCTCTATTGGTTGATGCAAAATTATCACATTTGTTATCCTTTCTCCTGGTGCTATCAGTAGGGTGGTTCCCCTTTTCTCAGTTGTAATCTCATTTGGACCTTGAACCTTTCTGATAGTGGATTGTGTTCCTTTCTTCACCCAAACTTCACGTTGAGTCGTCGGGCATTCTCACATTGATTGATGCCCTCTCCTGCACTCCAGACAATAGGATTTCTTTTCTTCAATTTATACCTCTTGAATCCAATCTCCTTCTGTCGTTGCTAGGGTTATTTTCTTTGAGATTTTATGGATGGCCAATATCTTCAATCTTGCGTTTAGATATGAATTGTTCTCCACAATTTCTTCATCAACTTCCAAAAGGGGTCCAATGGAATTGTCAATTTTCTTTAGGCAATCGTTTGCCCATAATTCCAAAGGCAGATTGTAAAGTCTAATCCATATGGGTTGTTCTATCAGCTTGCATTTCAAGTGGTCAAAGTTAGGGCACCATTCTTGAACAAAAAGAGGGGACTCTCCTTCCTTCCCTTCCACGCTTCTGCTTCTTTGCTCACAGTCTTCTTTGTTGATAAAAATCATGGTGAAGAATCCCTGAGGAACAAATTTTAACACATAGGAGCATTTCTAGTTCTCTTTGATCCGTGTTTTGATTTTTTCTCTAGATTTCTTCATTTTCGCAAAGCGACATATTATCGCTTTGACTTTCAAAGCTTCCCAATCCCCTACGACTCCTAAGGATAGGTTGATCTCCACATATTCTTATGTTCGTAGTTCCTCCTTTGATTTGTTATCTGTCCTCCCTACTTTTTTTGCGTGTGATCCTTCATGCAAGCCATATGTTTCATAAGTATTTATTTTAGACTTAAAGAATTATTTATTACAAATGAATGCAATATATATATATAAACTAGAACATTTATTTCGACAACATTTAATCTATGTGACATAAACTAAGAATATATAGATTACGTAAATAAATATAATCAAAACAAATTTTATATTTACATTATTCAATCACAATATTGGCAATTTGCATATATGCCTCATAGAGATAAAAATACTTAGAAAAAATAAGCTTTATTTTTCTTTAATTACAAATCATATGAAGATAAAAAGAAACTAATATGATTGTGAACTTTCCAACAATAAGGTCCATAACTTAAAAGAAATATTTCCTCAAAATCTTCACATCATTTCACTATGAACCCTCTTAAATATAATACACATGCATTTCATAAAATTCACAATTACATTTATAGATTTAACAAACCCAACCATTACAATGTGAAATGAATTAAAATCCATTGTTTTCACACTTCTACAACGGAATAAAGGAGAGCTTGAATGCTCTTATAGAAAATGGTAAAAATGAAAGGACCACAACAATATGAGTCTCCAAAAAGCCTTCATCTATATATCAGTAACACAAATCTCAACAAATGGATGGCGAATGCTTGCTCTCCACTCTACCTGATGACTTGAAAACAAGTCCACCCTCGAGCTAGGAGACTTCCAAGAAATTGGGTAATGATCATACACACACAATGAGGTAAAATACAATTCAACATAGAAATACATGCACAAACATTCACCCAAAGGTTGACTCACAGACAATGAATGTTTGCAGATTCAAGAAGAGGGGGAAAGAGGGGACACACTACCTCTTGGGGAAGAAAATATACACAATAATCACCTCCTCAACCTCTAATATCACAATCTCCAAGAAACCCACAACCAACAACCAACTCACACACAATCATGGCCATTATCAATAATACAAATCCCCAACAACCATAATCCTCCTCCAAGGGGCACACTTGGCCAATCCACCACAAGAATCAAGAAACCATCATAATTCCATCACAGAACCAAGTCCCCAAGAGAGGGTTCGTGCCTCTCTCAAACCCCAAAATGTGGGAGGCTCTTAACCCCGACGAGGAAGATCAACACCCACACAACTTGAAAACCCTGACAATTTTTACACAACAAATAACACATGCAAACAAATCTTTGAAATTCCAACAAATTTCATACATAATCAAACATACATATTTCCAACAATTTCATATAAAAGAACAAGGGTATTCAAACCCTATCTCATGCTTCTTCCATGTTAGGAGAAGCCCTAAATCCAATAATTTTTAGTAGTACCAAGAAAGAATCCAGTCAACCCAAAAAAATCCTTTCACTCCCAAATCCCAACTCTTCTTCAAAAAAAATTAGAATTTTTTTCCAACCACCCACTTCTTGTAGAGAGAAAAGAAAAAACATGAAAAAGATGAAAGATTCTCCCAAAATGCCAAACCAAAAAGATCATAAATAATCTTTTTCCATGGGGTGGAAGTGAGGTGAAAGAAATGAAACTACCCAAAATCTCCTCTGGTTAGAGTGTCATAGCCCAAATCTCATCACCTTAAAAAAAAACCATTTACACCCCTTTTAAAAAAAAAAAAAAATTGAAATAAAGCAAAGAAAATTAAATCAATTTAAATATTCATACACACACATAACATGATAAGACCTTGATCCTCTTTTAGGATCAAGTCTAGGTGTATAGGGTATGCACACCAGTGGTTTCTTGGAAAGTCTTTGGGATTATCCTTGACCACCCACCTGCACACTTGAAATTCAAACGTTAATATATCCATAATAATAACTGAAGCAACATTAAAAATTCATTCATTCACATCATTCAATTGTTATAAGCAAAGTATTATCTCAACAAAATATTTCTTATAATATAACATCTAACAATTTTAGTTCCTTCCCACGTAAATTAATTCTAATTATTTAAACATAATTAAGCCATAAAATCATATTACAACCTTTAATCAAATTCAAATAATTTCAAGCACATGTAATTCCAAGCTACTTATTAATTTCCCATGTCATCATACATGTAACAACTCAAATCTCAAACAAGACTAAAATCTAATATATACCATGAGATAAAAACACATAAGGTGAGAAAGATTGAACTTCTTTTTTTTTGAATTGAAATAATCTCCCTTTTTGAAATATACAACATGTTATAATTTTACAAAATTGGCATCCTGTCATTTCATTTACAATGATATACATTTACATAGTTTATGAACACAAGTCACATAACCAATAGTTAAGTTGCATCTGGAATATTGATATCTGTCTTCACAAGTCTCAGTCAGTCATCTGCTACAGAGGGAGATCATCATCTAAGTGCTTTACCTCCAACCAAAGACCAGTGATCCCCCACACACCTTCCAACTGGAAGTGGCCCTACCCTTCACGAAGAGTATAAATATAGGAACCAACAAGTTTTTTTCATCTAAGTCTCTAGTGTTGTGTCCTGCATAATCAACACAGTCATACAACTATAGACTCCTTCTAACTAAGTATGACACTACTGGATGGTTATGCAAATCTAGAGCACAGTGAACCAACTAATGCATGTAGAGACGAATGCATTACTTTGGCCAAAGATTCAATATAAATAGACGTTTGCAATGTACGTAGTCATGTGTCCACACACCTCTGACTCAACTTGGTGACTATCTCATCCTACAGTTTGACTTTCATCACTTAGAATCTCTAGACATAAACTTGTTTGTACTATATTCAATCCTAGTCAATTTGACTTAGAGCTAATCCTTAATCTAGGATATACACGCAATATATATAAGTTTAGGTAATTTCAACCTTTCAAAGATTTCCTCTTTGCATACTTGCAATTTATAGGGTCTATGACTTTCTGTCACTCAACTCTCTGACTCAAATATCAAACATCTTTGGTGCATTATAACAAGTTATGACTCTATCATAGAATCACTTAAATTTGATAAAGTACTACTAAGTCTCTTCCTATCTTGATCTATGGTTTTCTTGACCTTTCACTATCGACCAATATGGTTTTCTCAACCTTTCATTGTCAACCAATATGGTTTTCTTGACCTTTTACTGTCGACTAATATATAAATATATATAAACAATGTCATATCCGACATAAGAGTTATAGGTTTCCTAAATCCTCCTTGTTTTAATACTAGGGTTTAACTTCTCTAACCCAATACATGGAAATATCAAACATCCTTGTTTTCTAAAGATAATAACATAAATATAACAAAACATGAGAACAAATACCTCTAGTCTTCCTTAGACCACTTGGAATTGTTCGAAATCACAATTCACATAACATGAATAAGCATAGTATATGAGGTATGACCTCATCCATATAACATCTTGATGGATACTTACACTTTCTGTAACTAGTCTTTTGACTAAGATCATTATATCTACCCAAATAGGTTTGAGTCATAAAGATAACAAAATACTTTCTACCTTCTAGTTTACTTA
The DNA here is from genome assembly GCA_027924645.1 of Cunninghamia lanceolata. Taxonomy (NCBI): domain Eukaryota; kingdom Viridiplantae; phylum Streptophyta; class Pinopsida; order Cupressales; family Cupressaceae; genus Cunninghamia; species Cunninghamia lanceolata. Next base: position 5,326,103 of record BSBN01000556.1, on the reverse strand, counting down.
AGTCTACTGACTTTCCATTATGCATGTTATAGATTCGCATGTATATTCATCCTTCAAATACATGTCAATAAACCTATATCATTAATCTTAAGTAAAACAACCATGTGGAGTTGAAATTTGAATCTCCCAACATACCCAACTTAGAATAGATCATACCAGGAATACCCCACACTGGGTTAATTTTGTCTTTTATGCAGAAGACACTAAAATAAGTTCATATGAACATATAATAAGAACTATAATTTCCCATCCCCTGGTATGCCTATACCCTTGAGTTGGTTTAATAGTTTCAAACTTGAAACATAGGAGTAGTCAATTAGGTCTCCCAAATTATTCTTCAACATAGATATTTTTTAAAGACTTAATTAGTCTTTTCCTTGAAAGTGTGGGTCCTTAATATAATCATCAACATCTAGGTTTTAGTCTTTTGAAAAGAACCTCTTATTGCAACTGCAACATGGAATCTATGACTCCCTGACATTCTATTCCTTATTTCAAGGTTTAAATCTATTCTTGGTTATAGAGTCTAGTATTGTCATAGAGAAATAGTTTTGTCTAGAACTTCAAAGTTTAACCAAGTTACTCAACTTTCATTTAGAATACTTACCAAATCATGGTTAAGTAGATGTCATCGTGTGACATGGTTTTATCGACCACTAGTCCTTTCTGGACTATCAAAAGGTTGTTCAAATAGGTACTTTAATGGAGTGCAAAAGATGCTACTAATTACTATAATACATTTCCAAGATAAACATAGTTTTTTTTCTTGAACTAGTAATAGTATATTATAACTATGGGACTCAAGAGTTTATCATCTCTAAACCTTAGTTATATCTAAACTTAGGGTTTTATATTCCCTATTCCAACATGATGGAATACAAATAAACTTATTTTGAAAAGTAATAATATTGTAATAACAAGAACAACTTCTAGTCTCTTGACTAGGTCAAATTTAATCTAGATAAGTTTGTTTCCACATTAAATAAATTAATGACCTCTTGGTCTTCTCACCGACTCTAAAAGAAAAGGTTTAATACCTATAAAAAAGCCTTCAAATACCATGGTAATTCTTATCATTGTAGTAAGATTATGAGATAATAAACTACTATCTGAAGGTATTCTAATGATTTCAGTATCATTATCCATCTTCTATAATGAGTGAATTTTATTCACCAAATATTTAATATCAATCCAATAAAACTTCTACATATATTCTAATGAGACAAATAATCTATCATAGCCTACCATACTTCAGGCTCTTTTGCTACTTGCATCATGATTGCCTTATGATAGTTTGACAAGATACTTTATCTATATCCTATGAAAATGTGATAACATCGTTGATATGAATACAAATTTAATGTTTTGCATGAGTTTACTAAACTCTATGTGAGAACATATCTGCAAGCTCTTACTTATTCGCAGTCAAAGTATAGAATAACAGTAAATAAGATCAATAGACATACCTCGTGTATGTCGTACTACAGATATAATAACACCAATTCCTTTCTGCAGAGTTCTTTCTAAGGATGCCGAATGCCAATAGAGTTTCTCTCTGTGGACAGAGCTATTTCACTCCTCTCTGCTCGTCAGTTAACAATCCTCTCTCTTTTCTGATAACACAGTTGTTATTCTTCTCTGTTGTGTTGATCACTCACTATTTTCTCCATTAACTATCTCTTGTCTCCACTTTATAACCATATTGTTCTCCACCTTCTGGACTCCATGAGGATCATTATTATCTCCCCATTGAATCGTGAAAATTCTCCATTAAGACTCCACTAACTAGTCGTTATACAACTTCTCCATAAACTGAGAATACTTCCACTATAAAAGCCTAAAATTACTCTTAGCTTTCACATGCGAGCTAGAGGGGTTCGTGGTGATTAAAGCACCACTCCACATGTTTACAACAACCCTCTCCTATAGCATTCAATGTTATTGAGTGGTTAATAAGGTATGCTTCATCATAAATGAAGGTTGTCATCACATAGAACCACCAACAACCTTGCACCAACCATTCTAAATATTTACATAATATAATAGTCTAAAACAAATATAAATATTAATAATAATAAGGTTTGTAATAATGTGACGTAAACTTACACACAATACGTGATTGGGTCGAGTACAACTCCCCTTCACGTATAAAAGAGAAAAATGAGTCATTTCAATTGACAACATACGAGAATCTCGACGTTAAAACCTTAACCTATACTAATTTTCTTTCCTAACAACATCATTGCGCATGTAAACGAATTCTTGTTTACAATGCAAGGAATGACATTTTAATCAAAAAGTTGCGTTAGTCGAAAAATGACTAACATTCAACATTGATGACGTTGATTTCCCCAAAACAACTAGGTTGACGTTAAAAGACCTTAAAAAGACTCTAAATGACATCGACAAGTTGTCAAGTCGAGAAATAAACTTAGACCAAAAAGGTCGAGTATCACTTACCTGACTCAACTAGGTTCACCAATTTGCACCAACACAAGACTTAAGATGGCGACAAACTGTTCTTTTCCTTATATCTATACTCTTCTCTCTGATGATGCTCTCCCTCCCTTTCTTAGAGGGGCAGAAACATGTTTCATGAATACAACTTGCAATCACCAACTCGTGATTAGTGTATCAATAATCATTTCACAATCTTTATGAAATCATAACATCTTGACAACATATAAACACATGTCAGTTCTCATAATATAAACATAATTTCATGAAATCATTGATTTCTCCTGACATTTCCACTAAACACCAAATCATTAAATCATGAATAATCATCTACAAATTACTTAAAAGTAAAAAAGTAAAGTCAAAATTAGGGATGTAACAATACATAAACCATAATATGCACAAATAATACTAACATCACAATATGGTCCAATAACATAAGACACAAATAATCCAAATCCATAAGTGTCATAGCCACACAAGTCTATCAACTAGAGTATCAACATAAGAAGCAAAGGATGTGCCTCACACATTTTATTTTGGTAGCTATTGCATTCACCCATGAATCTTAAGGCTCGTTTAGATGTTGTGCCTTGCAAAGTCTCCACAAAATAGGTTATTCGTAGTGGTAAACTCCTTTCACAAAGGAGCTTCAGTCAATTGTGTTTGGAATGGCTAACAACAAAGCTTTTGGCTATGATGGTTTTCCTTTTGAATTCTAAAAAAATATTTATGATGACATTGGTCATGATTTGTTTCAAGTCTATTTTGAAGCATTTCATACAAATTCTCTAGGCTCTATAGTTAACCAAGGAAATATAAGTTCATAATTAATTTTTTGAGTATGAAATTCATATTGTTGTTGTCGAAGAATGTTTGTAATGTGTTTGAATTTACATTGTATCGATTCAATGAAGTTGGAAAGAAGGTATAGATCATAATTAAAGTGTAGCTCAAGTAATACTTGATCGATAATCTTGATTATTTATTGTTATAGTGACTCCTCAATAGAGCTCATTTGTAGATTGATTATTTACTATTGTAAATGAGAACTAGAACACCTTGAAGGATTGTCATTGCATCACAAGAAGCTTTTGCCTAGATCAATCCCTAGAAATTGAATCACGTTAAAGTTGACTTAGTCATATTTTGGGTTGACTATATATACAATTGTTGATAGCAAAGTTGTAAAGTGTAGATCGTTATGACTACAAAACACTAATCCAATTTAAATAAACCATAGGAATAACATCGTAGGTAAAATGTCCTTCACTTTGATCAATACATAAACCACAAAAAAAAAATTTATTTACTTAAGCATTATTTTACTTTACTTTAGAACTATTTTATTTACTTAAGAGTTGTTTTATTTAGTTAAGAGATATTTTATAGTTTTAGTTTTTTAAAAATAGATGTCCTTTCTGTTTTAATTTTTATACAATATAAATGAAATAAAATAATTCTTAAATAGCTATGAAGTAGAATAAAATGCCCCTTAAGTAAATAAAATAACCTAAGAACGGTATAATAATATAACTTAAATTATCCAAGTTAATTAAAATATAATAAAATATTTATTAATATAATAATATAGTAACTATATTATTAATATAATGTATTGTGTGAATTAATATATTAATTAAATTATATTATATAGTAATATTGTACTAATTATAATATAATATAAATACAATATAATTATATTATACTTATACTAATTATTAGATCATAAATATTAATATTAATATATATTATATTATTAATAATTGTATATTAGGTCAAAAAGAGAAGGAGCAAGTTAAAATAGAACTCAATAAATCCCTAGGGTCTTCCATGTCGAGGATGAAATCAAAAGATTGTGATCAATCCTTCTTCAAAGTCGAGCAAAATGAGGATGAAAGGGATGTCTGAAGAGGTGGATTGCTTGATGGATACTCCCAAGCCAATAAGGACTGAGAATGAAGATGACATAAACATTTTTAACATTGCTATCGATCTCTTTGGGATCAATAAGGAACCTGTATTACCCAAAGGGGATGTGGGAAATAATCTATCTACAGAATTAGGTAAGGTAGATGGGACAATGGGAGAGAACATTAGGGTGGTGGTCGCTAAATAGCCTTTGGAGGTTGAAGGGGACCAACTCTAGAGACAAAGTTGGAGATGACTATTGAAGATACATCGAAGCCCCTAGATGATATTGTCTTGGAAAGACAAAAAGAGATTGAAATGAATTCTCTCGAAAAGAGAGGGATAAGCCAATTAGTTTTGATAATGGATAAACTTGACTATGGAGGTCAAAAGAAGAGGGGGGAAATTAATTAAGGAGTCGTTAACTATGGAAGGTGAAGCAGATGGTCAGATGAAAACAAATATGATGCTGAGGTTTGGGAAGGGAATCTCCCTTCCCATCGATCAATGAAGATCACCTCATAGAATGTTAGGGGCTTCAACACCCCTAACAAAAAGCACTTGGTAAAGCACCAAATGGATATATCCAACTTAGATATATTTCAAATTTGGGAAAAAAAAACTTAATAGCAAAGAAGTGAAGATTATGAGACAGAAAATGAAAATATGGGAATACTTTTTTGTAAACTTGAATGGTGCATCAAGGGGATTGGCTACATGTTGGTGCCCTGCTTTGATATATCTGGAATTGGTTGGAATCTCGAGAAATTGGCTGGTAAGCAAAGTGACATGTCTTTCTTCTAAGATTCAATTCTTTTTTATCAATGTTTATGGTCCTAAAGTCTATTTAAAAAAACAAATTTGGGAGAAGTTAGCATAGATCATGGGATCCTATCCTCATTGCTTTTTTTTAATCATTGGGGGGATTTCAATGTGACCTTGAATGATGAAAGGAGCAAGTTGAAACATAACTCAATAAATCCCTAGGCTCTTTCATGTCGAGGATGAAATCAAAAGATTATGATCAATCCTTCTTCAAAGTTGAGCGAAATGAGGATGAAAGGGATGTCTGAAGAGGTGGATCTTGTTTGATGTTATTCCCAAGCCAATAAGGGCTGAGAATGAAGAGGACATAAATATTTTTGACATTGCTTTGGATCTCTTTGGGACCACTAAGGAACTTGTATTACCCAAAGGGGATGTGGGAAATAATCTATCTAAAGAATTAGGTAAGGAGATGGGACAATGGGAGAGAACATCAGGGTGGTGGTTGCTAAATAGCCTTTGGAGGTTGAAGGGGGACCAACTCTAGAGACAAAGTTGGAGATGGCTATTGAAGAGACATCGGACCTCCTAGATGATATTGTCTTGGAAAGACAAGACGAGATTGAAATCAATTCTCTTAAAAAGAGAGGGATAAGCCAATCAATTTTGATAACAAAGAAATCTGACTATGGAGATCAGAAGAAGAGAGGGAGGAAATCAATTAAGGAGTTGTTAAATATGGAAGGTGAAGTGGATGGCCAAATGAAAATAAATATGATGCTGAGGTTTGGGAAGGGAATTTCCCTTCCCAATGATCAATGAAGATAAGCTCATGGAATGTTAGGGGCCTCAATGCCCCTAACAAAAAGCACTTGGTAAAGTGTCAAATAGATATATCCAACTCAGATATATTTCTAATTTAGGAAACAAAACTTAATAGCAAAGAAGCAAAGATTATGAGAAAAAAAATGAAAACATGAGAATGTTTTTTGTAAACTCGAATGGTGCATCAGGGGATTGGCTACATGTTGGCACCCTACTTTGATATACCTAGAATTGGCTGGAAGCTTGAGAAATTAGCTGGTAAGGAAAGTGACATGTCTTTCTTCTAAGATTCAAATTTTTATCAATGTTTATGGTCCTAAAGTCTATTTTTTAAAAAGAAATCTTGGGAAGAGTTACCACAGATCATGGGATCCTATCCTAATTCCTTTTTTATCATTTGGGGGGTTTTAATGCAATCTTGAATGATGAGGATAAATTGGTGGGGTGGGGGCTAAGAAAAGATGTCAATCACAAGTGGACTTTTCATAACCCATCTCAAATACAAATCTACACGATATATTGCTCATGAATGGGAAGTACACATGGACAAATTGTAGATTAGGACTTAGTAATATAGTAGAGCAATTGGATGGATTCCTATGTAGTGGGGACTGGGGTTCATTTCCTAGAACATGTGAATGCATCATTTTGCCATTTTTGACTCTGAACATTTTCCCATTCAGCTCAATGTGAGGGAAGAGCATAAACTGGAAAGATGTCCATTTAAGTTTGAGAATATGTGGATGAGAGACTCATAATTTATTTCTAATATTAAGCAATGGTGGGAAATAGAACACCAAAAGGCACTAAAATGTTCTCTTTATTCATAAATCTCAAATACATCAAAGATAAGTTAAAGATATGGAAATATACCTAGAAAATACTTGGGATTTCCTTTATTCACTAGGTGTTGTTCTGTACAATTGTGGGATCCGCTATTAGAACTATACTCTAAGAGGATGACCTCTTAGAAAAGGAGGTGGCTTTCTTGGGCATGTAGAATTATAATGTTGAAGGCTGTGATCTCAACCATACCTATATTTCTTTTATCTTGCTTGAAGATGCCTATGAAAGTTGGCTAGAAACTGGAGCAAAAAATGAGAAAATTTTTCTGGTAAGGCTCCTTTGAGGTAAATAAAATCCCCTTGATTTCTTGGGATTCTATATGCAAACTGAAGATCTGTGGTGGATTTGAGTTAAGAAGTCAAGTGGCAGAAAACAAGGCTTTGGGAGCCAATATGATATGTAATCTATACTCATAGTCAAATCTAAAATGGACTCGAATCTTGTAAATAAGTATTTAGATAATCAAGACCACTCCAGAATCATGACAGTCTCAAACCCTCCAAAAAGATTTAGATTGTGGAATTTTATTTTATCTCAATAGGAATATTATCACTGGCCATCCCACTTAATCTGAAATGGGATAAATGTATTGGAAAATGAAGGCAACAACTACTCAAACAAAAATTTGATTACAATATGTTAATGATTTCAAATAGTATAATATCAATAGAGATTGCACTTAGAAATCAAATCACAACACTAGAACAAACACCATAGAAGAATAGCACCATATATAACGTGGAGAAAACCATTTTAGGTAAAAAAACTCCACCAAGAAAAGACGCTCAAGTTGTATTATCTTTGAAAACTGAATAACATAATACATGCACTTCCTTCTTCTTTCCAACCTTCACTCTGACATAACCTGTGTACAAAAACTATCATACTACAACAATTACATGGTAATTTACTTATAGAAGTGTTTCCCTCCAATCTAGGCATCCACTTTCTCTCTCCTAAGAATCTCCAACATGAAAACATTAAATGCCTACTTACAAGCTCATGCCACTTGTCCAAAGTCAACCATGCAAAGTTGGGTGCTCAATGCCAAATATGGTCTCTTGCAACATCTTATGACACATCATAACCATCATATATTCCTTTACAAATATCTTCCAAAGATGGGCACCTAGGGCTAAACATAGCATCTTACACTTATTAAATATCCGTCATATGTCATCATAGTTTTATAGAATCTTATGACAACTTGCAGCTGTCATAGATTCTCTTACATGCACTCACCAAACATTATGATGTATGTCATACATGCCAATAATGGTAGATTCTTGTAAGGTGGTGCCTACCCTCATTTACTCATGATTTTTGCAAATGCCAACCATAAATGTCACTCCATAATTACCTCTGGTAAAACCAAAATAACCACTGTTGGTGAAACTACCTCATTCCCTTATGGGTAATTACAAATTACAAATAATAAAATAGAATAAATATAATATTGGGATTTACAAGGTTAATGGCACCTTATCCCAACATTCTCCCACTTGACATTATACATTGTAAATCAACCCATAGGAAATCAAATGAAAAAATATCAGGCGCTAGAAACAAGGCCCATGGCCTCTCTGCACCAAACAAATTTCTTTGTGCTCATAGGCTTGGTCAATGAATCTACAACATGCTCTTGAGTGTTTATCTTCTTCAGCTCAATCTATCCACTTGCAACCAATTCTCGAATGAAGTGATACTGAACATCAACATGCTTAGTCTGAGCATGATACATAGGATTCTTGGCCAAACAGATAGCACTCTGGCTATCACAATCAATCCGAATGACTCTGCAATCAAAACTAATACTTGTACATGGTCTCCTCAACCAAACTGCCTCATTAGAGACATGAGTAACAACCATATACTCTGCTTCAGTGGTGGACAAAGCAACTGTGGGCTGCCTTTTACTCATCCAACTCACTGCTCCTCCAAACAGAGTAAACACATAGAAAGATATTTAAGCATCCTCTTCACATAATTCCAATGCTGTCTACCAGGGTTAGACATAAATTTGCTCAAAACTCCCACTGCTTGGGCAATATATGGCCTAGTGCAAACCATTGCATACATCAAACTCCCTACAACACTAGCATATGGCACATTAGACATATCCTCAAAATCATCTCCATTCTTTGGACACATATCTAATGAAAGCTTAGCACCAATGGGTAAAGGAACTCTAATTGGGTTACAGTCTTGCATACTAAATCTCTGCAAAATGGTATTCACATACTTACTTTGAGACAACCAAAGCTTTATGTTACCTCTGTCTCTCTTGATCTCCATACCTAGAATATACTTGGTGGCTCCAAAATCCTTCATATCGAATGCACCTGAAAGTTGGTCTTTTAGCTCACTGATCATACCCTTAGTATAGCTAAAAAATAACATGTCGTCAACATACAATGCAATGATCAGTATAGAATCATCAACATAATGAATGTATACACAATGATCCTCCTCGCTTCTAACAAAACCCAATTTCAACACAAACGAGTCAAACTTTTAATACCACATTCTGGGGGACTGTTTCAAACCATAAAGAGACCTCTTTAACCTGCAACCCAATGTTCTTTCCCTTTTACCTCAAAACCTATAGGTTGTTGCATATAAATTTCCTCTTCAAAATCTCCATGCAAAAACACAGTCTTAACATCCATTTGCTTCATTTCCCAATCAAAAGTTGCAATAACATATAAAAGAAATCTAATAGAAGTTAACTTAGCAACAGGAGAGAAAATTTCACCGAAATCAACTCCCTCTCTCTGGTAGTAGCCCTTAGCTACCAGTCTAGCCTTGTACTTCTCCAATGAACTATCTGCTCCAAACTTCGTCTAAAGACCCACTTGCAACCTACGTGATTTCTTCCTTTGGGCAAATGAACAAGATCCCAAGTGTTACAAGAGTCTAAAGCCATCATCTCCTCTTGCATGGCTAACTTCCAAGACTCACTATCATCTACATGAATAGCTTCCTTGTAGGATCAAGGTTCATCGTAAGTACTCAATAAAGCAAATACACAACAGAAATCTGGTGGGCTATACATGTCAATTAGGTTTTGTTGTCTTGTGGATCTCCTCAGGGGTGGAGTAAGAGACTCTACTTGTTCTTCTGCATGATCATATGTATCAACTTTTTCTATAACAATAGATTCTTATTCATCAGAACTACTCGAATCTTCTTCTTCTTCTTCACCCTCCAATCCATCATTTTGTCCTTCTTGAGGTGCATCTTCCTGCTCTAAGTCAAAGTGCACTCTCTTCACCCTTTCTTTTTCTTTTGGCTACCCATGTTCAGAAATAGCTCTAAGTTCCCTAAAAATAACATCTCTAGAGAAAACAAGTTTTTTGGTTAGAGGATCACAAAGCTTATAACCTTTAACATTCTCACCATATCCAATGAAGATGCATTTCTGCGCTTTTGGATCCAACTTAGATCATTTTTCCTTAGGCACATGAACAGAAGCCTCACAACCAAAAACCCTTAAATGTGAAACAAAAGGTTTCTTACCTGTCCACACTTCATAAGGTGTTGAATCAAGAGCCTTACAAGGAGTTTTGTTAATCAAGTAACAAGTAGTAAACACAACCTCTTCCCAAAAGCATTTCTCCAATTGTGAATCACTCAACATACTTCTAGTTCTTTCCATGATTGTTTGGTTCATCCTTTCTACAACACCATTATGTTGTGTTGTATATGAAGTTGTCTTTTGTCTACTTATACTTACATGCTTACAAAAGTTATCAAATTCCTTAGAGTAATATTCCCCTCCATTATTAGATCTTAATATTTTTATCTTTAATCCTGATTGGTTTTCAACTAAGACTTTAAAATCCTTAAACTTAGTGAAAACTTTAGATTTGTGTTTCATAAAATAAATCCATGTAAGTCTAGATACATCATCAATGAAGGTAACAAAATAATGACATTTTTTGATAGAGTCATTATCCACAAGTCCAAACACATCTAAATGAATAATCTCTAACTTCTATTTTGCTCTATTACTTCCTAAAGGAAATGATGTTCTATTTTATTTTCCAAACACACTGTTGATACCCAAAATAATGGCAAGACAAAACTCTAAAACATTCCTAAATCACTTAGGCCTGGGATTGTTGTCAGGGTGATAGGAAGAGGTTTATCAACAAGTTTTGGGTGATTTTGGCTAACTGATAGGAGTGGGTAAACTCCTCTGCTCTTCGAGCTCAGCTTAAACTCTGGAGGGATATTCTAAGGGGTATTATACCTGAGTAGGTATTAAAATCAGACTAGATGAACAACTAGAAATATTAACAACCAAACCCAGATTGCTTTCTTAGCCCCAAATTTGTCACTAAATTAAGAAAATCGGGTTGTGTAAGACACCTCTATAGCTGATAATGGCAATCCTACACAATGAGGATGCATTAAGACTACTTCTACTTCTAAAGATAGGATGTATTGTTTTTGTTTTGAAGATGGGTGATCTAAGGCTACTTAGACTGATGCCTATCCATTGAACTGTAGAGTCTAATATTAAATAGAGGAAAACAACCACATAGAAGTGTATAACTGCCTATTTGATAAATCAAATGTAACAAAAACAATATCAAATTATTGAGAATACTTAACAATCCAATGCTATACCATATTCTTCCCTATGCAATATTGAAATGACCATTTACGAAGCTTGGAAATGGATTAAGAACTTGTTGGCAAGAGACACTATATGGATTCATGGTTGTTGTCATTGATGGCAACAAAGGTCATCCCACATATCCGCAAGTCATGATATGTCTCTACCGGAAGTCAGATTGAAGATTGTGGTGGTCCGGTGAACAAGAACAGAGCATGTGGCAAGGTCCGACAGATTGGTCCGGATCTCTCAGAGGAAGTGTCTTGGTGCAGTGCGGATCTGGGGAAGTCAAGAGGACTATCTTGAGTAGTATATTCCAAGGATTTAGCCTCCGGAGATGGACAAGGAAAAAGATATGAATAGTTGAGTACCGGATTCCTGAGAGACAGTGAAAACAGAGGAAGAACTGACTGACTGAGTATCAAACTACTTTCCGGATGTGTTACAGATGATGATAAAGGTTGCGGAGGCATGAATCATGTTTGGCCGACATAATTGATGATATCTACAAGTATATGCTTGATCCGCATTGCTTGGTGAGCAAGGATTCAGCCGACAGAACTAAGTTTGTAAGAAACTAGACTGTTCCGGATGCCGACTAGAAAGATGATGAAAGTACTTGTGCGGATATATATAGAGGATGGATTTAGTGGTAAAAGGTGTGAATGTATGTGAGGATATGCGAACAAGTCCAGAGTAGAGCAGAAGTAACAAGAAAGATCCGGTATGTGAAAGGACAGCAGACTAAAGAACAGAGGAAAGATGAAGTGCAGCAGATCAGTATACTGAACCTAACCGGAACTGAACTCCAGCATATGCAGATGCTTCCAATCAGTTCAAGACTGTGATTCTAATCACTTTGTAAGACAGTGTGTCTTCTTGTAGGCAGTGAGCCTCTTGTGAGCAGTGTGCTCGGGCAGTGAGCCCTAATTGGCAAGTGCCATTTTTGTAATTTCCTATTCTTCTAACAGAGAATAATTCTTGGGTTAATCACCCCGTGGTTTTCTCCCTTAACAGGGTTTCCACGTCAAAAATACTGTGTCATGTGTTTCTTATTTCATGGTTTATGTTTTGTGTTTGATTTTATGCTGCTTCAATTAAAAGGAAAGTTTAATAAGGGAAATAATTAGGATAACTGATTCACCCCCCCCTCTCAGTTATCAACAATTGGTATCAGAGCCAAGTTCCTCCTAATAGAGCCTAACAGCTTGAGGAAGATCTGGGATTTCAAATGGATGCATATGGTTTAAGGGAGCAACTCAAGACTGCCCTTGAGGATCTTGAACAGTCAAATTCTGAAGTCAGTGAATTAAAGGAAAGACTCAAACAGGCTGATGAATTCATGAGAGAATTAAAAGACAAATTAAGTCTCTCTATGAAAAAGAGAAAGGAGCTGCTTCAACAGTTGGCAAGACAAAGTGAAGAAAGCAATACAAGTGAGGAATTGACTGAGCAAACCAAGTTATGTGAAAAGTTATCAAAAGAAGTCATTATGTTAAGACATGAAATGGAATCAGGAACTATAAAGTTTACTCAAGAGATTGAAGAAAAAAGAAAGGCTGAAGACAATCTAAGACAATCTCTTAAAGAAAAATCAGAAGAATACCACCAGATGGACAGGATTATCAGACACCTTGAATCTGATCTTGAAGATTCCAAAGATAATGAAGGAAAACTTGAGGATCAAATTGCCTCTCTCAAAAGAGACCTTCAAACAGCAAATGAATATAAAGAGAAATTCAAGATAAGTTCTGCTCAACTTGAAGTTCTTCTTGGAAGTCAAAAGAGGACAGATGACAAGTATGGCTTGGGATATGAGAAAGGAGAAAGCTCCGGATCCGGTCAGAAGAATCTTGGATCAGAAAATCCAAGGAGCAGGCCTAGAAGACCTCCGGTAAGACAGCCAAATGCTCAAAAATATCCATCCTTCAATGGATACTGCCACAGCTGCAACCATTTTGGTCACAAAGCTAATCAGTGCAGAATGAGAATGAATCAGATTAATTCATCCTTCTCCGGACAGTGCTTCAACTGCAAAAGGTATGGACACAAATCCCATGAATGCAGAATTATGCAAGTAAACAAATCATTCAAAGGTAGATGCTTTACATGCAATAGAGTAGGTCATATGGCTAATCAATGCAGATCAAGGGGATATCAGTTAAATATGCAAAGAAATGTTATTTGTCAAATCTGCAATAGGTCCGGTCATAATGCTAAAGTCTGCAGAAACAAGAATCAGGACAAAAGAGGTCCGATGTATAATCAGAATCAAGACAAGGGTAAACAAAAGATGAATGCGGATGAAGTTAGGAATCAGATGAGCAAGATTTGGGTGAAGAAAAGCTCAGAGAATGTAGAGGTTGGATCCGCACCAGATTCTGGTGCTGATATTTCTTCCGGAAATTAAAAAGTGAGCTCAGGCTCAGGGGGAGACTCAAAGAAGATTCTGTTCCCCCAGCCAAACAAGTTGTGCCGGATGTGGCACAAGATGCGGATTAAAGGGTTTGTAGATATAAGTCCTGAGATGCTTCAGTCAAGTTTTCAGAGGTCCGCATGGAGTTATGAAGAAGCTGTGTTCGATTAAGTTAGACCTGTTCAGGGAGGTGCTCCGGTATGATAAAGGATTACAAAAAGGTCCGGAGAGATCCGGAAGTGCACGATCTTGTCTTGCGGATTGGACAGAGTGTTTGGGATGTTCTTGTAATATGTTACCTAGATTTATTCATGATTTAAAGATCCGGATGATATTCAGTGATCAGGACTAATCCGGGATACTCCAAGCTGTCCAGACATGGTAAACCGGAATAATGCAGGTGAAGCATTTATTGCAGACAGATATTAGGGTTTGCGGAGCAATATAAGGGATTTCTCAAAAGTTATCTGCTCATTCTACACTTGAGAAGAAGCGAATAGTGGAGCTCTGCAACAAGGTTCATCAAGCACACCAAGGATCTCCTGCCGAAGCTATTGCATAAAGAAATCAATCCAACCACTCCGTGCAAACCGAAGGCGCATAAGGTATTCTTCGTTTTTCATTGCCTCACTGCAAATCTTTGAAGAATGGCTACTCCAAACATAGTTAAGATCTCTGATAGACCTCGCCCCTCATTCAAGAAACATCCCTACAAATCGTTGGAGGTAGATCCACTAGGAGCCTTCTCTAGTGTTCCCCACGGAGTCTTACATACTGAAGATATTAGGGTTTACATACACGCAAACATTGAGGAATTTGGGGAATTCAAATTAAGAGACCTCTATCACAAGCAACTGATAGACAATGCTTTTGAGCTCAAACCAGAGTATAAGGGTATCCAGAAGAAACAATTTGAGCAATTCATTCATTTCCCTAGCTTTGAAGAAGATGAATGGGTCCGGTATGTACTGAGCAGGATGCATGACAACTTCCTTTGGCTAGATAGACCCTGCAAGATCACAAAAGAAGCAATTAGAGCAGTAACTGGTCTATACTCTTCCGGGGGGGTACCTATCCTCAAATCTGTCAAGAACAACGTTGTAACTGAGGCCACCGGATCAAAATATGATAAGAGAGCAATGACCATTGAAGATATTTCGGATCCGGATATCAAATATGCATCAATGATAATAGGATACAAGATCTATCACTCCAGCAGGGAGAATTCTGTATCCGGAACTGCAATATACACAGCATATGAAATGCTAAGAAAGAATGCAGATTATGATCTTTGTGAACTACTACTAAGCCAATTGATGGAAAATGTACAGAAAATCAAGAAAGACAAGAAGAACTCCTTTAAGTATGGTACTCTCATTGTATGTCTCTTCTTTTACTTCATGAATGAGCTACCCGGAACAAGTGGATGGGTATGGCAGAATGACAAACCTGTTGCAGTCCAGATAAGAGACTATTTGCATGGACTTGGGGATGCAAAAGCGAGAAATACAGCTCTATGGGGATACTTCAAAAACTTTCAGAGCATGATGCAAGCAAGAGAGAGAATTCCCCAGTCACTCATTGAGAAATACAAGGACTCAGTATGTTTTATGGTTGACACTGATCAGTGCCTAATGGAGGCAGTGGAGCCAAGGACTGTCTGGATCATGCCCATGGGGTATGAAGTTGATGAACAGATAGTAGAGCTGCATGTTCAACACATGCTAAGTCAGCCCAAAGATCCTAAGGCAGAAAGGTTTGGAACCTTTGAGGAGCTGAGCGTGAAATTACATGTAGAACTCAGGGAACCTGAGATTAAAAGAAAAGTGAGAAAAGAAGTAGAGCACATTGCTCAAGGCCTAGGCATCTCAAAAGAGGCACTTGATGCCAGCCGGGAAAAGAGGAGAAAGGCTGA
Source organism: Cunninghamia lanceolata (assembly GCA_027924645.1). NCBI lineage: Eukaryota > Viridiplantae > Streptophyta > Pinopsida > Cupressales > Cupressaceae > Cunninghamia > Cunninghamia lanceolata. The sequence continues at coordinate 5,310,344 of BSBN01000556.1, read as the reverse complement.
GGAAGAAGAGAAAAGCAAAGAAAGTGCTCCGGTTGAAACCCCCACCCGGACCAGATCATCAAAGAGATCTGCACCTTCCACAACCAAAAGCTCAAAACCGGAAGTCCAGGCATCCGGTAAAAGATCCAAGACAAAAGCATCAAGGGCTTATGAAAGCCAAAAGGATGAAGAGGAGACAGAATCAGATGAAGGAGTAAGAGAAGTAAAGAAACAGAAAAAGAAAGGATCCGGTAAGCCCTCCACAGGCCAAGACAAGGAGGAAATGGCAGAGGTAACTGTTGAAAAGCCCACTCTGTCACTAGAGAGCATAATCAAGTCGGTCACGGTGGATGGAAACCTTCAACCAATGACTGAATCCTATGATGACTTCAGTGAGGCAGACCAAAAGACTCTGCAGGAAGCCACAGTTAAATATCTGAACACATACAATAAGGCTTTCATTGAGATCATATCTCTCATTCCTAAAAGCCTAGAGAAGGAAATGGAAGTAAGAAAGAATAATGCGCATGCCAAAGATCTTGAGATCCGGGAGCAGATAGCTATTCAGCTATATCCTCAAATTGATCCCAAGACAATGAACATGATCTTCAAGGACTGCAGAGATGAGTTCAGAAGTAAAGCCAGGATGAATCAGCTCATGCTTGGTGAGACTGACAAAGTGGCACAAGAGACAGAAGAGATCCTCCGGAAGGCCTTCAAAAGGTTCAATCTTCCTGTTGTAGAGGACTTAGGTGCAGAAACAGCTGCTGACTTGGAATCTTCTATTCCGGAAGAAGTGAGCCCTGAACAGACAAGTGAGGACTTGGGACCCTCTGCTCCAGAAGAAGTGACCCATGAACAAGCAAGCATCTCTCCTCCGGTTTCCCCTACAGTCTCCGGATCCAAAGAAGAAGAGCAATTGCAGGAGAAGGAAGCAGTGGTGACAGACAAAGAGGTTGACAGTTCTAAGACTGCAGAAGAAAAGAAACATCTGTCTCCGGCAAGAGACACTGCACAAACTGTTCAACAATTTTTGAGCAAAGAAACTCTAGAGATTGATGAACCGGAGCTTCTAAAAGGTCCATTTGATTTTGACTCTCTCTCTCCGGTACAAACAATGAAGATAGCTTCATTTGCAAATGCCAAGGCAAATGAAAAGCTCCTAAAGTCTCATATGGAGGACTGTGAGTTGATAGAGGCTGCTTCCGGAGTACTTGTAAAGATCATGCCATCAATCCAAATAGATCCGACTGCCTCCACTTCCGGTAATCTAAAAACCTTAGTCAGCAGTATTGATACACATTTTAATTCTCTAGAAAAATCAGCTGAAGACAAGGTCCGGAAGGAATTTTTGGATAAGAGATTTTCTGAAATATTAGAATTAATCTCTAAGGATAGGAAGATTGTAAGCATTGGAATAAAGAGCTTAGAAAATGCTCTTAAGGATGGCGGTGACATCTACAAATTTTGTATATCTTGGTCAAAGGCAACAACAGCAATTGACAAGAAAATAAAAGAAGAACAGGACAAGCTTCAAAGCTTATCTCAAAGTTTTGATCCTCTCTCTTCCTCTATAATAAATCAAGAATGTCAGACTATTGCAGTCTTGAATGAAATAAAGAATCTTGAGAAGGAGAGGAAGAACATTACCAACCGGATGGGAGAACTTAGAAGGATTATAGTCCCTAAGTTGGAAACGATGCATGAGGCCATCAGTGATGCCCAGACCACCGCCCATACAAAAGATCCGACAGATCTCAGGCGGGCAGAAGCTTTTGCATTTTTGCTGAGTGGTCACATTTCAATCCTGGACAGAATGAAGCTTAGTTGGGCTACTGAAATGGTTCAACTGCAGACATCCTTTGCAGACATTCTGCAGTATATGTGAGTATGTAAATATGCGGCTATATATAGAAAATTTTTGAAAATTTTGGTGTGCGGACCCTACCCTTTGCCATTGATGTCAAAGGGGGAGTGAGGAGCAGTGAAAAATGAGGAATCCAACTCAAGGGGAGTTCCGGAAATTGTATATAAAGACAGAGCATCAGCAAAGGGGGAGCATAGTGTAAACACTTAGTCATTTTTCACTAAGTGTTGCCATCAATGCCAAAGGGGGAGATTGTTGGCAAGAGACACTATATGGATTCATGGTTGTTGTCATTGATGGCAACAAAGGTCATCCCACATATCCGCAAGTCATGATATGTCTCTACCGGAAGTCAGATTGAAGATTGTGGTGGTCCGGTGAACAAGAACAGAGCATGTGGCAAGGTCCGACAGATTGGTCCGGATCTCTCAGAGGAAGTGTCTTGGTGCAGTGCGGATCTGGGGAAGTCAAGAGGACTATCTTGAGTAGTATATTCCAAGGATTTAGCCTCCGGAGATGGACAAGGAAAAAGATATGAATAGTTGAGTACCGGATTCCTGAGAGACAGTGAAAACAGAGGAAGAACTGACTGACTGAGTATCAAACTACTTTCCGGATGTGTTACAGATGATGATAAAGGTTGCGGAGGCATGAATCATGTTTGGCCGACATAATTGATGATATCTACAAGTATATGCTTGATCCGCATTGCTTGGTGAGCAAGGATTCAGCCGACAGAACTAAGTTTGTAAGAAACTAGACTGTTCCGGATGCCGACTAGAAAGATGATGAAAGTACTTGTGCGGATATATATAGAGGATGGATTTAGTGGTAAAAGGTGTGAATGTATGTGAGGATATGCGAACAAGTCCAGAGTAGAGCAGAAGTAACAAGAAAGATCCGGTATGTGAAAGGACAGCAGACTAAAGAACAGAGGAAAGATGAAGTGCAGCAGATCAGTATACTGAACCTAACCGGAACTGAACTCCAGCATATGCAGATGCTTCCAATCAGTTCAAGACTGTGATTCTAATCACTTTGTAAGACAGTGTGTCTTCTTGTAGGCAGTGAGCCTCTTGTGAGCAGTGTGCTCGGGCAGTGAGCCCTAATTGGCAAGTGCCATTTTTGTAATTTCCTATTCTTCTAACAGAGAATAATTCTTGGGTTAATCACCCCGTGGTTTTCTCCCTTAATAGGGTTTCCACGTCAAAAATACTGTGTCATGTGTTTCTTATTTCATGGTTTATGTTTTGTGTTTGATTTTATGCTGCTTCAATTAAAAGGAAAGTTTAATAAGGGAAATAATTAGGATAACTGATTCACCCCCCCCTCTCAGTTATCAACAGAACTGTCACATTCATCAAATTAGAGCTTACATTCATACCACTAAATGTGGCAAAATTAAATTATAACTACGACTATGGTTTGCTAAGAAAAACAACTATAGTATTGGAGAAAAACAATAATTTGATACAAAGATTTGTAAATTGTGTTACATACACTTCAAGAGTGTTTCATATCAAAGAATAGACTACAAAATATCCTTTCTTGATCTACCTCCTGTAGCTCACAATCCTGTTGAGAAATTACCAAAATGGCCAACCCATAATACAATTCAAACTTCTACATATATAGCATTTCACTCGCTGCAATTTCCCAGGCGCCACACCCTGTCAAAGACTACACCCACGCTGCATTAACTCCAATCCCAGTTCCTTAGAAGATTTGCACGTTGGATGAGAAAACCCATACTCATTTAATTCTGAGGACAACATAGGAAGATTGCTTGCACTCTTCCTGTACTTAGCAATAAAGAGGGAAGGTTCTAATCCTCTCCCTGGTACCTGCAACATTTAACTTAGCTGATTTGTCCTTTGTGCATTGAAGAATTCTACTATGTCAACCATCTGCAAAACACTGTTCTGTAGGCTCATTAAAATCTAGGTACCAATTAGTTTGTATATCCCTACAATCTTGGCATACATTTAGGGAATTACCTATTTCAAGCATATACAACATTCCCAATATGTTGTCCTATTTTTCTATTTGAGCCATCTAATCCTGACTATACCACCTCTGCGTGTTGGGTGCCAAAATCCTCAACAATCCCACCAACTGCATTAAAAGCATTAATTTGGCCACCCATTTTGCATTAATGGCATCCTTGGAAGTAGTTGGCGTGTTCCCAGGCGGTTGGAGGAGTTTAGAAGGCTAGGAAGCCAACCTTCAAAAAATTAGACTTTTAGACCTTGAACTTTCCTGTTTCCACCTTCCAAAAGGAAGAAGTAAGGAAAGAGAAACTCCCACCTTCTGATGCCCACAACACTTAGCATAATATTGGCCCCGTTAGACTTCAGCCTTCAAGCCTTCACTATTTTACCTTCTTTCTACAGTTCCGCAAGCCTGCAGTGGGTCCACCCAAAAGGCTCCACAAAATGGCGAAATGCCTTAGAAAGAATACTTGTCGGGGGTCAACCATCATGCCTTCCTCCTTCCATCTTCTTATGAAGAAGGAAGAAGGGAGGAAGCTTGAACTCTGACCTCTAACACACTAGAAGAATTTACAACACTTAGGCAAATTTTGAAAACACCCAGGGTCAGCCTTTGGGCTTTCCATTTACCACCTGCCCTTTGGAAGAGAAAAGAGAGGAGCCCCGTTGTTTGCCTTCAACACAAAGAAGAGAGTACTTGTCAGAGATTGGCTGTTGGGCCTTCCCCGTTTCGCCTTTCAAAAAGGAAGGAAGAAGAGCCAACCTCTGAACTCTGTTGATCACTTCATACTTAGAATATTGTTCATGTAGACCTATCGGACTTCGAAACTTCTCCCTGACACTTGCCATGAAGAAGACCGAAGGCCAAAGGCTTGAAGTCCAACCTCCGAAATACTTAGAAGAATTTGTAATGAATAACACTTAGAGAAATTTTGGAGTCTGATTTTAGAGCCGATAGGTAATACAAGGTGGAAGGCATGAACTCCGAACTCTGAAACTCTGACAGAGGTGAAAATACAAGGAAACACTTAGAGTTTTTGGACTTAATCATTTTTTGGGTTTCCTACCTTGCATTTTCAAAAGACAAATACATGAAAACCTATGGAAGATATCTTTGATTCGGTTATAAACTATAGGTTCAACAATGGAGGATTCAGATGGAATACAAATGGATTTTGGGGCAAAATGGGGCATTTTGGGGATGGATTTTTCAAGTCCCAATAGTGGATCTAGTTGGGGATGTGTGACAAGCATTGTCACAACGAGGATTCAGATCTCTGGGCAAACCAGAAAGGCACAAAACACACAAAAACACGAGGGAAAAAACACAAACATATTTACAGTAAGTCCTATATACATGACAAAATACAATCATAAACATTAGAGCACAAAATACTATTGACTGTATTCAAAATTCAGGGGAAGCGTTACCTATGAAAAATAATGCTTCAGATGTTTTCCATGAATGGGCAACTCTAGAAGCACTCCTTCTAGAGTCATCAAGCAGTAAACATTCAACTCCAACATCTCAACTACCTCATATGGCCTAAGCCATAATGGGTCAAATTTGCCACGTTTCTCCTTATCTTCAACTTTGGCATCCCAAAGAAGCACCAAGTCACCAACTCGAAACTCTCTTGATACAGTATTTTTATCAAATAATAGCTTCATTTTATGCTTGTGATTCAACATTTTATCATGTGCAGCTCTTCTCTGTTCTTCTAATTCAGTCAGTTGTAATATCCTCTGGGACATTGCATCATACTGATCCTCTTTTGTATCACGCAACTGTTGGTAAACTGGTAGTTCCATGCTAATTGGCATCTTTACTTATGCTCCATACACTAGCTCAAACGAGTTCCTTCCAATGGATCTTTTGAAGGTTATCCTGTCAACCCATAGAGAATCCTTCAATCTATCATCCCATCTTTTCTTATTCTGATCCAATGTCCTTTTTATGTTCTTCATCAAACTTTTATTACTTGATTCAGCCTGTCCATTACTTTGCGGATGATAAGGGGATGAATGTATAATATTTATGCCAAACTTAGAACACATGTCCATTACTTATTGTGACTTGAAACACGTGGCATTATCCACTAAAATCCTAGTTGGCACTCCAAATCTAGTGATTATATTGGTTATTATGAAGTCAATAACCACTTTGGATGTTGCATTATGAGTGGAAATTGCTTCGACCCACTTAGTGAAGTAATCAATGGCCACAAGAATCCGCTTAAATCCATTGCTAGAATTTTCTTGTATTCCCCAATAAAATCAATTCCCCACTGTTGAAAGGGTGCATCAAAAGCAAGGGGCAAAAGGGGTAATGCCCCTGCAAATTTCATCTTGCCAGCAAAATGTTGACAAGCATACATTTTCTAATCTTTTGAGCCACATATTTGAATAAGGTGGGCCACCAATACCCAGCCCTAAGGATTTTGTGGGCAGTGGTTTTAGCTTTGAAGAGTCCCCCACAAATGCCATGATGACATTCATTCATCATAGCTTCATCTTGCTCTTGATTCAAACATTTGAGCAATATACCTTCATGATTTCTCCACATGAGCTCATTCTAGAGCAGAACATACTTTTGAGTTTTTAGCTTGAGATTCCTTTTCTGACTCTCATCCAAATCTGGTCGGCAATCCATATTTTTAAGATAAAATAAAACATCCTCGTACCATGCACCGTTAGCCAATGAACAATGAGGAGCTATATTTACCTCTATTTCATTTACTTCTGCTACTTCAAGATTAGAATTAGCCATCAGCTTGGCTAAACCTTGGCCTCTAACCAATTTGGTGACTTGTATGTCCATATCATATTCTTGGATCCTATTGATCCATCTGCACCTTTTACCTGAAGCTTCTTGTTGCACGAATATGTCTTTCACTGTTGTGTGTGGCACATATGCTATGAACTTGGCACCTGTGAAATAAGATCTAAAATTTTTGTTGGACTTGACCAATGCATAGGCATGCTTCTCCATAATGGAATAATTCAACTTAGCAATCTGTAGGGATTTACTAAAAAATCTTATAGGCTGCTCAAATCCATCTTCATTCTTTTATAATAACAAAGTAGCCACAATATAAAATGAAGCGAAGGAAAAGAGATGGAAAGGCTTGAAATAGTCTGGGCTTACCAACACTGGTGCATTTTTGAGAGGCTCCTTTATGTCAAGAAAAGATTCAACTGACTCCTTGTCTCATATGATGGATTGTCCCTTTTTAAGCATCTTGGAGATGGCTTTAGTCTTCTCAGTGAAGTTAGAGATGAATCTCCTTACAAAATTAATTTACCCAAGGAAAGACTGAATACCTTTGACTATTTTGGGCTGGGGGATAAGGTCAATGGCCTTAACTCTGTTTGGATCAATTCTGACCCCCTCCTTGGACACAATATGTCCCAGCAACTTTCCTTCTTCAACTCCAAATTAGCACTTCTTAGGATTCAAAGAGATCCCATACCCTAGACACCTCTCAAAAATCAATTGCAAATGCTTGCAATGACCATTCCTATCCTTTGAATATGTTATAAGATCATCTTGGTATACAACCGTGATCTCATCAATGAGGTTAGAAAAGGCCACATCCATTGCCCTTTGAAATGTTGATCATGTGTTCTTCAATCCAAATGGCATTCTCATATAAACATATGTTCCTTGAGGAGTGGTGAATGTTGTTTTGTACTATTTTGACTCCTTGACCAAACACTTGATTATATCATAAGAACCCATCCATCATAGACATCAGCTCTGAACCAACAACCCTCTGCAAAAGATGATCCATGCTTGGAAAGAGGATAATTATCTTTGAGGGATTTGATGTTTAGATTTCTGAAATCTACACACAATCTATTCTCCCCATTCTTCTTTCTTATTAGAACAAGATTAGACACCCACTCAGAGTGTCTGATTGGTTTGATAATACCTCCCTCTTTCATTTTTAGCAATTCCTTTTGTATTTTGGGAGCTATGGTGGGATTTATAGGCCTTTGTTTTTGCCTAAATGGTTTTGCATCAGGTTGAAGGGGGATAGTATGCTGAAACAAATCCTCTCTATAAGCTTTTAGCTCATTGTATGACCATGCAAAACACTTTCTGAATTTCCTCAATAAAGCAATCAACATTTGTTTTTCATGAGGCTTTAGCTTCTTGCCTATGTAAACCATCTTTGGTGCCTCCTTGGCTCCAAGGTTAAAACCTTCTACACTATCTTCTTGAACTGGTTTACCATTGCTTTTCCAGTAGTCAACACTATTAAACATCCTCTCCAATGCCACCAATCCCTTGGGTATGGTATTGGTCTTCAATTATACCACCTCACTGCCAAATAATGTTTCCTTACCATTATCTATTTCGACCATAAGCTGCTAGTTGAAATTACTTGACTGTGAAACTCATCCACACAGTTTATAAAACTAAAAATCTGACTATTGTCATATAATACTTGCCAACTGTATACATTATATGGGATAGTTGGCCTTGTAAGTATTTCAACAACTTGATGGTCATGAAGAAAATATGACTGAGGATTATATCTGGACACAGCTACAGCCAAAGCATCCACCTCTTCATTTTTTGTTCTGTCTATCCATTCAATACCAATGGTGTTAAACAACTCCATGGTATCCCATACTGTATTTCTATATACTTTCAACCTGTTGTCCTTGGCAACAAAAGTTTTTCTTATATGTTGTACAATCAATTCTGAGTCACCATATATTTTCAAGCACTAGACTCCATGTTTATGAGCCACATTTAGACCCAACAACAATGCTTCATATTCTACCACATTATTTGTGCATTAAAAATCTAGTCTGAAAGACATGCAAGATCGCTTACCATCTAGGGATGTTAAATAATCCCAACACCTGAACCATCTTTAGAAAATGCACTGTCAACATGCAGCATCCACAAATCAGACGTATCACAAACAAATGCAATAAGGTTAGAAGGTTAAATATTCACACAAGGACCATCATCACTGCAATATGCCATAAAATGATCTATCTCAATGTCAAAGAAATTTGTATGATCCTCTTCTGTTTTATATTTATCCTCTATGTTTAGGTATTCCACCTTCTTCTCTCTATATAGTTTCACTTCCACGCCCTGGACTGGAATGGTGGCATATGACAGGTCCATCTAAATACTACCACCCATAGAAGCTGCCCACTTTCTAGATAACAACACTCCCCACTTGGCTAGGCAATCCACAATAATTATGTCCATAAGGAATGATTTATCTAGGTAAGCAACAAGTTTGACCTCAATGTCCTTAACTAAACCAATAACACTGACTTCCCTATAATCCATGGCAAAGCACTTGCCAAAAGATTTGCACACCTTTAGTCCCAATTCATTCATGATTTCTAGTGGCATGACATTACTAGATGCCCCTAAATCAAGCATACAATTGTGTAACAACCATCCATTTATGATTAAAGTGGTATAAAAGGGGTCAACTCCCATCTTGCTATTAACCATGGAAGACCCTAAGTAAACTTCTACCGTTTCATTTGAACCCACACCCTCATCATTATTGCTGGAAACAACAAGTTGTTTTTGTGCATCTACAACAGTAATAAGAGATTCTGCCCTATCTTTGTGTTCAGGAATTCTAAGCAGTTCCACTATTAGCACATAAATTCTAATTTGGCTAAAGACTTGAGCCATATCAATAGGGTTATAATTGGGCAAAGGAGTATCACATGAATAAGTTACATCACTTGCATAAGAAATGTAAGGTATTACTTGACTTGATCAAATATCCTTACCTTCTTCCTTTGTCTTCTCCTTTTCTGATTCCTTTTGTGCCTGAGACTGATCATGCTTGTTGTAGCTTTTTGGATAATGGACCCCTAGAATGGGTGTAGTATCTACAGGCTGCACAGTTGGCATAGGATTCTTTTGAACATACTTATGTTTTGTTGCTAGAGAGGGCATTGAGGTTTTCTTCTTTTCAGGGACATTTTTCTTTGGAGCGTTGTTGCTCTTTTTCTCCACATTCCCTTTGGATTTGTCCCTTAGTTGATCATTTTGTTGTTGTTTTGATTCCTTGGTAGGGGCATTGTGAACAAGGATAGTTATGTTTCTCAATTGATAGCCTCCTTGGACTTGTAAGATGGCTACATCAGTTAAAGATTTCATATCTTCTTTTGAAGGCTTGGACTTCTAATATTTTTTCTGCATAAGGTCCCTCAAGTTACCAAAATCATGAGCTAACAATTGATATCTTCTTGGACCTTTATCATAATCATATTGGAAAATATGATCATCTTCTTCATAGTTGTCACAATCGACACTCTGACCTATTTTCTCATAATCTTCTACATCAAACTGATTTATTTCTTCTTCGTAATACTAAGTTGCACCCTCCTCATTTGGAAATTCCTCCTCTCTGCTTAATGAGTGAGCCACCACATAGTTTGTTGGATCACGGGGGAGGAAACATGCCTGACACCACAAAGATTCATCTTAGAAATTGACTTGATCCTTCCTCAAAGGATTAGGAGTGTCCCTTTCAGGCTGTTTGAAACTTACATGCCTGGGGGCAGCCTGTCTGTCATTTTGCTGTGGTCTCTTAGACCAATCAGTATTATAAGGTCTATTATGCAACCTCTGATCTTCATCAAAATGTGTTGCAGCACCCTGAGGTGGCAACACTTTGTCATTTCTAGCAACTTTATAAGGCAAATCTTTTACAACCCCCATGAGTTTATCCAACTTATCATCAGTAGTGAGGGGTTTGTTGAAAGCAAGCTTATCTGGCTAGGGCAATTTTACATTAGACCTTTTGATGTGCTTTCTTAAAGCTCTCATATTACTTTCTATGTTTATTTATGTAGCATAAGCTTCTCTTAATGTTTGTGGATTCTTGTCCCTCAAACAATAACCTAAATTTGAATCAAAAGCACCACAATATAAAACCAAGCACATAGATTCATTGGGTTTCATATGAGGAGGTACCTTTCTCATTATCATGATGAAGTGGTTGTTGAAATCAACTACTATCTCATTGATGGCCTTTTTGATGGTTGTGAGTTCATGAATGACAAAATTGGGATCAATCCTATCCCCATACTGTAGTCTGAACACCCTCATGAATTCCTCCTAAGAATCAATGTTGTTATCAGGAGAGCATTGTACCATTCTTTAGCACTTTCTTCCAACGAGTGCACAAATAATTTCATCATCTCATCTTCCTCTTCAATCTCATACTCATCAGTGACATTAATGAAATGCCTAAGATGTTCCTCACTAGTGAAAACATTATTACCTTGAAACCTAGGAATCTTCCTCTTAATCTTAGTTGGAATGGGATTAGGAAAATCAGGAATGCCAATGAAATTGATCTGCTTTTATCTTTCAACTCCCAACAACTACCTTTGTGCAATAAACCTCTATGCTTGTCTTTGCTATGCATGCCCAATGTTCTGAATGTTGCCATGCTACTAGTTATCTTGGTTACATGGCAACTGAATATTAATATTTTGAGTATGGGCTTGATTCATGCCCTGCTATCCTATTTGATGTTGTTGTTGTCTCTGATTATGTTGTTGATTGTAATGCTATTGAGGTGGACACTGCTAATTTACATTTTGATTCAAACCTTGCTGCTGTGCATTCTAGTTTTGTTGGCCCTGATGGTCAAGCTGAGCTTACTGTTGATCAAGCAAGGCTTGAACTTCCCTTTGTCCATTTCTGAGATGATCAAGCAAATCCAGTTCATCCTAGATTCTTCTTTCTCTTTCCTCATCATTATCGAGCTATTGGTGTTGATTTTCCTCGTTAGGAATGGTATCATGCCGACTTTCAAGTGATCCTGTGGGAGAATCAGGACACCTGACATCCTGATATATCTCTTCATTATCACTGGGCATCCCAAATGTTCTCAAATGTGGATCATGCGATCTATCTTTACTTCCTCTACCAATAATATTCTCATTTCTTCTAACATTATACTCATTCTTCTTCATCCTTCTGTTTGTTCTAAGCATGTTATCTGCAAAGTCCTCAGAAGTATACACATATTGGCCTCTGAGATCAACAAATACATTACTTCTACCAGAGGTACCAATCTGGTCTTAGGTATTCAATGGAGGCACAACATTAGGGTTTCTTGTTATCCATTTACTCCTATTTCCTACACTACTAGAGGATTCATCACGCCCAGGTTGCTCCTGGTTCTTTCCTGTATGCATGGTAAATCTCTTTTCTATTCAAACTATAATTATTTTCTAGGTTTTTAAAATAGAGTCACCACTTCCCCTGGTGGCAAGAAAATTTAAACAAACACTATATTTCAGAATCATAGCAACCAAAACTAAAATGATTCACTATTACCAAAGACTTCGAATTTGAACAAAATATTAGTTCATTGGCAATGGTGCCAATCTATTGGGAGCCAAAATAACGGCAACACAAAACTCTAAAACATTATTAAATCACCTAGGCTAGGGATTGTCATCAGGGTGATAGGAAGAGGTTTATCAACAAGTTTTGGGTGATTTTAGCCAACTAACAGGAGTGGGTAAACTCCTCTACTCTTCGAGCTTAGCTTATACTCTGGAGGGATATTCCAAGGGGTATTATACCTGAGTAGGTATTAAAAATGGACTAGATGAACAACTAAAAATATTAACAACCAAATCCAGATTGCTTTCTTATCCCCAAATCTATCACTGAATTAAGAAAAGTTGGTTGTGTAAGATCCCTATATAGCTGATAATGATAATCCTACACAATGAGGATGCATTACGACTACTACTTCTAAAGATGAGATGTATTATTTTTGTTTTGAAAATGGGTGATCTAAGGCTACTCAGCCTGGTGCCTATGCATTAGACTGTAAAGTCAAATATTAAATAGAGAAAAATAACCACACAGAAGTGTATAACCAACTATTTGATAAATCAAATGCAAGGAAATCAATATCAAATTATTGAGAACACTTAACAATCCAATGCTATACCATATTCTTCCCTATGCAATATTGAAATGACCATTTACAAAGATTGGAAATGGATTAAATACTGTCACATTCATCAAATCAGAGCTTACATTCATACTACTAAATGTGGCAAAAGCAAACTATAACTACGACTATGGTTTGCTAAGAAAAACACCTACAACATTGGAGAAAAATAATAATCTAATACAAAGATTTGTAAATTATGTTACATACACTTCAAGACTATTTCATATTAAACAATAGACTACAAAATATCCTTTCTTGATCTGCCTCATGTAGCTCACAATCCTATTGAGAAATTACCAAAATGACCAACCCATAATATAATTCAAACTTCTGTGCATATATAGCATTTCACTCACTGCACTTTCCCAGGTGCCGCACCCTGTCAAGGACTACACCCACGTTGCATTAACTCCAATCCCAGTTCATCAGAAGATTTGCACGTTGGAAGAGTAAACCCATGCTCATTTAATTCTAAGGACAACAGAGGAAGATTGCTTGCACTCTTCCTACACTTAGCAATAAAGAGGGAAGGTTCTAATCCTCTCCCTACTACCTACAACATTTGACTTAGCTGATTTGTCCTTTGTACATTGAAGAATTTTACTATGCCAACCATCTGCACATCACTGTTTAGCAGGCTCATTAAAATCTGGGTACCAATTAGTTTGTATATCCCTGCAATCTTGGCATACATTAAGGGAATCACCTATTTCAAGCATATAGAACATTCCCAATATGTTGTCCTATTTTTCTATTTGAGCCATCTGACCCTGACTGTACCACCTCTGCATGTTGGGTACCAAAATCCTCAACAACCCCACCAACTGCATTAAAAAGCATTAATTCAACCACCCATTTTGCATTAATGGCGTCCTTAGAAGTAGTTTGTGTGTTCCCAGATAGTTGGATGAGTTTAGAAGGCTAGGAAACCAACCCCCCAAAAATTAGACTTTTGGACCTCGGACTTTCCTCTTTCCACCTTCTAAAAGGAAGAAGGAAGGAAATAGAAACTCCCACCTTCCGATGCTCGCAACACTTAGCATAATATTGGCCTCGTCGGACTTTAGCCTTCGGGCCTTCACCATTTTGCCTTCTTTTCTTGGTTCCACAAGCCTGCAGTGGGTCCACCCAAAAGGCTTTGCGGAATGGCAGAATGCCTTAGAAGGAATACTTGTTAGGGTTAGTTGTCGGGCCTTCCTCCTTCCGTCTTCTTCTGAAGAAGGCAGAAGGGAGGAAGCCTGAGAGGAACCTCCTGCAACAATATGATGAAAAATGCATGAAATAATAGACATAGCAGAAACACAGAAAGAATTTATTGATTGTAGGCCACTTCAAGGGGACAACCTCCTTTGAGCAAGCTCAATACAATAAATTCGTCGATGCCTTCATTGGCCTCAACACGTACTTATATACTAAGTCTAATCTAAACAACTATTACTTCCCATGAATGTGGGATAATACAATATACTCACAGGACGACTTACAAAGCATATGCGTCCAAATATAATATACTAACTAAGTAAAGAGAAAGGTTAAACACGGGTTCCTAACAAAGCCTGACCTCCAACCTTCGACACACTAAAAGAATTTACAACACTTAGGCAAATTTTGAAAACACCAGGGGTCGGCCCTCGGGATTTCCATTTACCACCTTCCCTTTGGAAGAGAAAATAGAGGAGACCTACAGTCTACCTTCAGCACAAAGAAGAGAGTACCTATCGGTGATCGACCATTGGGCCTTCCTTGTTTCGCCTTCCAAAAAGGAAGGAAGAACAGCCAACCTCCAAACTCCACCGATCACTTCATACTTAGAATATTGTTCATGTATACCTATCGGACTTCAGACTTTGGGGCTTCTCCCTGATACTTGCCATGAAGAAGACCAAAGGCCAAAGGCTCGAAGTCTGACCTTTGAAATACTTAGAAGAATTTGCAATGAATAACACTTAGAGAAATTTTGGAGTCTGATTTCGGAGCCGATAGATAATACAAGGCGAAAGGCATGAACTCTGAACTTCAAAACTCTGGTAGAGGTGAAAATACAAGGAAACACTTGATTTTTTTGGACTTAGTCATTTTTTGGGTTTCCTACCTTGTATTTTCAAAAGGCAAATACATGAAAACCTATGGAAGATATCTCTGATCAACTATAAACTATAGGTTAAACAATGGAGGATTTAGATGGAATACAAATGGATTTTGGGGCAAAATGGGGTATTTTGGAGATAGATTTTTCAAGTCCCAGCACACACAATGCTCATAGAAATCAAAGTGCTCATTAAAATAAGAGAAACCGTCCAACAAATTTTGATTCATAATAGTTTTCAAAACATTATTACTTATGTGGCCCAATCTACGATGCCACAACATACAAGTGTTTTCAGAAGCCTCAAAAACATAAGAAGAATTACAAACTGTAGTGGCATCTAGCCTAAACAAGGTTCCTAATCTCTTCCCCTTCACTACCACCAAGTTTCCTCTCACCAATCTACAACCATGCTTATCAAATGTTACATGCATTCCCAAATCATTCAACTTTGAAACTGAAATCAGATTCTAGCTAATCCAGAAACATGCAAAACACCAAGGAGGGTTTTAATCCTCCCATCACTGAAACACAACAATACCTTGCCTTTCCCAACTATCAGATATGTAGAGTTGTCCCAAGGTATGCTTTACCTCCATCATACTCTTCGTATGTGGAAAACAATTCCTTATGTGGGGTCATATGATATGAGCATCTTGAGTCAACCAACCAATGATCATTCAAAACAATATTGCATGTAGAAAGTAAAACATCTTCAACTGCATTAGAGGACTTCTCAGAAGTAGTCTCCGACTATTTCTTTTGGTTTCTACACTCCTTTTTCACATGTCCCCTCTTTCCATGATTCCAACACTTAACTTTGTTCTTCTTCGTAGGAGTCTTAGATCGGCCCTTAGACTTGTCCTTAGCCCCTTTTTGATCTCCTTTTGGTCCTCTATCCTTGGACCTTCCCCTCACGTTGAGAGCCTCAATGTTAACCTCAGAAGTCTTCTTTCACTTCTCTTGTGCCAACAACGTTGCAACAAGATGATCCAACATCGGATCTTCAAGGTTAGCAGTAATAGCAAGGATAACATTCTCCCAAGGTTCAGGTAAAGAACAAAGTAAAAGTATACATTTATCTTCCTTTGCAACTGTAGCATCTACGGAATCAAGTTGACTCAAAAACAAATTAAAATTGTTCACATGCTCTGTAATATAATCACCCTCTTTCATCTTAATAGACAACAATTTTCGCTTTAAGTAAATCTTGTTTACCATGGTCTTGGTTTGATAAATCTCACCAAATCTTATCCAAAGTTTGTGTGCAGTATCTTCCTTCAAGACATTCAATAGGATGGAATCTGCAAGACATAGTCGGATAGTTCCCCATGCCTTCTTATCCAACCTTTCCCATTCATCTGGACTCACATCATGAAGCTTCTTCTCTTTCTAAACAACCAACCACTAGTTTCTTTATTTCAGCAAATCCTCCATTTTTAGTTTCCACAACTTATACCTTGTACCATTGAACTTCTCAATGTCCAATCGAGAGGTTGAAGCAGCAGTAGATGCAACCATAATATCAACTCAAGATCTGCAAACACAAACAACCAAATCTCCCACTACAACTACACAACCTTCACACTAACACCCAAGAGTCAAAGTTGGCCAAGCTCTGATACCAAATGTTAGAAAATGAAGGCAACAACTACTCAAATGAAAATCTGATTACAATATGTTAATGATCTCAAATAGTGTAATATTAATTGAGATTGCATTCGGAAATCAAATCACAACACAGGAACAAACACCATAGAAGAATAACACTAGATATAACGTGGAGAAAACCCTTTTGGGTAAAAAACTCCACCAATAAAAGAGGCTCAAGTTGTATTATCTTCAAAAGCTGAATAACATAATACATGCACTTCCTTCTTCTCTCCAACCTTCACTCCTGTTACCCAGAAATTTGAACTTGAAAAATTTAAAATTTCTGAAGTACTTGACTCCTCAATGTTTGCTAGCATCCTTACAATCCGTGCCAAAGGGGCGTTTGAGAAAGTTATATCTGAGCATAATTGGAAATGAATTTTTGTCTGATGTTGTATTTGCAAGTGCCGTGGAAGACATATCTACAAATTTTGGAAGTGCATACAAGGCAGGCGAACTAGTTGTAGTTTGCCTCAAAGAAATGCAATCTCATAAGACACCACGACTGCAGGGTATACACAAAATGGATTAGCTGACAAAGGCATTAGAAACTTTAGAGCAAATGCAATTGGTAGTGTTTGATGTTATATTCTCCCTTTTTGGTGCCAAAGAGACTGGAATTAATCTCAGCTATCAGTTATAGAAATATAGAGGTGGAGTTATGACAACCATGTTCAGACATTAAATATCTTCATCACCTTCCATGCTTTTCCATATCATTTTGATGGAGATGATAACAATATTCAAGTTGTAATTGAAGTTGGAGTATTTCCAAAACTAGCGAAGCTTCTACGACATTCTTCACAAATTGTTCCTGCTTTGATAACTATTGGCAATACAAGCTCAGGATATTAAGGCAATCCTCCCCCAACTTCATTGGCTAGGCATAATGAGAAAAACCTTCGTGACTCCTTTGGTTCAAAAACTTCTTCTGGAGGAGCAGTTAGTTCGTGGAAACCTAAAAATGAGGTGATATCTTAGGCCACTGTCTGTTACAATGATGTCCATGGAGGTCTAAATGAAATACCTTTTGTCAGAAAAGTTGATGACTAGTCCAGTCTACAAATAAATGTTTGGTGAAAGCGATTGCAATAATTAAACCTGGAGTAAGGTTTCATGATGTGAAGAAAGCTACTAATCGACATGCTTCCACGTTTGGGTTGTCTATGGAGAAATCATGTTGCAGAGATGGTAATGGGAAGCTCTTTCGTAATGTCCCTAATTATGCTCAAAATGAAGCTGCTAGCATAATGAAAGCTAAAAAAAATTTGTCCCCAATGCAACAATTGTGGAAGTCAGCTTTGGTAATCACCCTAGTGCACTGCAATTACCAATCAAATGACCTTGGCCTCACATATATTGTCTCGTCTTTGCAGTCCCTGGCTTTCTATTCAATACAGCCTGTTTAAAAGTTGGAGCTTTGGAATAGGGTAGGGACATCCATCAAAGCACAACGGAGGGGGAATTTTAGTCAGATGTAGTTGCAAGTGCCTTTTGTAGACATTTGTGCAAACATAGAAGGAGAGACAAGGCATGTGAACAGTTTGGTAAAATGCCTTAAAGAAATGTATTGTTGATATGAATTTGACTGCCATGATGGAGCATATGCAACCAACAAAGGACAGTAGAGGACCCCACTATGAATAGCACCAACTGGACATATTACATTGCCACCTCATATATGTGAAGTTTAGGAACTTGATTTGTTTCTGGAGGTCAGGTTCTAAGGGACAAGTGACATGTGGAATATCTGTGTAAATCTTGCAAGGCTGGAGGCTATATTTAGTTATTCCACTTTTTCAATGGTATGGCAAAGTTAAGTAACCTTTAAAATGTATTTAAAAGGAGAAATCAAAAGTCAGTTTAAAGAGGGTGTTAAGGGAAGAGGAAGGGTTACTATTTTCTTTTCACTTTGCCTTTTCCTGGGAAGTATTACGAGAAGGAATAAATTTATAATGGACTTTCCAAGAAACAGTTACAAAGGGAGGCCTTTAAAAACTCATGGGAGGCCAATTGTTAAGGATCTTTTTCCAGCTGGCTGTGAACAGGGGAAAGGGAGCAAATTCTATTTTTTGCTATTTTGTAATCAATTATTATTTTTCTTAACTCAGCCTATGTACAAGAGCATTTTCAAAAACTTTGAGCTTTGTTTTGTTGGAGGAATGAAGAATCATTTTCAGAACTTTGTGTCTTTAAATATCTTCTCTGGTTGTAATTTTTCTTATGTCAATTTGTAATCTATCTTCAATATTGCCTTTGTTATGTATGGATGGTATGCATTGAGAGGAATATAGCTGTATTTTTATCAATTCATTTCCATTTGTGGGTGTGGAATAGGTGGGATGTGTATCATTTCATTCTGAATTAATCTTTCGCATCTACTTTCATGGTTATGGGTAGGAGTTACGCTTGCCTTTTTTGCTTTCTGCTTAAAGGCATACCCTGTTTTCATTCATTGTAAATTATTTGAAGGTAGTTGCGCCTTGTAAAACAAGTAGAGAGCACTTACAAATACCATTGCAAGTGACTCAACTATTGGTCAGGTTGTCATTGGCATGGGCAAGAGAGTAAAAAATTTGAATGACAAATCTGTTAACCAACAGATTTTTGGCGACTCTACTGGGGATTCGAAATTGAAGAACGGTTCTCTTGTTTTCCCCAAAAATTTAAAGGTGCCTCCCTGAGGATGGAGGCTGGCGACTCTATGAAGTGGAAAGTATTCAAAAGCATTCTATTCCAGCGAAGACCTTTGCTGATTTATTTTTCAAATTTATATGATGGCATTGATTTCTTCTCAGCCATGGGGAAATCATTTTGGACCTCTTTCTTTGGCCTGATATTCACCATTGCCTGAAGATCAAGAAAGCACTTTCCAAAGTTTAATGGAGAGGACTCTCAAGATGTAGAAGATCACATTTTGGCATTCACTGTTGCCTGTGGAATTTTAGGGGTAAGTGAAGAAAATGTTTTTGTTCGATTATTTGTTGAATCTCTTATTGGACCTGCAGCAGATTGGTTTCATTATTTAGAAGATAAATGCATTACTGATTGGGATTCACTAAAGAATAAGTTTTTTGGAAGATATAAGGGTCCTGTTGATGAAGCTGCTTTGTTGTGTCAATTCTTCAACATACAAAAGAAAGAAGGTGAACCCATCAGAGATTTTGTGGATAGATTCAACCAACTGCTCAGAAAGATTCCTGCCTCTATTCAACCAAGTGAGCAACTTCAGCTTTGTACTTTTATTTCCTCTTTACATCCTGATGTTCAGTTTTGTTTGAAACATAGTAAAGTGAATGATATTAAAATTGCACAACAAGAGGCTGTAAAAATTGAAGATGATTTGATCTTAAGTGGTCTTTGGAAAGCACATCAGGTTGTAGATAATTTGATTTGTGAATCTATGAGGAAGCATATTATGCACAAACCAAGTTTTCAGCCTATAGGATTTCAAACTACACAGCCTCCTTCTGTTGAAATTTTTAATCTCTTTGTTTTTGATCCAAAGCACTTTGGTAGAGATATGGTAGGCAATGTAGAAATCAAGCCTCATTTGGATAGAAGAATTGAAGCCTTTTATTTCCATTATGAAGAAGATAATGATGAATCTGAAAGCCCCTCAAGTGGTGCAGAAAATGAACAATCCTTCCATGATGCTGGTTGTAATGAGGGTAATGCAAATGGTACTATTTTGGCTCGCAAATGGTACTATTTTGAATCATTTACTTTTTCCAGCAATGAGGAGCAACATGAGGCTACACAACATAAGGATGAGGTGTTGAGTATCCTTTCTCCAAAGTGCATGCAAGCTGAATATGAAGCCTTCACATTTCTTGAGCCAGATGATACTGAAGTAAGGCTACAAGAAGAGGTCAGGAATGCTTTTACATTTGAATCTTTTCATTTTGAAAATCTGAATGCCAAAATTTTTAAACAAAATTTGGAAGATGATGTTAAAAGTAGCCATGATAGCTTTGATGAAAATGGTCAAATAGACAAGTGTGATGAAACTCACATTGTGTATATTCTGAACTGGTGCCTCAATGCAAGTGAGGATGAATTTTTGTGTGGAGAAGAGGATGTCATGTCTAATCTATAGGTTATAAACAAGGAGGATGAAGTGCAACGTGAAACTGTTGAGTCAAATCTTGCAGAAAAAGAGGAGATTGTTTCAGTTGGTGGTGATATTAAGCCACATGAAAATATTGTTTGTAATGCAGATTTTCAGTTTAATCCACTTTTAATTTTGCATGAGACACATATGGTTAATTTTTGTCCTCCTGATGGTTTGAGTAGTCATGGTTATTTTCAGGCATGGGATGTGAATTTGTCTACTACAAAGAGGGGTGATCATATGCCTGAAAATGTCGGGACATGTATCGCAAGTTGGGATCCAAAATTTTTAAATAGAGTAGTTACTTCCACATATAGTATCAGAGAAGGGTCTTTAACTTATGATTTTTGTGTGGGATGTCCGATTTGAGGGCTACCTTCTCCTTGCTTGCAAAATCAAGTGCAGTATGATTTCACACCTATACAAGTGGATTCTAGTAGCCATATGTACGGTCACACTAATATTATTGAAGTATACAATGAGGAGTGGCTTCTTGAGCATCAAATTTTATCTGAAGAGTTTCTACATGGTGTTGTTCATATTCCTCTGATTGTGATAGTCACCAGTTGGCTACTGGTTGCTTGCGGGCTCCTCATTCACCAAGCATTATTTCGCATTGGAAGCTACTTCTCCTATCCTTTTAATGGATTTGCATGATCATCCTGGAGTCATCTGAGGTAGGGTCTTCCTGCCATGTACATATTAGGAGCTTTTGTGGTGTTGGTAGTTTGTTTCCTTTCCTATTTTGTCCTGTTTTGGGTTTGCTTTGTCTCCTTTTTTCCCCTGTGCTCTTTGACTCTATTGCCCCTTGGATTTAAGCACTGGTCTATTCTTGAGATTCTAGATTTCTTGCTTCGTCCTTTGTAGTCCTCATCCTCAATTAGAGCCTGTTGTTACCCAAAAATTTGAACTTGAAAAATTTAAAATTTCTGAAGTACCCGACTCCTCAATGTTTGCCAGCATCCTCACAATCCGCGCCAAAGGGGCGTTTGAGCAAGTTATATCTGAGCATAATTGGAAATGAATTTTTGTCTGATGTTGTATTTGCAAGTGTTGTGGAAGACATATCTGCAAATTTTGGAAGCACATACAAGGAAAGCGAACTGGTTGCAATTTGCCTCAAAGAAATGCAATCTCATAAGACACCACGACTGCAGGGTATACACAAAATGAATTAGTTGACAAAGGCATTAGAAACTTTCAAGCAAATGTAATTGGTAGTGTTTGATGTTATATTCTCCCTTTTCGACGCCAAAGAGACTATAATTCATCTCAACTATCAGTTATAGAAATACAGAGGTGGAATTGCAACAACCAAGTTCAAACATTAAATATCTTCAACACCTTCTATGCTTTTCCATATCGTTTGATGGAGATGATAACAATATTCAAGTTGTAATTAAAGTTGGAGTATTTCCAAAACTAGCGAAGCTTCTACGACATTCTTCACAAATTGTTCCTGCTTTGAGAACTATTGGTAATACAAGCTCAGGATATTACAGTAATCCTCCCCCAACTTCATCGATTAGGCATAATGAGCGAAACCTTCATGACTCCTTTGGTTCAAAAAGTTCTTTTGGAGGAGCAATTAGTTCATGGAAACTTGAAAATGAGGAGATATT
Organism: Cunninghamia lanceolata; assembly: GCA_027924645.1. Classification (NCBI taxonomy): domain Eukaryota; kingdom Viridiplantae; phylum Streptophyta; class Pinopsida; order Cupressales; family Cupressaceae; genus Cunninghamia; species Cunninghamia lanceolata. The sequence continues at coordinate 5,288,045 of BSBN01000556.1, read as the reverse complement.
GTAGGCCACTCTGTTACAATGATGTCCATGGAGGTCTAAATGAAATACCTTTTGTCAAAAAAGTCGATGACTGGTCCAGTCTACAAATAAATGTTTGGTGAAAGAGATTGCAATAATTAAACCTGGAGTACGGTTTCATGATGTGAAGAAAGCTATCAACCAACATACTTCCACGTTTGGGTGTCTATGGAGAAATCCTGTTGCAGACGTTGTAATGGGAAGCTCTTCAATAATGTCCCCAATTATGCTTGAGATGAAGTTGTTAGCATAATGAAAGCCGAACAAAATTTGTCCCCAATGCAACAATTGTGGAAGTTAGCTTTGGTGATCACCTTAGTGCACTGCAATTACCAATCAAATGACCTTGGCCTCACATATATTGTCTCAGCTTTGTAGTCCCTAGCTTTCTATTCAATACAACTTGTTTAAAAGTTGGAGCTTTGGAATAGGGTAGGGACATCCATCAAAGCACAACGGAGGGGGAATTTTAGTCAGATGTAGTTGCAAGTGCCTTTTGTAGACATTTGTACAAACATAGAAGGAGAGACAAGGCATGTGAACGGTTTGGTAAAATGCCTTAAAGAAATGTATTGTTGATATGAATTTGACTTCCATGATGGAGCATATGCAGCCAATAAAGGACAGCAGAGGGCCCCACTATGAATATCACCAACCGGACACATTACATTGCCACCTCATATATGTGAAGTTTGGGAACTTGATTTGTTTTTGGAGGTCAGGTTCTAAGGGACAGGTGACATGTGGAATATATGTGCAAATCTTGCAAGGATGGAGGCTTTATTTAGTTATTCCACTTTTTCAATGGTATGGAAAAGTTAAGTAACCTTTAAAATGTATTTAAAAGGGGAAATCAAAAGTCAGTTTAAAGAGGGTGTTACGGGAAGAGGAAGGGTTACTATTTTCTTTTCACTTTGCCTTTTCCTGGGAAGTATTATGGGAAGGAAAAAATTTATAACAGACTTTCCAAGAAACAGTTACAAATGGACGCCTTTAAAAACTCATGGGAGGCCAATTGTTAAGGATCTTTTTCCGATTGGCTGTGAACAGGGGAAAGGGAGCAAATTCCATTTTTTTCTATTTTGTAATTAGTTATTATTTTTCTTAACTCAGCCTATGTACAAGAGCATTTCAGAAACTTTGAGCTTTGTTTTGTTGGAGGAATGAAGAATCATTTTTAGAACTTTGTGTCTTTAAATATCTTCTCTGGTTGCAATTTTTCTTATGTCAATTTGTAATCTGTCTTCAATATTGCCTTTGTTATGTATGGCTGGTATGCGTTGAGAGGAATATAACTGTCTTTTTATCAATTCATTTCCATTTGTGGTTGTGGAATAGGTGGGCTGCGTATCATTTATCTGCATTCATTTCATTCTGAATTAATCTTTCGCATCTACTTCATGGTTATAGTGAGGAGTTAAGCTTGCCTTTTCTGCTTTCTGGTTAAAAGCATACCCTATTTTCATTCATTATAAATTATTCAAAGGTAGTTGTGCCTTGTAAAACAAGTAGAGAGCACTTGCAAATACCATTGCAAGTGACTCAATTGTTGGTTAGGTTCTCATTGGCATGGGCGAGAGAGTATAAAATTTGAATGACAAATCTGTTAACCAACAACTCTGACAGAACCTGTGTACAAAAACTATCATACTACAACAATTACATGGCAATTTACTTATAGAAGTGTTTTCCCTCCAATCTAGGCGTCCACTTTCTCTCTCCTAAGAATCTCCAACATGCGAACATTAAATGCCTACTTACAAGCTCATGCCACTTGTCCAAAGTCATCCATGCAAAGTTGGGCGCCCAAGGCTAAATATGGTCTCTTACAACATCTTATGACACGTCATAACCATCATAGATTCCTCTAGAAATATCTTCGCAAGATGGGTGCTTACGGCTAAACATAGCATTTTACACTTATTAAATAGTTGTCATATGTCATCATAGTGTCATAGAATCTTATGACAACTTGCAACTGTCATAGATTCTCTTACATGCACTCACCAAACATTATGACGTTTGTCATACATGCCAAAAATAGCAAATTCTTCCAAGGTGGTGCCTACCCTCATTTACTCATGATTTTTACAATTGCCAACCGTAAATGTCACTCCATAATTACCTCTAGTAAAACCGAATTACCACTACGAGTGAAACTACCTCATTCCCTTATGGGTAATTATAAATTACAAATAATAAAATGGAATAAATACAATATTGGGATTTATAAGGCTAATGGCACCTTATCCCAACAAAATGCTTTATTTTGGGAGGACTCATGGAATGGATACCTTGTCTTGGAATCTTGTGAAGATTTAGCCACTCCAAAAGGATTCTATCGAGGTTATGGGGTTGTCATGTGGTGGACTATGTGATTCCAATGGTAAATTTAGGTATTGTCAACTGGGATTGGAAAGATACTTAGGTAAGGGATATTCCAATGGAGGAAGCTTTTCAATAACTTTTGAGAAAAAGGAGATGTGCATTTCTATTGGAAATGACAATATTAGATGGAATTATTCAAAGACAGAGAAATACTCAAAAAAATGGATTTGTTGTGGTTGAGGCTCTAGGTGAAAAGACTGACCTCCCAATACACTTATGCTGGAATAATTTGTCTTCCAAAAGTTGGGGTTTTCACCTAGGTTTCTCTGCGAAATAAAATTATAACGATGAATAGATTTGTGAAACTCAGATACAGTGGGACGTTTCATTGCCCACTATGCAAATCCAATGAAGAATCCTCTTATCACCTTTTTTTGGGATGTCAATTTGCACAAGAATGTTGGCAATGGATGTGTGCCAAGTTAGCTTGGAGGGGTGCTCTTCCTAATGACATTTTGAGCCTATTCAAAGCTTGGCCTATTTTGATGAAGCATGCATTTTTCTCCAACCTTTGGATCATATGTCCTTCTATCATGGTTTGGGAATTGTGGAAAAAGCATAACGGAAGAATATTTCAGGATAAAGAACTTTCAATCTCTTGCTTACATAACAAAATTGAATCTGCAATTATTGAGGTAGTTAACAATCATGCCCGTGTCATCTCTTCCAAGGGAAAGTGCTTGCTAGTTGGGATAATTTGATGACTAGAACTTGGAATGGTCTCATTATTTCCCCCATTAATGGGGTTTCAAGAGATAGTTTCCAAAAAAGGAGAAGTCTAACCAAATGGGTGCCTCCACAATTGGGGTGGGTAAAATTTAATTTTGATGGGGATTCAAAGGGCAATGCTAGCAAATCTGACATTGGGTGCATTGTCAAGAATATGGACGGGGTGTTGGCTTGTGCAACTTCTAAAAGGCTAAAAAATGGAACAAATAATGAGGCTGAGATGTAGGCTCTCATCCTCGGCTTGCAATTATGTGTAAAACATGGTTTTTAAAAAGTTGAAATTGAAGGGGATTCAACAATAGTTGTTAATGCTATCAAAACTGATGGAGAGCAGGGGTGGATGATCTCAAATCAGCTAAAAACTGATTCAACAAACCAAACTTTACAAACTTAGAACCTTAACTTGGACCTCACAATCTTCCTATTTCCTTAATACTACTTCAAAAGAGGTTTTTCCAACACAATTCTCAGGGCAGACATGATACACAAATTATGAACATAGTTATAGATACCCATTTGGACATTTAACAACATATCAATATCTCAGGGGTGGTCCCTTTGTACGTAACCCTTCAAAAGTGGACTATCCTACTTCTTGACTAGACTTAAGGTGGTGCAACAATTCATATTTTTTGGTCATAACTTTGAAACCAGAACTAATCTCCAAGAAAGAAGACTTGATTCAAATACCCATTTGGCCCTTATTTAACTTATCTCAAAATTAGGGTAGGTTATTTTGTACGGAGATGCTCAAATTTGGACTGTTCTCACTCAAATTAGGCCTACTAGGGTTTCAGACCTGTTTTAGTAAAATGGACACAATTTGCTTGAAACTTGATGAAATTACATGAAACAAACGCCAAAAGAAACTAGATTCATACTTTTACCAAACACAATTGATTTGGAGTCAAGATATAGCCATACAATACCATACTACATTAAGAAACAGTGATGCAACGTTCAGATTTGCAGGAAATCAAAGGAATTTTATTGCTCAAACTTCAAAATTACAATTCCTTTCCCTTGCCTCAACCTCCCAAGGCATTTTTAAACCTTTCACAATCTTTCCCAATGGTTCACAACTGATTTTTCAAGTTCTAACTGTTCAACTTCCCTCATTTACAACTTATGACTCTTCATATTCCATGTTTTTGCAACTTTTGATAACTTTCAGAATATTTACGAATGGACTCCAAAATGACTTAAGACACCTTACAAACATAATAAATGGTCTTCAAGACCTTATTATATGCAAAATGACTCAACTAGACCAAAATACTAATACTTAGCAACTTTTTTCACATTAAGACCTATGGTGCCCTGCACCAGAACCAAGTATTCCCAATGTTGGAAGATTGATAATATTATTGTCAATGTGCTCACAATACTCAATGGATTAGAAGAGTATACTACTAACCACGTGTATCATGAGTGCAATATGGAGGCGAATATGCTCACTAACTTGCCTATTGACAGAGAGGAAGAATTGGTTGTGGACATAGTGGTAGACTCATGTTAATCATTAAAAAGATCGAACAATGGCTCAAAGGACAAAGACAATCATAAATAAGTTGGGTAGAAAGGAGATTTGTGATGATCATTCTCTATTGGTGAAGATTTGGGCATTCATTTTACATTAATCACCTCCTGTGTTTAATTGAGACCATGGGTTGTGATATGCTTTCAAATGGTTACGAATATGATGACTCCTATGAGCTCTTATAGATATATGGGTTTCTTCAATGTTGCAATGCCAACCATTTACAAAATGGATGCTCGTGTGTGATTGGTGAGTGGGTATAGAAAAATGTTTTTTCTAGGAAAAAAGGATGAAGTGTGTTTTCAAAATGCATAGTGGGATTCTAATGTATGCTATCCAATGGATATTAGGGGAGGAATTGTTGGTGGCCAAACACAGGTATAGAGTGAATATAGATATTTCTTCCATGTTTGTTGTAGTTCTACTGGACATAGGGGAGGTGAAAGATATGATTAAAAATATGGCTACCTCCCTCATTAAATGCCAATTTCGAGGTGGGTTGGAAGAAAAACTAATGGAAGCAAATTATGGCATGGGTATTCCACTTCCGGATGATTTCCTCAAACTAAATAATATAGATGTAGCTATGTAGTGGCATCCATTCATCCTCACTAACAAGGTTTAGGCATAGGCGAGGAGGCGAAGGAAGGTGACCAAGGGGATAAAGTTCATGAAGCAAGCTATGGAGATTATTGCAACAAAAAGGCATTGAATGGTTTTGTGCTCTCATTTTAGAAAGCTCAAAGGATGAAGCAGAGGCTCAAGGGTGACTGAAGCTATGGGAAAGCATGTCTAATTTTCTATTTGTTATACCATATATCTATAGAGTATATGTATAGGATCAGTTAGATGTAGACGATCCAAGGATATAAACACTCACCCTAATTTTTGTGGCCTTATTGGTTAAGCTTGTTTATGTAAAAACTTGTTTTATTTCCTGGTTCTATATATACGAGAGCAACCCCATGGTTGTAGTTTATCTACCAAAAAGATTATATTATTTTTAATTTATTATAAGATGGCCTTCACATGGAACACTATAAATTAATAGCTATATAAGTATAGAGAACAATTTATGATTTGATATTTTTTTATCATGATAATAAAAATTGACCAACTCTGTTATAGGAATTCAAAATTAAATGGTTATCATTATCATTATAACTATTGATGTGTTTGTTTTATTGTTGTTACTAGGCAAGTGATTTAGCACTTAAGATAATATATGTAGGATGTTTGACTTTGAATTACCATTGTCGTATTTGTTTCATATTTAAAACTTTGTAGTTAATGTTGCATGGATGTTGTGATTAAAAATATGGGCCAATCAAAATAACACCTAAAACATAGAACCCAATCAAATTATTGATAATTATTTTTTGAAACATTTGTAGTTTAAAAATTGAATGTAAATAGTTTATGAAAAAATGGACATAAACTATAGGTGGGAAAAATCATAACATTTAATTGGTGCATAAATACAATTACTAATTACTATTTAAGTGATTTTGGTCACAATAGTACTTCAAAAACAAGTACTAAAAATAACAAAACATCTTGTAAACTAAATTATAATTAAATTTAAATAAAAATTAAACTAAAATTTAAATAAGAATTAAACTAAAATTTAAATAAAAATACACTAAATTAAACTAATAAATTTATTTTAATATTAAACAAAATTAAAAAAAAAAAATAGTTTGAACTAAAATTTAAAAAATTAGAAATAAAAATTTATAATTATGTGAACGGGGTTGTGCTTGAATGGCAAAGGCCAAAGGTTCTCACGATGGAGATCCAAGTTCAAATCCCCCAAGTAACATGTGGTTTCTATGTGGCTTCTAAGTTGTTTAAGTTGATTAAGTGGCTATGTTGATGGGGAGGATGTCTCCCTTGTGACCTCCAATGCTTACGAAACAAAAAAAATATAAAAAATAAAAACTAAATTACAATTAAATAAAATAAAATTAAAGTTTAAACTAAAATAAATAAACAATTTAAAATTAAATTTAAATAAAATAGAGCTGAATTTAATCAAAATTATATTTGATCAATAATGATGCATGTGAGCAAGAACCAATTGAAATATTCAAAGGAGACACTTTGGAAGACCTTCGAGTCATAAATATTTGCTAGATTTTGAACCAAATGATTGAGATAATTTTTATTGAATAGTGTAGTCTATGACTCTTATGTTTACCATGACACCAAATAGATTTAGCTCTCCAACAATTCAGTATGATATTTTTCTACTTTAAGTAGGTTAAGTGAGAATATATTGGCCTTTTAAAAAATGTAAATTATGGTTTGAAAACGAGCCCAAGGAGTTTAATTGCATGTTTTTTGGGGGGTTTGGTTTGCTTCTCAAGCATTTGAGGTGTTGATGAGAGTTTAATAAGAGTTAGACTAAAGAAAAAGCAAATGGATAGAGCTAGTTTAAAGGATGGTAAAATTGCTACATGTAATGGTGATTTTATTGATGTGTTTACAATAAGTTTGGCCTACAAGATAATCCAAATATTGAGTCTGATGCAATTGATAACATGTCTTTAAAAAATAATATAGATGCTCAATATTATGGGAGATTGGAATTGGAACTTCACCTCAAAATTTTACAATAATTTTCTAGACATATAGCTTCAATCTTTGGGTGATCTCATCTAAATGCCACTTCTTGGTAAGATTTCTACAAGTTGAATTTATTTTTATGTAAAATTTGTGGGGTTTGCTAGTGGAGAATTGGTTTAGGCAGTTATGGTATTATCAGGGTTAATGTATGCACCTCGATAGTCAATAAAGGATTTAGGGAGATTTACTAATTTATGACCCCCCAATTTTAGGTTTAGATGGATTAACTATTGTTATCGTTTTCCATTTGTTGAACATAGCTTCAATTTGTATATTCAATTTTACCATCATTTTTTTGGAATTTCGGTAGTTTGTAAATGATGCTTGATTACCTTTTGAATTATATAGGTGATATTTACTCACGAAATTGAAATCATTTTTTTTTGTCATGCAGGCACACCTTGTGGGCTACTAATGGTGTTTTGTTGTCTAACGCACTATATAAAATATAGAATGGCATTCGACCAGTATTAGGTATTTATTCACTTATAAACTACAAACTATAAAAAGAAATAGGCCAATAGAGACTTGTTCATTCTCTGAGATAAAATGACTCTAGAAAACCAAATGGTGAGAGCTTCATTGGAGTATGCAAACCTGTAGATGGATGCACCATAGATGATGTTTTGATCCATGTGCTTAGAGTGCCATCTTCGTTGGAGAAGACCTGTAAAGTTAACATCACCATAGTCAAGATCAAGACCAAATCTTGGGTATGTTCATTTCTTTCTCTATAGACACTTTCTAAATTAGGAAATCATTCATTATGTCTCTAAATTAGCATAATGTCATTCATTGTCTTGGGTTGCAGCCTTTTTTAAACAAAATGGCCTATAAGATCAGAATTCAAAATAATCCATGGACACATCTTCTACAAATAAAAAAGAATATTAATCTACCCATATTGGTATTTTATTAGAATTATTTACTTATATGTCATGCCAGTGATCAGTACAAGAAAAAATGCATATTTGGGTTTTCATTTTTCTCTTCAATCGAGCCTCCCCATTAAAAACGAGGCATTGAGTTTTAGTGAGAAATAATCTCAAAACCTTTAATCATCCCATGTTAGTATTATCTTCTGATATGATAATCTCCAAGTATGGAATTTAATGGCTTGTGGTCTATTTAAAGGATTTAGATTGTTATTTGCGCATAAAAGTTTCAACAAGCCATATGCTTTGATGGTTTGCCTTTGTAGATGAAAATATTCTAAGTGGGAGTCTTTAATAGGCTACTTTTCTAAGTAGTTGCGAACCTGACAAGGAAAGTTACAAGATTAAATGGTGTTTTTTTAAAGAAATACTTGATTGTTTGATGTATAATCAAGTTGCAAGAGTATTTGGTTTTAAATACTAACCCCACTGTAAATGGCGCATATATACCCTCTATATTTTACTCCCACTCAAGTGTCATAAAAAGTCCTAAAAAATCTAGATAGGCTCGGGTTTGATCTTTGTAAGTTATTTCAATTGTTACATAATAAATTATTCTGTAGATGTAATATTGTTTGAAGTTGCAAGCTACAACTTTCACTAATGGACTTAGGTGCATAGTGAGAACAATGAACTCTAGATGGTTTGAAATGGTCTTTGGAGATCAAAAAAGAAGGGAAGGAATTCTTGTCTTTTGCATAGTATAGTGTTGGGGACATAGTGAACGTTAGGAGAATATTCACTAAAGGAGGAACAAAGAAGATGTTGGTCTACTATTACATGGTTGTCTTAAAAGCCATCTTCAAAAATATTTAAGGGAATGATACTTGTAACTTTTATAGATCCCTTGATGGGAATCTAAGGTCATTGGTCTTGGCAAGTGGGAAATATAGATTTTGCCTATGGTATTGTAGACACCCAAAAATAACACAAACAGTTATTTTGCGTTTTTGATCATGCCTTCTATGACTCGCCTTTTTCGTCTAATTTTCCTTGTTTGATTAAATAATTAAATAATATTAATTATTTAATTAAGCCTATTTATTCTTCCATTTCCTCTAAAATAATTAAATAATATTAATTATTTAATTACACCTAATTATTCCTCTAATCCAATAATTTATCCTTTTTTCAAAAATAATTAAATAATATTGATTATTTAATTATTAAACTATTTCTTCTAAAAGAATAATTAAATTAAATTTAATTATTTATCTTTTTCATCCTAATAATTAAATAAATAATATTTAATTATTTCTTCCAATTATTTTCCCCTCTCATAATTAAATAATATAAAAATTATTTAATTATCCCACTTCTCAAGTCAAATTAAATAAATCAAAAATTTATTTAATCTCTCAAGTCAAATTAAATAAATCAAAAATTTATTTAAGCTCTCAGTCAAATTAAATAAATTAAAAATTTATTTAATTCCTCTCTCAAAATAAATATCTCAAATTTATTCAACTCAATCTCACGTTGCTTTTGAAATCAATTTAAATATCCTATTTTATTTCCTCAAATATCTAATTTTTCTCACACATGTTTGAATAACAAATAATAATATTAAAATATTATTATTTAATTCAACACATGTCTATTTGTTCTCCACCTCTCCAAAAATTGACTTTGAGTTCTCAAATCAATCTCCATGATTTTCGAATGCGACTCAAATCAATTCCTTCTATTTTGGGAGTTGACTTACGCAACTCAAATCAATTTCCTTAAATTTTGAAGTCAACTCTTTAGTTAACTCTTCAAATCTCTTGATTCATGGATTTGATTCCTTATTTCTCTCTTGCTTGTTTTCTCATTCGTTCTTAGTTGTTGATCGTATTTGAGTTCCTTTTAATCTCAGTCATTCATTATTTTCTATAAAAACTATATAAGAACATGCAATCTTAGCCATTTCACAACACTTCTGAATCGTAACCTTACTCTGTCATTTTTATTCTCGAAATCTTATCACTTGATCATTATCAAAAGCACTCGATCCTCAAAGCACTCTATCATACAAGTTGTTACATTATGCATTTCTGAGTGCCATCATCATGAAGATCACGAGAAGAATAATAGAGTTGTTCTTGGTTTGATTGTAGATAGTTTTGTGTTGCATTCATGATTATTATTTTAATCTCGCTCTATTGGTACATTAGATTTTTTATTGATCTCTATATTTTTTTGTTTATATGCATTGTTGATCATCCACATTTCTTCTATTGCAGGTATTAATTATTTATGTTAATGCAGATCTAAAGTGCCAGCAACCCAACCATCTATGAATAGGTTAAAGATGCTTCTAGCATTAGCACCACCTTTGATCTTAGATAGAAAAGAGGATAGAAGAGTGATCATGTTGGATTTGTAGAAACGACATCATTAACTATTGTTATAGTGTTGTTCTTGTGATGTAAAATTGTGTAGCTTACACAATTGATTATGAAATGTGGTGTGCTAAATACACACTAATATGAAAAGTCTAGTTCACAGTATAAATTTGCTAAGCCAAATAGATAATACATATCAACAAAGATGTCACGTGAAGCATTGGGTAATAAATAATTTTTGATAAAAGCAACCATTGTATTTAAAATGACAACAAAAGAAAATACAAGATCGAGGGAACTTGTAGAGAGCAAAGAATTTACTATTTTATAAAGAGAAATACACTGTTGAAAATCTCAAAAATAAGGTATGCAAATATTAGTTAGTTTGGGAATAAATTAGTTGAATGGATTGTGTCATGTTGAAACCCCATCAAATCTATGCACACTAAATCCCCAAAGAAAGGATTAAAATGTTTCATTGGTAATTCTAAAAATTGTACATAACTAAAACTAAATCCCTAAGAACAAAACAAATGCAAAAAAGGAGTATATCTGGAACTTTAGATGCATAATCAACTTATTTCAAAATTTTAAAAGATATTTTTAACCATCAAAGGATTTGATAGTTAAAATAGGCCCTCATCACACCCTTTACATCCACACAAACCAGTTTTAAAATAACAATATTGCAAGGTATTTTACCAGTCAAAAACTACAGTGAAATATAACAACTTTGAATTCAATAATATAAAATAAAGAATTATATAAGTTGATAATTCTATCACTAGGAGAGGGGCCTAATCAAAGCATAACAAAAGGATGAATTTTTTTACATGTAATTGAATGTTCCTTGGTGGACATGTATGTGAAAATGTAAACCCCTAGTTGATCACTGTTGGTAAGAATGGATGTAGATCAAAAATTTTGTGCTTAGGCACTTGAAATGTTGTATTTATACCCTAGTGTTAGGGATTATAATGTCAAAAATTGCATACCTTGCAATTTCACATATGTCTTGAGCTCACTTTAGTGTCCATTCCCATAGCATGTTCTAGGACCACTTGGACTCAACCTTGGCCTATTTCCCTTGCACCAAAGTTTGCCAAGAATCCATACTAGAGCATTATTTTCATCACTCTCCTTGACACACGTGCCAAATTTGAGTTGATTCACCCTGGACATTAATGTAACACACACACACTTCTACATGACGCACTGGTGTCCTATGCCATACACCACCTCAAAATATATGTTATTATTGCATATCACCGCCTCCCTAACAAATTTAACATCTCCATAGATGTGCCTTGCTATCTTTAGTCTATCCTTAGCCAAATCTAGAACATAAGATATGAACAATAAAAAGGCTTGTTTTTGTAGATGATATGATATTCTTTCTAGATCTCTTTCTCCATCTTCAACTCTGCAACTTTCATTTTATCACTTCCCTAATTTCTTGTTATTATTGTGTAAGTTTATAGGTTTTATCAAAAGAACAACTTTCACCACAGAATCTTACGCTTCTCCTAGAGATTCCTCCAATATTTCTTCTACAAGTCATTGAAGGTATTTTTAGTAGGAAGCAAACAATAGGTTGCTCCATAAAGATCTTCCTCGAAGTCTGAATCTACATAAACATGGTAGTGAATCTCTCAGTGTTTTCTTTAATAATCGTATTAAAATAGTTTACTTTGTTGTCTTGTTTCTTTAGCATTTTGTTTATCTTGTTGCACAAGTGAAGTATCAACAATATCTTTGTTCTTATTCAAGAAAATCCCCCTTTTTACCTCTTGGAAATCTATTGGTGTAAACCACCACCCTTTTTATAAAATTTGTACACTAGGCCTAGTATTATTCCTTGTAGACCAAGGAGATACTCCAAGCATTTTATCACTGCATCCTAATTCATAGATGCACATAGGATATGAGCACACACTCTTTTTTAATCCTCTTTATCATCTAGTTGTCTATGGAGATCAAGAGATTGAAACAAGTGTTTGAACATTCTTGGAAAACTCCTAAACAACCTAAAAATTCTTTTCTCCCTTCAACTACAAGTACTTGGAAAGTGCTCAACTACATGAAGGTTTGTGAATATTTGTTTATCATGTCTTAGATTTAGCTACTTATATCTCATTTGATTTATCTATATTATCTATGATATTACGCTTGGGTATTTGTTTCTGGCTGTGTTGACATGACAAGAAGCTGCTTGGAGAAGCATGCTACATTTTGGATATTATATGCATTGTACTTTTACCATATGGATGACAATGTGATACACATATGTTTGCATGACATGGTGGTGTCTAGGACCAAGACTTTGTACCTTTGGTTCCAGGTTCCAGTCTCTATGTTATTTTACATTTAGCTTTCTTTTCTACAACACAACTACTTAATTTTCTAAAAATCGATCATTTATGTGATATTTGCAACTATAGCTTAATTTTAGAAATCTTATTTTAGTTGCAACCCAATTCTATTAAGTGTTGAATATGAATTAGGTAGAACACTTTTTCCCTATCACATGGATAAGAAGAGAGTTCAAGTGAGTGTGGTAGGGTACATAATGTTGTGGCAGGAAATAACATGTGCATATAATAAAATGAAGTTATTAACTATAATATACACCATAACACATCACAAGTGAGTCCTAACAATCTGCGTTATATATATATATATATATATATATATATATATATATATATATATATATATATATATATATATATATATATATATATATATATATATATATATATATATATATATATATATCAAGAGGTTACATTTAGATGGTATAATATCATTTGATGTCCTTTCTTATGGTCATACTCATGCCTTGTCCTATATCTTATCTACTATATAAGTCCTATACATGTTACACTTTTATCTATTCCATGTCCTACAAAGTATATCTTCCTTCCTATGCCTTTTCCCTTTGCTCCCTTCTCTTTATCTTATCTTTGTGGCACCTTTACTTATACACAAGTATAAGTAAATGGTTTGTCTCCTTATGTTGCTTATGTCTTTTTGCTGATTTAATGGTGCGATATTTTTGTGGTGGGTGATTATTGCTCTAGTGTTGGCTCTATCCTACTAACATCATCCCTTGTTTGAAATGACGTCTTGTCCTCAAGACATCCTAGCTCTATCCTATTGGAGTTAACAAAAAAATTTATCATAAAATTGTTGAAGACCATTGCACTTCATGGAAGAATATTCTTGTATATCTCCCAAAGTTGAGTATAAATGTTTTCCCGTTGAATGATTTCTCATTGTCATCCCCTACATTGACTCAAAACTAGTTTTGGTTACCATACAATACATTAAAGCCTCAACACATAAAACCTATATGAGTTATGACAAATATGTCTTCCCACATAGAGGATTTGAAGTGGTATATTGTGTCACATTTTATTTATTAAAAAACCCCCAATATGTATGCACATGATAAACTATTTCTTTGGAGGTGAGTCCCCTAGGGTTAGATATAATCAACAATTTAGAGTAAATATCAAAATAATTATCCATAGTAGAATTAGAAAAAAGAGAAAAATTTCTATCTTTCCAAATATGCGATAACCATAATGTGACTACAACTCAACGTAGGAGAGTTAGACTTCAAGTAACACATCTACTGCACCCTTGCTAAAGGTGTTAGTTGAATCACTCCTACCATTCTAGGGAAATCCAGCTAGGTGGGGGTGATTGGGATGATTACACTCTTCGTGTGGAAGAAGAGCATCGTGGGTGCAAGTGGAGTTGTTTTGTTGTATGTTTGAATGTTGAATTTTTGTACCTTGTGATGAGACTAAAGGTTTCCTTGATGTTTTCCTATGTTTGACTTAACAATGTTGTTTGATTTCTATGCCTCGTGATGAAACTGAAGGCTTGAAAGTTATGAGTTCCAAATGTTTGAAATAATTTTGTAATGTAATTAAGACTAAATGAATGCAAACTCTCGTTTTCCCCATTTTTAAAGATGATATAATCACTATGAAAGGGAAAAATGAATGCAAACTATGTGAATTTACCTAATATAGTGTAACCATGTATTTAAATGTTTTTTAAGTTTTGAGATTTCTAATCTAATTTAACAAATTTGAGATTAATCTAAGCAAAATAAGAAATTTATTCTAAAAATAGTAAATAACTGTATTTAAAATCTAAATCCTATCAAGAGAAAGACAAAAGAACGTTTTATTTACTCAAGAACAAAATGTGAGATAATTACTTGAAAGTAATAAAGAACTTGTAATAATGGGCATCACTACCAGGCTATGTCCTTAGAGGTCCTTATGGCAACTGTCTCCTCCTCTACAGCAACAGGGTCCTCCTCTTGGTGATAGGGATAAAAATAGGGATGTGAGGAAGTGAAAAAGTAACTCAGAAGCAATGACAAATTTGAAGAATGGTGTGATCCTTGTGTGAACACAAAAGCTAGAGGGTATGATATGTGTAAGATTGGATAAAGGAAGAATACATGAAAACAACCTCCTAAGGGAAAGCTTAGAAGCTTTACAAAATAAAAACTAAAACTAAACTAAGAGGCACGAAGGCCTATGAAGAAGATTGTGGTGAGAGATATTTATAGGTAAAAATGGGAGGGAATGGGGAAGAGACATGATCAAAAGAAAGCACAACTCAAGAATAAAATGGAAACAAACCCATAAATAGCCAAAGAGATAAGAAGAGAACTTGAGAAAACTAAAGTGAACTCAAAGAAAAATTAGAAAGAATTTAAAAGGGATAAGACTTGATCACGAGTTCATAATAGAAAGAAAGAGGGAAAAAGCAGGAGTTGACATGAAAAAATGGGAGTTAAAAAGGGTTAAAAATGAAGGAGAAAACCCAAAAATATGAGTTGATTCATGCATGCAAGAAGAACACAAGGTTTCCCCTTTTACTAGTTAGGGTTACCCGGGTGACCCTAAGACACTAGGGGTGACCCTAAATAAGTAAAATGAAGGGATGACTAAGCAAAACACAAGGCAGGGTAAGTCAATTTGGGGGGTTAAAAAAAGATGGTCAAGGAGGGTAAAAACACAAGGGACGTGTCACCAAAAGTGAAACTACTAAGAGGAGTGTAATTCATGCCTATGTGGTCATGATTAGGACCTCTTTATCATCATCAGATTTCCATGTAGGCCTAACACAATTTTAGTACTTACAATCATCCCCTACATTGACTCAAAACTAGTTTTGGTTGGCATCCCATACATTAAAGCATCAACACATAAAACCTAGATGGGCTACGACAAATATGTCCTCCCATAGAGGATTTGAAGTGATATATTGTGTCCCATTTTATTTATTAAAAAAAACCCAATGTGTATGCACATGATAAACTATTGCTTTAGAGGTGAATACCTTAGGGTTAGATATAATCAATGATTTGGAGTGAATATCAAAATAATTATCCACAGTAGAATTAGCAAAAATAGCAAAATTTATTTCCAAATATAGAAAATAATCTCCAATCTAAAATCATGCCACAGTTACTAAAAAATAATAGGAAATTTGGCCTTAAAGGTTGGAAAAAGTCATTAATCTAGTGACAAGCATCATAGGCTTAAACAAAATACTAGAAATGGTGACAAACGATTTCATGTTTCTTAAAAAAAGGACACCTTGGATTGGAAATGCCAAGATGTAACAAATAGGTGCCAATTAATAAGCCCTGGTATAATAGACACCAAGCAAACTAAGCAATTTTAGGCTCCACAACAACCTTCCAGATTGTATGAAATCTTTTGGCCTAGATAAATCTGGGAGATTAAAGAGACCATTTGTCATTTAATTTTTGAATCATGGGGAGATGAGGTGAGAAACTCCTATAGCCTTTCTAAGGACTGTAACTATGAAAGAGTGTATTGACATACCATTTCCAATCCTTCTTGTTGTCGATGAGGATTGCACCCTTTATGCAAAGCTGTGACACTTTGCAATCCTTCGAAACATGGGGACAAACTTAGGCTGTGGGTGACCTATAGTGATTTTGAACCTCCAGATTGTGGGCTGGTTCCCTTAAAATATTCTATTTTGAAACTATGATTTTCTGTTTTGGAAAAGGGTAAGAAGGAAACTATAAGGAAATAAAACTGTAAAAATTGGTGATGCACCCAGTAAGGATGGAAAATTTGCAATCTGGTTCATAATAGAATTCAAAAATTTGACCCACACAATCCAATCTTGGCATAAATATCACAAAAAGTATTTTTGAGGAAGCGTAGAAAATAAACTCTTTATGAAGGAAAATGACTTTTCACAACATAAAAGAACTATTTTCTGTAACACAACCTAAGACCTGTAATATCACTATGCTTAATACTGTAAGTAAGAATGAGACAATAGATTTAAAGGTTTTGATAATTAAACACAGTAAAACTTCATCAAATCACCTCATAAAATTAGTATCAAATGGAAAGGCAACTACTTGATTCCAAAAAATAAAGGAAATATTGCAAGAGAGACAAAAATGGAACCTGTAACCTATTGTAATCTCTATAAAACTATTAAAAAATGAGCTATAAAACCTTCTTCTCTCTCAAAGTGTAAAAGAGTAAAAAGGCAAGAAATAGCAAAAACTAAGTTTTGCTTTACAATATATAGCTTGCTCTCACTAAGAGGCATGCAAAAAATGAACTACAGCTAACTACCTCTAAAAAGAAGTCCTCCAAAGTGATCCATGAGCAAGCTCAAAAATCCCTAAAAATAAGGGCTCAAACTTCCACAAATCGAGCAAAAATAGCTTCAATTTGGACCTCTCCATGTGCTTGATCAAGAAGTTGACCAAAAACCCTAAAGATGCTCCTCAAATCATGCAAGAAACCCCAAGATGGCCTAGTTAACTCAACTCATCAATTTCTATGATTTTGCATTTGCAAAATTGATTGTGAGTAAATAATAAAGTAATTAAAATAATTACTCTATTATTGGTTACAACTTGTACTACTTTTGATTTTACAATAAATGTGAAAAATAATAAAGTAATTTGAAGAAACTTTATTATTTATCTACATTTGATTTGTTTGTAAAATCATGCATGAAAAGAATAAACTCCTTATCTCTCCAATCTGCACATGCCTAATTTGCATGATTTGAGCAAAAATAGGATTTAGAGGAAATAAAATCTCCTTATAGCCTCCTGTGAGAAAATATATCTATTTGCATGCCAATGTGCCTCAAGGAAAAAAAATTATACCCTTATCACTCCAAATACAATGCAAAATGGCCTTACTGCCATATATCTTCACCATGCAAGATAGAAACCCTAAGTCACCTTACCACTTTGCCATATGTATCATTATGCAAAAATAAGGCCTCTTCCTCTCTATATCTCCTTCATGCAAAAAACAATAATACACTACCACCTTATGCCACCTTGTAAACCTATTTTGTCTCCATGCATCCTTTGACTTTGACCTCGAATGATGACTCTTCAAGGCATAATGAATACTCTCTTTGACCATATTGTAGTCGACCCCAAGGTAATAAGTATTGTTTGAATGTTGCAAAGTATAATACTTACCTTAGAACTATCAACCGCCATTCTTCATGATTTACCATTCTTTGACTTGGGGCCACATGCAAACATTACATATCTGTCGGCCATTTCTAACAATGATGCTAGGAAATTTCATGACTCAAGGTTTTGACCCCCATCGGCATTCTAGATAAGGCAATGATTTAAGTTTTATAAAGTCAAAAAACCCAATGAAGAAAAGAATCCTCGAACAAAAGTGAGAGGAAAACCTAAACACTAAATCATTTCATTTTATTCTTTCTTTGTCGGCTGCTGCTCTGCAACTTCTTGGCACTTAGGGTTTCATGATCTCCTTTGGCCTCTTGTTGTATTCTTCAGGCCTCTGTGCTTGATTCTTTTGCATTTCTGAGTCAAAAGAGATGACAAAAAAATGTAAGTGTTGTATCTTTATTTTTTGACTGGCATTTCTTTCATTTCTGTGACTTCTTATGACAATGGTCGTGGCCATACTTACACTTTCTCCTGCTATATTCTTTTCTTGACATTATCTTTTCTCTCTATGTTGAAAACTTTTGCAAATGTGAGGAAAAAAGGTAAAGAAAAGGAAAACCTCCTAAAAGAGGTCGCAACCATGTATTTCTTCTTCTCTACATCTTTGGAGGTAAGCTCTCTTCTTTGTTGTAGACATTTAACTATTTTTGTAAATTCAACAAAGGGATAAGGGTTTCAAACCTTTCTTATCTGGGTATTGTTTAATATTCTTCTCTTTCTGTATGGCCGTGGCCATTGTCATTTTCTGAAGCACTTCTTTTGATTTTCTCACATGAAACATCAAAGGGTTTTCAGTTTAAATGAAATGAGGGCTTCTTTGAATCTTTGCCAGGAGACTACCTCTTTACCCACGCCATACTGAAATACATTACTGAACTCTTCTTTGACTCTGTCACTGCAAAAATGAAGAAAGGGTTTCTAACTTGTAACAAGGGTTTCACTTCAAAATGCATAATACTTGCCATTTTCAGGCACGGCCAACTATAACACCACTATAGCATCATTGCTTTCCTTTAATGTTAAAAAATGTATTAGGGTTTCATGAAAAACCCATATGGGTATCTCAGAAAAACCCTTATTTAGGCATGGCTATGATGTAAAAACACTTCTCTGTAACTTCTCCTTTCACTATGCACACAAGATGAAAACTTAGGGTTTCATGAAAATGAGGGTTTTGATTTTATATGAGAGCATCTTCTTTCAGGCATAAAAACTGATTTCCTCTTCACGACCATGGCAAACAAATACCTTGTGTTGATTCTTTTCACTGTATGCAAGAAATGTATTAGGGTTTCAAACCCTCTTCAAGTGCTTGCATTTTAAGAAGTTCCACTACAACATTCATGGTATTTATTGTCTTTTCTGAGCATTCTCCTTCATTTCTGTGCATGAAGACAAGACTCTATTCAGAAAATTGGAACTAGGGTTTTAACTTTTATAATACAAAAATATTTTCTATCATCTTTGAGACTTAATCTTTTAAACCTGTAGCTTCTTCTCTGGCTTCTGATCACTTTGAGTGATAACAAATATCATTTTCTGCAAAAAGATATTATAACAGTCTTGTATACATGAATATATTTTCTGAGCATAGAATTTTAACTTGGCATATATTCTTTACCTATCCTCCATCATGGCATATGCCTATCATAACTGTATCAATAAAAAATAATGGTATATGAAGTAATGAATACTTGTCTTGTATCTCTGTCAATAGTATCACTGTAGCATATAGCATTTATGAGTCTTCTACTATTTCACTTCCATCATTATAACAACTAGCAGCTATAAAGTATTAATAAGAAATACTTGATTGTCACCAGTCAGAGGTATTACTGCCTTGTTGTTTTGATCTCTCTTGTGTATCAGATATCTGTAGAGATTTTTACCATTCTGTTAGAGATAATGATACTTGTACTTGATCTCTATGAACACCTGTATCGGATCATTTTAAATTATCCTTCTAATCATAATTAGATAATGCTTTTCATGTTTATATCATGTAACTCATGTAAATGATACACAAATTCTATCTCCTGTAAGCACTATTCTGTAACCTTAACTTCATCAGGTAGCAATGTACACACTTATATGACTGATAATCTCAATGACATACATAAGTGTGACTTTGTGAATTATCTTCAACTGTAACATCATATGTATGAACAATGAACACTACTATAGCATATCTTCTCATTGTAGCTGCATTTAACATTTGTTCATGATACTTAATCACTTTGAGATGAAATAAATACCTATTGTACCTTAAGATGGATCCTGTAGCCTGCTCTTTGTATCTGATATGCATTTGAGACTTGATTGGCATATGTGTCTTTATCTGATTTGTTTCAATCAACTGCAATTAATGTCATGATGACACACTTTCTTTGTAAGTTGATTAAATGATGCATGATGTACTTTGAATGATGCATCCTGTCTTTTTCTGGCATTCCTTTTTAAATGAATAAAAAGGAAACATGCTAAGCTCAACCCTTGTGGGAGCCACATTTTCTCCACATGTTTATTTGTCTTCAAATCAGCAACATTACTTTTCCTATACCTGCACAGTGAACAAACAAGTTAACATAAAAACATACTTGATGGTATTGATTGATCCTCTTCATGATATTTTGGTTTATAGCACATGTCTGATTTGATCTTTCATATGAAATGCAATTTGTGACAAGTTGATATGTCTACTGATAAAAGCATATGATAACATTAAATATCTGGAGCTCTTACGGGACTTTCCCCAATTTTTGCAGGTTCAACCGATACAACTAGAGCTAAAGATGAGGACTGAAGATCAACTATCCAACTTCTCAACAACCTCCTTGCTCAGGCAATGATGGATATTTAGTTTTATCTTGTGTTCTTCCTTATTTCTTTTATCATCAGATGTATAGCTTGCAAATGTCTGCATTGCTTAGTTTAGTTACTCCCATAGCTTGTGTGGGACACATTTGAACACTTCTTTTAAACATGATCAGTTAATTTATCTTATGCGCTTGATGTATGTATATTTATTTTTCAATCAATGCATATGATAAAGTAACAGACACTGAATTGTATGTTCCAAATATGACATGAAATAACAGTTTAAATAAATATCTTTCCTTCTTTCTTTCAAATCAGATCAACTCAATAATCAATCTGTCTTATAACTCCTAAAAGATAACACTATGTTAGATCAACTGTATTTCTTGAATGATTGATTCCTTGACATCATGATTCACTTGTTATGATGATTCATCAGTCTTGATTGGACTGATGGGTTATCCTAACAACTGAATATCTATCTCTACTTTGTCAAGACATCAACTGTTCATTAAATGCAATAACTTCAAAGTTTTCTTTTATTCTTCCTGAAACAACCGCACTTAGGTCTAACTAATTTAGTGTGAAAAAAATTTAGTAACACTTCTACCATGACTTGAGAGATCACACAAAAAAATTATGCATATGCTAAGAAGGGACAACATCAATTATAGCCTAGTAGGTCAAATATTCAACCCATCATAAATTAAGGTTCACTCTAGGTTGAAACCAAGAAAGCCATGTGAAATTGGTTTTAGAATAGAGAACCTAGATATGCTTGATTCCACTTCTAAATAACTTAAGGGAATGAATCTAGGGAGTGGTTGTGAGTGAATTTTCTTGAAACGATATAGTGGGCGACCACCATAGGGAATGTTGGTTGATGGATAAGTTATTGCAAAATCCATCTTTGTTCCAAAGTAGTCACAACTTGATAGACTCTCAAGCTTTCCATATACTTTTGGTGACAAAAGTGTCATTTATCTTGATGGGCACCAAAGCAACAACAAGAGAATGAAATCCAAGGCTATTCTAGGTAGCACACCCATATGGTGAGCTAGAGGTGATGCAATTACACAATAGAATTTTCTAGGCTTCATTTCCATCACATGCTTTGACAATCCATTTATCACAAAGAATAATGCCTACCTTTGGACATCAATAAGACCTAGCCCTCTTGAGTCTCTTGGAAAATAATAGATATCCCAGGTCACATGGTGAAATATTTTATTACAATCAAAATTGGCCCAAAGGAAATCTCATAGGAGTTTATCTAGCTTGTGCTATGACATCTTGGAGGGCACACAACAAGAAGAATAGTAGACATGAGCCACAACTAGAACTTTAGAGAAAATCTAAAACTTATTACTGACGAGAGTGGCTTTGTAATCTAATAGGCAAGATTTTTCCAACTATGTCAATGATATATTGCCAAAGCATGGTTTAGTAGGATTGAAAAACAAAAGGGATTCCTACAAATTTAAAGATTTATTTGTGATCAATGGATTTCCATCCAAAAGAATGGAGCCAACTAGGAGTTAGGAAGTAATACTACATTTTATTCCATTAGATGCTAGAGGCATAGGAAAAAAGTCAAGACATTTGAAGGCTTGACAAAGGTTAGTCTACTATTTAATAAGAATCAAGAATGATTCATCAACAATGTGTCCATTGACCAATTATTGAGATCTATATGATCCAATCATTGTTGGAAACTAACAATCCATTGTTATGATCCAATAATTTGATTTTCATGAAATTTGGTCCAAAATGATTATAAAACCTTCTATATAGCAATTAAATTTTATTTTACACACTTTTTGATCACCAATATTCGTGAGGGTTGTTGAGACATGGACCAGCTAGGACTCAAACCTGGGACCTTCCATCGCTGCTAGAGTGCTCTACCACTGAGCTACTAGCCCCTCTTGGAATAGTCCATCATTGGTCCAGGTGTGGCTTATTTCCAACACCAACACCCCCCTTAAGCTTGAACCTGGATCTGATACCATGTTGAGACATGGACCAGCTAGGACTCGAACCTAGGACCTTCCATCGCTGCTAGAGTGCTCTATCACTGAGCTACTGGCCCCTCTTGGACCAGTTCATCATTGGTCCGAGTGTGTCTTATTTCCAACACCAACAAGGGCAAGGTGAGAACACACGGTGAAAAATATTGATTTTTACAATGTAGATTTGCACATAACTTCACCAAACTAAACAATACTTACAAATATGAAACTAAAAACTTAATTCAATACTGGAGCTACTCTAAAATGATAAAATGTAGAAAAAATCTATCATGAATTAGAAAGTATAGAAATACAAGAAAATGTATACACCTAAAATTGGCATGACTCTACTTAAATAAATATTTTAAATATTTATTTCATCAGCCACATTCTACTATCAATAAATAAATACATTTATTTATTTATTCGATTCACTTCCTCTCATTTAATTAAATAAACACATTTATTTAATTAATTAAAATCACTTACACCAACTTCATTCTTCTAAAATAATTAAATAATTTTAATTATTTAATTAAGATCTCTTATTCTTCCAAATTTAAATAAAATGTAAATTTTATTTAAATAAAATCTAAAATCCTAACAAAATAAAATATATTTCTATATTTTATTTGTTCTTCTCAAATATCCACAAAAATAATTAAATAAATCTTTTTATTTAATTATGCTTTCTTATCTCTTCGAAAAAGCATTCTTGTCTTCCAAAAATAACTTTCCTCTTGTCACACAAAAGCAAAACTCTGAGTTACAAAAGCAAAATCACTTTTAAAGCATCTTTTAAAACAAATCTTCTCTTAAATTAGAAAAATAAATTCTAATTTAAGAAAAATCAAATCTCATCCTCATCAAGAGAGGAGTTAACTCAAACAAAGTTGCTTTTGGAATGACATGTGTCCTTCTGTTGGTTGCACGTTTCTCAACAAGCCTCCTCTGTTGATCTCTTCTTTTCTTCTCAACCATTGATCTTCCCTCACCTTTTTCTATAAATACAACATTCTTCTTTTCATTTCATATCTGGATTTTGTGTAAACTTATGCTGTAGAGATACCGGCACGCCTTTGGCACCCCTACTCCCATTTGAACATCCTCATTCATAATCCATTTCTGTATTTGAAGCTCATCTTCAAATACATCAGTATCATAGCCATTCTTCCTTTGTCATCTTCAACAAGCAAGCAAGCAAAATCTTCTGAGGGCTTCACAATCAAGATCAAAGAAAGATAGGCGAACTACAAAAGGCGAAAGGTAAAAGGTGAAGGTATTATTATTTTTTTCATTGCTTTGAATCCTTCTTTTTATCTTCATATTCTGTAGATGTTTGGGTATTTTTATCATTGATTGATTAACCTGTTTTCTCCCTCACATTTTGGCACCCACCGTGGGGCCCTTGCCCCTCTACTAATCAAAAAAATCTAAGTTTTCTTGTAGACAGGTCCGTATAGGTGACGAACAGGTCTCTGACAGAGAAGTTCTTGTGCATTTGACTTCTGAAATAGTGCATACACCTCCCGAGGCTGCGCATTTGATTTTTTGGCGCATCTGACCTCCGCAGTTGCGCATACACCTCCTGCAGTTGCGCATATGATTTTTTTGTGCATTTGACCTCCGCAGTTGCGCATCCAACCTTGACTTCAGCATCGAATTTCAAATTGCGCATACACTTTGTCTAATTGCGCATCCAACCCTAGCTTCGGCACTAGATTTCAAATTGCGCATACACTCTGTCTAATTGCGCATTTGTCCAAGTTGCGCATTTACCCTATATTTTTGCGCATTTGTTCAGTCAAACAGTGCATCTATTTTTTATTGCGCATATACCTCGTGATCTTGCGCATCTACTTTATATTCTTATGCTTCTGTACAAAGATGCATACACTCCCTGTTTCTGCGCATTCAGGCTGCAGTGTTGCGCATCTGTCTTCTGCTTTTTTGTTGTACGGTTTCTGATTTTTGCATGTTGAGCTAACCTCTATTTTATAGGAGTAGTTGCTGGATTAGCTCATTTAGATGATTTGCCTAGTTCATTTAGACTAACTAGGGGTGAAAGTAACAAGTGCATTTCATAACAAACTTCACATAGTTTTCTAACTAGGAAGGAAGTAACTGAACCTTAGTGTTATCAGTGCATTGTTGATTTATTTTCTAGTTTAACCACTGCTATATTTACAAACGGGAAATGAACAATGCTATGTCCTAATTACTTTCAAAGTTAACAAACGGGAATGAACAATGCTATGATCTAAACACTTCCAAGTTAACAATCGTGTGAGTGCACAAGTAGATTAACTCATTTAGTTTTTCTATTTTTAACTAGGTTGGATAAACAAGTGTTTTCTGTGCTTGCAAATGACAATAGGCTTATGCTCTCCCCTTAACTGGGTGATCAAAGTGCTAGACTTGTCATTCTTTTTGTCAAACCTTTAGGGGGGCCTGCCCTTGGATGCACGCTTGTCCAAGTGGGAATGACCCTGAGTGGTAATAGGCTAAAGCCAAGCCCTACCAAGCTGCTTAAAATAAATTGTGCTTGGGGTGAAAACCTCAAGCAACGAGTGTTGATGTGTTACACCAATGACCAAACTCCCCCAAAACCCTCATAGGCATAACCCTTTGAGGCTGGGAGACTCCATAACAGAGAGTAGTGCCGCCGCATGTGTAACCACTAGAACAGTTGCCCTAACTAAGAACCAATTATGTAGCAAGCCAAAAACCCCTATTCGTTGATGCAAAGGGCAGAGCTCTTGAAGCGGCCTCGATTCAAGTGACTCTTAGTAGAGGTAGCAGGGACAATCCTAAGGTTCGGTGTGGGGACGAGCCTAAGGAAACTCGAATCTGGTATGCGTGAGAAGTGAGTGTCGTGGAGGGGAGCCAGTGCTACCAAATTCTGGAGCTACATGCTTTGAGTGGCACATCTAGAGGATTCAACGAATATTGTCACATCTAGCCTAGGTTGTACTTGTCTTTGAGTCACAATAGTCCAAAAACACAAAAAAACATATAAAAAGATAAAAATCATGAAAAACTTCTATGTGTTTACTGTGCTTTTGCCATAATTGAACATCAACATCATCAAAAACACCAAGTTTTTCAAACCAAAAACTGCAAAAATCCTGAAAATGACCCAAATTTTCCAAAATTTAGAGAAAACAAGCAAAAAAAATAGAATTACGCATTTGCCTCGACTTCTTGCGCATCTGCTTCGACTTATTGCGCATTTGATTAGGCGGCGCATTTAACAAACACAGAATTGCGCATTCACTCTGACTTTTGGCGCATTTGACTCCTGTTGTTGCACATTTAAAACTGTTGCGCATTTGAACCAGAGAACAAAAACCACATCTTCCAAAGAGAAAAATTTGTCAAAAACTTTTCAGAAACCATCTTCAAAACTGTTCAGTTTTTCCAAAATCTGATTAAGACCTTGCAAGTCAACCATTTCTCCTTCTTTTCCGCACCATAGCTACTTGTTCATCCAAAATCTTGCCAAACTTTTTTTTAAATTTCCAACAAGGTTATAGCCAAATTATTCTTGATCAAAATCAAATCTCAAGCAAAAACCTAGTAAGGCTCCAATATCAAGGGTTACTTATCCTTTCGGAACTCCACTAGGGGGTTGTACAAAGCTAGTCAACTTCAAGTAACGGATTCCTAACATCCTAGCTTTTGACTATCGCTTCTATATATCCCACTTTGTTTAACACCACCTAGATCTAAGAAGAACCTTGCGAAAACCTTGTTTCATCCTAGCACCTTGCTCAAAGATCTCATTTCATCCCATCTCTTTACTACCTTGCATGGTCTTAACAAGATTACAAAAAACAAAAATAGTTAGAAATGGCTGAGAAAATGATTCCCAATGCTCACAAAAATGAAGAAGAAACCTCCGCGGAGGAGATCCTTCAAATGTAGCATGACCCAAAATTTCAATGCCTATTAGAAGGGGTGCTTGCCCAAGACCCAACAAAATTCTTTCTACATCTAGCAAGTCTAGGAGCCAAACTCCCTAAGGATTATGACGTAGAGGCTCTCAAAGAAACTGATGAAGAGAGAATCCCTGAGGGAAGTAGACATGATGAAATACCCACGGATAAGAGCAAAACAACAATTGACTCCTTGGATGCCCTAAGCCTAATGAACCAAAAAGTTGAAGCTCTCCAACAACAATTTTTAGACATGAAAATGGGAGCATCGACAAAACATTACACCCTAGAGGATATTTCACCATATCCTTTTGATAGGGCCTTGACCATGATACCTTTCCCCTCAAAATTTGAGGTACCTAAGTTTGACAAATATCGAGGAAAGGGTGACCCAAGGGATTACATTAGAGAATTCAACGTTGCTTGTCTCGAGGTCGCACATGACGACACCTACCTTATGCGACTCTTCCCACGAAGCCTAGGTGGGAAAGCCATGGAATGGTTCTCTAGACTACCACCTGGTATTAAAACCTTCAATGAGCTTGTAGACAAATTTGTCACCCACTTCTCTTACAATATTGAGCACGACACCTCAATATTGGATCTTTGTAACACCAAATAGAAAGGTGGAGAATCTTTCGCCGCCTTCTTGCTGAGATGGAGACAACTGGCAAGCAAGTGCCCACACCAAATGCCAGAGAAATAGATGCTAGAAATGTTCGTCCACAATCTGCAAATGGACCTAAGCTACCGAATCCAAGTCCAATGTCCTACGTCTTTCTGCAAGGTCATTGAGATGGGCCTCATCATAGAAAAAGCCCTAATCATGAAAGGTCAAATCAAACTCTATAAAGACACTCCTAGTACCAACACCAACAATGACAAACCTAGATTTTGGACGAAAAATAAGAACATTGTGAATGACGGGGTAGTAGATGCCAAAAATGCGGCACCTAAGCAACCAATTTTCAACCTATCAACGCCTCAAAATAACCCCACGCAAGACAAACCAAGGAATACTGAATCTAGATTCACCAACTTTCAGCCTAGGAGAAAGTTCATACCTTTGGATGAGTCACTAGAAACTGCCCTACGGAAGCTAATCGCCAACAATCTCATAACGCTTCCTCAGCACAAGAGTATGAACCAAAGGTCAAACCCCAGTGGTGGAACGACAATGACTTTTGTGAATATCACCGAAACAGGGGGCACAAGACAAATGATTGTATTGCACTCAAGCATATAATCCAAGACTTAATAGAGCAAAACAAAATATCTGTTAACGGACAATCTCATGGACATACTTCCAACAGCGATCATCAGGCATTCAAGGATCCTCTTCCTAACTACGAACAGGGAGGACCTTCCAACAAAAATAATAGTGGCTCTAACAACGCAAACTATACAAATGTCAGCTTCGACTATGTTGTTAACCATATCTCAGAAGGTGATTCACACATCAATGTGATCACTATCAACAAGGATCTGGATTGCAACGTTACTACCTGTAGTAACAAGGTCACCCTTAGAGGAGCTTCTGCTCCTCCGTCTAGTCAATACAGTATCATGGATCAACTCCACAAAACACCTGCACACATCTCCATGATAGAACTTCTGTGTCTGTCTCCTTCTCATATGTCTATACTTGACAAAGCCTTAGCAGAAGCCTCCGTCCCCATGAACTTAGCTGAAGAACAATTCCAAACCATGGTCGGTCACATCACCTCACGACATTCCCTATCATTCACTGAGAAGGATGATATGTCAATCACTCAACCCCATAACACCTCCCTTCATATTGAAGCTTTCATACACAAGCACAAGATCAAAAGAGTCCTAATAGATGGAGGGGCTGGTTTGAATATCTACACATTGAAGCTAATCCTTACATTGGGGTTTTCAGAGAAGGCTATAGATCCGAAAAGAAAAATCACCATAAAAGCCTATGATGAGGAAGAAAGAACATCTAAAGGAATTGTTACCCTACCAATCAGAGTGGGCCCCGTAGTGAAAGATGTAGCTTGTCAAGTCCTTGACATGGAGCTAGCATACAACATTCTTCTTGGGCGACCATGGATCCACGCTTTGAAAGCAGTACCTTCTACATACCATCAATGTATCATGTTCCCACATGAAGGACGAGGGATCACCATCCAAGGTGATCCTAACCCCTATCAATACTGCAACTCTATCCATCCTAAACCCGAAGTTGTGATCCCCAATAACCGTGCCTCTGCTTCTTCCCCCTCTCATGTTGACCCAGCCACACTTGCTTCTTCTTCAGGGGCATCTCAACCTAAACTCCAACTCAAAGATAAAGGCTTAGGTGAATACACGGTATCTCAATCCCTCTACTTGGCACAACTGCCTCTATCTCCTCGATCCTATGGGAGACCTATCTTAAAAACACCCACAGCAGAGAAGCCAACCAAAGGACCATTTGTGAAATAGGGAAGCCTAGAAGATGAAAGTGACGAAAAAGATATCCTACGGTGGCTATACAAGGATGAAGGTAGCTCCTCTACGCAATATGGCCATCACACCATACCAACAGAACAATATGGTCAAGGCTTTCAAATGCTACAAAGAATGGGGTATGAAGGACACGGTCCACTTGGTTCAAGAAAGGATGGCATCACTGAACCCATCCAACCTCATACCTTAACAGCCTGAGACACTGCAGGGCCGGGCTACACTGGAGCACCAAGAAACAACAGAACCAACAAGAACAAAGGCAAACAACTAGAAACCTTCACTAGTAATCTGGTTGAGCAAATTTAGCGAATGCAAATGGGGAGCGAAACTGACTCTAATGAGTATGAATGGGATAGCCTCTCTGAGATGTCTTGTGATGAAAAGGATATTGACGTTGTCCACAAGTACGACCTGACCCATGCCAACCAGAGACAAGGTCCAAGGGCTAGGCCATTAGAGTCCAACCCGCATAGCAACAATAGTGAAAATCGTGAGGAAGGAATGTTTCCCCCCTTGACGGACCCACTAATAGAGTATACCATCACAGACTTTGTCCACTCCTTCAACAACTCTATCCTAACCATCAACGCCATTGAACCAGACCAACCTAATGATCTCTTACCTTTGGTACACCCTGAACTTATTGACTGGGACCTAGAAGGTACCACCCCTGAACTAGACACCTTCGAAAATGATGACGCAATCATCGATTACCTTGAGTTTAGAGATCACATATCTGCAGGCGACCATAGAGCTGGCTATGCTAGTGAACTCAACGAGAAGGCCTATTTTGGAGAGAGAGCCAAGCCTTTCAGTCATAAAAACATCAAAATAAAAGAATGATCTAACGGTGAAAACCGCTCCGCGGCAGTGTTAGATCATCAAAATAGTAAAAATAAAGACGTATCCAATGGTGAAAACCTCTCTGAGGCGCCAAAGGATGGAAGGCTTGACCCTCTCCCCAATCTTACACATCAGGAGAGATCGTCGATCTTGATAGAACCGGTAGAAGCAATCAATGTCAACATAGGTGATAATCCCAGAATAGTCCACATGGCAAATGCTCTAACAGAACATGAAAAACCAGCATTTACGGATTTCTTCAAAAGAAAACAGATCAACTTTGCATGGATATATGCTGACATGCCAGGGCTAGATCCAAATCTTATCATGCATCATTTATCTCTAGCTCCGGGAGCTAAACTAGTCAAACGAAAACTTAGAAAGATGCATCCGCATGTGGCCCTCATGGTGAAAGAAGAGCTAAAGAAACTCTTGGATGTCAGATTTATCAGGCCTATAGACTATCCTAAATGGGTTTTGAATATAGTACCGGTGGCCAAACCAGATGGCAGGGTCAGAATTTGCAATGATTTCAGAGACTTAAACAAAGCTTGTCCCAAAGATGACTTCCCCCTGCCCAACATAGACATGATTGTCGATCTTACGGCAAGACACACTATGCTGTCACTCATGGACAGTTTCTCAGGATATAACCAGATAAAGATTGCACCTAAAGACCAACACAAAACTGCCTTCACATGTCCTTGGGGCACTTACTGTTGGTGTGTTATGCCGTTTGGTCTGAAAAATGCTAGAGCAACATATCAGAGAGCCATGACAACGATATTCCACGATATGATGCATACTATAATGGAAGACTACGTCGATGACATTCTAGCAAAGTCTCTCACAAGAGAAGGGCATCTAGCAGTACTAGACAAGATCTTTAACAGACTGGAACAGTTCAATGTGTGACTTAATCCAAAAAAGTGTGTGTTTGGGGTTACATTAGGAAAACTACTGGGATACAGTGTTTGCAAATGGTATCGAAGTTGATCCCGCTAAGGTGAAGGCCATAATGGAGATGTTGCCTCCTAAAAATTTGACTCAATTGAGATCCCTACAGGGCAAACTACAGTCTATTAGACGGTTCATTTCCCAACTGGCACACAAGTGCCACCCATTCTCTCATCTGCTACACAAAAATGTACCCTTCAAATGGAACGAGTCATGCGAACAGGCATTTCAGCAACTAAAGGAATATCTCATGAAACCACCAGTATTAATGCCACCAATTTAGGGCAAGCCTCTATTACTGTATATCTCAGCTACACCAACGGCTCTGGGAGCTCTCCTTGCTCAACAGAACTATGATGGAAAAGAACAAGCTATCTACTACATTAGTCGAACACTCGTCGGATACGAATTGCAATACACACCAATAGAAAGAGCATGCCTAGCTGTTGTATTTGCCTCGCAAAAATGGAGACATTACATGCTATCACACTCTGTTAAACTGGTGGCAAAGATTGATCCACTAAAATACTTACTCAACAAAGCTGCCTTAATAGGTAGATTATCCAAATGGATCATGCTTCTCAATGAGTTCGACATCGAATATGTGGATCGAAAAGTGATAAAAGGACAAGTGCTTATAGATCAACTAGCAGAGGCACCTTTAACAGATGACAACCCCTTGAACTTTGAATTTCCAGATCAGTCTATCTTCCACGTCCACACAACAAACTAGAAAATGTACTTTGATGGCTCCTACACTCAACATGGATCGGGGGCAGGTATCTTATTAATCACACCTAATAGCGACACTATTCCAAATTCATACAGATTAATGTTCCCTTGCACTAACAACGTAGCAGAATACGAGGCTCTGGTCATCGGTATCAAACTAGCAGTTGAGTGGAACATCAAGGAACTTCAAGTCTATGGTGACTCACAACTGGTCATCAACCAAGTAAATGACGACTACTAAACGAAGGACAAGAAACTGATTCCTTACAAACGAATGGTAGATGACTTCAAGGAATATTTTGTCAAGATATCATTTGAATAGATACCAAGGATCGAGAATAAAGCTACAGACGTAATGGCCACGATCACATCTCTCCTCGACATACCGAGTAATCAAACATGGTATGAGTTCTTAGTAGAGCCAGTCTCCTGTCCTGCTTATGACACTCTAGATTCCCATATCATATGCCACATCATAGGAACCGATTCCCCTCTCTATAGTAAAATATTTGCCTATCTAAAAGAGAATACCCTCCCACCTGACCTCTCCCATAACCAGAAAAGAACCTTCATTCGACAAGCATCCCGGTATGCCATTGTCGCTAACACCCTGTATCACCGAGGTCTCGATGGTACTCTCCTTAGGTGTCTAGATAGAGAGGAATATCAAACTGCTCTAAGCGAAATACACGATAGGATATGCGGGGCTCACTCTAGTGGCCCTACCCTATCCAAGAAACTCATCCGCATGGGATACCACTGGCCAACAATGGAACAAGACTCCTATCAGTTTGTGAAAAAGTGCAAGAAATGCCAAATCCATGGGAACCTGATACATGCACCAACGTAGGAGCTACAACCATTAACAACTCCTTGGCCTTTTTGTCAGTGGGAACTCGACTTAGTGGGCAAGATTCACCCTCCTTCCTCAAGCGGCCATAAATTCATAATCACTGCCACAGAGTACTTCACGAAGTGGATTGAAGCTGTGCCCTTAGCCAACATCATAGGCAAACAGATTGCCTCATTTATCCTGAACTATATCATTTGTCATTATGGTGTCCCTTCGTCCATTATCACGGATAACGGATGACCCTTCAAAAACCAAGATGTCAGGGAACTATGCGACAAATTCCACATCTAGCACTGCTTTTCAACCCCCTATTACCCACAAGGCAACGACCAGGCTGAGGCATCAAATAAAACCATTCTAAAAATACTAAAGAAGACTGTCAATGATGTTGGCCGTGATTGGCATGTCAAACTGAATCTCGCATTGTGGGCCTACCACACAAGCATCCGCACACCCACAGGTGCAACACCATACTCCCTAGTCTATGGATCTAAAGCTATCTTGCGCATTGAAGTCAAGATCCCATCCTTGCGAGTTTCACTAAAAGGCCTCATATCAGATGAAGCATATAGAATAACCAGACTCCAAGAATTAGAACTGCTCGAAGAGAGAAGGCAACATGCCTTTAACCACTTGAAAGCATATCAAGAATGCATGTCCAGAAGCTACAATCACAAAGTAAAACCCCAGATATTCCAAGTCGGTGACCTAGTCCTAAGAGAAAATCCCAGAAATTAGCAAGACAGAGAAAAGAAAGGAAAGTTTGAACCTAACTGGCTGGGTCCCTACGTCATCATCACAGCTTACGGATCGGGGGCATATCAATTGGCTACATCTGAAGGTGAACTGTTCAATGATCCTATCAACAGCATGCACCTTCGCAAGTTCTATACCTGAAAACCCCAATGTAAGGGAGTCCTGAAAAAATCCAAAAAAATTGAAAAAGTGTTCAAAAACAGAACAAAAAAATCAAAAAAATGAGAAAATAACAAAAAAAATTGTCCTGTTGCAAGTATGAGGTGAGCCAGTGTTGTCATTGATGTCAACATACTCATACTGCATTGACAAGAAGGATTTGATGAGCTTTGTGCTGAGGATATTAAGAAAATTAGCCTCAGTCAGGAACAGTGAAGAACAGTGATGAGAAGAAGGTAAATGTACTGTATAGGTTGAGAGCCGGAGGATGCGGATTAAAGGGTTAGTAGATATGAGTCTTGAGATGTTACAGTTAAGATTTCAGAGGTCCGCATGAAGATCGGAAGGAGTTGTGGCTGCCGGTATAGAACCGGGTCCGGCATGTATCCGGAGGTGACAGAGGATCACAAAAAGGTCCGGTGAGGTCCGGAATTATATTATCATAATCTACGGATTGGAAGGAGTATTTGAGATGTCCTTGTGATGTATCATCCTGATTTGTGTATGATTTCGAGGTCCGGAAGTACCTCTTGCATTATGACATTAGCGACAGACTGTGTTCTTGAAGTTCCGGATGAGGAAGACAAGAGATCCCAGTAAGCAGAGGAAGTGCGGATGTATCCGGACATTCAAACAGGCTTGTGAAGGTTCTTGGATCATGTTTAGGTTGTGTTGTTGGTCCGCATTGATGGTAGAGCCCGGAATTGAAGTTATTCTTCCGGATGAAGTTATTGCTCTGTTTAGCCGACCGGATGAGTTGTTCATCCTGCGAATGTTCTTGTGATGGCCGACCGGATGTGTTATCCATCTTGCGGATACTCCTATGGTTGTTTGCCGACTTAGATGCTTGTTCCTAAGTCGATGTCTTGTATAAATAATGATTTGTGAATTCATTTCAGTGGGTGTGGTGTGAGGATGAGTATGATATAGCGAAGAAAGGTGCGAAAGGCAGAGCAGAGATTGTTGGGCTTAATTGGAACTGATCCGGACATGGTAGAGATGTCATTCTCCAGTTCAAGACTGTGATTTTTATCACTTTGTAGACAGTGTGTCTCCTTGTAGGCAGTGGGCCTCTTTGTGAGCAGTGTGCTCGGGCAGTGAGCCCTTATTGGCATGTGCCATTCATTTTTCTTTATTCTTCTAACAGAGAATAATTCTTGGGTTAATCACCCCGTGGTTTTTCCCTTAACCGGGTTTTCCACGTCAAAATCTTGGTGTTCAATGTGTTGATGCTTATCTGCTCTTATGTTTATGTATTATGCTTCCATGAATGATTATTTGATATGCTGCTAACTAACAACAGAGAATTAAGTGTTTGAAATAGAAGAAGTTCTATACAACTGATTCACCCCCCCCCTCTCAGTTGTATGCCCTAGATCCAACAATTGGTATCAGAGCCAAGTTCCTCTGACAAGAGATTAACCGCTTGAGGAGATCCAGGATGTCGTCATACAAGAAGGATAGTCCGAAGTTCGATGGAACCAACTTCACTCTCTGGAAAGGTCGCATGAAGTGTCACTTGGAATGCATGGGAAAAGCATACCTGGGTATGATTTCAAAACCATATGTACCTCCACAAGGTGGTCCGACAACTCTGAATGAAATCACAGAAGCTGAAAACAATCTGCGGACCAAGGAAGCTCTTCTAAGCGCATTGAATGACTCAGATCTCTCGAATGTCATTGACCTACCAACTGCATATGAGATCCTAACTAAACTGGAACTTCTGTATGAAGGAGATGAGTTTGTCAAAAGTGCAAGGTTGCAAAGTCTGAAAGGGAAATTTGAAAGATTGAAAATGAGAGATGATGAAAACATCACTACCTTTATGCCAAGAGTAAATGAGCTAGTATGTGGAATCAGAAATGCTGGTGGAACTTTAGATGAAAATGAGATTGTCTGCAAAATCCTAAGATCCCTTCCTGCTGCCTACAAAATCAAAGTTGCTGCCATTGATGAATTCAGAGCCCACACAACTGTCACAAGAGAACAACTGGCTGGCAAACTAGCTGCATTTGAAATGACCGAGTTTGGAGATGATCCACCCAAGACTGAATCTGCTTTCAAAGCCAGTGCCTATGTGAAAGGCAAACAGAGATTTGATCCGGGTGAAAACTCATCAAGGAAAATGTCATGGTATGATCAAGCAAGAAGAGACATGGAAGAAGAAGAAGCAGAAACAGCTCAACTTGAAGCCCTCATTGCAAAAAGACTGCCAAGAGGATCCGGTAAGTATGAAGGAAAACTACCCTTTAAGTGTTTCAACTGCAATAAGATTGGTCATTTTGCCTCAAGATGTCCGGAAAGATCTACAAGATCTAATACTCACAGACAAAGGTTTCAAAAGAATTGCTATTATGTTCATGAAGAAGATGACAATGAAGGAGTAACAGATGATGAATCAGAACCAGGAAACAAATCCGGAAATGAGTGGGTGTTTATAGCCATCAAGGAAGAAGATTCCATGCTCTCTGAATCTGTCAATCACAAAGTTGTTGAAAAAGCCTTAGCTGCTCAAGTGGAAGAAAAGGATGATTGGGTTATTGACAGTGGATGTTCTCACCATATGACTGGTGACAAGAATAAGTTCTTAGACTTGGAAAGATATGAAGGAGGAATGGTAAAGTTTGGTGACAATTCTGCTGGCAGAATCAGAGGTAGGGGAACTATTTCCTTTGATGGTAAGAGCAAAACAGGTAATGTACTGTATGTTGAAGGATTGAAGCACAATCTTCTCAGTGTTGGTCAGTTAGTGGACAAAGGCTATGATCTCCGGTTCAAGAATGGAAAATGCAGAATCTTTACAAGCTCCGGAACTGAAATTGCATCCGGTACTCAGACAAGAGGTAACATCTTTCATCTGGTTGGTTCAAATAAAAGTTGTTTGTTTGTTCAAATTGATCAGAGTTGGTTATGGCATAGAAGAATGTGTCATGTAAATTTTGATAACATCATCAAAATAAGCAATACTCAGGCTGTGAGAGATCTTCCAAAGTTGATAAAACCTACAAATAGTGTGTGTAAAGAATGTCAGTTAGGCAAACAAAGCAGAGTCTCTTTTAAAAGCAAAGATCAGTCTTCTACCGGATTGTTGGAATTAGTACATACTGATCTATGTGGTCCGACAAGAATCAAGAGTCTGCAAGGTGATAGATATTTCATGTTGTTAATTGATGATCATTCCCGGATGATGTGGGTTACCTTTCTAAAAGAAAAATCAGAAGCCTTTGAGAAGTTCAAAATCTTCAAAGCTATGGTGGAGAATCAAACCGGATTGAAACTAAAGTGTCTAAGGTCTGATAGAGGTGGTGAATTTACATCTGGTGAATTCATTGACTTTTGTGAGAAACAGGGTATAAGGAGACAGTTGTCTGCTCCTAAGACTCCACAGCAGAATGGAGTAGTTGAGAGAAAGAACCGGACCATCCAGGAAGCTGCTAGGACAATGATGTTGGAAGCAAATGTTCCTCAAATGTTTTGGAAAGAAGCTATCAGCACTGCAGTCTACACACTCAATCGAGTTCAAATCAGAAACAACACCGGTAAGACCCCCTATGAACTCTGGTTTGGCATCACTCCTACTGTGAAATATTTCAGAGTATTTGGTAGCAAGTGCTATATTAAAAGAGATGAAGATCTAGGAAAGTTTGATGCTAGAAGTGATGAAGGAATTTTCTTGGGATACTCCACTCAAAGCAAAGCATACCGGTGTTACAATAAGAGATTGAGGAAGATGATAGAAAGCACCAATGTAAAGGTTGATGAAGGAATTGAGAAGCCTTCAAGATTTTATGAGTTTGATGAAGATGATCAAGACAGTGTTCAAGGACCTCAATCCTCTCCGGTGAGACAGAGTCAGCCTGATCCGGTAAATCAGGAAGAAGAGATAGGTTTGAATGAGCCTGATCAAGAAACAGCAGTGCTGGATACTCCCAAAATTCCAAGGTATGTAAGACTGAATCACTCTGAAGATCAGATCATAGGTGACAGAAGCAAAGGTGTACAAACTAGAAGGAATATTGCTCAAGATCAGAATGAATGTTGTCTGATTTCAAAGATTGAACCTAAAACAATAAATGAAGCCTGCAATGATGAAAACTGGACCAAAGCAATGGAAGATGAACTGATGCAAATTGAGAAAAATCATACTTGGGATCTTGTTCCCAGACCTAGAGACAGGAATGTAATTGGAACCAAGTGGGTCTTCTGGAACAAACTAAATGAAGCTGGTGAAGTAATCAGAAACAAAGCTAGATTGGTCTGCAAAGGCTACTCTCAAATAGAAGGAATTGACTTTGAAGAGACTTTTGCTCCAGTGGCAAGAATTGAAGCAGTCAGATTACTTCTTGCATTTGCTGCCTTCAAAGACTTCAAGGTATATCAGATGGATGTCAAGTCTGCCTTCCTAAATGGTGATTTGGAAGAAGAAGTTTACATTGAACAACCGGATGGATTTCAATTGTCTGATAATAATGATATGGTCTGCAAGTTGAAGAAAGCTTTGTATGGATTGAAGCAAGCCCCAAGAGCATGGTATGAAAGGTTGGATAAGCATCTTGTGCAGATTGGATTCAACAAAGGTACCGCTGACAGCAACTTATATTTCAAAATTGATCATGAAAACATTCTGATTGTTGAAGTGTTTGTGGATGATATCATTTTTGGAGGAAGAGATAGTATGTGTAAAACTTTTGCAAATCAGATGAAAAGTGAGTTTGAAATGTCTATGCTTGGTGAAATGAATTTCTTCTTGGGTCTGCAAATTACTCAAACAAAAGAAGGGATCTTCATTTCTCAGACAAAATATGTGAAAGAATTGTTAAAGAAATTTGGTATGGAAGACTCAAAGCCTATGAACACTCCTATGGCAACCGGATGTAAGTTAAGCAAAGATGATGATTCTCCAAAGGCAGATCAGACAAAGTATAGATCAATGATTGGTGGGTTGTTGTATCTCACTCAAACTAGACCAGATATAATGCAGGCTGTTGGTCTTGTGGCAAGATTCCAGGCTGATCCTAGAGAATCTCATGTTATGGCAATCAAAAGAATTTTTAGATACTTGAAAGGAACAGTTGAGTATGGTCTATGGTATCCTAGAGATCCGGATTTCTCTCTTCATGCTTACACAGATGCAGATTGGGCAGGAGATGTGGATGACCAGAAGAGCACTAGTGGTGGAGCATTCTTTTTGGGGAAGAGATTGGTTTCTTGGCTAAGCAAGAAACAAGATGCAATATCTCTGTCTACAACTGAAGCAGAATACATTGCAGCAGCAGGTAGTTGCACTCAAATCTTGTGGATGAAGCAGATGCTAAGAGACATCAAAGTTGAATATGAGGAGCCTATTACAATTTTCTGTGATAATTCAGGTGCAATTAATATTTCCAAGAATCCGGTATTGCATTCTAAGACTAAGCACATATCTATCAAATTTCACTTTTTGAGAGAACAAGTAAACAAGGAAGAAGTCAGATTGGAGTATGTTCCCTCCAAGGATCAGATTGCAGATATCTTTACAAAACCTCTTCCCAAGGACTCTTTTGAATATCTCCGGGAGAAGTTAGGGGTCATGGCCCCTCCGGTGATGAACTAAGATGCACTGATGTGCATCAGTCCGGTGGCTATCACAGTCATATCTTGTGATCCGGACTAATGGGGAGCTGCAACTAAGGGGGAGCAGCTGGTATTATTCTGATGCATGAGAGTTGCAAGTATGAGCCCTTTGCCATTGATGTCAAAGGGGGAGAGAAGACATGTGAAAAACAAGTGGTTGATGATCAAAGGGGGAGCAGCAAAGGAAGACATGTGAAGAGTTGTTGTTGATAAGGGAGCTGTGACAGAAAAGAGAATTTCTTGTCTTGATGGTTTTTCACATCATATGTTGCCATCAATGACAAAGGGGGAGATTGTTGCAAGTATGAGGTGAGCCAGTGTTGTCATTGATGTCAACATACTCATACTGCATTGACAAGAAGGATTTGATGAGCTTTGTGCTGAGGATATTAAGAAAATTAGCCTCAGTCAGGAACAGTGAAGAACAGTGATGAGAAGAAGGTAAATGTACTGTATAGGTTGAGAGCCGGAGGATGCGGATTAAAGGGTTAGTAGATATGAGTCTTGAGATGTTACAGTTAAGATTTCAGAGGTCCGCATGAAGATCGGAAGGAGTTGTGGCTGCCGGTATAGAACTGGGTCCGGCATGTATCCGGAGGTGACAGAGGATCACAAAAAGGTCCGGTGAGGTCTGGAATTATATTATCATAATCTGCGGATTGGAAGGAGTATTTGAGATGTCCTTGTGATGTATCATCCTGATTTGTGTATGATTTCAAGGTCCGGAAGTACCTCTTGCATTATGACATTAGCGACAGACTGTGTTCTTGAAGTTCCGGATGAGGAAGACAAGAGATCCCAGTAAGCAGAGGAAGTGCGGATGTATCCGGACATTCAGACAGGCTTGTGAAGGTTCTTGGATCATGTTTAGGTTGTGTTGTTGGTCCGCATTGATGGTAGAGCCCGAAATTGAAGTTATTCTTCCGGATGAAGTTATTGCTCTGTTTAGCCGACCGGATGAGTTGTTCATCCTGCGAATGTTCTTGTGATGGCCGACCGGATGTGTTATCCATCTTGCGGATACTCCTATGGTTGTTTGCCGACTTAGATGCTTGTTCCTAAGTCGATGTCTTGTATAAATAATGATTTGTGAATTCATTTCAGTGGGTGTGGTGTGAGGATGAGTATGATATAGCGAAGAAAGGTGCGAAAGGCAGAGCAGAGATTGTTGGGCTTAATTGGAACTGATCCGGACATGGTAGAGATGTCATTCTCCAGTTCAAGACTGTGATTTTTATCACTTTGTAGACAGTGTGTCTCCTTGTAGGCAGTGGGCCTCTTTGTGAGCAGTGTGCTCGGGCAGTGAGCCCTTATTGGCATGTGCCATTCATTTTTCTTTATTCTTCTAACAGAGAATAATTCTTGGGTTAATCACCCCGTGGTTTTTCCCTTAACCGGGTTTTCCACGTCAAAATCTTGGTGTTCAATGTGTTGATGCTTATCTGCTCTTATGTTTATGTATTATGCTTCCATGAATGATTATTTGATATGCTGCTAACTAACAACAGAGAATTAAGTGTTTGAAATAGAAGAAGTTCTATACAACTGATTCACCCCCCCCCTCTCAGTTGTATGCCCTAGATCCAACATGTCCTACGGTGAAAACCTGGCAAATAGGCGCCTAGGATAGGTACCATGGTGAAAACCTGGCAAACAAGCGTCAAGTGTACTTTTAGCTTCTTGTGCAAATAAAAGCAAGTGGTGAAAACCTGGTAAACAGGCGCTATCTATGACAAACCACTTCCTCCATCTGTTCTGACTTCATATCTCTTGTGTCCTTCATATCATCCATCTTGACCCAGTCCTTTGAACCGTTGTCGAACTACGTCGCCTCTAAGTTATCACGTAGGCAAGGCCATTCTCAATGCACCCCCGAGGCTCCTCTTCACTCCACTTCGCAGTCCCGTTGGTCCCATATCTAGTCCTTCTGTCAATCTGAGTTCGTGCTAGTTTTGCACCACCTTGCCATCGCTTA
This sequence comes from Cunninghamia lanceolata, assembly GCA_027924645.1. Lineage (NCBI taxonomy): Eukaryota > Viridiplantae > Streptophyta > Pinopsida > Cupressales > Cupressaceae > Cunninghamia > Cunninghamia lanceolata. The sequence continues at coordinate 5,246,807 of BSBN01000556.1, read as the reverse complement.
GGTCTTAGGTCCGCTAGGGTTTACCTTGAACTACGTTGCCTCTGCGTCGTCACGTAGGCAAGGCCATTTAGTAATGAGCCCCCGAGGCACTAGGTCAGTCCCTTAGGGTCTGTCTCCCCATGTCTGTCTGTCATCTCACTCAAAATAAGTCGATCCTTGTCTAAACTGGGGACAACTCCTTGACCTAGTTGCGGATTTGGATTCTTGAATGCCGCTGTTCTAAGAGGACACCAATAAGGATTGTGATACCTTTCACTAGACAAGCCAGAGCAACAAAGCAAGCTACCCAAAAACAAAGTCCTTCACTCAAAACATCAACCTGTCCTAAACAAAGCGCAGCACCACATCAAAACACTCAAAATGATTCTGTATCAATTATGGCAAAAGACACATCTAATGCAAAAAAAAAGTTTTGTCAACAGGTTAATTTACAAGGTCTTGAATTTTTGTCATTATGTCTTCCTATGCTACTCGAGGATGCCAAAAGCTAGAGATGCCATGATGGGGGCATAATTGTTTTCTTTGTCTATTGCTTGTGGATTAAACCTTAGTAATGTGACGACTTTCGTCTAACGACATGATCAACAAAAGATCATTGAGGACTCCGAGGTCTAAACATGAAAAGGGGCAATCCTTGTCTGTTAAAATGCAAGAAGTACTCAGGTCATCTAGATTCAAGTTTGACTAGATGTTTGTATCAACTTGTTATATCAAAATCCATGTAAGACATACTCAGGTCATCTCAGTCTAATTATACCTAGATGCTTGTATTTTCTTACAACATATCAAAAAGCAAAAAATACCAAAAAGTGCCCAATGATGAAAGTAAAAAGCCTTGCAAAGATGACAAATCCACATCCATATCCGTCTCATATCTAGCAAATCCATATCATCCATGCCCTAAATCAATCCTGCAGTATATCAAATGAAAGTCGGTATTTCTTCATCTTTTCTTCCTTCTATGTCATCACCTGTGTCGATTGAGTACATTTGGACATATAAAAAACAAAGCATATAAGTTGCATATCACATCATATGAGATAGTCATCCACATGATTAAATCATTTTGCATACATACATTAGGTTATCCACACACATGTGCATCCATATATCATATCCAAAGAAAATTAAAAACATAGGTCACATACATATAGAACTGCATAATCATATCCATCCACATTAGCATTGGCCTAAATCAAAATCATTCATTTAGTATGCATCACATATAACACATCATAAGATAAGCTGCATCCATAGCATAAAAACATCAAAGCATCACATATATAGCCCATGCATATAGATCAGGACACAACAACATCATCACATACACTTCAAAACACATGTCCAAATGTACAATATATCACAATCTCTGTCCAATCACAAAGTCATATCATAAGTGTATACAACAAATAGTGGTACATGTCTCAGAATAAAAGTACATATATCAGCTATCTCAGCCCTCTATCACAAATGTGCTACGATACAATCAAAACTGGTACAAGTATCTGGGTCTGTCTAACCCTGCTACTGGGGCATGCTGCTCCATGCACTGGCCTCTCCTCTGCCTCCCCCTGACTGCTGGGGACCCCTCACTGAGCCTACAGACCGAGAACCACCTACCCGCTGGAATGCCTTTGACTGGCTCCTGAAGCTAGGGGCACGATGCTCCACTGACACAACTCCGTGATATAAACCTCTATAGTATTGAGCCTGTGCCTAAGCTCTAGTAAGCTCACCCTGCACTTGAACCACCTGTGCCTGTGCTTGCTGCACCTGTGAAACCAAAAAATTGGAAGTCCCATCTGTGCCCATGGCCATCATGGCTGCATCTCTCTTTGACCTCATAGCCCGCATGCTAGCTAAGGTTGCATCTCTCTCCCTCGTCAACTCTGATATCTGAGTCGCATCTGACTCTCTCCATGACTTCGCTGCTCTCAGATGAGCCCTCAGTTGCCTAATCTAGCTCTGTAATGAAACCATAACCTGCTGCTGCACATCAGGCTGTGGAGCCTGCTCGGCCCATGCCACATGTTGCGTTGGCAACTGTCCCTGTATCGGCTGTGCCACCTGCTGTGGCGACGGCATCTGTCTCTGTGCTACCTCTGGCCGCACTGGCACCTGGATCTGTGCCTGTCCAACTACCTACTGACCCACAAGCCCCTCTCTGACCCTCTGCCTCTGTCTCTGTCTCCCATCATCTCCCTAATCTCTCCTCCTCCTCCGTCCTCCCCTCCCCCTTCCAGCTACACCCTCCGCGTCTGAATCGCCCTCATCTCTACGAGGAGCTAACTCTCCTGGCCCTAAATATCTCAGGAATGGGTGTGTAGTGAACCACTCCTCATAGTCTGGTGTCATGCCAGCATCTACTATGTCTCTCCTCATCGGCCAGGCTACATAGGGAATCTGCTGGAAATCGGCCTCGTAAGATGCCACAGGACCCCACCTATACCTCTCTGCATGAGTCTTGGCAAAGCGTGCCTCACCCTGTGGTCTGCCCTGTACACGGCCAAACTGTCTCTAAACTCAGCTAACAATCTGTCGCTCCAAAATGTAGTGAGTCCTGCCAATAAGCCATCTCATCTGGAAGCAATAAGGCAGCTCATCTGCCTTGTTGTCCCATACCTCACAGTCAATGTACGACCGCCAGACAATTGCATCTACGCCATCAAAAGCATGCCTCCAGTACTCCAACTTCCCTAGCCTGTGCTGGAAAATCACACCTACATAGCCATAACTATAGGGCTCACCCCTCTGCCTGTGAAAAATGCATATCGACTGTGTGATAGCAATGTGCTCCCACAACCAAAACTGTAAGAGAGACGCGCCTGCTAATAAACCAGAGCCTCGGTGGTACACTGCTTGATGCATGTCTCTGTATAGGTGTGCAAGCACGCACACACCCCAAGCATACCGGGTCCCCTCTATGATCATACTCTCCAACACCCGTCCCCAGCCAATGGGGAAGCCGTGCGCTCTCCTATCGGGGCATACTACGCCACCGATCAGTCCAGCCACTATGCCCGGGAAGTAGTCATAGCAGTCATGCATGTCTTGCCATGAGATCTCCTCCCCCGCCAACTTTGGATCATCAAAAACACGCCTGCACTCCTCCAGCCCAGTGTCACGCTGTGACTCGTACTCAACCAATTCTCCCTGAATAGGGAGGTGCAAAATCTGATAGACATCCTCCAAAGTAATGGCCATCTCTCCCGTCAAAAGATGGAAGGTCCCATCCTCGCTGTGGAATCGCTCCACGGCTGCAATCACCATCACCCAGTTCATGCGAACCTCAGGCATGAAGAGCACATGATATAAACCCATAGCACCTAGAGCCTCCCGATCCAGCTCAGTCAGCATATATCGCTGCAACAATGGCAACAAAAATTGCTCACGTGATGTAAGAACGTCCCGAATATCCTCCTGCAACCAAGTAACGCATACCGTCAGTGAAATCCATATCCATATCAGACCTACTCAAAGCAATCAAGCTATCCTATCATTGGCTTAACATATCAAATTAATCAAAACAACATATCATCTCTCGACTAGATTCTCGGCAATCTTAGAGATCGCTAATCAATTGATGCATCAATCAGGATGCCAATTGGGTTAATTTCGTTAAGTCAACTGATTTTCCTAAGTGCAAATGCGCCAATCTAGGTGGCAAATGTGTCGTTTCATACCAAAAGCACCACTTCACCGTGAAGGCACCACTTTCTGACTCATATGCACCATTCTAGCACATGCGCCACTTCTTATATCAAATGCGCAGCTTCCCGACAAATGTGCCATTTCATGACTCACATGCGCAACTCTGTCAAATGCACCTATTCAGGAGTCAAACGCGCAACTTCCAGATATATGCACCAGTTCATTGCTCAAATGTGCAATAGTGACAAATGTGCACATTCATGACTCAAATGCACAAAAGGAACACATGTGCCACTTCACAGTGTAAATGCGCCATTCTGCAATGCATGCACCATTTCGACGCGCATATGCACCAAACGGCTATTTTTGCGCATCTGCCCTAGTTGGTCTTTCCTCGCCATTAATACGCATAAAAATTGACTTTTGACAAGTTTTAAAGAATCACATACTGGGGGTCTTGCCTCTGCTGGTCGATCGAACCGTTGAATCTGCGCAAACTGATGCTCCTCGTGTGGAATAACCATCTGTCTGGCTGCCATGCTCTCCTAAGCTCTCCAGAGGACAAATCAACTATGGACAAGTGTGCAAATGAATAGAATATGTGGCCCCAACTCCTATATATAGCAAATGACCCATACCTGACTGCATGACATCTATGACTACTTCCCATGTCTATTTCTCTGAACCGTATCCCATTTTCTCCGCCCTAACCCGTTCTTCACCTTCTTCTTCGTGAGATTGTCCATCTCATGCCCTTCTGTCTTCTTCCCATCCACTCTCCCGAGGGGGCATCCTATCGTTAAAATTATACTAGGGGCAAACTGGGGCATACATCATTGTCGAAAATTCTTATTCTTCGAAACAACGTGATAAAACACATTGCATCAAAGAGGGGCAAAATGTATACACCTAAAATTGGCATGACTCTACTTAAATAAATATTTTAAATATTTATTTCATTAGTCACATTCTACTATCAATAAATAAATACATTTATTTATTTATTCGATTCATTTCCTCTCATTTAATTAAATAAACGCATTTATTTAATTAATTAAAATCACTTACACCAACTTCATTCTTCTAAAATAATTAAATAATTTTAATTATTTAATTAAGATCTCTTATTCTTCCAAATTTAAATAAAATCTAAAATCCTCACAAAATAAAATATATTTCTATATTTTATTTATTCTTCTCAAATATCCACAAAAATAATTAAATAAATCTTTTTATTTAATTATGATTTCTTATCTCTTCGAAAAAGCATTCTTATCTTCCAAAAATAATTTTCCTCTTGTCACACAAAAGCAAAACTCTGAGTTACAAAAGCAAAATCACTTTTAAAGCATCTTTTAAAACAAATCTTCTCTTAAATTAGAAAAATAAATTCTAATTTAAGAAAAATCAAATCTCATCCTCATCAAGAGAGGAGTTAACTCAAACAAAGTTGCTTTTGGAATGACATGTGTCCTTCTGTTGGTTGCACGTTTCTCAACAAGCCTCCTCCGTTGATCTCTTCTTTTCTTCTCAACCATTGATCTTCCCTCACCTTTGTCTATAAATACAACCTTCTTCTTTTCATTTCATATCTGGATTTTGTGTAAACTTATGCTGTAGAGATACCGGCGTGCCTTTGGCACCCCTACTACCATTTGAACATCCTCATTCATAATCCATTTCTGTATTTGAAGCTCATCTTCAAATACATCAGTATCATAGCCATTCTTCCTTTGTCATCTTCAACAAGCAAGCAAGCAAAAGCTTCTGAGGGCTTCACAATCAAGATCAAAGAAAGATAGGCGAACTATAGAAGGTGAAAGGTAAAAGGTGAAGGTATTATTGTTTTTTTCATTGCTTTGAATCCTCCTTTTATCTTCATATTCTATAGATGTTTGGGTATTTTTATCATTGATTGATTAACCCGTTTTCCCCCTCACAGAAAATAATGGAATTTGAGAGCAAACTACGTATGTTGGGGCTTCCTTTCTCACAATCCTACAAAATTGAAATAATTGCAATCTTTTTAGCACCAATGCAAGTTTGGGAGGAAATTGCCTTGACTTTTCATCTTCTAATCTCTAATAAATCCAAGGGGCTTAATCCTCAAATTGTTGAATGAACACAAAGTGTTCACACACATTAAATAGATTTTTTGGTATTATAAAGAGATGATTTCAAATGAGGAGACTTCATGCTTTTATAGATGCTGATAGGCCAACTGTTAGAAATGAAGGTGCAAACCACATAACAGAAATATGATTCAAACCTTATTAATGTCCTCTAAATAATGAGAATCAATGGAGATTGCAACAGAAATAAAACCCACTACATAGAAATAACATGCATTAAGAACTGAACACATAACACAATATGTAACGTGGAGAAAACCCTTTCGAGTAAAAAACTCCACCAAGAAAAGAGGCTCCAAGTTGTATTATCTTCAAATATGAGATTACAATACATACACTTCCTCTTCTTCATCAGTCTTCAATCCAGTGACGCTTGTTACTCTCAACTCTGCTAAGAAACATAGTACAAATATCCTTATAAAAGGGGGTTGCCTTCTAGGGCAAGAAAATTGACATAATATAAACCATTAGATCTATGACCTAATGACGAATGGTCCAGATTTACAATGATAAAATATAAATAAAATATGGTTTTGGGGGCATTGCCCTCGAACCCCCGTTAGGGTGCGCTGCCCTTGGACCCCCCGTTGAGGGGATGATCCTCTCGAACCCCTCGTAGGGGGAGACCCCACTGTGATCCCCCATCACAGACAAATTAGTGTTGAGTACCGGATATAAACATGCAGCTGAAACAAGATCGTTGCTGGTGAAACCTTTAATCCCTTATGGGTGATTTACAAACAATAATAGGAATAATAAATTACATAGGATTTACAAGGTTGATGGCACCTTAATCCTAACATTCTCCCACTTGACATCATACATTGTAAATACCCATAGGAAAATAATAAAATAATTAGGCACTAGAAACAAGGCCCATGGCCTCTCTGCACTAAACAAATTTCTCTATGCTCACAAGCTTTGTCAAAGCATCTGCAACATTCTCCTGATTGTCTACCTTCTTTATCTCAATCTATTCACTTGCAACAATTTCTCGAACAAAGTGATACTGTACATCAACATGCTTAGTCCAAGCATGATACATAGGATTCTTGACCAAACAAATAGCACTCTGGCTATCACAACCAATTTGAATGATCATGCAATCAAAACCAATACCTATACACAGTCTCCTCAACCAAACTGCCTCATTAGAGACATGGGTAGCAGCCATATACTCTGCTTCGGTGGTGGACAAAGCAACCGTGGGATTCCTTTTGCTCATCCAACTCAATGCTCCACCAAACAAAGTAAACACATAGCCACTGGTGGACATTTGACTATCCAAGTCACCTGCCCAATCTGCATCAACAAATCCCTGTATGTCCAAAGTTTTGTTAGCACTGTCAGTACCAAAATAAATCAAATAGTAATTAGGAGTACCTACTATATATCTAAACACCCTCTTCGCATAATTCCAAAGTTGTCTACCAAGGTTAGACATACATCTGCTCAAAACTCCCACTTCTTGGGCAATATTAGGTCTAGTGCAAACCATTATATACATCAACCTCCCTACAACACTAGCATATAGCACATTAGACATATCTTCTAAATCATCCTCATTCTTTAGACACATGTTTGATAAAAGCTTAGTACCAATGGGTAAAGTAACTCTAACTGGGTTATAGTCCTACATACTAAATCTTTACAAAATGGTATTCACATACTTACTTTGTGATAACCAAAGCTTTATGTTGCCTCTATCCCTTTTGATCTCCATACCCAGAATATACTTGGCTGCTCCAAGATCCTTCATATCAAATGCACCTGAAAGTTGGGCTTTCAATTTATTGATCATACCCTTAGTATTGCTGAAAAATAACATGTCATCAACATACAATGAAATGATCATAATAGAATCATTAATACAATGAATGTACACACTGTGATCCTCCTCACTTCTAACAAAACCCAATTTCAACACAAATGAGTCAAACTTTTGGTACCACATTCTAGGGGACTGTTTTAGACCATAAAGAGACCTCTTCAATTTGTAAACCTAATGTTCTTTCGCTTTTACCTCAAAACCTATAGGTTGTTGCATGTAAATTTCTTCCTCAAGATCTCCATGCAAAAATGTAGTCTTAACATCCATTTGCTCTATTTCCCACTCAAAAGCTGCAACAATGGATAAGAGAAATCTAATAGAAGTTGATTTAGCAACATGAGAGAATATTTCATCGAAATCAACTCCCTCTCTCTGGGAGTAGCCCTTGGCTACCAGTCTAGCCTTGCACTTCTCCAATGAACCGTCTGCTCCAAACTTCTTCTTGAAGACCCACTTGCAACCTATGGCCTTTCTTCCTTTGGGCAAACGAATAAGATCCCAGGTGTTGCAAGAGTCTAAAGCCATCATCTCCTCCTGCATGGCTAATTGCCAAGACTCACTATCATATGCATGAATAATTCCCTGTAGGATCTAGGCTCATCGTCAGTACTCAATAAAGCAAATACACAACGGAAATCTAGTGGGCTATACCTGTCAACTAGGTTTTATTGTCTTGTAGATCTTCTTAGAGGTGGAGAATAGACTCTTTAGTTTCTTTTGCATGCTCATTTGTACCAACTTCTTCTGTCACAACAAATTCTTCCTCATCAAAAATTTTAATTTAGTCTTCTTCTACTTCTTCACCCCCAATCCATCATTATGTTCTTCCTGAGGTGCATCTTCATTCTCTAATTCAAAGTGTACTCTCTTCACCTTTTCTTCTTTTTCCTTTGGTTGTTTAGGTTCTGAAATAACACTAAGTTCCCTGAAAATAACATCTCTAGAATAGATAATCTTTCGGATTAGTGGATTCCAAAGCTATAACCTTTTACATTATCACCATATCCAATGAAAGTACACTTTTTAGCTTTTGGATCCAACTTAGTTTGTTTTCTTTAGGCACATGAACATAATCCTCACAACTAAATACCCTTAAATGTGAAACAAAAGGTTTCTTACCTATCCACATTTCATAAGGAGTTGAAACAAGAGCCTTACACGAAGATCTGTTAACCAAGTAGTTTACAGTACACACAACTTCTGCCCAAAAGCATTTGTTCAACTGTGATTCACTTAACATACTTCTGGCTCTTTCCATTATTATCAGATTCATCCTTTCTTCCACTCCATTCTACTATGGTGTATATGGATTTATCTTTTTTCTAACAATACATGCATGCTTATAGAATTCATCAAATTCCTTAGAACAATATTCCCCTCTATTGTCAGATCTCAAAACCTTTATCTTATGGTCTAATTACCTTTCAACTAAAACTTTAAATTCCTTAAATTTAGTGAAAATTTTATATTTGTGACGCATAAAATAAATCTAGGTAAACCTTGAGACATCATCAATGAAGGAAACAAAATATCTAGATTTTCCAATTGATTCAACATCCACTGGACCAAAAACATTTGAATGAATAAGTTCTAATTTATTATTAGATTTATTACTGCCTGAAGGAAATGGAGATCTATTCTATTTTCCAAACACACAATGTTCACAAAATTTGAAACTCTCATCAGAATAGGATAAACTGTCTAACAATTTTTTATTTAAGATAGTTTTTAAACTAGACTGACTTATGTGGCCCAATCTATGGTGCCACAACATACATGTATTTTTAGTATTAGCCTCATATGCATAAGAGGCATTACAAATAGTAGTGGCTTCTAGCTTAAACAGAGTTCCCAATCTTTTCCCCTTCGCTACCACCTAGTTTCCTCTCACCAATCTGCAGCCATGCTTATCAAATGTCACATGCATTCCCAAATCATTCAACTTTGAAACAAAAATCAAATTTCTAGCCAATCCAGGAACATGCAAAACATCAGGGAGAGTTTTAATTCTACCATCACTAAAACACAACATTACCTTCCCTCATCCAAGAATAGGATATGTAGAGTTATCCCTGAGGACATTTCCTCCATCATACTCTTCATATGTGGAAAACCATTCTTTATGTGGAGTCATGTGGTACAAGCATCATGAGTCAACCAACCAATGATCATAAGAAACAACATTACATGCAGAAAATAAAACCTCATCACCTGCATTTGAAGACTTATAAGTAGTGGAATCCCATTGTTTCTTCAGGTTTCTACATTCTTTTTCACATGTCCTCTCTTTCTGTAGTTCCAACACTTGACTCTATTCTTCTTTCCAGGAGTCTTAGAATGACCCTTAGACTTTTCTTTAGACCCCTTCTGATCTCCTTTGGTCCTCTTTCAATAGACCTTCCCCTGACACTGAGAGCATCCCCTAAACTATCTGAACTTTTCTTCCTCAATTCCTGTGATAGTAGAACTGAAACAAGAGCATCCAACTTCGGATCTGTGAGGTTAGTAGTGATAGCCAAAATAACATTCTCTCATGGCTCAGGTAAAGAATAAAGAAGTAAGATACATTTATCTTCCTCATTCACATAAACATCTACAGATGCTAGTTGACTCAATAACAAATTAGACGAATTCAAATGCTCTGCAATTGATTCACCCTCTTTCATTTTCATGGAAAATAATTTATGCCTTAAATAAAGCTTGTTTACCATACTTTGGGTTGGGTAGATCTCACTCAGATGCTTCCACAAGCTATGCACAGACTTCTCACTCACATTATTCAGTAGAACAAATATGCAAGACACAGTCAGATTGTACCTCGTGCCTTTTTATCCAGTCTATCCCATTCATCTTGAGCAACATCGTTGGGTTTCTTCTCTTTCATAACAACCAACCACTGATTTCTTTCCTCAAGTAAATCCTCCATTTTCAGCTTCCACAATTCATACCTCATGCCATTAAACTTTTTAATGTCCAACCGAAAGGTAGAAGCAACAGTGGATGCAACCATGATATCTACACAAGATCTGCAAACAAAAATCAACCAAATCTCCCACTGCAGCTAAAAAACCTTTACACTACCACCCAAGAATCAAAACTGGCCAGACTTTGATACCAAATGTTAGAAATGAAGGTGCAAACCACACAATGGAAATCTGATTCAAACCTTATTAATGTCCTCTCAATAATGTATAATCATGGAGATTGCAGCAAAAATAAAACCCACTACATAGAAATAACATGCATTAAGAACTGAACACATAACATAGTATGTAACATGAAGAAAACCCTTTCGGGTAAAAAACTCCACCAAGAAAAGAGGCTCCAAATTGTATATCTTCAAATATGAGATTACAATACATACACTTCCTCTTCTTCTTTAGTCTTCAATCCAATGACGCCTGTTACTCTCAACTCTGCTAAAAAATGTAGTACAAATATCCTTATAAAAGGGGGTTGCCTTCTAGGGCAAGAAAACTGACATAATATTGACCGTCAGATCTGTGACCTAATGACTAACGATACAGATTTACAATTATAAAATATAAATAAAATGTGGTTTCGGGGGCGCTGCCCTCTAATCCCCACCATGCAGCCCCTAGACCCCCCCAAGGAAATGATCCCCCCGGACCCCTTGTAGGGGAAATCACCCTACGACCCCCCGTCACGGACGAATTAGTGTTGGGTATCGGATATAAACATGTGGCTGAAATAAGATCACTGCTGGTGAAAGCTTTCATCCCTTATGGATGATTTACAAACAATAATAGGAATAATAAATTACATATGATTTACAAGGTTGATGGCACCTTAATCCTTGTTACCCAAAAATTTGAACTTGAGGAATTTCAAATTTTAAGAGCCTCCCATACATTTGAACCTACCGAATCACAAAAATTCAATTAATTCTAAAAATCTATGCAAGCTGGTACAAAATTCTCTTATAGGCCTAATCCTAACTGCATTTTACACAATCTGGCCAGTTTTCACGCCCGAACACCTTTCTGCTTGAAAGATTTTAAGCTTCACATTTTCTCGCCCATGATTCATAAACAAAGAAAAAATCCAACATCTGGGTTGCTGGACATTAAAAGTTTTCTGGGTTCTGCTCTGCGATGTCTGATTATTCTGTTATCTAAATTTCACACAAAACAAAGCTGTTGTTCAAGAGTTATGAAGGTTTCCGTTTGTGTGGTCAAGGCGTAGTTTCAAGAGAAATAAATAAAGGCATTATCTTTGATTAATCTAGGGCAATATTTAAAAATTTGTGAAAAACAAAATGTTTTCTTTGTTAAGTTTCCCCAAGGTTGAAAATTTTATTAGACCAGGAGAAAAATTCATAAAGTCAATATAAAGTTCGTGAGACTTTATTAAAGTTATTTTCCCATGGAAATTTTGAAAGATAGGGACTTTATTAAATACATATTGTCAGGAGTTTGATGGGTTCTTGAAATCAATATATCACCGATGCAAGTTCATTAGTTTTGAAAAGTGCCGATGCTCGACCTTTATAAACTTCTAGTTCAAGAGTTATGAAGAGGTCGGAGAGTCCAGAGTTTTGGGAACTCCCGAACTCTTAATAAAAGGTTCTAAAGTTCTCATAATTCCCGATAGCCCGACAAGTCCAAATGTTCGCTGAAGGATATTTAGGCACTACAATAAATCCTTGTGATTAGCTCCCTTTTTTGCTCCATTTTTTGCTTCCACCCATTGTTTTAATGTATTTTTCTCCATTTTTTTGAAAAAGTCGGCACTATTTATTGGGATGGTGCTGTTATTGGCATTTTTTTCACCGACCAGAACAAGTTGACGTTAAATTAGGCACTAATTAGTGCCTAATTTAGCACCTAACTTAGCATCTATTTTAGTGCCTACTTTAGCTCCTACTGTAGCGCTTAATTTAGCTCCACATTTGACGCCTGATTTAGCACCTATTTTAGCAACCATGTTAATGCTTTATTTAATGCCTTATGTAGCACCTGATGTAGCACCTGTTTTAGCACCTAATTTATGGTTACTTGGGTTTAGGAGTATTATTTAGGGTTTAGGGTTTATGGTTTTGGGATTAGGGGTTAAGGTTTAGAGGTTTAGGGTTTAGGGTTTAGAGAGAGATAGAGGACCAATAGGGAGATATAGAAGAGACTGAGGGTAGAGATAGGGAGATAGAGAGTGAGGGACATGGCCAGAGACATAGGGAGAGAGATTGAGAGGTAGAGGGACAAAGCTGATAGGGAGAGATAGGGAGATAGAGGTTTACGGTTTAGGGGTTAGGGGTTTAGGTACTTAGAGGTTTAGGGTTTATAGAGAGAAAGGAATGATAGGGAGATATAGAGGAGATTGTGGAGAGAGATAGGGAGATAGAGAGTGAGGCACATGCACATGGCCAGGGACATAGGGAGAGAGATTGAGAGGTAGAGGGATGATAGAGATAGGGAGATAGAGGTTTAGAGTTGCTTGGATTCAGGGTTTAGGGGTTTGGGGTTTAGGGTTGCTCAGAGAGAGAAAGAGAGAGAGAGGTTTAGGAGCATTATTTAGGGTTTACAATTTAGGGTTTAGAGTTTAGAGAGAGGACCAATAGCTAGGAGATATAGAGAGTGAGGTACATGGCTAGAGACATAGCCGGAAGAGATTATAGGGATATATATGGAGAGTGAGGGACATGGCCAGAGACACAAGGAGAGAGATTGAGAGGTAGAGGAACAATAGAGATAGAGAGACAGGGAGATAGAGGTTTAGGGTTGCTTGGGTTTAGTGTTTAGGGTTTAGGGGTTTGGGGTTTAGGGTTTAGGATTTAGGGGTTAATTAGGATTTCTCAGATTTAGGGTTATGTGTTAGGGGTTAGGGGCATTTTTTAGGGTTTATATATGTTTTAGGGGTTAGGGGTTAGGGTTTAGGGGCATTAATTATTTAAGGTTTAGAGGTTTAGGGTTGCTCAAGTTTAGGGTTTAGGGGCATTATTTAGGGTTTACAGTTGCATGTCAAAAGAAGTCTCTCTCTCTCTAAATCCTTCAACCCTAAATAATGCCCCTAATCCGTAACTCCTAACCCATAACCCCTAAACCCTAAACCTGAGTAACCCTAAACCTCTATCTCCCTATCTCTCCCTTATCTCCCTCTCTCTAGCTATCATCCCTCTACTTCTCAATCTCTCTCCCTATCTCTCTAGATCGACATCTCACTCACTCTCTATCTCCCTATCTCTCGTTCGACTGTCTCCTCTAATATCTCTCCCAATCTATCTCCTCTCTCTCTACATACCTATCTATCTCTCCCTATCTCTTGCCTATCTCTCTATATCCCTATCTCTCTAGACATCTCTCTAGTGATCACTCTCTATCTCCCTATCTCTCCCCTTTGTCTCCTCTATCTCTCTCTATGATCTGTGTCCTCTCTATCTCTCCCTATCTCTCTATGATCTCTTGCCTTTGTCCCCTATCATTCCTATATCTTCCTATCTATCCCTTCTATTAATTCTCCCTCTCCCTTATCGATGAAGGAATTAATGAACAAGAAAACTTATAGGACTCTCTCTCTCTCTCTATTCGTCTCCCTTATCAACAAAGCAAATGGAAACAAGAAAACTAGGACATGATTAAAAGAGGGATGAGGATATAAATTGGCAGCTGGATGAAATGGAAACAAGCTGATAAAACTAAAGTTCATTGGATGGGAAGAATGATGAGAGGAGAGGTGGAAAATAGTAAAATAGGGAAAAATTGGTGGGATCTAAAGGGAAATTGGAAAGGAAAAGGAAAACTAGGAAAGTTAGGAAAAGGATTTAACTAGATAGGAGCTGGTAGATAATAAATAGGTCAGAGAGAGAGACAGAGTTGGGGTTAGTGGTCAGGGCTTACGGGCATTATTTAGCATTTATGAGTTTAGCATTGCTCAAGTTTAGGGTTTAGAGTTTACTAGGGTTTAGGGTTTATGGTTTAGGAGCATTATTTAGGGTTTAGAGTTTAGGGGTTAAGGTCTAGAGGTTTAGTGTTTAGAGAGAGGACCAATAGGGAGATATAGAGAGTGAGGGACATGGATAGAGACATAGGGAGAGATATTTAGAGGTAGAGGAATGATAGAGATAGGGCTAGATAGGGAGATAGGAAGATAGAGGTTTAGGGTTGCTTGGGTTTAGTGTTTAGGGTTTAGGGGTTTAGAGTTTATGGCGGGTCAGGGCTTAGGGGCATTATTTATGGTTTATGGTTTAGGGCTTAGGGGTTGTAAGGAAATGAGTGCAACTTAGAATGAACATCTAAGAACAGTGGTGTCTTCGGTAACTTTAAATTTCATTAGATTGCCTCAAAAGCACTCACAACTATGCCACAAAGCAGAATTAGACATAGTTCATTTCCAACATTAACCCTTAGAGGAAAGTACAAGCAACATTAACGAGTTTGAACAACAAGCATTATACAATTTCAATAACATAACCATTAAACATGAAAGATGGAACATAAGAGATGAACACAGATTTACGTGGGGAAAATCATTTCAGGTAAAAAACCCCACACTCTAAAAGCCCACATCACCATTGTATTATTCAACAACAAAAAATACAGTTACAATACAATTCAGGTACTAAGCCCTTTCATGGAGATTAACATCATGTTCCATCTAGAGATTATTCAATAGTCACTCCTCTTCTCTCTATCTGTCTCTCATCGCACTATCCTCTGTTACCATGCATTAATATATCACATTACAGAAGAGAACATTCGGTTTGACTACCATAACAGACCAGACAGTTACAAAAGGCAACTGTTCAATTGACAATATTTGTGATATGCATTGCCAATACAATGTTGGCTTTTTTATCCTTCTACATGTCAAGGAGGCCACATCACCACTGTCAAACCATTCCCAGCACCCTAGCTCATAACTGTTTCCACGACTGTTCATATTCGTGAGACCTAAATAGTCCCACATGCACCAGTCGATGGCCACTTTTGTAGTTTATGTACATGACTACGAGATAGTTAACCATTGACACTTTTGCTGCCGATGAGACCAACAGTCTATAGCTAAGGACCATCGGGAAGACCCTGGCCGATGTTGTATCGGAGTGACCACAACCAGTGGAGGGACTTTTCCAAATAGTGCCGATAGTTATAATCTTGCTGATCCATAACCTCCATCGGAAAGACACAAACCATCAAAATGACCTTTCAAAGCCACACCGACAACTATTGTTACACCGATATAGAGCCTTCATCGGAGTGACCCAGAGTGCCAGAGAGAGTCATAGCGACATGTCAGGTCTCGCTGATGTCAACCTTCATCGGAGTAACACAAAGACCCTGTGAGACTCTTACCGAAGTGTCATGTCCCACCGATGCCAAGCCCTTGTTGGAGAGACACAAAGCACCAGAGAGACAACTTCCAGTCATGCCAATCTCACAAGTCACGCTGATACACTGCACCAAGCCCATCAATCCATCATTGGGACAATCACCTTAGTCCCACCGAAATGATCAACACTCACAGATGCTTGTAAATCTGAGACACATGTACTCAACAGGGGTTAGGGTTTAGGGTTATTAGGGGCATTATTCGGGGTTTACAGATCTTCAAGGATCTAGATAGTGTGGCTATACACATTGCTACACATGTTGGTGGCTAGTTAGACACATGGAACATCAACAACCACATGTTATGCTTCCATACACGTGTGCCACCTAATGACATTTAATGTGTACTACAAAACATGATCATATAATTGGCACTGTATGCGTCTGACACATGGTCATGATGTCCACGTACACCACACTATGCCATAATGATCTACTAGTTAGCACCATACAAGTTTGAGTACATTTATTCTCATCCCATCCATATAAGAAATGCACCATACAATATATTCAATATTTGTCAACATCTACATGTAGATTGATGGTATTCTTGAACAAATGCCTACTTTGTACATTTTGTAGAGTAAAAATGAGGTATATATAACAAATTTTCATCTTACCTCTATGTATATTTCCTTTGTTCATTTTGAATAGAAGTGACATATATGTTAGAACCCTTCTATATTGGAATGTGTTTTGGTTTACATATCTATTTTCCTTTATGTATTCTATGATCTTATTAATTACTTTAATAGATAATATAGGATTGTCCCTCACTAGTTCACCTTAGGAATTAGATGAAATAACATCTGAAGTTGACTATAAATTAACAACACAGTGAGCATTTTGTTGATTTTCTTGCTTATTTTCACCCTTTTGAAAACTTAATTTTCCTATTGAAATTTTGATCAGCCATTGGTTGGTCAACCCACTGATGCATATAAGCCTGGGGCTAGGAGGGGTGAGCAAACCCAAGCTAAACTAGAGTTGGAGGAGGATGAAAGGATTATAGCATCTATGAGGTTCATAGAAGATGACGACTTCATCAAAACTCCAGAGTTTAAGGATTTTTGGCTGAAAATGAAAATGAAAGAATATAATGAAAAAGTTGCAATAAATAAAATGGGTGCTGATGAAACACAACATGATCAAATCATTACACAAACTTTCAAAGAATTGAAAGTAGATGAAATTGATGTGAGTCCAGAGGAGGCAAGACAAATGATGTTGAAAAGTAATATGCTCATCATCCCTAGCCTTGAATTGAAAAAAGGTATTTTTGCTTGACCAAGTTAGAAGTCAGGATGATCCACAACTTGTTTCAGAATTTGATTATGAAGATGGCATAAGTGGATGTGGTTTTAATCCAAAGACAAAGACCCTTGCAATCTGGATTACTCAAAAGAATACAAGCAAACCAAGATTGCTTGATATTGTTCAAGAAATGAGGGGTACAGCTGTGGTAAAGACTTTACAAGATACATAAGTAATAGAAGAAGCTGCTCTCAATGTTCATACTGCTATGTTTACTCATGCCGTTGTAAATAGGTTAGAACAAAGGCTAACAGATTATGAGCAAACTCAGAAAGTAATGAATGATGAAGTAAACAAATTGTATTTTGAAAATGTGAAATTAAAGAAATAATTGCAAGCTGTGAATTCTTCTCAAAGTCAAGCCATTGTACCCTATCAGCCCCCTGTGCCACAAACAACCAGTGATGTCACAATGTCTATTGAAGAATTTAATGTAACAAGATTGAAATTTGAAAATGAAATTGAAAGTTTGAATAAACAAAATGAAATGACAAAGAATGAGGCAAAGATGAAAGTTTTTGAAATTTTTGAGAAAAAATTGGAGCATAGAGTAAAATTGGTTGTGGATAAGCTTGGGAGTGTGCATGATTGCTACTCTTCTTTATCTCAGGCCATTGAGAAATTGAAGATAAACTTTTTTGTTTTGGATTTGTTGTTTAAAAAATGGCAACCCTATCATCACGATTTGGTTACGATGTGCTTAGTAGTGCAAAGGAATCTTGATGCCCCTACAACTTTGAAGGCCACTGAGAAAATAGTCAAAATGATCATTAATGAATACCAATATGTGAATGGGGAAAGCCAGAAGATGCAAGCAAAGGTTGAATCTTTTACTATGTTCAAGCATAAATTTATTCCTTTCATACTGACAGAAGAAGAGAAAATCAAAAGTCTTGACACATGGAAGATGGAATTCGGCCAAACAGTATTCCAAGTTATGGATTTTTTGAAGAAGGATGGAGATGTCAGCATTCTTAGTTTCAACATGTTATTGGACCGAGTAATTGTGTTGGATGCTGGGTATGCAAAATTTGTGATGGATGTCAAAGCTTTGCTTGATAAAAGATGGAAAGATCACTAGGAGAACTTGCTTTAGATTCAGGCTTACCAATGGCCTGGTGATTTTACAATATATAAATGGGAGGAGAAATATCTTAGAGATGAATCATCAACAGCACAAGTTGAGGTGCAGAAGAGCAATGAGCCATATGATGGCATTAAATAACACCACCACATCTTGAACGCTCTTTTTTGTCTCTTTATGTTTTCTTCATATTTTCAAAATGTATTCAAATATATTTGAAAATCTAAATTGGACTTATAATAGACAAATATTGTAATATCAAGGGTTAGGAATACAAAGAGCCATTTTGAATGTGAAAGGTCTGAAGCTTGTTGCTTCCTTTATAAAAGGAAACCAAGACCTTATGGCTCGAAATCTATCTGGGATTTTGATTTTTTGAAAGAGACATTGCATTGCCTGTACTTTGAAGCAAATCAATATAAAAGCTGCTATTCTCTGGTGGTCAACTTTTGGTTATCATTTGTTTGTTGAATTGGATTGCTAATAATTTATCTGGTTGTCTCCAATTTACTTTTTCTTTGTTATTCAAATCAAAAGAGACCCCTGCATTCACATTACAAAAGAGGATAGGTGATATTTATCAAACTAAAATTATAAAGTAATAAGTTATATCTCAAAATATGTTTATATTATTTAAAAATGAAGGAAGGATATTCTACTGTAGAATATTTTGACACCTTTAATATGATTTTGACTCAAATAGGTTCAATAAATGTTAAACTTGATGAGGAAGACAAATGTATCTTCTCACTTTTTTCTTTACCCAAAAATTAGGAGAACATAATGCTTGTTATAAATGGTAGTGTTGCAAAGGTGATTATGGAATCCTTTATTGTTACAATGCTTAATGGAGATATGAGGAGAAAGTTCAATGATGAAGGTTCTAAGGATGCCTTGCATGTTCTGCAAAGGCCCAAGGACAAAAGTGGATCTAAAGGGGAATGGTATAAATATCAATCCAAGTCAAGAGGAAAATCTAGAATCCCTAGGAAGATAAGAGTAAAGTTTTGTAAATATGGAAAAAGGGGACAACTAAAGAAGGAATGTAAAAAATCAGTTAATCACTACCACAATCTCATGATCATTATTCTAGTAGAAAATCCTAGTTTTCATTCTTTTTCATAATGCATTAGTTAATCACACACTTCACATTTGACATCATGCTAAAAAGATCAAATAAGTTTTGTATTTCTTCTCAATTATTTCATTTCTCTATCTTAATTACTTAATATCTCAATATTTTATTCTACTCTCAACTCCTTGTACTTTAAAGTTTAATTAAATCTAGAATTGGACTTAAATATTCTATTATAGGGTATGATTTATTTCCCCACATTTTTTTGAACTCGCAATTTCCATGCCTATGTTTAGGATAAAAAAAGATTGGTTTTTTATTTTGAGATTTATGTGGTTTGCATTTGTTGGAAACAACCCAATGCCTTTAATTTTGCATTCCTAAGAAACATCTAAGATCCTTATGTTCCCTTCAACAAAGTACTAGGTCAAACCCTCACCTTGCAAACATGACTACCTCTTTCTCCTACTTCCCATGACGATCACATGTTGCATTCTAATGATGAAGAAGAATATTATGATCATGATGTCTTTATTAAAAGTGTTGAAAATGAATAGAAACATGAGATCGTTGATAAATTGAAATATTTGTGCAATCAATTAGCTAATATAGATGATAATATGTCCATTTCATTGATGGTCTTACTCAAGTACTTATCACAAGATAACATGGAATAGATACAATTAAGGATATATATGAAAAATAATTAAAGATAAACAAATTTAATTAACATTATTGCCAACAATTCATACCAAAGATTGAACAATTTAAGGATATTGCAATAGGTAATTTGTCAGCAATTGAACAATCCATTTAATTAACATTATTGCCAACAATTTAATCATCCTTTTTTAAACATGGATTGCAAATAATTCTAAAAATTTAGAAGTCTTGGTCATTAACTTTACTGTCTGCTACAATGTCATCCAATGTATCATTGTCAATGTTCATATGTTCTTTCAAGTATTTAATATTATCATCATCCTCATCTTGACCTCCATCATCTTCATCATCATTGAAATTTGACTGTAGACCATCTATATTGTTACCAGATGTATTTGGATCATCATTTTGTATACCATCCATATTGTTGTCTTCCATAACATCATCCAACTTTGGATTGTTGTCTTCTTGTTCTTGAACATAACCATCTTCAACATCATCATGGATGTCAATTTCTTCGATGTTCTCTAATCCCTCTCTCTCATTTTGTTGGCTATCATTGTTTTTCTTAGTATCCACTAATGCATTGTCAATACATGCCTTAATCTTGGATCATAATGTATGATAAATATCCATTTTGGGTCCAAACTATCTTCATAGAAAAATACCTACACATGAACGACATACATATATTAGACGTATGGTATAACAATTTTATTGATTAATAAACACATGTATATATTGGCAATAAACTATGAATTAATAGATTAATGATCACTACCGCTTCTTGTTTGAGTTAAAGAAATACTTGCTTACAATGAATTGGTAGAACATAAGGCTCCTTATCCTCTTGTAGGAAACATGAGGAATCTATAGAAAACAATCCACTATGGGTACCATGTCTTCGTGTCCTCTCAAATGCTTCATACCATCTACACTTAAAAATACAACATTTAAAAGAGTGGTAATCCAACTCAATAATTTCTTGTATTTTCCCAACATATTGTAGATTCCCTTCAATTATATTCTTATCTTTTGAGCTTGATCGACTGGATTGCTTAAAGTCAACCATGATACCACAATCGAAGGATCGTCTCTTTACATCTACACTTTCAACATGATAATGTCGACCATATGCCCACATTGCTGGATATTTCCTCACCTGTGAAAGACCATTTATTTCAGTGAAAACAAATATAATGACAAATATTAAAATAGTTAATAGTGTCAAAGCTGTAAGGAAACAACATTTTGTAAAATTCCAACTGTACCTTTCTTTCACATCCTCTAGACATGTTGATTTCATCTTCTGTTATGTTTGAATCTATACCTGTATCTTCTATTTGATTTTGAATTTGTTCAGTAACCCATTCTAGCATGCAATCTTTGCCCCATTCCCCAAGAAGATCAGTGGGAAGTGGAGTATTCCTTGGGTTGATCTCTTAAATTGTCTCCTTGCTTCTAACACTTCTCTCTTTTTATCATACAGATCAATCCATTTGTTCATAAAGTCCATGTGTTACAGAATGAACTTATCGAGTATAGCACTTTTGTCTACACCTATTACATGTCAACATGTTTATTTCAAACTCCAAATATCATGTTGTTAATTTGACAAATAAATTACAGAGTAAGTTAATGATTGCAAGAAGAAAAACCACACTGATCATGAATTTACTTACTAATTTCTACTTGAACACCATTAGATTGTAGTTTTTATCCATCAATAATATTTGATGCTCATTCTTCATCCTAGAAGCGTGGCCCATCTTCAAAATCCTTACCAAGGAATTCACATAGGAAGAAAAATGCTTCATTCAATACATACCCTTTAGCCATGCAACCCTCTGGATGTGCCTTTTGTCGGACATATATTTTTAGAGTTTTCATATACCTCTCAAAGAAAAACATCCACTTCGTCGATACGACACCCGCCAATTCAATATCATCGACTAGGTGTATAAGTAAATGGACTTGTAGGTCCATGAAACTTGTAGGGAGCTCCTTCTCAAATACACATACAATTTCTGCAATTTCCTTCTTTCGTTTTGGCACTTCACATTTGTGGATCTCCTTCGAGGTCACCCACCTAATATAAGAATAGTAAATTAGTATGAACCTTTAGTCAAAAATTAATATGCAATATAATATATCTGTCTCTCACACATTAACCACATACCTTGTAAATGCTGACAATAGACTTATGGCATTCCTTAAGTCAACTGTAAGATAGGAATCCCCCCTAATTGCCAATGGCATGATATGCTATGAAACACATTTATGAAAAGGTCATTAGTAATTTTTTCTCACACAACATAATGATATCAAAATATATTTAGTACTTAATCAATGTTACCAGTAAATGTTAAATGATGATATATAATACCTTCATAAAATTATGAAAATCATGTGTTTTAAATCCTGTGATATGTCCATGAACTGTAAAAGCTTTAGCCAATGATGACCCATAGCCAGTAGGTGTCCTTATTGAATGGATGACATTTTTTAGTTGGTCTAGCTCTTTTTTTTTTAAAATCCATGGAGCTTCTGCATATGTTTCATTTTCCCTATTTGGCCACAAATGTTTTCTATCAATTTTGGTACGCGAAAGAGCAATATCTCTCCTCGAAGACAAGGTGTCCTTCTCTCTGCCTGATATATGTTGAAATATAGAATCTGGGACATTTTTGAAGATGTGCATAGGATCTAATAGGTGAGATATTAATAGATCCTTCCAGTAAGGGAGCTCATAAAATATGGATTTCCTTTTCATTCCTTCTGGCATATTAACTACAACTTGTTTTGGTTCTTCATTTGAATCACCCCGATCAAAAAAATCCTCCCAACCTTTCAATTCAGCATCTTCATACTTCTTAAGCCAATCACCTGGACCCATAATCATGGGAGGGCCTCTATTTTCAACTTTTCCATCAAATTGATTCTTCAGGCGATTTCTAAACTTATGATCTAGTGGTAGAAAAACCCTGTTGTTTGCGTAAATAAATTTATGTAGATCTTTAGAATACCGCCCTTGAAATTGTTCTGCACATCTTGGACATGCAAATATCCCCTTTGTTTGAAGCCCTACAATTCAATAAGTAATGTTAATAACATAAAAAAATAGTATAAAACTAAGTATGAAAGTTAGGATGAAAATAAATTATGATGTAAATACACAAATATTTTATCTTACCACAATAAACACCACGTCCTGGGAAATCATGAATAGTCCAACATAGCACACCATACAACATGAAGGACCTATTTGATTGGGGGACGTGATATGTCATACATTCTTATGCCTTTCCATAGCAGTCGCATCTCATCAATAAAAGGCGCAAGATAAACATCCATGTTTCTAACTTGATGTTTTCTTGGAACAATGAGAGTTAGCATAAGGTGCTCCTTTCTAACACTCATCCATGGGGGAATATTGTATACTATCTATCTGACTGGCCAAACACTATAATTTGAGCTCAGGAAAGAGAATGGGCACACTCCATCAATTGCAAGACCAAACCTGATACTACGGGGTTCATCTTTGAATTTTCTTGGCCATTTTTCCTCTATGTGTTTCATTGCTTTAGAGTCAGACGAAATTTGCATGAATCCATCTTTACTCCTATTCTTTGCATGCCAGTCCATCAATTGTGCAAGTGACTTGCAACGAAACATTCGTTGAAGTCTAGGTATAATTGGCATGTGATGTAAAACCTTCTTTGGAACTGTAGGACCTTGTACATCTGTACGATATCTCTTCAATAAAGCTCTTTTCACCCTGGTATTGTTTAAAGGATGGTTTGGATCATCCCATCCAAATCTCAATAACCTAGTTGGATCTTGAGTATTAGTATGTGTTTCATCAACATCTTCTACCTATCAACAAACACAAGTATTATTTAATGTTTGGCAACAATTGGATAAATCATAAATGTATCAATTTCAAAGAAATATAATTAAATATGGCTTAAAAAATAAAAATATTGGTTGTATGAACATATATACATCAATTGAATAATGGAACATTATTTTATAGACTACCTTTTTTATACAATAATTTAAATAAAACACAATTTGGACAACATAGTTTATAAAACATCAGTCCGCACTCATTTATTATTCTTTGGTTTTCTACCCTTAAGAACATCCTTAGGGAGACCTTGTTCTTCCCTCTTCTTTCATGCAGGAGTGTGTTTTAAGAAGGGGTAATCAATCAATAACTCATTCCCAATGGTAATGTCCATAATAGCCTCAACCATTATCAATCTATCAACCTCTCTTTCCATATCTCCATCTTTATCATTTATAACCTCAATAAATTGACAATTCGGTCTTACAGTAGCATCCCTTCCCTTACTACTATTTATAAATCCTGCAATATTTTTGTGTGTGTATGCACATCCATCTATATACATAAGATGACCTCTATTCATTTCTTTTCCACTTTCCAATTGGAGACGATGTGTATAAATATTTGAATTTAGACCATATGCTGACATGCTACGCTTATATTCTACTAGCCTTCTCCATTCACCACTGTAATATGATGGACCATAATATGGTATTAATCTCCTAGTGGTTTGTTCTGAATTGTTTCTATGTTTAGATCCCACATGTACATTTTGAACAATAAAGAGGCCTAGATTCGCTCCATGAATATTAGAGGGTCGTATCATGTAGTTGTATCCCCAAAATTGAAACACCTCGTACACTCTAGGTAGTTGTTGACCACTAGGCCAAGCACAATATAGTCAACGATCAAATGTCTCTTTGTAAATTGATCTCAAACTTAGGGGCAAGTCATCATCTCCATCACATTCATTCTCATAGGGTATGTAGTCCACCTTCCCCTTGTCTTTAAGCAAATTATGCATCCTTAAACCGGTTCTTGTTCTATTGCTTGTTTTCATCAATTCCTCATCTTCCGAGCTAGTATATTGGCACATATTTTTGTTAGTTGTATCATCTGATAAATGATCATTGCCCTCTAGGCTGGAAGTCGGTGATCCAGGAAACTTTAAACCAAGAACTTTATCCTACAAGTATCCATTAAGAAAAAAATTAGTTATTTAAATAATATAAAACAATGTTTAAACGAAGTATACATGTTATTTATATCAATTTGGAAAATTCCTTACCACAATTCCTATTGGATTTGAATTGACTGTAGGAGGCATACTACCGACTGGAAGCTCATCATATATGTAATGTCTTTGTACAATCACTCGTTTGAATTGTTTCTTTCCATGACATACAGAACATCCACAAACAACAATTTTCTCAAAGTATTCATCCCATGTACTATAGTCCTGACCAACCTCTTGTTCAGTGCAATCATTTGTTGTGTCTGCAGGATCCATTGTCATATCCTCTTCCACCCACTGTTGTCTACGTGATTTAATAGTTTTAGGTCCACGTCCACGTACATATATTTTTTGTTTTCTAGTTGAATGCTCAGGCTCTGCATTTGCTCCAATCTCCATCTAAAATAATCAACAACATGCATTAATTTATGTCAAGATTGGATAATACATTATAAATTTTAATAATACTGTGAAAAAAGATGGACGTATCACAAAATGCCATCAGATCATTTTTTCCTAAGGAAATTAGATTTGAGTACGTGATTTCCTGCTTCATTCGTTGTGTCCTCATTTGATATGACACGATCTGTTGCCATGGCCTCGTCTGGTCCCTATAATACACAACATAGTAAATAATGTTTAGTACACCAATTATATCATTTCAACGAATATGTTATCCAACACAAAACCTCACTTTAATCATATATTTGACATATTGATATCATGTTTTGGCCATCCTAATTTTCAAACTTTTCCCTCGATCATAGAATCACATTTAATCACCATTCCTGTGCATTTTCAACCAATAAGTTTGACCTCAGAGGCCTTGTGGACAAAAAAATGACTTTATCTCCTCTATGTTGTAGCATTTGTGAATTCATAAACACCTTCCTCCTTTGGTTGAGGTTGCTTTCTCTTCTTACCTCTATTGTATCTGCAGATTCCGTTGTCATATCTATTTCCACCCACTTTCCTCTCTGCGATTTAGTAGTTCTACACCATCCACGTCCTCTCTCCATGGCCTCCTCTGGATCCTGCAATACACAACAATGACAATAGTCACACAACATCTATGCACCAAGAGAATATTCTTGAATTTATCTTGTTAATACACTCACTTTTCATTAAGATGCACTATGAAAAACAAAATAGGACATTGCAACAGTTTGCTCTTTAGAAAAAGTTTACACGCAGAATCTTGACAACTAGAGCTCAAATCTTATGATTACAAGATGACTACAAATTCACATCAAAGAGACATTTATTTCATATTTGACTCTCCTTTTTCTTTTATGGGTCATTTTAAGGCAATCTATATCTCTCCAAGTGGCCATAAAACCCTCAAAACTATCATAGAACCCTCAAAACAGTCTCAAAGAGTCTTTGGCACCAAAATTTTAAATTCTTGATGGAGGGAAGGATAATTTGGATGTTAATTTTGAAATCACATCATTAGCTCTTTGTTAGGTTAATCCTAGCCATTGGATATTCTTTAATTATAGGGACATTATGTTATATTTCACCATTACCTTTCACTCCAAAATTAATGGTTTCCTTTGAAAAGAAAACCCATTAGCTATCATAACCCCAAATATCTGTTGAAGTGAACTTAAACATTATGTGCAATTGTCATTGCTCATATTAAGAACCTACCTCCCTTCTTAGTGGTCCCACATGTGTGATGTATGCGAATGAGTCATACGGTACCTGTGCTACATGTTTAAAGTTTGAATTTTGCTCATATTGTTGGAAAAAGGCCCAAAAAGACCTTTGATTTTTGAGTTTTATACTCTATAACATGCATCTCCTTGATCTTTTCATCTAATGTATGACATGTTGTCTTTGCATTTCAATGAGATCAATTCTTGAAAAATGACAATCCAGAGGTTAAAGAGACAAGTTGATACCTTACCTAAGTTGTCATGTTCTTGAAACCTTGTCACTATAAAGTGGAGATATCTAGAGAGTAATGTCACAAGGACATAACCAAGGCATGCACTATCATGAGCCATAGGGACAACTTACTATACCATCCAAAACTCCATTTGAACTAGCTACTATCAATAATTCACATTATTAGGGACTGTCATGAAGAAAACACCATGCATAGGACTGTCATAGTCAAAGTGGAGAGGATTGTCTAGTCATTGTATGGCTGTCATAATATCTAGTGGGTTAGTTACCATGCTTCAACCTAAAATAGGTTAATGAGAACATAGAAATAAAAATCACAATACCATAAGCACACTCCATAAGCTGCCAATATAGTCCCAATATCATGTCATCATGATAGTAAGAGAAGAGTTGTTTGGTTTTTCCAAAGCCATATTAGTTGCATAAGCATTGTCACCAACCATCTATGTAAGGTTGTCAAAGAGTGAGTCATTATTGAGCTAATCATAAGAGAAGCATGAAGTCAAAATGCTATCATGGAAACAAGATATAGTTACTTATTATAAGGACAATCCAAATTTGGTGAGGTTACGTTTTTATCAACTTTCAAGCAAAATACATCATTTTGTACTGATTGGTGCTAAATTAGGCACACTTTACGCCATCTTTGGCACCCCAAACAGATTACATTTTTTGCCTTAAAGTCAATGGTAAAGTCAACGTTAATTGCTCTGACTATAGCGCCGACCATTGGATCAATTTTTTTTTTAAATTCTTGTCTGCACATACCCCAAAACAAAAAAAAACAAAACAAAACTTTAATATTGATTTTTGGTGTTCATTTTTTGTTTGGAGATCGAGCGTTTGGGTTGGAGTCTCGCCTGAATTAATATATGAGAAATTCAATAATTATAGGAGAAAAATGTCGCACGAAGAGAGGAGAAAAATGCCACGCGAAGAGATGAGAAATTTGATTTAGTTTTCGACACCATAGGTAAGGTTACAATTAGAATAATTTTTTTTGTTCCCAAATATATTTTGTTTTGATTGAATGGAGAGGATTGTTAAGAAAGGGTTGTAAATATTGTTTTGTTTACAGGCAAATCGTTCAAGTCTCATGTGGTTGCAAAGGAGGAGGGTAAAATTGTAGACATTACATTATTTCCTCTGCATCCGAGAGCAATGAACACATTTTTCAAACCCCAATGCCCAAGTTCGCTTATCATTACCATCAATACCTTTCTTTGAATACAACTTTCTTGCTTCCTTCCTAAAAAAGTAGTCAAGTGCTTTAAGACAAGTTAATTGTGAGCAAACTAAAATTAGGGCTTTTGAGACGAGGGTGAGTGAACTAAAACAGAGGTTGGTCGAGACAATACGAGGAGATAGGGATTTTGAGACGACAGTGAGAAAACTAAAATTAGGCCAGGAACTATAGATTCCCTCCCAAGGCACCAATTGATTCATAGGAAAATGGCTTCATGATTTGCTCTACAAAGTAAAGGTCAAAAACCTTGAGGAATATAGAAAAACTGGACGAAAACTTTCATACCTGGCAGTGTGTACTTCGTTTGCCTCCACAGACTGAATGAAAATAATTTGCCCTGAGTCGCCTCAAAATATCAAGCAATAGAGGGAAGAGAGCAAAGGGAGCAGACTCTGGCCACAATGAGGTAATTCATTGTCAATTTATAGATTTGTAAATGTTTCCATTATTTTTTTGATTTTTAGTTTTTAGTTTTTTATTTGTAAATTTAAAAGAAGAAATTTATTTTATAGGAACATGATACTGACAAAGATAAAGAGGCATTGACTTCCATATTGGGGGTAGAGGCAGTGAACAAATTGGATGGTGTGGACTTGACAATGCTTGTCAGATACATAGAAAAATGATTTGGTAAAGCCCTTGAAACATGACAACCAAATCAACAGTGTCAAAGGGAATCAATTGATTCCCCAACCAGTCATGGATCGAGCAAAAGATCAGGAGGAAATCAATAACAATAACCTCTAAGAATGTGGAATAGGGAACAAAGGCTTCCAATGTCCCACCCACTCCTGGGACACAGCCTTCTTCGACCACCACACCATGTTTTGCATCTTGCATTGGTACCTACAATACCAAGATAGAATACAATGTGGTTTCAGGGGACGTCTGAATGACAGATGCTGGAAAAACATTTGTGAATAGGTGAAGGAATTATGCCTTCAACGGTTCAAAGACCATCTACATTTTCCATTCTCAAAGATACCCATGCACCTGAAAAAAATAGTTATCCAAGACATGGAGACTGAATTTGGTACAGGTTGGTCTGTAAAGAAGATAAAGCTATGAATGTCTCAAAACTGCAAGAGATTTTGGTGCAACCAAACAAAGAAGATAAAAAAACTCCCTCCTGAGCAAAGGCTCAAAAAAGGCCAATTGATGTAAGTTTGAAAGTATGGAAAGAGCTTGTAAAAGCATATGAGAAGTCTGATGCACAGAGGAAGTCCGGTGAGGAGAGTACGCAGGTATTTGAATTTGCTCATAAGATTATATCAAATTTATTAAATGATTTTTAAATTTTATTTGTGCATAGTTAAATGGAATTAGTATATGTTTCAGGACAAGGCCTCCAAGGCTAGGCTTGACAAACTTCGTGCCACACACCACAATGGCCAGAAAGGTTTACAGGCCTTGATCTGTACATTTGTAAGTATATTTAATAAGTTAAATGATATATTTTTTTTAATTTCCTAGGAAAAAGTAAATTATTGCATATTAATTAGTTTAACTAGTCCATGTGCCATGTTTTGACAGGGGGAGAAATATGGCCGACATCCAAGCCAATTTGAAAAGGAAATGTTACAAAGCAAAAAGTGGACCGATTTTGTAATCTGGATGGAGAACAAGGTATCAATAGTTGACTTTCAATAACTTAGTTGGATATTGTTGTGTTAATATGTCAATTTGAATTTCTTGTGTTGAGTTGTTTATTGATGTGTAGGATGAGTTCTAAAGTGCTTCTCTATTGGCCCTAGCACCCTTAAATGTAAGATTTCTCTTAGATGACAAATGATTACTCTTATATCTTTGGGGACCCTTCTTGGTGCCATTAGGATCATAATGAGTATACTAGTCTTGTGCTTGCTTACAAAAGTGGTTGCAATTAACCTAATCTTGTGGTCATTATCCACAACATTTTGTGTGTGCCATTCTATCTCATATGCTTAAGTTTAACGGGCTAATAATGAATAGAAAACCCTTGTTTGCCTACCTCCAACTAATGGACTTGTTGAAACCTAAAATTTCCTACCATTTTTTGCAAAAAATTTAGGTTCCCATGATGAAAAATCTGATTGCAGCACTCAGAAATGCACCTGTACAATATACTTCAGTGGCCTACTTTAAAGGGTTATAATTTGAAGCGTATTAATTTTTATGTCAAACCACTTGGTAGGCATACTTATCTGTCATATGTGAGTGTACATGCTTGATTTCAGCTTGCCACAATCAGATTGGACAAGGTTTTGCAGTGCC
This sequence comes from Cunninghamia lanceolata, assembly GCA_027924645.1. Lineage (NCBI taxonomy): Eukaryota > Viridiplantae > Streptophyta > Pinopsida > Cupressales > Cupressaceae > Cunninghamia > Cunninghamia lanceolata. The sequence goes on along the minus strand of BSBN01000556.1, from coordinate 5,216,215 downwards.
AGGTTAAAGGGTTCTGGTGGTACCCACCTAGGGTTAGGGTTTTAAGTCGAGTTTGCAAGCCTATTATTTTATTCCTTTAAACCCCTTAAGGGCTTAAGTTTTCTTGTCCTTTGGCCTCTTGTACTTTATCTTTTAAAATTGCATTGACTTTTTGTATTAAAGGGCAATTGTCTTGAGGTCTTCTTAGAGGGGTGATATGTGACTAGGGTATGAAGACTAGGACTTTGTATGTAATCTTAAGCCCTCCTTTTTGATTTGTTGGAAGCCTTCTTCACTAATACATAAGGACTATCAAGACTCCTGTGATAGTGCATTAGAGAGGCATTGAAATCACAAAGGAGATAAATGTTACATCACCCAACGGAGAAGGGATTGTCATAAAGAGCATGATAGTGTTACCTTGTCATAGTCACAAAGGGGATAGTCTTTGTGGTGGTAATTAAAGTCACTAATTTTACATCCACCTTCCTAGGGTCTGCAGAAATGTCTAAAGTTGAATATGCCTATTTTAAAGACATTGCCATGAGTATTTTCCATGTTTTTACAAATGGAGACCTCCCCAATCCTCATCTCAAGTTTCAAATGCACAATGAAATGATGGAGGACAATCATAACTGTCATAATAGTACATTATCATTTTTTGTCTCAAGGTGGCCCTTGAGACTGCCAAGGGATGGATATAGAGTTGGGATTATGGTTTTTGTTTAAAAGCCTTGTGTCTGTTGGAACTGAAAAATTTCACATTATTCATCTGCTAAGAATTCACCAAGTCTCCACATAATGTGACTAATGTCCCTCATTTTCAAAACCAACCACCAAAAATTTGTGTGACAAGATCCATTTCAGAATCTGCACATAAACAATCTAATGAATATACCTAGCTCTCTTACCACAGCCTAATTGTAATACTAAGTTATCTATATTGGCAAGACCTTAAGTAACTCACCCTGAATAGAAAAATACATTCTTGAAGTATAATGTGATAATCGGTGAGAGATGATTGATGTCTGAATGATCAAAATTTCATATGTCAAAAGATCAGGGAGACATTCTGTATGTATCACTTACGCATACTCATCGGTGTCAGTAGAATAATCAGAGTGAAATCCTAAAGTCACACCAAGCCTTTAAGTCACACCGACCAATGGCTCATCGCTAGGAAACAAACAATCTCTCCCTGATGCGTAATATTAAGACTATCGGCGTGACATATACAATCAGAATGAAATCCTTAAGCTTCCCCAACCACAAAAGTCACCTCGGCACAAGAGACAAAAGGCTTTCGGTAAGACTCTCGCCGATATGTTCTAATAAAAATGAACGATGGAGATAAGATCATCGGGAAGACCTAAGCCGTTGGGAGACTATCATATTCTCTTGACGATGGAGATTGTCATGCCAATAAAGATGAGGTAACCCCTATCTGTTAGAGAAACACTCACCGATGCCAAGGAGCACGTTCGCTACACTTGATCAAAATGACATCGGGATGAAAATTATAATATCTCCCTGAAATGAAAATAAAGGGTTCATAACTCTATGAAAAGAGTATTTCGTGGAGACACCAACGTACCCTTGGCGACCAACCAAAAACATATGAAAGAAAATGGCGCCAAAATAATATGAAGATTGGCGAAAGAATAAAATGGTCTCACCGATATGATAAAAGGAGCATCGCCCTGACATTTTGAAATTTGTGAATTCCCTGCATTCAATTCTAGTGGCAACCATTAATGGCTGATTGAACGTAATGTTGTAGAAGCCATTCTGATCCCCACTAAAATCAACACAAGGGTTGCAGACAGAGAAGAAGGAATTCACCAAGAATCAGGAGATTTGTGCAGAGCATATACAGGTAAGTCCTTGAACTTTCTTTGATACAGTCAAGTTCTGGTATAAACTGGAAGGCTCCTCTGAAACAAAGAAAAGGCAACACACTGAAAAGAGCCAAACCAAGGGAAAAAAACAAAAAATTGAAATAGAGAAGGGAGAGAAAACACTAGAAAGGAAACTAAACCAAGATCTTATGGACCAATTGCCTGGTTCTGGACCCAAGGCTAGAAGAACTGCACAATTGAGGGCAAATGTGGAAAAACTCGAAGATAAATACAAATATGTCAGAAATATATGGACTCCTATTCGAGGGTATGAATTATTCATGTTCCACTATCACAGGAAACATTGGATGGAACCTGTCTACAACCCCTAGCAACTCAATTTAGGGAAATTAATAGTCACAGATGTTTTTGTTAGTATAGACCTTTTGAAACTGCTAGCATACCATTATGATCCTGACCAAAAGGACATATGCAATCTACAGGGAAAGTCCTCGTTTCATATATCTAAAAATGCAATTTGTGAAGTTTTTGATTTAAATGACACATATAACACCCCTATCGTACATGAAGCCCTAGAAAAGGAATATTTTAGATTGGATACCACATATAAGGGCTGGAGACTGCCATTACATAGGCCACAAAATGAGGGGAATCTAGTGCCATTTGAAGAAGGGGATGAACCACTGTTTCATGTCGAGTTGTTCGAACCTTACCTGAGATACACACATTACTCAGTGGGCCAGGTGTTGGGAACCAAAGATCCAGAATTTATGTCCATAGTGCCCATGGTTATCTCTGTGGATATCCAGTGCCATCACACCAGTTCATTTGACAATGCTACTTTTATTTTTAAGGAAATAGACTCAGGTCTGAAGGCCTTAAAGAATAGTTCCCCCACAGTCAGCTTCAGACACTATTCTATTCTCATGCATATGGTTTTGTATTTTGGACAAGAATTGAATCTATGGCCAGAGCAGTTGAAAATTTCACAAATTGATAAAGATGGTCAATCGCTGCCCCCATAATTATGGACCTCAATATGGGACAACAGGTTTGTGAATTCCAGTTATGTTCACTTTGAAGAATTCTTTGTAAAAACCCTATACAGATGTTATGGCTACCCATGCAGTTACACTTTGTCAGAAGAAATTAAAAGGTTTTGGAGACCCAAGGATTTTGATGGGCCACCTACTGTAAACCACAATTGGGGGGATTGGTATTGTTTTCGTGATTCCACAATGATCAGAGTATACGGGTTTGAGGATACCCCTTTTCTGTTGCCTAAAATTGTACCAGATAGGGTGGCATACTTGGAAATAATCAGACAGCTTGACTACTCAAATGTGATGAATCTTAGTGCATATAATAAATAGTCTTTGATGCCAAGCACCTTATGTTTTGGTGACTTTACTGTGCTAGCTAGAGAAGGTTATGATCTCATTCTTGATAAATTGTCTCATTTTAATCTTAGGAAAGCAATACAGAGAAATTTTTTTGACCCGGAGGGCTTTATTTATTATGCTAAGATGAAGCAAAAACTGAGTGGATATACTCATGTACCTTTCCCTCATGATGATGTAATAAAAAATTTGGAAGAAGTAGATGCTGAAATAGCCATTGATGAATATAATCAGAAAATAAGGGAAAGAAGAAGGGAAGCACAAGAAATTGAAGTGTTTTCCTCCGACAGTGAAGGGTCTGTGGTCTCTAAACCCCATAACTTTTCTGATACAATTTCAAAATGTAGAATTGAACCATACCAACCCGAAAAGAGGATTGGAAATTGAAGAAACATGGGATAATGATGATAGACAAGTTGCATATAAATCTTTATTTCAGATGACTAGTTTATTCATACCCTGAGTTCAGATCCTTTTTGTACAAACGCATGGGGAAGGCTATTAGAGAATCAGTCTCAGATGTTACACCAGACAACCAGACGCAGTTAATAGATGCTTTAAAAGAAGAAGTTGAAAAGGAGATGGAAGATATGACTCCTGAGAAAGGAAGGGAGTTGCTCAGAGAATCTAGTGTAATGATCTTCCTGGGTCTTGATTTGAATTCAACACTTGTTTTTGACAGTTTTCTGCACAATAATGATACAAAACACAAGCTTAGTTCTGAAGGGGTTGTTGAAGTATATACTAGAACAAAATACAATCCAGATGAGAACACCCTCATGATATGGGCTCTATACCCACCAAACAAAAAGCTTACTATCATTGACACTGAAAAAGCTTTTGGCCATGTTATGACATTGAGAGCTGGAGAAACTGATCTAGTCATTACAACAAAACTTGGAGTAAATGTGGCAAAACTAAATAAAGCTCAGATTCAACTATTGATAAAGGAGAGGGATACCTACAAAATGAGCTGGGAAAGGTTGAAAAAAGAAAATGATTTCTTAAAGGATTTAGTCCCTCTTAAAATGATTACACAGGCAGAAAGCTCACAACAAGTCCAATCACCCTCAAAAGATCAAATGGCACAGGTCATAATAGATACAGTCACTACAGTTCTACAGAACAGGCATGCTCATCTAATGCAATGGATGCCTAAATTATGGGATATTTTCTCTGAAAACCAAAAGGTCATTCAAGAACATGAAAGGCTAAATAACAAAATACATGATAAGTTACATGAAATACAGGGTAGACACACCTCTGATAGTGCAAGCACATCTGATGCAGACAATCTTATTAAGCAGCATAAGAAGTACCATGACAGGCTCCAAGATGAAGTGAAAGAATGCATGGAGACTTCTCAGATAGGTGTGCCTATGTTACTCAAGAATGACAAAGATTTGAAGAGTAAGGATGAATGGGTCAAGGAGTGTTAGGGAATATTAGATGAGCCCCTAGAAATTGTAAAACATGAAGATTTGGCATCCAAGGAAGCTTGCTCACATATGGAGAAGATGGTTTAAATAGAGGTGGATGTTAGGGATGCCATTGAGCATGTAGAGACACACCTAAGCCAAAAATATTTGGATCATCTTCCTCAAATCTACTTATGGCTCACCAGGGCTTAGTATCAAATATATTTGTTTATTTTCATAATTTTGTTAGTTCTCAAAAGACACTATGAAGAGACGTGGTCTCTTCACTAATATTGATATAAAAGTTAAAACATATGATGGTCATAAGATCATCGATTGATAGGTATCTCTCTTTAATTTGAAGAAGATTGTATATATTACATATAGAAAGAAGATATATTGTCAGTTCTATTTTAATTAAAGAATTTCAGTTACACATGTTTATTTTCTAAAAAACATAATGGAGCGGAATATTTCTACATGGTGATTTATTTCTGGTATTCAACAGTTGTGTTAATTTTCATGATTATATGTTATTGTGCTATCTCCAAAGTGGTTCTATTGGATTATTCAGATTTACATTTGTCAGGGCATATTTGTTGTCACTGTGTGAAGTTCTTTGATTGGTTTCCAGTTGATGTGAATTAAAAATCCTTTTGGTTCTTGTCAAAGATTAAATCCTGTTGAAGAAGTTATTGTGATTGGTTTCCATCAACTCAAGAATTAAATTCCTTTCATAATTTCACAGTAATTCAAGGGAATATCATTGGGATTATATAAGAGCACTGTCACATACAAACCTGCACATTTGCACAAGGTGTAAATATCCAAAGTGCCCAACTGTAAGAGTTAAGCTAGGAGATAAGCTCACCAATCACATACATCTGTTTCCATTCACTGACTCAAATAGCCCAATAGATTTAGGCACTAGTCTTACTCATTTTCATTAGTTGAACATATCCATTAGTTTTGCCTTGATATTGCTTATACAATTTATACCAAATTAGAACCATACCATTTTCAATCACTGTTCAGACATTAGAAGTAAAAAGTAGGTAGCAAGTAATCATCTATTCCGCACCATTTGCCACTATGGGTAGATCCATCACTTAGCCAAGATCACACATCCATTTAATCTGCTTCATTAGTAAGGTGCACCTACCTAGGTCTAGCAGAACCTGAAGTGCAGGGAGTCATCAACCTTATAGGTTAACTCTGTTTCGTTAGTTCAAAATTGTTGCAAATCTAAGCATAGAGCTTGGCATCCTCTTAGGATTTGCAACCTACATTTTTGAGACCTAACAGTGTCATTGACCTAATATTTATTTGTGGCAAGTATCCCAATAGTCTAAAGATTACAAATTGTTGTCAAGAAAGGACTGCCATAGTTAAGTGTGGTACAGTGATACAATTTCATCTTGGTCGAGTATTGCATAAATCTCAAGCTATTTAGAATGCATGGGGTATTAGGGTGTAGTATCACTATATAGGTAACCATCAAGTGATTTCTTCAACTCAATCTTGGCCTATATAGTACCTAGTGTGAAGAGCAAGATAGTGTTGTCTAAGAACCTTGTTACGGTCACAAATGAGAGCAGTCTTAGCTATCGTAACCATAGTTGGAATCCCTTGTTGTTACCATAACATACGTGACCTAAAACCATTACTCTACGAGTATGAGTTGTTTGAAAACCAAATTCCACAACCTTTGCCACCATCCTCCCTCCCTATGTCAAAATGGGAGTTTTGGAATAGGGTATGGACATCCATCAATACATAAAGTATAGAGGAATTTTGTCAGATGTTGTAGTTCCAACTGCCTTGTTAGACATTTATGCAAAATGTGGAAGCATTGACAAGGCATGTGAACTGTTTGACAGAATGCCTCAAATAAATGTGGTCTCATGGACTGCAATGACTACAGGACATGCACAAAATGGATTTGTTGAAAAGGCTTTAGAAATTTTAAAGCAAACGCAATTGGCTGGTGTAAAGCCAAATTCCACAACCTTTGCCAACATCCTGCCTGCCTGTGTCAAAATGGGAGCTTTGGAATAAGGTATGGACATCCATCAATACATAAAGGATAGAGGAATTTTGTCAGATGTTGTAGTTGCAACTGCCCTGTTAGACATGTATGCAAAATGTGGAAGCATAGACAAGGCACATGAACTGTTTAACATAATGTCTCAAAGAAATGTGGTCTCATGGACTGCAATGACTGCAAGATATGCACAAAATGGATTTGTTGAAAATGCTTCAGAAATTTTAAAGCAAATGCAATTAGCTGGTGTAAAGCCAAATTCCACAACATTTGCCAACATCCTCCCTGCCTGTGTCAAAATGGGAGCTTTGGAATAGGGTATGGACATCCATCAATACATAAAGGATAGAGGAATTTTGTCAGATGTTGTAGTTACAACTGCCCTGTTAGACATGTATGCAAAATGTGGAAGCATAGACAAGGCATGGGAACTATTTGACATAATGCCTCAAAGAAATGTGGTCTCATGGACTGCAATGACTACAGCATATGCACAAAATGGATTTGTTGAAAAGGCTCAAAAATTTTAAAGCAAATATAATTGGCTGGTGTAAAGCCAAATTCCACAACCTTTGCCACCATCCTCCCTGCTTGTGTCAAAATGGGAGCTTTCGACCAAGCAATTTGTAGCACTTAAGGTTATGTAATAGAATTTACAGTTGATAGTTAAATTTATAACAATTTTTTTTATGATCTTTACTAACGTTTATTATAATTATTGCATGTTTTACATCATTGGAATGAAATATTAGCTGTAACTTTTTTGAAATTTTATTATGGTATGTGCACTTTGATATGATGTAATATGATTATGGTTTCATTTCATATGTTGTAATATTAGATATATAACAGAAAAATAAATTATTGCATGAAATAAATAATAACTTTTCATTTTAAATGTTTTTTTTGTGCAGAACACGGGTCTTCCAGAAAATCAAGATGATCCTCCTGATAGAGATCTAGATTATGTTGGTTTTGGTACAGATCACATGGTAGAGGATGATGATGATGCAGGTACAAAAGACACTGAGGCTGATGATGATGATGATGACGACGATGATGGTGATGATGATGATGAGGCAGTTGCTCGTAGTAGCCAGTGACATTCATGATTATATAGACTACATCATGGATCATTGTTGATATATTGTTATGATGCCTTTTTTCATAGTCGCTAGCTATCAAATGTATCATTTTCATGGCCTGTAGTGCCATATTAATGAGTTGCATCATAAATTTATGTATCATTTTGACTTATATCATTTGGACATGTATCATCTTGACTTGTATCATTTTTTGAGTTACGTAATTTATCATTTTTACTTATATCATTTGTACATGTATCATTTAGACATGTTATTGATCTACTGGCATATTTGACTTTCACTTGTTTTAGTTATATATGATGATGATCTTATCCGTATTGACTTGTCAATTTATATATATTGAAAGTGGTTGATAATTTTTGGATGGATATTTATTACGTATGATGATTTTAATTTACTACTCAGGATGGATGTTGTCAAATTCAATTAAATTATAGATGTTTGACTCACTTGTTTTAATTATAGATGATGATCATGTTATAATAATTATCTTGTTATTTAACCATATGAGTTAAATAATTAAATTACTTACTTTATAATCATATGAGTTATTTAAGAGGCATGATATATTTAACTAATTAAATTGAAATAAAACATATTAAATTAATAAATGTAAGCAAAACAATAAGCATTTTTAGAAGTAACAAAAGACAAAAAAATGGAAGCAAAATTGGAAGCAATGAGCGACATTATATCGGAAGAAAAATTGCAAACAAAATTGGAAGCAATAGTGGAAGCAAAACTGGAAGCAAAATTGGAAGCAAACCAAACGCAAAATTGGAAGCCAAACTGGAAGTAAAATCGGAAGTAAAACTAGAAGCAAAATTGGAAGCGAAATTGGAAGCAAAATTGGAAGCAAAACAGAAAGCAAAATGGGAAGCAAAAGTGGAAGCAAACCTGGAAGCAAAATTGGAAGAAAAACTGGAAGCAAAACCATAAGCAAAATTGGAAGCAAAATTGGAAGTAAACCTAGAAGCAAAATCGGAAGTAAAACCAAAAGCAAAACTAGAAGCGAAACTGGAAGCAAAATTGGAAGTAAAACCAGAAGCAAAAATAGAAGCAAAACTAGAAGCAAAATTGGAAGCAAACTTGGAAGCAAAACTGGAAGCGAAACCGGAAGCAAAACCAGAAGCAAAACTAGAAGCAAAACTAGAAGTAAAACTGGAAGCAAAGCCGAAAGCAAACTTGGAAGCAACACAAGAAGCAAAACTAGAAGCAAAATAGGAAGCCAAACTGGAAGCAACAAAATTCAACGCTAATCCGACGTTAATCTTGGCACAAAATTTTGACACTAAACCCGATGCTAAATCTGGTGTTAAAATCGGCGCTAAACCCGATGCAATAGTGAGTTGATATTGGGCACCGAGTTTTGCGCCGACAGAAGTGTCCAATTCATGGACTCAAATGCACTAAATTTTGGTGCTATTTTAGGCACTAATTGCCTGTTTTGTTGTAGTGAGGGTTTGAATGGAAATGTTCTTGCTCACGGTGTAAATGGTATCTTGAGTGGAAATTGACAAAGCATAATACAAAATGAATTTTTATCAGATGTAGTGGTTCAAAATTCTCTGGTAGATATGTATGCAAATTGTGGAATCACAGACCAGGCGCATGAACTGTTTACAAGATGCCTTAGAAAGATGCAATCTCCTGGAATGAACTGATCGCAGGATATGACCAAGTGGATTTGTTGAAAAGGCTTTATAAACTTTCAAGCAAATGTAGTTGTTAAAGTGTAAACCGGACTCCATGACCGCCTCCAGCATCTCATCTTAGCCCATGTCAAGATGGAGCTTCTGAAGAGAATATAGACTCCCAACAAGGCATAATGAAAAGTGGATTTTTGTCAGATATCATAGTTCAAAATGTTGTGATGGTGCAAAACGATGCAGGGTTTGTTGTCCATTGTCATCTTCAATATCCTTAAGCAAATATAATCACCATTGCTAGTATCCTCTTAGTTGGTGCCAACAGAGGAATGCTCAAATTGTTTAAAGACATTTATCAAAACATAACAAAAATAAAAAGCTTTTTCTAGAGATTATAGTCTGAAAAAACTCTGATGGACATGTATGCAAAATGTAGAAACATAAACAAGGCACATGAACTGCTTTATAGAATCCCTCAAAGATATGCGTTCCCACGAAAGGCAATAATGGAAGTTTGCATAAGCTCCAACATACATACGTGGAAAATGTGGGAACACAGACTCAGCACCTCAATTGTTTCACATGAAGCTTAAAAGAGATAAGGAGATGATTCTATAGAAGGAAGGATTCTTTGACTGAAGCAACAATATACCTTGCGCTCAACTTCTCTTCAAGACATATTTTCCACTTTCAAAGGATGTTCGGGACATAATGTGGACTAAAGGATCACTGAGATACTCTAGGTAAATGGTGCCATGGTGGATGGATGGCGAAGATCATAGTATGGTGATCGTTTTGCTAGTATTCAGTGACTCCTAGTGTAATGATAGTTTGAGCACATGATTCAATTGTAACATTTGGAGGTTTTCAAAGATACATGCTAATGAAGTTTATGCAGAGTTGTACTACTGATGCAGAGGTGACATATGACAAAGACATGAGGAACATATAGAGGCACTTGCCTGTATCATGAGAAGGACAATGAGTTCTTTTTAGATCTTAATGCATTAGAAAACAAATAGTACCTTTGTTCTATCAGGAAGTAAAAATACACAGTATGTGTTATTTCTAAATGTTCTAGATGTACAAAAGGATCATATTGAGGGAGTCGATATAGATGCAAGCCCTAACCTTTAAAAAATGCAATTGTGCTTCTCAGCTAGCAAACAATTATGAGAAGTTATTATTCTTCCATCAAAAATATTATACAAGAGCCTACCAACCTTTATGTTTAGAAAGGATGGTATAACCTCTACAATCAATAGCTTTATTATGTAGGTTGCCAGCACCACTTTATCAATAGAATTTGATGGAGCTTTCAATTTTTGGGATAAAGATAGTAAATAAAGGTTGAAGGCAAATAGCAAGAGGCAATTAACCAATTCCATGTGGCACATTTAATAATGATGATTCTTTATACACTTGTACATAAAATGAAATTGTAGGAGAACCCCAAGAGTCACTTTTAAAAAAAATGAATTCGTGAATTGTTTAAGGAGTAAGTTTTCAAGAGACAGAAAGGGGAAAAGAAGATTCTCTTTTATTGAAACTATCTTCCAAGATGCAATTATAGAAACTGAAAGGTACTTGAGGAGCAAATTTATAAATATGCAATCTGGAGACATTCGCCAGGATCTTTTTTTTTCAGCTAGTTGGGAATAGGGGAGCAGCTAGTTTTTCTTTCTGCACAGTTTTGTTGTATAGGGGTGTGGAGGCTTTGTACTCTCATTTTGACATTGGATAAATAAATGAGATGTTTCTGATTTGTGAATTTGTTAATGTTTTCTTTTGATTACAAATAAACTTTGAGTCTTTGTAGTTACTTTCTAATGTATTTTCTGTTATACTAGATTGTGTGGATGTTTATTTTTACTCATCTATTGAAAGGGGATCTTTTGTTCATTTCTCTTCCTGGGTATTGTTCGTGGGTGTGGAATAGGTGGACTTTGTGTCATTTATTTGCATCCTGTTCATTTCAAGTTTAATCAATCACATCTATTTTCATAGTTATGGGTAGATGTTAGTTTTGCCTTTTCTGCTTTCCGGTTAAAAGCATACCCTATTTTCATTCATTGTAAATCATTCAAAGGTAGCTAAACCTTGTAAAATAAGAAGAGAGCACTTGCAAATACCATTGCAAGTGACTCAACTATTGGTCAGATTGTTGTTGGTATGGGCAATTGAGTATAAAATCAAAATGATAAATGTGTTAACCAACAATCCTAACACCAACTTGGGTGTCCAAATCCCAATTCTCTTCTATCTCCCTCCAAAATGACTCTTGGAATTACCACACCCTCTTTTGGTATGCCAAAAACTTAATAATAAATTAATATTTAATCGATCCAATTTACCAAGTTTGAAAATTATTGACTTGGGTCCAAAATTAAATATTAATAAAAATTATTTTCCTAGCACTTTCCTCTTAGCCCACGGGAAATATTGGAATGGGATTTTGAGTTCTTGAATTGAATTACTTAGAAATGGGACATTACAAGTTAGTCCTTCCTAAAATTGCTTCCATCAAGCAATGTAAATTTGAATGCTCTAAAATCTCTAGTTCCTCCCATGTAGCATCATTTTTAGGTAGATTCTTCCAATGAACTAGATACTCTGTAATGCTTATGTTTCTCAATTTCTTCACCCTTGTATCAATAACTACGTGAGGAACTGATGTGAGCTTTCCCTCATCATCCAAAGGTGGCAAATCTATTGATGGTGTAATGTGTTGTCTAGGTGTCCTTTTGAGGCATGACATATGGAAAAATCATGTATCCTACTATTCTTTGGCAATTCCAACTCATATACAACGTCACCAATTCTCCTCATGATCCTATAGGGTCCATAGAAGCAAGGTTTGAGATTCTTAGCCCCACTTCTTTTGATGGAAGATTACCTATATGGCTACAATCTTAGAATAACCATGTCTCCAACCTCAAATGATCTCTTTGTGTAATTCTGATCTACATTGAACTTTTGTTGATTTTGAGCTTGTTGTAAGTGATCTTTGAGTGATAATATATCTTGGCTATGCTTAACCAAGTCACTGGTTGTTGGCACTTTGCTATTTGTGAACACTAAATTAATAAAGGTTAATGCATCACAACCATATATTACATAAATTGGAGACATACCAATTAACATGTGGTAAGAAATGTTATAACATTATTCCCCCAAGTGCAACCACTTACCCCAAGCTAATTGTTGATATGAAACATAGTTACTCAAATACCCCTCAACCCATTTATTCACTATTTTTATTTGTCCATCTATTTAAGGATGATAGCTTGTGCTAGAAGTAACTTTTGTACTGGTCAAGTAAAATAGCTCCTACCAAAAAGAATTAAGAAATCTAATGTATCTATCACTGATAATATTTTTTAGCAATCCATGTATCCTAAACACTTATTTGAAAAGTAAATTTGCCACTTGACAAGTTTTAAATTTTAAATAAATGGCAAAGAAATGTGCATACTTAGTTAGCCTATCCACAACAACATAAATGCAATTTTTACCATGTACATTGATAAGTTTTGTAATGAAGTCTGTTGGGACAGGAAAATTTCAAAATTTTCCTATACTCCTACCCACCCCATTTCCAACCAAATCATAAAATCATACGCCCAAAATCATAATAGCAGCTGATAAATTCCATAACTATCACATAATTTTCACCACAAATAATTGTCTCACCCCTCAAACCGTAGTATAATAAGGGGCCTTAGTTCCTTGATTTCAGCAAGACCTCGGTGTTTTTTTTATACCAATCCATGTTCCATTTGAAGTGAGATAGATGTGTATTGGCATGAGGATTATGGTCGGAGTGAAAGTTTTAGAAATCTTTGATGAAAGAAGTAACACTGATGACCCTTCATTAGAGAGAGAGTCCCCAGTCACGCCGAGCTAATCAAAGGTGAGGACCATCAGGACAAGAAAACATTATCAGAGAATACTCCGAACACTCCCCCGACAGTATAGATCACACTGACAAGAGAATTCGGCAAGACTCCTGCTAAACAACCCATAGAACGGGTGGAGCTAGTGACTCATCGGGAAGAAATGTATATCGGGGTAAGAAATTAAAGTGTCTTCGACCTTATGATGTCTCAGCGACCATAAGGCATTTTTGGCCTATGTCACACCGATGTATATGGATGATATAACTCATCAGCAAAAGGGAATAGATTGGAGTAGAGTTTACAAGTCCTGCCGAATCTATTGTCATGAGGACGAAAGGTTTCGGTGACATGTGATAATAATCATTCTGATGAAGGATAGAAAGAAAGGCATCAGGGAAACAACCAGGATCGGATAATTTGAATGAAGTCATCCTGATATCATGTGTTGTTCCGATGAAGATAGTGACCACACTCATCGATAAGACTCTTTCCGACAGGTTATAAAGACAAGAGATATCGGTATTAATTTTTGGGGTCTTACCGATTTCACTAACCTACTCTGTAAAGAGAAGCCGATAAACATTTCAACAAGACTCATGCCGATAGTCATATCAGAGATTTTTGGAATGTTAGAGTACGATGTTGTTCTCACAACGATAATGTAAGTTAGGCCGACAACAGCTCCTGTGCTCATTTCTATATCGGACATACCTTGAAATGTCTTGACGATACAGACATATATATGTTTTCATAAAAGGTGACATGGAGGAGACAAAATGAAGGGTCACAACGATTGAGCCATCTGCAAATGTTTGCACCATAATAAGTTATTAGATCACCCTAACATTACAAAAGTCCAACCGATGAAGGAGGTTATGACGATGTGACATATCACAACGATTATGAAATTAATGCACTAGAACTATTAATTACAGACTGAGAGGAAATCCCCTGAAGAGTCATTCAAAATCATTGCAATTGGGTTCAAAAGAATTGTCTAAGAGGAGCACACAGGCAAAAACTTGGAGGAGAGAACAAAGGAGTTCGATCATCATCTCAGACAACAGGTACATACATAAAAACCTCTGTGTGGTGGATTACAATTTGAATTTGCTATCTAGAATTATAATGGAGACTCCAGTAAAAGGCAAGGGTAGAAATCATCAAGGTGAAACTAGTAAGCCTAAGAAACATAAAATTGACAAAAGCCCTGATGAAAAAATGAAAGAGAGAAAACTAAATCAGGATTTGATAGACCAATTGCCTGGGTCTACCCCTAAAGCTTGAAGGTTTGCACAACTTAGGGTAGAGGTAGAGAAATTAGAAGACAAATGCAAATACCTGGGAAATGTATGGACACCAATCCGAGGCTATGAGTTGTTCAAATTTCATTATGATAGAAGATTCAAGAATGTCCCAGTGTCTAATCCCTGGCATTTGAATTTAGGCAAATTGGTTGTCCCTGATGTGTTTGTGAATGTGGAACTCCTGAAACTCTTGGCTAAACATTACAATCCCAGCCTCAAAGCCATATGCAATCCACAAGGAGAGCCTGTTATACACTTGTCCAAAAATGCCATTTGTGAAGTATTTGATTTGGATGATTTGTGTACACTTCCCATAGTATATGAAGATTTGGACAGAGAGTATTGGAGGATGGACACCACATACAATGGATGGAAATTGCTTCTCCACAGGCCTAGGGTAGAGGGAAAAACAATGCCTTTCGATGATAATGATGGACCTCCATTCCACGTGTCTTTGTTTGAACCATATATGCAATACACATATTATTCCATTGGCCAGGTCTTAGGTTCAGAGGTTCCTAATTTTATGACAATCCCATTAATGGTGATAGCCACACATATCCAGTGTCATAATGCTAGGCAGTTTGACTATGCTGCTTATGTTTTCAGAAAGATTGATTCCAGTTTAATTCCAATTAAGAACAATGACCCAATAGTCTCTTTTGAGCATTATTCACTCCTCATGCATATGGTATTATACTATGGCCAGGAAATTGGAATATGGCCAAGTGAACTTAGAATTGCTCAACTAGACAAAAGGGGACAGAAATCGCCTATGCAAATGTGGACAAGGATATGGGACAGTGGGATTACCCACTCCAGTTACATTCATTTTGAAGAGTATTTTGTAAAAGTGTTATATAGATACTTTAACCATCCTTGTGAATATTCACTATCAGATGAAATAAAAAGGTTTCTCAGACCAAAGGATTTTGGTGGTCCCCCAATTGTCACCCACAACTAGGGAGATTAGTATTTCTTTGAGGATTCAACCATGGTCAGAATTTATGGTTTTGAAGATACCCCATTCATATTGCCCAAGACAGTTTCTGATAGGATTGCCTATTTAGAAATAGGCAGGTAAATGAACTGCTCTAATGTGATGAACTTGAGTGCTTATGATAAACAATCCTTCATGCCCAGTACTCTGTGCTTCGGGCATTTTTACTATGGTGTCTAAAGAAGGTTATGGTCTCATCATGGACAAATTGATGCATTATAACATGAGGTGTGCATAGGTGAGAAAAGGATTTGATCTCGAGGGTTTCATTGACTTTGCTAGGAGAAAATAAAATCTCAGTGGATATACACATATTCCATATCCACATGATGATATTATTAGGAATATGGAAGAAGCTGAAATTGAACTGGTAATTGAGAAGTATAATAGAGAACTAGATGAGAAGAGGAAACAACTTGCAGAGATAGAGTTGTTGTCTTCTGGTGATGAGGAATCTACAGGAGAAGAAGAGCTACATGAACAAGTAACTAGAATATCTAAAAGAAAAATGGAGTGTTATCAATCTCCTAATAGAGAAAATGATGAAGAGGGGCCTGGTGATGAGGATCCTAGACAATTAGCATATGATTCTTTCGTTGCAGATGATCAATTTATTCATTCTCAAGAATTTAAATCATTTTTGTATATTTTTGTATAAATGCAAGGGAATAGAACTCAGGGAATCAGTTGAAGATATCACGGTTGATAATGAAAAACAATTGATTGATATGTTAAAAACAACAGTAGATAATGAGTTGAAAGCTATGACTCCTAACAGAGGTAGACAGTTGCTCAGAGAAGCAGGTGTCATGATATTTCCTGGACTTGACATAAATTCTGCTTTGGTGTTTGATAGTTTCTTGCACAATACTGATGACAAGTACAAGCTCACTCCTGAGGGTGTAACAGAAGTATACATGGGTACCAAGTATAACAATGATGAAAACTCACTCATGATATGGGCCTTATACCCTCCTCATAAGAAGACAACCATTATAGATACTGAGAAAACTTTTGGGCATGTTATGACTTTGAAAGCAGGGGAAACTGATCCTTTGATTACTGTAGACATTGGTATAAATGTTGCAAAATTAAATAAAGCACAAGCTCAAATGCTGATCAAGGAACGAGATGCATATAAGTTGAGTTGTGAAAGATTGACAAAAGAAAATGATTTCCTAAAAGATACTGTCAAGAATGCCTTCAGAGGATCAGTTAAAAGGTTAACCCAAGGAGAGAGTTCACAAACTACCCAGTCACCATCTGTTGATCAAATAGCCCAGGTTCAAATTGACACACTTGCAGTAGTACTACATAATAGGCATATCAATATGATGCATTGGATGAATAAATTTTGGGATGTCTATTCTGAGAACCATAAGGTAATCCAAGAACATGAAAGGTTAAACAACAGGCTTCAAGAAAAATTCCATGAGATATAGAGTAAGGATGCTCTTGACACTATAGGTACCTCCAGTGCAAAAGACTTGATCGGGCAATATCAAAAATATCATGACCAACTTAAAAATGATGCCAGGGAATGCATTGAGGCTTGAAAGGCAGGTATACCCATGTTCTTCAGAAATGACAAGGAGCTGAAGAGCAAAGATGAATGAAGAAAGAATGCCAGGTGATATTACATGAAGCTTTAGAGGCTCTCAAGGATAAAGAATCGACATCTGGGGAGGCCTACAAGCATCTGGAAAAGATGGTGACAATGGACGTGATTACCAAAAATGCTATTGAATTTGCTGATACACATTGAAGCCAAGAGTACCTGGATCATGTTGCTCAGATATACCTGTGGCTTAGTAGGGCTTAGGGTTGTTATCTTTGTTGTTGTTATGTTAATCCTTTTTAATGCTCAAAAAGACATTTTGAAGAGTTATGTCTCTTCACAAATATTTCTATATAAGTTGGACATATGAGGATCAATTATCATCAGTAGTAGGAGATAATATGAGAAGTTCATAATATTTTAAAAGACCATGTTGCAAGTATTATATTAAAGAAGTTAGTAGAAGATCTCTGATTCTGTGGTTTTATACTGGCATCAATTGTTTGTTGAAATTATTCAGTTATTTGGTTGTGTCCAATTTAGTATTTCCTTATTATTCAAATTGATATATCAAGTATATATTTAATTTGTCAATGCACATTTGCTGTATTTGTGTGATTTGATTAATTGGTTTCCTTAAAAGGAATTAAAATCCTTTTGGTCAGTCACAGTAATTTGGAAGTGTTGATTTGGATCATTAAGAAGAACCATATAATTAGGATTGTCATTTTGTCTCCAAGTTGATATTATCTGTTGTTCTTGTATATTTCATTCAATTGGTTCCTTCAAGAAAGGATTAAATTTCTTTCTGGTGAGTAACAAGAAACCTGATTGTGTTAGTTGGATATTAAGAAGAGTTTGTCAATCATTTCCCTGCACATTTATACAAGTTGTAAACCAAAGTATTGTGCCAAACAGTTAAAGTTATTGCCCAATATAAGCTACTGGTCTTAGATTTTCAGTTGACTCTATTTACCTAACAAGGCACTGGTCTTATCTTGATTCATCATTTAGCTTTATCCAAAACTCATCCATTAGTTGATCATAGTTATAAAATTTACCTTGATATTGCTTATACAATTTATACCAATCATCTTTCAGATATTAGATATAGAACTAGTTAGCAAGCTTTCATCTATTCCACACCATTTGCCACTGTGGGTAGATCCATTAACTTAGTCAAAGCACTTACACTCATCTAATCTGCTTCAACTTTCAAGGTCCACCCGCCTAGGTATAGTAATGCCTAAAGTGCAAGGAGTCATCAACCCTATAGGTTAACTCTGTTGCGTTAGTTCAAAAATGCTGCCAATCTGATCATAGAGTCTGGCATCCTCTTAGGATTTGCAACCTATATTTTTGAGACCTAACAAATTGGCGACTCTACTGGGGAACCAAATACAAAGGACCTTAGTAAGATACCATTCTTTTATAGAGTCAGAAGTTTCAAGAATAAAAATTGGTAACTCTGTTGGCAAGAAGAATCCAGAAAGATAAATTATAACCTTTTTCCTATTTACAAAAATAGGTGGCGACTCTAGAACTTGTTATAATGGAAAGTTGGTATCAAATGGATGGTATAAGATCCAAGATGGAAGGGAAGAAGTTACAATCATCCCCACCAATTAGGACCATTCCCAAGAGAAATGGAGCATCAAATTATTTTCATCAGAATAATAATCAGGAAGCCCAAGAGGATAATACAGAACAAACTATCATAACTCACAATAGTTTTACCCCTTTGCATGAATCAAATGAGATTTTGTCTCAAATCAACGGAGTAACTAATGATATATTGGCAAAATACAGACCCGATCCTCAAGAAAAACTTGAGTGTGAAGCATGGGCCATGAAGGAAATTGATCAGAGGCAAGCTAAATATGATTATAAAATGTCATTACAGTAGGGAGAGGGGGTAAAATATGGATTCACGAATCAAGAGGTGAATAAAAGTCTAAAAAATACAAGGAATATAAATGAAATACATCAGAATGTGCTTAAGCTCTAGGAAGAACTTGAAATGATCAAGATAGAGGAAACTGAGGTGCTGTTAAAATAGGAAATTCAATAGATAAGGAATAGGACTAAAACAGCTGCCCCAAAATATATATCTCCACATAGAGGAAATATTTTGAGGAACCCACAACAAAACTTGCACCAAAATACAAGTGGTGTTCCCAATCCACAAGCATCTGGAAGTCATGTTCATCAAAATACCCTCCCAAATAATCCTAGACCACCTCTCATACATAACACCTCTCAACATATGGCTAATCCATACCCACCCCCTGGCCAATAGTATTGTAGACCACAAAATCCTCATATGAACCCCCACATAAATCCACAACAGCAATATGCTTATCATCAGCCTCCAGGCGGATATAATTACTACCCTAACCCACCACCCATGAATGTTCCACCCCAAAACCTCACAAACATATGCGGGCAATTTGATCTAACTGGATATCAATTGTATCCATACCCTATTGACAGTAGTTGGAGAAATATAGTTCCCAAGTTCACTGGAAACAGTGCAGTGTCAGCTAAGGATCATATCAGAAGCTTCAATGCCTTTGTACAAGATATTAGTATGGATTATGAAGATGTTAAAATGAGGTTATTAATGATGTCTCTGACTGAAGATGCGAGAGACTGGTTCAACAGCTTACCAGATGCCTCAATCAGTTCTCTAACATATTTCCATGGTCAATTTAAGGAGCAGTATGGCAATCAGTATGCCCCTGAGTTTGCATTGCACGAATTGATAAGCATTCAAAAATACCAAAAGGAGTTAGTATATAATTTCAATCTGAGATTTTCCAAGTTACACAACAAAATACCACATGGATCTAAATTGACTGATCTAGAAGCATTAAGTATCTATCTGAAAGCATTTGATCCTAAGATAGGGTATGAACTTAGAAATCAGTGCCCTATGACCCTAGCTGAAGCACAAAAAGTGGCGTTAACTATTGAGAATAATAGAAAAGTTGTAGGTATGGTTAGCAAAAGAGATAATCCTAGAACTCTTCAAAGCCCAAATATTCAACAGAATAAACAAGAAGGTCAACATATACATGAAAGACCTAGGTTGCATGATATGCCATATAATACAAATTAGAAGGATGGGAGACCCATTGAAAGCAACAGGAAGCAACATTATGGCAAAGATACTCCTGACCCTCTAAAGAGGAATGGGGCACATATGGTACAAGATAAACCTTGGTGTTTGATATGCAATTTACCACACTCACCTAAATATTGTGTTGTGACTAAAATAGTACAAGAAAAAGAAGCATTATACAACTATAACAGAGATAATCACACAATATACATGATGCAAGATACACCATACTTGTTGAATGAAGACTATTCTTCTACAGAGGAAGAGGGATATGAATATGATGTGGGGAACTAGAAATATCATATCAACATGGGAAAACAAGAAGTATTCTCAGATCAGGAGGACGGCTACGAGGGACCTACTTATTATCATAACAATTCACCATATGATCAATGGAGAAAGCCCACTGAAAAGGAGAGGGAAGTTCTTACAATAGCTGCAATTGCCCAAGCTAAAAATGCCTATAATCAAAGAAACAAGATAGTAGATGCAGAATAGGGAACACCTGGGAGTGTCTTTATAGAAGATCAAAATTACAAAAAGAATAACGCGAAATCCTCATTCAGAGAACCAGAAAAAATTGATCAAAATAAAATGAAAGATAAATCACCAAATCAAGAAAAAGAACATATAAAGACAGAAAGGAATAATTAGACTATAGCCCATTCATTTGACATTGCTCATGCAATATCCCAGGTAAAGATATCAGTATCACTTTTAGAAATGATGAAGATAGATAAATATAGAAATACAGTGGTTAAGCTGATTTCAGATATATCAAATCAAAAATATAAAGAATCAAAGAATAGAACAAACAATGTTCACCAAGAAACATTCCAAATTCCTGAAGTATATCTAGGTGATACCTTAACAAAGAACCCCTCACAAGTGGACCCTTTCTACACCACCTTATTAATCAGAAATAGGCTAGTGAGGAACTGCATGATTGATTCAGGTGCGGCCATGAATATTATGCCAATAGCAGTCATGAAAGAACTGGGAATGTGGGTTGACACTACGTTTGGTAAGTGATACGCAATGGACAATAGGTCTATCCCAGTTGTGGGCATTATGAGGCATGTAGAAATGAAACTAGCTTCATACCCTGAAGCAACCTATAATATTGATATCACTGTGGTTGATATTCCACCATATTATGGAATGCTCTTATCAAGACAATGGGCTGCAATGGCAGGAGGGAATGTCCAATTAGATTTATCATATGCCACAATACTAGTGGGAGGCAAAGAGATCAAGCTGTGTAGGGAGCCAAGATATGAGAACATCATAGAATGCTTAGATCAAAATCAAATAAATCTATTCTGTGATACAGATTTGGGAACCTTCAAGGTTGAAACAAGTCAGCCAAAATTGCAAAATATTGATCCAATACATATAGCATCTGGAAAAGATGGTGACAATGGATGTGATTACCAGAAATGCTATTGAATTTACTGATACACATCGGAGCCAAGAGCACCTAGATCATGTTGCTCAGATATACCTGTGGCTTAGCAGGGCTTAGGGTTGTTATCTTTGTTGTTGTTATGTTAATCCTTTTTAATTCTCAAAAAGACATTTTGAAGAGTTATGTCTCTTTACAAATAGTTCTATATAAGTTGGACATATGATGATCAATTATCATCAGTAGTAGGAGATAATATGAGAAGTTCATAATATTTTAAAAGACCATGTTGCAAGTATTATATTAAAGAAGTTAATAGAAGATCTCTGATTCTATGGTTTTATACTGACATCAATTGTTTGTTGAAATTATTCAGTTATTTGGTTGTCTCTAGTTCAATATTTCCTTATTATTCAAATTGATATATCAAGTATATATTTAATTTGTCAATGCACATTTGTTGTATTTGTGTGATTTGATTAATTGGTTTCCTTAAAAGGAATTAAAATCCTTCTGGTCAGTCACAGTAATCTAGAAGTGTTGATTTGGATCATTAAGAAGAACCATATAATTAGGATTGTCATTCTATCTCCAAGTTGATATTATCTGTTCTTGTATATTTCATTCAATTGGTTCCTTCAAGAAAGGATTAAATTTCCTTCTGGTGAATAACAAGAAACCTGATTGTGTCAGTTGGATATTAAGAAGAGTTTGTCAATCATTTCCCTGCACATTTATACAAGTTGTAAACCAAAGTATTGTGCCAAACAGTTAGAGTTATTGCCCAATATAAGCCACTGGTCTTAGATTTTTAGTTGACTCTATTTACCTAACAAGGCACTGGTCTTATCTTGATTCATCATTTAGTTTTATCCAAAACTCATCCATTAGTTGAGCATAGTTATAAAATTTACCTTGATATTGCTTATACAATTTATACCAATCATCTTTCAGATATTAGATATAGAACTAGTTAGCAAGCTTTCATCTATTCCACACCACTTGCCACTATGGGTAGATCCATTAACTTAGTCAAAGCACTTACACTCATCTAATCTGCTTCAAATTTCAAGGTCCACCCACCTAGGTATAGCAGTGCCTAAAGTGCAGGGAGTCATCAACCCTATAGGTTAACTTTGTCGCGTTAGTTCAAAAACGCTGCCAATCTGATCATAGAGTCTGGCATCCTCTTAGGATTTGCAACCTGCATTTTTGAGACCTAACAAATTGGCGACTCCACTGGGGAGATTAGTATTGCTTTGAGGATTCAACCATGGTCATAATTTATGGTTTTGAAGATACCCCATTCATATTGCCCAAGACAGTTCCTAATAGGATTGCCTATTTAGAGATGGTCAGGCAAATGAATTGCTCTAATGTGATGAACTTGAGTGCCTATGACAAACAATCCTTCATGCCCAATACTCCGTGCTTCAGGGATTTTATTGTGGTGTCTAAAGAAGGTTATGGTCTCATCAGGGACAAATTGATGCATTATAACATGAGGTGTGCAGAGGCAAGAAAAGGATTTGATCCTGAGGGTTTCATTGACTTTGCTAGGAGAAAACAAAATCTTAGTGGATATACACATATTCCATATCCACATGATGATATTATTAGGAATATGGAAGAAGCTGAAGTTGAACTGGTAATTGAGAAGTATAATAGAGAACTAGATGAGAAGAGGAAACAACTTGCAGAGATAGTGTTGTTGTTTTATGGTGATGAGGAATCTGCAGGAGAAGAAGAGCGACATGAACATGTAATTAGAATATCTAAAAGAAAAATGAAGTGTTATCAATCTCCTAATAGAGAACATGATGAAGAGGGGCCTGGTGATGAGGATCCTAGACAGTTAGCATATGATTCTTTCACTACAGATGATCAATTTATTCATTCTCAAGAATTTAAATCATTTTTGTATAAATGCAAGGGAAAAGAACTCAGGGAATCAGTTGAAGATGTCATGGCTGATAATGAAAAATAATTGATTGATATGTTAAAAACAACAGTAGATAATGAGTTGAAAGCTATGAATCCTAATAGAGGTAGACAGTTGCTCAGAGAAGCGGGTGTCATGATATTTCCTAGACTTGATATAAATTCTGCTTTGGTGTTTGATAGTTTCTTGCACAATACTGATGACAAGTACAAGCTCACTCCTAAGGGTGTAACAAAAGTATACATGGGTACCAAGTATAACAATGATGAAAACTCACTCATGATATGGGCCTTATACCCTCCTCATAAGAAGACAACCATTATAGATACTGAGAAAACTTTTGGGCATGTTATGACTTTGAAAGCAGGGGAAACTGATCCTTTGATTACTGCAGACATTGGTATAAATGTTGCAAAATTAAATAAAGCACAAGCTCAAATGCTGATCAAGGAACAAGATGCATATAAGTTGAGTTGTGAAAGATTGACAAAAGAAAATGATTTCCTAAAAGATACTGTCAAGAATGCCTTCGGAGGATCAGTTAAAAGGTTAACCCAAGGAGAGAGTTCACAAAGTGCCCAATCACCATCTGTTGATCAAATAGCCCAGGTTCAAATTGACACACTTGCAGCAGTACTACATAATAGGCATATTAATATGATGCATTAGATGAATAAATTTTGGGATGTCTATTCCGAGAACCATAAGGTAATCCAAGAACATGAAAGGTTAAACAACAGGCTTCAAGAAAAATTCCATGAGATATAGAGTAAGGATGCTCCTGACACTACAGGTACCTCCAGTGCAAAAGACTTGATTGAGCAACATCAAAAATATCATGACCAACTTAAAAATGATGCCAGGGAATGCGTTGAGGCTTCAAAGGCAGGTATACCCATGTTGTTCAAAAATGACAAGGAGTTGAAGAGCAAAGATGAATGGAGTAAAGAATGCCAGGTGATATTACATGAAGCTTTAGAGGCTCTCAAGGATAAAGACTTGGCATCTGGGGAGGCCTGCAAGCATTTGGAAAAGATGGTGACAATGGATGTGATTACCAGAAATGCTATTGAATTTGTTGATACACATCGAAGCCAAGAGTACCTGGATCATGTTGCTCAGATATACCTGTGGCTTAGTAGGGCTTAGGGTTGTTATCTTTTTTGTTGTTATGTTAATCCTTTTTAATTCTCAAAAAGACATTTTGAAGAGTTGTCTCTTCACAAATATTTCTATATAAGTTGGACATATGATGATCAATTATCATTAGCAGTAGGAGATAATATGAGAAGTTCATAATATTTTAAAAGACCATGTTGCAAGTATTATATTAAAGAAGTTAATAGAAGATCTCTGATTCTATGGTTTTATACTGGCATAAATTGTTTGTTGAAATTATTTAGTTATTTGGTTGTCTCCATTTTAGTATTTCCTTATTATTCAAATTGATATATTAAGTATATATTTAATTTATCAATGCACATTTGTTGTATTTGTGTGATTTGATTACTTGGTTTCCTTAAAAGGAATTAAAATCCTTTTGGTCAGTCACAACAATCTAGAAGTGTTGATTTGGATCATTAAGAAGAACCATATAATTAGGATTGTCATTCTGTCTCCAAGTTGATATTATCTATTGTTCTTGTATATTTCATTCAATTGGTTCCTTCAAGAAAGGATTAAATTTCCTTCTGGTGAATAACAAGAAACCTGATTGTGTCAGTTAGATATTAAGAAGAGTTTGTCAATCATTTCCCTACACATTTATACAAGTTGTAAACCAAAGTATTGTGCCAAACAGTTAGAGTTATTGCCCAATATAAGCCACTGGTCTTAGATTTTCAGTTGACTCTGTTTACCTAACAAGGCATTGGTCTTATCTTGATTCATCATTTAGTTTTATCCAAAACTCATCCATTAGTTGAGCATAGTTATAAAATTTACCTTGATATTGCTTACACAATTTATACCAATCATCTTTCAAATATTAGATATAGAACTAGTTAGCAAGCTTTCATCTATTCCACACCATTTGCCACTGTGGGTAGATCCATTAACTTAGTCAAAGCACTTACACTCATCTAATCTGCTTCAACTTTCAAGGTCCACCCACCTAGGTATAGCAATGCCTAAAGTGCAGGGAGTCATCAACCCTATAGGTTAACTCTGTCGCGTTAGTTCAAAAACGCAGCCAATCTGATCACTGAGTCTACCATCCTCTTAGGATTTGCAACCTGCATTTTTGAGACCTAACAAAGTCCATGGATAGGCTTTCCCACTTCTGATTTGGAAAAGGCAATGGGAGTAGCAATCTTGCAAGAAAGACATGCCCTAATTTTTTTGTTGGCAGGTTATGCCCTCTTTGATGTGCTTAATGACATCCTCTTTTAGGCCCTTCCATGAGAACCTCTCCTTGATCTGTCTATATGTTTTTTAATATTTTAGATGCCCTGCTAGTGGTGTACCATGGAAAGTGCTCAAAATCTTATCCTTCATTATGGATTCTAGAATTAAGAATATTCTATTCATGTAGAGGATAAGACCATCTATCATTGCATACCTGCCATCTTTTAGTAACCCATCAAGGAGATTAGTAGCAAATGCATTTTTAATATACTCTACCATACCAATAGCCTTCCAATTAGAAGTGGAATGTAGAGTGGGCATTTTGTAAAGTGTATCAACAATTGCATTCTTTTTGCCTTCAATATACTTTTTTTTAGAATCATAAGCTTAAAGCTTACTCACCTATTTTTGTTGCTTGTCATTTAGATCATGTTGGCCAAGGAAGAACTTTAAATTGTTATGATTTGTCTTCATTATGATTCTCCCACAAACTAAATATTGTTTAAATTGGCTAAAACATGTATAATGGACAATATTTCATTATCATAAACGGATAATCCTTTTCTGATTCTTTCATCTTTTTACGTTCAAATCCTATAGGATGCCTCTTTTGTACTAAAACTACTCCAATTCCTTCACCTGAAGCATCACAGTACAAAAAATGGTTTTGAGAAATAAAGAATGGCAAATGATGGACATGAAAGCATGGCCTCTTTGAGTTTATCAAAGACCTCTTGTGTTGCCTCAATCCATGTAAAATCTCCCTTCTTGGTCATAACAGTAAAGGGGGTTGCTAGTTGAGAGAATCCCCTAACAAACCTCCTGCAATAGCTGCAAAAACTAAAGAAAACTCTTAATCGTGTTAATGTGGTAGGAGGTGGCCAATCCGGAATGGTTTGGATCTTTTGTTGATCCACCTAAACACCTTGAGCACTAATGACATGGCCCAAGTACAAAATCGTCATCACACCAAATTCACATTTGGATTACTTTTCAAAAGAGCTTGTTGCTCTAATATACCTTGAATTGTATCTAAATGCTTCAAAATGATATCCCAAGTCTTGTTGTAAATCAAAATTTCATCAAAGAAAACCAAAACAAATTCTCTCAATTGGTTATTGAATACCTGATTCATGCATTACTAGAAAGTGTTGGTGCATTTGTCGAGCCGAAAGGCATGACCAAGAACTCAAAGTGTCCAAAATGACACCTGAAGGTTGTTTTGTCTACATCCTCATCCCTTACACGAATCTGATGGTAGTATGATCTAAATCAATCTTTTAGAAGTACACAACTCCATGTAACTCATTGATCAACTCATCAATCTTGGGAATAGGGTATCTATTTTTAATGGTCTTCTTATTCAGATCCCTGTAGTCAATACACATAAAAATGGTGCCATCTTTTTCTACGCTAAGAACATAGATGAAGCAAAAGGGCTAGAGCTAGGCCTAATATGACACATCTTCAAAAGTTCTTCAATGTCCTTCCCAACTTTTTCTTTATATATTAGTATAATGATAGGGAGTAGTCCTGACTGGTTTAGAAACTATCTTCAACTCTATCATGTGTTTAAGCTCTCTATTAGGTGGTAATCTTGGAGGCAAATCACTAAATACCACATTATGCTTATCCAAACTATGTTGAATATCATTATGATAGTCACCTTGTTTGTTCATGGATGAATTTGTAGGAAACACCAAACTCATTGCGTAAGAAACTTGCCCTCTATGGAAAGTCCTCTCCATTCTTTTAGCATAAATTACTTGACGTGCTCCATTTGAAATTCCTTTGAGTGTCACATTCTTCCCTTCAGATTTGAACTTTAGTTCCATAAAACTAGTAATTCTATGAGAATCCACAAAGGGAATGCAACCACGGTACACCCAAAACCATGTCAATTTCTCCCAATCCAAGAACATAAAAATCATCACATACCTTGTGATCACCCAATGTGATGTTGAGTTGCCAGATTATCTTTGTGCATGTGATAATAAATCTATCTACAATAATGACATTGAAACCTTCAAAGTCATCAGCTTTTGATCCTCTCTTAACTACTAAGTCTTTATCAATGAAACTATGGGTAACCCCACTATCAATCAACATTGTGATCCGATGCCTAGATAACACTCCTTGAACTCTGAATGGATGATATCCGAGTGCTCCAAAAAGAGTTACAAATGTGCCTCCATTTGTGCCTTCATCCTCCACCTTTTCAGATTCATGATCTTCTATAGCTATTTGTGGTTCAGGTTCTTTGAGATCAGAATCATCATCATATATTACCTCAATGTAATGAACTTGGCCTCTACCAAGGCATCTATGACCAAGTGCCCTTGGCTCTGTTGCAAGGTGTGCACCCTTTCTATCCTTGTGATGTGCAACACTGCGCTTGGGTTCGTGACAAGGCTTAACTGCCTCTTGTGGATTCATTAACTCTGACGGTTGTATCAGGCATTAACAGGTCAATCTTTTGGTGCAATGACAACCGTCTTTTCAATAATTGGTATCAGAGCTTGGGTCACGGGTTCGAACCCCTCGCTTACGCTGGGGGGATTGTTACAAGGTGTACACCCTTGGTCTCCTTGTGCTGTGTAGCACAACGCTTGGGTTTGTGACAAGGCTTAACTGCCTCCCATGGATTCATTAACTCTGGCAGTTGTATCAGGCATTAACAGGTTGATCTTTTGGTGCAACAGCAATCATCTTTCTAACAATTGGTATTAGAGCCTAGGTCACAGGTTTGAACCCCTCGCTTGCGTTGGGGGAATTTTTGCAAGGTGTACGCCCTTGGTCTCCTTGTGTTGTGTAGCACAATGCATGGGTTTGTGACAAGGCTTAACCGCCTCCCGTGGATTCATTAACTCTAGTGGTTGTATCAGGCATTAATAGGTCGATCTTTTGGTGTAATGACAACTGTCTTTCCAACAGGCTCCTTACAAAATAAACATAGTTTCGTCCTTTTGAGTTCATTCTGACTATCTTAATCTATCTTATTTGTTGTTTGAGGCATGAACTTCTATGGATGTGCATGTGATCCCTTCTTTAGGAAATTTCCTTTCTATTGTTCAAAGGTGGGTGCTTTGGAGTGATATGGAAATTTGCTCCTAAGCACAAATGGCTCAAGTGTTAAATCTCTTTTGATTGCTTCTTGTAGAGTAAAGAGTGTAATATCCTTAACAATGCCTTTGAGAGGTTTAAACAACCCCTCAACAAAGAGAAAAGTGTTTCTCTTTTCTAAAATATCAGGTATCATTATAACAACATATTGAAATTTTACAACATATGATTCCACTGAGTTATGTTGTTTGATTCTTGCAAGCTCTTGGAAATATTCATCTTCATCTTTCCACTCAAAGTAGTCTAGAATCTTTTGATTGAAATCATCAAAAGTTTGCACAAGGTTGCACATCCTTGTGTGACCAATCCATGATGCCACCAATCATAAGAAACACCTTCTAAATGCAATGTAACAAACAATATGGCATCTTCCTCCTCCATGGGTTGAGTAAATAAGTTTGCAACTTGTACAACTAGGCCCTAGCAGAAATTTTATCACTACCATCAAATGTAGGAGCATTTAACTTACCAACTTTTTGTTGCAACACCTTCTTTTCATCATTCTTGTTACCGTTTCGAGTTATTCCATTAGAAACTTTTTTTCCCAAGGATATCCAAGGAAGCAACAAATGAAACTGTATTTTTTTAATCTTCAAACTTACTTTGGTATTCTTGAAAAATTCTCTCAATCTCCTTTGCAGGAGTGGCCTCAAGTTTTTTCCCCTCTTTTTCCTTGTTCTATAAGAACATAAGCTTAGATGGCTTAGGTATGGAACTAGCCACAATTTGAATTCTTAAAAATGTACTCCCTTATCCTAGAGATGCTTCTAGGGATTTCCCATTTTACGATAACATCATTTATGCCATGTCCTTGATTAATTCTAATCAAGGTTCCATGGAAGAAATTTGTTCTTTCTTCATTTGCCAAAATGTGCTTCCCTCTTCCTTCTTGTTCCACATCTTCTTTGTGTAGACCTTGTATTTGAAACTTCTTTTGCTCTTGTTTAAGATATTTGATTTCTCTTTCATTAGGAATCATCAACCACTAATTCAACCCTATAGGCTGGCAAAATCAAAGCTCTCGTACCATTGTAATGTCCCAAACAAATATTTTATATGAAATATACTTAGATCTAAAATATTAAAATGATTCCAACCAAAATGAAGTCAAAATATTCTTCAATCCAAATTAAACACAACAATTATAATAGATTTGCACTAAAAAACTATTAGAAACTAAAAATACACTGTTATGATCCAATCATTTGATTTTCATGAAATCTGGTCTGAAATGCTTGTAGAAAATTCTACATAGAAATTAAAATAGATATTGAACACTTCTTAATCACCCATATTCGTGAGGGCCAGGTGAGAGCATATGGTGGAAAATATTAATTTTTACAATGTAGATTTGTACACAACTTCACCAAACTGAACAATACTTGCAAATATGAAACTAGAAATTCAATTCAATACTATAGCTATTCTAAAATGATAAAATTTATAGAAAAATGTTGTCATAAATAAAAAAGTACAATAATACAAGAAAATATTTAATTTGAGAGCAAACTATGCATGTTGGAGCTTGCTTCTTCACAATCCCACAAAATTAAAATAACTATAATCTTTTCGGCACCAATGCAACTTTTGGATGAAATTGCCTCAAGAAACCAAGGGGTTTTCATCCTCCAATCCCCAATAAATCCAAGGGATTTTGTCCTTAGATTGTTGAATAAACACAAAGCACTCACACAAATTAAATAGAGTTTTTGGGTATGAGAAAGAGATGATTTCAAATGAGACTTCTTGCTTTTATAGATGCTAAGAGGCCAACTTGGGCACCTAAATCCCCATGGCCTTCTATCTCCCTCCAAAATAACTCTTGGATTTCCCATGCCCTATTTTAGGTTGCTAACAATTTAAAAATAAATTAATATGTAATCGACCCAATTTACCAAGTTTTAAAATTATTAATTTGAGTCTAAAATTAAATATTAATTAAAATTATTTCTCTAACACTTTCCTCTTAGCCCACGAGAAATATTGGAACATTTTGGGTCCTCAAATTGAATAACTTAGAAAGGGGACATTACATTCAAAAGGATGATGGGCCTCAAGTTGCAGATCAACTTGGATCACCAACTTTAGGTATGAACTTGATGTTTCCTTGGTTAATTATAGGGCTTGGAGAATTACTATGAAATGCTTCAAGGTAGACTTAAAATAAATCATGACCAAGATCATCCTAGATGATTTTATAAAATTCACAAAGAACTTGCTATTGTAGCTAGGAGCATTGTTATTAGCCATTCCAAATGCAACTAAGTGAAGCTCCTCTTGAGAAAGGAATTTGTCACAAGTAGCAACTTGATTTGTGGAGAGCATATATGAACTACATCTATACATGCCTTAAGAGCGTATAGTGTTGAACAAAGGCATGGAGGAAATCAAGGATATAAAGAATAGTGTTGATGCATTTGACTTTTGAGATGAATTTTTGGGTTGTAGGGCTTGGAAAATTTATTTTGAACATGATTTCCAACTTTTAACTAGTGAAGTATGGTTTAATTTGGGCTCCCTTAATAGTGTATGTGTCAACCACCTACACAAGGTGGCGCTACTTAGGCACTTGAATTTGGAAGGGTATGTGAAAATACACTACTTCAAGTTGAGTTGAGATCTGGTTGAGCTTTGATGACATGGCTACATAGGATTTTGGTGACATATGTTTGCCAATGAATGTCCAAATATTCTAAAAAAAATGGATAGTAGGGTGATGGTGTCAAACCACTAAACAATTTAGTCATTATCTCCTTTCAGAAGTGGCACCAAATTCCAAACACATCAGATGTGAGCCAACTTGGAATTATGCTGGAGCAATGATGCATTCAAAAAGAATTGAGACTTTTTAGGCTTAAAAGTTTGTAGCCCCCACCCAATTTTGAACTAGATTGGCAAATGGTCAAAAAGGACATAATTCAACATGGGTTTGACTAGAAGAGAATAACAATCAGTGAAGGAGAAGTATGGCTATATTGACATCATGACATGATCAAGTCTCTTAATGACTCTTTTAGACCCACTACACAAATTAGACCAAGTATACCTGTAAGGGTAAAACGTGGATCAATCAAATGAATAATGTAAGACCCAAACATCAACAGAATAGAAGATAACAAGAAAGATTGAAAGTAAATGGCAATGAATAACACAAAACAAACCTTCCCTGAAATCGATGCTTCTGTTGTTTGCCTATTACAACCATCCTTTTGCAAATGAAGTGAGCCCTCAGAGAGTGCACTCTTTTAGTTGTTTGTAGGAAGTCGATGGTAAATGGCTATGGTGATATGCAATGAAGATGAACTCCAAGGCAAGTATGTGATCTCAAGCTTGTGGATGGTAAAAGGGTGCCAAAGGCGCGCTGGTGATATTTCTGCAGAGTAACGATGTCAAAAGCCTGGATGATTAGAATGGAAGAATGAGGTTTCATTTATAGACTTGGAAGAATGAGAATCAACGGTTGAGAGAAGATATGAAGATCAATGGCTGAGAATGGTTGAGGAATGTGCAACCAGTAGAAATGTGACAAGTGTCCCAGCTCCATCATGAAAGAGGGGATGTGACAAAATTGATTGGAGAGTTAACTCCATTGACTGAACAGTTAACAGACTTGATTGATCAGTTAGAAGAGTGGATTATGGAACTGACTGAATTGATTGAGGGATTGACTCAATTGACAGGTTAGTTAACACTTTTGATTGATTAGTTAACTAACCTCTGATTTGAGAAGAAATAGGCCATGTGGGTGAGGGAAAATAAGATAATTAAATATTAAATATATTTAATTACATGTGCAACCTGATGAGGTGGACAAGGTGAGGTGTAAAAGTGAGGTGAATTTTTGGAATTTAGAACTTAGGATAGAGGAATTTGGATTAATTTAAATAATTTATGATTATTTAATTGTGTAGGACATTTAGAAGAATTTTAATTAAATAAATTGAATTCATTTAATTATGGATTAGTGAATCGATTAAATAAATTTAGAATATTTATTTAATTGATAGAAGAATGGAATAAATATTTAGAATATTTATTTAGGATGAATCATGTCATTTTTAGGCGTATACATTTTGCCCCTCTTTGATGCAATGCTATTTATAGCGTTGTTTCAAAGAAGTCGATAGTCTGATAGTGATACATGCCCCAGTTTGCCCCTGGTACAGGTTTACTGACAATAGGATGCCCCCTTGGGAGATTGGACAGGAAAAGGGCGAAAGAATCAGAGATGGACAATCTCATAAAGACGAAGGGGTTAGGATAGGCAAGAGGAAAAAGGACGCGTTTCAGGGAAACGGGAAGAAAACTGGAGGAAAAACGGGCACGGGAAGTAGTCACAGTCATCACCTAGCCAGAATTAGGGTTTGGAGGCTATAAATAGGAGCTGGGTCCACAAGAATAGTCATTTGTACACTTGTTTGATCTGGATTGGATTGAGAGAGCTTAGAGAAAACTTGGAACAGGATGGCAGCCAGAGCAATAGACATTCCACGCGAGGAGCATCGATTTGAGCGAGTCTGTCGATTCGGGCGGCCAGTAGAGGTAGGACCCCCGGTATGTGCTTCAAAAAATTTCTCCTAGGGTCGATTTAGGGTGTCATAAATGCATGTAGAAAATAGGTCAAACATATGCGCTGAAATGCAGAACGACACATATGCTGTGCGAAGCGGCGCTTTTGTCATTTAGCGGCACATATGCCGGTTTCGGCGAAACATATGTGAAAACGGCACATACGTGCATTGTAGCTGCGCTTTTGTAGATAGGCTGCACATGTGTAATTAAGCGGCGCATATGGTTAATGTAGCGGCGCATACATGAAAGCCGCACATATGCTGAGTTTAGCGGTGCTTCCATAATATGGCAGCGCATATGCCGAATGTTGCGACGCATGTACTGAAATTGCGCATATGTGCACTGTAGTGGTGCTTTTGTTGGAGGCGGCGCATACACCAAGAAACGACGCTTTTACCACTTGTAGTGGTGCATTTGCCTTGGATAGCCAATTTACTTAGCCAAATTGATTCGATTAGCGTCTTGTTTGACGCGGGAATCGATGAGCTATCTCTGAGATTGCAGGAATCTAGTCAAGAGATGTAGTGTGCTGTTTTGATCAATTTGAGATGCTAAGTTGAGTTGACATAGTTCAGTAGGTATGTTGAGTATGGTATATGCCGTTTGAGACTGACGCGTTGCCTTGCTTGCAGGAGGATATTCGAGACACACTGCAGTCAAGGGAGACGTTTCCCATGCCCCTATTGCAGAGGTACATGTTGACAGAGACTGACAGAGTGGCGCTTGGTGCCATGGGTTTGGACTATGTTTGCTTCATGCCTGAGGTGTGGGTGAACCGGGGATTACTGACAGCTGCTATGGAGAGATTTCACAGTGAGGACGGGACCTTCCACTTTCCTACTGGAGAGATGACTGTGACTTTAGAGGATGTTTACCGGATACTGCACTTACCCGTGGTAGGTGAGTTAGTAGAGTACGACGCGCAGCGGGATGCGGGACTCGCCGAGTGCAGGCGAGTGTTCGACGATCCCGAGCTAGTTGGATAGGTCATCCCGTGGCACGATATATACGATTGCTATGACTACTTCCCGGAGATTGTGGCTGGATTGATCGGGGGCGTTGTATGCCCCGACAGGAGATCGCATGGGTTCCCCATTGGATGGGGCAGGATCATGGAGCAGATGCTGACTGAGGGCACCCAATATGCATGGGGAGTCTGTGTACTAGCCCATTTGTACCATAACATGCATCAGGTGGTGTACCACCGCAACACGAGTCTATAGGCTGGGGTATTACTGCTACAGTTCTGGTTGTGGGAGCACATAGCGGTGACTAGGCTGATATGTGTCTTCGCGAGGCAGCGAGGAGAGCCATACAGTTATGGCTATGCAGGAGTGATTTCCCAGCATAGGCTGGGGAAGTTAGAGTATTGGAGGCACACCTTGGATGGAGTAGATGTGGTCGTCTGGCGACCATATCTGGATTACGAGCCCTGGGATGACGAGGGAGGTGAGCTGCCGTATTGCTTTTAGACCAGGTGGCTGATAGGCCATACACGACATATACTAGAGAGGCAGATGATGGGCCAAGTGTTGAGACAGTTTGATAGGAGGCAAGGCATGCCACAGGGACATGCACTTTTTGCACGGACACATGCAGAGAGGGTCCGATGGGGGCCGATGGCTTCGTATGAGGAGGCCCTAGCAGAGTTCCATCAGACTCCCTACGCGGCGTGGGATATGCAGACAGAGATAGCAGATGTAGGGGTGACATAGGATTACGAGGATTGGATGACTGCACATCCTTTCTCGAGATATTCAGGACCCGGCATGTTGGTGCCTCACATTGATGAGGCAGACTCGGAGGAGGAGGGACAGGTTGGCCCAGGTCAGAAGGGAGTTAGAGGCGGACGAGGATGAGGAGGATAGGGTGGTAGAGCTGGAGAGAGGCCGAGATAGTGGAGGAGGTTAGATCAGGCTGAGCAGGTAGTGCCAGGACATGAGGGACAACAGCAGATACCTCAGCAGGCGCAGATGCCCCCACCCCAGCAGGTACCACAGCAGCAGGTGCCCCAGCCACAGGGGCTAGGACAGGTAGAGGTAGCACAGGGGCCAGTACAGGCAGAGGTGCATGAGAGGGCCATAGCCAGCCTGAGGGGATAGGTGCGAGTGCTGCAGGCACAGCTGAGGAGGGTCGATGGCAGGCGAGAGATAGATGCAACAGTTATCGCTGGGTTGACTTGCGAGAGAGATATGGCAGATGCACGGGTACGTATTATTCATTTAGAGCGGGACACTGCTGTGGCCGCCATGGGGACAGATGCAGCGAGTTCATTTTTGGTTGGGCAGGTGCAGCAGGCACAGGCACAGGTAGGCCAGTTGCAGACGTAGTTGGCACAGGTACAGGTAGAGCTTGCCAGAGCACAGTCATAGGCTCAGTACTACCAGGGATTATACCATGGTGCAGTGGCATCAAGTCAGAGGGTGAGGAGCTTCAGGAGTCAGTCTGGGGCTACTCATAGAGCAGGTCCATCACAGTCAGGGGCTTCCGTGATGGGTCCCCAACAGTCAGGAGCTGGCAGTGGTGGCCCACAGCAGCAGGGATAGACACATACCAGATTTTGTACATTTTGGGACATGTATCACTGTCCATTTGGATGTATATTGTATATGACACTTGGATTGTTGAGAGAGATGGTGATATTGTACATTTGGACCTCTTATATGATAGTATGTATGATGATGCAGCTTTGTATCTATTGCATGCATTATGAGTTACTTCTATTGTATGATGTGATGTATGTGTAGAGTTAGATGGTCTATCCGATGCTATATGAGATGCTTTTTGATATGATGCCATATGATGTCTATATGATTTAATACTTCGAATGTATGCATATGTAACAGGATTTTTATGTGATGATGCAGCTTTGTGTATGATGTTATGGGATGTCTATATGATCTAATGTTTCAAATGAATGCAAATGTAATATGATTGCTATGTGATGATGCAGCTTTGTATGCGATGCACTTAGCTATGTTGTTTTTTGGTTTTCTGCGCTTTAAGATGTGATGTAATGCTGATGTGTGGATGACCTAATGCATTGGGTGATGTATTCTACTGACTTAATCACGTTCATGACTAGCCCTACATATGATATGATATGCTCCTATATGCTTTGTGTTTGTGAAGTCCAAATGTACTCTATCGACACAAGAATGACATGATAGATAGAAGAATAGTTGTGATAGAATGACTTAGAAACTTCATTTGATATTGTTACTCTGCGTAGTTTGGATAATGAGATTGCATGGGATATGGATGCATGGATGTGTATATGGATATAGGATGGATGTTTTGCTTTTAGAGTGCTTTATTTCATCATTGGGCATTTTGTTTTTGGTACATTTTCTGAGATGTTGTAAGTGAATACAAGCATCTTGGTATAATTGAACCGAGATGACCTAAGTATCGCTTACATGGATTGTGGTTTAGCAAGTTAATACAAGCATCTAGTCAAAATTGAATCTAGATGACCTGAGTACTTCTTGCATTTCAACAAACAAGGATTGCCCCCGTTCATGTTAGACCTTTGATGTCCTCGATGATCTTTTGCCGATCATGTCCTTAGACAAGGCTTCACATTACTAAAATTTAATCCACAAATAGCAAACAAAGAAAATAATCATGCTCCCATCATAGCATCTCTAGCTTTTGGCATCCTCGAGTAGCATAGGAAGGTATGATAGCAAAAATCCGGACTCGAATTGTTAACCATGTTTTTGATCTACAAAGCATATTTGCGTTGATATGTGTTTAGTTCTTGCCTTAATTTGCATAAAATCATTTAGAAGACCTTGGGTATTTGCTTTGCATTAGATAGGTTAAGATGCTCACAGTCAAGATTTTTGCTTGAGGTGCGGGTTCTGCTTGCATTTGTTTGCTTGGACTGACCTAGTGCCTCGAGGGCTCATTGCTAAATGGCCTTGCCTACGTGATGACGCAGAGGCAACGTAGTTCGGGGTAAACCCTAATGGACCATGGATGGACTAGAAGAAAGACGACAAGAATGAAGACAAGAAAGGGGACGAATGGGACCATGGGAGAAATGGAAGCCTCAGGGGCGCATTAGAATAATGGCCTTGCCTACGTGATGGCGCAGAGGCAACGTAGTTCACGGACTTGGACCATGGACACTGACAAGAGACCCTATGCTAGGCTCACATTGAGGAGACGGTATGGGACAAAACCTTGGTTGATAAGGCCACAAGGAGAGTATCAAGCCATGATAGGTAACTGTCAATTGTTTATTTGTGGGATACATACGGGTCGAATGGGGCAAATGGAGAAAGAATGGACTCAAGGTGATTGGATTCCCAAAGATGGAGAAGGCGGTTTATCACAAGTAACACCTGTTTACCAGGTTTTCATCACTTGCTTTTATTTGCACGAGAAGCTAGGAAGTAAACATGATGCCTGTTTGCCAGGTTTTCATCATGATACCTATCCAAGGCACCTATTTGCCAGGTTTTCACCAAAGGACAATTTTTTTGTATGCTTTCTATTTTTTCTAATTTTTTTGTATTTTCTCTTTTCAACTTTTTTGATTTTTTGATTTTTGATTTTATTGTGCCCCCTTGCATTGGGGTTCTCCTAGGTATAGAACCGATGAAGGTGCATGCTGTTGATTGGATCATCTAACAACTCACCCTCTGAAGTGGTCAACTGATATGCCCTCGATCTGTAAGTAGCTACAATCACATAGGGCCCAAGCCAGTTAGGCTCGAACTTACCTTTCTTTTCTCTATCTTGTTGATTGCAAGGGTTCTCTTTTAGAACTAGGTCCCCAACCTTAAAGCATCTTGGGCGAACCTTGTGATTATAGCTTCTTAACATCATCTGTTGATATGCTTTAAGATGATCGAAGGCTTTCTGGCACCTTTCTTCTAGTAGTTCTAGTTCTTGTAACCTGGAGACTCTGTATTCTTCGTCTGATATGAGACCTTTCAACGACACCCTGAGGGATGGTAGTTCGACCTCAATGGGGAGGATGGCTTCTGAACCATAGACAAGGGCATAGGGTGTAGCACCTATGGGAGTGCGTATACTGGTTCTGTAGGCCCACAGAGCGGGATTGAGTTGGACATGCCAATCACGACCAGCCTCATTGACAGTCTTCTTTAGGATTTTCAGAATGGTTTTATTCGATGCCTCAGCTTGGCCATTACCCTGGGGGTAGTATGGAGTGGAGAAACGATGTTGGATTTTGAAACGCTCACAAAGTTCCTGGACATCCTAATTTTTGAATGGTCTTCCATTATCCATTATGATGGATGAAGGGATGCCATATTTGCAGATAATGTAATACAGAATGAAAGAGGAAATTTGCTTTTCTGTGACGGTGGTTAGGGGAATGGCTTCAATCCACTTTGTGAAAGACTCAATGGCGGTTATGATGAATTTGTGGTCGTTGGAAGAGGGTGGGTGAATCTTTCCCACAAGGTCAAGTCCCCACTGGCAAAAGGGCCAGGGTGTCGTTAAAGGTCTCAACTCTTGAGCAGGTGCATGCATCAGGTTCCTGTGTATTTGGCACTGTTTGCACTTTTTGACGAACTGATATGAATCCATTTCCATATTTGGCCAGTAATAACCCAAATGCATGAGTTTCTTGGCTAAGGAAGGGCCACTGGAGTGTGTTCTGCATATCCCTTCATGCACGTCTCGCAAGGCAGTTCTGGATTCTTCTTGTTCCAAACAATGGAGCAAAGTACCATCCAGACCATGTCGGTAAAGGGTATCAGCTATGATGGTGTAATGAGAGGCTTGTCAAATGAAAGTTCATTTTTGGTTGGAAGAGAGGTCTGGTGGGAGAATATTGTCCTTGAGGTAAGTGTAAGTCTTACCGTACCAAGGTGAATCAGATCTGACTAGGAGGCAAATGGAATGGGTTTCAAGGAGATCATAAGCTGGTTGCTGGATGGTTTCCACTAAGAACTCATATCGTGACTCATATTCAGGAATTTCTAGAAGAGAGGCTATGGTAGCCATTGCATCTGCTGCTTTGTTCTCTATCCTGGGTATTTGCTCGAAGGAGATGGTCCCAAAGTGTTCTTTGAAGTCATCGACCATCCGTTTGTATGGGATGAGCTTCTCATCTTTGGTTTGATACTCATTGTTGACCTGATTTATGATAAGCTGAGAATCACCGTAGACATATAGTGCTTGGATTTTCCACTCAGTGGCCATCTTGAGACCAATTACCAAGGCTTCATATTCCGCTATGTTGTTTGTGCATGGAAATAACAACCGGTAGGACTTCAGAATTGTGTCGAATTGGGGAGTGATAAATAGGATACCTGCCCCCGATCCATGGTTGGTGTAAGATTCGTCAAAGTAGAGTTTCCAAGGAGATGTTGACAGAGTGAATAAAGACTCATCGGGAAACTCAAACTGCATTGGTGAAGTGTCTTGTAATGGTGCCTCGGCCAGTTGGTCAGCTATGATTTGTCCCTTGATGGCTTTGCTGTCCACATATTCTATGTCATATTCACTGAGAAGCATTACCCACTTTGCTAGTCGACCTGTGAGAGCTGCTTTGCTGAGGAGATACTTCAGTGGGTCAATTTTTGCAATGAATTTGACAGGATGTGCCAACATGTAATGTCAGATTTTTTGTGAAGCAAAAACTACCGCAAGGCATGATCTTTCTACTTGTGAGTATTGCAACTCGTAGCCCACTAAGGTTCGACTGATGTAGTATACATCTCTCTCCTTGTTCTCGTAATCTTGCTGCACTAGAAGAGCTCCAAGAGCAGTGGGTGTAGCAGATATGTAGAGAATTAAAGGTTTTCCTTGGATCAGAGGAATGAGTATGGGGGGATTCATAAGGTACTCCTTTAGCTTGTTGAATGCCTTTTCACACCGCTCATCCCATTTAAATGGAATGTTCTTATGTAGGAGATGGCTGAAAGGTTGGCATTTGTCTGCCAGCTGTGAGATGAACCTGCGGATGGCCTGCAGCTTGCCTTGTAGGGATCTCAACTGAGTTAGAGTCTTGGGCGGTGGCATGTCCATTATAGCTTTGACCTTGGCAGGGTCTACTTCTATTTCGTTTGCCGACACGATGAAGCCTAGCAGCTTGCCTGAAGTTACCCCAAACACACATTTCTTCGGGTTTAGTTTGACTTGGAATTGGTCCAACCGTTGAAAGACTTTTTCTAGGACATCCAGGTGTGAGTCCCTTGTGAGAGATTTTGCTAATATATCATCAACATAGTCTTCCATAGTTACATGCATCATGTCATGGAATATAGTTGTCATGGCCCGCTGATACGTAGCACCTGCGTTTTTCAGCCCAAAAGGCATGACCTTCCAGCAAAAGGTACCCCATGGGCAAGTAAAAGCTGTTTTGTGTTGATCCTCTGGTGCTATTTGATTTGATTATACCCTGAGAATCCGTCCATGAGTGATAGCATTATA
The DNA here is from genome assembly GCA_027924645.1 of Cunninghamia lanceolata. NCBI lineage: Eukaryota > Viridiplantae > Streptophyta > Pinopsida > Cupressales > Cupressaceae > Cunninghamia > Cunninghamia lanceolata. The sequence goes on along the minus strand of BSBN01000556.1, from coordinate 5,175,065 downwards.
TGTCCTACAGTTAGGTCGACTATGATATCGATGTTTGGCAATGGAAAATCATCCTTGCGGCATGCTTTGTTTAAGTCTCAAAAATCATTGCATAGTCAAACCCGGCCATCTAGTTTAGACACTGGCACAATGTTGGATATCCATTCTGGGTAATCTATGGCTCTAATGAACCCCACATCTAACAATTTTTTGAGTTCTTCTTTGACCAAAAGTGCTATGTGAGGATGCATTTTTCTCAGCTTCTGCTTTACTGGTTTTACTCCTGGATCCAATGGCAAATGATGTAGAATTAGGTTTGGGTCTAAACCTGGCATGTCTACATATGACCAAGCAAAGATGCCTCTCTTCTTCTTAAAGAATGGTACAAATCTAGTTTTCTCTGGTGGTGTGAGAGATTTGGCAAAGTGGATAATCTTGGGCTGCTCTTCGGTTCCAATATTCACGGGCTCTGTCGGCTCTACCACAATTTGTGACCTTTCCTGGTACATATCACTAGGGAGAGTGTCAAGCATTCCATCGTCAGGTGCCACAATTGGGTTTTCACCGTCAGATGCATCCTTTCTTTTTACTATTTTATGATCTGACACTGCCGCAAGGTGGTTTTCATTGTCAAATCCATTTTTGATCTTGATATTTTTGCGATTGGAAGGCTTGGCACCCTCCCCGAAGTAAGCCACGGTATTCAGTTTGATAGCAAAACCAGCTTTATGATCTCCTTTTGGCAAGTGGTCCCTAAGTTCCATATAATCAATGTAAGCATCATCGTTCTGGAATATATCTAATTGGGGGGTTCCTTGGAGATCCCACTCAATAAGCTCAGGGTGTAAGAGGGGAAGGGAGTCGGATGAGAGACCTGATTCATTGATGGTGTGAATGGAAATGTTAGGAGCACTGGTGGGGGTAGAGTTCAGGGTGGTACTTTCTTCCAAGTTGTTTATCGCACTGGAATCTAAACTTTCCTCGAAAGCCATAATCTCCGGGATTGGCAAATCAGACTCCAGTGGTCTGTCCCGTTGCGTTTGTCCCTCATGGTAGGGGCTAAGAGTTTGGATGGTGTCAACCTCTTTGTCATCGTAGGAGTGCTCTGTTAGATCGTCCCACTCATACTCATTTGAATCATCTGAATCTGTGTCGCTGTCCACTTGGAGTGTTTGGATTGTCTCCACAAGGCAGGCATTTTCCTTGGCTTTACCCTTGCCTTTGTATCCTAGGCCACTTGTGTTTCTAGCCGAAGAGGATGAAGAAGGTTGTATAGGTTCAATGATTCCTTCTTTTCTGAGGCCTATGGGGCCTTGTCCTTTGTACCCCATCCTGTGCAAAATAGTCTCACCCCGCCCATAGAGTTCTGTAGGGAGTCTAGGCGGTTCTTGGGGTGTGTTTTCTTCTTCAGCATAAAGCCATTGCAGGAGATCTCGCTCCTCTATTTCATCAGATAAGGTCCCCCATTTTACCAAGGGATTTGCGGGAGCTACAGGAGGAGCAGATGGCTTTGGAAAATGTTTGGGTGGATGTTTGGGTTGGCCAAAAGAGCGAGGAGACAAAGGCATCTTGGCAAGGTCGAGGCTGTGCTCAATGGAGTATTCCCCCATGCCACTTTCTTTTATGGTAAGTTTCAGTGGTTTGGGTCTTGAGGAGGAAGCTTCAGTGGTATGGTCCTGTTGCGGGGTAGGAGAAATGTAGGCTCTGTTGTTGGGTATGACACATTCAGGTTTTGCACGGAAAGAATTACAGTGCTGGTAGGGGTCGGGGTCGCCTTGAATGGTGACCTACTTGCCATTGTGCGGGAACTTAATGCATTGATGATAGGTTGAGGGGACAGCCTTTATGGTGTGGATCCATGGTCTCCCTAGTAGAATATTATAATCAAGCTCCCGATCAAGGACTTGGCACACCACATCTTTAATTACCGGTCCCACTTGAATGGGTAGGACAACCGTTCCTTTTGTGGTTCTTTCTTCCTCGTCATATGCCTTAATGGTAATTTTCCTCCTTGGATCAACTGCTTGTTCGGAGAACCCCAGTGCAAGGACTAGCTTCAATGTGCAAATATTTAAACCGGCACCCCCATCAATGAGAACCCTCTTGATGCGGTGCTTGTGTATGAATGCGACAATGTGCAGAGGGGTGTTGTGGGGTTGAGATACATAAAGGTCATCTTGCTCAGTAAATGATATGGAATTGGAGGATGTCAGATTGCCTACCATGGTCTGGAACTTCTCTTGAGCCAGGTTAGTGGGGACAATGGTTTCCACTAAGGCTTTCTCAAGAATCTCCTTATGAGAAGGAGGTAGACGCAATAGCTCCAATATGGAAATGTGAGTCAGAGTTTTCTGTAACTGGTCGATGACATTATACTGATGGAAGGTGGATGGAGATGGTGATGACCTTGGAGGAACGGTATTGAGCATGACTTTACCACTGCGGGTAATTATACTACAACCAGTTCGGTTAGGTCCTGGTTGTTGGTTGGGTGAGATGACATTGACCTGCGGAATATGTTCAAAAATGCAGTTTATGGTGTAGTCAAATGGAACACTTGCATAGTTAGCATTACTCGTCCCGCTGTTCTGATTTGGCCAGTTGCGATTATTGTTGTTGTCATTGCCGTTGTTGCCGTTGTTGTTGTGGCCATGGTTATTGTTGTTGTGGTTGTTATATGGCCTGTTATGATTTAGAAGTGGATCCCTATAGGCCACATGAGTTTCATTGGAGCTATGCTGTTGTGTCCCTCCCTGATTCTGATCCAGTATATCCTGTATGACATTTTTGAGGCGGATGCAGTTGTTAGTTGTATGCCCCCTTCCTTGATGATATTCACAATAGTCTGTGTCCTTCTAGTAGGGAGGTTTGACTATAGGCTCGTAATCACTTGTTGGCGGTAGAGAAATTTCGTTGTTAGCCAACAACTTCCTTAGTGCAGATTCTTGAGAGTCACCTAACGGTGTGAATTTTCTCCTTGGGTTTGAATTGAACCAAGGTCTAGGCTCCCGAGAGGGTGGTTTGTTGAGTGCACCATTGTTTGTTTCTCCCTTAAGAGTGAATATGGGTTGTTGTTTAGGAGCTGCCGCCTTGGCGTCAACTACCCCATCGTTGACCACATTCTTGTTCTTGGTCCAAAACTTTGATTTATCTATTGTGTAATTGGAATTAGGCATGTCCTTGTATAGCTTGATAGCTCCTTTAGTGATCATAGCCTTTTTGATGAATAAGCCCATTTTGATGACTTTTGAGAATGATGTAGGGCATTGTATCTGAATTTGATAGCTAAGATCAGTATTCAAATTGTGGACAAACATTTCCAATAGTTGCTTCTTAGGTATATCATAAGAACACTTACTAGCTAGCTGTCTCCATCGTTGTAAGAAGGTGGCGAATGACTCACCACTCTTTTGTTTGGTGTTGCATTGATCTAGCATTGATACCTCGTGTTCTATGTTGTAAGAGAAGTGCGTTATAAATTTATTGACAAGTTCATCAAAAGTTTTGATTCCTGGTGGGAGGCGCGAGAACCACTCCATAACTTGACCACCTAAAGATCTTGGGAACAGTCTCATCAAGTAGGTCTCATTGTGAGCTACTTCTAAACATGCGGCATTGAATTCCTGGATATGATCTCTAGGGTCCCCCTTCCCTTTGTATTTGTTGAACTTTGGGACTCTGAACTGAAAGGGGAAGGGTTTCATGACCAAACTTTTGTCAAAAGGATACAGAGCTATATCTTCCAAAGAGTAGTGCTTGGAACTTGTACTGGTCTTAAGGTTGGATATTTCTTGCTTTAGACTTTCGATTTGTTGTCTCACGTCCTCCATAGGAGCATTTTGATCTATGGGATTCTTTCCTCTATCGTTTGCATGCAGGATTATGTCATTCATGCCTCTCTCATGATCATCACATCTCCGCTCATGATCATTGTCTACATTTTCCATGATGGAGCTTATGTCAAAGTCTGCGAGGAGTTTGACTCCGAGATTAGCAAGATGATGGAAGTATTTATGGGGGTCTTCAAGGAACACCCTCTCTACCAGGCGTTGGAATTTTCTATCTTGGATGTGCGCTACTAATTCTTCATGAGAAATTTCTTCGTCACCACCACGTGGTGGGGCGAGGTGATCAGATGAGTCAGCCATTTCAATTTGCTTGTTGTACTGGGATCGAGTAAGAACCATGCAAGGGGAGGTGGGATGAAATGGACCAAGATTAGAAATTTTGGCGAGGTGCTAACTGAGACTGTTGTGAATGGGATACCTAGGACAAGATTTGGACAAAGGATTCTCTCGCTCAATGACTTCAAGTAAGACGGTTGATACAAGACGCTAGCCACTAGTAAGGGTAGTCGATACCAATCTTACTGTGTAGGGCTTAGTCGTTCAACAAGACTACTAGCAAAGGTACGGTGACCTACTAGGCTTACGTGAATTCACTAATGAAACGAAGGACCTATGTCGAACCGGTATGGGATAGATTGACTTTGGGACAAGAGGCGTTTGGACAGAAAGCGAATGGGATGATGGATGAAAGAGAGACTTGGGTGAAATGGATGAAGACTGACTGCAAGGTTGAATTTGATCTCAGAAAGTGAAACTAGGCTGAAATGGGTGCTCCAATCAAGTGAAAATATTCTCTCAAAAATAGGGCAAGTGCTCACTGTCGCATATGCGCCGAAACAAATGCACAGTAGAAAAGGACAAATGCGCCGTAAGTCTCAGTATATGCGCAGCTCTGGTGATGTATAAATGCGCAGCAACAGTAAGTATACACGCAGCAACAGTGTATATGCGCAACAAGTCGTTACAAAAGCGCAACAAGTCGCTACAAATGCGCAGCAGAAAGGAGTATATGCGCAGCTCTGATATTTTTGGCAAAATTTTTGGATTTTTCTTCTGTTTTTGGTATTTTTTGGCTGGAAAAAGTCTTCCTGATCTGATATTATGAATTAACAGCAAGAAAACACAGTAAGCACAAAGAATATTTTGTAGTTTTTCATTGTTTTTGTAGTTTTTTTGACTCTATTTTGGACTAAACTGAACAAAAGCAAGCACAAAAATCCTAGGCGAGAAATGGATTATAAGGGATTTGAGCCACTAGAACAAGAGGTATTTAATGCGGGCAACCGTTCAAGTGGTTACACGTGCGGCGGCACTACTCTCCGTTATGGAGTCTCCCAGCCTCAAAGGGTTGCGCCTGAGAGGGTTTTGGGGGAGGTTGGCCGTCGGTGTAACATAACAACACTTGTTGCAGGAAGTTTTCACCTCAAGCACAATTTATTTTAAGTGGCTTGGTAGGGCTTGGCGTTAGCCTGTTACCACTCAGGGTCGTTCCCACTTGGACAAGCGTGCATCCAAGGGCATGCCCCTCCTAAAGGTTAAACGAATAGAATGACAAGTCTGGCACTCTGATCACCCAGAAGAGGGGAGAGCATAAACCTATTGTCATTCGTCAAGCACAGAATACACTGATTAATCCAACCTAGTTAAAAGTGAAAAACTAAATGGGCTAATCTACTCAAACACAAAACTTTGAAGTGATTTTAGCAAGATAGCATTGGTTGAGTTTTAACCCCAGAAAGCAGTGGTGAGTTCAGTTTTAAACCGCGTAGCACAAGATAGTTAACTTTGAAGTTTTGGTCTCACGACATAGCAATAGTTCATTTTAACCTCAAGATCAATGGTGAGTTCAGTTTTAAACTGCGTAGCACGAGATAGTTAACTTTGAAGTTTTGGTCTCAGGACATAGCAATAGTTTATTTTAACCTCAAGATTAATGGTGAGTTCAGTTTTAAACTTAGATAGCAATAACTTGGAAGGTGTTGCAATGCAAGCAAGAAATAATCCAGTTACTTTCTCCCTAATTAGAGCTAGATGAGGATTTGAATGAACATCAATTTTACTATCTCTTAGAAAGTGAAATGTGAACTATTTAGATGCAACTACATGGAACTAAACTCGAACCTATCCTGCAAAACAGCTCCAGCAAACCCTGCAGAAAGGTTAGCGTTAGCAAATTCCCCTAGAAAAGTACTAAAATCCCAGTCTATTACGGAAGCGCAGCTTCAGTGATTAGATGCGTAGAAATAATCAACAGAAGCGCAGCAACTATGAATGCGCCGTAATATTACACGTATGTGCTGTGAAAAAGAATGAATGCGCAGTAATAATGAATGCGCAGTAACAGTCTTCAAAAGTGCAGCATAAATGAATATATGTGCAATAATGACAGAAGTGCCGTAACAGTGCGCAAAAGCGCAGTAAGAATACACAGAAGTGCAGAAATAATAAAAGCACTGCAGAAAAGGATATATGCGCCATAGAAATGTTCAAATGCGCCGAAATAACCTGTGCGTGTCTGTGCGTGACCAGTACGGAACCTGCCTTCAAAAAAGCTCAGATTTTGATGAGATAAAGGGGCAAAGGCCCCACGGTGGGCGCCAAAAATGTAAGGGTAAAACGTGGATCAATTAAATAAATAATGTAAGACCCAAACATCAACAGAATAGAAGATAACAAGAAAGATTGAAAGTAAATGGCAATGAATAACACAAAGCAAACCTTCCCTGAAATCGATGCTTCTGTTGTTTGCCTATTACAACCGTCCTTTTGCAAATGAAGTGAGCCCTCAGAGAGTGCACTCTTTTAGCTGTTTGTAGGAAGTCGATGGTAAATGGCTATGGTGATATGCAATGAAGATGAACTCCAAGGCAAGTATGTGATCTCAAGCTTGTGGATGGTAAAAGGGTGCCAAAGGCGCGCTGGTGATATTTCTGCAGAGTAACGATGTCAAAAGCCTGGATGATTAGAATGGAAGAATGAGGTTTCATTTATAGACTTGGAAGAATAAGAATCAACAGTTGAGAGAAGATATGAAGATCAATGGCTGAGAATGGTTGAGGAATGTGCAACCAGTAGAAATGTGACAAGTGTCCCAGCTCCATCATGAAAGAGGGGATGTGACAAAATTGATTGGAGAGTTAACTCCATTGACTGAACAGTTAACAGACTTGATTGATCAGTTAGAAGAGTGGATTATGGAACTGACTGAATTGATTGAGGGATTGACTCAATTGACAGGTTAGTTAACACTTTTGATTGATTAGTTAACTAACCTCTGATTTGAGAAGAAATAGGCCATGTGGGTGAGGGAAAATAAGATAATTAAATATTAAATATATTTAATTACATGTGCAACCTGATGAGGTGGACAAGGTGAGGTGTAAAAGTGAGGTGGATTTTTAGAATTTAGAACTTAGGATAGAGGAATTTGGATTAATTTAAATAATTTATGATTATTTAATTGTGTAGGACATTTAGAAGAATTTTAATTAAATAAATTGAATTTATTTAATTGTGGATTAGTGAATCGATTAAATAAATTTAGAATATTTATTTAATTGATAGAAGAATGGAATAAATATTTAGAATATTTATTTAGGATGAATCATGTCATTTTTAGGCGTATACAATACCAAATTGGATATTTTCTTTTGCGACAAAGATTTGGGTCATAAAGGACCAATTGATTGCACATACAAAACCACGTTTCTCTCTCACCATCTGTCCATCACATAGGCAAATGCCCTTGTTTTTCATATGCCACCTTGACCATATTGAAGTCAACATTAAGTACCTAATGCATTGGTAGAAGGTCATTTACAAGCCACCACCAAAGCAGAGTCCTTTTAGTTACACCATTCAAGGCATAGATGTTGACAAAGTTGAAAGTTTAGTTATCAATATTAAGAAGGACCCATGAGGCTCAATTAGTAGGGCCACAACCGTGGGCAACATAATCAGGTTGCCACTTGGCATCAATGAATGTTACCTCATCATCTCGACCTCATTCATGATTACCTCTAAAACAATACTATTTAGCCGTATGATAGACACATGATTGAAAGCAAAAAGTCGACAACCTTAATCTCTTGAAGGCAAAGAATGTCTAGAAAATAAAATCTTTGTCAAAAATCCTACACCATGAATTTGTAGTATGGGTCCATTAGACCCTTTACATTCCATGAGATACAATTTATGGGTCAAGAGGGTCTAGGGACATTTCCTCGGAGTCCAACCCTTGCAATGCATAAAATCTATTTTGCTCATAACTATTTTAGAATTGAGGAGAGAAGGCACCAAATTGCATTGCATTTGTCTCTTCTCAGGACATATTCTCCTTCTTCGACTTCCTAGGGATGGATATGAAATTGTTTTCCTCCTTCTAGTTATGGCATAATTAGAATTCCTAAAATCAACAAGGAAAGAACCCTCGTTGGAAGAGGAGTTCTTGAAAATCACCAAAGGGTTGAGTAAGAACTGGTTCTAATTCAAATTCTTTGCTTTGCTTTGTCACTCGCTTATGGTTGAGAGGACCTTATGGACTTTGTTGCTTTGTTGTTGGCTTAAGGCAATGAGGGGCTTGTAATTTTGGTCTTGACGACCACACCATTGCCGGGTCTAGCGTTGGATTGAAATTTTTTTTGAGCCCCATTACACTTGTTTTTATGGTTTCAAACATTAGTCCACCCATCTTTAGTTTTTCTTGCCTTGACAATTAGCTTGGAGATTGGTTTGAGCATGTATGTAGCTAGATGATAGTCTCTAATTTTGTGGTTAGAGGCTTGACAATGAAAGCAAGTGTTGCGTAGGTTGGTATGAATAATATGTTGTGTATGGCGCACATCACCTTTTTGTATATAAACAATTTCTTTGAAATCCTAAGCGAGGTCAATTTCTACATTGACCCTACATTATGGCTTGGCTGAGTAGAAACTTTCAAGTTCAACACAACCCTCCCAAGAAACAATGTGATGAAGGAAGGTCCAACATGACAGGGATAACCAAGGAAATTCAAACTAGAGGCACCTTAAGGGCCTATTGATTGGACACTACAAAATCCCCAATTTAGGGAGAAAATACAAGTAACGAGCTACACTAATAGTAGGGCCCATGGCAAAGGACTGCATCCACATGATTGGCTTTTCCAAAGTAGAAGAAAAAGAAGCCTTTGGTTAAATTCTAGATGGCATCTAGCTTAACCCCATGGGAATTGACACAATGTTTATACATTTGTGGAGCATGCTTTTAGATGACATGCAACTAACAAAATAACCAATGAGCGTATATTGTTCAAGCCATTTATGTTCTTAAAATCAATCACCAAAAGAACATCTAGTGGTTTAGAAGAAGACATACCTCTTAAAATATTTTGGAAACAAATTTACAAGGTTTCTTTGGTGGCACCATTGCTCACTCCAATTCCTAACACTTATAGGCCATTAAAAAGACTACCCAAAGGACAAAAAAACCTAAAAACTACTATACTAAATGCAAGTAAGATTAGAAAATTCCATTACCCTATTGCAAAATATTATATTAAAAAAAAACACAAACATACTAACCAAAACCAAACATCTCCTTCTCAAAACCTTAACCGTCTATGTCATTCTCACTGTTACACATATGTATATATCGGGACCTACCTGCAAATACATAACTAGGTATAACATGGGCAATGGATCCCATATTGAATGCCCTTTAAGCCGTCCTACCAATAGAACCATTCCACCTCCTTCGATTGTCAAACGCTATAATTACTAATTGGTTCAAGAATAGGCAACAAGCAAAGTCTGCTCATATAGATTCCACGAAATTGGAAGTTTGATCCGAAGAACAAACTGTTGGGTTGTCTTTAATTCTCATTATCTCAAATCGGTAGGTGCATTAGGATCTAAATCTCTTTTAGAATCTGGAAGGGTCGGTCAGTCGTTCCTTTTGTCAATTGGGTATTCTCAGATCTTGTGGAGGCATCAGAAGCAGTTTCGGGTACTTACTTCAGGTAATAATTTTAATTCCGTTCCTTGTTCACGATTTGTTTCAGTTTCTGCATTTTTGATGGTTTAGAAGCTCGTCTTAAATTTCATATAGCGCTATCGTTCAGCCTTTAAATCTATTAAGGTTAATGATTCTGTATTGCATTGCTCTGATCTGGGTGCCCTGTAGAGCTGATGTTCTTTGAGTTAAGAAAGGTATTTTATTGTATTGTTACAGGTTGGGAGGGGTTTGATCTGTATTGATTTAATAGGTGAGTGGTTGATCCAGATTTTTTGTGGTCATGTCTGGGGGTATGGTTTTTCATCTTGGTTGAATAATATTTGCCAAAATTGAATCTTGGTTATGTTGGATTTCAAAAAACCAACTGATTTTGCTTTTATGTTTTACACATTTTACACGATAAATATATGCCATTCTGAGCTGGTTTTCCCATTGCATTTTTCTCTACAGTTGATAAACAACTTTGTTTAATCTGCTGCTTTGTTTGTTGATTTGAATTCCTAGTATTTGTCTGTTAGTGGCAGAAATAGGTTATTGATTTTACTAAAATACCAAAGCCCAGTTATTGTTTCTTTCAGATTCTGCTTCTCTTGCATGTGTAATGCACGCTGTGAAGCTTTGTCTGATTTAATATACTTTCCCCAGCTGATGGCATTCCTGTATTCTACTTCTTTTTACATGTTGTAATATATGCTGTGAAGAATGACCTGACCAAGTATATGTTCCCTTTGGGCTGAATATTATTTGCAGTAATATGGTTGCTTTGGGTTCTGCCATGGATGGATCCAAGCCAGTTGAGGTTGAGCAAGATCAGAGAAAACCTTTTCCAGTGTCAAGGGTGAGGAGACCAGAGAGACCTTCAAGAGATGAATTAAATGGCCAAATTGCAAAGATTTATGAGGACATCAATGGATTGCAAGGCAGAATCGAGGAAATTAACTCTGTAGTGGATGGCAGACACCAGGGCAAGAACTCTCTGTCTGCACAGATTATTGATGCAAGGAAGCGGCTTTCAGAACTCAGCATGCAATTCAAGACTGTATTGGAGGAGAAGAAGAACATCAAGGAGGAGCTTGAAATGGCAGACAAGGCTCGAGAGCAGATGCGGCAAGAGGCGAGGTTGCTCAGGGATAAGCTTCCCTATGTCAGGGTGGAGGAAATTGATGAAGAGATAAGAAGGATTGAGTATAGAATAGGTCATACTTCTTTGAGCATTCAGGAGGAACAGAGACTTGTAAGTCAGGTAAGTAATCTCAGGAAGTCCAGGGATTTTGTCCATGATTATACTGCAAAAACAGAGAAATTCTCAACAGATGAGAGTTCTCGATCTGCATTGTTTCAAACAATCAAGGAGAAGGATCAAATGCTTGATGAAATTAGGAAACAGCAAGAAGACGAAAGGAAAAAGATTACTTCTTTGAAAGATAAAGAAAGCTCACAGCTTTCTGATATTCCAGCTCTTGTTGAAGAAAGACGTGTTGCCTTAGAAAAGGTCAAAAGTCTAAGGGATGACATTATTGAACTGAGGAAAAATTTTCAACTCAAAGAACATGAGTTCTGGATGAAGGATAAGGAATGGAGGCAACAACAGGCAATAGATAGAAAACTGAAATTTGAGAAAAGGGAAACAGAAAGGAAGGAAAGAGCAGAGATTTGGAAACAGAAGCAGCTGGAGAATTATGTGCCTCCTTATACAGATGAGTTAATAATATGTGACCAGCTTTTGCCATATTTGCAGAAGTTTGTTCCCTTAGAGAAGGGAGCTCCCTCTGCACCCCAGCAGGCAGGGACTGTTCCTCCTAAAGGTTTTGAAGATTTGCAGGAGATTAAAAAAAACCGGTCAGGCGAAGATTTTGGAGACTGCTGGTTTGCTGGCAATGGACCTAGAGGGAAGCCTAAGAAAGCTAAAGGTTTGGCTAGTGGAAAATTAAAGGAGAGAGTATCATTGTCTTTTGACGTGTTATCTTCATTTCAGAAAGTTGGTCTCAGAGCTCCCTTGACCATAGGGGATGCACATGGGAGTTTGGCTGAGTTGAAGGCAAAGAAAGAACAATATTTAAAGCTTCAATCCGAGGCTGGTGATCCAAGAGAAAATGATGTTAGTGATTTGCAGCAGGAAATTACAGATATAGCAACATTGGAAGAGGCTGGAACAAGTAGTAGCGGCGATCAACAAAAAGAAAACAATGATAATGACTTTTCTCTGGATAAAAATACAGCTGAAGGAGATGATGCTTTAGCTCACGATAATATTGTTGCTTCTGATGATGTAAATGGTGTATCAGATGAGGCAGAAATTGTTTCCAATGGAGATGCCAATGGTATAGAATCTATAGATCATTAGGATATGGATATGCTTTTGTGAAGTCCATTTATGGGGACTCTTGAGAACATTTAGGCCCTTTCATGGGATGGCAATATTTGACATTTTGCATTATACTTTTCTTTCTGATCAGGGCCCTGGTAATTGGAACCATGATTGATTTTGTAGTAAACTAAAGTACCATTGTATAATATAATTTATATTTTCTTTGAATTCGATACTGGATGGCAAGTAGCCATCAGTGCGGGAAGTTGAAAAAGAGAGAATATTGAAAAAAAGGGAATAAATGATCAAAACTTTATTAGAAGTAATATTCAGTGTCATTTTCATGATTTTTTAAGGGTTATGTGCATTTCCTCTCACTGAAGGAAATAATTATGGGCTTGGACATAGATATTCTCTTTCTATGAATTAAATAAGTTTACTTGTAGCCATCTTTTGCATTTCCTTGAAGTCACATGTTTTGGAACTTCAAATTTATTTGATTCTGCAGGCTTTAAAATATTAAAATTTTAAATAACAAAAGAAGACTGTGATTGTGAAGCCTATCAAGGGCAATGCTACAACTGTGATTAATAGGTTGGACTATGATGTCAAAATGGAAAACCACATGGTAGGGTAAAGAAGACTTGACTACAATCTAGTGTCTTTGCTAACAAAGAGAGTCGCTAGGGCCATTAAGATTTCATCCTTGGATGACATGGTCGAGAAAAGGTTGATTCCTCACACAGAGGTTACTCCTAGCATATCCATAAATATCCACAAAGGGTGTCCATAATACCAATTGTTGACACCAAAGTTAAAGCCCCTTTAGGAAATACAGCCTTTATTTGTAATGCAACCCATTTTGTGGATTCTATAAAGAGCAAAGCGTGGAAGGCGATGATTTGCCAGTTAGCTTTTGTTGATTATTATTAGTATCCCAGCTTTAGTGACTGATTATCCTAGCAATCACCCACACATTCGTAACATGAACCAGGTCCAAAAACGTGGAGGGGGACGAGTTGCCAGTTAGCTTTTGTTGATCATTATTAGTATCCCAGCTAATAGCGATTGATTATCCTAGCATTCACCCACACATTCATAACATGAACCAGGTCCTTCTTCGCTTTGTAATGGAAGTGTGCGTAAAAGATTAAGTTATTACTCATTATGATTAAACTGTATGTTCAGTTACAAAGAGAACATACAAGCCTTACAAAGAAAATACCATGTTAAAAGTCAAGACTCAGCGCAATAACAATGGGCTTTAGCCTTTTTATATGATATTTGCACTTGTCAAGATCATATCATAATTCTGGATCATTCCAGCAACAACTCGCTAAGATTTCTCTGTCCATGCCTTCTGATGAGGGTGCTACACACACATATGATGGTAGTTGTCCTTTTGCCCTTGGTCTTCTTTTAAAGCATGACACATGGTTACAAGGTGCTACTTGGTGCATACAATTGACAAGTATCTCATGCATATGACCAAGTGTCCCCTCTTCACTTCTTGACTTTTGTACACGGACTACTCTCTGCCTCTTCTTCTTAAAGTATCCTTTTGCACTTTGCTTCTAGGCATTTTAGCCCTCGCAGGCACTACGACGCTCCTCTAATATTGCCTTACTTAGGTGTTTCAACTTTCACACTATCCAAATTGGTACTAACATCCTCTTGATGCTATTCAATTCCCTGACCTTGGCATTTTTTCTGAGGCCAAAAGTTTTGGAGTCTTGTCAAATAAGCCCCCCTGGTGTGTTTGACCCATTTGTTTCAACCTTAGGTGGTTTGCTTCGAGAGATTTTGCGTTTCTTTAATATCTCTCTCTATTTTATCTTTAAAATCTCCAAGGTCGTTGCTCACCATCTTAAGGACCTTGTTCTCATTTTGTAGTGCCCAGCATTTGCACTATATTTCCTTGAAGACTTGCTGGATTCTCACACTAATAGTCTCAATTTCTCACCCCATCTTTCTCCTTCTCGCCTAGGGTTCCATAAATGCTTTTACTGCGAGGGAGAAATGCAGTTGTTTCAATGGGTCTATTTCCTCTTCAAATCGCTTCTCTGCCTCCTTGGTGCCAGATGCTCCTCATTTATGTGTTTTTTAATTATTCAGCTTGGAGCTGCAAGTTCAAGGCATATATCTTCAGTTCCGTAGAGAAATTTCAGTTGCCCAAAGTCCTCACTTGTTCTTTCTTAATTGTGATTTCCTCTTTGCTTCGGCCTAGTGTCAGGGCCGTAGTTAGATTTTATAACAATGCTCACAGTGTTCCTTTGGGCTTTAGTCCTTCAAAGTGCATGAAGATTGAAAGATCAGGCCTTACATTTTCAATTAGCAAAATGGTGACATGGACAGCCTTTGGTTTTCCTTGATCAGGATGTCTTTTTCTATTGGGTCATATCCTAGCATCTGGTACACATTTTCTTTTGTGCCTTGAACAATTAGCATCACCGTTTGCTTATCAGAGAGTTGGCTTGTGGCTCCTTTCATTTTGCTAACCTCTTGTTACAATCCTCCTCGAGGGGTTAAGGCAAGGGTAAAGCATATGCCACTTGATGAAATGTCAAAATATCTCCTCTTGATGCTTGCTAATTGTTCGTCAAGGATCTCAGTTGCTTTAGTGTCAGTGGAGGAACTGAGGAATGACACAATCAAGGTTAAGGCAGAATGGCCCCCCCACGCTATGCAATTGAGGGAGGAAAGAAACCGTGGTTTCTCTTAGTGGGAAGTCTGTAATTTGGGTGCCGAGACTCAACAGGAGGAGGCCTCGACCCATCAAAATGTTAGGATTGTTTCCCACTTCAGCCTCCTGAAATGCTACAAAATTGAATTCACCTAGCCCCCAATGAATTCAATGTCTTCAAGGCCCTCTAAGGCATCCTTAGTGTCTTCAAATACAATGCATTGGGCTGATAGTTTATGACTATGAACCTTCTCGGATAGGCCTCTGGGTCCTCCTCTTCTTTTTGTGCCAGTTTTTTTAGGGGATTTGCGCTCATCTAAATCATTAGTTTCATTTGTTTCTACTTCTCTTGAAATAAGCACCTTTTTCAGATGCATGATGTTTCCTTGAACCAGCAGGGTCTGTGCTATATAGCAGAGTTTCTTTTGTTTTGGCACTCAATACAGTGACATGCTGCTTTCTCAATCTTTGTTCTTTTGTTGACTAGCATAGCAGGTTCTCCGGTGCTTCTTCATTACCACTCTTTTGTAGCTTTGCCATTGTGGGTGTAGACTCTCCATGCTTCAAAAATCTTGAGTGAAGCTTTCATCATTTCTCTGTCGACAGGTCCATCTTGTAAGTCTGCATCAACCTCAGATAAAAAAGCTACGCTCCATTTCTTAGCACTTTTTCCTAGTTACAACCCATATGCACTTTGTTGGGCCCTGCAAGAAAATACACACTAGGAAAATAATTATCCACCTCTTGCAGATGGATGCACCAATTCTCTCCTATGTGCCTCACAAAGCTCTCATACAGCTTACATGCTTGCACGGCAAGGGGATAGATAGTCTTGTCATCGTAGCAGTTCTGCCTTGATGCATGTGTCAAGTTTTTGAAAATCAATCAGAAAAGAAAAGTAACAGCTGCAGATAATGTCACTTATGTTATTTGGCATTTGGGCTTCTTGTTCAAGCCATTCTTGTTGAGTTTGTAATACATAATACCCTTGAGTGGTCATGGTAACACATTCTTTTGCATCCAATTGACAAAATATTCCTTGATTTAGTATTCTAGGGAGGTAGCATATATGTGCAATAGGATAATGTTTGATGTGATGTTGATGACCTTGAAGGCCTTGAGAAGGCACTAAGCTTGCCATATTGCGAAGGAGATAGTGGCAAGTGAAGGCAAGGCAATACTCGTCTAGAGTTTCCCAACATAGGGTTTCTCTAGGATAATCCTTTGTGCTGTCTTTCTTTTTATGTGTGTTGATTCATTTGCTTGCTTACTTCTATTCCGTGCAATTACTTCATTATCTCAAGCACTCAGAAAGTATAAAAATGATATGTTCAAGAATCGAGTTTTTTCATACTGCAAGTAGGAGTTGAATGCAATTCTTACATAAGTTCGAGAAACAGCATACTCTTAATTGCACTATTTGATCTTGCGGACTAGAGAAGAGTAACATGTTCATGTTGTGGTAATAACATACAAGGAGTATGAACATCATATGGAATAAATGTAGGCATTTATATAAGTGTGTGCATAATTACATATTAATATATGATGTAGAAGGAAGCTATAAAGCTGTGGAAAGCATCAAATTGCAACCTTATATTGTTGTTTCAATAGCATAGAACTTAGGAATGAACATAACGAAAATGAAATCTGTATTAGTGAACCATTCATTGGAAAATCTAGGTCAATTATGGGTCAATTCACTCTTGTGAAAGGAGAATCTATCTAATGTGACACACCCAAGAAACATATTTATATTTTTATGAGTAATACAAGATTTATATTTTTATAAGTAATATAAGATGTATAGTGTGTCAAGAAAATTTAAGCAATAATTACATCAAGTCTCAATTTATATAAGATGGTTAATGGTTAATTGCAGTCCCAATTTCCCCAACACCTACCTTGTTTCTCGGCATATAATAAGCATAAATATTTCATAGCTAATTCGCCAACATGAATCTTAAATCAAAAGAGACAAACTTAGTTGATCACATAAGTCGTTTTCAATGTCGATGCTTTAAAGAAATAATTAATTTTATGTTTTCAGAAGTTGTCTTTAATGCACGTGTCATTGGATTAGATGCATGAAAGAACAAGGAATAAAATTGAATGTGTCAAATAATATAGAGCACACAGCACAGGGATTACTTTAGAGAAACCTAATGTACGAAAACTCCAGATGAGTAAGGCCTTGCCTTCTCTTGCCTGTCTCCTCTGCACAAGAGCTTATTGCCTTCTTGACACCTCCAAAGATACCTACAATATGCTACAACATCCTCAAGCTTTCTACGCTCTACAACTTGTTCCCATACACTTTCTATTGCCCTTAGCGCTTCAAATCCTTAGATCACTCAGGAAGAGTCAATTTAACTTCACCCCAAAATGTAGAGAAGACCCCTAGAGTGCATACATAACTGAGCTTCGTCAAGAATGAATTGAATAGTCAACCCAAAATGCCAAAGAACAATACATGACAATCTCCATCTGTTAGTCTTGTTTTCAGATTGGTAAGGACAGAACTACCACATAGATCAAGGCACAACCACCTTAACACATCCACAATCACCACAACACGTCTGCAACCACCAAGACAATGATGTAACTACCTATTACATAAATACATAAATCACTCTACTGCAGCTGGCAATTTTTTCACCGCACAGACTATTCTCCATGTTCTACTCTCTTTTCAAGAACTGCCTTCTACTGTATATGATTCCAAGGTGTATGAATATCTTATGCCCACTTGCGAACTTTGTAAACCCTTATACCAAACTTGAGTAAGAATGGTGGCTTAATAAGCTAAACTTACTAACTTTTCATGACATAATTGGGATCATACCCTCCCAACTAGCATGATTTTGGTCCCCAAAAGCTTATGAACTCATGAGATTAACGAACAATTCCCCAACTTTCTCCCAAAGTTCACAAGCAACGATAGGGGTCAAAGATCCTACCTTTTCAAAAAAACCTTAGTAAATGTTAGCTGGCAGTTTTGAAAAATGGAATTTAATATAGTCTGTGAAATTAAATTGCTTAAAGAGAATTTTCAAAGCGTTCAAATGAAGTTACCTAATGACAGAGAACCCCAATTTTGTTAAACCATAAATGGCAGATTAAAAACTAAATGCAAATAAATAAATCAATTACACATACATGCAAGACAAAACACGATTTTACACGATTTTAAAGTGGTTCACCATGAAGGCTACATCCACAAACAGCAGGGGATTTCTCTATTTTATTCAACTCAGAATTACACTATTCCAGTATATCTACAGCTATATACTCATCCTACAGCAATATACACTCACTTCCCTCAATGACTAACAATAGCCAATTCAAAATAACCTCCGAAAGACACTATTTTTAACCCCATCGTGGGAAATGCCAGAAATTAAAGAGAGCAGTGAAGAAGCGTTACATCAACGATAAGGATTGGACTGCAATAAATTAGGCGTTACACCAACAAATTTAACTACTCTAAGAAATTTAATTGCTTCCCAAAGATTTTCAAAGTGTTCAAATAAAAATAAAACGGTAATTCCTTCTATCAAGAGATTTTGTTGGAGATGCAAAAATTTGTTGGAGATGCAAAAATGAAATTATATATCCATGGCCGACATGATTCTACAAAAAAAGAGCAGTAACAGGTTGCGGTGAAAATGATAAAAGTCCAGATTTACTACATTCTATGAAGAATTATAAAGAATTATTTTACTAACACTGAGCGACAAAAGTCCAAAATATGACAGCAAACAATTCTATTCCCCTGATTGTCCAAGACAAATAACAAATAGCCCAAATGTAATGGACTATCCAGAAAAATCACTAGCAAACATAGTTATGGAGTCCTTTATTCAAATTCATGTGTGACAATTAAAATAATGACAGTTCAAGTTACTTTCTAAGCATAAATTAAAATAAGATTCAACATAAATCACACTATTCTCCTGTCAGCCACATAGAAAAGACCAAGAGAATAAAACCCCTGCAGAATTAAACCATCCGAAATTGAATTCGAGCTTGGACAATGAATAAATGAAACAGAAGACTGAAGACACAGATGGTAGTGGGGCTCAGACAGATTAAAAGTTCCATACGGTTGACACTCAGAGTCTCAGAGTCAGCAGATCTTTTTTGAGCTCGTATTCGGCAGACCTCTTTTGAGCTCAAACTCAGCAAACCATTTTTAAGTTCAGACTTCGCAGAACTCAGAAAATTTAAAAACATAATACATAGAAAAAACTTTCAGTAGAACTGTGAAATTTTCCAGACTCCTCCAGAATCACCCCAACTCGCAAGCCAAGCCAAAATGACTCATTTTGGTCGATTCATTTTCAGAGACTCTTTGAGTCGCAATAATATGATTAAATTGACTAGAATAATCACAAATGTGGATAACATGATAGTGATTTTTATCTGGTACGCCTTAATGGTCAAATGCTAATGTTGCTTATTAGAATAACTAAGTTCTGTTGTTGTTATATGGAGCTTAATTAGACTTGAAGGTTAAATTTTCCTCACTTATTCCCTCGGTGGGGGCCGAGGGCAGAGCCCACGGTGGGAGTCTGGGGGCAATGCCCCTAGCGAGGATTGCTGAAAGCAACGCCCTCAAAGCAAAAATTGCCTATTATTTTATAAAGGCATCAGACAGTTATTTTTTCTATTGGCCGCCATAATAAAAACCCTATTTTTGTAACCGACATAAGTCTTCATAAAAAAGGCTAAGGGTTAGGGTTTCCGTTGCTGTGTAATCGGTTCTATTTGCTGGATAATAATATTGGACTCTTTGTTGGTGGATGTAGCCCGAGTTTGGGTGAACCACGTTAGAATTGTCTCTCATTGTTTTATTTTTGTGTATTTTTCATTTCTTGTTTAATCTTTATTTGCATTTAATTAAATATCTTCTGCATGCTATTCCTAACAAATTCATAGAAGGGAAAAATTCCTCAAGTGACCCTAATGACCCTACGATTACAACTTCTTATCACTTAATGTATGTTGGAATTTACGAGATTGGATTTTCTCCAGATAAATATGGTGTCTCATAGATGTACTCTATAAAGTTATACAAATCCTCTTCTTCAGGTTTTATTTCCAACCCAATTGAACATTGACTCAAACTATACAATAAAACCAATAAAACCAGGTTTCTTGCATTTAAGGAGTACACTAATGAACCAGTTTGTAAGATATCGGACACCATGGTAATTCTCTAGAAAGATGAAATAAACGCTAATCTTTAAATAGAACCAACATGGTCGCCTCAGAGAGAGGAGATTTTTTTTTTGTAATTGTAGAAACTGTCGCGTCATCCTTTAAACTACAACAAGGGGATCCAAACCCTTATCAACAAATTCTTGAAAAAACAAAACATAAGATCTTCTTTTGGGAACGACTGAACTACATGAGTGAGGAAACAAAAAAATAACTTAAGAAATTTGTAATGTCCCCTTTTAGGATATTTTTAATTTCTTTACTTGCGTACAATAAAATCATTAGAAAGGGACATTAGAGATATTAAAGATCAATAAATTAAGATAATATTCAGTTCCTAACATCATTCATATTAAACTCGTCTATAATAGCATAATTAATAATGAGAACAATACTACATAACATAAACAATAAGATCAAATCATCATAGCATAATCCACATTCAGTTCAATTCATAACACAATTAAAGTATTGAGTATGTTCAAGTCTTACCCTTACTTCCTTCCTATTCCTCAACCTTGGATGAGGAATTACTTGTCTAGGGCGCGATGAAACCAACTCAACGGTTGGAATTACTCCGCCTCTCCCTAACAAAACTAGGCCTATCCTTGGTTGCAGGCAATAGAAATAACTAAGTATTAACTTGAACATCCTTCAATATACTTCAACATACGAAATGATCACATTTATTCATAGCACATTCTGTATTGGCTATGTTCAAGTCCCAATCTTTATTTTCTTTCTAATCCTCAACCATGGATAGGGAATTATTTGTCTAGGGCGCGCTAAACCTTCTCCAATGTAATTGGGATGGTATTACTCTGCCTCTCCCTAACAAAACCTTGTCTAGGGCATGCTAAACCATCTCCAATCTCATTGGGATGGAATTACTCTACCTCTCCCTAACAAAACTACGCCACTCACTTACACATTGGAGGCAATAGAAGTAAATAGGCACTGAGTTTGAACATACCATTACTTAATGTGTTGTGAATGTGATTTATTGATGTTTTCCTTTTTATATTTCATCACATGGCATTCATCATAATAGACATAGGGTTAGATTCATCATACTAAGTATATAATTCTTGCCTTTGTGTCCTTAAAGATATAAGGATTGTCTTCCTTTAGTGTTGACTGCAGTAGCATAGATTTAGATCAGAAAATATATATATTCCCTTTAAATATATATTTCTTCTTAACTCAGAAAAATCTCTTTCTATATTTTCTTCTTGATATCTTCCTTGCTATACTCAAAAAAATATGTTATTCTTTTCTCTTGATAAAAATTAGAATATATATATATATATATATATATATATATATATATATATATATATATATATATATATATATTCAAAATCAGATATCTTCCCCTGATACCTCATGCTCTCTTATCTCTCTCTCTCTCTCTATATATATATATATCTTTGTGATGAGAGGGTGATGTCTCTTCAAAGATTCATATCCCTTAATATATGTGGCTGCCTCTTCAAAGACTAATCACAACGTCTTAAGAAATATTTATCATAAACAAATAGATTACAATAGTCACTGCCCATATAATGATCACTGATCCCTTAATTGCTGTCTTTATATTACTAATCCAACCTTCACAAGACTGCCTCGCGTTAGATATGAATTGCTTTATTTTGTATTTTGATTAGTATATAGATTATATGAATCATTCCTATTGTTGATAACTGAGGGGGGGGGGGCGGGTGAATCAGTTATCTTAATTATTTCAGCTTTATGAACTTTCTTAATAATTAATGCAGCATCAATTCAAACAAGCAAACATAACCATGAAATGGAAATACACATGACACAATATTTTTGATGTGGAAACCCTGTTAAGGGAGAAAAACCACGGGGTGATTAACCCAAGAAAGTATTCTCTGTTAGAAGAATAGAAATACAAAATGACACTTGCCAATTAGGGCTCACGGCCCGAGCACACTGCTCACAAGAGACTCACTGCCTACAAGAGACTCACTGTCTACAAGATGTAAGAAGAATAACAAGATCCTTGAACTGATGAGAAGCATCCACATATGCTGAGGTTCAGTTCCGGTTTAGGCTCAATACACTAATCTGCTGCACTTCATCCTTCCTCATATGTGCTGCTGTCCTTTTACATACCGAACCTTCCTTACTGCTTTCACTCTGCTCTACTGCTTTTCTTCACACTGCACCACTTTCACACACACCTTCACATCTAAATCCATCTTGTATATATATCCGCACAAGTGATTTTAACACTTTTCTAGTCGGCATCCAGAATAGTCAATATTATCTCAAACTTTAGTCTGTCGGCTGAATCCTTGCTTCCCAAGTGAAGCGGATCAAAAGGAAACTTATAGAAGTCATCTAATAAGTCGGCCAATCATGAAATATACCTTAGGAATCTTTATCACCATCAACAACTCATCCGGAATAACTTCTGATGCTCTGCGTATCAGTTCTTCCTCTGTCTATTCTATCAAACCGGACCCTAATACTTGAATATTTATATCTCTTTACTCTTTCATCACCGGAGGCTCAATTCCTGGAATCTATCAGTCAAGGTACTCCTCTTGACTTCCCCAAGTCCGCACTTTCCAAAGATACTTCCTATGAGAGATCCGGACCTGACTGTCGAACCTTTCCACATACTCTGTTCTTGCTTATCGGACCACAACATTCTTCAATCTGACTTCCGGTATAGACACACCATGTCCTGCGGATGTGTGGGATGAACTTTGTTGCCATCAATGACAACATTCATGAATCCATATAGTGTCTCTTGCCAACACTTATTACATGTATCGCAACCATCTATTCCCTATTGCTATCTATTTTATATAATCGTTGCCTAATATAAAGTCACTTATAATATTTGGATTATATAATTATAAGTATATAACATTTAAATCATTAATATTTATTTAATATTATTATATATATTTATTAAATATTATTATATACATGATTATCATCTAAATTAACGATGACAAACACCATATTTGACGAAAGCAACTTCTCCATCTTTATCATGATGTTTAAATCTTTTAATTTAAACAATGCCTTAATATTGGGTTTTGCTCAAAGTAGGCAGAGAAGAAGAAGCCATCAATGCCATCTTTGCTGCAACTGTAAATACAATAAATAAATTATATAAAAATATTTATTTAATATTATTATATACATGATTATCATCTAAATTGACGATGACACACCATATTTGACGAAAGTGACTTCTCCGTCTTTATCATGATGTTTAAATCTTTTAATTTAAACAATGCCTTAATATCAGGTTTTGCTCAAAGCAGGGAGAGAAGAAGAAGCTATCAATGCCATCTTTGCTGCAACTGTATTTTTTGGTATTTTTTATTTTCTTGAGAGTTCTCCTTCCAAATGAAATGAGAGCTAGTACCAATGGTCCTCCTCAGAAAAACCAAAGGGGAAGAGAAGTATAGAAAATTGTCCAACCACTTCGATGATTCCAATGTGGGTATTCATTCCTTGTTAAACTTAAGTTTTGAGCAGACAGTAATTGGAGTGGTTTATTGTTATTGTTAGTTTTTTTTTGTTGTTTTTGAGTGGTCAACAAGGGATTTAATTTGCTTTGGATAGGGAGGAAATTTTTTTTAAGGGAATTGCTTTGGATAGACTTGGTAGAGTTAGGATATAAGCAGTTTTAAGTAGTCTTAGTGTTGTAAGGATAAAAACACAATGTCTAAAATTGTAATAGTGAAAATTCCATATTTATATTTTTTTAATGTTTTGGGTTTGTTTTCATTAGATAGTCTCAAATATAATATGGGAGAGAACCTAATAATGGTGCCTCTACAAATAGTTGTGATAGGACTAAAGTTCAATATTTTAAATAGTATGGTACTAGTAGTTGTTAAAAAGGACTTAATAGTTCAACAACCAATACTAAGAATTGAATAAAATGTGGCCATTAAATTCAAAAAGCAACAAATCATATGATGTCACAGTGACACACTAAAAAACATGACTTAATGCACAACTATTGGTTCCTAATGTACAACTATTGGTCTAACCTTTTTTTTTGGTCTATCATGACACCTCAACAAAAAACATTGTGATAGACACCTTTTTTTTGGTCTAAGTATATTGGTGAAACAAAATATTTAAATTGTTCACGTCCTTGGCTACTCACCAATATAATTTTCTAGTGCCAATGTTACACGTCTTGCCATGTTAACCCATAAAGTTAGGGTGCACCACTAGTGGGCCCTCTCCCCTAATAAGTGTATAAGTGGAATGTTTTTTCATAAATTTAGTTCATAACATTTTATGTATCCCAATTTATTATTACTCGTCTTTATATATTTGTTTATAATCTCTATATTCATTTTTTATCACCATTGATCATATTTGTAGATGCAAATTTGACCCATCACTTTCACACTCATGGATCTAAACCCTAAACTTTTTAAATGTCAAATTTAATTTTAATCGTGCTTTCTCCATCCTACTTGCTATTGTGAGTTGACCTAGTATACATTTGTGTTGATTTATATGTCTGGTTGTATTTAAGGACATTCATTTACTCATTTGAAGTCATGATGGAGTGTGAAGAGAACATTTATGTCAAATATCTTAAAGGAGAATGTATTGAGCATTGTCTACTTGTGACATCATCCTAGTCTATAGCACAATTGCTTGTTGTCTTAGATCTTTCACTCAAATTAATAAAGTTGGTCCAACTAAGGGTCTAACTTAGGAGAACGTGACCCTCGTCATTCGGTAGATTCCCAAAGTTGTTCCTAAACTTTGCTAGTCCTTAGAACAACTTAGATATCAAAACTCATGGTGAGCAAGTTGCATTAGTCCAAATCCTACCAATTTAGATCTGTGAGTTACAATTTAGGTCTATGCATCAGTTATATTTGCACTTGTAGAGATTGAGTCAACACTCACATAGGTGAATATGATTAAAGAACTATCAGTTTGTAGAATTTGCGATCTTCATCTAAGAAGGTCTTAAATTCCAACACCTTAACAGCTTAGTTTCCAACATTTGTGACAACATATTCCCATCAAAGGATTTTGAGTTAAGTATCACATTTAATTTATTTTAATTTTTACATTTAATCTCAATATTTAATATTTCTAGTCCCAACTCATTTAACTATTTTAATTGTTAGGTAATTTCTTTATCTATTTAATTAGCCTAAATATTTTCCCTTATATTTTGGTGAACCCTGTTGGTATAATACTATATTACAGGGTCATCCCACAATAATGGGTTACACTTTTTGGCCAAACTTTTCATTGAAATCAATATTTTGAACTAAATCTTCACTTTCTGACACCTATAGCCGCTAAACTGTTAGGCATTTGAAGATGATGCAAACTAGTGATTTGTGAGATTTTGTTTGTAGATTCTAAATATATATTTTTTAAAAAAATTGGAGTTAAATTGTAAATTTTTTTGCGTCTCCTTTGATAACTAGTTTTTAATAGTAAACAACATTTTTTAAAGTGATGTGTATTCTGTAGCACATAACTTTTTTTCTACAAAGGATAAAATTCTGATTCTTTTGAATTTAGATTGGTAACACCGATATATAGGGCATGCATTTGGTTTTATAATGTTTTGTTGAATTTTTTTTAAATTAAGTTTTAAAGTCAAACCAATTATAATTTAAACAGGCGTATTTCGTAAAACATAATTTTTTCTGTATGTATCAAAATTCAATTTTTTTTGTTAAAACAAGGACATCAATACCTAGGGCATAGATATTTTTCAGAATTTGTTTTCACTAATTTACTATTTTTCCATGTGTGTAGAACATAGAACTTGATGTTCGGTGAAAAACCTACATTCACAAGAAATAAAAAAATAAAAAAATAATCAAATTAAATATATTTAAAATTATATTTTTTGGGAAGCTTATAATAAGGACTACATACAAAACATAAATTTAAAATGAATTCATTTGATCCCCCAAAAGGTAAATCAAAAGTGGTTTTTTATCAGCATTTTGATAGGTGTAGAGGAGACTCCATTATAGGTATGGTTTAAAACTAACGAGGTTCTATCCAAGGGGGTTTGATCAAACTCTCTTCAATTAAAATCCTTTAAATGGAATCTTTCAAGGCTTAAATCATTATATGTTCTAAAAATATGTGATTTCAGCAAAAAATCAGGATGTCCCAGAAAGTGTAACCCATTTAATTTTGGCAACACCCTACACCTAGGATAGTTTATGCCTTAGTGTAATATTGCATCTATTTTATTAAGTTTACTTAAGATGATATATTTCTCACATAGGTAGATAGCAATGACGTGTCATCTTTGATTTTAGGTCATCACTTAGCTGAGCTAATCATCTCCTAATTAGAAGTTTAATCTGACCTCTTAGACAAACTTGTTATCCTAACTCATTCATCTAAGAGGTCTATATAGATGTACTATATTATTTGAATTGTTTGTCCAAATATAGTGAATAGAATAGCATTATTCTATCTTTCTAGTTTAAGGCCAATTAATAGGTATTAGGTCTTTGGTTTATTTTGTTTATCACAAGATCTAACATGGTATTACAGTTGTTATGTCTTAGAATTAGTCCATTTTTTGTATGTTGAGTGCACTAAGAAGTGGAGAGATTTTGAATGAAGCTAATTTTCAATAAATGGTGGAGCATTTTATACCTCATAATTATGTCTGAAGAGCTTGAGATAATTAGGGTAGCCTTTTGTTTCATCTAGATTTGACACATGTAGGTTGAATATCATTGTTCTTCTATGTATACCTTGTGGTTTTTACTTGTAGGAAGCATGCTTTCGGAGTATTTTGGTAAGATTTTAAGCCTTCTATTACGCCTAAAAGGCCCAAAAACCCTTGGATCACTTGTCCATTTATTAAAATTAAAGTAGATGATCTTAAAAAAATCTCATCTTGGGTCATACAATATGGTTTTTGAGAAAAAATAATAATAAAAGATTCAGGAAAGCAATTCTTGAGTGTCATTGCCACCAACACTACTCACTCCAAGCACCACCCCAACTCTTGGGTGTCACTAGTCCCTATTGTGGGCCATTTTTTCTAATGTCATTCAAAGCAAGCACCATACTTAGCAACATATGTTAATTGTCCCCTCTATGGTTTTTGATAATAGGACACTAACCAAATACCACCCCTATCAATCTATTCTATATTGTATGGACTTCTTGTATGCCACGTTGTCAACTAAAACACCACACAAGTGCCAAACCCATACAAATAGTACCACATAGATACACGTGCCTTACCAACCTTGCCATTTCAATTGTACAAACATACATGCCAACTCACCCCTACCATGTGACATGCACGTAATCCTCTAACCACCATGTCAACATGATAATGTGTATGTAGAAATATAGAACCAATATAAGGAATGATGCATAAATCAAAGCTCATATTCCATACTCAACACCACCTCCGATTGAGTGAAGATCTAACAAAAATCAAAGGAAAAACATAGAAAGTTCTTACCAAAATAGCCCTTGTTGCACCTATACAATTGTGGATTTGCTTAAACGATTTTTTATCATGATATTGGTTGTTGGTTGCTCATTTTGACAACCTAGTTTTACCTTCAAATATCTTATTATTAATGGCTTGGTTGATGTTTGATTTATAAATTTTTGGATGATAGGATGGATGACTTAGATTAGATTAGAAATGGATGGCTAGGATTTGATGAGACAACTTTAGGGCAACAAAAGAGACTTCTAGGTCATATCCTTATGTGAATGGTTGAGATTAAAGATGAATGAATGGACAAGATTGAGTGAGAATAAACTAGGGCAAGGATGGAAGCTTCTAGGGTTTATCCTTATGTGAATGGCTAGGATTAAGAGGTGTAGTGTGAAATGTATGGTGGAGATGTAAAGTTAGTTTAACTTTTGTGCAAGTGTCCAAGTTTAATGAATCTGGATCTAACTAACTTCAGCTTGACATGTGACTCTTATTTATTATTTGTGGCAAGTGGATGAGGATTAGGACAAGTGGAAAATGATTAATCAAATAATAAAATTATTCAATTAATTATTGGACAAGGATGATGTAGGAAAAATTATATTAATTAAATAAATATAATTTATTTAATTAGTTTGACTAAAGGGGAAAATAGATTTAAATTAATTAAGTAAATTTGGTGATGGACAAAATAGATTTAAATTAATTAATTAAATAAATTTATTTAACTAATTAAGTTGGTAAATATAATAATCCTGATTAATTAAATAAAATAATTTAATTAATCAATTGATAGAAGGGGGAATGCTAAAGGAAGTCCTAGGATGAATGTGTCGTAAGGTGACACAAGGTGATGAAAATGGTATTAGGAAGATGTTGAAAGATGGATGACAAGGTGATATCACAAGGATATGGTAAAATTTAAGTGTCTACAGATATCATGTTATCATCATCCTACCCTTTGGGGGGAAGCCCACCCCTCATTATTGGTATTTTCATTTTTTAAGCCCAACTTCGAGAGGCCATAACTCAATCATATAGACTCTAAAAGGGGTCAAAAATTTTTAAGCCTACCTTATTTTTCATCAACTACATAGTGTTATAGTCTATTTCTATTTTTAATACCTCTATTTTCTAAAAATTGGCAATTTTCAAATATTTTGTTGTATAATTCTCATTTTGAGAACTTCAAGAGGCCATGACTTACACATGTACAAACTCCTTTTTATGTCATATTTTTTAAGTTTATTTTTTATGTACTTCCCAACTATTCCATCATTTCATTCCCATTTTGTACTAAACTATGCTTTCAATATTTTTTCAATTTTTAGAACTATAAAAGCCTAGGAGACTATAAATAGGCAATACAAATGCATTGAGTATAAAATGTTAAACTTGTACTTCTTTGGGGGGTTATGCTTGAATAATTAATGGGGATAATGTAATCAATGAACTAATATAAAGTTCCAATTATGGGGGTTTCATCATGTTTTATAATATCTTGTTTGCTCTTCTTTAGTCACATTAGATCACTATAACTATTTGGTTTGGAGAGAAGTGATCAAGGATCATTACATTTAGTTGGATCTGTAATGCCCTCATTTTTCGCTTCTGATAGTTGATAGTTTCTATTGCACTTAGACAGTTTTGAGACATATGGTTGATAGACTTATGGTTTATGCTTATTATGATCATGATGGACTATGTTTGAATGATGCAGTTTTGACATGTGTTATGAGTTTTATGACAATATTATTGATTTTCCAGATTATGATGTGTTTGACATGATCAGTAATGGTTAGCTATTATCATGCTTTATGTGATTTCTTGATATCTGATTTATAGTTAGAGGTGTTTATGTTATTGTCATGCTTTCAGAGAAGGGACAGTGTAGTATTGCTAATTCCGAGCACCCTACTACGCTGTGACTCCCTAACTCTGTGTGTGTGCTATATATGTATATACTCAAATGCAACATATCGTTTTGATGTAGGCTGTAGGTACCGGGCATCAACTCCACCTGACTTAGCAGGTTTGAGCGTGCCCTTACACAAATGGATAATGTTGAAGGGAGATAACATGGGGTTTCCCTAGGTCAGTTTTCATCTTCAATTATGGTCGTGAGTCTAGATGTCGCTCTTTGGTCCTTGCCTCTGGTTTATGGTCATCATTGGTATATAATTGTCTTTGCTTGAATTTGATGGTTTCAGTCTTTATGAAATGGTTGGAAATAAATTATTATAATAATAATGTTATTAATAAGTTAAATATAAGAGTATTGTCTTAGTCGTAAATTATTAATGGGAAGTGGGAATATTATTTATGAATTTCTAATAAAGATTAAATTAATTATTTTAATGATTATAATAAGATTTGAGTCATAAGTATTTAATATTGTTTTATTATTGAAATAGTATATGGTAATCTAAAAAAATAATATCAGTCACTAATTTATTTCATGTGAGTTGTCGTATGAGATTCCTGACTTGGAAAATCTCTCACACAAAGAAAAAATTAATTGCTTTCAGTTTTTAGAGAGGAGTAGGATTCTGTAATGGATTTTGGTAGTGGGAATTTATGAGATTTGGCTATTTTTGTCTCTCGGGGTTATTTTGAAGGGAAATCATTCTGTGAAAGAGAGATAGAAATTTGGGGAAAATTGGTGACGGGAAAACTGGAGAAGTTGGGAGTTGAAGAATTTTTGAAGTTGGATTGAAACTTGGGTATGTTATTTTTGCCTTCTTGTGTGAGTTTGTGCACTCTGTAATCTTGTCTATTCAGGAATTTAAAACATCATTGTTTCTATGCCCTTTGTGTGGTTGAATGTATTGGAAACCTAGGCTATTTCTGCACTTTGTGTGTGTCTGTATGCATGCTGTTCCCTTCTTGAATATCCATTGCCTGAAAATGAGAATTTAAAACCATGTTTTGAAATGAAATTTCAATGAAATCGCATCAAAATTTTTACCTCTGCCTGAGTCTGTTCACCTCTCATCTTCTTTTCTCTGTCTGGTTTTATTAACATTATATTGGGTCATTTTTGTCAATTTTGAAACTGATTATAGCAATTTCCTCCTGCCGCAGCCATACGGCCTCCTCTCTGCCCTCTCTGAAATTATTTTTTTTTCTACCTTTAATCTTTTATCTCTAACATGTAAGCTTCTGCCAGTCTACCATATGACATGGGAGGGAAAAATCTGAGCAAACTCTAAAAAAATAAATAAAAGTAATGATCAGAACCCTCCTTAAGCCGCCGTACGGCCTTCCTAGATCTCTATTCCCTCTGATTTCTGCAATAAGTGAAGACTCTAATCTATTTGTGTGGATCAACTTTTCCTTCCTCAAATAAATCCAATTTGTTTCCTTGCCAGTTTAGCCGTACGTTCAGCTTTCAGGTCTCTTCTTGAGACTTCTTTTGTCTGATCTCTACAGCTGTATAATTTTACTGAGGTCGATCCTAGCTTTGGAATACTTGTCTGGTCTATTCTCTCCCTAGTGTGATCTCTCAAATCGTGCCTTGCCTAGAATGTCATTGCTTGAGTTGTATTTTGAAATGATTATGTTGATTCAAAAGATTTTATCAATTGTTAAAGCATTGATTCTTTGGGTTCTTTTCTTCTGATCTTATTTTCAAGTTCATTTTAGTAAAGAGAATAATTAGTAGCTTTCTATTTACACTCTCTAGTGTAAGGCCATTAGTTTAGAATGTAGTTGAGTAACTAGATATGCAGGTATATATATATATTTAAAAATTGAAAATAGTTTTGTAGGATAGACAATAACAAATTTAAATTAACTAGTTGTTATAGCTCAAGTAAATTTATATTAGTCTTACATTAATGTCTTTACATCATACGAATTGAATGTATGTGTTTTGGAGTTAAATAAAAAAAATGATCTTATTTATATTAGTGGTTTGAAAGGAGTTGTTTGATTAATATTTTATTTCAAATTTTGTAATTTTATTATCTAAGAAGTTTAGAAAAGTGATAGACTTAAATGGTAATATTTTATCCTATAGAGTAATTATCTTTATTTAGAATAGAGTGAAATTAGTAGATATAAGATCATTAATTGAATAAAATAGATTTTAATGAGGAGTTAAACAAATGTTAGATGGTATTATACTTCTAGAATTGAATACTAAATTGTTGTTAGGATTTAAAACCCTATAGTGTTTTCATTGTTGAAAAGTGACATATTGAGTTAATTTTAGTTATATCACATGATCTCTCTTGTAATTCCATTATTAGTTATTATCGACTTGTAGTGATAAGGAAAAATTGGTTTATGATATTATCCCTTGGTTTTGATTCATATTGTTTTAACGGAAGGTCATGGTTATTAAATGCCAAGTCGTTTAAATTTTTTTTTCTGTATCGAGAAATAGATGGATTAATAGTGGTTTTTGGGTTTCTATTTACCCGACTCCAGAGGTTAGGATACTTGGGTTCCAATATAACATTATGTCATGTTGTTTTTTGATGTTTATTTGATTTGAGACTTTGAAGTGGATAAGGGAAGGTTTTGTGGTTTGAGATTTTGGATTTGAAATTGTCTATGTAATGTATTGGTTGCCAAAAAGATAGATTCCTTATAGTCCCTTGTCCATGCATGTCATTTAATTGGTTTCTGGATGTTGGTTAGGGGTTTCTCGTTGCATGTAGGAGAGTGGCTTTCATGGTGGGGCCGGTGCCTAAAGTGGCTGCCTAGATAACCCCATGGAAGTTGTAATCAAGTGATAACTTAATAATTTATCTAGGTGGGTTGGGTAGTAATTCACATGACAAGATAAGTTTGATGCCTCACCCATGCCTTGAGCGCTCTCACAGGATAAGGATGGGATGACAAGGCCTGGTTGGCAAGATCGACCTCCTTTCTCCATGAGAGGATTTGTCAGTTCCACATGTGTCACCCTATGGGGCCGGTACCTAGAGAGAGGTCGCCAGGATAACCATAGATGGGGGCTGATTTCTAGTGAGAGATAGCCTGGATAACCCATGCTAGGACCATGTGATGATACTCTCTCTACTGCAGCTTAGGCACTTCCTTTTTGTTGTCGCCTCTGGAGCACTGTCTTGTCTTGATGATTTGTGTAGTCTTGTTAATCTGTATTGTCTATGTCGAGTTTGTATCTGCCTACTTGTATCCTTTGACTTAGTGGAACCTCATTGTTATCTCCTAGCTTAGGGGGTGGACCTCAGGGTTCCACATGGTTGGGTGGAAGAGCGTAATCTATTGGTTATTCTTGGTCATCTTGATTCGTGCTCACTACAGATGTGGTTCGAGATTCAGATTTGTGCTTGCATCCTCAGAGTTGTTTCATGCTTTCCAAAATTGTATATTCATGTTGGTTATTGTAAACTGATGTAATCAGTCAAGAATCTTGTAATCATGTAAACTTGTAATTGATCCTTTGTAATTGTTCATATCTATAGATGAATAATGTAATTCTCTTCTATTGTATCATAATGTATTTTACTTGTATTGTAATGAATTATATTTATCTAATGCAATTATGTTCCCTAGAGGTGTTAGTTGTTCATCTTGTTTAAATGCTGTGAATAGTGTCAACTTTATCTTATGCTAATACATTTACTTGCTTCAAAAAACATATTTAGATGTGCTATTCTGCATCTCAGAGGTTCTGCTTCGACTTGGTGGCATTTAGAGGAGCAGAAGTTGCACTTGGACATTAGCACTATCTCTTGGGAGTTGTTCTTAGAGAGATTCAGAGCCCGTTTCCTGTCTGATTATTGGGGGCATTATCGCATAGATGAGTTTCATGAGCTGAGGTAGATGGCCATGTCAGTTGAGCAGTATGAGCGTAGATTCTGGTGTAGGAGCACCTAACCTACAGTGGCCTCCATGAGGCATTTAGTCATTTTATGCTTAGTTTTTTGTTTTCAATAAAGTCCTAAATGGACATTAAATGTAATAAGGTCAGTTTGGACCAATGCATGTTTAGTTAGTTGTATTTAGGATCAAGTTGTAAGTTACAAGATCATTTGCTGATCTGTAGTTTGTTGGGACAGTTAAGTTTATTGGATCGATGGAGGTAGTTAGCTCTCCCAGCCGCTTGGAGGCAAGTCTGTACTACCAGTGGTAACTAGATAAATACCCTTGTACAGATCAACTGGGGGGATTATGTTGTGAGAAGTTGTGTTAGACTGTTGGAAGATAGAGTACTGTAATTGCATTTCTGAAAGCAAATAAAGATTCTGTTTGTGTTTTGATCATTTGATTTATGTATCGACTGGTTGTTTTGTGGCCAGATGGATTCGATTATCCATTCCCCCAGTTGATTTTGTGAATCGGAGGAATGGCTGTGTATATAGTAGTTAGGGTTTTGTTTTCCATTTTTGTCTGTGCTAAAGTTTGTAGGATCGGGTTTGAGATGCATTGAAGAACCCTAGCATGGGTATGTGCTAGGTCGTGCAGGTTGAAAAGGGTCTGAGAAGCCGCCCAGGAAACGGATCGGGCCATCGCTGGAGATTGCGCGGATCAAATTGTGAAAATCTGTGAAGTTCTCGAAAATATACAATTTGTGTATATATCGCTTTTGTATGCGAGATATACAATCTGTGTGTATATTGCTTTCGTATATCATGGGTATATCGCTTTTGTTTCATTGCTGTTGTATGTTGAAACATACATGAGGATATACAAGTCTATCGCATATACATAGGAGAGAGAAAGTTCAAGATCCCTATCGGCATACAAAGAAGTCAAGGATTGGTCAAAGATGCATTTGAAAATGCATGTTAAGGAGATACAAGTTTGAATATATAATTTCTGTATATACTGCAAATGTATATCAGGTTATTCAACTTGTGAGTATCCATCTTTTGTATGTTGGATACAATTCCTGTGTATCTGTCAATTGTATCAGGCGGATTGTATTTTTTAAATGTACATCGAACATGTACATCAAAAATATACAAAGGCAGTCAGTGGGTCAAACATACATCAAAGGCATATCTAAAGGAATATTCGGTGAATGTATATTTTGGTTTGTATGTGGTAAGGATACAATGAAATAGATGCATCGGGTTGATGCAAAAGGTGACTGGTTAGGGTGGTAGCCGAATGTATGTTAGAAGGTTCTTTTGTCTGCGGATACAAAGTGCGATCGACAGTAGGAGGTAAGGGCACCGGAAGAGTAGGTTGCGAGTTATATGTATATTGCGAATGTATATTGGAATATACATTCTGCAATACAAAGGGTTATGTGTAAGCGGCAATCGATAGATTGGGTGAAGGTAACCGGCGCCGACAGGTCATGTGTTGTATGTTGAGTGTAGAGGAAGCGATAGATGCAAGAGGATCGCGGGCGTAGCAGGTAAGTGTTTGTATGTATATACGAGGGATGTATCTTGCGATAGATACAAGCGTAAAAGATATACATTGGGGTGAGTTTAGCATCGGGGAGATAAGTATGAAGGTGGTCGATGGTGTTATGTTTTGCCGATAGGCAATAAACATATAATGAAGGATGTATGCATATCAAAGAATGCATAGGACACACAATTGGGAATGTATGTTAGGGTTTTAGGTGGATGCTTTGCATCAGATTCTATGAGCTCAAGCAGTATATGGGTATCAGAGATGATGAAACTATGTCAGTACAACATTTTATTAGGGGCTTGAATGCCCGGATCAGTGGAGGGGTTCATTTTTTCAAACCCAAGACTATGGAGGAAGTAGTGGAGAAGGCCCGGTTAGTGGAGGAGAATTTGACTATGGCACTTGGAGGGTATACAGGTGTGCATATTAGTAGCGCATCATCTATAGGATTTGGTTCTCACGGTGGACATTCTCAGGCATCAGGATCTCATGCACCCTCAAAGGGTGGACAACAGCAGCAGTACTCTCAGGCCAAATCAAAAAATTCTTAGCCTCACCAGGGCATCAGATTTTAGAATAAGAAGAACCAGAATTGGCAGTGTTCTAGACAAGATCATGTTGAACGACCCGCTCAGAGTACTCAGTCTGCAGCGAGCAGGGGAGTTTCCAGAAGTCTAGTGCCTTTCAGGGTGGCGATGGTTTTGGTAGAGGCACAGGGTGTTTCTCTTGCAGCCAACAGGGCTATATTGCTAGACAGTGTCCCCAGTAGAATGCTTCAGGTTTTGGTCATAGGCCAGCAGCTTCAGAGCCGATGGTAGGTGATGCCAGCAGATCGCACAGAGTCTTTACAGTGGTTAATAACCACCAGGCAGAGTATCAGGGCACCATGATGGAGACTTCTAGTTTCATGCGAGGTATTGGTTTTTCTGTTCTCTTTGATTCTGGTGCTTCTGATTTGTTCATTTCTCCTTCTCTTGTGGAGCATTGTGGTTTAGTGGCAACAAAGCAGGATGATAGGTGGTAGGTTGAGTTAGGTTCCGGGGCTAAGATCACAGTTGAGTCTCTAGTGCATGGTTGTGAGTTAAGGATTGGCTCTCTATCTACTACAATAGACCTTCACATCCTACCCCTTGGTTCATATGATATAGTTTTGGGTATGGATTGGTTAGAGGCCCATCAGGCAGTGATCAATTGTCGGCGTAAGTTAGTCAGCTGTGTGGATGATTCTGGTAGTGAGGTGGAGGTAGTTGGTGTCTAGAGACCTATTTCCTTTCGTGTGATCTCTGCTATGTAGCTTAAGAGATGCTTGCGTCAAGGATGTCAGCTCTTTGCAGTGACAGTTAATGACTTGGAGATGGAGGAGAGTCGAGAGACATCTCTTGACGATCACCCACTTTTGAGAGAGTATGTTGATGTTTTTCCTTCTGAGATTTCGGGGATGCCAGCTAAGTGTGACATTGAATTCAGGATTGATCTTGTTCCCGACGCATAGCCTATCTCACGAGCTCCATACAGGATGACCACTCAGGAGCTTAAGGAGCTTCAATTGCAGTTGGAGGAGTTGTTAGCCAAAGGATTCATTCGACCTAGTGTTTCTCCATGGGGAACACCTATGATTTTTGTGAAGAAGAAGGATGGATCTCTGCGGCTGTGTATCGACTATCGACAACTCATTAAGGTGTCAGTAAAGAATAGGTTCGGATTGATGATTTGTTTGATCAGATTAAGGGAGCTAAGGTGTTCTCTAAAATTGACCTTAAGTCAGGATACCATCAGTTGCAGATTTTTGAGGTAGATATTCATCAAAGAACATTTCGTACCCGTTATGGACATTATGAGTTCACAGTTGTACCATTCAGGTTGACGAATGCACCTTCAGTTTTCATGAGCCTGATGAATGGTGTTTTTCGCACTTATCTCGATAGGTTTGTCTTGTGTTTCTGGATGATATTTTGATTTTTTTGAGGACTATGGAGGAGCATGAGGAGCATTTGTGTCAGGTGTTGTAGTGTTTGAGAGAAAATCAACTTTATGCTAATTTGTCAAAATGTGAATTCTTTCATATAGAGGTGAAGTATTTGGGTCATGTCATTTCTAGAGAGGGTATTACGGTGGATCCTTCGAAGATCCAAGATATTATGGATTGGCCTGCACCGACCAATGTTTTTGAGGTCCACAGTTTTATGGGTTTGGTAGGCTACTATTGCTATTTTGTTATGGGTTTTTCGAGGATTGCCCATCCTATTACTTCTCTTCAGCGGAAAGGGAAAAAGTTTATTTGGTCAGAGCAGTGTCAGACAGCTTTTTAGACCCTTAAGGAGCGGTTTACCAATGCCCCTATTCTGGCAGTTCCTAATCCTACCGGCGACTTTGTTGTGTGTATAGATGCTTCTTTGGAGGGTTTAGGAGTAGTTCTGATGTAGGATGGTCGCGTGATTGCCTATGAGTCTCGCAAACTCAAGGATCACGAATTGAACTATCCCACTCATGATTTGGAGTTAGCCACAGTTGTGCATGCCTTGGTGAGGTGGAGGCATTTTATTTTAGGGCATCGGTTTGAGCTACACAGTGATCATTGTAGTTTGCAGTATATTTTCACGCAGCAAACTTGAATGCGAGGCAGAGGCGATGGATGGAGTTCTTGTGTGAGTATGACTTTGAGGTCAAGTATATTCAAGGCAAAGAAAATATTGTAGTAGATGCTCTTAGTCGTCAGAGGCATGAGATCTCAACAGTCACTCTCACAGTGGATTTGAGAGGTCAAATTTTGACAACACTTCCTTCTAATAGTTAGTATCAGGAAGTGAAGTCAGAGGTTGAGTCAGGCAGACCTTTGGAGGGTAGATTTTCCAGTTACTCTCTTGAGTCAGAATGTCTTTTGCGACATTTGGGTCATATCTATGTTCCCTGTTCAGAGGGTCTTCGTACCCTAGTTATGTCAGAGGCACATCATTGGGCACCCTATTATGCTCATCCGAGTGTCAAGAAGATGCATGCAGATCTCCGTTAGCTATACTTTTAAAGTGGTATGAAGCGGGATATTTCTAATTTTGTGTCAAGATGTCTTGAGTGTCAGAGGGTGAAGGCGGAGAACCAGCACCTGCAGGACTTTTGCAGTCCCACCTTGTTCCAGAATGGAAGTGGGACACCATTTTGATAGACTTCATAGTTGTTTTTCCAGTATCCTCCCATCGACATGATGCTATTATGGTCACTGTGGATAGGTTAACGAAGGTAGCCCACTTCTCTCTTGTCCGTTCATCTTATAATGCTTCTACGGTGGCCCGAGTATTCATGGAGGACATAGTCAGACTTCATGGGATTCCTCGTAGGATCATCTCTGATAGGGATCCAGTGTTTACTTTAGCCCTTTGGACTTCTCTGCAGCATGCCTTGGGGACACAGCTGAACTTTAGTTTAGCATACCATCCAGAGATTGATGGTCAGACTGAGAGGGTTAACCAAGTCCTCGAGGATATGCTTAGGATGTATGTGATGGATTGGCAGAGCCGTTGGGAGGACTATTTGTATCTGGTGGAGTTTGCTTATAATAATGGATATCACAGCTCTATCGGCATGTCTCCATTTCAGGCTTTGTATGGTCGTTCTTGCCAGACCCCACTGAGTTGGGATTGTCTCGAGGATAGAGCTCTTTTAGGACCAAATATGCTTAGATATATGGAGTGGCAGGTTGAGCAGATTAGAGAACATTTGGTGGTAGCCCAGAACATGCAGAAGAAGTATGCATATGCTCATAGGGTTGATCGACAATTTTTTGTTGGGGATCGTGTTTTCTTGCATGTGCATCCACGAAAGAGTCCAATCTATTATAGGAAAGAATCTAAGCTAGCACCACGCTTTGTTGGACCTTTTGAGGTGTTGGAGAGAATCGGTCCTGTCACTTATTGTCTTGCTTTGCCACCCAGCCTTTCACTCATCCATGATGTGTTTCATGTTTCTATACTTAGACCTTACTATCTTGATATTTCTCATGTTCTTGATTGGACTTCTCTACAGGTAGAGGACAGACAGCTGGCTTTGGAGCCTGTAGGCATTCTGTAGCATAGGAGACTTGCTCTCAGGGGTAGAGACGTGGAGCAGGTTAGGGTCCAGTGGGATCCTAATGATGAGACTTCTACTACCTGGGAGGATGCTTCCAAGATGAGAGAGTTATACCCTTACCTATTTGCAGGCTTCCAGGAGTAAACCTGATTCTGGGGGGGAGGATGTAATGCCCTCATTTTTGGTTTGTGACAGTTGATAGTTTCTATTGCACTTAGACAGTTTTGAGATATATGGTTGATAGACTTATGGTTTATGCTTATTATGATCATGATGGACTATGTTTGACTGATGCGATTTTGACATGTGTTATGAGTTTTATGACGACATTATTGATATTCTAGTTTATGATGTGTTTGACATGATCAGTAATGGTTAGCTATTATCATGCTTTATGTGATTTGTTGATATCTGATTTATAGTTAGAGGTGTTTATGTTATTTTCATGCTTTTAGAGAAGGGATAGTGTAGTATTGCTAATTCCGAGCACCCTACTACGCTGCAACTCCCTAACTCTGTGTGTGTTCTATATATGTATATACTCAAATGCAACATATCATTTTGATGCAGGATGTAGGTATTGGGCATCAACTCCACATGACTTAACAGGTCTGAGCATGCCCTTATACCAATGGATAATGTTGAAGGGAGATAACATCTGGTTTCCCTAGGCCAGTTTTTGTCTTCAGTTGTGGTCGTGAGTCTGGATGTCACTCTTTGGTCCTTGCCTCTGGTTTATGGTTGTCATTGGTATATAATTGTCTTTGCTTGAATTTGATGGTTTCAGTCTTTATGAAATGGTTGGAAATAAATTATTATAATAATAATGTTATTAATAAGTTAAATATAAAAGTATTGTCTTAGTTGTAAATTATTAATGGGAAGTGGGAATATTATTTATGAATTTCTAATAAAGATTAAATTAATTATTTTAATGGTTATAATAAGATTTGAGTCATAAGTATTTAATATTGTTTTATTATTGAAATAGTATATGGTAATCTAAAAAAAAATATCAGTCAATAATTTATTTCATGTGAGTTGTCGTATGAGATTCCTGACTTGGAAAATCTCTCACATAAAGAAAAAATTAATTGCTTTCAATTTTTAGAGAGTAGTGGGATTCTGTAACGGATTTTGGTAGTGGGAATTTATGAGATTTGGCTATTTTTGTCTCTCGGGGTTAGTTTGAAGGGAAATCATTCTGAGAAAGAGAGATAGAAATTTGGGGAAAATTGGTGACAGGGAAACTGGAGAAGTTGGGAGCTGAAGAATTTTTGAAGTTGGATTGAAGTTTGGGTATGTTATTTTTGCCTTCTTGTGTGAGTTTGTGCACTCTGTAATCTTGTCTATTCAGGAATTTAAAACATCATTGTTTCTATGCCCTTTGTGTGGTTGAATGTATTGGAAACCTAGGCTATTTCTGCACTTTGTGTGTGTCTGTATGCATGCTGTTCCCTTCTTGAATATCCATTGCCTGAAAATGAGAATTTAAAACCATGTTTTGAAATGAAATTTCAATGAAATCGCATCAAATTTTTTACCTCTGCTTGAGTCTGTTCACCTCTCATCTTCTTTTCTTTGTCTGGTTTTATTAACATTATATTGGGTCATTTTTGTCAATTTTGAAACTGATTATAGCAATTTCCTCCTGCCGCAGCCATACAACCTCCTCTCTTCCCTCTCTGAAATTGTTTTTTTTTTTTTTTTTCTACCTTTAATCTTTTATCTCTAACTTGTAAGCTTCTGCCAGTCTACCGAACGATGTGGGAGGGAAAAATCTGAGCAAACTCTAAAAAAAATAAATAATAGTAATGATCAGAACCCTCCTTAAGCCGTCGTATGACCTTCCTAGATCTCTATTCCCTCTGATTTCTGTAATAAGTGAAGACTCTAATCTGTTTGTGTGGATCAATTTTTCCTTCCTCAAATAAATCCAATTTGTTTCCTTGCCAGTTTGGCCTTCCGGTCAGCTTTCAGGTCTCTTCTTGAGACTTCTTTTGACTGATATCTTTAGCTGTATAATTTTACTGAGGTCGATCCTAGCTTTGGAATACTTGTCTGGCCTATTCTCTCCCTAGTGTGATCTCTCAAATCGTTCCTTGCCTGGAATGTCATTGCTTGAGTTGTATTTTGAAATGATTATGTTGATTCAAAAGATTTTATCAATTGTTAAAGCATTGATTCTTTGGGTTCTTTTCTTCTGATCTTATCTTCAAGTTCATTTTAGTAAAGAGAATAATTAGTAGCTTTCTATTTACACTCTCTAGTGTAAGGCCATTAGTTTAGAATGTAGTTGAGTAACTAGATATGCAGGTATATATATATATATGTATTTTTTTTTTAAATTGAAAATAGTTTTATAGGATAGACAATAACAAATTTAAATTAACTTGTTATAGCTCAAGTAAATTTATATTAGTCTTACATTAATGTCTTCACATCATAAGAATTGAATGCATGTGTGTCATGTCGCTGTATTGATTATAGATATGTCTATAAATCATAAATTAAAAATTAAAAATTAAATGTATTTTCATTCAATATCATAAACTAAATATGATATTATAAATCAAATATATATTATTATTTTTTTGTTTGGTAAGTGCCATCATGGGGATGGCTCCCTTTCATATATAAATAAAATAAAAGCATTGTTTTTATTTATTGGCTAATTCCTTCCCGGAATGCCATACGAAACAGCTTACAAGTCTAGAACTAAAAACTACTATGTCTTTAGCCTTAACCACATCTCCATCAGTCCAATGTGTTACATGATCTCGTGCATTATCATCATAATGCCTTCTACCGTCTCCAGAAGCCTTCCTATCTGTCCGTCTGTAAATTCCCCTTTGTTTTCCTGAAGCATCTTATGGAAGATTTCCATGTTCTTGTTTTCGATGCCTTCTTTGTAAGCAGCAAGGATATCTCTTGCCTTCTTGGATCTTATTCCCCTTGCATAGGCAAATTTTAGAGTTTCCTCCGCGCGGTCTTTTCCAACAGAATCGATCTCCCCCATCACCACTGTGTGGTTGGCTTGAGCTACCAACTGCGCTCCCCAACACACTCCATAGAAAGAGCCGCCCATGACCAGTGAGATATTGGCGAAAAAGAGTTGATATACTCAGCCATCGTGTACATGACCGCCACTCCACGACCCTCCTCCAATGATTTACAAAATTACTGTTTTGGCTGCTTCTTCTTTTAGTTTAAACAAACACCCCACCTGCAGCTCCTTTCCTTCCTCCAGACAGCGGCACTGCACTCCCATTATTCTGGCCATCTCTACCTCTTCCACCACTCTATTCCCAGGTAAGGCTTCGACTGACTTAAAATATGCAAAATTGTTGTCCTGTTCATCATTACCGCGCTGAAGAAATCGAAATCTCATGGATATCCGAATCGTCCTAACAAATGTTAGTATTAGTCTATCTAAACTCCGCCGTCGGATGTGTGATTCCTCAGATCGTCCACCTTTTGCGAATTTTCCTTGTCTGAGCAAAGTCCGCATCAAGCCCATTCCAGCTTGCTATGTCTAAATCACTAACGTCCTTTCCTCCCCTCGTGATCCCTTGGTTAGCCAGGAAATCCGCAGCTTTATTTGCTTCTCTATAAATGTGTCTGATAGAAAAGTTCATGTTTTGCAGGACGTCCTTGACTCTCTTCACTCCTTTTTTTAAAATCCAATTTGCTGCATTGTTTCTAATAATAGCATTAATAATTATTTGGGAGTCCCCCTCTATGTCTATGTTTGTCCATCCTTTCTTGGCGCAATCCACCACACCTCTAGATAGTGCTTCTAATTCTACCATATTATTTGAAGCCACTCCCAAATCACCCGATGCTACCCAAACAAAATCTCCCCTCTCATTCCTGATAATATAACCATATCCTGCTTTTCCCGGGTTGCCTTTGGAGGCCCTGTCAAAATTTAGTTTGAGTCTACCCCTTGGAGGAGCCAGCCATCTTGTTTGAGCTCTTGTTTTCTTCCCTCCTCCCAATCCTTTCGGTACTTTAAGGTCAGGCCATAATTTCATGATTGCTTCATCCCAACATGTAAACTTACAGCCTCCCCTACTACTTGCTTTGGAGTTTAGTATTTCAACTAAGCCAATTTCTATTTTCTTTATTAGTTTATCTGTAGAGATTTCTTTTTCTTCAAATATTCGCTGGTTCCTTTCCTTCCAAATCTGCCAAACTATCATGGATGGCATAGTTATCCAAATGCTCCCCCAGAAACCTTTCCGTTGTAGTATTGGCCAACTTTTCAAGAAGTCCACTATTGTTGGATTCATTGCTCCTTTCCATTCTAATAGGCTGAGGAAATACGTCCATACCTTCTCAACTACCTGGCATCTTAAAAACAAACTGTCAAGAGTCTCTTCATGTTGCTTGCATAGTGTACATCTGCTTGGGCCAGAGATCCCTAGCTTCTGCAACCTGTCCCCTGTTAGAAAGAAAGGCTCCTGCCTTGGGCAGTACTTGGTTGTCCCAACAAATCTTTTTTGGCCAGTGATCTGATAAATTGCTCTCTCTGTCTGACTTCAATAATTGATATCCTATCTTAACTGTGTATTGCCTGGACTTTGCACCACACCAAATGATCTCATCACTGTCATTGTTTTTCCGAATCTTTCTTTCATTAAGTATTTCCGCATACTTCTTTTTGGTGTCCATATCTACATTGTACTTACTAGGATCCACCCATCTGACTAACCCTTCCTCGTCTTCTCCTTTGAAGTAGTCCGCCACCTTTTCTCCTCTATCCTGAATCATTTGTTCTTTTAACTTTGATAATTCTTGCAAGCTATCTAGCGACGGCCATCCTTCCCATGAATCTGTTCAAAAGTTGGCGTTTCTCCCATTATTAATACTCCATGTCAAATGATCTAAAATTATCGGTCTGCATTTTTTGATGAAATTCCATATTGGCGAGCCGCCCCTTGGATTCACTATGGTCAAAATTCTATTGGGATGTGAATCATCTAAATATTTGCTTTGCATTATTTTGCACCAAATTTTCTGTGGTTGTTTTGCCAATTTCCATACCAATTTAGCTCCCAGTGCTTCATTCTGGAGCTTCAGTTCTCTCATTCCCATCCCACCCTTTTCTAAGGGGCATGTGACTTTGTCCCATCCAATTAATGGTATTCTTTTAATATCTCTCGATCCTTCCCACAGAAACTTTTTCCAACCACTCTCCAAGTAGGTTCTGGCCTTGTTTGGAACCTGAAGACAGGACATCATATGAATCGGGACTGCCCCTAGCACTGATTTTAGCATGGTAATCCTTCTTGCTAATGTTAACCATCTTCCTTTCCAAGTGTCCATTTTATTCTTAGACTGAGCGATTACTTCCTCCCAAAGCTGAGACTTGTTCTGTCCACTAAACATAGGGGCCCCTAAGTGTTTGGTTGGTAAGGTATCTACTTGGCATCCCAGGATTTGTGATATCTGGTGTTGCCATCTTCGAGAGGTATTGAAGAAAAACATTCTTGTCTTCTCTTTGTTTACCACCTGCCCTGATAGATTCGTGTAAGTGTCTAACACTCTTCGGATCGCCTCTGCTTCTGCTGGGTTAGCTTCCCCGAATAGTAAAGTGTCGTCTGCAAACTGAGTGTGTGTAACTGGTGCTAATCCTCGAGCTACCCTGACTCCTTTCCATCCCCCTGATCTTTGACAATGTTGAATCATTTTCCCCATTGCCTCAGCCATTAAAACAAAAAGACACGGGGATAACGGATCACCTTGTCTCAACCCTTGTGATATCTCAAAAAAACCACACAGCGATCCATTCACTGCTACTGACATTCGTGGAGTGGAAATACACTGGTAAATGCCTTCAAGCCATGACTTGCCAAAGCCCATCTTCTCTAAGATCTTTAGGAGGAAGTTCCATCTAACTCTGTCGTACGCCTTGCTCA
Source organism: Cunninghamia lanceolata (assembly GCA_027924645.1). Taxonomy (NCBI): domain Eukaryota; kingdom Viridiplantae; phylum Streptophyta; class Pinopsida; order Cupressales; family Cupressaceae; genus Cunninghamia; species Cunninghamia lanceolata. Next base: position 5,130,217 of record BSBN01000556.1, on the reverse strand, counting down.
CATCTGATTTGATTAGCATACTCTTCTGTCTGTTTTGATTGATCGAGTGGATAACTTCGTTTACTAGGATAATGCTGTCTGCAATTTCTCTTCCTAGCGTGAAACCATTTTGATTTTCTGAAATAATTCTCCCCAAAATTGGTTTTAGTCTGTTAGCGTTTGTCTTGGCGAGAATCTTGTAAACCGTGTTACATAATGAGATTGGCCTGAAATCACTAACCCTCCTGCATTCTGATTTTTTTGGAATAAGCGCAATTACTGTATTGTTTATTTCTTTTACAAATCTTTTCTTCTTTTTGAAGTCTTCTAGAATGTTCCAGACCTCCTTACCCACAATAGGCCAACACTTCTGATAAAAAAGAGCAGGAAAATCATCCGGGCCTGGCGCTTTATCCGGGTGTAATTGGAATGCTGCCTTCTTGACTTCTTCCTCTGTGAAAGGATTTTCTAATGCTTCCCTTTCTTCATCGTTTAATATCTTATCGATGTACTTTGTGGCTTGTTCTATATTTAACCAATCAAAACCCTCCTCTGGTGCCAAAAAAGCTTGAAAATAGTTAACTATTTCTTTTTCGATTTCTTCTTTTTTGTTTATTATAATACCATTCCTAATGGTCAACTCTGAAATTTTGTTCGCCATTCTTCTGGATTTGACTGAGTTGTGAAATTTTTTTGTATTTTTGTCGCCTGCTTCCAGCCACACTTCTCTAGCTTTACTTCTCCAATATTCTTCTTCTCTAGCTAACAATTCATCCCATTCGGCCATAAGATCTTTCTCTTTTTTGTAATCATTTTGAAACATCCCCTCCCTTATAACTTTTTGATTTAACCCCTCCAGTTCTTCTTCAACTCTATTTTTTTCTGCAAATATGTCTTTGAAAGTGTTTTTGTTCCATTCCTTCAATCTCTTTTTAACATGAGCTAACTTTTGACAAAAAACATAGCTTACCGATCCTCCCTTTCCTGGAATCTCTAACCACCATTTCCCTATACACTCTATCAGTTCCTTGTTTCGCCACCACATTTTTTCAAATTTGAAATATGAGTTTTTCGGCTTAAGTAATTGGCCTATTTCGAGCTTTATGGGGTAATGGTCTGACAAAGAACATGGCAAAATGCTCGATTCAATTCCTAAATCTGTTTCCAACCAGTTCGAACTACAAAGAAATCTATCTAATCTTTTAGCAATGTTTGTAAAGCCTTCCCTCCTATTAGTCCATGTAAAGCTTCCTTCTTTAGGAGGGAAATCAATTAACCTGCCTTCTTCAACAAATTCCCTAAAATCTTTTGTTGCATTGTTTACTGTTCTCAAACCTCCTCTTTTTTCTTCCAAATTTAGAATTGCATTAAAATCTCCTCCCAGAATCACCCTTTCTTCACCAAGCCCTTGTATTTTACCTAAAATGCTATTCCAAACTTCCTTTTTTTCCTTTGTCTTGGTTGGCCCATATACACAACAAATCTAGAAAGAGATATTGGCATGATATAAGATGACTTTTCCTATTATCCAACTTTGACTTACCTCTACTTCCTTGACATCTACCTTGGAAGGGTTCCACATTAGGCCCACACCTCCTGCAATACCCCTGGGTTCACTGAAAATACCTATTAAAGGCCTACAATGCTATGTAAACTTCTCCGCTTCTTCTTGCATCAATCTGGTTTCCTGTAATAAAATTATATCCAACATTAACTTAGAGAGGTGGCACTTGATTGCACGCCTTTTGTTAGGGGCGTTTAAGCCCCTAACATTCCATGAAAGGATCTTCATGGCTTCCCAAGGGAGGTGTTTCCTCCCTTGGATCTTAGCATGTATTTCTTGATGCTCGGAAGTCCCTTGTCTGCCACATACTCCTCTCTTTTCTCCTTATCTGTTTTCCTTCCTAACTTCTTTCCGTTGCCCGTAGTTCCTCTTGCTCCAGTTTGGCTGATGTGTCGAGGGTCGATAATTCCAATTTCCTCTCTATCCTCAATAGCCTCTTCTTCATCTAACCAATCATCGTTAGGCCCTTTTTCTGCTTCTAGAGTCTCTCTAACTATCTCTGGACTGTATTCATCTTTTTCTTCCTGCCTATCCAATCTTGCCGAGTCCTTGGATTCTTCCAACGAAGCATTATGTCCCTCCTCAAGTTTCTTCATGATTTCCATATGTCGATCCTCTGATTTTGTTTCTGTGTCTGACGTTGGTGATTCATTTTCTTGAAGAATTGGAGAATTAGGATTCCTGTTTGAAGACTCTACTGGTATTTCTGTGTCTCCTCCTATGCCCCGAATCCCTTGCTTTTCCTTTTCTGTTTGCTTCAGTTTCTCCTTCTTGTCCACATTGTCATCTACTTTTTTCTCGGCAAAGATTTTAGGGCATCCTTTTTCCATATGTCTTCTGCTTCTGCATTCAAGACAGAAATATTTTCTCTCCTCGATTTCTATAACCTGTTCCCAGGTCCCTGCTGAAGTGATCAACATTATCTTTCTTGGAATCTTGTTGATTGTTATTAAAATGATTCTGGCGAAATAAATTGAGTCGTTATCTCCCATATCCAACTCTACTGTATTTCCTAAGGTATCTCCAATTTGGTATAGACAACCTCCTGACCAATATTCAAATGGTAAATTGTATAATCTTATCCATATTGGTTCCTTGTAAGGATCAAAGTTATTTGGATTAAAATTCAGCCTCCATTTCTATGTGTAAATATAATCCAGCCCTATTTTCTATGGCGCATTATCCAGAATTTTATCCCTTTCAGCTTCTTCTTAGAAATCGACCACAAAGAATTGTTTGGGTATGAAATGAATCATTTCTGCTTTTGTCCAGTTTTCTTCAATCCATTCCTTGATCTGTTGTTTGGATTTGTTTCTTTCTATCACCCTTCCTATCAGAGCTGTTTGTTCAAGCGCGTTTATGTCTTTATCCACTTTGTCTTTAACATCGATTGTCACCTCTTCCTCCTGCTGTGTATCTATCTACCCTTTGGTAATATCTGAATAGCTCCTCCTTATTTTGTTAATTGGGACTGCGTTTGCTCCTGTTGCGGCGAATGTTGCCTCCTCATTTTGTTTGCATATCACTTCTCTTCCTTCACTTTTTTCGCCACCTTTTGCCATGAAAAATCCTTCTACCTGCTTATTCGCTCCTGCCTGCTTTTTTGCTCCTTCCATATTCACCTTTTATTTTTTTTATTTAAGAGTTGTTTTATTGTTTGACAATTAAATCAAATATATATTATATTATACATTAAATATATATATATTAAAATATTATTAATATAAATATTAATAATCAAATACTATTATAATTATAAATATAAATAAATATCAATAGTAAATATTATATGAGAACATTAAATATAATCATCAAATATTACAACAACTTAATAAATTAAGTCCTTCCTTTCTAAAGGTTGTGAATAGGTATTAAAGGGTAAATAGGGGACCAAAGTGGAATGCTGTCAGAATTTGTCCCCTGAAAAGTAATCACTACTATCTATTAAACAACACAAAGGCAGTACATTAATATTTATTTCCTTATAGCTAAAGCTACGTAAACCAAAGAATCAATGAAGAGTAATAATAATAAGACAAAATAAGGATGAAGACTAGTCAACACATCCTACAAATAACCATTATATAGTAGACAAAATAAACAACGATGCTGATAATGAACGACCATGTAATTAGTTAAGGAGTGAATAATGATAAGTGCTGGAATGAAAAGATGTACGTTTGGTCAACATCCAGCGATATAAGATGGAATCACATATCACATAAAGGCATCGAATGAGTAAGAAAAGAAATAACGGGGAGAAAGTAATTCATACATAAAGATATTCGAACCAAGGCAGTCTGCTGTACGGATGACAGTACACAAAGATTTATTTACCAAAGACAACAGATCTAAGGGAATCACTCATCAATCCTTATCAAAGTTTATTCCAAGCCTGCAAATTGAAACTAGCATAGCAAGTAACTCTCCTAGCATTATCATTTATTTCTGATTTCTCATCACAGTAGTTCAGGTATGGACATCATGGGCTCTTTATTGTTTATACTATTTCCATACATGAACTCCTATGATAGTAATTAGATTTGCATGAAGCTTTCATTTACATGGAGTATGTACCTCTATAATAGTAATTTGATTTGTATGCAACTTTCATTCACAGTCATATAGAATGATCGTTTATAATATATCTATGATGCAATAATTCAAGTGATTTATCTTGTAAACAATCATGTATAATGATATGTGATTTGCTAACCTCATGAGAGATAGGAAGGAAAATACCAAGAGGCCACATGGGTAATATTAAGGCCTTTGTCACATGAGGTATAAGGTACCCATGATGCAAAGGATGCTGATCACATAGAGGCCTTGTCACATGAGGTATAAGGTACCCATAGTACAAGGATAGTGATGTAATGGCCTTGGTTACTTGATGTAAGGCATCATAAGAGTACCAAGGAGTCTCATAGAGACCTTGACTCTAAGGTATTAAGGATACCATATTGATTCTAAGGATAGATACATTAGAGCCCCATAGTGGATAATAGTAACTCTCCCCTAATCTCCCATAGGTTCTTAACAAATGACATATGAATAGATAAATAGATTGCAATGTATATTGATGAAAATCATAGATCATGTGAAATGTCATGATAAGAATATGCAAGGCATATTGATGATGATCATGAAAGTAACATGTGAACTGTTAATGATATGCAAGGCATATGAATAGTGATCATAAGATTAACTTGTGAAATGTGAATGAAAGATAATAGGCATTGAAAGCAATTACAAGATCAGCAATAATGATATGCATTGAAAGTAGCTATGGATTCATAATAGTGATATGCATAGAAAATGATCATAGAATAATAATAGTGAATTACATCTGAAAGTAATCATAGCTTTGACAATATCAATGTGTATTGATAGTAATCCATGATGAACTAAGTTATAAGTTGATATTTGATCATAGAAAGAATAAAGGCAATGTTATTATATGTGGATTTAAATGAAAATATACTAATGTTCTCTTTTTGTGAGTTGAAATTGTGTGCAAGGTAAGGAGAATTTGGACTTACAAAAAGGGGACATTACAATTGGTATCAGAGCAGTCATCCTGCCATCCTATGTATACTATGTCTGCCTTACATGTATTCAAGTGTATTCAAAGGTTTACTTTGTGACTTGTGTGTATGTTTTGTAACATATGTTCTTATGAATACTTTGTGTATTATGTATGCTTCATACTCATGTGTATACTTGATGACTTGGGATGGTGGACGGGTCCACGGTGTAGTATGGGATGCACCGAATCCCCTTCCCAATTGTCTGATAGTATACTTCATTAGAGGGTCAATCTCTTAAAAGCTAAAACAATAATTTCGAGAAGACATAATAAAGACAACTCAACTCTTTAGGAATCCACAAATGGGGAGAAAGATCTTAAAAGGAAATATGGAAATTTCTAAAATATATTCATCAAACTTAATTGTTCTATCAATTTAAAACGAGACCATGACTTCGTCTCAACACATCGGAAGGTAAATGTCAAAAGTGCAAGGTAACTCGTGATTGCTTGAGGACAAGCAATCTTGAGTGAGGAGGGCTGTCATTTCCCTCTATTGATTATAGATATATCTATAAATCATAAATTAAAAATTAAAAATTGAATCTATTTTCATTCAATATCATAAACTAAATATGATATTATAAATCAAATATATATTATATTATACATTAAATATATATTAAAATATTATTAATATAAATATTAATAATCAAATACTATTATAATTATAAATATAAATAAATATCAATAGTAAATATTATATGAGAACATCAAATATAATCATCAAATATTGCAACAGCTTAATAAATTAAGTCCTTCCTTTCCAAAGGCTGTGAATAGGTATTAAAGGGTGAATAGGGGACCAAAGTGGAATGCTGTCAGAATTTGTCCCCTGAAAAGTAATCACTACTATCTATTAAACAACACAAAGGCAACACATTAATATTTATTTCCTTATAGCTAAAGCTACGTAAACCAAAGAATCAATGAAGAGTAATAATAATAAGACAAAATAAGGATGAAGACTAGTCAGCACATCCTACAAATAACCATTATATAGTAGACAAAATAAACAATGATGCTGATAATGAATGACCACGTAATTAGTTAAGGAGTGAATAATGATAAGCACTGGAATGAAAAGATGTACGTTTGGTCAACATCCAGCGATATAAGATGGAATCACATATCACATAAAGGCATCGAAGGAGGAAGAAAAGAAATAACTTGTGAAATGTGAATGAAAGATAATAGGCATTGAAAGCAATCACAAGATCAACAATAATGATATGGATTGAAAGTAGCTATGGATTCATAATAGTGATATGCATAGAAAATGATCATAGAATAATAATAGTGAATTACATCTAAAAGTAATCATAGCTTTGATCATAGCAATGTGTATTGATAGTAATCCATGATGAACTAAGTTATAAGTTGATATTTGATCATAGAAAGAATAAAGGCAATGTTATTATATGTGGCTTTAAATGAAAATATACTAATGTTCTCTTTTTGTGAGTTGAAATTATGTGCAAGGTAAGGAGAATTTTGACTTGCAAAAAGGGGACATTACAATGTGTTTTGTAGTTAAATTAAAAAAAAATGATCTTATTTATATTAGTGGTCTAAAAGGAGTTGTTTGATTAATATTTTGTTTCAAATTTTGCAATTTTATTATCCAATAAGTTTAGAAAAGTGATAGACTTAAATGGTAATATTTTATCCTATAGAGTAATTATCTTTATTTAGAATAGAGTGGAATTAGTAGATATAAGATCATTAATTGAATAAAATAGATTTTAATGAGGAGTTAAACAAATGTTAGATGGTATTATACTTCAGAATTGAATACTAAATTGTTGTTAGGATTTAAAACCCTATAGTGTTTTCATTGTTGAAAAGTGATATATTGAGTTAATTTTAGTTATATCACATGATCTCTCTTGTAATTCCATTATTAGTTATTATCGACTTGTAGTGATAAGGAAAAATTGGTTTATGATATTATCCCTTGGTTCTGAGTCATATTGTTTTAATGGAAGGTCATGGTTATTAAATGTCAAGTCGTTTAAATTTTCTTTTTTTCCGTATCGAGAAATAGATGGATTAATAGTGGTTTTTGGGTTTCTATTTACCCGACTCCAGAGGTTAGGATACTTGGGTTCCAATATAACATTATGTTATGTCATTTTTTGATGTTTATTTGATTTGAGACTTTGAAGTGGATAAGGGAAGGTTTTGTGGTTTGAGATTTTGGATTTGAAATTGTCTATGTAATGTATTGGTTTCCAAAAAGATAGATTCCTCACAGTCCCTTGTCCATGCATGTCATTTAATTGGTTTCTAGATGTTGGTTAGGGGTTGCTAGTTGCATGTAGGAGAGTGGCTTTCATGGTGGGGCCGGTGCCCAAAGTGGCTACCTGGATAACCCCATGGAAGTTGTAATCAAGTGATAACTTAATAATTTATCTAGGTGGGTTGGGTAGTAATTCACATAACAAGATAAGTATGATGCCTCACCCATGCCTTAAGTGCTCTCACAGGCTAAGGATGGGATGAGAAGGCCTGGTTGGCAAGATTGACCTCCTTGTCTCCATGAGAGGATGTGTTGGTTCCACATGTGTCACCCTATGGGGCTGGTGCCTAGAGAGAAGTCACCAAAATAACCATAGATGGGGGCCAGTTTCTAGTGAGAGATAGCCTGGATAACCCATGCTAGGACCATGCAATGACACTCTCTCTACTGCAGCTTAGTCACTTCCTTTTTGTTGTCACCTCTAGAGCACTATCTTGTCTTGATGATTTGTGTAGTCTTGTTAATTTGTATTGTCTGTGTTGAGTTTGTATCTACCTACTTGTATCCTTTGACTTAGTGGAACCTCATTGTTATCTCCTAGCTCAGGGGTGGACCTCAGGGTTCCACATGGTTGGGTGGAAGAACATAATCTGTTGGTTATTCTTGGTCATCTTGATTCGTGATCACTGCAGACGTGGTTCGAGATTTAGATTTGTGTTTGCATCCTTAGAGTTGTTTCATGCTTTCCAAAATTGTATATTCATGTTGGTTATTGTAAACTGATGTAATCAGTCAAGAATCTTGTAATCATGTAAACTTGTAATTGATCCTTTGTAACTGTTCATATTTGTAGATGAATAATGTAATTCTCTTCTATTGTATCATAATGTATTTTACTTGTATTGTAATGAATTATATTTATCTGATGCAGTTATGTTCCCTAGAGGTGTTAGTTGTTCATCTTGTTTAAATGTTGTGAATAGTGTCAACTTTATCTTATGCTAATGCATTTACTTGCTTCAAAAAAATATATTTCTGTAGATTATCACCTGTTAGCCTAACTCTCTAGAGTTGCATGACAGGGCATCACAGGATCTATTACCTTGTCTCCTTGGACTCATTCTTGAGCCAATTGATCATGAACAAAAGTGTGCATGGTCAAACAACAACCACCAACTCTATAGATTAATTGACCTTACTATTTATGAGGATATTTTACATCACATAGATCACACAAAGTGCCCTTTCACTTCTTGATCCATAATCAAGTAGCTATATGGAGTTTATTTTGAACCCCCTATTCAAGTGATGTTTCGAAGAACCCTGTAACAAAAATTTTAGTAAAGCCAAATAGAAGCCTACAAATTTTATGCATTGTATAATACTTTTCTTCTATTCCACACCACTCATTCAATAATATATTACATATATGTAGGATTTGTATTTCCTATATTATAGGAAAGCTCTATAACAATTCCTAAATATACGAGTTGTTTTAACAACTCATAATACTCACATAACCAATATCTTATACGAACCATAAGCATACTAACAAACCTAACAAAAGATTTAATATTCCTAACAAACCCATGTGACCATTAATTCCTAACACCCCCCTTAGTGGGAACATGGTAAAACCTTTCACACTTTCACTTGCAGTAAGCCCAAGTCTTGTGTCTCATGATCTTGATCGAACAAAAGGGACCTCTCATCAACCTTTCATGGTTTTCACAAAGGTTTACCACAAACTTGGACATGAATAGGAATACACTCATTTGTTCACCTCATATGGTTTCTGGATTACCACCATTTCAAGATCCATGAACTGCGTTACACTAGTGTTTTTGCTTACTACAATATTTTACACCAGGAGAAAGTACATCACATGAACTAGAAACAGAATCGTATGCCTATGCATACTTTTAGGTCTGCATACTGCTATTTGGATCTTGCTGCACATGATCACCTACTTATGAGAACTTATCTCGCTTTCACTTTCAGTGAACTCATCACAGGCTGACCACACTTCCAAGAAGTCTAACAGTCAGAGGATCTCTGTAGTCAACTGCTCTCCTATACAATTGTTTACAATGTTCTCAATTTTAGCTAATGTTGTTGACTGTTGCCACTTGATCTCTAACAACATAGGAAACTACCACTACCACTGGAAGTTACACTTGACTTTAGCCGATTTGGTGCAAGTAGTTTTTTCACTAAAACAATTTTGCAACCTCGTCACTAGTGACTAACGAGAGGTCGTTGATTGTCCTCCAACCTCTTGTGCCTCCATCCTCCAGTTGGTTTGCTAGTTTCTTAGCGAATTCATCTTTAAGGCTTACTTATAGAATGCCCCCCTCAATGTGAATGTGTCCATTTACAAATAAGGTAATTTTTATTTATTTTTTATTACTTTTCGACACTTCTAAATTTTAATAGGACAATTAATGACTTGTGAAAATGAACCCTATTCTAAACAAAATAATACAACTTGACTTTTACACTATGAAATAAAATATCTTCATGAGAACTATAAAACATTTTGAGACACTGAATTGACATAACTAAACAATTAATAATAATAATTTGAGTTCTATCTATAAAAACTATCATTAGACAATTAATCTATAGATGTATACTTTAAAAACTAAACTAAATAAAATGAAATTACTAATTTAAATGACTCCACTCAACCATGTGGACTGTAGGCATAAGCTCTCGTGGACGTCATTAAAATTCATTCATTCATCATTCATTGACATAGCTTCCAATTACAAAGCCTCCTCAACTGGTGTACCATTGGTTTTCTTCTATACATTGTTGCTGATTCCAAATAAGAATAAAACAAAGGAACAACCAAATATCTGGGTCTAACATCTTCTTCAGGCTCCACATCTTATCACATCTCTTTCAAATTAAGAAAAGATCTCAGCACGACCTTATTATAAGCATGCACATGTTTTTTTTTGAAAGCATGCAAATTCTCCCCTACTCTTGTAATCTAACTTATCCACTTGCAAAGTATCAAAGGACAGATCAAAACATGGATTGTTTGGTCGAATAATGTAAAGAAATGCAGTCTCAAGGAGTGACTGGTGACTACGGGAAGCGATATAAATGTTTACAAGATGCAACATAAGAAGACTTCAGTGGTATATGCCCTGAAGCTCATTCATGACAACCACGACCAGAACATTAGGGGTCTAATGGAGACCCTGAAGAAAATGGACTCACCCATTGTCGTGAAATGCCATGAGATCTTTGACAAGGGCAAGGAGATTCACTGCTTGTGCAATGATATTTAACAGAAACAATTCGTCTACCTATGTGATCGATCACCTGAGCTTCACTGCCAACACAAGGATTGCAATGGCCCCAATAACAATAGATCTAACACTTATGAGAACTTCGTGTTTATTTGTTCTCTATGTTACACAAGTTTTGTAGAATAAGGCAACCTCAGCACCTCAAACACACTCTTTATTTTCTTTGAACCACAAATCTATTTGCAAGATTTGATCAAAATGAAAGATTGTAGAGAGAGCATTTTTGCAACAACTTTACTGTATAGTTAGATTTCACAACCTACAGCCTGAAGATTTTACATGCCATATCAGAAATTTTGGCAAAGCCAAATAGAAGCCTATAAGCTTTATGCATTGTATAATACTCCGCTTCTATTCCACGCCACTCGTTCAATAATATATTACATATATATAGGATTTGTATTTCCTATATTATAGGAAACCTCTATAACAACTCCTAAATATACGAGTTGTTTTAACAATTCTTAATACTCACATAACCAATATCATATACAAATCATAAACATACTAACAAACCTAACAAATTGTTATGTCGTAAAATGTCTCCCTAGGACTTTTACCTCCTAAGGTTTAGCTCCTGGATCCCTTAGATGTAATCATGCATATTAATTTTAATTGCCGATGTAAAATCCCCAAAAACCTATGTCAAATTGGGGCTTAGGGGACAATGTTGAACCTGATCCTGCCTTAAAAATGGGGCCTAGGGCTTGGGTACTCATGCCCTAGTTCTGCCCTATTTGGTCGAGACCTAAATTTTAAATGACGATAATGTGACTGTTAAAGGTCTCCCTTTCTGACATCTCAAGTTTGAATTACGAAATTAAAGTGGGAATGCATATATAAGCTTGTTTAGGGTTTCATTTGTAAACTAGAAGCTAATGACAATATTTTGGCAAACTTATGATTGTAGAGCATTCAAAGAACTCATTGTGTTGTAGAGCAAACTTGTCTTGTTGTGTTGTTATTGCAAATTTGGCATCATCCTCTCATGATGTGAAGGATCTTCACATGTTCATGCGAGTTATACCTCTGAGGTGACATTTACTTGTGATTTGATTCATCTATTTCATCATTGCTTTTACCTCTATCCTGCAAGGACACACACTCTCTATCTAACAACGGTGTTGGAAGGCTTGAATGCCATTTCGGGGCTTGACTGATGTGATGTCCTGATGTTAAGGCATTGTGCAAATTAAAGATTTAAACACCATGATAAAAGATGGTGAAATTGATTTCGTTACCTATGTATTATTAATACATGATATGTAATAAATAATATCAAATAATATTATTATATAAGTATTTTAATATAATTGAAATATAATATATTTATAAATAATAAATATAAATACAATTATAATTATAAATATAATCAATAAGAATTTAAATATTATTATTATAATATTTATAAATATTAATATTATAATATTTATAAATATTAATACTAAAAGTATAATATATATATTTAAAAAGGGTTAAAGGCAACGCTTCTATAGAAAGCAACGCTAAAAGTATAAAAGGATGATATATGTTAAAAGGTGCAGCGATCTAAAAGGCAACAAATTTATATTAATATGCATCGATTTATTAGAAGAGAGCAACGATAAAAAGAAGATGAAAAGGATGTGATTTGAATATAAGTTAAGCGCCATGATAGGGGAAAGTAATGCGATTATAAAAAAAGGTATCAAGAACAACGATTATCATTATGCAGAAGATATGTTATGGAAGAGTGCATCTATGAATAAGGATGCCTCCCTTGGTGATGTGGTGACAATTAGATGAAAGTGTATGTCTCTTTATGTAGTCACCTCTCTCAAGAAGATATATGAAGAGACTATGAAGTGTAATGAAGGGGGGCACAGAAAACATCTGATATATACAGATCAGGAAAAAATACATAGTCTTGAAAAGGGGCAGTAGAAAAGCATAAGAATACATATTAGACTTAATTCTGGTCTGTAGCAGCAAACAAAAGGAACCAGTGATCAACAACAGTCTTAGTATATAATTTAATACGTAGTTTATTAATAATTTGTTCTGAAGCAGTAGGACAATCGGGAAAGAACAAATCTACAATAAATCGGCAAGGAAGGCATACGTCTACAATAAATCAACAAAAGGGAAGGTAATAGGTATATAAATAGCCATGTAATCTAATAATGCATATGCAGTCAAGGAACCGATAACTTACAATAGTGATTTGAATTTCCTTTTCTTTCATCTGCATTACTTAAGTAGAGTGGACAAATAAGAACAAATAGAATATGGAATGCTAGAACTAATACAACATATATGATAATGTTAGTACTTAGTATGTATTAATGAATAATCATCTTTAATGTATTTTAGATGTAAATAGATATTGAACCTAATCATGGAGGAAAGGAAGGAGACCTAGATAAGTGGGTATAAGGTTTCCATCTAAGTACCCCACCTTGGATGGATGTCAAATCCATGCCACCAAGGCCAAGAGGGTCAAAGTCCCGCTCTTGGGCTTAGATTGGATAAGCCAAAAACCCCACTACAATCCCCATACCATTCCTATCATGATGATTTATTAACTGTAAGGGATAAGGCATGGATAGGGAAGCAAGACAGGCACTCTACTAAATACCCCACTTTGGTGGAAGTCTAAGTCTTGCCACCAAAGCCAGGGGGGCAAAAGTTTCGCTCTTGGGCTTAGTATGGGTTGGCTTGGTCAAACCTATCATGTCCCTATCCCTATGCTTCAAATTTGTTTGATGGTAATAGTAATATTGGAATTGTATTCTAAGTTTAATACATGCTTAGCTAACCCTAATGATGGCATATATATATATATATATATATATATATATATATATGCACTTGTTTCTATATGATGATTGCAGGATTTATATTCAAGAGCATAATGAAGAAATAACTACCTGTAAGTTGTCTCCCTAACCCTAATTTATTATAATTGTGATTGTAGGGTTTAATCTAGGCCAAATCTAGAAGGGGACATTACATGATAATTTTGAAACCCTAACCCTAAACTTATGGTATTTGAATTCTTAGGGTAAAATTAGTATTGCTCCAGAAGGGGACATTACAACTGGGGCAAGATCCTAAACACCACAACCCCCAACCCCCTCTCTCTTGTGATTGCAAGTTACATGTGACATATTTGAAGGAGTGGAGTTGCAGGAGGCTAGAATAAAGTGTTTAGATCACGTATCTGCAAGAAAATGTAGGACCTAGAATTGGGTGCCTTACACCAAAGCCCTTCGGATCTTCGACACAGAAACCTCCAGAACAACAAGAATAGGTTACATACATCTTCAGGGATTCTCAATAGAAAACTACACCTTGGGCTTGGGTGCCTGCTCCCTAGCCCTCGACTCTTCTGCATTTGGAATCTCAAGATATGGTATGTATCTACTCTGAATATAACATTTATGTGTGCGAGCATTTGTCAGAATTCATCTATTTACTTACGATTTCACATAATTAAGGTTTTGAGTATAATCAGGATTAAATCAATACATTAATTAGAAAATTCCAAGTTTCCTCTTCATTACAAGTGACAAGCAACCTGTAGGTGAATCCTCTTGCATAAGTTGAGATTCAACTTGGTTCAATGTCCTTGAATGTAAGGTGTGAAAGGAGGATCTAACATAAACACACATTGAATTGAAAACTCCTCTTTTCATACATTAAATTTTGGTGAACCCATGTTTTTATTAAATTTTGCACCTTGCTGAGTGTTGTACTACAGATTTGCATTCATTTAATCAATCATTTTAATATTGCATTTGAAAAAAATTGGCATTCTAGGCTTGCATTTTGACATTGTTGGCATCAATTTCATTGCGTTCCATCTAATATTTGATTTTTACATCAGATTGATATAAATTACAAAAATTCATCATCTTACAATCTTTTGCATTGCATTTTCATGTTAAAATTGCTAGGGTTTGCTTGACATTTTGCATTTTTTGCATAACCTAGTGATTTCAAAAACTAAGATGTGTAGCTAAAATCTTGTTTCAAATTTTAGTAATCATCTTAGGCACTCATTCAAATCTGGTTTTCTTTGTAGTGTTGCACTCTTGTATGTTTCTACATTCATATCTCAAAAAATTTGTATTTACACATATACAATTTCAACAAAAACTAGCATTATTCATTCAATCATCCTTAAAATTGCACTTGCATTAAGCATTGTAAGACTTTAACATCATTTTCAGATCTGAGCTGAGTTGTTTTGCATCATAAATCTGATTAGAATTCATTTATACATCATTTTGCACATATTCATGCCTTAATTTCACAATTAGGGTTTGAAAACCTTGCATTTTCACTAGATTTGGCCTTGTCATCTACCTAGATCTGCATCATAGGTGTGTTGTGAAGGATATTGTTGCATTAATGGATTGATATTAAGGTTATAATTCTTTGCCCCTCATAAATTTCTTCAAAACACCTTATCTTTTAGTCATTTGCATTGAAAAAAGGTGAACATTTTAGGTGCATAAACAAGCATAATTTATGTGGTGTCATTGCATTCAATCTAAATATATAAAATCATCAATTGGGCCTTGTTGTGTTGTGCTATTTTCCTCCTATCCATTGTGTTTGTTGTGGAATTTGTGTGTCCTTTTGGCCCTTTTCCTCAAACAAGTGTTTAGGAGTGAAATAGCCACACATCTAGGATACCTTAATCATCATAAAACTTTGCATGAATTGTCTCCCTAGATTTCATTGGACATTAATGTTACAAGACATTTCAAGATGGCATCTTCGTGGAAATCTTTGCATGAGTATATCTTGGATTTTGAAAATTTCTCTACTTTCACTAATGAGAACCCTCATGTTCTGGAACACATAGCATGCCTACATGATATTGATGTTTCTAAATGTTCTACACATGAGCTTAAATTACTTTGTTATATACATGGTTTTGATAGCTTCACATTAATCATAGGAGTGTATCCTTTGATATTAGAAGATTTAACCAAATTCATCTCTAAGAACTCTCATGAGAAAGATAAGTGTGAAAATTCCTCTTCTGTTAATGCCTTGGAATTGATAACTAAAGAATATGATGATGTTGATGATTCCATAAGTTATCCTACTTCTCCTATAGTTGAATGTCCAAGAACCTTAGATGAGAATACTATGGATAGATCTATTAATGATATAACACTTAACCTTCCTAACAACACCTTACCTTTATTTCATTCCAATGCTCTCCCTGGCCAAGATGAAGCATTAGTGAATGAGAAAAGGCCTCTCACATTAAATCCTTTAGGGATAGATGTGTAGCACATTTCACAGTTGAGTATATTGTCTTTTCATCGATGTCAAAATATCAGGAAATCAGGATGTTGCATTACACAGTTTTCACAAGATGCAGTTGACAGATGTGTTGATCACATTATATTTCAGAAGATGCAGTTGACAGATGTATTGATCACATTATATTTCAGAAGGATTCTTCATAGGAAAGTTTAAGTTATGCTTTCAGTGAAAGTGGCTAAGGTTGGCATTATGAGTGGTCTTCATGCAATTATGACACACTTTTGAATGTGACTTGTTGTAATCACAGTGGTTTGGTACCTTCTCAGTTTTCAAGTTGTAAAACTCTTACAAGTGGTCCTTCATGGTAATGACATCAGTGACACATCAGTGTTGATTCTATGTGAGTTTGTTCTGACTTAGTCATTTCAGAAGATGACACTCATTGCATCAATATTGAATTAGGAGAAGGGCTTATGTCATTTAATAAAAGTTAACTTGCATCATATTAACTTGGTGACAGTGGCAGATCAGTTGAAGCTTGGTTTACAAGGTTGAGGTTTAAATATGTGTTGAGGTGTGTTGAGGTTTAGAAAAATGTAAGTGGTAAATATGTTTAACAAGTCATAAAATTTGTGTTCAACATTACCTTATTGCCCATCATGCACTTTATGTTATAAACTTAAACTGACCGGTCGAGAAGGTCATCGGGCCTTAAGTTGCAATGTAAGGTATGAAGCTCGTCGGTTTTACCGGCCCCATTGCCTAGGGTGCCCGGTAACAAGTCAATACATAGTGTGGTCCGCGGGAAACATAAAATCAACGATTGTATTTGAATCCTCAGTTGGCGGGCACCGAAGATCGAAAGGTTGGTTTTTAAATAGAAAGTATCTCCAAACGGTTAGTGTGTCGCTTTAAAATTGACGTTCACCGTTGTTAAAAAGGCAATAAAACATGTTTGTCTTAGCCTTTCTAACCGAAATTCAAGGAGCACTGAAGTTGTTTTTTTGTGTAAAGGAAAGAGTAAGTTTTTAGAAGGTTTCTAATTGATAAGAAGATGAAAAGGCAGAATTCTACGAAGGGATTTCATTTTTTTTGTTTTATGTTTTTTGATTTTGATAAGAGAGAAGATGAGAAGTTTGAGAAGAAGATGAGAAGTTTGAAAGAAGTTTGATTTTGATTGAAATTCTTTTTGCACATAGAGATTTTTTTTTAATGGCAGATATAAAAAGAGTTGCAGATGCAGATGAGAGGATTGATGAGAATATTTGAAGAAGTTCTTTTGGAGAATGGAATTGTTATGCAGGAATGGAGAATCATTTTTCAGGGATTTATGTTGAGAATTTGAAAGAATGTTAAGTCAAAATAAATGGAATTCTTCAATGATCATGATGGAGTAATGTTTGTTCAGAGAAAGTGAAGGTGTCAGAGAAAGTGAAGGTGATTAAAGACTATAATTTTTCAGAGAAGATAAATTGTTCAGTTTGCAGAGAGAGAAAGCTCAAAATGGTGAATTAGTTTGAAATTATTTTGCAGAGGTATGAAATATATTGAAGATCAAAATTGATTGACTGTAGGTGTTGAAGACAGCTAAAGGTTGATTGCAAAGAATTTATTTTGTTTGTCTTAAAAGGAAGAAATAAGGTTTTGGTTTTTATTGAAACAGGGAAATCCCCTGAGTTATAATTTTTCATTGAATGTTGATGATGTCAGTGAGACATGCAGAGAGATAAAATTTGCCAGTGAGGCAGAATTGTAATGTCAGTGAGACAATTGTAATCTGAATTTTGTGTTAAGCCAGTGAGGCAGTTGAGTGGTTTTTATACCCCAGGAGGGTTTTCCACTCGGGAAATTTCTTGTGTCAAATCTGTGTGTTGATACTTTGCATATTTACTTTGTTCCTTCTGAAGAATTCTAAATTGTGAAATTAGATTAATCAAAAGTAGTAAAAAGTGTTAAAATTGTTAACAACACTGATTCACCCCCCCTCTCAGTGTTGTGTGTATTCCTACAATTGGTATCAGAGCCTGGTACCCTGTCAAAGCTTAATCAGCTTGGGTAGATCATATTTCTGGAAAACTTATCATGGCAAGTCAAGAAGGTTACTCAAATTATAAGGCACCTATGTTTGATGGCTCTAACTATGCTTTTTGGAAATTCAGGATGGAGTCATATTTGTCATCTCTGGGCTATGATGTGTATGATGCTATTGTTACTGGATATACTGCTACAAATCCTCCTAGCACAGCTGATGAGAAAAGAGCATATGAAAATAATGCTAAGGCTAAAAATGCATTATGTTGTGGTCTTACCAATGACATACTTGTAAAAATCATGGAGTGTAAAACAGCCAAGGAAATATGGGACAAATTGTCTAATATCTATCAAGGAGATGATAAAATCAAAGAAGCAAAACTGCAATCCTACAGAGCAAAATTTGAAAGTCTCAGAATGAGTGATGATGAGAAAGTGGCAGAATATCTTCTAAGGGTCCAAGAAATTGTAAATGCTATCAGAGGACTTGGTGATACACTGGAAGAGAAGACAGTTGTTACAAAAATCTTAAGGACCTTAAATCCAAAATATGAATCCAAAGTGTCTGCTGTTGAAGAAAGAGATTTAAGCAAAGTTACCTTTGATGAACTTCATGGCACTTTCACAGCTTATGAGATGAGGATTAGCAATGACATACCTTCAAGCAAAGAAGCTGCTTTCAAATCAGTCAGAAAAGAAAAGGAGATTTCTGATTCAGATGAATTGGATGATGAACAAGAAATATCTCTTGCAAGCAAGTTAAAGAAGGGATCTGTTGGTAAGTACAAAGGTAAGCTTCCATTCAAATGTTTTGAGTGTGGAAAGATTGGACACTATGCAGCTCAGTGTCCTTACAAAGATCCAGACAGTGATGAAGATGAAAACAAGAAGCAATTCAAAAAGAAATAGTTTGTTTCTAGAAGGAAAAATAATTTTAGAAAGAAAAGAAGTCTGTTCATAAAAAATGTTGATATGACTGAAAGTGATTCAGATGATTTTCTTGATGAAAATGCACAGACTTTGTTTATGGCTATTCTAAATGAAAATGAAAAATGTGAAGAACAATCAAACAGTTGTGAAGCTGTTATTGACTTTGAAGGAGAATTGATATGTGCATTAAGTCAAGTCAAGAAACTTAAGAAGGAAATCATTGCTCAAAGAAGTTAGTTTCAAAAAGAAAATGATATCATGAATAACAAGTTAACTTGTTATGAGAAACAGATTACTGATCTAATTCTTTCTCTTGAAGAAAGTAAGAAAATTATTGATGATAAAGACAAAGAATTGAATAACAAGGACAAGGAATGTCATACACTTGAAGCTGAAATTGTTGGTCTAAGAAGAAGACTTGATATGTGCAGAAGCAGTGATAAATTAGATGATCTTCTTGATAGACAAAAGGGATTCAAAGATAAATCAGGTCTTGGATTTGAAGAGGGACAATGTTCTCAAAAGGATAGTATAAAAGGCAAATCAATCATAAGGACAACAAACTACAACAGAAGTGATACTTTCAGGTATAATGCTCACTTTACTGGATATTGTTTTTGTTGCAACAGGTTTGGACACAAAGCCAGTGAATGCAGATTTGGAATCAGAAGAGAAATGCATCCATTCATGTTCCTAAGAAGTTTGAAGTGTCACAATTGTAAAAATTTTGGGCATATTGCAAAATTCTGTAGACCTTCATTGCAAATACAGCAAACAACAAGAAATACTATCTCAGGTTTGTCTTCTTTGGATTCTGAAAAGAAACTGCTTGTTTGGAAACCTAAGGTAATTAATAAAAGCTTAGATGTTATGATTGCACAAGCTGCTTTTCATGCCAAAAAGAAGGAACAGTGGGTGATTGACAGTGGTTGCTCCAACCACATGACAGGGGACAAAGATAAGTTTGTTAAGTTTGAAGACATTAATGAAGGCTCTGTTATGTTTGGAAATAATGATTGTATTATGATCAGAGGCAAAGGTACAATTCTTCTTGATGATGAAACACCACTAAATGATGTGTATTTTGTAGAAGGACTGAAGCACAACCTGTTAAGTGTCAGTCAAATATGTGACAATGGTTTTAATGTGGTTTTTGATGCACATGGTTGTGAGATTAAAAAGAAATCAGGTAAAGTTATTGCAGCAGGTCTAAGGACTAGTGGTAACATCTACAATCTTCATAACTCAGAAACTAAAAGTGTTGATAGTCATATCTATTTCATGGGTCAAATTGAGGAAAGCTGGTTATGGCACAGAAGACTTGGTCATGTGAATTTTGACAATCTTGTGAGAATTAGCAAGAATCACAATGTCAGAAATATGCCTCATATTTCAAAACCAAGTAATACTATATGTAAAGAGTGTCAGCTGGGTAAGCAAACCAAAGTTAGTTTCAAGCCTAAGGAGTATTTTACTTCAAAACCTCTGCAGCTGGTACATTCAGATTTGTGTGGTCCTACAAGGACTAAAGCTCTGGGAGGAGAAAAGTATTTTATGCTTTTCATTGATGACTTTTCAAGAATGACATGGGTAACATTCGTAAGACATAAATCAGAGGCATTTGATAGATTCAAAATCTTCAAGAAGATGGTTGAAAAGGAATCTGATTTCAAGCTAAAATGTCTAAGGTCAGACAATGGAGGAGAGTACACTTCAAAGGGATTTGAGGAGTATTGTGAAAAACATGGGATAAGAAGGCAATTCTCCACTCCTAGAACTCCACAGCAAAATGGAGTAGCTGAAAGGAAAAACAGGACTGTAAAAGAAATGGCAAGAACATTACTACATGATGCAAATCTGCCTAATGTCTATTGGAGAGAAGCTGTTCATACAGCTGTATATACTCTGAACAGAGTTCAATTAAGGGTAAAGTCAAATTATACTCCTTATGAACTGTGGTATGGTAAGTCAGCTAATGTTGGGTATTTCAAAATTTTTGGAAGTAAGTGTTACATCAAGAAAGATAATGATAGCTTATGTGGTTTTGAGTCTAGATGTGATGAAGGCATTTTTCTTGGTTATTCTACACATAGCAAGGCATATAAATGTTTTAACAATAGGCTCAAAAGAATAATTGAAAGTACTAATGTTAAAGTGGATGAGGATTTGCAGCCCTGTATGCAGTTGATTCATGACATTGAAGTTGATCATCATTCACAAAAGGAAGAAGAAATTCAGGAAGAGAAAGAAGATCCTGAAAAATCTGTTGATGTTAAGACAAAGACTCTTTCAAAGGCATTTCAAAGAGATCATCCTCATGAGTTGATCATTGGGGATAAGGACAGTGGTGTGTTAACAAGAAGAGGAAAGCAAGCTGCTGCACATAATCAAGCACATGTGTGTTTAATATCTGAAATGGAACCAAAGAATTATGTTGAGGCCAGCAAAGATGAAGCATGGGTTAATGCCATGGAAGAGGAGTTAAGCCAAATTGAAAAGAACAAAACATGGGAACTTGTTCCAAGACTAGAAGGTAAGAATGTCATTGGATCAAAATGGGTGTTTAGGAATAAGCTTGATGATAAAGGTAAAGTTGTTAGAAACAAAGCCCGACTGGTTTGCAAAGGGTATTCACAAATTGAAGGTATTGACTTTGAAGAAACATTTGCTCCTGTTGCTAGATTAGAAGCTATAAGGATGTTTTTAGCTTTTTCAGTTTATAAAAATTTCAAAGTTTACCAAATGGATGTAAAATCAGCTTTTCTAAATGGAGATCTTGAAGAAGAAGTCTACATGGAACAACCAGAAGGTTTTGTGAATAAAGATAATTTAGATCATGTTTACAGGTTGAAAAAGGCTTTATATGGTTTAAAGCAAGCTCCAAGGGCTTGGTATTATAGACTGGATAAGTTTTTGCAGGAACAGGGGTTCACAAAAGGAGGTGTGGATAGTAATTTGTACTATTTAATCAAAGGTGAGGATATTCTGGTTGTTGAAATTTATGTAGATGATATCATTTTTGGTAGTAACAATGATGATATGAGTCATTCATTTCCTAACATCATGAAATCAGAATTTGAAATGTCTATGTTGGGAGAATTGTCTTTCTTTCTTGGTCTTCAGGTATCTCAGCTTGAAAAGGGAATATTCATCTCACAAAATAAATATGCCAAAGAGATGTTAAAGAGGTTTCAAATGGATGATTGCAAACCTTTGGGTACTCCTATGGAGACAGGGCATAAGCTAAGTAAAAATGATGAATCACCTAAAGTAGAACAATCTCTGTATAGATCTATGATTGGGAGTCTTTTATATCTCACTGCTTCTAGGCCTGATATTATGCAGGCTGTTTGTTTGGTTGCTAGATTTCAAGCTTGTCCTAAACAATCACATTTGAATGCTGTTAAGAGAATCTTTAGATATATTAAGGGTACACTTGATTTTGGTTTATGGTATCCTAGACACAATGATTTTACACTTCTTGCCTATACAGATGCAGATTGGGCAGGGTGTCCTGATGACAGAAAAAGCACAAGTGGGGCAGCTTTCTTTCTAGGTGGCAGATTGGTTGCATGGCATAGTAAGAAACAAGATTGTGTTTCTCTATCTACAGCTGAAGCTGAGTACATTGCTGCTTCATCATGTTGTACACAGGTACTTTGGATGGTACAATCACTTCTTGATATTAAGGTTGAGGTTAAAAAGCCTATGTCTATTCTTTGTGATAACACAAGTTCAATCAACATGTCAAAGAATCCTATAATGCATTCAAGAACTAAGCACATTGCTATCAGATATCATTTTCTAAGGGAAAAGGTGATTGAAAATGAAGTTGCTTTGGAATATGTGCATACTAGTGATCAATTAGCTGATATCTTCACAAAGCCTTTGCCAAAGGAGACATTTGAAACTTTGAGACAGAGATTAGGAGTTCTATCTCTTGTCTCTCTTCAGTAAGTTACAGAGATATTAGATTCAGGGGGAGTTGTCTTCTAGATTATTTTTGATGTCCTGAATCTCATTTGTACATAGTATGTATATAGTTTTTGTACACATTTTTTTTGGTTGGCAGTGTTACAGTATTATGCATTTGATCAGTGTAAAGTTAAAATGTTGGTTTTGAAAAATTTTAGAGGATTGCATTTACAAGAACAGGAATCTATTAGTTGTGGTATTTTTTTTTTGCCTTTGACAATTTTATGTCAAAAAGGGGGAGAAATGTGTTATGGTTTTGCCATCAATGTCAAAGACAAAGGGGGAGTTTTGTAGCACATTTCACAGTTGAGTATATTGTCTTTTCATTGATGTCAAAATATCAGGAAATCAGGATGTTGCATTACACAGTTTTCACAAGATGCAGTTGACAGATGTGTTGATCACATTATATTTCAGAAGATGCAGTTGACAGATGTATTGATCACATTATATTTCAGAAGGATTCTTCATAGGAAAGTTTAAGTTATGCTTTCAGTGAAAGTGGCTAAGGTTGGCATTATGAGTGGTCTTCATGCAATTATGACACACTTTTGAATGTGACTTGTTGTAATCACAGTGGTTTGGTACCTTCTCAGTTTTCAAGTTGTAAAACTCTTACAAGTGGTCCTTCATGGTAATGACATCAGTGACACATCAGTGTTGATTCTATGTGAGTTTGTTCTGACTTAGTCATTTCAGAAGATGACACTCATTGCATCAATATTGAATCAGGAGAAGGGCTTATGTCATTTAATAAAAGTTAACTTGCATCATATTAACTTGGTGACAGTGGCAGATCAGTTGAAGCTTGGTTTACAAGGTTGAGGTTTAAATATGTGTTGAGGTGTGTTGAGGTTTAGAAAAATGTAAGTGGTAAATATGTTTAACAAGTCATAAAATTTGTGTTCAACATTACCTTATTGCCCGTCATGCACTTTATGTTATAAACTTAAACTGACCGGTCGAGAAGGTCATCGGGCCTTAAGTTGCAATGTAAGGGTATGAAGCTCGTCAGTTTTACCGGCCCCATTGCCTAGGGTGCCCGGTAACAAGTCAATACATTGTGTGGTCCGCGGGAAACATAAAATCAACGATTGTATTTGAATCCTCAGTTGGCGGGCACCGAAGATCGAAAGGTTGGTTTTTAAATAGAAAGTATCTCCAAATGGTTAGTGTGTCGCTTTAAAATTGACGTTCACCGTTGTTAAAAAGGCAATAAAACATGTTTGTCTTAGCCTTTCTAACCGAAATTCAAGGAGCACTGAAGTTGTTTTTTTGTGTAAAGGAAAGAGTAAGTTTTTAGAAGGTTTCTAATTGATAAGAAGATGAAAAGGCAGAATTCTACGAAGGGATTTCATTTTTTTTGTTTTATGTTTTTTGATTTTGATAAGAGAGAAGATGAGAAGTTTGAGAAGAAGATGAGAAGTTTGAAAGAAGTTTGATTTTGATTGAAATTCTTTTTGCACATAGAGATTTTTTTTAATGGCAGATATAAAAAGAGTTGCAGATGCAGATGAGAGGATTGATGAGAATATTTGAAGAAGTTCTTTTGGAGAATGGAATTGTTATGCAGGAATGGAGAATCATTTTTCAGGGATTTATGTTGAGAATTTGAAAGAATGTTAAGTCAAAATAAATGGAATTCTTCAATGATCATGATGGAGTAATGTTTGTTCAGAGAAAGTGAAGGTGTCAGAGAAAGTGAAGGTGATTAAAGACTATAATTTTTTAGAGAAGATAAATTGTTCAGTTTGCAGAGAGAGAAAGCTCAAAATGGTGAATTAGTTTGAAATTGTTTTGCAGAGGTATGAAATATATTGAAGATCAAAATTGATTGACTGTAGGTGTTGAAGATAGTTAAAGGTTGATTGCAAAGAATTTATTTTGTTTGTCTTAAAAGGAAGAAATAAGGTTTTGGTTTTTATTGAAACAGGGAAATCCCCTGAGTTATAATTTTTCATTGAATGTTGATGATGTCAGTGAGACATGCAGAGAGATAAAATTTGCCAGTGAGGCAGAATTGTAATGTCAGTGAGACAATTGTAATCTGAATTTTGTGTTAAGCCAGTGAGGCAGTTGAGTGGTTTTTATACCCCAGGAGGGTTTTCCACTCGGGAAATTTCTTGTGTCAAATCTGTGTGTTGATACTCTACATATTTACTTTGTTCCTTCTGAAGAATTCTAAATTGTGAAATTAGATTAATCAAAAGTAGTAAAAAGTGTTAAAATTGTTAACAACACTGATTCACCCCCCCTCTCAGTGTTGTGTGTATTCCTACAAGATGTTGGGTATAATCGAGAGGAAAACAATGTTAATTCAATCTTCACTAATAGACTTATTCCTCCCACTAAGGGGTTACTAGATAAGTGTAGCAATATTCCTAAGATGATTGTGCGAGGGGCACCTAATGCACCCTTTTGCTTAAAACCAGTGATTACAGTTCAAGGTGATCAAAAACCACCTCGACCCCTGGATTATATTCTAAACTATGCAAGACAAATAACTCAAAGAAATCAAGGTGTTCAAATGTGATTGCTCACACATATAACACCCATAATAACAAGCAAAATAAGCAAGCACCTCATGTGCCTGTCTCTCTTCCATGTTCTCAACCTATGCTTCCTCCACCACCTTGTCTTACTCATAAAAGTGTTCAAGAATATAATCTTGTCGAGTAGCTTTGCGCTATTCCAGCTAAGATTTCTCTTTGGGATTTAATACAAACATCGCTTGCATACCATGGAATGCTCCAAGAAGCTTTACAAAAGGTGATTGTACCACCTGCTATTAAGATGAATGATGTAGCAACTCTGTTAGATTGTATGCATGCGACAAAAATGGATATTCTCTTTCAACCACATGAATTACTGTCAATTGAAGTTCAAAACTAATATGATCCACTTATAATATTTGCCATGATAAATACAAAGTTGGTAAAGTGAGTTATGACTGATAATGGATCGGCTCTAAATGTTTGTGGTATGAATTTGTTACATAGGATTAAGGTTGATACCTCTTTGATTAAACCAGAAAGATTAAGCATTCGTGGCTTTGATAATGTTGGAAGACAATTTGTAGGCACCATAACTTTACCTATAAAGGTTGGACCTGTGACTTTGTCTACCCTTTTTCATGTCATACCTGGATCAATTTCATATAATATGATTCTTGGTAGACCATGGATCCATGCCATGGGGGTAGTTCTGTCTACCCTTCATAGATCAATAAAGTTTATTTGTTAAAACAAGCTCTACACCATTAAAGATGATCCTGAACCAGATAATTGTTTACATATTGAAATGCTAAAACAAGTTAAAAATCAGCAAAGTCTAAACAACTTACGAGTGGATTCATCAACGTCTCTTGGCACGAATAATGTTGTGCAAGACTCTAAACCATCGAATGCACTTTTTGGTGACAATTAAGGTTCATTAGATTTTACCTCTTCCTTCAATGGGGAATATAAACTTAATAATTGTGACACATCAAAAGTCACATCGATCTCATCTAAACAATCTCTAGAAACACCTAAGCAAACTAAAGTCTCCTAAGTAGAAAACAATGACAATACCCTTAATTATACTACAAATTATGACACCTATGAGGCTTCACCATCTTCTAGAGAAATGAACTCTCTATACGGTCATGGATTTCAAATTTTGTACAAAAATTGTGACTATGTTAGTAATGGATGTGGTGTAAATAAACAAGGAATCATAGTACCTTTACAAGTTGCTAGAATTGATTACACAGCCGGTATAAGATACCGTTCTTTGAAACCCACCAAAACCTCTCGTCGTCCTAAACTCAATGTTAATGCAATATCAACATCGTCGTCTTGATTTCTGTTGTTTTTGCAGGATCTTTTCCTTCAAGTTTGTTGGCATTCAAGTTCTTTTCCTAGGCTAATATAAATCTGGGTGGATAATGCAATTGCTGGAGACTCTCTATATAGAGTATTGGCGTATTAATAATTTAATTCTGGCAGCTTCCTTATTTTGGCTTCAGCGTGGTGAGGAGTTATTGGTGATGGCTCCACTATGGGCAGACATTATTTCTTATTTGCTGATGCCGGGACCCACAATTGATAAATCTAAGCATTAAAGTGAGATTTAAAATTTTAAATCCTTGTGGATTATTGGCAACTAATGGAGAATAATTGCATCATCGTGTCATGCAACTCCCTTAAATGACTTTGGTGTGTTTTCTCTTTTTAGTATCGACAGTTTCTTGCACTTTCATTTCACCTATTCACTGCGGTCTCCACATTTTTATCACTAAAAATATAGATTCTTGCCCTTTATTATGTTGTTGAAAGCATTTGGGTGGAGAGGTAAAAAGTTTTGAATACTTTTAGCAAGTCATTCAGAGGGGTTATCGTGGTTTTTGGTAGTAAGTTTTTGAGGGTATTTCTGTTGAAGTTGTTCTCTGTTTAAATCGTGTATAATTGCTTTATGTAGAAGTCATTGTGTTCCCTGTTGAAATCATGAAAGAATGTTTTCTATAGAAGTCGTTTGTGCAAAGATTTGAGGAATTTGAGAAGAAGGCTGTGTCTATTCTAAGTCTGGTAATTCTGCTAATGTGAATTTTCTATGTCAATTTTGAAGTAGCAATTCGTAGTGAATTCCAGTATTGTTCCACACTAAAGGAAAGAATGAATTTTCAAGTTAATGAAGAACAAAACTGCTGTTGAGTTGGGAGTGAAGTCTTTGTTTTGTTCTTGTTACTGGTTATGAAACAAACTGTTTAACTTATGATATGTTATCAAGGTTTGTAGCTATCTTATTATAACTGTCTTAAAGCTGCTGTCAAAATAAAGTATTTGTGTTTGTTTTTAAGCTGTGAAATCAGCTAACTTTCATTAGGGAGCCTGATTTCGACTGCACCAGAAGAAGATTCACTCATGGATCTTGAGATAACATCCCCTATTAAGAAGCCTTCTGGAGGTATGGTGATCTCATTAGAGGATTAGGTGATGCCTTGCAATATGGATAAAAATAAAAGGGACCAAAAAACTAAACAAGAACATCTTACGCGGGATGCCAAAGTTGGCATCGCAGAAGGGTCTCAATTGACTATCAATAGAATACTTACAGGAAAGAGGTGGAAGGGCCCTCAAGATGGGCAATGAAGGTGTTCTCTTGGAATGTGATGGGATTTAGTGCCCTAGAAAAAGGAAAATGCCAATTATTGTTGTTGGCCCCTGAATTAGTTCTCATCCAAGAAACTAACATGTCAGATAAGCATTTGCCAAGCAGTTTATGGAAGTCTTGGCATGGTTTTGCAATTGATGTTGAAGGTGTTTTGGGGAGCTTATGCATTCTTTGGAACCCCAAAAATATCCATATCTCTTCTTGAAAAGTCTTCTAGTTGGATGGCTTGTAAGTTCATTTCTTTTCAGGGGAACATATAAGCTTTTTGTATTAATGTATACAATCTGAACAACCTAATGTTCAGAAACATTTTCTTGATCAACTTTCTCTTCTTCTAGCATCTTGGGAAGGACATCTATTTTTTTTCGTAGGTGGTGATTTTAATGCTACCATGGGCCCTTTGGATAAGAAGGGTGGTAGTTATGTGCAATCCAAATATTAGCTTGATTTTAAAGCCTTTATTGATGCCTTCACTCTTTTTGATATTATTCCGAAGGTGAGGCAACTCTCTTGGAATAATGTCATAAAAGTTTGTGTAATATTACAATAAAGTTGGATAAGCTCCTTGTTTCTCCTAAATGACTTATTAAGCAATGATATAATGTTTTTGCCATTTTGATGGTCTCAAGTTTTGACCACTTCCCCATTTCCTTGGAAGTTTTGTTGGAATCTTCTCTAACATGTTTGTTTAAATTTGAATCCATGTGGCTTTCTCCACCCTTCCTTCCATGCTTTGGTGGTTTCATGGTGGCATGGCTGCCTAATAGCCAAAGTTTTGAAAATGTTCATCTTTATTTGAAAGTTCAAATTCTTAGAAAAGCTAAAATAAAAAAGTAAAATATCAAGGTATTTGGCAACATATTTTCTGAAAAGATTAAGTTGGAAGTTGCTTTAGCTAAGATCAATGCAGAGATTCAATCCAAAGGTCTAATGATGAGCTGTTCTTCAAGGAGCGAGACTTTAAAAGTTACTGGAGGATTGGCATGCCAAAGAAGAATTTTTGTGGTGATAAAAGTTCAGTAAAATCTGGGTGAAAGAAGGGGTAAATGGGATTTTGTAAATTCTAGTACCCCTGTTAATGGGGTAATTGGGAAGAAAAACAATAATCGTATTGCTAGGCATTAGTTATCCCCTAAGGATAGTTTTTTAAAGCTAAATTTTGATTGGGCTGCCAAAGGGGATCCAGATCTTACAGGTGTGGGTTTGCTTATCTGTTCTCCATCGAGTTCCTTCAGAAAAGGGGGTTCCTTCAGAAAAGGGGGTTCTTTTCGAAGCTGCTGGAGGAAATCTTTCAGCATAAGCAAAGGTGTAGGCAAAGGCTGGGACAGGAGCAACATCCATTTGAGAACAATAGTTGCAGAGTCCATTTCATAACAAGGTAGGTAGTAATGTATGTATTCCTCAGCAGATCACATGGAGGGAAGGGAATTTGGAGTCACCCCATACATAAAAAGACAATCCCCCACATCTCTTCTCTCTTTGTCTGGGTAGTCACAAGGGCGGAAACTTCCTATTGTGACATCCCACCTCAGGAGGGAGAGGGTTCGACAAATGCTCTGCCACCTATTTTATGAGTCTCATTATATACATATCAACAATTCCTCTCTTGAATTGACATTTCATCCCCACCCACCTCTATGAGATCGCCAAAAGAAACTATAGGCAGCTTGCCTTTCTTTCCATCTGGGCAGATGGCATCAGAATGATCCACTTCTAGAGATCACCATAAGAAACTATATGTGATCTACATCCACTTATATAGATCGATCATCCACCCTTTACTTGTATATTGCGAGATCACCCTTCTCCACAAACCCCCGTGGGAAAACAAAGAATTATCTCTGCACCAAGACTAACAATGAGGTAGAGGCTTTAGCTCTTCTCAAATGTCTAAATTTGTCAAAATGTCAAAAACTATATGACACCAGAACCTGACCTAGAAAAATGAATGCCTTTGACCTGAGGGTACAAAGTAGAAATAGACTTAGGAATACCTTTCTTCCTTCTCTGAACAACAGTCCATGCACACAAAGAGTCTAAGTCCATAGAACAAGGAGAGAGAGGGGAATCCTCATCAGATTCCACTAACAAAGACAAAACTCAAGAAGAAGGGGAAGCCCCAACACAAGAAGCTAGGTACCTACTTGAAGACTGAACTAGAGCAGGGAGCTCCACAACACCCTCAAGGGAAGGGGAACCATTGACTGATCATAAGTCATTGGAGGAAGTGAGGGACACGTGGAAACCTCAGCCTCCAAATCTCCCATAGGACACAAAGTGGACGAAACAATAACTAGAGAGCACACACCTGCTGGCGAGGGAGCATCCACCAAAGAGTTAGAAGTACTGATGGTCAAGTGATCAGCTAAAGCATTCTTCCACCAAGTGGTTGCACCCTTGCAATGAGAGTGGGGACAAGAGGCCAGGTGGCTAGTGGCAAAGCACCGTCGACATCTAAATGGGAGGCCCTTATAATCAAGCAGTTGCGACCATGCCTTATCCCTGACCTACAAAACCATCTCCCCATGAAGGGGTTTGGAGATGTCAATGTCGACCAAAATACGGGCAAATGTGGAGTGTCCCATGAAAGAGGTTGTAGAATCCACTATCAAGAAGTGACCAATAGCATTTGCAATGTCCTCATAGTAGGAATCTTCCTAGTACTAAAGAGGGAGATTCAGGAGCCTAACTTAGGTTGGCCTGATGTTGAGAGGCTCGGTAAGAGGGTTGAAGGAGTAAGACCGAGGTTTAATGGCTAGGGAATGCACTCCCCACATCCAAACCTGATCGTTCGACATAGTATCTCACTCCTCTAGGGAATCGAAGGTCACCAAAAAGAAACCCCTGGCGCACGGAAACAACTCAATCTTGCCTACCATCAAGGAATTCCAAGACTCCAAGACCCAGTTGTGAAGGTTTGGCAAGGACGACCACAAGTTGTTGAATCTATAAACAAATTATGTTGATAATGTTCCCCATTCTGAAGAACATCTTGCTGGCACACCACAACCGAGGGAGGTAGTGTAGAGGGAAAAGGAATTGTTCTTGGAGAGGGGCGAGAAGGAAGCTTTCTAGAAGAAATAGTATCATCCACTTCAGGAAAGAAGGCCCTAAAGGAGCCACACCCTCTTGAAGGAGCACTAAATCCACTGGGCGTTGGAGGAAAACCTGTCATCGGTGCAACAAAGGAGATGCCAACAAAAGGAGCCATCGTTTGAACTTGCATAGCAACACAATTTGTAAACCTAGGGCCAACAACCACAACACCAACTGGATGGGCCTGAGGCTAGACATCTCCCGAGGATGGGGCCAAGTCGACAAGGGTAGGGGATGGCTTCTCCACATTCAAAAAACCCTTGAGCAGGAACTCCATCGCATAGTTTCTTTATGATAAATGCAATATGTAAGTTACTCAAGATGAATAAAAGAGTATGCATCATAGATTGTTGCATGAAGATCTTGATTGTCATTTAATTCCCATCTTTTCAAATTGTGTAAACTCATCAGGGCATGCCATGACCCGCAGTGCCATTGGCTAATTTTCTGAGTGTGCATGCATTTATTTAGGTGTTTACATTATTTTTTTGGTAATTATTTCAACCAGATCTTAATATCTTATTCTGAGAAGATCTTCCATGTCATCTCATTTGGAGATTGTATTGATCCCACCCCGTCAGATCAAACCATTTAACCACATCAATGACATACGAGCGTTGAAGTGAAAATGGATGTTGGTTAGGGAAGGCTATAGCACCATTGGCCGATAGGTCGAAAGGCTAACGTGTCCTCGATCTGTGTTGTCTAGCTGGTCCATCTTCCATCAAATTTGTAGGAATGGAAGTCGATAGGGAAATTGCACTTTAAATTTTAACCGTGTTAAAATATAATAGATTCCCCTTGAGCCATACGTCTATATAAAGAAAATCCAATGCTAAGTTGGCATAGTTGTACAATGCCATTGGCTAGCAAAGGTGACATGTCAGTTGGTGGGACTATATTAAAATAACTATAATTCAAATGCAATCATTATTTCAAAGAGGCAAATGTAAATAACTATATTAAAATAACTTGTATAGTTGCATTATATTCGAGCTTCAAAAAATATTATATGTGTTCAAGACTTGAACTTGAAGTTCCTTATCTTCTGAAGTAAAGATCTTAAACATACTAAACGGTTTACAAAAAAGTATAGTATTTATTGTAATATTTACAAAATTCTGTACTAATTACTAAAAACTATCTTAGTAACCTTCCTCTAGGCTCTATTGCAATTGACATTGTGGGCTAAACCTAGAAGAAATAGCACCACCCGACGGGTGTGCTCGAATCAAACTTTGTCTGCAAAGAGATGAGAACTAATGGAAATTCTCATTTCATCCAGAATACTCATAGCACCCATAGCGGAAATTCCCAAATTACCAATGAATACAACTTCCCAGAGTGTCTAAAGATTCTCTGCAAGCCTCATCATTCTATTCTCTAGCTCCTGAAGTGCTCCCATAGAAGCGATGACTCTAAAATCATTTCCAACAACTGGTAAAGTATCTTGTGGGAAGTGCGAGTCCATTGTTACCACTACAGGCAACCCTACTTTGAACTATGATCAGACAAACATTTCTGCCACCAATCTCTTTGATGTCATGGATTGTGTAACCCGCAGGAAATTTGATAGGAAACAAGATGCCACCTCAAAATTGACGTGTGATTCCTGATATCAAGTTCTAGGTGGTCGATGCCAATGGATTCATTAATGGCCACCTTTATTTGGTTTGATGGAAAATTGAATATAAAGTTTAACTTGCTTTGCGACACTGGTCCATGGAAAACTGCCTCTCTACGATTAGAATGCAAGAAGAAGAGAGACTCCATGATCTCGTAGAACAGGATTTGAAGAGCTCAATAATATTTCCACAAAATGAATAGAGCAAAGGAAGATTATAATGGTTGGTCAAGCGTGCAATTAAATACGTCTTCATTTATGTAATTTAAAGCTAAATTAAATAAATGTTATATTTAAATTGAAGAGCGAATAAGAATACAATATTTGCATCTATGTAATAATTTGAGTGAAAGGATGGCCTTCCAACTTTGACATAATATTATAGATGTCCAAATATTATTTATACACATCTCAAAAATCATTCAGACAGATAGTTCACATGTGCTGAATTAAATGCAAATGTTATAGATGATGATCTCACGGATGGTAGTATGGTACAACTTTTCTTTAAAGTTATCCTAAATTAATTAGAAATCTTGATTATGTGATGCAAGATATAAGCACACAACTTTCAAATTAGTATTGCTCAACATCATCTTTGCTCGTGGTTGTTTGGGAGTAAATTCATATTTATATTTGCAATATTTGATATCATATTTCCTGCCATCTACCTGCATGAGATCTAGTACTACATGTGTGTATTAATAACAACATTATCTTCAAATATCACTGACTGTTGGGTTTTCAAGTGCAACTTCCTCCTATTACTTTATTCCCCACCCTCATATTTGTCTTGCTCTCTCTGCATAACCATGACGAATGTTATAAAGAATTGCCATATTTTTATCCATACCTAGAAATGGGAACTCATGGAATTGGGGGCCTATGACTCTACCAAATTGTAGAAGGTTTTCAACTTTGTTTGTGTTTTGGTTGAATTTGCAATATGATATGTGGTTAGTGATGGTTTGTTGCATGAATTACCACGGGTGCTTCCCTACTCGGAGCTTGCTTCTATCTTTCTCTCCAACATTATAGGTTTGGTGTAGGACACATAGTTCGTGGAAACTCTGACCTTCTCTTACATTCATCAATATCTTGTCACTATAGAAAAATTTCGGCCGACGATGAAAAACTATGACATGTATGAAGGAGAGGCTCCTCTGGGTGGTTTATTTTCCATCCAACTCCTTCAAAGTTCTCTTGTTCTCGCGTGTGTTTTTAATGCTCTCCAAAAGGGGCTTCATTTTAGCTACGAGAATGCTCTGAATTCAGTGTTGGAAATACACAAATTCTAGTTACCACCAATATTTGATGTTCATGTAAAAGAGATATTTAATGTCATTCAATTCATTTGAGTGCATGTGCTAGATGTTGTTCCTCGGCCCACAAATGCTAATATGTTGGTTTCTCCTGTTTGTTTGCCTCCTGTTGATGACACTGCGGATTCTCAAGACCCTGAGTAAAGATGTGAGTATCTCATGGTGGTGTGGTTTTTTTAGATGTGTTCTATTGGATTTTGTACTACCTTCAGTTGGCATTAAGTGTATGTTTTTTTTTGTTTTGATTATTTGATTGTAAAAGCTTATCCCTATATGCTTTCATGGTGGCCATAGTGTCCTTTCTGGCTTTGATTATCTTATTGTAAAAGCTTATCCCTGTATGTTTTCATGGTGGTCGTAGTGCCCTTGTTGGCTTTGTGGAGCCCTTCATTGTAATTTTTGATGACTTTTGATATTAATATAGTATAGGTACTCTGCACTTTTTTCTTAAATTTTTTTTTGAATCAATATTAATTGGAAACCAAAAGTGCAAAACTAGAATTAAAAATGTATATTACATTAGGTTTTAATTCACAATCATGATTAAAAATTTATATTACGTTAGATGTTAATTCGCCACCTTATTAAAAATTTGTTGGCAATTTAAGATTAATTCACCACCTCAATTAAAAAAATTATCAGAAATCTAGCTTATATTTGCCACTTCAATTAAAAAATTAGGAAAAATTTAGCCTTTTTTCGCCAACTAAATTAATATTTTATGGAAAAATTAGGCCCTCATTTGCCAATTTGATTAAAAGCAAGAATGAATTTTGGGTTTCAAATTGCCCACAATTTATTTTAAAAATGATATTATTAAATAGCCACCCTCTCTATGACTTCAGTTCAATTTTTGGAAGAAATTGCCAAGTCGATTATATCTCAACATAAGGGATTTGCCAGGATTTCTATAGGATTTTCCAGGGGCCAGTTCTTAAAGTTTACCCTGATAATAAAACTATTTAATCAATTATTGGACAAGGAGGATATAGGAAAATTAAATTAATTAAATAAATATACTAGAGAGAAAACTGGATTTTGTAGACACCTAAAAATGTCTTCACTGACTAACCATCTTCTGACATCATCCAATTAATTAATTAATTTTTTATTTAATTAATTACACCATCCAACACCTAATTATTCACCTTCTCTTCATCATTTCATCTTTTAAATTGAATTAATTCAATGGTTACACTTACTGACATTAGCCTAATTAATTAAATAAATATGCAAATATTTATTTGGTTAATTTCACCATTCCCCTAAACCTAATTAATTAGATAAATTTTGTTTATCTAGTTAATTCAACCTACTAATTAGCCTACCCCTATCCTAGTTGATTACCATGTGACCCCTAGACCTAAAATTAATTAAATGAATCTTTGTTTAATTAATTTTAACTCCTAATGAATTCATTCACTAATTTACTACAACCATATTAATTAAACTAATCCCCTTGATTAGTTTGGTCAAACCCCACTTAACACTCGTCCCCGCATATCCCAAATAAAAAATTAGCCTTTATTCCACATAAGACAATTTTTAATACACATTTTGTCCTAAAACTCATTAATGAGTTCTTACACACCTAACATGTCATATTGTACATTTAATAGAACTCTTCCCCAAATGAATTAAAAAATTCATTTCTAATCCTCACCTCTTCCCAAAAAGAATTTAAAATTCCTTTTTAATCCATCTCATCTAACTTCATTAATGAACACCCCTTCCTAAGGTGAATTAAAAATTTACTTTTATTCTTATCCCTCCATTGTTGTTGATCAAATCTAGGCCCTCCATCTCACAATCATCCTCATCCATTGATCTCTACTTTCAATTTCAACCATGGGATCAAATCTCCCTCCAAAATGTCTATAAATACAACCTCTCCCAAGCCATTTTATGATCCAAGTTTAGTGTACTATTATCATGCCAAAATCTCTCCATCATCTCATCTAGAGCTAGGCTTTTTAGTGACTTGCATATGCATTTGAGAGCATTTCACATTGGAACCATGGGTAGAGCTAGAGAGTAAGGGTGCACTCTCTCAACCTTATTAAGGAGGAGGAGATCATTTGAAGGTATAAACTTGTGTTTTTAGTGCATTTTGTTTATGTTTTTGACTTCATTTATTTTCTTTGACCTCATTTGGCACGCCTAGGGGGACCCCATGGTCCTAAACTACTAATTTTGTATGAGTTTTTGTGAAAAAAGATGTGTTTTGAAGGTTTTAGCGCCAAAAGCTCTTTGTTTGGCGCCATTTGGTCTTGCAGTGGCGCCATTTCTTGGTTTCGTGGTGTCATTCTTCACTATTTTGGCGCTATCCTGTTACGACATTTAATATTTACCTTAAGGCTTATGTTTAGATTTTAACGCTCTTTTTAAGGTTTTGACAAGCTTTTAAGTTTCTTTGCTCTTTGTTTTGACAGTAAACACAAAGAAATAGGGGGTTCTAATGTCAAAATTTGTTTAGGGGTATATGCAACAATTTTCCATCTAACCCTAGCTCATTTTGTTTGTTTTTGTCCTATTTATTATCTCTCTTCTGGTCTTTTGAATGTTGCTTGGTAGGGGAGGAGTACTAACCTTGTTTAAGTTAAGATTTTTGAGACTAAATGTGTTTTTGAAAGCCTTTTAGGGGTACTGCATCGTTTTGGTGCCTTCTGCACATAGTTTAGCGCTATCCAACTTAGAAAATAAGGTAAGTGCAGGTAAAAATACTCTTTAGCACCATTTCCTAATATTTTGATGCTATTTCTGTCGATTCTAGCACTATCCCTAGGTTTGGTGCCATTCGGTTTATTTGTTGTGCCATCTAGTTTTATTCTCTGTTGTTAGTCAAAATATTTATCTTTTAATACTTTGACGCCATTTTAATCCATTTTAGCGCTATCTGCCTAATTTATGGCACCATTACTGTCTGTTTTGGCGCTATTTTCTGTGCTAACTTTACAGTCTGTGCAGGTGTTTGACAGGGTTTTGCAGGGATAAAGAATGTTTGTCCAAGACTAAACATCCAACTACTAACATTTCTTTGAAGGGATTTTGTTAACTTAGAAACATTTACCTTGGTGCACTAAAATGAACTTTGCTTGTCTAGCTTAGAAAACATTTTGATTTGGTGCATTTAAAATAAACCTTGTTTGTACAAACGTAAGAACACTTCAATTTGGGTTTGTTGACACCTTTTTAAGTTTTAGGGTTTTGAGTTAGTCCCCATAATTTTTTTCATATTTTTCCTTTCAAAACTCTAAGGCTTACGGTAATATTTCTACTTTATCTT
This sequence comes from Cunninghamia lanceolata, assembly GCA_027924645.1. NCBI lineage: Eukaryota > Viridiplantae > Streptophyta > Pinopsida > Cupressales > Cupressaceae > Cunninghamia > Cunninghamia lanceolata. Next base: position 5,092,834 of record BSBN01000556.1, on the reverse strand, counting down.
ATAATTTGTTGTTGACTATTTGTCCCGGTTACTGGTCACTTAAGTTTTCACTTGAAGCCTTTTTAAACCATGAAGTGACTGGCCCCGCCTTTTATTTTCCTTTGTTGTTCGGGGATTTTCAATTTCTAGAACCTAAGTCATTGTGTTTGAAAGTTAGCGAACCGCCCGACTCCTCGACTTGTCTCAAGGCCTTTTCAAGCCTTTGTTATCAGGAGGTCGGGAGTTTTCCTAACTTCTGAACTCCCAACTTGTGGTTTGAGAGTTCTAAAAATGCCCTACTCAGCGACTTAACCTTTTCACTGCTCCCTTGGTGACATGTGTAAAGTGCATCAGACATGGGTCCCAAATTCTGATACGGTACCATGTGGAGGGCTCATATTCCTTTCGTAAGGCCCAAACAAAGATGGCTCTTCTCCTTCCGTGTGGCTCTGGAATTGCGACACGTGGCAGCTTTCTAGGTTACAGATTTAAAAGGAAGCACAAACTTTACAAAGGCTCCGGAATGATTGTTTCCCGCCAACCCACGAGGAATCTTTTCAAGATACTGATTCCTTGTGGGGTAGCGAGTGAAGGTCCACGTGGGGGATTTTTTCGCACTCATGTAGAGAAAAAGGGGTGACATCATGTTACTTCCATGGGGCTGCAAAAAAGATAGTTGCAGTGTATATCGGGAGCCCATGACCATATGATCTAGAACTCCATGGTTGAAGAAAGATTGTTACACATCCCGAGGGTGGGAAAATTGTAGGTTCAAATCAACAAAAACATTTAGGGGTCAAATAATAAAGATTTTTGTCTTCTCATCTACCCCTTCCAGATATTTTGTTGTAGTTATTGTTGGTAGATGAACATCCCTTCTCGCCATGATATTTTCTGACGTAGCTCACAGGAGGGAATTTATTGCAACCTGGATTAGGTCAAGTAAAATAAGAGGTTATATATGCATGAATCAAAGATGTAAAAGGGGTTGGTTGCTGAACCAATTGTCTGGTCTGGAAAACACCTAAGGAGATTTTAGGGCATCAAACAAAGAAAAATGTCTAGGCAGTGAATAAAGAAATGTGGTTGATACAACATAGGAATAGATTGTAATGCGTGTTTTATACAATGGTATGTCTCCATGGTTGTTTGTAATAATTTAGGGGAATACATTGCCGTAACTTTTGTATTTTGCCTTCACCACATTTGTTGGTGCGATTGTAATGAGATTTGATAATGTATGACATCATTCAAATCAATACAAGCTTTGTGTTGGGTCATTTCTCTATTGCAAATGGGTTATTATAGTTTGTCTTTGGATAAATAAGTATGTCTAGGGTATGAAATGTAATCTAGTCTAGGGTATGAAATGTAATCTAAGAAATATATGTCAATATATTTTAGTTTTCTGTTGATGCTGGTTCAGCCTATTTCTTTCCTCTTTATTGCTTATGACTCAGTTGCCCAATGGAATAGGCACTAGTCCATATTGGAGAGGGACCAATCACCTTTTAAAACAAACAAATTATTCACTTGTGGTTTAGGGGAAAAAACCATCTTTCCTGTGCATGCACATTCGTACAGTTGAATAAGCTATATAGGGGTTTTATGATAGCTAGCTTTTCTTAGCTCTATAACAAATTTGGGGACTGAGAAGGCAAGTTGGGTTTGGTTGTCCATGTTTTTAGTTGTTCATCTGGTTTGGATTTAATACCTATTCAGGTATACCCATTAGAATATCCCTCCAGAGTTTAAGCTAAGCTCGAAGTGCAGTGGAGTTAACCCACTCCTATAGGGTGCCCAAAATCACCTTGAACTTGTTGATAAACCTCTTCCAATCATCTAGAATGACCATCCCTAGCTTAGATGATTTGTGAATGTTTTAGGGTTTAGAGTTGTAGTTATTTTGGGAGTCAACATTTCTGGCATTGTTGCCGGGGATGATACTGCTGGGTTGAAATCAATTGATGACTCTGCTGGTGAGATGAATCCAAAATCAATTTGTATCCTTGAAGATCAGTCACACTTCAAGGAATTCCTCTTTGGAAGAGGTGGCAACTCTGCTGTTAAAGAACAAGAATTTGTTATTGCTGTCCCTTTGTTACTGTTAGCGATTCATGTGCTTCATCTTAGTATTGAAAGGAAGCTATGTGTGTGGAAATCACTTCCTACACTAATCTAATGAGGAGAGGGCTATGCAAATTCAAATTAATCCTTACAACTACAGCAACATAGAACATCTAACAGAGATATTGCAGCAATGCACATGAACCAGAAAGAAGATAGAAGAAGAGAGACAAAGATATAATGTGGGGAAAACCCTTATTGGGTGAAAAAACCCCACACTCAGAAACCTGCACAATGTTTTATCAAAACAGAAAGTTATTTACAATATACTTGAAATGCAAGCTTCAATGGTCTTCGACACTTGTATCTAGAGTCAATCTGACAACATAACAGTACCTATCAATCCTGTAATACATCTCCTCCAAGCACCTCTTTATATAGAATATACAAGGCAATATTGGTCCAAACTTGGAATGGGCATCCAAATTGGCCTAATGGCCCAAAACCCACGCCTAAGGACACTTGATCAACATTGTAAAATGTGCCTGACACTGTCCACAACTACCATCCCAAAGAGGTCACCTATTTCCAAAATAGGCTATGACAGACGCTCTTACGACACTTACGACCATCATAGAATCTGTCATAGCGGTTACAACTTATAGCTATAAGAGAATCTGTCATACACAAGCTATAAATAGCATATTCTCTTACAACATGTCATATTCCACCTTGGGGCACCCAAATATGCCTTTTTCAAAGATGCTTCATGACACATGACTTCACCTGTCTTACAAGCTTCTATTTCTGACTCTTACATGTCATAGATTCTGTCATAGGAATCCGTCATAACCGTTTCAGTCAATATTCCCTTACACAACATGAAAGATGCTGACACATGGTAAAATGCTCCTACCACAAAGTGGGACACCTATCTCCTCATGTGAGGACAAAATTACAAGTTGTCATCTTCCATGTAGGATGACACATCACCGTACCACATCCCACAATATGACAATATGGAATTTACAATTTATTTACAACATTGGCAATGAATTAATAAATACAAACATAAATAATGCAAGGAATTACCAAGGTTGAGACATCTTAATTCCCAACAAGTATGCAACAACTGGTGAAAATAAAGTCATGGATGATTGTGTACTCATAAGGGTAGAAGTGGAAGATGGTGCATCATATGATCGTGATGCAGATGATCAAGGCAGTGTGTACACTTACCTTTGGCTGGATAGCTCATCAAGTGAAAGTGAAAATGATGAAGCCAATGGTGACTCTCAGCCTAGTGATGAGGTATGTGGTTCAGTGAACAATGAGGATGTTGTGTGCATAAATGAACAGCCAAATGTATCATCTTTTAAAGTTGATTATGAAGATTATGCACAGGTAAATGAAATAGATGATGAGCAAGAAACTTGTTTCTTGTTTGATGTGCTACCCCTTTTTGTTCCTGTTTGTGATGAGGTAGTTAGTGCTTGTTTGCATGAGGTAGAGGTAGAGGTGGATACACATGATGCTAACTGATCAGAGATAGTTATTGGTGCAACCATGGAGTTTCAGTGTGAAGAGCTTGCCCTAAATTTTGAAGATGGTGATCATGTGGATGCATATGAGAACCTGTTCCTTTGGTGCAAGGTATGTTCTCTTCCTCATGCAGAGTGTGCTTCATCTTAGCCACAAAGAAATGATACAAAATTGAAGGAAGAAGAAGTGTGTCATTAGTTTGTTTGCAACAGTGAATATGACACAACAAGTTGCAAAGATGGACATGAAACATAGAGACAATTTGAAGAACATGGTTCTCCACTTGAGGTGTCTCATGGTTTTGATTTATGTGCTGATGTTTTGAGTTGCAGCCCGAGTCATGCTTATGATTTAGAATGTGAAGTCTGTAGCAACACATGAATTTTTTTTCAAAAACGTGATGGATTTACAAATGTTTATGAGTTCTTTCATTTTGATGTGAAAGACTTGTTAGCTCTTGAATGTGTTGGTACTATAGTAGAGGTTGAGTCCTTTGTGTGGGACATTGATGTGAATGAGTAGCAAGGCATGCTTATGCCTGAGTTTGAACAGATGGCAGCCCAACTAGAAGGTATACCAGTGATAGATTCTTTCCATTTTGATTTGCATGAAGATATATCTTCTTTTGTGGATCAACAGTGCATTCATGCACAATTTGCTTTGCCATGTGAATTGGAGGTGTTTTCTTTTCCTTTCAATTTGCATGAAAATGCCAGCAGGTATGATAGCCTGGCACATGATAATGGAGATTTGTCTTCATTTATTTCTTTTGTTGCTGACCTAAATTTTAGTTTTGCACCCCTTGCTGCTGGGAACAAACATGATGTAGTATGGAATAGGTCAAGCACCTATTTCTTATGGTTGCCCTGCAACGGTGATTTCATTAGTGAAGCTCTCCTTGGCTCCACAAGTGTATGTTGCAGATTGGAACATGCTAGGAATAGTTTTCAGTTGTTGTAGCTGGGTGAGAAATGCAAATTTAGTTTGAGGGAGATCAACTCCTTCATTCAACTTGTCTTTGACAGAGGCAAGTGGTTGTGGCAGTTTTGTGCAGGTTTGTCCTGCAAGTGACTGCAAATTTTGATTACAGTCAACTTTCCTTTTGTGCCCTAATGTCTATGACTGTATGCCTTGTAAATATGTTTCTGTTCTTCCCCTTGTTCATTTTTTTTCTTTTTGGTCTGCCTAGAGATCTGGATTCTCACTGTGCCACTGCTTGGCACACGTCTCCAACTAGAGCCAGTGTTGACACCCTTTTAGGTTTTACGGTTTTAAGTTAGTCCCCATAATTTTTTTCATATTTTTCCTTTCAAAACTTTAAGGCTTAGGGTCATATTTCTACTTTATCTTATAATTTATTGTTGACCGTTTGTCCCGGTTACCGGTTGCTTAAGTTTTCACTTGAAGCCTTTTTAAACCATGAAGTGACCGGCCCCACCTTTTATTTTCCTTTGTTGTCAAGGGATTTTCAATTTCTAGAACCTAAGTCACGGGGTTCGAAAGTTAGCGAACTGCCCAACTCCCCAACTTGTCTCAAGGCCTTTTCAAGCCTTTCATCAATGGTCTAGGCCTTTTCAAGCCTTTGTTGTTGGGAGGTTGGGAGTTTTCCTAACTTTTGAACTCCTGAATTGTGGTTCGAGAGTTCTAAAAATCCCTGACTCAATGACTTAACTTTTTCGCTGCTCCCTTGGTGACATGTGTAAAGTGCATAGAATGTGGGTCCCAGATTTGTATATGATACCACGTGGAGGGATCAGATTCCTTCTGTAAGGCCCAAACAAAGATGGCTCTTCTCCTTCCGTACGGCTTTGGAATCTTGACATGTGGTAGCTTTCTAGGTTGCAGATTTAAAAGGAAGCACAGACTTTACAAAGGCTTTGGAATGATTGTTTCTCGCCAGCCCGCGAGGAATCTTTTCAAGATGCCAATTCCTTGCAGGGTAGCAGGCGAAGGTCCATGTGGGGGGTTTTTTGCACTCGCGCAAAGCAAAAAGGGGTGACATCGTGTTACTTCCGTGGGGTTGCGAAAAAGATAGTTGCAGTGTATATTGGGGGCCCATGGCCATATGATCTAGAACTCCATGGTTAAAGGAAGACTATTAGGCATCCTGAGGGTGGGAAAATTGTAGGTTCAAATCGGCAGAAACATTCAGGGGTCAAATAATGAAGATTTTCATCTTCTCAACTACCCCTTCTAGATATTTTGTTGTAGTTATTTCTGGTAGATGAACGTCCCTTCTCGCCATGATATTTTCTAACGTAGCCCGCAGGAGGGAATTTATTACAACCTCAATTAGGTCAAGTAAAATCAGAGGCTATATATGCATGAATAGAAGATGTAAAAGGGGTTGGTCACCGAACCAATTGTCTGGTCTGGAAAACACCTAAGAAGATTTTAGGGCATCAAACAGAGAAAAACATCTGGGCAGTGAATGAAGATATGTGGTTGATACAACATAGGAATAGATTGTAATGCATGTTTTATACAATGGTATGTCTCCATGGCTGTTTGTAATAATTTTGGGGAATACATTGTCGCAGCTTTTGTATTTTGCCTTCACCACATTTGCTGGTGGGATTGTAATGAGATTTGATAATGTATGACAACATTCAAATCAATACAAGCTTTGTGTTGGGTCATTTCTCTATTGCAAATGGGTTATTATAGTTTGACTTTGGATAAATAAGTATGTCTAGGGTATGAAATGTAATATGAGAAATATATGTCAATATATTTTAGTTTTCTGTTGATGCTGGTTCAGCCTATTTCTTTCGTCTTTATTGCTTATGACTCAGTTGCCCAATGGAATAGGCACCGGTCCATATTGGAGAGCGACCAATCACCTTTTAAAACAAACAAATTATTCACCAGTGGTTTAGGGGAAAAAACCATCTTTCTTGTGCATGTACATTTGCATTGTTGAATTAGCTATATAGGGGTTTTATGACAACCAGCTATTCTTAGCTCAGTGAAAAATTTGGGGGCTAAGAAGGCATGTTGGGTTTGGTTGTCCATGTTTTTAGTTGTTCATCTGGTTTGGATTTAATACCTATTCAGGTATACCCCTTAGAATATCCCTCCAGAGTTTAAGCTGAGCTCAAAGTGCAGGGGATTAAACCCACTCCCGTAGGTTTCCTTTAACCCTCCATATTTTGTTGACGGGATGATTATGCTCACATGACGACATTCCCTGGCCTTGTGAGTGTGATTTTGTCCTAGGAAGTGGAGTTGCGATTTTGGGAGTCAATAGGGTCTTTAAAAAGAACTTAGATTTTGTTTGAAGAGTTTGCTGCGCTTGCACATTATGTTAGTAGATCCCAAGGGATAGAATCAAAGTATCCTCTCCCCTCGCCTTCATAAGGATCTTGGGTTAAGAGAAATGGTTCTATTCTCTTCTTTTTCATTTTCTTAGAGAGGTTTGCCTTGGTGGGAAAAGAGGTACTCACCCCAAGGGAATGACCTCAAGCGGTACTTTCATTCGGTCTGCTATATAAAAAAGGATAAGGTGAAAGCCAAGTCTAACGGGTATTAGCGCTTACCGTATAGTTCTAGTTTGAAAGGAGGCATACCTTGTGTACATTAGACTCCTAGTAAGACTATTTAAAGCTTTAAGTGGCTTGTTGGATGCTTGTAAAGTGCCGGTCCCCTGAATATCCCCCACTAAACAACTTTGGATAGAAGCCCATCCCTTTTCGACCTTGTGGTGATTTGTTCAAGGCAAGAGGACACATAATCCTCTCAAGATTCTCACCATATGGCTCCCTAGAGATGAGATGGGAATCCTCAGCTTAGCATAAGCTATACGTATCTTTCCGGGGAAAGGGTGATTACATCATCCTTCCAGTGCAGGAGGCCCCTATCCATCCTCTCTCATAAAGACAATATAATGGACACACTTAGTAATTAGTGTGTTTGCATTTAAGTCAGAGATTCCAAGTTGTGGGCTTGACAAGTCGCCATTCACCTTGACCTTAGGTAGAATAAGCATTGTCTTCAAGTGTTTTTGTGATTGTGTTTATACCCGTGGAAATTTGGACCTTGAGGGGCTTCTTGAACATACACATCACGCTTGAACTTCCCGTCCAACCTTTGGCCATTGTATTTTCTTGTTTGGAGTGTTTGTATTGCTTGCCAAGAAACTACCATTGACTTTGTCCGAATCCACCTTGATCATTAAACCATTGAAACTTTTGACACCTCCAAATCAATCATTTGACCTTCAAAATCCAAAAGTTGAGACCAAAATCCAAAAAATTGCCAAAATTTGCAAAAAAACCTAGACTAAATCCAAGCAACTGTCTCATTTTGGCTCCAAAACTTCTTTGTTTGGTGCCTAAAAAAATCATATGTGCCGCCATTTTTCCTGACACCTTAATTTACTATTTTGGTGCCATTCATCCGATCCCTGGTGACATTACCCTCTGTTTTGGTGCCTTATCCCTAAAATTTGGCGCAATATGGAGATCAAACTGCACACGTGTCTAGAAAATTATTTTGGAATCCTTGAGTCTTTCCCAATCCTAATCTATGGTCATCTTGTCAAAATCCATCGAAACCCTAATTCACCTTTGACCATAGTCCACAACCATTTTGCCCAAAAATTCATCAATACACCTCAATTGTGACCTTAGAGAAAAATCATTTTGACTATTGGACCCTTCATCTCATTAATCACTAAGCTCAGTTCATCCTTTCCATCTCCATATAATCCAACTCAACTTTGCACTTTGATTTTCACTTTTTGGACCTTCACCCCATCCATTTCAAAATTCATTCCAAATCCAACATTTCCCAATCCTATCCATCAAATTACCCAACATCCAAAAATATCAACCATATCCAAATCAACCTTTGAGCAAAGAATTAAATCTAGATCTTATTAACATCCCATTTTGCTTGTTGATCATTAGTCCACCTACAAGTAGAATAACCAATCTCCTTTTGTCTAAGGTCATAAGTCTACCTTAAGTAGAAGAAACATCCCTTTTGTAACTCAAAGTTCTAGATTTATTTTAGCTTACCTTTGATTTGAACATCCTCCCCAAACATCATCCAAAACATCCAAAACATCCAAAACACCTAAGGTTTTCCTTAGATTATCATCCAAAATCCATTAAATCATCTAGGGTCTCCCTTGGTTGATTGCTATCCAAGCCATCTTAGAACCATCTTAATCACATCATCACATCCCCTTTTCTTACCATCCTCATCCTAAAATCATTCATATTGCCTCATCTACTCCCACCATCTCCTTTGGTCCAAAATGTTAGATTCTCAAATAAATCAAGAGAAGAGCTCTGATACCAGGTTAGAGCCGGATACAACCATGTACCATGTGGGATTCATACCCACTACGTACCACGTCGATAAGCTGAGCTTACGCAGATGAAGGGTCGAGGGCTCGAGGGACTCAAACCAATGACCTGCGCTCTGATACCATGTTAGATTCTGTGAGAAGCGAGAACCGAGCCAGGATCCGTTGTCGGTCGTAGATCATATGCGCCTCCACTCAACAGATGATCGAAGATCAAAATAGTAGAATGAAGAGATATCTGAAATGAGAGAAAAATAGAGACAAAGAAAGAGAATTTTGAGAAGACTCTCAATACTCTCACCGAGCTATCACTGAACTGATATTCAAGCTTGTGAACTTGATATTCAAGCTTGTGAACTTGCTCATGAACTTCATGTTCAGTGAGAGGAGAGTATTGTATATATAGCAAACATAGGGCATATACATCCAAGAGGTGTAATAACTCCCATATCCCATAAAAGGTGGGAGATCTTACCTACTTGGTAAATGCCAAAACATGTGGCATATACATCCAAGAGGTGTAATAACTCCCATATCCCATAAAAGGTGGGAGATCTTACCTACTTGGTAAATGCCAAAACATGTGGCATAACCTCCTTACATGAAAACAAAAAAGGAGTTATGAGGGGTGGCACATAAAGACAAAAGAGTGTGAGAACTCTAACTACCCCATAACCCACTTAGGTAAGGACAAAATAGTGGTGTAAAGAGGTGGCACAATACCCCATAACCTACTTAGGTAAGGACAAAATAGTGGTTTAAAGAGGTGGCACAATACCCCATGTGGCACAATACCCCATAACCTACTTAGGAAAGGACAAAATAGTGGTTATGAGAGGTGGCACAATACCCCATAACCTACTTAGGAAAGGACAAAATAGTGGTTATGAGAGGTGGCACAAAAAGCCAAAAAAGGATGTGTAACTCAACTACCCATGTGTGGGAGAGAGTTACACATGTAGCTGATGTATTTTGCCACATGTCCTCATATTAATCACTTATACTAAACCTAAGCATATTAACCACTTATAATAACCTAAGAAAGCTTAATAATGTGTAGGAAAAAGAAATATCCCTAAGGAAAATAAAAAACCTTCACTAACATACTGCTAGATGATGGTATCACTGAACTGATATTCAAGCTTGTGAACTTGCTCATGAACTTCATTGGGACCAATTTCTACCAGACATCTCTTATTTGTTTGTAGAGTCTCACATTTCGGATTTAGATGACACTCTTGAGGACATTCAACTCCTCTTTGATGACAGTCATTTCATCACCGTTATCCCATCTTCCTTGTCTTTGGATCTTGTACCTCCTGGTTGTACACATGGGATTAGATTGCTTCTACCTTCGTGCATTGAGGCATCTTTTGATATTCACATGGGGACACTTGAGCAGAGTTCTGAGATAGGATACATCTTGAGACTTCCTTCCTCAACTTGCTTCTTTGAGTGGGAGTTACTTCGATATTCACCATTGGAGTTATTTCTTCCTAAGGGGAGAAATGCCATTTGTCACAAATGGATCATCTTCAGCATTCATTTATGGGCATCCTCTTTTGGCACAGGAGCTACTTTGTTGTGGGGGGGTTTCATAGTCTCTTTCACTCTCTCTATTTTGGGGGGGGGGGCTTTTCTCTCTCTTTGGGGGGAATTTTATGTACATGGGTACCTAACATGGCCTAGTAGCCGGGACCCATCTTTTCACCGACCTAAGCTACGCTTAAGGGGGGGTGTTAGTGTAGGTTTTTTATTTTCCTTAGGGATATTTCTTTTTCCTACACATTATTAAGCTTGCTTAGGTTTATTATAAGTGGTTAATATGAGGACACATGGCAAAATACATTAGCTACATGTGTAACTCTCTCCCACACATGGGTAGTTGAGTTACACATCCTTTTTTGGCTTTTTGTGCCACCTCTCATAACCACTATTTTGTCCTTACCTAAGTAGGTTATGGGGTAGTTAGAGTTCTCACACTCTTTTGTCTTTTTGTGCCACCTCTCATAACCACTATTTTGTCCTTACCTAAGTGGGTTATGGGGTAGTTAGAGTTCTCACACTCTTTTGTCTTTATGTGCCACCCCTCATAACTCCTTTTTGTTTTCATGTAAGGAGGTTATGCCACATGTTTTGGCATTTACCAATTAGGTAAGATCTCCCACCTTTTATGGGATATGGGAGTTATTACACCTCTTGGATGTATATGCCACATGTTTTGGCATTTACCAAGTAGGTAAGGTCTCCCACCTTTTATGGGATATGGGAGTTATTACACCTCTTGGATGTATATGCCCTATTTTTGCTATATATACAATACTCTCCTCTCACTGAACATGAAGCTAATGAGCAAGTTCACAAGCTTGAATATCAGTTCAGTGATAGCTCAATGAGAGTATTGAGAGTCTTCTCAAAATTCTCTTTTTTTGTCTCTATTTTTCTCTCATTTCAGATATCTCTTCATTCTACTATTTTGATCTTCGATCATTTGTTGAGTGGAGGCGCATATGATCTACGACCGACAACGGATCCTGGCTCGGTTCTCGCTTCTCGCAGAATCCAACATGGTATCAGAGCGCAAGTCATCGGTTCGAGTCCCTCGAGCCCTCGACCCTTCGTCCGCGTAAGCTCGGCTTATCGACGTGGTACGTAGTGGGTATGAATCCCACATGGTACGTGGTTGTATCCGGCTCTAACCTGGTATCAGAGCTCTTCTCCTGATTTATTTGAGAATCTAACATGGTATACCATGTTAGATTCTCAAATAAATCAGGAGAAGAGCTCTGATACCAGGTTAGAGCCGGATACAACCACGTACCATGTGGGATTCATACCCACTACGTACCACGTCGATAAGCCGAGCTTACGCGGACGAAGGGTCGAGGGCTCGAGGGACTCGAACCGATGACCTACGCTCTGATAACATGGTATCAAAGCCATGTTGTCTAGTATAGATCATTATTTTTTTGATTTATTTGAGAGATTTGAGATTATTAGATCACTAATATTTTTCTTAAAAACCAAGTATGCTCTTCCCATGCATCCTTGAATGAACTAGAGAATCAGAACAGTTTAAAGGAAAATAAGCATCTAGGTAATTTGGTTTGCATATATGTGTTCTTGTGAGATCTAGGTGATTGCAGCTTTGTGGTAATATTGGAGGCATCTTTTAGTGCTTCCAAAGTGTCCAGAAGGCTTGAGAAAGTCAAAAGTGACTTCTACTCCACCAAAATCAGAGACTGGAGGACACAGTAACAAATCAGGGTTATTCTTTTTTAAAAAAATTACTGGAGCCGTTTGCTTGCTCTGCTCTCCAGTTTGCGGGATTGAAGTTTGAGGGATTTGTTTTGCCTGAACCGTAGGTGATTGCTTCTCCTCATTTATCAAACTGTTAGACTTTTGAAGAGCCCTCTCTTCTTGAAACTTCACATCTCTACGAACTACTATTTTCCTGAGAGCAGGAATGTAAACTCGATAGGCCTTAGAAGTTTCACTGTACCCAACAAGGATACCCTTCTCTATAGTTGGTTCCAATTTGGTTCTCTTCTCCACAGGAATGTGACAATACACAAGGCATCCAAAGATGCGAATGTGCCCCAAATCTAGTTTCTTACCGGTGAACGCCTCTTCTGGAGTCAATTTGCCCAACACTTTGTGGGGGCTCCTATTCTGCAAATACACAGCTGTATTGCAAGCTTATGCCCATAAGAACCAAGGTAGATCCTGATCATGAAGCATGGCCTTGGCTTCTCCAACTATAGCCCTATTTTTCTGTTCAGCAACCCCATTCTGCTGAGGGTTGTACGGAACCGTCAACTCTTTCTTGATACCTTCTTGAGTACATAAATCTTTGAAGGTGTTTGAGGTATACTCGCCTCCATTATCAGACCTCAGTATCTTGATCTTCCTCCCTATTTGATTCTCCACAAGAGCCTTAAAATCCTTGAACCTACTGAAGACCTTATCTGTGTTCTTCAAAAAATATATCCACGTCTTCCTGGAGAAGTCATCAATGAAAGTAACATAATACTCATACCCATTCAAGGATGCTGTTGACATGGGCCCACACACATCTGAGTGTATAAGATCCAAAATCCCTTTGGACCTAGTGTCACTACTTGGGAAATTGGTCTTGGCATATTTCCCAAGAGCACAACCCTTGCACACTTCATGGTTTTCTGTCTTCATCTCAGGCAGCCCCGTCACTATTTCCTTGAGCACATTAAGTGCTCCATGGTGAAGATGAGCCATCCTCCTGTGCCACAATTCTCCTAGCCCTTTACAGTTGCTTACCAACACATGTGCTGGCTCAAACTGTAACCGAAACAAGCTTCCATGCCTAACTTCAATCACTTTTGCAACCTTGGAATCCTTGGGACGAATATAGACTTTGCCCCTTTCAAAGGTTATGATGTAACCCTTGTCCTCCAAGGTAGAAACCAAGATTAAATTCTTTGTCATGCTAGGGACATACAACACATCCTCCACCAACAAGCGTTTGCCAGACTCCCTCTGAAACTTGATGGTGCCACTACCAGTTGCATGGTACTTGGCATTGTATCCAAGCTCAATATAGAAATCTAGCTTCTTCTCCTCCAACTTGGTGAAGCATTCTCTGACTCCCATCATGTGGCAAGAAGCCCCACTGTCAATATACCACACCCTGTTGGCAATTGAACTTGAGAGACAGGCAATGAGTGAAAACTCATTCTCAAATCGTGATGCAAACTCGTCCACCTCTGCTGTGGCAGCAACTTGCTTCTTCTGCTTGTCCTTATTTTTCTTATTCAGACATTGACTGGCATAGTGACCCATTTGATGGCTGCAAAAACATTTTATCTTGCTCAGATCTTTCTTCTTCCCATTCTTGGAAGAACCTTCCATTTTCCATTTATTGGACTTTTGCTTTCCCTTGCTTGTAAGAGCAAGATTTTCTTCGTCTTGACCCTTCTTTATCTGATCTCCTCGATGAGCACCTTCATGGATCTCTTCTTGGTTATTTCTGGGGTTTCCTAGTTATATCTGTGTTCTTGTCTCTTTGTGTATGGCTTCTTGTTATTTTTGCTTCTGTTGTTATTTGCTGTTATTTAACCCAGAGTATTAATTGTTATAAATCAGATAGAGGTTCTATTCTGTGAATTTATTGTGCAATTAATCTGTAGCTGGGTTTTACAAAAATTAACATGGTATCAGAGCTCTAAACTCTAAATACAAAGCCAAGATTTGTGACGCATATTTTAAAGAAAAAAAAATTTAGATTTTCGTCTCCAGTTTCTTCTGTGGCTATGGCAACCAGTGTTCGATATGAGGACAGACTTGAGGGTGCATCCAACTTCTTACAGTGGAAGGTTTAGATTACATCCGTTCTCAAGGAGAACAGGTTGTGGATCTATACTAGTACAAAGGTGACACCACCAACAAATGATCCTGTTGCCCTAGATTCACATGAAGTCAAGGAGGCCAAGGCTTAGAGGATTATCTTGGATGGGGTAAGAGATCATCTAATTCCTCATCTATCAGGGAAAGACACTGCCAAGGAGATGTGGGATTCGCTCACAAAACTTTATTAGAGCGACTATCAGAGTCGTAAGATGATGCTGAAGGACAAATTGCATAACACCAAGATGTCTAAAGGAGAGAGCGTGACCTCTTACTTGTCCAAGCTGACACAGGTCAGGGATGAGCTGGCTGCTGTTGGAGAGACAATTGCTGAAGATGAGTTGGTGCGTATAGCCTTGAACGGTTTTTCGAAGCACTGGGAAGTGTTTGTCAAGTGTATTGTTGGCAGATATCAGCTACCTAATTGGGCGAGGCTTTGGGATGATTTCGTTCAGGAAGAGATCCGTGAAGGTGCTCATCTAGGAGATCAGACAAAGAAGGGTCAAGATGAAGAAAATCTTGCTCTTGCAAGCAAGGGAAAGCAAAAGTCCAATAAATGGCAAACGGAAGGTTCTTCCTAGAATGGGAAGAAGAAAGATCTGAGCAAGATAAAATATTTTTGCTGCCATCAAATGGGTCACTATGCCAGTCAATGTCCAAATAAGAAAAATAAGGACAAGCAGAAGAAGCAAGTTGCTGCCACAGCAGAGGTGGACGAGTTTGCATCACAATTTGAGAATGAGTTTTCACTCATTGCCTGTCTCTCAAGTTCAATTGCCAACAGGGTGTGGTATATTGATAGTGGGGCTTCTTGCCACATGACGGGAGTCAGAGAATGCTTCACCAAGTTGGAGGAAAAGAAGCTGGATTTCTATATTGAGCTTGGAGACAATGCCAAGTACCATGCAACTGGTATTGGCACCGTCAAGTTTCAGAGGGAGTCTAGCAAACCCTTGTTGGTGGAGGATGTGTTGTATGTCCCTGGCATGACAAAGAACTTAATCTCGGTTTCTACCTTGGAGGACAAGGGTTACATCATAACCTTTGAAAGGGGCAAAGTCTATATTCGTCCCAAGGATTCCAAGGTTGCAAAAGTGATTGGAGTTAGGCATGGAAGCTTGTTTCGGTTACAGTTTGAGCCAACACATGTGTTGGTAAGCAACTATAAAGGGCTAGGAAAATTTGTCATGCCCACATTTTCCATGTGGTCACAACACACAACACACGTGTCATAGCCACATCTGTCATGTGGTTATGACACGAAATATCAAAAATTTTCTCACGTTTCCCCTAGAAACCCCCTCGCATGCGTAAGCATGCTCGGTGGTGTTCGCTCAAGGCGAAAACACTACAGTCGTCGGCGGGGTACAAGTACAATTGCGTGCAACTAGACGCAAGCAGACCAACAAGGGGGTCTCTACGATGCCGTTAACATCACTACAAGGGTTATCTTATCAATGTTCCTAAATTTAAATCTTGGCAAATTCCGGCAGCATAACGCCTTACGGCGTAAGTGGGAATTACTCAACACTATTTTACGCACGTGGTTCACTGATAGATTAACAACTTCCCACGACGCCTTGTTCCGACTAAACTGACTCGTGATCTCCCTATTTAATCATTTTTCAACAAGGCACGGTCGTCTATCTCCTCTCTTGTTTCCTGAAATATACTCCTCCTTCGACTTAGCATTCTCAACAAGGCGGTTCGTTTGCTCTCTCTTCCCTTTTCTCTGGGTCTTAATTTTGATTGTATTTTTATCGCGCTCACCTTAACTATTTCTCTGATAATTTAGTTTCTTTATATTTCGGTCTCTCTCTCTTTCAGTTTCTATGCTTTCTTTATGTTTATCCGGACCTTTCTTCATATTTTACATCAATCAGGGTTATCACTGTATCTATTCTTGACATTAATCCTAACTCCCGAATGGTCCAGGTCCTATAGACTGGTTTACTACTTCGCTGAACTCGGTCTCCTAGTTTTCTTCGATCTAGGTTTCTCCTCTCCGTATGTATTAATTAAACTTGTTCCTAAGCAAATTTTGGCAGGAAGGTCCATCAACTTAGTTCTCTTATCCCATGTGGGAAATGCCGCGCATTTTCTCCTCTGTGTTTTCCAATGTTAGTTTTTCTTCTTCCGACTCTCTTACAGGTTTACTTATATGGACGTTTACTACAGTTGAGATTAAAATGGCCTCACATGGAATGTCTGTGATGGCTTCTTAAGTTTATTTCCAGTGATCTTTTAAGCAAGGTGACGTGTAATTTTCCTCTTCATTTTCCCGGTTATTGAATCGCGTTGATAGTGGAAACTTCCGAGAAACTCTTTCCGGAGTATTACAGTATATTCCTTTATGCTCTCGTTCAATTATAATTTTATTTTCTCTTATTAACGTTAAGAGAAAACGGCCTCTCTGAAAGCCGTAATCATTAAAAAAAATTATAAATATGTAACGATATATTTATATGTATATATATATAAGATCGTATATATATATAAACATACATATACTCAATTACATTTCTCCTATTTAAAATTACTGTTGTTATAATTACTGTTGTTTATTATAATTACTATTATTGCAATTATTAAGTTATCTTAATAAGTTACCTTTCTATTAAACTAGTATTAATCTTCTATTTGTTTTTTTTTTTTATATAATATAATTATATATATATATATATTTACATATACAATTATATACCATTGTTGTTATTAATAAGAGGTTCTCCACTTTATAAAATAAAAGCCAACCATGGAATATAACATAAATCCTTTGGTTGTTTTGTTCAACACATAAAATAGGGTTTTAAACCCTAAATACACATTATTGAGAAGGAAGTTTATATTGTATGCAGGGGAGGAAGAGGCATGGCGGCGGAGGCTGCAATGGACAGTGGTGGGCGGAGGCAGGCTCGGCCGAAGCAGGGAGGACCACGTCCAAGGTCGCGGGGAGCACAGATGGTGGCGGGGCTGGAGGCTCCGCGGAGGTCGCAGAGTGTAAGGTGCGGTGGGGGCAGCGGAGTTTGAGCTCCGCGGGGTGTAAAGGGCAGGGGGATGTGGGGAGGGGCGGAGCCCCACCCACATCCCACGATGTGGGGTGTGGGTGGGGCTCCGCCCCTCCCCACACCTCTATTAAAAGAAAGGAAGCCGCGGTGGGGATTACTCCCCACCACCCACCATGCAAAGCTGCGACTGTGTTTTACACACAGCGATCTCCAACTTCGCTTCTTTTATTCTCATTTTGACTGTCATAAAATTTATTCCGAGTTTATTATTATTTAATGATAAAAAAAAATCAATAATATATATATATATATATATATATATATATATATATATATATATATATATATATATATATATATATATATATATATATATATTCAGTCTCATAATACCACTTAATTTTCTCAATTAAACAATTTAGTCAGTTTCTCTTATTCTGTTTAAAAATGATAATTACATAACAACTGATATATATATATATTTCATTTTTGTAATACCACTTAATTTTCTCGATTAAACAATTTATTTAGTTTCTTATATTTTGTAAAAATGGTAAATAAATAACAACTATTATATATATATATATATAAATGTATATATATTCCATTTTCATAATATCACTTAATTTTCTCAAATTGACAAACAGAAGTAAATACATAATAGATTTCCTCTAATCTTTACAAATTAACTGAAACCACTATGTATGAAGAATAAACTTAAACATTTAAAACTGTCTTTTCCATTATAACAATGAACTATAAAACTGACCTTTCAACTAGTTAAGCAGTTCTATTCTTATAATTACATAAACAAGTTCAGATTTGATTTCAATAAGTAATGATCTCTTCCTTCCATTAACACATTTAATACATTAAAACTTTTTATTTAATTCCAAACTTTCCATTTGAAATTCAAGGTAAATAATTACATCATACACAATACAGGAAGATTAACTCTTTCACTACCCTTAACAAGATGAAAGATAAGAATTTTCTTCTCCCAACCAACATACAAAAGAAGTTATGTAACAACTAAGTATCAGTCCATCATTAACAAGATCAGGGAGGTGATTTCCTTCACTCCCAGGGTGACAATAAGTTACAACAATATCAAGAGAGGTGCTCTCTTTTACACTCTTTACAAAAGATCATGATCTAATTCTCAAGACAAAGAAGAAGAATCTGTTTCTTCATAAATATAACTTCTCCAAATCCAACCAGAAGCTCCAAGAGGAAACCTGCGTATCAAAGACAAACAAAGAAGAAAACACCACTCATCTAGCTCTCCTCCCTTCCGTAGACCGCAAGAGGGTCACCCCCGAGCTAGGGAGACCATACTCACACCTGGGTAACTCAAGCATTCCACTTCACAACAGGGAACAACAACAAACCCAAAGCACACAAACACCCGTGGGTAAATTACACAACACGAAAACTCAACTACAGTGAGTTTTATAAGGGGCAGGAGAGTGGACACACTCGACTCCAGAGTGTCACCCTTGCAGATATTTTAACCAACACAATTTCTCTTGGCCTCAAACCAAGTTTGATCACAAATTTTTTTAAGAAATCTGTATTTGACTCTCAAGTCAAAGATACAGTCACAGATACATGCCCTCAAGGCTTTCAACATCCCAAAAGAAGAAACCAGGTATGCACCCGAGGAGGATCTCTCCTCCCCTACCCCAAACTTGATGAGCATTTCTCCCAAGTGGGAGAAGCTCTGTCAAACAACCCGACAACAAACCCCATAGAAAACAACTCTAAAAACACAAACAAAAAAAGCATCTTTCACACACTTTACATACACATTCAGATATATGAAAGGAAGGTAAAAATCAAACCAACCTTACAAAGCCCTCCTAGAATGAAACTGTTGCAGAGCTCCACTGAGTTCTCTTCCAACCTTAGCCAACAACTCCCTCTCCCTTTCCTCACCTCCAAGCTAACTTTCCTATTTTTGGCAATAATAAAATCTCTCCCAAAATTCAACTAACTCCCTCTCATCCCAAAAATTGGAAAAAAATAACCCAAAAATGCTTATCAGTTTAGAGGAATGGGGAGGTGACACTTGTCACCTCCTCACCCTCCCCCAAAACCACTATTCTGTCCTGGTGGCTTATGTCACTCACCCATCCCTAGAGACTCCTTATCCCTCTCCTCATGTCATTTCTCTTACGCATGGGAGAAATAAAAGGAGTTAAAGGAGTAAAAGACAGGTGACCCATGCCTCTTCTTCCCTCCTTCACATGGATGGCCCCACAACACATGGGGGAATCTCACTAATGGAGAAGGTGACTTCAAGTCAATCCTTCAATAATGGATGGGTTTGTAGTCATCTCTTACCTTGGGGATTGAAGAGGGATGGGTTGGGTGTTGGTACAATCCCATCATGTCCCTTCCATACCTCCAATTTTCGCCACTTAACTTCAGGGGGAAGTTAAGATGACTAGATGGAGGTTACTCAAGGGTTACCCATGCCAAATGGGCCCCTGGACCCATGGGGTATAACCCAGGGTCAACTTTAACCCATTCAGGACACCCATGGTCAAGGTAAAGCACATGAAAAGGCCTCATAGATTTAAATAAAATAAAGAAATTCAAATTCAATCTTTTTACAACACAAATCATAAAATAGTGTTACATGAGGGTAACCTAACCCACTCGACCATACGAAAGACCACAATACAACATCACATCAAACACAGAGAGATCTTGGTTCCTCGTGGAACCAGATCGACTTAACAGGGAATAACAAATAACAAGGTGCGGAATGATCTCCGAAATCTGTGGTTCGATTAGTAAATCCTGCACACTAAATTACAAGATCAGTATCCACATATAATCATCATAGCCGAAGCAACATAAAAACATGCATTATCATGACATAGTTCTAATTAACATAAATGAAATCATATTACAATTTTCCATCATCACCTAATTAACTTTTCTGAAATGTAAACTTATCCAAACATCACCCAATTAGTTTTTCCAAAATCATAATAAAGTTTAATAGTTTGACAATTCCGGGAACTGCTATCCCACAAATATAAAAAGTAACAATAACAGTAATGTAAATAGTCATAACAACAGAAGTAAAAAGGGTGGTCCTCACAAAATTGTGGCACAGGAGGATGGCTCATCTTCACCATGGAGCACTTAATGTGCTCAAGGAAATAGTGACGGGGCTGGCTCATCTTCACATCCCCTTTTCTTACCACCCTCATCCTAAAATCATTCATATTGCCTCATCTACTCCCACCATCTCCTTTGGTCAAAAATTTTGAAAATCAAATTACCCATTTATCTTTGAGGTCCTAACCTCCAAGATTTATTATCCCTACATACCATCCTTAGGTCTTAGAACTTTTGAGATTTTGTTCTCTAAAGCTAAGAACCTATATCATCACTATTTACCTATCATCACATCTCCATCACCACCTATCTTTGGGTCCAATAATTTAAATCCATTCTCTAAGGTCTCGACCTTCATCCATCCAAACAAATCCACACCCCAAAAACCATTGCATGCCCGTGACAAGATCCCAATCCAAGAAAAACAAGAACATGGAACCTTTTAGGAATACCTTTGGCATGGGAATGCCTCCATCGGACCAAAACAATGTCCCCGTAGTCCAACAAGTACCATCATTTGATGCCAATGCTATGCTAAATCCCTTCCCCATCCAACCACAAGCACCCCCATTTAACACCAATAATATAGATCAAGATGTCCTAGATTTCACACAAGATGCCGATTCCATGGATATACTCAATAGAGTTCTAAAGTCAGACCCCAATAGATATCTTGATTTTCTCCTAAAAAATGGTGCCACCATACCAAACATCATCACATTGTCCCAACCATCTACATCCCATACCATCCCTAACGCATCCCAAGCTTCAAATGTCACTACATCTACAATTCCCACCAACTCAAATGTTAGTACCACATCCACGATCCCCACAAATACATCTACCACACCAAATATCTCGACCATCTCAACATCCACTGTCACCACATCTACACCACAAATCACCCTAAACATCCCCAACAACACCACACACTCTAGCACTTCCACAAGTGCTCCCCAATTTGATGCTAACACCATAGCTTTCATAACCCGCTTATTCTCACAACCACCCCATAACACATCCAACCCTTCATCCAATTTCATGTATGTACAAAATTGCATCTCACAAGCACCTATCACATCCTTTGCCCAAAACACACAGCAAAATCCCAACTAAAATTAACAACTCCCACCACACGTCCTACAAGAACTCCTCGCATACCAACAACACCTCTCTCTTCAAAATCAAATCACCCAAAACCAAACCTTACAACACCAAACTCCACCCCAAAATCAAATTCTACCTTTTCTCCAACAACTAATGCAAAATCAACAAACCTACATTCCACAACCACCACCACAAGATTTAGCAAGCGTTGTTCAAACATTAATCCAAAAGGTTGATGACATGCAACATGGAAACAAAAGAAAGCAATATTCTTTTGAGGATATTTGCCCATATCCATTTGATAGAACACTACACATGCCTCCCTTTCCCAAAAATTTTGAAACACCCAAATTTGATACATACAAAGGAAAGGGAGACCCTAGGGAACACCTTAGAGAGTTCTACATAGCTTTCTTAGAGGTCTCATATGATGATACCTATTTGATGAGACTATTCCCTAGAAGCCTTGGTGGCCAAGCCACCGAATGGTTTGCTCATCTTCCTCCCGACATTAAGACATTCCATGATCTTGCAAAGAAGTTTGTGAACCATTTCTCCTACAACTTTGAGCATGAAATATCAATGACTGACCTATGTAACACACAACAAAAGAGTGGAGAGTCCTTCGCCACCTTTTTGCAAAGATGGAGAGGCTTAGCAAGAAAACTCCCGTGGCCTATTCCTAAGAAACAACTCATCACCATGTTTGTGGCCAATCTTAATCAAGAGATGGGATTCCATTTGCAAATACAATGCACATCAAACTTTGAGGAGGTTATCAACAAAGGAACCACCATTAAAAGAGCCGTCATTGCTAAGGGCTCCATAAAACTTTACACCAATGATAACAGAAAAAAACAACAACAAGAAGGTCAATAACAACAACAGAAACAACACACCATCAAACAACAAACCCTGCATTTGGGGAAAGAAAAAGAACACTCTTAACAACGGCGTCAGTGATGTGAAAGTTGTTCAAAATGTACAAAATCTAACCCCACCAAGCACATCCACAATGAATAACGTCAATGTTTCCAAAGGACCGCCGAAAAAAAAATAACCCTAAGAGAAAATTCACACCCTTAGGAGAGCCTATTGAAAATGTTTTGAACAATCTTGTGAAGGCAGATTTAATCACCTTACCCCCATTAGACCATATGATGAGAATTAATTCAAACCCTCTTGGTTCAATGAGAATGCCTTTTGTGAATACCATCGCATAAAAGGACACAAAACATCTAACTGTATGAGGCTAAAACATTGCATACAAGACCTTATTGATAGGGGTGACATCACCATTGACGAATCACTGAAACAATCACCAAATGCTAACTTAGGAGAATATAAGGATCCTCTTCCCGATCATAAAAAATAAAAAGCATCATCTTCCAATCAAGCATACAACATCGTACCACCTCCCTCTTCTTTTGACTCCATCGTGGGATGAATAGAAGATTCTTCCAACCACATCAACACTATCACTATTAGAGCCAAAACCCCAAATTGCACCGTCACTACTCATCGTGGACGTGTTTCTATCCATGGGGCTCCCACCAATGATCAACACTCCACATCCGCACGTACCAATCCACCATCCACTCACAAGTACAACCTCTTAGACCATCTCGGCAAAACCCCTGCACAAATCTCCATTCTTGAGTTGCT
Source organism: Cunninghamia lanceolata (assembly GCA_027924645.1). Lineage (NCBI taxonomy): Eukaryota > Viridiplantae > Streptophyta > Pinopsida > Cupressales > Cupressaceae > Cunninghamia > Cunninghamia lanceolata. The sequence continues at coordinate 5,069,635 of BSBN01000556.1, read as the reverse complement.
CTGCACATCTCCCCTCCATAAGGAAATCCTTGACAAAGTCTTAATGGAGACACAAGTTCCCACCAATTTGAATGTGGATCAATTCCAAGCCATGGTATGCCACATCGCCTCACTGCACCATCTCACCTTCTCCGAAAAGGATCTTCTCGCCTCTAACGATCCACATAATGAAGCCTTACACATTGAAGTCCGCATCCACAAGCACACCATAAAACTAGTCTTAACAGATGGTGGCTCCGGCCTAAATCTTTGCACTCTAAAATTATTAAAGCATTTGGGATACTCTGATGTAGTTATGGACACTAGTGAATGTATAATCATCAAAGGATATGAATACACCGAGAGATTGTCCGAAGGCACCATCAAGCTTCCTATCCAAGTAAGACAGAAGATCTTGGAGACCAAATGTCAAGTACTTGATCTTGACCTCCCTTACAACATTCTTCTCTACCGACCATGGATCCATGCCATGCAAACTGTCCCATCCACATTCCATCAATGCTTGAAGTTCCCCCATAATGGCACAGAAGTTACCATCTATGCTGATCCTCATCCTTTTCAATATTGCAATTTCTTGGAAGGACACAACCGCACTTTCTGCCCTTACAACAATGCACCTCATAGATCAATCCTGCATCATCCTCTTCATACATCGATCCCTCCAACATCGCGACTACATCCCAAACATCCCCTCCTCCTGAGGTCAAGATCAAGTTAAGTGACATGGGATGTGGTGAGTATGACCTATATGACACTTTTTGTGTGGGACTATTACTATCTCCTAAACATTTGGTGCTCCTAGGGAAGAAGTCTCTACGGTAATCGTCAAGTGCAAGCCATCACCCACCTTCGAGAAGAAACACCTCCTTGAATAAGATATTCTTGAAGATATGTCTTCATGGTTATACAAAGAAGAAGAAGTAGATCAATATGCTCCTACTATCCCAACTGAGATCTATGGGAAGGGTCTCGAAATTGTCAAATACATGGGCTACAAGGGACAAGGCGGCATAGGCCTTCACGAACAAGGAATTATAGAGCCAATACAAGCAACAAGAAATCTGCATATTCATGGGTTAGGGTATGGGAAGCAAGAGTCTACCCCCGCTAATGATGAATGTATCTTAAGTAAAGTCACTAAGGCCTTCCCCGTAGTCGACAAATCAACGAAGAAGACCATCAAGACTCCTTTAGTGACTTCACCGAATTCTTTGAATCCTCCATATGTACCATCTACACCTTAACCACCATACCATCCACTTCCAACGACTTGCCTCTTGTTTACCCCCAACTCATAGATTGGGACCAACAAGGACCTCCTGTCCTTGGTATTACACAACGATGAAGCAATAGCCGAGATGATGGGAGTCAGAGATCACATTCCCCTAGGAGACCATAAGGCCGACTATATCTTGGAACTCAACACATCTACATACTTTGGGGAGACAATCCAAGCTCTTAGTCACAAAAACATAAAAATAAAAATAACACCCCCTAGTGAACACCACTTTGTGGCACTTTCGGGTGAAGAAAAAATCAAAATAAAGGATGTATCACCTAGTGAAAACCTCCATGAGGCACTAAGATATGAGAGCATGGACCTTCCTGAAGTATCTGAATTATATCAAGAAAGATCACCTATCCTAATTGAAGCATCACAGGAAATGAATCTTGGAACAAAAGAAGCACCAAAAATCACATTCAGAGCAGAGTCCCTCACAACAAAGGAACAGGAGAATTTCTTAGCCTTTTTCAAATAGAGAAGCCATAACTTCGCATGGACCTATGCCGACATGCTGGGACCAGATCCTGCCCTAGTTGTTCATCACCTTGCGGTACATCATGATGCGAAACTAGTGAAGCAAAAGCTAAGGAAGATGAATCCCCAAATAGTGCTCCTTGTTAAGGTGGATCTCAAGAAACTCCTAGATGTGGGGTTTATCTGCTTGATAGATTACCCCGAGTGGGTATCCAATATTGTACCTATAAATAAAGTCACTGGGGGCATCTAGAGCATCACAGATTTTAGAGATCTCAATAAAGCTTGCCCCAAGGATGACTTTCTGCTACCAAATATCGACATCATAGTAGATCTCACCACTGGTCATGAGATGTTGTCTTTGATGGACAGTTTTTCAGGGTACAATCAAATCAGGATTACAGAGGAAGATCAGTATAAAACATCCTTTATATGTTCATGGGGAATATACTATTGGGTCATGATGCCTTTTGCCTTGAAGAATGCAGGTGCTACATATTAGAGGGTGATGACAGTCATCTTCCATGATCTCTTCCACAACATAATGGAAAACTATGTCGATGATCTATTGGGAAAATCCAAAACTAGAGAAGAACACTTAACTGTGTTGGCTAAGATTTTTGACAGGCTAGAACAGTATAACGTGCGGTTGAATCCAAAGAAATGTGTCTTTGGGGTCACTTCCGAAAAGCTTCTAGGATACATTGTGTCGAGAAGAGGAATTGAAGTAGATCCTTCCAAGGTCAAAGCTATAGTGGAGATGCCTCCACCTAAGACACTTAAGCAACTTCAAAGCCTACAAGGAAAACTCCAGTCCATCCGCCACTTTATAGCACAACTTGCTGATAAGTGCCAGCCGTTTCAACATCTTCTTTGCAAAAATACAGCTTTCGTATGGGATAGTCAATGCCAGGACACTTTTGAATAGATGAAAGAATATCTTGCTAACCCACCTGTACTCATTCCACCAAAAAAAGGGGAACCCCTCCTTTTGTATGTATTTCAACAACAGAAACAACTATAAGGGCCTTGTTAGCACAACATCATGATGACCAGGGAAAAGAAAGAGCTATATATTACATCAACCGCACCTTGGTAACTTATGAGCTAAATTATACACCAATTAAACGAACATGTATCACTATTGTTTTCACTTCACAGAAATTGAAACACTACATGCTCAATCATAAGACTAAGCTCATTGCCAAGATTGACCTGCTGAAATATCTATTGACTAGAGCAACTCTTAAGGAAGAATGGCTAAATGGGTTAGATCCTGAGCGAGTTTGACATTGAATACACAGAGAGGAAAGCCATCAAAGGACATGTAATCATTGATCAATTAGCTGATGCACAAATCCCAATAGAATAACCACTATTTATAGAGTTTTTGGACGAATCCATACTGATAGTAGGGCCGATAGCAGAAACATGGAAAATATATTTTAATGGGTCCTACACGCATCGTGGCTCAGGGGCAGGCATCTTGTTTGTTACCCCTCAAGGAGACACCATCCCTAAATCCTATAATATCACATTTCCATGTATGAATAACATAGCAAAATACAAGGCCCTCATCACAGGACTCTGCATGGAAATATAGTGGAAAATCGAGAAGCTAATAGTTTATGGAGACTCCCAATTAGTCATCCGGCAGGTAAACAATGAGTACAAGACAAAGGATGACAAACTCCTTCCCTATAAAAGAATGGTTGACGACTTCAAAGATTATTTTCATGACATCCATTTTGAAAAAATTCCAAGATTGAATAACAAAGCAACATATGCCATGGCCATAATAGGATCCTTGGTTGATATGAAGAAGGATAGCAAGAAATGTGAGTTCCTGATTGAGGAGCTCCCCATATCAGCTTATGATGTTCCACAATCAAAATTAGTGTGTGACATTGTGGGTCCTTTATCCCCCTGGTATCAAAAGACTTACATGTACCTTCATGTCAACATTATCCCACCAAACCTATCATTTGTACAACGCAAAATCTTTATATGTCAAGCCTCCCACTTCACCCTTATAGGAGACACTCTATAAAAGAAGTCTTGATGGTACGCTTTTACGATGCCTTTGTTGTCCTCCTCTCCAGTTGGTGTCCTTGATGACAATCTACACTCTCATGGTTCCTATCAGTTGACACAATTGAGACATGTTGTCACATGAGTTCTTGACATAGTTGTTATGATCGTTGATGCACTTGATTCTGCCAGTTCATATTTGATGATATGTTCTCTATGATAGTTGATACAGTGATACAACTAACACATCTTGATGGTTTATCTCTATGGATCTGATGGTTTATCTTTTGTGACATATGGCATATGATAATATCATGTCACATTGTATCATTCTCTCATTGTTTGCTCATGGTAACAGTTGGTTGGTGTTATGTTGTATCATCACATTGTTGGTTCATGGTCATAAGTTGATATTCATTGGTTGGCTCATGCTCATGAGATATATATCAGGTGCTCTTGTCATTTCATGCATAGTGGTTGGTATATACTCTTAACATAAATGTGGATTTAATGACTTTGTCCCTAAGTGCATTAAATTTGAAAGGATCACAAAGAAACTTCATAATGTCATTTGATATATTGCTTTCAAGGTGAATGAGGGGCACTAAAAGCATTTTCTCATCTTTTGATTTGGAGGACATTTATTTTTATTGATAATGTTATGAATTGGCTTACCATGTTTTGAGTTGACAAGGGGCTTCACTAGTTACAAATGATGTGCATTTCCTTGTGAATAAAATACAACTTGCTTTGTAAAAAACATTGTATCGGGCACTTAAAGTTTTAACCTGCATAGCAGGTGTCAAGTATTTTTCATAGGTAAAAAGGTGATATGAGTGTCACTTGGTGACCGGTCCATTCTAGGGTAAACCGAGCCTCTCAGTAGCTATGATGTATCAAGCAAAAAGGAAGTTTTTGTCTTTCATATTGCAAAGTTTAACTTTGGATAATACAACTTTGAGATAGGGTTTGATATTCTGGTGACAAATGATGGTAAATCATGGAACCTACAGTAAGTTTCTGGTTGTGATAGAGATCTTATGAAGTGACAATGCTCAGGCTCAGGTCAACCATGCAGCCAGACAGTTATACAAGGTTACACTCCATAGGTTTCTTCTTCCTGTGGCATAAAACTAATTAGGTGTTGTCATTTTTGCTTTTGCATTTCATTCTACTCATGAAGATTCAGTTAAGGTTTTTGATTTGTTTGTATTTAATTAACAAACAAAAGGTTTTTCATTTCTGGTAACAATAGTTTGAAGGTAGTTTTTGATGGTCGAATGGTTAAACTGTGATTATATATCATTGAGGTTAGTTTTACTCTTGTATGAGGTTTGAGACAGTTTGAAGATCTTAACTGTTATCTCAGTTATGGTTAAAGACTATTATTGCATACATTCTTCGGTTAGGGTTTAAAGGAAACAAGAATTTTTGCATGAGACAAATTTTATGGTGCACTATTTATGGCATATAGTTTGTCGAAGCTTTCTTTATCTCAACAAATAGTTTGAACATGATATGTGGTTAAAGATTTATTGTTTAAAAACTCAAACTATGGTTAAAGTTTTTAAATTGTTGTGTAACCACAGTTCAGAAAGGAATATGAAATGTCTTTATATTCTCAAAGTGGGTCAGTTTGACCACTCTTTTTTGACAGTTATTGATTTAGTTCAAATATACTTCAAACGGTTCATCTTCTTATTCAAGTTGGTTATTGAAAGAAACAAAAGGGCAGTAATAAAGTATAAAAGGGCATAAGATGAAAAACATTTGTAATAAGGTTGATGATTTGTGTTTATTGCACTATTATTAAGATTATTTTGGAATGTTGAAGATTGGATTATAGAGAAATAGAGTAACCTCTGTATTAAACTGTATTATTCATTGTATTGATTTAAATATGCCAGTGAGGCACAAATAGCCATTGAGGCATTTGTATTTTCTAGTGAAGCACATTTTGATTAAGCCAGTGAGGCATTTTGTGGAGTGGTTTTTCATCCCTAGAGGGTTTTCCACTCGTCAAATCTCTATGTTATGGTTACTTGTTCTATTCATGAGTTTATGTTCATTGTTTCATGATTTAACTGTTGCATATTATTAACATGATGCTCATCTTGAGTTAGTACAAATGCATTATAATTTTGATAATCATCTATGTCCAATGAAGTAATAAAACTGCCTCTATTATTTGTCATGATAAACTGTTCATCATAGTTCAGTTGTCCTGTTCCTTCCTGTTCACAAGTTGATCTGATAATAGACTACAGTTCATAAATGAATATCTTGTTTTCATTATACAAAGATTGAAGTTCATAGTTGGTAAAAGTTTTTAATTGTTTCCAAAAACAAGTTTGGTTCATAAGACACTGATTCACCCCCCCTCTTAGTATCTTTCGTACTCCAACAAGTGGTATCAGAGCATAGGTTCCCTATAGAAGTCTAACTGGATTGGGTAGGTCTTGATAGTGGAGTACAATAGGTAAGAAGAATAGAAATAAAGTCTCAAATAGAGAAAATAAAAAGGTCAAGTTTCCTACTAATCAAAAGACACCATCTATACTAAATTCAGATGTTGTACAATTAGTTGATGGAAACGAGTCAGGTATTAAATTAGAGAAAGCTTTTTCTGAAGTTCCTTTCTTTGATGGCTCAGACTTCTCTATTTGGTGTATTAGAGTGCAAATCTATCTATCCTCTTTAGGATATGGTGTTTGGATGTCTGTTGAATTACCTAATTCTACAAATAGCAAAGAGGCTTATACAACAAAGAAGGCTATTTTATCTGGTTTGTCTAATGAAGTTTCTTGTAAAGTTATGCATTGTGAGACTGCTCAGGAGGTATGGAAGGAATTGATAAGAATCTATCAAGGTGATGCACTTGAAGGAAAGGACAACGTGTTATATGAAAAGAGTGACAATGATGGAAGTCATTCACATGAAGGAGAACAAGAATTTGATGAAAGAAAAGATGTTTTTGCTGTTGAGACTAATGATGAAGAAAGAGATTTCTTTGAGGATGAAGATGGACAGGAGTTTGATGAAGATGATTGTGAAGTTGATGTTGAAGGAGAACTTCTAGTGCCCTAGATACAATCAAGAAACTTAGTAAAGAAAATAGGAGGTTAAAAGATTAGCTTCAACAAGAGAAAGAATCCAAGGACAAGGTATGTTGAGATTTTGAAAAAGTTTCTTTAGAGTTTGAAAATGCAAGAAATCATATTGCAGAATTAAAGAGTCATGTTGATGAATCTAATAAATTGATTATCAGTCTAAAAATAGAAATTGAAGAAGTTAAAAGAATAGTTTACCTTACAAAATCTGACCTTGAGGTAAAAAGAATAGAATGTTTGAAGTTAGAGAAAGAAATAGTCTCTTTAAGAAAGGATTTGGAAGAAGCATCTTCAAAATTGCAAAAGAATGTTCAATTTGAAAAGAGTACTGACTGTCTAAATGACATGTTGAGCAAGCAAAGGTATTACAGGGATACTACTGGCTTGGATTATGAGAAAGGAGAATGTTCCAAGACAAGAGATGCTCCTAGGAAGAAGATAGACCTGAATTTCACTGCCCTTGAAATTGAAGCCATGAAGAAAGTAGAAGATAAAGTTGTTGATAATGAAAGGAGTACAAACAAACACTCAAGACATTCATCTACCAAGAAATATCATTCAATCATGTACAATTATTCTTAGTTCCATGGTTATTGCTATACATGTAATGCTTATGGTCATAGGGCTAGAGATTGTAAAAGAAATAATTTTTGGTGGAGTAAAAAGAAAAGTTCTTATGGATAGTCAAATCAGAACTACAATAATGTTTGTTATAACTACAATAAAGTTGGCCATTTTGCAAGAAACTTTTGGATGCATGCAAGGTATGAGTTTCTCAAATCACCTAGAAGAAATTATTCTTCTCTTGATCAAGACTACAAAATTGTGTTATAAATGCAATATGTTTGGGCACAAAGCTCAATGGTGTAGAGGAAGGATAAAACCAATTGGTGGTTACATGTTCAAGCAAAAACAAGTGAATGCCTTGGGCAAGGAAAACAAATAGCCTATACTAGTTTGGAGAAGAAAACATAATTAGAAAAAGAAAGAATCTGAACTTGGGCATGCTGCACAAGTTTCATCCATAAGTGCATAAGTAGAAGCTTGGAGTCAGGGGGAGTTGTCAAACATCTCATCTCTTAAACCCCAATGAAGTTCAGTAGGTGTATTAATAGTTTGGTTGGTCATATTGTGTTTGTTTTTGCATCTAGAATTGATTGGTGGCAGGAACTTATGACTATCTTGGCAAAAATAACTTCAGTATGTCCTTTAGAACTTTGGAATGGTAGTGACAATGTTTGGAGTTCTACTCACAGTCCACTGATGCTATGTACTCTTGAAAGGACTTGAATGCATGATCATGGCAAACTTTGGAAGTTAGATTTGATAAGTTTGTCATTGATATAAAAAAGGGAAGAGTCTATCAGTGCATATCATTTGTGTATAACATTGTCATGTATCCTTGCAGAGGAGTTTGGAGAGGTTGATGTCATATGTACTTGCAAAAGATTTAGGACTTCATGTTGTAGAAGTTGACACTTACAGAGAAGTTCATAGAGACTACACTTGTTTACACTTGTTCATTTTCATCTTAATGCTGTTCTTATAGTTTCATTAGGATAGTGGTGTGCAAGACATGTTGATGAGTTGTTATGCAAGTTATTTCAGGACATGATGTTGTTTGCTTGTATATATTCATGATGTTCAGATGGTTGTTACATGATGAGGTTGTTGATGGATTTTCTTGAAGAGACATCAAACTTGTTAGTTTGGTGCTATGCTACAAAGGAGGGTTTGTTTTATTTCAGAATATCATCTTCATGGTGTCTTATTACTTCACTTCTCCAATGTTCACAAGTTACCTCAAAAAGTTTAAAAGGTTTATGGTTGATAAGGTTCGTCTTATTGGTATGAGCTTGCCCAGGATATATCTGCTTAAGATCTTCATAAGAAGCTTAATAGATCATATCATAATGCTCTCTGCTCATAGAGTAGGTTCCATCATGTTAAGGTATATGTCAGTATTGCTTGAAGAACAGATGATATTCATGCCTATGATGCTTGTGAGTCTTTAGCATAAGTTGCAAGAGATGACTTCTCTATTTGTGTTTTGAATTATACTATATTCTTTTAGATGATATTCATTTTATTAGATGTCATAATTTTGTTGTCATTGATAATTGTTGATGCTTGAGTTGCTTCCTGCATCAAGGTTAGATGTTCTTGTTGAAGATTTTATTCTTCAATCCTTTTATGGTGATGGCTGCTAGCAGTCTATCTAATTAAATGGACAACAGATTTTGTTGTCTAACTTTAGACCTTTGGTATGACAGAATGTACTTTTGTGATAGTGGACTAGTAAAAGTGGTGAAATGATTGCATAGATGCATAGTTGCAATGATTTTTTTTTAGGTCTTTCATTATAAAAGCTCAAATTATACATTGGAAATCTAATGTTGTTGAAAGACAACAAGATTTTTTTTTTTTTGAACAAAGGTTTGAGTAGAGTAGGGTTGATCAGTAATGTTGGTGAAGGTTTTTCCTTTGTAAAAAAATCATAAGGATTGCCTTTTTCTGACAATGGCTTATCCTGCTTCTTCTTGGGAATTATCTAAGGAGGCTTTCAATGATAGTAATTTAATTTTAACTTTTTGTGCTCTCCTTTGAGGCACAATTCAAGGAACTTTTGCATGATACAATAATCAGTATTTCTGGTCATCATTTTACAGTTGCTTAAGTAGTGTTCCTTGTTCGAGAGATTTAATGACAAATGAGTAGGTATATGATATTAGGAGTATAGTGATCTTGAGGCATTTGTAATTTGGATTTTGTATCTATCATTCTTGTCCTCTTTGATGAAATGGTTGTTAGCTCAGTGAAGTAAATTGAATATAGTGATAATGATTTCAGATAGCAAAAATTAGGGCAGTACATATGATGCTATCAAATGAAGTGGTTTTGTGTAGTGTTGACAGTAAATAGGCCTTGGAATAGGGTATGGAGTTTAAGTGATGATCAACATTCATTTTTATTGTAATCTCTTCTCATGTTACTGTAGCATGGCTATATTTTAATGTTTCACATTTGTCTGGTTGATACCTTGATGTTTTGGTACAGTGGTTTCTTCAGTTGCTATGGTGCTTGATCCTTATTCACTGATATATGCTGTACATTCATTGATGATTTCAGTTGTGACAATTATTACTTTGGTCTCCAGTTGTTATCCTTGATTTTGATATATGGTGGTTTATATGTTGCTACTAACAGTGCAGTTGCATTTCAGGCCATTCTGGATGATTATGGTGTTCTGGACAATTATGGTATGATTTTTGATTTCTGTTTTTGCTTCTCATTTCCATAGCATGATGGTTTTTACATTATGATTTCTATTTGAGGCTTTGGCACACTCCTTTCTCCCTTTGTCTTTGATGTAAAAAGGGGGAGAATGAGAGTTGTGTTTTTCCCTCAAGGACAAAGGGGGAGTTTGTTTTCCTTCTCTCCAATTTTTGTCCTTGATGACAATCCACACTCATGGTTCCTATCAGTTGACACAGTTGACAGATGTTGTCACATGAGTTCTTGACATAGTTATTATGATCGTTGATGCACTTGATTCTACCAGTTCATATTTGATGATATGTTCTCTATGACAGTTGATACAGCTAACACATCTTGATGGTTTATCTCTATGGCTCTGATCGTTTATCTTCTATGACATATGGCATATGATAATATCATGTCACATTGTATCATTCTCTCATTGTTTTCTCATGGTAAAAGTTGGTTGGTGTTATGTTGTATCATCGCATTGTTGGTTCATGGTCACAAGTTGATATTCATTGGTTAGCTCATGCTCATGAGATATATATCAGGTGCTCTCGTCATTTCATGCACAATGGTTGGTATATACTCTTAATAAAAATGTGGATTTAATGACTTTGTCCCTAAGTGCATTAAATTTGAAAGGATCACAAAGAAACTTCATAATGTCATTTGATATGTTGCTTTAAAGGTGAATGAGGGGCACTAAAAGCATTTTCTCATCTTTTGATTTGGAGGACATTTGTTTTTATTGATAATGTTATGAATTGGCTTACCATGTTTTGAGTTGACAAGGGGCTTCACTAGTTACAAATGATATGCATTTACTTGTGAATAAAATACAACTTGCTTTGCAAAACACATTGTATCGAGCACTTAAAGTTTTAACCTACATAGCAAGTGTCAGGTATTTTTCACAGGTAAAAAGGTGATATGAGTGTCACTTGGTGACCGGTCCATTCTAGGGTAAACCGATCCTCTCGGTAGCTATGATGTATCGAGCAAAAAGGAAGTTTTTGTCTTTCATATTACAAAGTTTAACTTTGGATAATACAATTCCGAGCTAGGATTTGATATTTTGGTGGCAAATGATGGTAAGTCATTGAACCTAAAGTAAGTTTCTGGTTGTGATAGAGATCTTATGAAGTGACAATGCTCAAGCTCAGGTCAACCATGTAGCTAGACAGTTATACAAGGTTACACTCCACAGGTTTCTTCTTCCTGTGGCATAAAACTAATCAGGTGTTGTTATTTCTGTTTTTGCATTTCATTCTACTCATGAAGATTCAGTTAATGTTTTTGATTTGTTTGTATTTCATTAGCAAAACAAAAGGTTTTTCATTTATTGTAACAACAGTTTGAAGGTAGTTTTTGATGGTTGAATGGTTAAACTGTGATTATATTTCATTGAGGTTACTTTTACTCTTGTCTAAGGTTTGAGATATTTTGAAGATCTTAACTATTATCTCAATTATGCTTAAAGACTATTATTGCATACATTCTTCGGTGAGGGTTTGAAGGAAACAAGAATTTTTGCATGAGACAAATTTTATGGTGCACTATTTATGGCATATAGTTTGTCGAAGCTTTCTTTATCTTAGCAAACAGTTTGAACATGATATGTGGTTAAAGATTTATTGTTTAAAAAATCAAACTATCGTTAAAGTTTTTAAACTGTTGTGTAACCACAGTTCGGAAAGGAATATGAAAGGTCTTTATATTCTCAAAGTGGGTCAGTTTGACCACTCTTTTTTGACAGTTATTGATTCAATTCGAATCTACTTCAAACGGTTCATCTTCTTATTCAAGTTGGTTATTGAGAGAAACAAAAGGGCAATAATAAAGTATAAAAGGGCATAAGATGAAAAACATTTGTAATAAGGTTGATGATTTGTGTTTATTGCACTATCATTAAGATTATTCTGGAATGTTGAAGATTGGATTATAGCGAAACAGAGTAACCCTTTGTATTAAACTGTATTATTCATTGTATTGATTGAAATATGCCAGTGAGGCACAAACAACTAGTGAGGCACAAATAGCCAGTGAGGCACAAACAACGAGTGAGGCATCTGTATTTTTTATTGAAGCACATTTTGATTAAGCCAGTGAGGCATTTGTGGAGTGGTTTTTCATCCCTAGGGGGTTTTCCACTCATCAAATCTCTGTGTTATTGTTACTTGTTCTGTTTATGAGTTTATGTTCATTGTTTCATGATTTAACTATTGCATATTATTGACATGATGCTCATCTTGATTCAGTACAAATGCATAATAATTTTGATAATCATCTCTATCCAATGAAGTAATAAAACTACCTCTATTATTTGTCATGATAAACTATTCATCACAGTTCAGTTGTCATGTTCCTTCTTGTTCACAAGTTGATCTGATAATACACTACAGTTCATAAATGAATATCTTGTTTTCATTATACAAAGATTGAAGTTCATAGTTGGTAAAAGTTTTTAATTGTTGCCAAAAAAAAGTTTGGTTCATAAGACATTGATTCACCCCCACTCTGTGTCTTTCGTACTCCAACAACCTTGACACTAGGGAAACCAAAGTGGCCTTGCAAGAGGTACACGAAGGCATTTGTGGGGCACACTCTGGTGGACCTACATTAGTGAAGAAGATTTTGAGAATGGGATACTACTGGCCAACCATGGAGCAGGACAATTACATGTTTATGAAGAAATGTTTGCCATGCCAGCAATATGGGGATCTCATCCATGCACCATCATAGGAGTTACAGTCGATAATGACTCCTTGGCCTTTTTCACAGTGGGGACTCGATCTCATAGGTAAGATTCACCCTCCATCATCTAATGGCCACAAATTCATCATCATTGCCACCGAATACTTCACTAAGTGGGTCGAAGCCATTCCGCTCACTTTCACCATAGGTATCCAAATAGCTAAATTTATCCTCCATTACATAATATGTCGTTACGACATTCCTCATTCCATTATCACAGATAACGGGAAACTATTTAAAGACCAGGAAGTCCGCACCTTGTGCGAGAAGTTCCATATCCAACACCGCTTCTCCACTCCCTACTACCCACAAGGTAACAGTCAAGATGAGGCTTCTAACAAAACTATCTTGCGCATTCTGAAGAAGATATTTATTAAAGCTAGCCATGACTGGCACCTCCAACTCAACCCAGCCCTATGGACCTACCGCACAAGTATCTGCACACCCATAGGAGCTACACCATATTCCTTAGAATTCGGTTCTGAAGCTATTTTACTTATTGAGGTTGAACTCCCATCAATCAGGGTTTCATTGCAAAATATAATCACTGAGGAAGAGTATCGAGTTGCAAGGCTGCATGACCTAGAATTATTGGATGAGAAATGCTTGGATGCTCTTAACCATCTATAGGCCTGCCAAAATTGCCTACACAGGAGCTATAACAAGAAAATCAAGAACCACAAGTTTGAAGTAGGTGACCTTATCCTCATGGAGAATCAGAAAAATCTACAAGAGTGCACTAAAAAAGGAAAATTTGAGCCTAATTGGGTGGGACCATATGTTGTTACAACCAACTATGGGTCAGGAGCATATCATCTTGCAACACCTGAGGGGCAACCTCTAGATGAACCTATGAATATTTTGTATCTAAAAAGGTTCTACGCATGACTCATCGAGTATCCCAAAGCAAAAAAGTACAAAAAAATTAAAAAATAGAAAAATCCAAAAAAATTGAAAAATAAAGAAAAACCTGAGTGTAATAAAGCAGTCCAATGGTGAAAATCACTTCGGTGATGCCTTGGATAAGTACCATGGTGAAAACCTATCTTAAGTACCATGTGTAGTGGCTGGTTCCACCATCTAATAAGTTCTCTTTCCATCACAACACTAATCCGTGGAACGAGGATCCTTGTATGCTTCTTTTGTACAGCTCAAAAATCCAAAATCTAAAAACAATAGAAAATCCAAAATACCCCAAAAAAATCACAAAATTACGAAAAATACAAAAATAGTCCCACATCATCATCATCTTCCACATCATCACATCCAACCCAAACCGTTCCCACATCATCAAGTCAAACCAGAACTACATATTCATATCACCTGCATCTTAAAGTGCCTTGATCCCATGGACACAGGGTATGTAGGTAGTGTGAAATACAAAGGAAGTATCTAGTACTTAGGTACATAAGAGGCACCCATCCAACCCATTTGGATGGTCCCTATCTTCTGAGCTTACTAAATTCACCAAGCAATACACATGCTAAGCATACTCTCAAAATATCGCACCTCATGCAAAAATCATCAATCAAAAAACAAAACATAAACATCACACATGGTCTGACTATCCTTTTGCCCACCTTTCAAATTTTATCCAACAACATCTAACTGATTCTTGCCTTAACGGATATATCGTTCCAACAATAGGCAGAATCTATCATCAACACTTATCTCGGGAAGATAATACAATGGTTGTTTGTGTCATTTTTGTTGGTCTTTTTGATTATTGATTTTTATCTTTTGTCTTATTCTAGGAATTATCCCAAAGCTACCTTGATCTCATTATATCATGGTATGTGGTGGAAAACACCTAGAAAATACATGGTCATTATTTTCTGTATGCTGTGCTTGTGGGTTGATTTCATTACTCCAAGAATAGTATTCATATCTTGAAGATAGGGTCAGTTCTAGCACAGTGTTTCCCATTTGCATATCAGGTTAATCATACCTTCTATTTACTATGGGAACTTATGTTATGAGTCCCCTTCCCTCATCTAGGAAAGGTTATACTACCTCGGGCATGAATGAATTCAACCTATTGTTTGTGAGTCTAGTCCATGCAAATGTTGGATAAACATCATCACCTAGGTCCTTTCATACCTTGGTGAAAAGTATCCTACTTTGCTATAATAAACCTAGAAATGCTCTCAATAGTGTAATGCAAGTACCATGCCTAGCTCATACCATCTCCTTTTCTATCACTACCCATCCAAACATATTATCTGGGTGTAGAATTTTGATCTACCTCCCATCTAATCTATTCACTCTAACCCACTCCCATCTAACATACCTTCCCCCCATCAATCCACTCTACAAACCTAAACCATCCCAAACCAAGTTTCCCCCCTTAATGACGTGGTGTTTAATGACCTAGTATTCCCAAAACCATCCTAGCAATTCCATTTCCAAACCCTCCCAACCCATCCTAAACCTGTCTTGACCATTCCCTTCCCCAACCTATCCCCTATCACCTAGCCCCATCAACTAGGGTTTAACAAACATAACATGTATCATGACTTTTCCATTTCATAATTATTGCATTGATTCATTAATCATTTGCATTATCATAGTCACTATTACAATCATTAATCATTACATCTTTTAACCATTGCGTTTTCATCATGGAAAACTACAACTTTTTTGGAGAACACATCGCCTGATAATTTTTATTGCTTGTTCTCTTTCCAACTTTCCCAAAAAAACAAAACAATTAAAGCACTGAGCATAGGGTAGTTGTTGCTTTATATTACATGCGTGCGAGGTGTCTTCAAGAGTTAATGATGATGATTTCATGCCTCTCCAATCAAACGCTTACAGAAGTGTAATATGAGCATATATTCCATTTTGATTTCATCATTTCATGCATAATATATGTTTATTAATCTGAGCATATATTCCATTACATCTCATATATAATCCACATCATAACCCATAACATAATCCAAATAACATCATAAAATGCATCCATAATCAAATAACATCCATAACATACATTCATCATAATCCATAACATATCCATAATCATCCATGTATGTCATAAACATCAGCATAACATTATCCATAATGCATAAGTATCATAAGCAAAGCATAAACCATCACATCATAGCATCAATTACAACATACATGATCCATCACATATCCATAACCATCATATTCATATCATAAACAAACATCCATACATCATATCATCATAATAAACATCCATAAAAATCATAAACACCATCATGCATAAACCATCATATCATCAAATACATTGCCACAAAAATAATACTTCGCTCAAAATAAATATACAGGGCATGATAGACAATGCCTCAAAGAGCCAAAATATACATCAGTACAATCAAAATCAGCCCTGGGCTGATGAGCCCCTAGCCGAGTCAATAGGTGACCTTGGATGTGGTTGTGGTTGCTGCTGCTACTGTGGTGGTGGCTGTTGTGACGGCTGCTATGGTGGCAGTGGTGGATGTGCCATGGGTTGCTATACTGACTGAATAGATCTCCTGGATCTATGTGACCCAGACATCCTCGACCCACTCCTTGCGTTGTAGCTAGGTATCTGCTGAGCATCAGGAATGGCAACACAATAGGCCCCATAGTAATACTTGGCTCATCTACTCTCCTCTAGGAGCTGGCCTTGTATCTGTGCAATCTGAGCCTGGGATTGTGAGAATATCTGGCCTATACTAGAGCTTGATACCAAACCCTGTAACTTTGTCACCTATGCATCTATTGCCTGACGCAAGGCCCTCTTTGCATCCCTCTCTACGGTAACACTAGCCATCTGTCCCTCAGCTGCATGTTGTAATGTCCTCTCATGGTCTCTCTCAGCTATCACTGCCATCGCCTATGCCTACGCATGTGCTAGCTGCGCCTGTAAGGCACTAACCTAGCCATCGGCCCCACTGCTCCCATCTAGCAAGGCAGTTGCTCCTCACAGTTGTACAAGCTCCTGTCTCTGCCTCTGCATTGTATCCTCCAGGCTCTCAATCGGAGGGTCTCCACCTCCTCCTCATCATCTTCTCAGGAGTACCAACGTGATGTGTGCCCGCCAGGAACACGCCCCGGTCTTGCCCCTGAACTCCCTGTCCCTGTCATTCCAGCCCCTGTAAATGTCATTGCAGCCTCTAGAATGTGACGTTGCTGCATCTGTGGCCCACTTGCTACTGGGATGTCGACTATGGAGGGGCATGACTTTATCCTTGTTGTTGTAATGGTGCCTGGGGTGGTGGCATTTATCCCCTTTGCCCTCCCTGTGCCTGGTGCACAAGCACCTACTGCTGCAGTCTCTACTACGCAACCTGTTGACTTCACCTCACCTGCTGCTTCTTAACCGATGCTTGCGACACATGTATCTGCTGCCCTCTCCCTCATCCTTTCCTGGCCATAGCCTGCTCATAGGCTGCCATAGCTAGCATCCCGATGGGAT
Organism: Cunninghamia lanceolata; assembly: GCA_027924645.1. Lineage (NCBI taxonomy): Eukaryota > Viridiplantae > Streptophyta > Pinopsida > Cupressales > Cupressaceae > Cunninghamia > Cunninghamia lanceolata. Next base: position 5,052,291 of record BSBN01000556.1, on the reverse strand, counting down.
CATCCTCATCCTCATCGACCTCCTCCACCACTATCTCCTCCTCCACCTCCTCCCCCAGCTCCACCATCATGTCTGGCTCTGTAGTAGGATCTGTCAAATGGATCGGCCTCCATGTCGCCCACCATTGATCATACACAGGAGTAGTCCTTGCGTCCACTACTCTGCTCCCCCAATCCCACTGCTGGGGCTGTAAACCTACAAAGTCATCTATGGCCATCTGGGGCACTATGGCTGGTGGTCACCTAACATCTCGGCCTGTCCAAGCAAACACTGCCATCACCTGTGGAATTAGGGGAAATTTACATAAAAAATAGGCCTCCTAAGAAACTCTAAAAAGGCAAAAATTATCTCATATAATACAAATTATTTAAATATAAATTACTTAACTACACGAGTTAAGTGGGGACACATGTTTCTATTATAATTCCATAAAAAACTCAAGTTCATTATTGTTTAAAGTGGTAACATATATTTCTATTATAATTTATTAAAAACTCAAGTTCACTTTTCATTTTAGATTATTTCTTTTTTTTTGATTATTTATTTTTTATTTAAAAAGTCTTAAACTCAAGTTCATTATTTTTCTAAAGTGGTAACATATATTTCTATTATAATTTATTTAAAAAAGCAAGTTCACTTTTATTTTAGATTATTTCTTTTCTTGATTATTTATTATTTATTTAAAAAGTATTTTATCTAAAAGTTATATTTAGAAAGCCACACTGCCTAATTTTAAAACAGACTCTTATAGTAGTTTATTTTTAATTTTTTTGAACGTTATGAAAGAATATTTTACAATAGCTTTTTTGTTTTCTTTCTCTAAAATATAAATAAAAATCGTTAGTTTTTTTTTAATCCAATAAATTTTTATCATGAATATTTTTTATTTTTTTATTTTTGTGTTTTTATTTTTCTCTCTTTAATAATATTTTTATTGTGAATATTTGTTAGCTTTTTATTTTTCTTTTTCCAATATTTTTTTTATTTTTCATTTGCATTGAGTTATTTTGAAGAGAATTTTTTTTAAATTTGTGAGAGAAGAATTTTATTTTAATATATAAAATTTAAATTAGCTTAAAAAAATACTAAATAAAAAATTTGAATGTAGCTTTAAAATATTCATCTATTATTTTTTATGTATGTTTATTTAAATAAACACATTTATATTATTTATAAATAGTAGCAAAGTACAAGTAGCTTAGATATTTTATTTTATATTTAATATTTTATTTTGATAAATCTTATACATTAAATCAAGTTTCATATTATCATTATATATAAATTAATGATTTTATAATATATATAAAAATTTATGATTTTATAGATTTAGAATTAATATATTAAATATGTTTATAGTAGGTTTTATGATTTTTAATGCTATTAAGGAATAAAAGAAAAATTTTAAGAAAAGATTTGTTGAAATATTTTTGAAATGCTTTTTAGATTTTCTTTTTCCTAAAGAATGAAAGTATTTTTTAGAAAACATAATAATTTCTATAATAGAACTTAAGAATATAAATAAAAAAAACAAAAAGATTATTTATTATTTAGAAAGATGATTGAGATAGAATAGGATATGCAGAGTTAAATTAACCATCATGAGTTAATTAATAGGATTTTAGAAAGTTTTATTTTATAAAGTAAATAATTTTATTTTTATTTTGGATGATGTCACAGTAATGGTTGATGTCATCTTTTAGTTGATTTTTGATAACTCAAAAAGCTAATGATGTCATCCTTAGGAGGCCCATTTTTATGTAAATTTCTCTTAATGAAGGTCCTGGCGTAAACTGAACTGCCGCATCACTCAGGAGGGGAGATACATGTCTATCATATGGTCCCCTCATCCCATCAGATAGCATGGCTGCAACATATACGGCATGTGAATGTGGTCATCAGGCCACACCTCTACTCTGATATATGGCCACCAAATAACACACACTAGGTCATCAAAAATTCGCTGCTAGTATCGTAACTATCCAACATATGAGTACTGAAGGGGCTACCTATACAGAAAAACATATGCCTCAAATTATTGCCGATAATATCCTCCCCGTGGCCTCGTAATCGCAATGTGCTCAAAGGCCACACATGCAACAGTGTGACCCTAATAGACAAAGACGAATCATACAAATATACCATCACGTGCATCTCGTGTTATAGCTGCCCCAACATGCATGGTCCCCATGCATACACTATCTCATTCAGCACCATCTGCTCAATCACCTCTCCCCAACCTAACGAGAAGCCCTGCGCACGCTGATTTGGCATCACCAGACCCCCAATCAATGCACAAAGAACCAAAGTGAACTAATCTGCCCCTGCTACCACCATCTGACCATAGCTCATCTCCCATCGATCCTGCGTCAACACTGGGTGGCCTGGGGAAAATGCTCTGTCTAGGGCTACTCATCCTCTCCCAGTATCATAGGTCACTCGTGCTCCATGAATGGGCAACCTTAGAATGTGATATACATCCTCTAGGGTGATGGTGATCTCACTCATCGTAAGGAGGAAAGAGCATGTCTTAGGATGCCATCGCTCCACCAGGGCGGTCATCATCACCCTGTGTGCCCATATGATGGGCATCTTAGCCACTGTCCTCAAACCTAATCTCCCTAGCTGAGCTCATGTAGTTGCATCAAAACCATCTATCAGTTGCATAACCGCAGGAACACGCCACTCCCGCGAAGCCACAATCCCTCCATCAATCTACATCTGCAAAATGCAAGTCAAAAACTTGCATTTTTTAAAATAAGTGCTATAGCGCTAATTTTTCCCTTTTTTGACACCAAAATTAGATTTAGCACCAATTTCGCCTGACATGGCGTTAATCCCTTGGATGGCGCCACTTCTGCCAGGTATAGCGCCAATCTAGAGGATGGCGTCATTCCTTCCCTATAAGGTGCCATTCGAGAGAATGGTGCTGATTCCTCTCCTTTTGGTGCCATTTTGGTGCCTAACACATGAAACACATTATATCTGCCAAACCCTAGGCGCCATTCAAGAGAATTCTCGAATGGCGCCACAAGTCTTCAATATGGCACCATTCCAGAGAATGGTGCCAGAGCGCCCGAAAAAGGTGCCAATCCTCCCAATGGTGCCATTCAAGAGAATGGCACCGAAGTTTCTTAGCATAGCACCAAAACGGCAAAAATTCCCCCAACGTACATAGCGCCAAACCGCAGCATGGCACCAAAGTTTTTGCTTTTGGCACTAGAATTCCCCATTTTCCCCTCTAGCTGATGGTGCCATTCCAGAGGATGGCACCATTATGGCCCCTCATGGGGCCAAATAGACCTCCGATGACGCCAAAACCCTAATCTACCTATTTTTCAATGCCATAAATGCGTGAAATTAAAAAATTGACAAAGTCAAAGATAGTCCACATACCCGCTTGCCAGCCACTGGTGATCTCATGTAAGAGCAGACTCACTCGGACAAATGCTTGAAGCGTGGGAAGAGTGGGTTTTCCATCTCGTCTCTTCTTCTCTCTCGTCCAAGTGGCTCAATGAGTGCAAATGTGGCACTTTGGGCCCACTTTTTCTATTTATAGAAGGCCATGTCATCCTCTAACACACTTTTTCCTCCCCAAGGTGCAAAATCTTAACCTTTTTCACCCATTTTTCTTCCTGTCATCCTATTTTTCCACCCTCTATCCATTTTTCATCACCATCTCCTCCTTTCAAGAGCTCACCTAATTTTTTTTTAATTTTTTCACCTGACCTCTTAAGGGGGCATCCCTCATCCATTCCATTCCTTCCCAGGGCAGCTGGGGCAAATTCTTTGACTTGATGCCATTTCCCTGCTAGGTCATGGCGCCACGTCAAAGAGGGGCAAATGTAGACACCTAAAAATGTTTTCACAAACTAACCATCTTCCGACATCATCCAATTAATTAATTAAATTTTTATTTAATTAATTACACCATCCAACACCTGATTATTCACCTTCTCTTCATCATTTCATCTTTTAAATTGAATTAACTCAATGGTTACACTTACTAACATTAGCCTAATTAATTAAATAAATATACAAATATTTATTTGGTTAATTTCACCATTCCCCTAAACCTAATTAATTAGATAAATTTTGTTTATCTAGTTAATTCAACCTACTAATTAGCCTACCCCTATCCTAGTTGATTAAATATATATTGTTTAATTAGCTACCCTAGCTTATGTGACCCCTAGACCTAAAATAATTAAATGAATCTTTATTTAATTAATTTTAACTCCCAATTAATCCATTCACTAATTTACTACAGCCATATTAATTAAACTAATCCCCTTGATTAGTTTGGTCAAACCCCACTTAACACTCATCCCCACATATCCCAAATAAAAAATTAGCCTTTATTCCACATAAGGCAATTTTTTATACACATTTTGTCCTAAAACTCATTAATGAGTTCTTACACACCTAACATGTCATATTTCACATTTAATAGAACTCTTCCCTAAATGAATTAAAAATTTATTTGTAATCCTCACCTCTTCCCCAAAAGAATTTAAAATTCATTTTTAATCCATCTCATCTAACTTCATTAATGAACACCCCTTCCCAAGGTGAATTAAAAATTCCCTTTTATTCTCACCCCTCCATTGTTGTTGATCAAATCTAGGCCCTCCATCTCACATTCATCCTCATCCATTGATCTCTACTTTCAATTTCAACCATTGGATCAAATCTCCATCCAAAATGCCTATAAATACAACCTCTCCCAAGCCATTTTATGATCCAAGTTTAGTGTATTGTTATCATGCCAAAATCTCTCCATCATCTCATCTAGAGCTAGGCTTTTTAGTGACTTGCATATGCATTTGAGAGCATTTCACATTGGAGCCATGGGTAGAGCTAGAGAGTAAGGGTGCACTCTCTCAACTTTATCAAGGAGGAGGAGATCATTTGAAGGTATAAACTTGTGTTTTTAGTGCATTTTGTTTATGTTTTTGACTTCATTTGTTTTCCTTGACCTCAGATTTAAATTAATTAAATAAATATAATTTATTTAATTAATTTGGGTGATGGAGAAAATGGGCTTAAATTAATTAAATAAATAAATATAATTTATTTAATTAATTTGGTGGAAGAAATTATCTTGATTAATTAAATATAATTTATTTAATTAATCAATTAATGACAGGGGGAATGCTGAAGGGAGTCCTAAGATGAATGTGTGTCAAGGTGGTGTTGAAAGTGGTGTTAGGAGGTGTCATAAGGACATGGTCAATTTTAGGTGTCTATAGTACTATGACTAAACCTCATCCTATTGTGCAAGAGTATATAATTTTTTGTAAAGTCAACAATTGAAAGTATATAGATCGCACTAGAAATGTATTTATGTATATGTGAAACTATTCATTGAGCCATTAGACATAGTGAGATTATTTGACATATTTTTAGACTATCTCATTCTTGAATTTTGTAATGAATACATTTACACTACTCTTCTCTGTCGCCAACTCACAATGCTTTCAAAATTTCTATCCTTTAATGGGTTATGAATACTCTTGAACCTCTTTACATCCACTAATTGACTTCCAAAATTATATATACTAATTGTGTGCATGCATTACCCTAATAATGAAAGGTTACCACATCTATTGCATTCCCAAGAAATTCAATCCTTTGAGAAAAATGTCCGTTAGTTTTTTCACATAATAGTCTTCAAATTAACACCCTAGTTGTTATAGGTGGCAAACCAATACCACATTCTTAAATGATATAGTTAGTTGGAAAGTACAACATATATATTAAAACATCTCATAATAACAATGAAATTAAACAATATAATCAAAAACCATTTTACCAATATAATAAAAAACAATGAAATTAAACGTGGGTTTTGCAACAATAAACTGTGGTTTGTTGTTTGTTAATTTTGTCATACCAAGGTTCACATTTATTAAATGAAATTTGCCTTATATTATAATTGTTTGGATTTCATCTTTAAACTTTTTGTATAATTTTATTTAAGTAATGTATAGTAAAGTTTTTGGATGTGGCTTATAGTTTTATTGATCACACTCTTACTTTTAATATAGATCTCTAATATTAGAAAATACCCTTGTATTATCATGCTAAAATATTTAATCACACACATTTCATCTTTAAACTTTTTGTATAATTTTGTTTGAGTAATGTATAGTAAAGTTTTTGGATGTGGCTTATAGTTTTATTGATCCCACTCTTAATTTTAATATAGATCTCTAGTATTAGAAAACAACCTTGTATTATCATGCCAAAATATTTAATCACACACATTTTTCATTATTTAATATCATCTCATAACTTGGGAGTATATTGAATGAAATATCCAACATTATGTAATCAAACCATCAACAATATTTACTCTTCCTTCTACAACTCATTTCAAAGTTTTAATATTTACTCCTAATAGTTTTAGATAACAATATTTTTCATTACTTTTGACCTTTTTAACATTTTCATTAGTTTCATTAAATTAGTTGGCATTGAAATGTTATTTTTTTTAAAAGTGTTGAATACAATATTTTGCATGAGTTCATATTGTAAGCTTGCTTTTATTACCAAAAATATTTTTCATATATTTATTTCAATGTCAAAAAAACATTTTAACTTTAGTAACATCTTATGTGAAATGTTTGAATATGATCATTTTCATTTTTCTCCATATTATTGTCTACATTGTTATTGATATCAATGTTAATGTTATTATGGTTGGATCATTGCTCAATATATCATCTATATCAACATTGGTATATCCAGTTGGTCATAACAAATCATAACTAACATTCTCAATCTAATGTATGTATTGGAAGACATGTTTGTATTCACTTGGACACATTCACCACTTCAAAATTTGTCACTTCAATATTATTGTCTTAAACACACTCTCATCACTTTCAATCTCTCTGTCATTTATCCTCCCCCTCTCAATTTACTTTTAATTCTTTTGATGTCAGGTTCCTCCTCCTTTTAGCTTTTCTACATTGCATCAATCCCATTTTGTTTTGGAAAAATTAGAAACGATATGTAAATAATCACCAAATGCACATTAAAACTAAGATTCTTTTAAAATTGTAAACTAATAATTCAAACAATAATGAACATGAAAATATTCCATAAACAAATGAAAATTACTTGGTGAAAATTTTTGTTTGTTCTCATGTCCATATAAAAAATGGACCTTGTAGACTAGATATCTAAATTTTTGTTTGTTCTCATGTCCATATAAAAATGGACCTTGTAGACTAGATATCTACCCCAACTAGATATTATGTTATATTAGATATCAATTAGGACTATATATCTAGGATTAGTTAGCCGATTGTGACTAGATATCTAGTTTGGGTGGACATTTTGTAACACCCCGCCAGGAAACCCCAGAGAACAACACAACTATGCCATACAAACCGGACAATTTTTTTTAAACAATAGAAATAACAAGTAATGTTAAAACATATCTATACATATCATTAAACTGAGCATTACTCTCTAGGGTTCCATGACTGCATTACTAAACAAACTATTAACATGATCTAACATACATTGTATATTTGCTGACAACAGTAATTCATTCTAAATCTATTGCACATACTGAATAAACATATACATCATAACATCAGATAATCAATCATAAAGATCATATAAATAGACCTACAAGTACATATGCACTTTTCCTTACACATGAGTGCATCATTACATTGTTTACACTATCATTTCCTGATTACATTGGAATACATACATTATGTTTAAAATGATACACAAGGCCAGTACATGAGCATACATGACTATCTCCTCAAACTGGTACAAGATCTAGAATTTGGTACAAGATACATCCTCCTCGCACACGAACCATGGAAAGGGAAAAACCAATGGAGAAAAAATATATCCACCTGACCATGTGGAACCCTGAGGTCCACCCCCCCATGCTAGGAGATAACATAAAGTCCCACTACAACAGACAACCAGGTAGACAATAGACTATAAGGAATAGGGACAACACAGGTCAATATCACAAGTAACTCAACACCACTTCTAGAGGCAATCACATAATGAATGGGGAGAACACAACTAGGGAATGCTAGACTGCAGTAGGGATGAGTGTCATTGCATGGTCCTAACATGGGTTACCCTGATAGTCTCTAGCTAGACATCGACCCCCATCCATGGGTTACCCTGACAGTCTTTCGCTAGGCGTCGGCCCCCATCTGTGGTTACCCTGACTATCTCTTACTAGACATTAGCCCCATAGGGTGACACATGCAAAACCAACATTCCTTTCATGAGGACAAGGAAGTTGATCTTGCCAACCAGGCCTTCTCATCCCATCCTTAGCCTGAATGAGCACTACATGCATGGGTGAGGAATCCAATTATCTTAATTAGTGTGAAAACTACCCAACCCCTAGATTTATTATTAGGTTATCACTTGATTACAAACTCCCAATGGGTTACCTTGGCTAGCCACTTTGGGCACCGACCCCACATTGGAAGCCACTCTGCCTTCACTGCATCTAGATTCTCACAACCCATAACATAAACCAAGCATGAACTATCACATTCTCATCATGATACATTTACAACACGAAATATACATTGTTTCACATCACATAGAGCAAGACATTACTCATCTTGCATAATTACATGAATAGTTACACTGAGCAAGGCATTATCCATCTTGCACAGTCCTCATAACCACATGAATATGTACATTGAGCAAGGCATTATCCATCTTGCACGGTCATCATAACCACATGAATAGGTACATTGAGCAAGGCATTATCCATCTTGCACATGTATCATGCTAACATGAATATGAGGCAACATTTCAAGAATGCATTTCATTCAACTCACATGATGCACACATAGCCAACCCCCACACAATCACACCCTCCTAGGCCTCTGGAAACAACTTCCCCAAATGACACAAACACTTGACACCACTAAAACACAATGGTCTCACATCACATTCACTCTCAAATGCACATCATAAACTAAGATCCTTCATCGCATAACAATAATTCAATTACAACACAACAAATGCAACATATGATATATTCAATCTTCAAAACAAAACTATATAGGGACAACATCTCATATCTACTAGAGTTTCAAGATCATATAATAAAGTTAAACAAATAATTAAATTGGCTTCTAAAACATGTAAAAACTATTCAATCAGAGAAATAAGGTTCCGAGATGCATAATTCTTATCAATGTAACTCACAACAAGCAAACACAAAATAATTTCATATCAATCAATGTTAACACTTCACTCAGTTGAACTAATTTCCTTTACACCTTAGGCTTGTTAAACCCACCATAATTAACTACAAGGATTTCATTCTTAATCTAAACATTTAATCCACATTACTCCGTTGTATTCATGAACAAGACCTATCAACTAAATAAACATCTTTGAACATTATAAATTCTAGAGTACAATTATAATTTTCTATAGCTAATGAACATTACTACCATAATCTTATTCATCACATGAGTAGAAAAGAGGATAATCCTAGATTACTATGGATATTATAACTAACAAATTGATCAATATCTTTAAAACAACTACCAAATCAAAATGTTCCAACCTAATACTTAGTTCTTCTAAAGGTGTCTACTCTTCATAATGATTGCCAAACTAGTCAAATCACTTATCCTACACTCTACACTAGTCTTGCATGCCTAACTTGAAACAAGCATTATAAACATGCTAACGTAATCTTTAAACATGTTCAACTAAGAAGTAGATCAACACTTGTAGCTTCAACAATCGACGCCTTAAGCATATGATGAAATTGTAGTATTTAAACAAAGAAACATTAAAGTTCTATATCTATAAGAAAACCTAACCTCTTGAAATGAGAAAGAAGTACTTGCATGAATCCCTATTTAACAATACTTGGAATGCTACAAAAGCAAGCTCAATAGAGGCAACAATGAGAAAAAGAAAAATCTTTTATTCATCTAAACCTCTAACATGATCACTAATAATATTATAATAAAATGGAGATCATAGGAAAAGTTAAGAAATTCAAGAAAAAGAATACAGGATTGCACTCATAAAAGGCTATATATCAGATTTGGAGGCTTTTGAGCACAAGAAGTTTTAATTCCAAGAATGGCGGCACACTCATCTTTCAAACAAATCTATAGAAAATGCAAAAAGGCCTCAATAAATATTATCTCATGGAATGCAATGAATGTAGGACATGTCCAGAATGGATTTGTAGATTTAATAACAACCAAGATGGCATAGAACTTGTCTGTCACTAATTGATACATATCTTTGAATCAACAAACTAGGTAATGATAATTTTTTTAGATATGATTTTCATAGATAAGATCTGAAACTTATATAAAAATTTCAGAGAAACCAAGTTCGAAAATAAAGAGTTATTGGTGACGCAACTAATTGTTTTAACAGAGACAAAACGGGTGAGAGGTAGACAATCATAAAATATTCATATCTCTAAAATTCAAAACTGGGTAAGGATGATTTTTGGATATAATTTAGATAACCAAGTCATGCACCATATATTAAAAAATTAGAGGAACCTAGTTCGTAAAAGTAAAGTTATGGCTGACGCAACAGACTATAAAAATAAAGATGAAATGAGTGAGAGATAGATAGTCACAAAATATTCATATCTCCAAAATGACAACTTGGGTAAGGTGAATTTTAGGATATGATTTGGATAACTAGGTCTTGCACCAATATAAAAAAATTAGAGGAACCCAGTTCGTAAAACTAAAGTTATGGCTAACACAATAGACTACTAAAACAGAGACGAAATGGGTGAGAGATAGTCCCAAAATATTCATATCTCCAAAATGACAAACTGGGTATGGCTAATTTGTGGATATGATTTAGAAAACTAGGTAGTGAACCATATATAAAAATTCTAGAGGAACCCAATTCATAAAAATAAAGTTATGGCTAATGAAACATATTGGGTTCAAAATATGTAGAAGAGAATTCACAGAATATTTCACCAAATTTAATGCAACAATAAATCAGTTTCATATCTCAGTCCATACCTAGAATATTGCTTCTATCACATCTTCACAAAATTTCTCATCTCACATCCATTTTCCCCAAGTCTTTTCTTCTAGAAGCTATGGTTTACGGTGCCAAAAGAAAAATAAAAACTTCCTGAGAGAGAGAGATCCCCAAAACATAAAACATATTCTCCATTTGAAAAGCACCCTCCTTCCCCAAATTATGTCTTGAGATTTCAAAATAAAGTTTAGCATTCATAACCACCCCCATAATTTCTTCCAGAAGATTCTCTTTTATTACTTTCTTACAATTTGCAATTTTAACCAAGCAATAATTTCTCTCTGATTTTATTTATTTTAGAATTTGCTATTTATTTCATTTACAACCAAACAAAAATAGTTTCTTTCTACTTTTCTAAAATTAGTATCTTACTCAAAAGAAACAATTATTTCTAAGATTCCCTTTTGAGGTGCGTAACTGCCACTTCTTCCAAGTGGCCAAAATAGAAAATAATTACTCAAGACAATAATAATAAAGAAAGAGAATCTTTTTCAGACATAATAATACATATTTCCTCACAACTATAATTTACATAAAAGCATCTATATTTATTTATTTATTAAAAATGCCTTCTTAACTTAATAATTTTATTTTAATGAAGTAATTAACTAAAATATTAATCAAACAATTCTAAACAAAATAACCCAAATGCCAAACAATACCTGACACTATGCACGATTGGAAAGCAAGACCACCACAACAATGACTGACTATCATGCCCATACTGACAATACTGACTAGGTGCAAAACTTGATACCCATCCTTTTCAAGGATGGTGACTAAACTAGGGGACCCTACGTTATCTCCATTCAATTATTTCCATTAGGTTTAAGGCACGCTCAGACCTGTCAATTCAGGTGGAGTCGATGCTTGGTAAATGCAACCTACAGCACACAACACGGTCTATGCACAAGTATAATAAATATAAAATGATGGGTAAGTGCAATAAGATGGGGGGCCAGAAAGGGGTCTTAAGTGGCCACTTTTTTTCTAAAATCAGGAAATGCTGGTCTTGGATGAGAAATTAAGCATAGTTACACTCAAAATTTGGAGATGCAACCAAAACAATGTTTGTAGTGCTGCAAGTCTACTTTCTAAATTACTATTTTTTTTAAAATGGTATAGATTAAGGGGTTCAAAAGAGGGAGCCACATAAATTGGTGTTGTTTTTGTCAAAAAAACATAACATAGCATGTTTTGTGGCTCCCTCAAAAGGTTAACTTTTTTTTGGTATTTTTAAAATCGCTTCGGTGAGAAATTAGCTAACAACATGTAGTTTATGCCTAATTTTTCTGATAATTTTTTAATGGATATTTGATTTTTTACTAATTTTCAAAGTGGACACATCTTGAAAAATAGAATTTTAGCTGTGCTACCCCTATAAATTTTGAAAACTAATTGAATTTTTTTTTTAATGTGTAGAATGGAGTCTAGTTTCTAAAAATGTAATTTTTTTGAAATTTCAATAAACGGTTAATTTACAATGAAAAAAAAACCAAACACTGGTTTTTGCCAAAAAACGGACACAAACAAAAGAAATTAAAGATGAAAGGCTTAACATTGTCAAAATGTGAAAAAATTACATCGTTAAATAGCTAAGAGAAAGCCTAACATTACTCAGGGGTTCGATTTGTTTGACTTTGAAACATGTGCAAATCTGAGGGTTAGCACGAATGAAATTATGTGAAATCCTATAGAATATGCAAAAAAACATCTTTGGACATTGGGAAGGCACTCCAAGCCTTTGGGTTGGAAATCTAAAGCAAATCCCAAGCCTAAGGCTTGGGATTCCCAAAGCAAAATATAACACGCTTGCGTTATGTTTTGTTTTGTATTTTTTCTTTTTTTGCAAAAGTTTGGTCAATGTTTGTCATGTTTGACATAACGCGAGCACGTTATAATGCGCTCGTGTTATCTCCCCCTTGGATTGTTTTATGTTCAAGGTTATTAAGCATGTATGTATGTATGTATATATGTATGTATGTATGTATAGTGTCGAGGGTAGAGGAGGGTAGAGATGGGGGTGAGACAGATAGGGGAGGAGAGGGGTGGATAAGGGTTGAGGGTTGAGGGTTTAGGGATAAGATTTAGAGTTTAGGGATAAGGGATTAGGGTTTAGGACCTTGAGGAATTAGGGTTTAGGGTTGAGGCTTTAGGGATAACATTTAGGGTTGAGGGTTGAGGGATTAGGATTAAGGTAGAGTGATGAGGGTAGAGGGATTAGGGATAGGGTTTAGGGTTGAAAGTTCAGGGTTGAGGGATTAGGGTTTAAGGTATAGTGTTGAGGGTGTAGGGTTTAGGGATATGGTTTAGGATTTAAGATTTAAGTGTTGAGGGTTGAGGATTTAGGGATAGGGTTTATGGTTTAGGGATAAGGGATAAGGGATTAGGGTTTAGGGTTTAGGGATTAGGGTACCATAAATTATAATTAGGGATTAGGGTTTATAGTTTAGGGATTAGGGATTAGGGTTTAGGGTTAAGGGATTAGGGTTTAGGGTTTAGGGATGTACAATTAAGGGATACCATAAATAAACTAAAATTTAGGCAAGGTTGGGAAAATTTTGTGAATCATCATGGGCTGGAGATTGGAGATTTTACTGTGTTCAAGTACATATCCAAGTCATATTTTAAGGTTAAGATATTTCAAAGAATAGGGTGTGTGAAAAACATCAATGCTCTTCAACTTATGAATACTAACATTGATACAGATAAAAGATACCCTTCTTCTAATAGAGTATGTAGTTTAAGTCAACCAATGGGCAGCAAGTTGTTGAATGAATTGGTTTAATGGGCGTGCCTCCTTCTTCAAACTTATGCTTGGAGACTTTACACAAAAACTGATAACTCTATACATTATTTTTCATTCTTTTATTTCCTGTACACTATTAAGAACTTGTAAAATCTAATTGTGTAATGTGTTTATGGCAGCACATTCCTCCTACATTTGTTTCACAGTTTATAGACAACATAGATGAACATATGGTGTTGCAAGGCCCAGGTGGGTAGGAGTGGGATGTACAATTAGGGGGTACCATAAATAAAATGGAATTTAGGTAGGGTTGGGAAAATTTTGTGAATCATCATGGGATGGAGATTGGAGATTTTGTTGTGTTCAAGTACATATTCAAGTCATATTTTAAGGTTAAGATATTTCAAAGAACAGGGTGTGTGAAAAATATCAATGCTCTTCATCTTATGAATACCAACATTGATACAGATAAAAAATGCCCTTCTTCTAATAGAGGATGCAGTTTAAGTCAACCAATGGGCATCAAGTTGTTGATTGAATTGGTTTCTGATGAATAAGACAATGATGTTGTTGAAGCAATGGAAGAAAATCAAAATTGTAAGTCTAATTTAATTTATTTCAACTTTCAAAGTAGGCATTTGAATTGTAGCTTTACCAAGAGGATTGGTATAACAAAAACTTAATTATGTTATAGGCCTTTCTTTGAAGAACCCTAGACTTATGGACCCTATCATCTAGAAAAGCACATTACAGTGAACTCTGCCCCACCTCTCAAATCATATAAACCTTTTTATTCAATGAAAATGAAGTCAGGGAATGTAAACCGTCCATGCATACTAGTAAGATCAAATTCTCTGCCTTCTATTCTTATTGCTCTTACTTTATTAAGAGAAGAGTTCAGTAGTTATCATGGATAGTGTTGGGAATTAAGGTGTCTCAACCTTGGTAATTCCTTGCATTATTTATGTTTGTATTTATTTATTCATTGCCTATGATGTAAATTAATTGTAAATTCCATATTGTCATTTTATGGGATGTGGCACGGTGATGTGTCATCCTACATGGAAGATGACAACTTGTAATTTTGTCCTCACATGAGGAGATAGGTGTCCCACTTTGTGGTAGGAGTATTTTGCCATGTGTCAGCATCTTGGGTGTCATGTAAGGGAATGTTGACCGAAATGGTTATGACGGATTCCTATGATGAAGTTATGACATGTAAGAGTCGAAAATAGAAGCTTGTAAGACAGGTGAAGACATGTGTCGAAGAGCATCTTTGAACAAGGCATCTTTGGGCACCCCAAGGTGGACTATGACATGTAAGAGAATATGCTATTTATAGCCTGTGTATGACAGTTTCTCTTACAGTTGTAAGTTGTAACTGCTATAACAGATTCTATGACAGTCGTAAGAGCATCTGTCATAGCCCATTTTTGAAATAGGTGACCTCTTTGAGATGGGAGCTGTGGAAAAGTGTTAGATACATCTTAAAATGTTAACCAAGTGTCCATAGACATGGGTTTTGGGCCATAAGGCCAAGTTGGATGCCCATTTCAAGATAGAGCCAATTTTGCCTTGTACATTCTATATAAACAGGTGCTTGGAGGAGGAGATGTAGTATGTGATTGACAGGTACTGTTATGCTACTGGATTGACTCCAGACATGAGTGTCGAAGACTATTGAAGCTTGCATTGTAAGTGTATTGTAAACCATATTCAGTTTTGATAATACATTGTGTAGGTTTCTGAGTGTGGGGTTTTTCACCCGATAAGGGTTTTCCCCACGTTATTTCTTTGTCTCTGTTCTTCTGTCTTCTTTCTGGTTCTATGTGTATTGCTTCAATATCTCTATTATATATTTCATGTTGCTGTAATTGTAAAGATTAAATTGAATTTGTATAGCTCTCCTCTCATTAGATTAGTGTAGGGAGCAATTTCCACACCCCTAGCTTCCTTTCAGTTGGTATTAGAGCCTGCCCAGTTTTGGTTCTAGTTGTTGGGTAGGGGTTTTTTGAGCTGATCTTAAGTTGAGTGGGAGTTTGTGCAGAGTATTCAGAATCTTATTATAACAAGGAGATGAAAAGCACATCCGAAAGGATAGAGGTGGAGAAATTCAATGGCACTAATTTCAAGCTGTGGAATCTCAAGATGGAAGACATGCTTGCTGATCAAGACCTCTGGGAACTATCAGTGGAACAAAACCAGCTGCAATGTCACAAGATGATTGGGATCTCAAGGATCAGAAGGCTAAGGGTCTCATAAGACTTAGTCTTGTTGATTCTATCCTATTAAATGTCCATGAGGAGACTACTGCAAACTTGCTTTGGAAGAAGTTGGGAGATGTGTATCAAGCCAAATCCCTAGTTAACAAACTTTTTCTAAGAAAGAAGTTGTATTCTTTTCGAATGGAGGATGGAGGATCTGTTGCAGAATATATGAATGCTTTCAACATACTGGTTGCACAATTGACATTCGTTGGTGTGAAGATGGAGGAGGAGGATTGTTGTATGACCTTGCTTTGTTCTTTTCCAGACTCGCGGGATCACCTTGTCATGGCTATTGGAAGTACCACATCCACATTCAAAATGGATGAAGTGGTTTCTTCGTTGTTGTTTAAAGAAATGTGGAGAAAGTTTTCTGAGGCAGCCAAACAGGCTCTTGCAGTTTGTGGAAGACCCAAGGAGAAAGGGAAAAAGAAGGACAAGAAAGTTGAGAAGGGTTGATCCAAATCCTGTGGGAGATCCAAATCTCTTGGATAGTCCAAGGCTCTCTGTTGCAACTGTGGTAAATCTGGGAATTTCTGAAAGGAATGCAAAGAGGAAAATAAAAAGAAGAAGAAGAACCCAAATTCAGATTCTGACAAGTCACAAGATGATGGTGATGCCTTCATCGCAGCCCTAACAACCCATGCATCTGATGATGTGTGGCTGATTGATTCTGGTACATCATTCTACATGACCTCGTATCGAGACTAATTTATTAAGTATGAGGAGTTCGACGGTGGAAAGGTGTACCTGGGTGACGACTCTCATCTGAATATTGTTGGTCATGGAAGAGTCTCTATTTGATTCCCTGATGGATGAGTGAAGGGGATCTCTTGGGTTATGCACATCCCAGGCTTAGCACAAAACCTGCTTTCTGTAAGTATGTTGAATGATGCAGGTGTGCAGGTTGTCTTTTTGAAAGAAGGATGCAAGATGACTAGAGGAGCTATGGTGCTTGCTAAGGGTACTAGGAGAGATACTCTATTTCAGCTGGAGGCATGCATTTCACAATGCAATAGTTCTTCTGACTCAAGGAAGAGGGCAACAGTCACTTCATCCCCACCATCTGAATGAGCAATGAAGAAATCTGTTGTATCTAGTCCTGATGGTTGTATTCATGCCTTGGAAGTTAAGCTTCCTGCTGAAAAGATAATGTTATGGCATAAGAGATTTGGCCACATTGGTGAGAAGGGTCTGCATACCCTAAAAAATAAAAACCTCATTGAGGGGTTAGATGATTGTAATCTTGAGTTTGAATTTTGCGAACATTGCATATATGGAAAACAAAACTGTGTTTAGTTTATTCGAGTTCTCATAAGTCTTTTGGTGTGTTGGACCTTGTTCATTTTGATGCATTTGGTCTTATTAATGTTCCTTCATTATCAAAATTTGTATATTTTGTATCTTTCATAGATGACTATAGTAGAAGGACATGGATTTATTTTCTCAGAAACAAATCTGAAGTCTATAGTAAGTTTAAGGAGTTTAAGGCCTTTGCTAAAAATTAGACTGGTAAAAGGATTAAATGTTTGAGAATTGACAATGGTGGTGAGTTCTGTTCTACAAAATTTGATAAATATTGCAAGGAACTTGGGATTGAAAGACATAAGACAACTCCATACACCCCACAACAAAATGGAGTTGCAGAGAGGATGAACAGGACATTGATGGAGAAGGCTAGGAGTATGCTTAGTGGAGCTGGCCTAGAACAAAAGTTTTGGGCTAAAGTTGTTGCCACTACTTGCTATCTTGTAAATAGATCTCCTACATCAGCCCTTGTTGGAAAGACACCCATGGAGGTGTGGTCTAGTAGAAAGCCTTCAATAGGGCATCTTCATGTTTTTGGTTGTGAGGCATATGCACATGTGCCTAGGGAGAAACGGTCAAAATTAATTATTTAAGGCCTTTGCTTTATGTTTGTATTTATTAATTCATTGCCTATGTTGTAAATTAATTGTAAATTCTATATTGTCATATTGTGGGATGTGGCACGGTGATGTGTCATCCTACATGGAAGATGACAACTTGTAATTTTGTCCTCACATGAGGAGATAGCATCCCACTTTGTGGTAGGAGCATTTTTCCATGTGTTGGCATCTTGGATGTTGTGTAAGGGAATGTTTGATTGAAACGGATATGACGGATTCCTATGACGATGTTATGACATGTAAGAGTCAGAAATAGAAGCTTGTAAGACAGGTGAAGACATGTGTCATAAAGCATCTTTGAAAAAGGCATATTTGGACGCCCCAAGGTGGACTATGGCATGTTGTAAGAGAATATGCTATTTATAGCCTGTGTATGATAGATTCTCTTGCAATTGTAAGTTGTAACCACTATGATAGACTCTATGACGGTCGTAAGTGTCGTAAGAGCATATGTCATAGCCCATTTTGGAAATAGGTGACCTCTTTGGGATGGGAGCTGTGGACAAGTGTCAGGCACATTCTACAATGTTGACCAAGTGTCCTTAGGTGTGGGTTTTGGGCCATGAGGCCAAGTTGGACACCCATTCCAAGATAGGACCAATATTGCCTTGTATATTCTATATAAACAGGTGTTTGGAGGAGGAGATGTATTATAGGATTGACAGGTACTGTTATGCTGCCAGATTGACTCTAGATACGAGTGTTGAAGACTATTGAAGCTTGCATTGCAAGCGTATTGTTAACAACTTTCAGTTTTGATAATACATTGTGCAGGTTTCTAAGTGGGGTTTTTCACTCGATAAGGGTTTTCCCCACGTTATATCTTTGTCTCTCTTCTTCTGTCTTCTTTCTGGTTCATGTGTATTGCTGCAATATCTCTATTAGATGTTCTATGTTGCTATAGTTGTAAGGATTAATTTGAATTTGCATAGCCCTTTCTTCATTAGATTAGTGTAGGAAGCGATTTCTGCACACCTAGCTTCCTTTCAGTTGGTATCAGAGCCTGGCCAGTTTTGGTCTTAGTTGTTGGGTAGGGATTTTTTGAGCTGATCTTAAGTTGAGTGGGAGTCTGTGCAGAGTATTCTGAATCTTGTTGCAGAAAGGAGATGGAAAGCACATCCGAAAGGATAGAAGTGGAGAAATTCAATGGCACCAGGCTATGGAAGCTCAAGATGGAAGACATGCTTGATGATCGAGACCTTTGGGAAAGTGTTAATGGAACTAAACCAGCTTCAATGTCACAAGATGATTGGGATCTCAAGGATCGGAAGGCTAAGGGTCTCATAAGACTTAGTCTTGTTGATTATGTCTTGTTAAATGTCCATGAGGAGAAAACTGCAAACTTGCTTTGGAAGAAGTTGGGAGATGTGTATCAAGCCAAATCCTTGGTTAACAAACTTTTTCTGAGAAAGAAGTTTTATTCCCTTCAAATGGAGGATGGAGGATCTGTTGCTGAACATATGAATGCTTTGAACATGCTGGTTGCACAATTGACATCTATTGGTGTGAAGATGGAGGAGGAGGATCAGTGTATGACCTTGCTTTGTTCTTTACCAGAATCGTGGGATCACCTTATCATGGCTATTGGAAGCACCATATCCACATTCAAAATGGATGAAGTGATTTCTTCGCTGTTGTCTGAAGAGATGCGTAGAAAGTCTTCTGAGGTAGCCAAAGAGGCTCTTGCAGTTTGTGGAAGACCAAAGGAGAAAGGGAAAAAGAAGGACAAGAAAACTGAGAAGGGTAGATCCAAATCCTGTGGGAGATCAAAATCTCTTGAAAAGTCCAAGGCTATCTGTTGGAACTATGGTAAATCTGGGTATTTCTGAAAGGAATGCAAAAAAGAAAAGAAAAAGAAGAAGAAGACCCTAGATTCAGATTCTGACAAGTCACAAGATGATGGTGATGCTTTCATCGCAGCCTTGGCAACCCATGCATTTGATGATGTGTGGCTGATTGACTCTGGCGCATCATTCCACATGACCTCGCATCGAGACTGGTTCACTAAGTATGAGGAGTTTGATGGTGGAAAGGTGTACTTGGGTGATGACTCTCATCTGAAGATTGTTGGTCATGGAAGAGTCTCTATCTGATTCCCTGATGGACGAGTGAAGGGGATCTCTGGGGTTATACACATCCCAGGCTTAGCACGGAACCTGCTTTCTGTAAGTATGTTGAATGATGCAGATGTGCATGTTGTCTTTTCGAAAGAAAGATGCAAGATGACTAGAGGAGCTATGGTGCTTGCTAAGGGTACTAGGAGAGGTACTCTATTTCAGTTGGAGGCATGCATTTCACAATGCAATAGTTCTTCTGGCTCAAGGAAGAGGGCAGCAGTCACTTCATCCCCACCATCTGAATGAGCAGTTAAAAAATCTGTTGTTTCTAGTTCTGATGTTTGTAATCATGCCTTGGAAGTTAAGCTTCCTGCTGAAAAGATAATGTTATGGCATAAGAGATTTGGCCACATTGGTGAGAAGGGTCTGCGTACCCAGAAAAATAAAACCTCGTTGAGGGGTTAGATGATTGTAATCTTGAGTTTGACTTTTGCGAACATTGCATATATGGAAAACAAAACCATGTTCAGTTTTATTTGAGTTCCCATAAGTCTTCTGGTGTGTTGGACCTTGTTCATTCTGATGTATTTGGTCCTGTTAATGTTCCTTCATTATCAAAATCTATATATTTTATATCTTTCATAGATGACTACAGTAGAAGGACATGGATTTATTTTCTCAGAAGCAAATCTGAAGTCTATAGTAAGTTTAAGGAGTTTAAGGCCTTTGCTGAAAATCAGACTGGTAAAAAGATTAAATGTTTGAGAACTGACAATGGTGGTGAGTTTTGTTCTACAGAACTTGATAAATATTGCAAGGAACTTGGGATTGAAATACATAAGACAACTCCATACACCCTGCAGCAAAATGGAGTTGCAGAGAGGATGAACAAGACATTGATGGAGAAGGCTAGGAGTATGCTTAGTGGAGCTGGCCTAGAACAAAAGTTTTGGGCTGAAGTTGTTGCCACTGCTTGCTATCTTGTAAATAGATCTCCTACATCATCCCTTGTTGGAAAGACACCCATGGAGGTGTGGTCTGGTAGAAAGCCTTCAATAAGGCATCTTCATGTTTTTGTTTGTGAGGCATTTGTACATGTGCCTAGGGAGAAGCGGTCAAAATTGGAGAACAAGGTTGTTAAGTGTATCTTCATTGGCTATGGTGTCAGTGTGAAAGGATACAAGCTTTGGGACCCTGTGGCTCAAAAAAGTGTTGTATAGCAGAAGTGTCATCTTCAGAGAGCTTACACCTTCTTCCACTATTTTACAGCCAGAAGAAAAAGAAAATAAAGAGGATGTTGTTCAGTTTCCTGCTACCCCCGAGAAGACTAAACAAAAAGACAATGTTGGACCTGATGATGAGGAGAGCTCTTGCAGCTCTGAAAGCTTAGATGAAGAAGTTGAACCTCAACCTTAGCCCTTGAGGAGGTCCACATGAATCAGAAAGCAACCTGAGAGATTTGGTTATACATTGCTTGATTCTAGTTGTGCTTTTGCTTTGCTTACTAACATTGATGAACCTTGAACTATATCAGAGGCTATGGATGTGAAAGATGTAGGTTCCTGGAAGGAGGCCATGAAGGATGAGATGGCTTCTTTAGAAAAGAATTAAACTTGGGACTTGGTGCCTTTACCTCCAGGATGGAAATATGTTGGATGCAAATGGGTGTTCAAGAAGAAATTTGGTGCAGATGGTAGTGTTGAGAAGTATAAGGCTAGATTGGTTATGAAGGGGTATTCACAAGTGAAGGGTATAGATTATGGTGAGATCTTCTCTCCTGTTACAAAGATGACATCCATTTGATTCATGTTATCTCTTGCAGTAGCTTATGACTTAGAGGTAGAACAGATGGATGTGAAGACAATTTTCCTTCATGGTGATTTGGAGGAAGAAATCTACATGTCACAGCTAGAGCATTACATGGTGAAAGGTAAAGAAAATTTGGTTTGCAAGTTAAAGAAGTCTTTGTATGGTTTGAAGTAGTCTCCTAGGAGGTGGTACATGAAGTTTGATGCCTTTGTGTTGTCTATTAGATTTGTGAGATCGAAATCGGATCACTGTGTGTATTATAAGTTTGATGGTGATTGTATTCTCATTGTTGCATTGTATGTTGATGATATGTTGCTCATTGAGAAGGGTAAGAATATGATTTCTAATTTTAAATCTCAGTTGTTAGCACAATTTGAAATGAAAGATTTAGGGGCAGCCAGGTACATTCTAGGAATGGAAATCAGAAGAGACAGAACTAACAGAAAACTTTGGTTAAGCCAGAGTAAGTATGTGAAGACCGTGTTGGATAGGTTTAGCATGGCAGATTGTAGACCATTGTGTGTTCCTGTTTCTTTGGGGACAAAGTTGTCTATTAATGATTGTCCAAAATCTCCTAGTGAGGTGGAGGACATGAGTAGAGTACCTTATGCTAGTGTTGTTGGCAGTTTGATGTATGCTATGGTTTGCACAAGAATAGACATTGCCCAAGCAGTGGGAGTCCTTAGTTGATTTATGGCTAATCTTGGACGGGTACATTAGGATGCAATCAAGCGAGTGTTTAGATATTTGAGGGGTACTTCCAAGTATTCCATATGCTATCATGGTAATGTTACAGGACCTCCGCATTTTGTTGATATTCATGGATTTGTGGATTCAAATTGGGCAGGTGACATTGACAATAGGAGATCCACCAGTGCTTATGTGTTTACACTGTTTGGTGGTGCTATTAGTTGGATGAGTAAGCGACAACCTATGGTTGCTTTGTCCATGATAGAAGCTGAGTATATGGCAGCAACTCATGCTTGTAAAGAAGCCATTTGGCTTAAGAGATTGTGTTCAGATATTGGTGTTGATGCATGTTAGATTACAATCAGTTGTGATAGTCAGAGTGTGATTTACCTTGCAAAGAATTCAACTTTCCATGCTAGAACAAAGCATATTGATGTTCAGTTTCACTTTGTGCGAGACATGGTAGAGGATGGGAAGGTAAATTTGGAGAAGGTAGATATTTTGAAGAATGTTTCAGATGCATGGACGAAGCCAGTGGGCACATAGAAGTTCAGATGGTGTTCGGAGTCTATGGGCCTCTCGGCCTATAGCAGTTAAATCCTGTTATTCTATTGGATCTTACAAGGTGTTCGACAAGTGGGAGAATGTTGGGAATTAAGGTGTCTCAACCTTGGTAATTCCTTGCATTATTTATGTTTTTATGTATTTATTCATTGCCTATGATGTAAATTAATTGTAAATTCCATATTGTCATTTTGTGGGATGTGGCAAGGTGATGTGTCATCCTACATGGAAGATGACAACTTGTAATTTTGTTCTCACATGAGGAGATAGGCATCCCACTTTGTGGTAGGAGTATTTTTCCATGTGTCGGCATCTTGGGTGTCATGTAAGGGAATGTTGACCGAAATGGTTATGACGGATTCCTATGATGAAGTTATGACATGTAAGAGTCAGAAATAGAAGCTTGTAAGATAGGTGAAGACATGTGTCGAAGAGCATCTTTGAACAAGGCATATTTGGGCACCCCAAGGTGGACTATGACATGTTTTAAGAGAATATGCTATTTATAGCATGTGTATGATAGATTCTCTTACAACTATAAGTTGTAACTGCTATGACAGATTCTATGACAGTCGTAAGAGTTGTAAGAGCATCTGTCATAGCCCATTTTTGAAATAGGTGACCTCTTTGGGATGGGAGTTGTGGACAAGTGTCAGATACATCTTACAATGTTGACCAAGTGTCCATAGGCATGGGTTTTGGGCCATGAGGCCAAGTTGGACGCCCATTCCAAGATAGAGCCAATTTTGCCTTGTACATTCTATATAAACAGGTGCTTAGAGGAGAAGATGTAGTATGTGATTGACAGGTACTGTTATGCTTCCGGATTGACTCCAGACATGAGTGTCGAAGACTATTGAAGCTTGCATCGCAAGTGTATTGTAAACCATATTCAGTTTTGATAATACATTGTGCAGGTTTCTGAGTGTGGGGTTTTTCACCCGATAAGGGTTTTCCCCACGTTATATCTTTATCTCTCTTCTTCTGTCTTATTTCTAGTTCTATGTGTATTTCTGCAATATCTCTGTTATATGTTTCATGTTGCTGTAATTGTAAAGATTAAATTGAATTTGTATAGCTCTCCCCTCATTAGATTAGTGTAGGAAGTGATTTCCGCACACCTAGCTTCCTTTCAGATAGAGCCAGTAAACAATGGAAGATTATTTGCCTGTTTCATAACAATATACCTGCCCTAAGTGTGGGGTGGGCATATTTTGTACCTCATAATAATATCAAGGAAGGAGATGTTTGCATCTTTGAGTAGGTGGACAGCAAGAAACACAGATTTATGTTTAGAGTTCATATAGATCGAAAGATAAAATAAGGATCCTTCTGAAAGAACTTCTAGGAGGGAAAAGACAGGCCAAAGATAAAAGGGGAAAATTATACAAGAAAAGAGCTTCATGAGGATTGTAATATTTTGTCTAAAACAAACAAAACTTAGTTAATTAAAAATAGAAAATCAAGAAAGAAACGGTACTAAAATGTATAGTTGCTGATATCTAAAATGTATAGTTACTAATATCTATTTTTAAAAGACTAATTAATTTTTATGGCCAAAGTTGTTCATTTTACCTAGTTGATGGTTTTAATTACACCCAGGTTATACATTGGGAGCATATGTGTGCACATTTTTATGGCCCTGATTTAAATTCAAGCAAATAGGTGGAGAGAGTATGCTGATCTTTTAAAAAAATCTTAATAAAAAAATGTTCACTTAATGTTGACCAGGGGTTCTAATTTCAACCATTCATTGCCCACTGTGGATGTACCCCAATGCAAATATTTTCTCATAATGATCATTCTTATGATTTCAACTATTAATTACTCATTGTGGATGTACTGGACGGAAAGATTTTCTCATAGTGTGTACACCTATTGGCATAATGAACCCCAGATGGGCCAGAAAAATATGCCATATAATTTGAATATTCACTTCAACTAGAAAGTTTTACTGATGGGTTAGAAACTCAGAGAATTGACAGGGCACAATATGGCCTGAGATGTGAGATGCCAGCAAGGACAACTCATGAATCTAAAGAGTTAAGGTGCACTTCAAGGACCTTTCCTAATTTCAATGGATGACATTTGCTCTTGCTAGTTGAAGGTAAATACTGTAGTTTTGCAGACTTTATTTTCATTATCCAAGAGAGAAGCATTAGGGTTTAGGGTATAGTGTTGAGGGTCTAGGGATAGGGTTTAGGGTTGAGGGATTAGGGTTAAGGGTTGAGGGATTAGGGTTTGATGTTGAGGGTTGAGGTTTGAGGGTTGAGGGTTTAGGGATAGGGTTGAGTATCGAGGGATTAGGGTTAAAGTAGAGTGTCGAGGGTATAGGGATTAGGGATAGGGTTGGAGGGTTTAGGGATAAGGGATTAGGGTTTAAGGTATAGTATCGAGCCCGTTGAGGGTTTAGGAATATGGATAGCGTTTAGGGTTTAGGGATGAGAGATTAGGGTTGAGGGTTGAGGGATTAGGGTTTAGGGTTGAGGGATTAGGGTTTAGGGATAGGGTTTAGGGTTTAGGGTTGAGGGATTAGGGTTTAAGGTATAGTGTTGAGGGTTTAGGGATAGGGTTTAAGGTTGAGGGATTAGAGTTAAGGGTTGAGGAATTAGGGTTTGACGTTGAGGGTTGAGGTTTTAGGGTTGAGGGTTTAGGGATAGGGTTGAGGGTCAAGGGATTAGGGTTAAAGTAGAGTGTCAAGGGTATAGGGATTAGGGATAGGGTTGGAGGGTTTAGGGATAGGCAATTAGGGTTTAAGGTATATTATCGATCTCATTGAGGGTTTAGGAATAGGGCTAGCATTTAGGGTTTAGGGATGAGGGATTATGGTTGAGGGTTGAGGGATTAGAGTTTAGGGATAAGGTTTAGGGTTGAGGGATTAGGGTTTAAGGTATAGTGTTGAGGGTTTAGGGATAGGGTTTAGGGTTGAGGGATTAGAATTAAGGGTTGAGGGATTAAGGTTTGGCGTTGAGGATTAAGGGTTGAGGTTTTAGGGTTGAGGGTTTAGGGATAGGGTTGAGGGTTGAGGGTTGAGGGATTAGGGTTAAAATATAGTGTCGAGTGTCTAGGGATGGAGGGTTTAGGGATAAGGGATTAGGGTTTAAGGTATATTATCAAGCCTGTTGAGGGTTTAGGAATAGGGATAGCATTTAGGGTTTAGGGATGAGGGATTAGGGTTGAGGGTTGAGGGATTAGGGTTGAGGGTTGAGGGATTAGGGTTTAAGGATAGGGTTTAGGGTTGAGGGATTAGGGTTTAAGGTATAGTGTTGAGAGTTAGGGATAGGGTTTAGGGTTGAGGGATTAGAGTTAAGGGTTGAGGGATTAGGGTTTGATGTTGAGGGTTGAGGTTTTAGGGTTGAGGGTTTAGGGTCGAGGGATTAGGGTTAAAATAGAGTGTCAAGGGTATAGGGATTAGGGATAGGGTTGGAGGGTTTAGGGATAAGGGATTAGGGTTTAAGGTATATTATCAAGCTCATTGAGGGTTTAGGAATAGGGGTAACATTTAGGGTTTAGGGATGAGGGATTAGGGTTGAGGGTTGAGGGATTAGGGTTTAGGGTTTAGGGTTGAGGGATTAGAGTTAAGGGTTGAGGGATTATGGTTTAACGTTGAGGGTTGAGGGTTTAGGGTTGAGGTTTTAGGGTTGAGGGTTTAGGGATAGGGTTGAGGGTTGAGAGATTAGGGTTAAAGTAGAGTGTCGAGGGTATAGGGATTATGGATATGGTTAGAGGGTTTAGGGATAAGGGATTAGGGTTTAAGGTATATTATCGAGCATGTTGAGGGTTTAGGAATAGGGATAGCATTTAGGGCTTAGGGATGAGGGATTAGGGTTGAGGGATTAGGGTTGAGGGTTGAGGGATTAGGGTTTATGGATAGGGTTTAGGGTTTAGGGTTGAGGGATTAGATTTAGGGGTTGAGGCATTAGGGTTTGACATTGAGGGTTAAGGGTTGAGGTTTTAGGTTTGAGGGTTTAGGGGAGGGTGAGGGTCGAGGGATTAGGGTTAAAGTAGAGTGTCGAGGGTATAGGGATTAGGGATAGGGTTGGAGGGTTTAGGGAAAAGGGATTAGAGTTTAAGGTATATTATCGAGCCCGTTGAGGGTTTAGGAATAGGGATAGTGTTTAGGGTTTAGGGATGAGGGATTAGGGTTGAGGGTTGAGGGATTAGGGTTTAGGGATAGGGTTTAGGGTTGAGCAATTAGAGTTAAGGGTTGAGGGATTAGGGATTGACGTTGAGGGTTGAGGGTTGAGGTTTGAGGGTTGAGGGATTAGGGATTGATGTTGAGGGTTGAGGGTTTAGGGATAGGGTTGAGGGTCGAGGGATTAGGGTTAAAGTAGAGTGTTGAGGGTATAGGTAGTAGGGATAGGGTTTAGGGTTGAAGGTTTAAGGATTGAGGGTTGAGGCTTTAGGGTTAAGGGTTAAGGGGTTAGGGTTTAGTGCTAAGGTGTAGGGTTTAGGGTTGAGGGATTAGGGTTTAAGGTAAAGTTTTGAGGGTTTAGGGATAGGGTTTAAGGTAAAGTGTTGAGGATTTAGGGATAGGGTTTATGATTTAAGGCTTAAGGGTTGAGGGTTGAGGATTTAGGGTTTAGGATTAAGTGAGACCTAGATGGTTAAGGATGGATGGAGAGGTAGACAAGGAGTGACTGAGAGACATAGAGAGGGGAGAGGTAGAGAGGTGAGGGGGAGAGATAAGTGAGATATAGAGAAGTGAGAGATAGAACATGAGCTAATGGAACTAGAGGTGAGATACTGCAAAGGTGCTATCAAAGGTGAGATAGGCACAAATATTTATGGATCAATCTATAGCAGGACAAAACGTGAGCGCATTGTAATGCACTCGCATTTTGTCCTACTATAGAAATGGTAAAAAAGCCTGGAGCCCCGTGATCCAGGCCCACATGCACTATTTTCATGCTGATTATGTGCGTGTTCTGACAAAAAAAAAGTGTTTTCATGTTGTTGGGAAGTTCACATGCACATTTTACACATTCTACCACCTTTGCATGATCTTTCCACCACCTTTTCTACTTTGCCAACTTGAGAAGGAGGAAATAACATAGTTTTCACATCAAATTTGATATATATCTATTCAAGTTTCAATTTTTGTACTGTTGCAATGTTAATTGTGATTCAATTTTAGGAATTTAACATTATAGATTGGTTAATAGTATTGTTGTTACTAATTATATTTGAGTGTTATTCAATTTAACATTGAAAAGGAAGCAAGTGGTGAAAAACTCAAATTGTTGAGGAGTTGATGCAAGAAGGAAAAAAACACTACATAATTAGGTACTTTCTCCATTTGAATCATTATTTTTTAGGTATGTCAAGTCTTTACATGCATGTTCTTTACATTTTCCTTAATTCTATTTGAATTACTTTATCATGCTTTATCATACATGTTTATATCACTTGTATCCAGTATGCATAATAAAAGACTATGTATAAATATCTTGTGTTCATATAATAGACTATGTTTTAAATTAGTTCATGGTATACATAATAAAAGATATCTCAAAGGTCAACATTAATTAAAATAGACACATTCCCAATCAAGAAAGTATCCTACAATCTCACATGATGCCATGTATATTTTCTACACTTGGGCTCTTTAATAATTATGTGTAATAAACAGACCTTAACATACCATGATGTCAAACTATACAAGAATAAATCCTTACAACATAATAAAAATACAATCCCACTATTATCTTGTCATATTAACAAGTTAAAATACAAATGAATAGGTGCCAAAATCATACAAGTATGCACATGACATGATGATTTGTATGCACATATCTTGGGCTAGGACATTCCTTATGCACCTATTCATGATGATTTGTATGCACATGACACAACAATATTTCAAAATTTCCTAATTGTCCTTTGTTAGCACATGATGGTGGTTACGTTGATCGACTATATACCATTCAATACCTTAAATTATAGAGATTAGTCTAATGATTTTTATGACAATCCTAGGTATGTGATGCAGAGGCAGGGTTCAACTCAATCCAAAGGGCTCATACCAATAGTTTCTTCAAATTTCATAAGCTTTCCTCTCAAGCAATCTCCCTATACAAAGGCACAAAGAGGGTCTTCAATACTTCAAAACCTAACAAGGTTACTAGAGGTCTTCTTACCCCTCAAGAACTTAGACACAACCATTCTAAACCCTTACTCAAGTCTACACTCTTCAATTGTTGTCTATTCCTACACAAGCCACCCAAATCCTAGTAGCCCTAGTACCAACAAAACACCTTCTCAATTCCAAATTTCAACTTCTTGATCTAAACCATCATCCACACTTTAACAATGCTCTTTCATCAAAACTCTACTTGAAAGCATCACTTTTCACCAAAAGAAGACATGTGATTTAACAATTATAGATTGTAGTGTTGCAATGTTAATTATGATTGAATTTTAGGAATTTAACATTTAACAATTCCGAGCATTATATTCATCATAAATAAGTCATTTTTAGTCAATAGAAGCCAAAATACATCCATTTGCAATCATGGATTTGTTAAGGACAGTTAGGTGGTAAATTTGTTGCCATTGGCAACTTCACAAATTTGGTGTCTTATCTTGTCCTCCTTGGTTTTCTCCATGGATCTCCATCATTGTCTTCATGAATTGTATAATTCATCATGTCATAGTGCCTTCATCATTCCATAATTGATTGTCCCACTTGATAAGAGGCCTAATTAGGCTTGTGCAAATATGTCACTATAGGTTTTTTGATCTCCAGGCTTCCAATCTTCAAACCAAGACAACAAACATGTCAAATTGGGTCTGTCTCAACCTTTTCAAGTATGAAGTCCCATGTACTCTTCACTTGTAGCCTCAATAGGTGACTCTCCTTTGTACCATAATGCTTTGTATGGCTGCAATAACATTGTGCAATAATTCTTTGTATGGCTGCAATAATTTACTTTGTATGCTTTGTACCTATTTTGGTTGAGTGACATTTACTCTTTTACATGATGATTGTATGTACATTTACTATGAAGGGTTGAATGACATATATTTTAGTTATTTGTATGGATTCATTTATTAGGAACTAATATTGGTCTCTTTATCATGCTACAGACAAATTCTCCGTCATGCCAAGGAAATGATCAAGAATTAAACCAACACAGGAAGAGATAGAAGCTAAGAATGCAAAGAAATCAGTGGCTATGAGGGAACTTCGTGAGAAGAGGAAATT
This sequence comes from Cunninghamia lanceolata, assembly GCA_027924645.1. NCBI lineage: Eukaryota > Viridiplantae > Streptophyta > Pinopsida > Cupressales > Cupressaceae > Cunninghamia > Cunninghamia lanceolata. Next base: position 5,021,971 of record BSBN01000556.1, on the reverse strand, counting down.
GGACATGATAAATGAAGACATGCCAATTGAAGAGGAACCACAACCATCACAAAGAGATATGGTATTGGTGGCACAAAGAGAACGAATGTAAAAACTTTGTGCTATGAGAGATTTGAATACCATAGTTGGAGACACGTCCTCTACCGCAAGTCAACATGTAGGGACACCATCTACTACATCTCAAGTTGAGAGTACATCATCACTCACATGTGATGAAGGAGGTACACCATCATTCCCACCTCAACCTCAAGGTATGTCATTTATTCCATCTTTGATCGAAGGTATGCCATCTAGCCCATCTCATTTAAATATTGATGAAATTCCTAATGTTGAGATGAATTTACCTAACTTAACACCACCTAAAATTTTGCATACAAATCCAAAGTATTTGATTGATATTGATGAGAATATTTTGTAGCCAATGGAAGGTAAGATTCCAAAACACGCTTGTATAAGATATGCCTATAAGATTTGGAGATTATTCTTTGAAAAGTTAAATGAGACCACAAGATGTCAACTATTCGTTGAAATGATGCAAAGTATAAAGTATAGGTCCATCATGAAGATTCTTGGGTTGAGAACATCAAAAGCTTCAAGTGAAAAATCTATTGTCAAGAATCTAATGAGTGTGTATGAGAGTGTGGGTAACACCTCACGCACAAAAGATAGTAATGCAACACAACCTGTGATTACATCGACTATAGTAAGTAGTCAAACGAGGAAAGCTTGTCTCATTAGAAAGATGAGTCAAGCATTGAGATTTAATAGGAAAACTTTATCAAGAGCCATTGGAAGATGCTAAAGAATTAAGGACACTAATGCCAATGAATTATGAGCATTCTCAGGGAGACTACCATGAAAAGATAAACCACTTGTTGAAGCATTGAGATCACAAATTGAAGACTTTTGGAAGAATTACACAAGGGTATCTCTGAATCAAAGGGATGTGGTAAGAAGGAGAATCGGTAGTCAGAACCATGAGCCACATCCAAAGCATTTTTTGGATGAGACTCAAACACAGTTTTTGGTAAATTTCTAGAGAAGTATCCTCAAATTAAAATTTGTCAAAGATATTTTGAAATGCTAAAACCTTTCTATGTCAAGATAAATCACACACGCACTACTTTTTGTTGTAGATTATATATTGAATTTTCTAACCATTTTGATGTTTATCAGTCTATATGTTTAGATTTGCATACTAACAATGTTTTGCAGGGTTGTGGCATACGTGCCCCACCAACATCTTCAAGAGACTTCATATCAAGAATTTTATGTGAAAGAGAGGAAGGTCAAATATTCTACAAGAAATTATTCTTGGATGGCACATGTCATCGTTGCCATGGCTTGCAACGTATGCCAATATGTGAACATATGGAAAGAACACATGCGGTTGGAAATGAACTAGTAGAGTTCGGAAAGTATAGAACAATGGCATACAATACAAAAGATGGTAAAGAAGTAAAGAGGTGTGAATTGGTTATTAAAAAGATTCCAGTGTATCAGTTTATGCCTATATTTCGTGACAACATAATGTATGAGTATGCAAGACATGCCCATAGAGCTCGATGGTTGGAGTTGCAATTCAAGTTATGAAAGGACACGTTTCCAGTTGGTAGCATTGTTTCAATCATCAACTATGCAGAGAACTACAGTCTACAGCCACAACATGAGATGTAATCACAATATTACAACTCCACACAGGTTTCTATATTTGTGCACATCAAATTCATTCATGCGAATGATAGTACAAAGGATGACAAAAAGATCATAAGGGAGTATCATTTCTATATTAGTGATGATCGCATGCATTTTACGGAGTTCATGCAAGGTTGCTTTCAGGTGTTCTACAATGATTTGGATAGAAGGGGCATATCGTTCAGTCAGCATATCATATGGTCGGATAACTGTGCGTCACAATTCAAGAACTCACAGAATTTCTATTGGTTAAGCAGGAGGCATAATTTTATAGGTATTCAACATATGTGGAACTTTTGTGAGACTGGGCATGGAAAGGGGGAGCATGATGGTGCAGGAGCATGTATCAAAAGATCCATAGCACGAGAAGAGTTAAACTATAAAGACAATGCAAAGTTGACATATTTAAAATTGATCCTCGAGTGGTGTAATGCTTCCATGGGTCCAGGTAATGAAGGTAAGTCTTTAGTTCATAGATTTTTTTGGTTGATAGATGATGCTAACATTGCACCATATGAGGACTGTTCTACACTGACAGGATCAAGTGAAATATACTCTTTCAGAAGCTCAATTGCAGGTTCATGGAGTATCCATACGCGAAAGATGTCATGCATTTGTTCTTCCTGTATAATTCAAGCCTGGGATGAGTGCAAGTCAAATGAGTGGGTTGACGAATGGCAGTTAAGTTATCTTAGCCCACTTGACATGTATCGACCCTCGATGACATTGGAACTAACACAGATGGAATCGTTAGTTGACTTTGACCATATATCAGATCTAGTTCAACCAGGTAATATATCTATTTGCATAGTTTTTGAAATTCCTAATGTCATCTTACTTTGTAGTGTTTTTGTAATGTTGACTAATTTCATCTAATTTGCTACACATATCAATGTAGGGCATGTATATGCAATTATTGCAGATGAAGATAACAAAGAGGGAACATATTATTACTTGTGTCATTGTGTTGAGGCCAAAAAGAAATTGGAGGCCCCAGTTACAGATGGAGAAAACATCGAATACCCTACAAGCTTAGTGGTTGTTACTGGAACATGGCTTATAAGGTACCCACATAAGAGTGTTAATGTTTGGTTGTTTAAGGACTTTGACACACATTGGAAGATTCTTCATTACTCAAACTTTGTCGTGGCATCCAATGTTCATTTGATACAATATTGGGGTTGACCTTTGAACAAGACCTTGTGGAAGGTGCGTGAGTCTGACCATGAAGAAATACTTGACACAATAAAGAGTAGAGCAGACCCGGATGGTTCATTGGATTAATTTGTAAGTATTCACATTGATTTTGTAAAGTCATTTTACATTGAGTTGTAAGTATGCACATTAATTTGTAAGGTTTGTCTTTTTTTATTTGCTGCTGCATTTTTACACATATACACATTTTTACATCATGTTATGCTTCATGGGGTTAGACCTAAGTGATGGATGAGGTTGATCCTGAGAATAATGTATAAAATCTAGGTAATGTATAAAATATAGGTGTCTTGGTTTCTAACTAGATAATAGGTGTTTCTAATTGTGTCTTAGGTATATACGATATGTCAACTAGGTAGATAGAGACTAGAAAAAATGTATTTAATCTAATTTAGGTACCTTAGGTAGATACTATATATCAACGACCTGTCTAAAGACTAGAATAATGTATAATCTAGAATGATCTAGGTGTCTTCTAGGTAGGTGTCTTCTATAATTTAATCTAGGTGTCTTAGGTAGGTACTATATGTCAACTAGGTCTACCATAATAGGTGTCTTAGGTAGAACTATAATCTAGGTGTCTAGTTGACTTAGGTCTAGACTATGATAAGGTATAAAGACTAGGTGTCTTAGGTCTACTATGTCTATAAAATCTAGATACATACTATACAATAGGTGTCTTAGGTGTCCTATGTCTACTAGAATACATGTGTCTTAGGTCTTAGGTCATGCCACATGAGCTTCCACCTTCACATGGTTGACCTTGTCAATATAGAATATTTATATTTCTTGAAGTTAAGGGAAGCTCTTTTTCTTAATAGGAAAAATTTATCGACTTCAGTTGCACTAATGGTGCAGGGGCACCCAAGTTGTCATGCCTCCAAGAGGGGTCAAAAAGTGAAATTTTGTTTTGATTGAGTCAATTGTATGTAATAAGGTCTTCTAAGACCATTTCATATGTTTTTGAGTTAGTTTGAGTCATTTGGGGTCAGTTTGAGTCTTGTTGCAAAAAAGTGTCAATGTTGTCAAGTTGCACAAAGCAACTTTTGCATTTTTGGTGTCCTACTCCTTATGCGACCAAAGTATAAAAAGGTAGCAATCTTTGATGAGATGTTACTCAGAAATCGTGTCACTTAGAAATATTCCGTCTGAGGCAACACGATCAAGTAGGGTTTCTCTATAATAGCCCCTCTCAATTTTTAATATCTCTGAGACATTTTCTCATGGTGAAAGGTTTTCTACTGCCCCAAAAATTGTCATAAGGAGGTAGTGTAAAGTTGCAAAGGCGTGTAACTTTCGTCCTGCTTCTGATGCGACCAAATTGACTATTCCAATGCATCCAGATGGATATGTTTAGGTTGGGCATGGTCCTATTTTTCACCCAAACATGCCGAAATAGTCCGAGCTACATTGTACCGATGATATCCCTGAAGAGTCCAAAGTGCAAAAAGGTAGAAATCTTTGACGATATGTTACTCAAAAAATGTGTCACTTAGAAATATTCCTTCTAAGGCAACGCGATCATGTAGGGTTCCTCTATAATAACCTCTCTCAGTTTTTTATATCTTTGAGGCATTTTCCCGTGGTGAAAGGTTTTCTGCTGCCCCGAAAATCATCAAAAGGAGGTAGTGTAAAGTTGCAAAGGGCTGTAACTTTCATCTTGCTCCTGATGCGACCAAATTGACTGTTCCAATGCATCAGTATGGGTACAATTACGCTAGGCATGGTCCTATTTTTCACCCAAACATGCTGAAACAGTTCGAGCTCTATTGTACCGATGATATCCCTGAAGAGTTTGAAGTGCAAAAAGGCAGCAATCTTTGACGAGATGTTACTCAGAAACTGTGTCACTTAGAGACATTCTGTCTAAGGCAAAAATATCATGTAGAGTCCCTCTACAATAACCTCTCTCAGTTTTTTATATCTCTGAGACATTTTCCCGTGGTGAAAGGTTTTCTGATGCCCCAAAAATCGTCAGAAGGAGGTAGTGTAAAGTTGCAAAGGCGTGTAACTTTCGTCCTGCTCTTGATGCGACCAAACTGATTGTTCCAACGCATCTGGATGGGTACGTTTAGGCTAGGCATGGTCCTATTTTTCACCCAAACATGCCGAAACAGTTCAAGCAACATTGTACCGACAATATCCCTGAAGAGTCCAAAGTGTAAAAAAGTAGCAGTCTTTGACGAGATGTTACTTAGAAATTATGTCACTTAGATACATTCCGTCTAAGTCAACACGATCATGTAGGGTCCATATACAATAACCTCTCTCAATTTTTTATATTTTTGAGGCATCTGCCCATGGTGAAAGGTTTTCTGCTACCTAAAAAATCGTCAGAAGGAGGCAGTGTAAAGTTGCAAAGGGGTGTAACTTTTGTCCTACTCTTGATGTGACCAAATTGACTGTTCCAACGCGTCTTTATGGGTACATTTAGGATAGGCATGGTCCTTCTTTTCACCCAAACATGCCGAAACAGTCTGAGCTACATTGTACCGATGATATCCCTAAAGAGTCCAAAGTGTAAAAAGGCAGCAATCTTTGACGAGATGTTACTCAAAAAATGTGTCACTTAGAAACATTCCGTCTGAGGCAATGTATCACATAAGATTCCTCTACAATAACCTCTTTCATGTTTTTATATCTCTAAGGCATTTTCCCATGGTGAAAGATTTTATGCTGCCCCAAAAATTGTTAGGAGGTAGTGTAAAGTTGCAAAGGGGTGTAACTTTCGTACTGCTCCTAATGTGACCAAACTAACTATTCCAACGCATTTAGATGGGTACATTTATGCTAGGCATGGTCCTATTTTTCACCCAAACATGTCGAAATAGTCTGAGCTACATTGTACTGACGATATCCCTGAAGAGTTCCAAAGTGTAAAAAGGCAGCAATCTTTGATGAGATGTTACTCAGAAACTGTGCTCTTTAGAGACATTCTGTCTAAGGCAACATGATCATGTAGAGTCCCTCTACAATAACCTCTCTCAATTTTTTATATCTCTGAGGCGTTTGCCTGTGGTGAAAGGTTTTTTGCTACCCCAAAAATCGTCAGAAGGAGGTAGTGTAAAGTTGCAAAGGGGTGTAACTTTTGTTCTTCTCCTCATGTGGCCAAACTGATAATTCCAACATGTCTGGATGGGTATGTTTAGGCTAGGCATGGTCTTGTTGTTAGACATAGGGCACACAACTGAGAGGGGGGGTGAATTAGTTGTGCAAAACTTTCTCTCAATTAAACACTTAATTCCACTTTGCAATTAGCAATCTAATAATAAATCAATCATGAAAACACAATGCAACAAATTAATAGCAGAAACATATCAACACATGAGACACCAAAATTTTGACGTGGAAAACCTGGTTAAGGGAAAAACCACGAGGTGATTAGCCCAAGATTGTATTATCTGTTAGAAGAATAGAAAGAACAAAATGACACATGCCAATTAGGGCTCACTGCCCGAGCACACTGCTCACAAGAGGCTCACTGCCTATAAGAGACACACTGTCTACAAAGAAATAAGTATCACCTACTTGAACTGGAAAATAGCATCTTCACCATGCTTGAATCAGTTCCATTTAAGCCCAATACTTTTGCTCTGCCTTTCGCTCTCCTCCTCGCTACCACTCCCTCAACTCTTCAAGACAACTTTGAAATGACTTCGCAACCCCTTATTTATATAAGACATCAACTTAGGGATAATCATCTGAGTCGGCAAACATCTACTAGAACATCCATAAGATGTGTAACTTATCCGGTTGGCCGGTCTCAGGAAGAACACCATCATCCGGAGGTTATTCTTCAATAGCGAGCTCCAACTGCAATGCAGACCACTAACACACGCTAGACACAATCCAAAGTCCTTCATATGGTTTCCTAAATCACCAAGAACATCCACACTTCATCTGCATACTGAAATCCTTCTCTTCTTTCATCCGGAGCCTTAAGAACACAGTCTGTCACCACTATCACCAAAGAATGGATACTTCCAGACCTTCAATTCATTAACCAATTGAGTTGATACATCACTAGGACTTCCTCAACACTACCTCAAATCTGCAGAGTAGGAAACTATACTTCCAGATCTCACCAGACCTGTTTGTGTCACTCTGTTACCTCTGAATACCTACTGGAACCGATTTTACTTGAGCGGCCACAACTTCATATCTTCATGCGGACCTCTAAAATCTCTACTGGATCACGTCAAAACAAATATCTACAAACCCTTTAATCCGCATCCTCTGACCCTCTTCCTATCTTAAACTTTTGCCTTATTGTCATAACTGATCTTTACTGTTCTTGATTGAGACTAATTTTCTCAATATCCTCAGCACACAGCTCATCCAATCCTTATCATTAATGCAACAGGAGTATGTTGACATCAATGACAACATAGGTTATGCCCATACTTGCAACACTTGTTTCATACCCAAACATGCCAAAATAGTCCGAGCTACAAACATTAACTAGTCTTCAATCTTCAAACACTACAAATACCATGATATCTTGCATAAAGTTGTCTTTTAGCTTTTTATAAAGGCATGCCCATCAAATTCAACCGCATAGAGATGACTGTTTGTATTCCAAATTCCTTTTAAATATTGACCTTCCAATCCTTTTTCTCGCCCTCATATCAATTAAATATGACCTTCGATTATGATATGGCGCTCGAGCTTATGAGAGTTTACTAGAGAGGCCGGTTGAGTTAGGTTGAAGGGCCGATGAACTAATGATTTAAAGACCCTTTAGTAGGTTGATTTAAGTGATAGTAACTTGTGATTATAAGTCAATATTAAATTAAAACAAAAGTGCACTTTACACACGACAGACAATTGAGGGTTTTAAAATCTTAAGAAAAGTAGATTCTTTTTAGGGTTTAATGCCCAATATGCAAACCCTAACTATCAATAAGAAAGACTTAAACATTGTAATTTTCATCAAGAGATATCTAGGACATTTCAGAGATCTCAGGGACATTAGAAGAAAGACATTAGAGTATGACACTTAACATAGGCTTAGGGTTCTAAGACATGAACAACTTCACATTCAAATCAAACTCATGACTCCCCTTGATAAATATAACTCTCCTTGATGATGACATTGAATTATGATTATGAAAGCTTGTGTCTTCTCTAACTTCTTATTTCATGAACAAAACCACATCCACCATAAACATGAACCTTGCATCATATCGACCTTCCAAGATAGACCTGATCATGAAAACCATATTCACAACAAAACCTTGCATGAACAAAAGCACATTCACCATGAACATGAACCTTGCATCATATGAACCATGTTTGTCTTGTGCAACATCAACATGAACTGAGAGACTTTATCAAGAAAACCATATTCACAACATCATGCACCTCATGACCATCACCTACCTTGAATCACTGTATCACCTTATCAACATCATGGCATCAACCTTGACATCAATGACAAACAACCTTGACCCTTTGACTTCAATGACAACCTTGAACCTTGATTGTTGATGACTTATGGAAGCCTATAGCCCCAATGTTATGTTGCATACTAAAATTAGGTAAGACTCAATGTACTCTCATAACCTCTCCTTATATGCAAGAGGAATTACATTTAATAACCACAATGGTCATCAGGTGCTCATAAGCATATGATTTTGACTATCTTATTCAAAAAAACAAACATACTCTTTGCATCCCAATATGGTATAATAACAAGAAATTAAGAAATATTTTCAATTGACCAACTCATAAAGAATATGGATCAGCATACTCATTTGAATATTTTTAATTGAGCAACTCATAAAGAATATGAATATTTTCTATTCAACATGATGATTCATTTTTATTTTAAATACAACTTTTATCTTGTAGTTCTAGAATGAGGTTTAGGTGATACTTGAATAACAATAGCTGGCTTATTGGATCAACAAACATCCTATGTAATACAATTGGACTTTAAATATTTGAAGTAACCATCTACAAATATCCATTCAAACGTGGATTTATAATGCAAATATGGATGCCATCAATAAAAAAGATTTGTATTAACCAAATATCCATATAGGCATACATCAATATCTGTCGATATAAGTATAACATATATACAAAATAGCCATATAGGCTTACAAGAATGCCATATAGGCATACAATGTCAACTATATGCAATACAAAATATATGTCCACAAATGCCATATAGGCATACAACAAAGGAACACAATAAAAAGTCATTCCCCTCTGTTCGGTGAAGAGAATAGATCATGGGCAACCTTTGATCTTCTAGGGGATGGAGAAGCATTTATGGGTGGTCTACTACGAACCCAAGGGCTGCTCCTCCTATTTAGTTGTTCGTGGATCTGTAGTAGTTACAATAAAAAGTATAGACATTAATATATAGAAATTACATGTTATAAAAAATGAAACATTTAACAAAATAATCACTTACCGCTACCATATAATATGTCTCCTCATTTTCCTTAGTAGCAGGATTAGGCTGTGGTGATGTCATGTCCTATAGAAACCATCTAGATAGAAATTAAACTTCAAATCAATAATCTTTTGATTTTTCAAAAATAAACAACTATAACAATGAATGTAAATTGAAATATACTAATCTTCCTCATACCCCCGTCAATGGCATGGAGCTATGAATCGCAGAGGACACACCATGCTCCATTGCCCTATGAACATCGGGAGGTGTCTCCGCAGCCTGCATCATTTAGAAATAAAACAACATTATTCAATTACGAAAACTATAATAGTGATGCAAATCATGGCTCCTAACATACACACACATTCACCTAAACATGGAAGTACACACAATAAAGCACACAAGTCAGATACAAAAATCTAGTAAGTATAATTCATTCATTAAACTATTTATTTTATTACGTCTGTGAAGCTTTGAAGTCCACCACCACTGGCAGGTGTTGCCGTGAAATCTCCAATATTAACCTATTCAACATCCAAAATCAGATATTAGAAAACGATTCATATAACAATGCTATTCACATGTAATATTTATAATTGTTTACTAGTTACATACCCCGACAGTAGATGATGTAGTGTAATATGCAGGTGGAGAACCACTGAAAATTGCATCAACGCTATGACCCTGAAATTTCATTAAAATCATCAAACTAAATTAGTTAATCTTGCATTTCAAAAATGAAATTTAATAAATTAAATTCAATGAACTTGCTAAGATTTACCTGAGTATCAAGCTCAAAAGTCTCACTCAGGAAGGCATCTGTCATCACCATCTGCTCAGTTGCAGATGTAGCTTGTGCACCTGTGTCATGACTATTCATGGGGTCATAACCACATGTTGACCCGCAAGTCCAACAAGTATGGGGTGGAACCGTACTCGAACTCTCCCCAGGCCCATGTTGTGCTGCAGGACTAGCATGCTGTATGATGCTCTGGGTCAAGGCACTAATGGAATGAAGTGTCTCGACCTCAACACTCTCCATAACGAAAGGGATAGAAATGTGCTCATGGGTTGGTCTGGTGAGTGCTTGTCTCGCTGGCCGCTATGGGTCAACACGTGCCCCTGGTCTATCTTGTGTTGACCCCCCACCTCTACCCTAGAACTTCTGCATATCAAAATAATTTGGCACTTTATTTTTGACAAACTTGCAGTAGAGTTTCCTTAAAAAATATTGCGGGACCTCATTATTGTTGCATGGAGGATGGTCAAAAACTATCCACCACCTCTATGCAAAATTGTCCCTTATCTCTTGGTTGTTACTCCAATGGATAGGGAACCTTTTGCATGTAAGGGGTAGAGATTCATTTGTTCGTGGGTTTGTGAAAATAGAACACAAGTCCAATTTTGTAATTTATTCATTTTTAACTTGTTCATGTGACAACTTGTTTGCATAATACTCTCTAAATTCTCTCTTTTCTGTCCAACTAGTGATTTGCTTGCTAATTGAATCTACATTTGATAAGATAGATTCAAGGGATTGAGCAAGCGTGGATCTATGCAAGGTTGAAGTTGCAGGTTCTTTCAACCTTGCAATTATGTCCTCAATTTATTTCTTATTGTTTTCAATTTGCCCCATTATATTTTCTTGTGTTCCAGGGGCATATTCAAGAATAAATGGAGGTGTTTGTGGTTGGGGTTCTTCTTCAGTAGGTATTTGTTGTTCAGGTGATGGAGGATTTTGTGGATTTTCAAGAGGAGGAGGAGGTGCATTATCAACTCCTGTAAATTTAAGAAATTTATATCAAAAACTATTTTAACCTACCTATTTAGCAACAAATTCACACAAGAAAGCAAATAAAACTTACTTCTTCAATTTCCCTAACATTGTGGTGGCATTTTGATGATGAATCAGCGAGAAATAGCTGACGATTGGATCTTAGATAACGCAAGTGCGCTCTTTTCTCTCTTCAAGTCGCGGGTTTCTTGCAAATTGTTGTCAAATAATGAAATGGAACACTACTTTTTTTTAGATCTAATAGAACATAACACGAGTGCGTTAAAACACGTTTGCGTTATGTTTAATTTTTTTTAAGTTGGCCACTTTTTGGCCCCCCAACTTTTTGCACCCGCCTTGGTCACAGAGTAAAAGAGAATCACAATATCGCCATACGCTCATGAATGAGTGGTACGACATCGTCTCTTTTCACACCACACAATAATCAGATCATCCTATAATACAGAATCAGTCTCATAAAATCAATCCTAACATATAACAATCATAGAAAGATCAACATCATAATCACCTGAATGTAAAACAATGTCAGAGCATATAAATTATCAGTGTCACAACAAAGATTATCGATAAAATATACTAACTGTCATATGAAACCACACATGAGCATAATTAGGAATATCATCAACATGAATGTAGCATCTACCAACATCATATAATGTACAATATCAACTGTCTAACATACCCTAAATATTCCTATTATTTTACCTTCATCTTCATGCTCCTTAGCCAGACTATCTGCACATCCAAGATGAGAATGGAGGGGCACCACACATTTTACCTATTCAAATTTAAATTCTTCCCACCTTTTTAGTTTCAATTTTTTTTTGGGTCAAGATTATAAACCAATTCACAAATATAAGCATAGCCATTAAAGCATTCCACTTTAATTGATATGGCTTATAATAACTTTAAATTTCTAGTTTTAATGAAATATATGGGTTTGGTAGGGAAGGGTGTATATTTTCTAAAAATATAAAAAAATAAAAAATAACTTTATAAATTATTTATCATTTTTCAAACACAATGTTCCACAAATTTAAAAATGTATATGCTCTATAGTCAAATTAAGGTGGAAATAAATTATAGTTCCATTTTTTTACCTTATTTATATTAAATAATTAATAAAAATATATTTAATAAATTTTTTTTAAATCCACATCATACCTCATTATTAGTTGCATTTGTTCATCAAATGAATTTGGAAAATATTTATATTTACTATTCCTCACTATTAGAGGCATGTATGTTTTTCATTTGTAAAAGTAGAAAAATTGTTACTTTTATACATCCTTTACCTAAGCAACTTTTATCATTTAGATATTAAAATAAATTAGATATTTAAAATCTAAAAATATAATGCATATTATATTTAAAAACTATTATATATCTAATTACATTGAGAGGTGTACAATGGAAACAAAGAATGAAGTGTAATGGCATGACCATGTTCACAAAAACTATTTAGAATTGACATTTATTTTTTAAATATAAATACATCAAAGTTTTAAAATAGTTCTAAAGTAAATAAAAGATGTAGTAAAAGAAACAACTTTAAAGTAAAATAAAGTAGCTCTTAAGTAAATAAAACAAATAGCTCTATGTCTTTTATCTATCTATGATTTAGTTTAATAAAACATATATTAAACAAACCTTTTGTAGCCACAAATAAAATTATTAACTACTATAAATATATTAAATACATCTATCTAAAAGATGCTGAGAGATATTAGTCTCAAAGTTCTTGTTGACCCTTTTTTCCTCTTCCCAAAGTTAAACAATTCACCTTGCATTTTCCTTGAGAATCCTTTAGAAGTGACCCTACAGGCTTAAATCCTTCAAATAATTATGCTATGCCTTGTCAAAAAATCTCAAAAATCTCACCTTGAGATCTTTTCTGAAAACCCAGAAAAACCCAGAAATCTTTTAGCTTCAAGTATTTTCTATCGCAGGGATTTCTCAGTTTCATGCTTAGTGTTTATGTATGCATTTTGGAATGTATGTTTGCATGTACATTCACCATTGTATGTTTGTAACATACAAGGGCCATATACAAGGAAGAATGTATATCGGGTTGTATGTTCTCACATACAAGGCCGACATACAAGACCAAAGATGCAAGGGGAAAAATGCAAGTCATACATACAAGGGTCAATGTGCAAGGGAGAATGTATGTTCGCATTTGTACATTGGCAAATGTACAACGCACATACAAAGGAAAAGATGCAAAAAGAAATGTACATCGGTGATGTACATGGGCCATTGCATGTTCGTATATACAAGGGTTTTATACATTCAAAACATACAAGGGCCATATTTAAAGGGGACATACTTTCTGTTTGATAAAGGCTAAGGTTCGATGTATGCATATTTTGCTTGTATATTCACAATGTATATGGCGATATACAAGCCGATATACAAAAGGTAAGATACAAGAGGTGGAGCCCGCAGGTATACAAAGGAGATTGTATGTGTTTGACATACAGTAGGAGCATGCATTCCTAACATACAAGCTGAACCCAAAGGTATTTTTAGAATGCTTTATAAAAATTTGAAATCCGGGTTGTATATTTGCGATTGTATATTGCGATATACAAGTCAAAGGTGCAAAGGAAGTATGCAAGGCGGACCTGACTTGAAAATCAAATTCTGGCATATTCAAGAGTTGAGTCTGTGGCTTGTATGTATGAATGCATTGTATATGCCACAGATACAAAGTGATACAAGCTAGACCGGTTGCAAAATTATAAAATGGTTAATGATCTTTTGAGGTCCACGTATTTGTATGTATATTTGCGATTGTATGTTTTTACATATAATCAGATATACAAGGGTTTTTGCATATGCCGAAGTAAGTGTTTGTAATGTATGAAGTGGGTCTACAGTTTCCTTTGTATATTTTTACATTGTATATTACGATATACAAAGTTTAGATACATTTGAAAAGATGCAAGGCGGACCCGACCCAGAGATCACGTTTGGCATTTTCAGCGATTGAGTCCGCACAGTTGCATGTACATTTGTGATTGTATGTTTGCAGATACAGGCAGACGCAGAGGTAGTTTTAGAGGCCGATATATTCATAGATGCAAAGCGATATATACACACAATTGACTGCAACTTTGACCGCCCATATCTCTTCCATTTTAGTGAATTTCCACATGTTGCAAAAGGCAAAGATGCATGTTTTTGTCCCCTCTTTCATTTGGCAGGGTTTTTAGGGGTTTTTGTCACTTTCAAATTTTAGATCTGGCGTTGCATGCTTGGCCATCGTGACGTTTCAACAGTGACAGTTGCATATTCAGCTGAAGATATTTGTTGCATTCATTGCTACAAATCGATGACTCTGCAGACCACATTAAAGATGAAAAATATCTTTCATCTGTCCTGTTTCAAATCTTTTACACCATAACTTCAGGCAGATGGACGTCCCTTCAGCAGAGGTATTTTATGACAGCGCCCATGGGCGAGAATTTATTGTAACCGACTGAAAATGTAAAATGCTATATACACATGTAAAACAGATGTATAGGTGGTTGGTTGTTCTTCTGGGCCATTCTTTGTAATGGCTACTTGGCCTCTATAATCAATATAAACTAGTATTTTTTGCCTCTCTGTTATTATTTTTTAGCACTGTGTCTATTCTCCTGGACCTCTCTAGAATTAATATGAGTCTGTGTAAGTCTTTCTAGCTGTGAGATTATTACTGTGTCTATTTGGTTGCAGCCAAACACATTTAAATTAGGTGTATCACTTAGTTCATTTCAGCATTCCTTCTAACCCTTTTCCCTGCAAGCATTAGCACTAGGTTTAGATGTATTTCTCTAAGCATTATGCTTAGAAAGAGGAAGCCGGCCTTCTCCAGAGGTTTGATCTCATTTCGCAAGGTCCCACACTTCAAGATCATTCCCATGTTACTCCAGATTGCTAAAGTTTCACAACTGCAGGAAAGGGTGCAAATCTGGGTGATAACAATTCCTATCTAATCTATGTTGTAAATTCAATATAGGCACCTTCGGACTAATATCTCTCAACATCTTTTAGATATATGTATAATGCATATATCTATGCTAGTAAGCAACATCTTTTAGATATATGCATTTAAGATATCTATGCTAGTAAGCAATCTAATCTATATAAATTTATAAACGTTCTGACTTTGTAAGATGATAGCAAAAAAATGTCATCATTCGAAAATGATCTCCATGTGGTTATCAAAACTCTTCTTATGTCATAAATGAATGGGAATTTAGAGGTCTAGAGAGTGTTGTTACACTCCCTTCTTTGGCTGGATTCATAATAGGAAGCATTAAGAGGTTATTTATGGAACTTATTTTCACTCTTTTAACTAACTTTGGTGGTACTTGTAGCTAGGCTCCTACACAAGTGGTTATTGTGGCTTAAGGTTGGAACATGATGTCAAGGGTTTTGGAATCTTCTCTAGATGGTTATAGAGGAGTTGATGGTCAGGGGCTTACATGCCTATAATTCTCTATTTTGTTTCCTATTTTTTTCATTTATGTATCGTGTTGGTTTAACATCCTTGGATTTTAGGTTTTCTCTTTGCCCCTAGTCTTTTGTGAAATTATTTTTTTAATGTTAAGATGGTTTTTTCTCGTCTTTCTTATTGTTGAGGGGTTTTGCTTGGTTCTCATCTTTTCTTCTAGTCTTTCATTAGCTATTGTTATAGTTATATCAATTTTTTGCGGACTTTTGTTTATCAATTTTGATATTTAACAGGTAAGAGCCCCAATAGATCCCTCTCTATTTAAAGAGCTATTTTATTTTTCTATATGAATATTATATTTTAATATATAATATTACATATAGACATGTAAATAAGTAAGAAAATAGATTACAAAAAGACATAGAACTATTTTATTTATTATATTATTAAAAAATAGTTAAGAGATATTTTATTTTACTTGAAAGCTATTTTATTTATATTTATTTATATGTACTTACATACATAGACATATAAATAAAATAGCTAGTTCTATTTATTATATTATTAAAAAATAGTTAAAGAGCTATTTTATTTTACTTGAAAGCTATTTTATTTATCTTTATTTATATGTACTTACATACATAGACATATAAATAAAATAGCTTTGAAGTAAAATAAAATAGCTCTTTAATTAACTTTTTAAATATGTAATAAATAAACGAGTTCTTATTTTTTTAATCTATTTACTTACTTATTTACATGTCTATGTGTAACATTAATAGTCTAAATAGATATTAAAATATAATATTCATATAGAAAAATAAAATAGATCTTCAAGTATGAGTTTTTTGATACAAACAGAGAGGGATCTATTGGGGCCCTTGCTCCTTAAATATAAAAAAATTGATAAACAAAAGTCCACTAAGAACAAATATTTAACTACAACACTAGCTAATGAGAGACCCAAAGAAAATAAGAGCCAAGAAAAACCCTTACAACAATAGGAAGGATGAGCAAACAACCACCCTAATATAAAAAGACAATTTCCCAAAAGACTAGGGGCAAAGAGAAAACCTAAAATCCAAGGAAGTTAAACCAAAACACAATACATAAATGACAAAAAAGAAGAAACATAATAGAGAATTATAGATAGGTAAGCCCCAAACCATTGACTCCTCTATAGCCATCTAGAGAAGATTCCATAACCTTGACATCATGTTCCAACCTTGAGTTGAGTCAAAATAGATCCCATGAATAACCTCTTGATTCTTCCTATTGTGAATGAGTCTATCTCCAACCAAAGAAGGGAGTGTAAAAGCACTCTCTACACCTCTAAAATCCCATTTGTATGTGACATAAGAAGAGTTTTGATCACCATATGGAGATCATTTTAGGATGAGGACAACTTTTTGTTATCATTTCACAAAGTCAAAACTTCTATAAACTTATATTATAGATTGCAAATTTATATAAATTATATAGATTATATTGTATACTAGTATATACATCTTAAATACATCTATCTAAAAAATAAGAGATATTAGTCTCGTGGTGCCTATATTAAATTTACAACATAGGTTAGATATGCTCTCAACATCTTTTAGATAGATGTTTAAGATATCTATACTAATGGTTGTTTTTGATTATATGGTAAAATAGGTTTTGAAAGGAGCCCGAAACCCTTTACAAAAAGTAGCAGTCCATAAAGAGAAAGCCAACCATAAGCCTACCGATAGCCAAAAAACTAGATAAAAGCATAGAAAACAATAGCAAAATAGAAAGCCACAGGAACTACAACTTCTTCAGTGTTTCAGTTGCTTCCAACTCTTGTTCAAAAAAAATTTCATGCAACTTGGCAAAGTTAACCAACTCCTTTTCCTCTTCGAACTGCTTCTTTTTACTGCCTAGGCTGGTACGAGTCGACGGGCCCCCAGTATCTTCTTGCACCACCTATTTACCTTTGTCATTGTTCCCATCATTATTTTCACCCATAACAATTTCCTCCATCACCGAGATATCCTCAGCATTAAGGTCCCTAACTTGTTCCTTTCTAAGCTCCTTAAGCTTGTCAGTAAGAAGCTTCATCCCCTGCAGACATTTTTTTATGACAGTTATCCATTCAAAGGTGCCCTTAAAAGATTATGACATACCATAGTATAAGTAAAATTATATAAACCCCAAATATATATATAATCATAATTCTATATAAATTTTGATATTTTGTCTTTTGAAAATATTGATTGTATTTTACGGCAAAAAATGTCTAAATATGGCCATACAACAATCAAATTTAAACCATGTTGGGACCCTCTTTTCACTTACCATAATCAAAAATAAATTATTTGATTGGATGAATTTTTAAATAAATATTATATTTTGAAACTAAATTATTAAAAAATGAATGTTAGAAATATTACTATTTTTTAGAAGTAATTAAAAAATATATACTAGCAAGGGTTGTTTTGATAAAAGTAACCGGGAAGGGCCCGAACCCGTGAACAAAAGCCTAAATAGGTGAACGAAACGAGATTCACAAGTAGTGAAACTGGGAAACCAAATGGGATTTTGCAAGGGCCCGAACCCTTAAAACAAAAGGTAGCCCTGTTGCAAACAAAGGATAGAACAACAGGAACTAGACTACACTAGAACCCAACCTATCATAACGAACACCTTTGACCTGAGGGTGCAAAGTAGAAACATCCTTAGGAAGACCTTTCTTCCTCCTTTGAACAATGGTCCAAGAACTCAAAGGGTTTAAGTCCTCAGAACAAAGGGAGAGAGGGGAATCTTCGACAGATTCCACAGACAGAGTCAGCGCCTGAGAAGAGGGGGAGGCCCGAGCACAAGAAGCAAGAGAGCTCGAAGACAAAGCATGAGAAGGGGCAGGAGCAGGGAACCCCAAGACGCCCTCACAGGAGGGGCCAACCAATGGAAGATCTAAGGACACTAGAGGAATTAGGAGACTCGAGGCAGCCGTGACTGCACCCACAGTGCCCGAAGAAGATGAAGAGGGTTCTTCTTCCAGCAAAGGTTCTGACGGAGTATCAGGAGAGTTGATGGTCAAGTGATCATCTGTAGCATTCCTCCACTAGGAGGCTGCACCCTTACGATGGGAGTGGGGACAAATGGAGGCCATGTGGCCCATGGCAAAGCAACATCGACATTTGAATGGGAGGCTCTCATAATCAAGTAGTTGCGAACACTTCCTATCCCCCACCTGCAAAACCACCTCCCCATCGAGGGGTTTGGAGATGTCAATGTCGACCAAAATGTGGGCAAACGTAGAGTGTCCAATGAAAGAGGTAGTTGAATCCACCATCAAGAAGCATCCAATAGCGTTTCCAATGTCCTCGAAACAAGAATCTTCCCAGCACTGAAGAGGAAGATTCAAGATCCTAACCCAAGTAGGCCTAATGTTGAAAGGCTTGGTGAGAGGGTTGAAGGAGTTAAACCAAGGTTTAATAGATAGGGAATGTGCACCCCACAACCAAACCCGACCATTCAGCATAATATCTCAGTCTTTAGGGGAATCAAAAGCCGCCACAAAAAAACCCCTGGCATAAGGAAACAACTCTATCTTGCCCTCCACCAAGGGCTTCCAATACTCCATGGCCCAACTATGAAGGTCCAACAGGGATGGCCATAGATTGTTAAACCTACAGACAACCCCAATGCGCTGGTAATGGTCCTAATTTTCTAGGACGTCTTACTCACACACTACAACGGGAGGATATAGTACAGAGGGCAAAAAAGACCTAGGAGAGGGGTGCTTATGTTGTAGACCAGCAGAGAAATCCACTTTAGGAAAGAGGGCCCGGAAGGATCCCCACCCTCCTGAAGGGAAGCCCAAACCAGAGCCAGCTCTGTTCACCACCACACTAGAATAAGGTGCTCCAGAAGAGGCATCGAGAGTGGAGTCCACACGCAGAAGAAGGTCCTCTGCACAAGGCCGAGCGTCCTTTAAAATAGCCTTCAACTCATTCGTTGTAGGAGAGGCAAATGCATTCTTCCTCAAGGGCGAACACAGAAGATGCACACCAATGTTGGACACTATAGGAGGGAGAACTTCCTCTGCTAGGGCACGTGAACCAGATGAGTGGGAAGTTTCCATTTTTTTAATATCCATTTTTATACTAGCAAGGGTTGTTATTACTAAATTAAAGATGTATATTTTATATTTTTAAAAGTGTTTTTATTTATACAAAAATAATACAATTTTATTACAAGCTTACTAATCTTCATAATCTTTTCCAGGTTTTCATTAACCCCAATCAGTTTCTCCTCCAAGTACTGAATCCTAGTCCCAAACTCCTCTTTCATCCTCAGGAGCTCACGCTCCATTTCCTCCATCCTTGGAATAGCATCCCAATTCTGGAAAATCTGCTTATCCTGATCCAAAGTGGTTTCTCCTCTCCTATCCAAGTTCTCCTATAGAACATTCAACTTTATATTGAGTCGACTAATTTCCACGAAGAACCACTTGGTCATCTTATGTAGACTATTGACCGCTACTTTCACCAAGCCAAGAGCTTCCTCCAGGTCATCCATGTTCCTAGCCTTTGCCACCAATTCTTCAAATTCATTTGGGAGATTCTGAGAGGGGTTAGGGATCTTTGGGAAAGGAGTTCCTATGTTCGTCTGCTCAACAGGCAAGCCAATACCACCTCTACCATGATCAGTAATCACCTTCTCCTTATCCTAATGGTTTTTATGTCTCATTGGTTCATTAATTGTTTTAGGGATAACATGTAATGAGTGACAATATTAGTGAACTTTTTTCATTCATTGTTTAAGGGATACTATATAATTAGTGACAATGGTAAAATTTTTAAGAGACATTATGTATTTAACAATTCTGTTAAATTTCTTGTTGTTAGTTCTAATATGTGTAATTTTAAGAAGTAATTTTAAACTTTCCTTTAATTTAAATTTGAAAAGTTTTATTTGTAGTTATTTTTAATTAAGACTTAGATCACCTCTTATTTAAACCCTACCAAAAACTTCAATAGCTTATTATATAAATCTATTTATACTAAAGTTTATATTGTATGATATTTAAATAATTTTTAAAAGGATGTATAAAAAACATTTTAATTAAATTATAGTATTTATTATAACTATTAAATGATATATTCTAATTATAATATAAAAGGAATTATAATTTTGATGTTATATAATTTTTTATATTAAATTAAATACTATAATATTTTATTATATTATAAAAATTACTTAATAAAATTTATACTCACATTACAAATTTGTATAATAAAATTGTATTATTTTTGTATAAATAAAAACATTTTTAAAAATATAAAATATACATCTTTAATTTAGTAATAACAACCCTTGCTAGTATAAAAATGGATATTAAAAAAATGGAAACTTCCCACTCATCTGGTTCGCGTGCCCTAGCAGAGGAAGTTCTCCCTCCTATAGTGTCCAACATTGGTGTGCATCTTCTGTGTTCGCCCTTGAGGAAGAATGCATTTGCCTCTCCTACAACGAATGAGTTGAAGGCTATTTTAAAGGACGCTCGGCCTTGTGCAGAGGACCTTCTTCTGCGTGTGGACTCCACTCTCGATGCCTCTTCTGGAGCACCTTATTCTAGTGTGGTGGTGAACAGAGCTGGCTCTGGTTTGGGCTTCCCTTCAGGAGGGTGGGGATCCTTCCGGGCCCTCTTTCCTAAAGTGGATTTCTCTGCTGGTCTACAACATAAGCACCCCTCTCCTAGGTCTTTTTTGCCCTCTGTACTATATCCTCCTGTTGTAGTGTGTGAGTAAGACGTCCTAAAAAATTAGGACCATTACCAGCGCATTGGGGTTGTCTGTAGGTTTAACAATCTATGGCCATCCCTGTTGGACCTTCATAGTTGGGCCATGGAGTCTTGGAAGCCCTTGGTGGAGGGCAAGATAGAGTTGTTTCCTTATGCCAGGGGTTTTTTTGTGGCGGCTTTTGATTCCCCTAAAGACTGAGTTATTATGCTGAATGGTCGGGTTTGGTTGTGGGGTGCACATTCCGTGTCTATTAAACCTTGGTTTAACTCCTTCAACCCTCTCACCAAGCCTTTCAACATTAGGCCTACTTGGGTTAGGATCTTGAATCTTCCTCTTCAGTGCTGGGAAGATTCTTGTTTCGAGGACATTGGAAACACTATTGGATGCTTCTTGATGGTGGATTCAACTACCTCTTTCATTGGACACTCTACGTTTGCCCGCATTTTGGTCGACATTGACATCTCCAAACCCCTCGATGGGGAGGTGGTTTTGCAGGTGGGGGATAGGAAGTGTTCGCAACTACTTGATTATGAGAGCCTCCCATTCAAATGTCGACGTTGCTTTGCCACGGGCCACATGGCCTCCGTTTGTCCCCACTCCCATCGTAAGGGTGCAGCCTCCTAGTGGAGGAATGCTACAGATGATCACTTGACCATCAACTCTCCTGATACTCCGTCAGAACCTTTGCCGGAAGAAGAACCCTCTTCATCTTCTTCGGGCACTATGGGTGCAGTCATGGCTGCCTCGAGTCTCCTAATTCCTCCAGTGTCCTTAGATCTTCCGTTGGTTGGCCCCTCCTGTGAGGGCGTCTTGGGGTTCCCTGCTCCTGCCCCTTCTCATGCTTTGTCTTCGAGCTCTCCTGCTTCTTGTGCTCGGGCCTACCCCTCTTCTCAGGCGCTGACTCTGTCTGTGGAATCTGTCGAAGATTCCCCTCTCTCCCTTTGTTCTGAGGACTTAAACCCTTTGAGTTCTTGGACCATTGTTCAAAGGAGGAAGAAAGGTCTTCCTAAGGATGTTTCTACTTTGCACCCTCAGGTCAAAGGTGTTCGTTATGATAGGTTGGGTTCTAGTGTAGTCTAGTTCCTGTTGTTCTATCCTTTGTTTGCAACAGGGCTACCTTTTGTTTTAAGGGTTCGGGCCCTTGCAAAATCCCATTTGGTTTCCCAGTTTCACTACTTGTGAATCTCGTTTCGTTCACCTATTTAGGCTTTTGTTCACGGGTTCGGGCCCTTCCCGGTTACTTTTATCAAAACAACCCTTGCTAGTATATATTTTTTAATTACTTCTAAAAAATAGTAATATTTCTAACATTCATTTTTTAATAATTTAGTTTCAAAATATAATATTTATTTAAAAATTCATCCAATCAAATAATTTGTTTTTGATTATGGTAAGTGAAAAGAGGGTCCCAACATGGTTTAAATTTGATTGTTGTATGGCCATATTTAGACATTTTTTTGCCGTAAAATACAATCAATATTTTCAAAAGACAAAATATCAAAATTTATATAGAATTATGATTATATATATATTTGGGGTTTATATAATTTTACTTATACTATGGTATGTCATAATCTTTTAAGGGCACCTTTGAATGGATAACTGTCATAAAAAAATTGCTTGAGAGGCAGGATCAACCGTCAAATTTAAACCTTGGGTCCCAAACCCTTTTACATAGATACAACCAAGCACAGTTCATCTAAACATACCAGCATACATATAGAAGCTCCTGGAACTAATAATTTATAACTTTTATTAATTGGTGAATTACTTCCATCTTATAGTAATTAAGAAAAAATTAACATTAAAAAAGAAAATATCTTTGAGAAGTCTTCAATCTACTAACATTCATATTAAAATTGAGCATCATATTATTATAAATTATGATGCCTCTTGAAAAATTCTATACAATTTTACTATAAGCATCATAATCTATTCACATGATCTATGGAAATATCATAATTTTAATGATATTGTTATGATTTAACAAAATGTTGTTTCAATTGAAAAATTACAATCCACTATAAAATCAAATAACATAACGATAAGTCACATATCTTCCTGCTGTTTCACTGGGTCGAATGATCTTCACAACCTGACCACGTACTAACCCTAAATATCTGGCCATTGCATCACTTTTTTGTATCCTTGGAAGCTAAATACAGCAAAAATAATGAGACCAGATGAATGCATATCTCAATATCAATGGACAAACTAAACTCTGTAACAATTCTAAATGCATATAATGAAAGAAAAGTAGAGTAACATGAGCATTGCTTAATTAATTAACGTATGCTAATGGAGTTTTATGCCAACTGATTTCCAACAATGCTAAAATCTTATTATGATTGAGAATCAGGAATAATGATTTACTTAACCCAAATAATTTTAGATGGCAAAGTACTTTACCTGTGTTTCTTTTAGTGTGTATCGATCCAACAATGTCCTCTTTTCTTCATTGGTAAGAATTTGATGTGTGGGAATCAATACATGTCGGCTAATGTTAATGAGCAATTCTGTTTCCTGTACATACAACTACAAGAGTTAGCACAAATAAAAAAAAATTATAATTAGTGTTGGACTTTGTTATGTGTGCCAAGTTTTTCCTTAAGAATTATTTTTTGCGTTTTCAATCTTTTCAATATTTTTTAAGGTAAGAGAGTATCTATGCTAAGAATAGAGATCATGCGTTGGAATCAACCAAGGGTGAGTGAGAGAGGGTCCCACATGTAAACAACCAGCGGGTGGGTGAGAGTGGGTCCCACATGCAAACAACAAGTGCGTTGACTACAACACACTTTTATGGAATATCTATGCTAAGAATAGAGATCGTGCATTGTAATCAACACAATGATTGTTTACAGTGGGTGAGAGCAGGTCCCATAGGCAAACAACCAGTGCATTGACTACAACACACTTTTATGGAATATCTATGCTAAGAATAGAGATTGTGCCTTGTAAGCAACAACCAGTACGTTGAAGCAATGCAATGGTTGTTTAGGTGGGTGAGAGCGGGTCCCACATGCAAACAACCAGTACCTTGACTACAACACACACTTTTATAATAGACTCTAACCCACAATATTCATATACCTAACTCCATATATTGGAAGTCCATGTTGATGTAAAATTTTAAAAGCAAAATATAATAATTTCAGTCAGTTTGGTTACAACTTACGTTGAAGATTTCAATATTCTGTTTAATCTGATTCAAAACAGATTGTTTGGCTATGGGAGAGGTGCCCAGCTTAACCACAACAACCGCCCGATTTATTTTGGCCTTTTCCAGATTTAAGTAGTAGTCTTTTAGGGTGGACATTCCAAGCTTTTCCTCCTCAGGGAACAACACAATTATCTACCAAAACCAGAATTTTTTTCAGAGAAAAGATTTCGTTATTCTGAGAAATTTTAACAGAAACAAACTTCTACTTAAGGAACTCTGACCCAAATTTAAGAAATGAAATAAACTGATTGAAGATAGAAACTGAGAAGCATAGTTATACATTGTAAAAGAAAAATAAGACAAAAAAGAATAGCATGGTTATAACTAGTCGAGATGTTCTTAATGAAAAATGTGTTGATTGTATACCAGTTCAAAAAAAGCTTATAGACTGTATATTTTTAATATATTTTTAAACGCTCAATATGATACATTATTACTATTTAACTGTAAACTTTTATAATATTTAAGTCAATATGGTGCATTATTACCATTTAACTACAAGTTTTTATAATATTTATATTAAATATAAATAAATTATTCCAAGTAATTGTGTTAAATTTAAGTTCATAAAACATATGTAAAATCTTTTTAAAGGATAAGTAAATAAGTTAATTCATTCTACAATATTGTTTAATTTTCTTTTAATCTATTTCAATTTTAGTATTTTTAGTTTCTGTCAAGAAAATTATAGGTCAGGGGTGTTCTTAACTAGTTATTAATAATTCTTTTTGCAACCAATGAGAAATGAAATAGTTTTTCTATTTAAAAAATATTTAGCTATTGTTATTGTATAGATGCAAATATTATAACAAAACATATTTGAATTTTTTTTTTCTTTAATCTAATTAGCAGAAAATTTTTACCCCATAAGGGTGATTAATGGGCATCCATTACAATAATGGTGGTAATATTGGCTTATGGAAAGGGAGTGGACCAATAAGTTTTTATTATCTAGTAATTATTCTATCCAAAATAAATCAATGACAACAGAGTATTTTTTAAAGGTTAAACAAATATTAAATTTTTCCTACATTAAACAAATATTAAATTTTTAGCAAATATTATTGAAAAATCAATCATCAATATAGTTAAATATAGTTCATATTATTTAGAAACATATTATGAAGTAGAAACTCCATCCATAACAAATATAATATTAACATATTTGAAATGAAATAAAAAATAGAAACTTAAAAATAGTTTTCTATATTATTATTTAGAAATATATTATGTAACTATTTAGAAACATATTATGAAATAGAAACTCCATCCATAACAAATATAATATTAACATCTTTGAAATGAAATAAGGATAACTGTATTTTTTATGACAGGAGGTACGTCAAATCTAAGCCCTGAATACATTATTGTTAAACATTATAGGCACTATAATATGAATGAGTTACATAAAGTTATTTTACATATTTATGTTTAAGAATGGGGTTTTCTATATTTACAATTTATTTCAAGAATCTATGTTCCTATATGTCATATAAAGCTATTTTAGCTGTTATTTTTATTATCTAAATGGGGTTATTTTTTATTAACTCATTTAACTTTTTAAGTTACTATATGTGAAACTCCAACATATAACAATATTTAGCAACATAAAAATAGTTTTCTATATTATAATTTTTAAATATAGTTAAATATAGTATTATTTAGAAACATATTATGAAATACAAACTCCATCCATAACAAATATAATATTAACATCTTTCAAATGAAATAAAAAATAACTATATTAAAGGGTTATAGTAATAAAAATAGTGTCTATTATGTTACTATATGTTATTTAAAGGTGCTATTTTTAATACATGGGTTACATTATTGTTAAACATAATAGACACTATAATATGAATGAGTTACATAAAGTTATTTTACATATTTATATTTATAATATGAATGAGTTACATAAAGTTATTTTACATATTTATGTTTAACAATGGGGTTTTCTATATTTACAATTTATTTCAAGGATCTATGTTACTATATGTTAAATTAAGTTATTTTAGCCATTATTTTTATTATCTAAATGGGGTTATATTTTATTAACTCCTTTTAACTTTGTAAGTTACTATATGTGAAACTCCAACATATAGCAATATTTAGCCAACATAAAAATAGTTTTCTATATTATAATTTTTAAATATAGTTAAATATAGTTCATATTATTTAGACACATATTATGAAATAGAAACTCCATCCATAACAAATATAATATTAACATCTTTGAAATGACAACAAATTAAAATACGACTATTCATGATCATCTCTATAACTCTTGTTACTTTTTTCAATCAAGTAAATATAGTTACAATATAAAGAAGCCAACCGGAAATTGTCCCACATCTACAAAATTTTCCATATTACCATGAATTGCAAGTCTAAAAAAGTCTTAAAAACTAACTTAATCAAACAATTTTAGTGGACAATACTACCATAAAATAAATGTTTAAAATAATTTTTTTAACATTTTTCAAATAAAATATAAATTCAATAGTTAAGCTATGGAAACATTGTAGGAGTATGAAGTTACATATACCATTCTAATTAAATAGGTCAAGTTGCTTTGAGAGTCATTCAAAACTAAATGTAAAAGTAGATGTTTAATTTAATGAATCAAAAGACATTAACATGGAGGACAAAATACATTGTGTTGCTTTGAGGGTAATTCAAAACTAAATGTGAAAGTAGATGTTTAATTTAATAAATCAAAAGACATTAACTTGGAGGACAAAATACATTGAAGATTGTTTTCTATTGACCCTAAGAGTTGTGCATACCTTATCCTCTTCTCAAATAAATCTTTTATTTAACATGATTTAATACATTTATAAAATAATTTTTTTAATTAAAACCCTACTAATATGATATAAATTTAATTTAAAGTATTGCAATACAATTAGAATTATATCAAGTTGTCTTGATAAATTGAAAACAGTGATAGAGATGTTTAGCTATATTAATTCTATAAGTCCCTATCTATAAGTTAATTAACAATAAATTTATATATCATTTTTAATAATAATTAAATAATAAAAAATTTAATCTTATGACTATTCTAACTATATTAAATAATTACT
Organism: Cunninghamia lanceolata; assembly: GCA_027924645.1. Taxonomy (NCBI): domain Eukaryota; kingdom Viridiplantae; phylum Streptophyta; class Pinopsida; order Cupressales; family Cupressaceae; genus Cunninghamia; species Cunninghamia lanceolata. Next base: position 4,994,330 of record BSBN01000556.1, on the reverse strand, counting down.
AAAGAAATAATAAAATATTTATCAACACTACAATAAAGAAATAATAAAAAGAAATATTCATGATTGAAAGTAACCAAATTACCTCGAATGCTTCTCTAAACAAGATTATTTAACTTAATAGAACTACTATTAAAGACTATACTACAAGCATTACCCTGCCCCAAGAAACTATTATTAAAATGAAGGAGAAGGAGAATTCTCTTGATGTTGGACCAAGTAAAAAAATGACAAATCAAAGGAGGGAGAAGGAGAGCTTTGGGAGATATTGATATGGAGGTGGTGGAAGATAATTTAGAATTCTTAAGAGGGGAATGGGATGTTGTGGACAAATAACCTATCTTCACCTTAGCACTAAGTTTTGTTGTGTTTTTAGTTTGTTGTTACTTCTACTTTCTTTCTTTGTTGTTGGCTCTCATCTTGGTTTCAACAAGACTCTTTTGTTGGTCCTTGCTTGTAGTTTCTTCTTTGATGATCTTACGCTTGTTATAAAAGGGTTTGGACCCTTTCAAAAATCACTTTTACCCTGTGTGTGTGTGTGAATAATAATAATATTAATCAACAAATCAAGCACTTACAACAATCATAAAAACATATGCAACTAGAACTATTGTCACTATTACAAATCAAAGATAGCCCAACAAACTATGACCATGCAATAGTAAACACACCCCACAAATTTCTATTTTATATTATCATTTTCTAAATTTCAAATAACCCTTTTCTAATGGTACAATTATGGTCCTTTTAACATGATTGATGAGTTATATTTTCATCAATAACGATTTTAACTTTGGATTGGCCAACTTTTGTGTCATGGGATATTCTTAACATTTTGTGTCATGAGATATTCTTAACAACATAAGGAATGTTATTAACCATTATACTGAGAAATTTTATATCTAATCTAAATATTTATATTTAATCTAACTCTCTTTGTATGTTATGAGAAAAACATTATCACTGGGTTAGAACTTTAATTTATAAATCTAAAAAGAAAACTTAACTACAAATGTCATTATGTAAACTAAAAACTTGAAAGTCGATTAGTCCAATCTCAACTAAAAGTGTGGGGCCACCCCAATAAGATGGTAACCAAAGGTAGCTTTAGAGGAACTTCCTCTATGATATATTAAATGTATTTTATGAATAAATGCATACACAAGGCAAAAGTTCAAAACCCATAACCACCCTTATGTGTCATTTCTATCAGTAAAAGAATAAATATACTTAATTATTAAACATAAAACATACAATAAGTACAAATTATATAAGTAATTTTACATTATAATATATTTAAGCTAATATGGTACATTACTACCAATTAACTGCATACTTTTATAATATTTAAGCCCAACAGTTACCTATTACATATAAGGAAAAAATCATAAGCATACCATATCGCTGCAAGTTCCTGTAATTTAGACATCTGTGGTATTATGTCATAGATTGTATGGAGGCAAAAATGAGTTCTCTCATTATAGTCTCACAAACTGAAGAACTTAAAGCAAACTAGGGCTGGTTACAATTTCTGTTCAATAAAAAAAAATATTAATAGTAAAAGAAAAAAAATGAAAGAAGTACAGAACCTCATCTTTGATATCCCTCTTGGATTTGATAATGGTGAAGTCTTTCCTTATTGGCTTTTCTCCAAACTTATTCATGAATTCTCTTTCGCTCATATTAATTTCTGTGTCATGAACATCATAACCGCGGTCTTTGAGCATTTCCATTATTGTACGGCGGATTCTGTACAGCTTTCTTCCCTCCCCTGTTAATTCCATCTTCCTTTTCCTTCCCTTCCCTTCCCACACACAGGAGAGAAATGCTCAACAAAATGGGAAGAGGGTTTGCAGCTTTTGGTTTGTCAACTGCATCTCAAACCAACATTTTGTTTATTTGGTGGGAATGTAAACTAAACAATGCCTATAAACTAATCATTTATTAATGTTACAGTTGTTTAAACTGTTTCAATTACCTACCTACTATGTGTTAAGTAAACAGGGCAGATAAAAATATGTAACACAAACAGCAGATAAATAGAGATGTTAAATAACATAGAAACAGCAAATTACGCAGTTCACCAATAAATGATTATATCGAGGGAAAAACGTATTTGTTTTTAATAAAGTCGGCTAGAAAGGAGAGTCCACATTCGTGTACAAAACAGTTCACAAGGCAGAACAAAAGCATCACACAGACCAGAAACAGCGTATTAACAAGGGAAAAGGGTATTTGTTTCTCTTTATTGATCACAGCAATTACATAAAAATTCTCCAGTTCAGACTAATGTTTTTTCCCTCGATTTATTCAATACTCTTTAAACAAGGCTAAGGAAAGAACAAGAGAAAACAAGGCGAAGAAAAAATAAAAGAGATGAAATGAAGAACACTATATTCCAAACATTATATTTAACCCATTGGCTAAATATAACCGGAAAATGTAAGGTATATAATCATTCCAGAGAGCTTCGAGTGTAGGTACAAAACCTGTTTGCGCCTCTTAAGGCCATTTCCTCTTCCGCCTCCTCCCAGCACTTCAATCAGCTTATATATTGAAATTTGTCTCCTACTATTTTTGGAGGACATCAAACAACTTTGTCCTCAAGTATATTGTTTTCCTAAATTTATTTTATGTCATTGCTTTCTTAAAATTAGTTATTCTGGATCATGGAGTGCTTCTCTTCATAATGGATCATGGAGCATGATCCCAAAGGTTGAGACAAAAAAGCAACACAGTTTTTCCAAAAGTACTAAAATCAATCATCATGAACTGTGGAAATATCATATCTACAATTAATTATTCTGTCAAACAGATGCTGTATCATTTCACTAAAATTTTGACATGTTCTTTTTGAAAAATAAATTAGCACAATATTTTCATCAGTCAATATTTTGTAGACAACTGAATTCTGCAAACACGAAACAAATATGATGTTAATTTTTTTTTAAAGTGGCTTATAGTTTAGTTGTTGGGAGAGAATAAGAAGAGGGAATGGATGTTGCTGTAGCACCCACAAAATTAATAAAAATGGTCATTAAAACTATTCTTCTTCTACGTGTAGTTCCATAAATTGTCATAGTAATTTTAAATTTTATTTTTATTACATTTTAAAATAAAATAAAATTTACTTTATAATATTAAGATAAATAATAAATAGTCATAGTTTAAATTTAAAAATAAAATAAAATTTACTTTATAATATCACGATAAGAGTAATTTATGTTGTAGAAATTTTAAAAAATTTATATTTACAAAAAGATTCGAAGTGTATGTAAAAATTGTTTTTCTTTTTGTCTATTGGTAAACATTTCAAAACTAGTATATTTATATTTAAAAAAATATATTTAAGTTTCTACAATTTTTTTTTTTTTGTTTAACATGATAAAGATTTCACTCCATAACTGCTCAATTTTTTCTTTTTTTTTATCCATTTGGCTTCCACTAATTTATTTATTTACACATTTTATGAATTTTATTTACATGGAATTTGAATCACGGAAATCTGGATCTTTCACCCCTTGTTGTGAGTGTAGAACGCCTCTCGGCGTAATTAATAGCTTTGAAATTGAATACTGAACAAAGAAAAATATATAATTTTGTAACTTGAAAACTCTATATTGAAAGGATCTGCAAAATTTTCTCTACATCAAGAAGCTCTCAAAAACCCACTTTTTTTATAACCTCATAGGCTCATTGTGATGAGTATATTGGCAGTAGCTATAGAACTTGAATAAATAAGTTACAGAGATCAATTTTTTGGCTAATGAAAAGAACTTAAAGAATAGAACTTAAATAGATTAATGTTGTATTCAAATTTTTTTTAAAGAAAATTTTTAAGTTCTATATTTAATATCTTAACAATATTTTAATATAATTTTGTATTTAATTGACAATAGTTCTGTCAAGGTTCAGTTCAGCAGCGAGCATAAAAATCTCTACAATTTGAACCCATACAAGTTCTCAGGTATTTATGAGAAGATGGCATGTTGTTTTTCTTCTATTAGGGTTTGTTTTAGGTTTGGGTTTTTGGTGTCACGATTATAGAATCGATTGTGATTTCTTCTTATTTTTATCTGCTTGGTTTTGGTTCCTTTCTTGCTTAAGAGCACTCTACTTAAATATCATCCCCTTCAATGGTCAAACACTCAATAACAATTTTACAACCCATTCACAATAAAAAGTGTTAAATATTTGTCCTATTTTTATTAGCCAAAATTGACCTTTGACTGTTGAAGTGGATGATATTTAACAACAACTTAAGAGTTGGGTTACAGGCAGCTTTTAATTCTGTGAATGAAACCTTGGGCTGCATTATTAAAATCTAAATATTATTCATATTTGATTTTATATGAATGGATTAGATGCTAGGATAGAGGCGCATCGCTTGGGCCGTTCTATTTTTTTGGGTTTCCGTTTTTCTTTTAGTTAAACCATGTTAGAGGTTGCGGGCCGAGCTTAATGTGAGGTTTGTAATGTATTCATGTTTTCAAAATCTAAAATCAGGTTAAGCTTGAATGTATCCTCTATTTTTTTTAATTAGCAAGTTCACCTGATTTGCTTAACCGTTTGGTTAACATAGGGGAGAGGGGCCAGTTGCCGCCCATGCCCCAATAACTACTATGTTTTGGTGCACTTGACCCCCCTAATTAATTTTTTTATAAGAACCAATACATGTAAAATACCAACCTAATAAATTAACACAAATGCACCAATACATGTTCACAACTCCATGTGTAGTTTACCATAGAAAAAAAACCAACACACCAATTAATTTTTTTATAAGAACCAATACATGTAAAATACCAACCTAATAAATTAACACAAATGCACCAATACATGTTCACAACTCCATGTGTAGTTTACCATAGAAAAAAACCAACACACCAATTAATTTTTTTATAAGAACCAATACATGTAAAATACCAACCTAATAAATTAACAAAAATGCACCAATACATGTTCACAACTCCATGTGTAGTTTACCATAGAAAACAAGTGCCAGTACCTTCCTTGTAGTGTTGTTATTATAGTATTTGTTTAGTTGTAATTTTTTTGTTGATTAGGTATTGGTTGTATAGACAAATTGCATTCTAATAACTGAAAAATTAATTTTTGAAGAGTGTTGAAATGTCTTGGGTAAATAAAATTGAAATCTCAAAAATAATCTAATTTGATAAAAATAAAATAGCACTAAAATATTTCCTTAACTATAAAACTAAACTTTACAAAGCCTATTATATAACACAAATATTTCCTTAAAATGTAATAATACTAATACTTTTATAATTTAAAATGTATTAAAATATTAAAATATTGTAAATTTGAAAAATAAAATAAAAAATGTAATAACATGGCGAAAGAAATATTTTTCGCGATATTATAGATTTTTAACTTTTGACTAAATAAAATTGAAATCCTAGATTTTTAACTCTTGATGTAAATAAAATTGAAATTGTAGATTTTTAACTTGTGATGTAAATAAAATTGAAATCCCAAAAATCATCTAATTTCATAAAATAAAAAGTGTAGAATCCTAACCCTAGTTGGGTGTGGAGAGATTTGAAATGTTTGCCTAAGATTTAAAATGTAACAAGAGACGCATTGCGTCAGGTTCCTGCCTCTATGTTTTAAATGTTGTTGTAATTTATCGTCAGGGAACAAAAGTTGAATGAAGGTAAAAAAAAATGGAATAATGAAGTGAGCTGGTCTAGAAAATCCATTTAAGCAATTATTGTATGAAAAGGCAAAACCAGATGGCATGTGAATAGTTAGAAAATAGTTCATTCTTAGCTACATATGATCTAAATGACAGGTTAAATATTATTAGTTATTCCAAGTATGATCTAAAGGACAACGTTACAGCTTTTAAACTTCGTGTGTTATTCCTCAAATTAAATTTTAGTGATTTATGAGAATCATTGCTACTAATTCCAGGGATTACTTATTAAATCTGTGCATGAATACTAGAAACTTTAAATTACCATTAATATGTAAAACACTTATTGCAAATCTAGAGCAATGTCCTCTTATGAACAATTAGTTAGGGCCAAAGATTACAATTATAAGGAAACCTGAACTCGTACTTAGCCTAGGAATACTTTCAGGTTTACAAATAAATATCATCCTCTTTCATACTCACAGTTTCTTTCAAAACGAAGCACTATTTCGATCCAGAAAATTTGTTAAGGAGATCAGTGCAGTGAATCATTATAGACAGCAAATAAGTACTTATGTTAACATAGTTAATTTCAGCATTTGGGAATATCAATAAAGAACTCCTGTTCTGAAGTTTGCAATTAAGTTTTTACTCAAGTGGTATGCACGCTAAAACAAACAAATTTTGCCCTATATTCAAAGCTTCGTACTTAAGATCATTGGTTAAGTCCAACTACCCATTAGTGCCCTATGTATTGTGAATCAATAATGCAACTTTTAAGATCCAGAACACAACAAATAATTCAGCACATATGGTTGTCTCAAGTCTAGAAATAACTTATTAAGAACATAAAACAAAGTTGTCTCAAATTTCTGTTGAGGATCTTGTGCATGCCAACTGATGAAATAAATTTAGAAATCAGCTATCTAAAAGAATGAACGGAGCCTTCAGGAACGTGGTAGTACTGATTGAGTTCATTGCCCTCTTCTGACAAGGGGAGAAGTTTAGCAAATGCAACATATCAAGGAAGTAACTCACAAACAGCCATAGTAGAGGCTTCAACATGGGTATTAGAATCTCCCTTACCATTGTATTCGGTTAATTCCAGCAAGGATTTAGGAAGGACTGATCTAATTTGGTAGTAAATTGTCTCCCTTAAATATTTCATATATTATTATAAATAACCTAAGGAGGAGTTTATGGTGGACGAATAGCTTGAAGTGATGGATAAACATATTGTTGTTGGATACCAGGAAGGGTTTGACTAGCATAAAGATGATAGTGAGGAGAAGTTTGGGAATCAGGTGGCTAATTATAGCGAGGACTACATCGACCCACTTTAAGTTGGACAAGAAGGTGAAGGATTTTGTGGGGGTGTAGGTGGAGAATGTGATAGGCAAGAATGATTCAATTGGATAAGGATTTCTTTGTGAGCTTGGGCGATAGATAGACAATGGAATGAAATTGGACGCAAATGACCTAAGGGGTGTTGTTGTTTTAGTCTTGACTTAGAAACAAAATTTGAAAGTTTCGACATGGGAGTCTGCACATAACAACTAGTTTAAATGGGTTGGCTTGGGCCCGTGATTAAATTTGAATTTAAACTTCAAGGGTTAAATTTACAGGAATGAAAACGAATTGGGTCAAATCTGCAAGTGAGAAAATGAACATGGTAGAGGGACTAATAATTTATGGTCTAAGAATAGTCTGAGTGGAGGTTAGATTCTGTTACTAATGGTCAAATGGGAATTTGAGTCAGTTCCTCATCGCATCAGTGATTGACATGTTTCTATATAAGAACTAGTCACAAGAGATTATTTTAATTTTTATATTGAGAAAAGAGTACAAATATGGCTCATATGAGCAGTTTGGAGAGCAAAGCAAACAAAATTAAGCTCCCAAGGAGCATGAATACAATATCAACATCTATTAAAACTTGCTCACAAGGAGCACATAAAATAACCAGAGTCAAGCATGAACCTAGAATTAAACACAACTAGGAATCAATCTGATCCTCTTGTTCCTGTCTTTAGTAGCTTCTTTCTTGTCCAAAATGGCGAACAGGTCTAAAACTTGCTTCTCTACACTTTTCACCCTAAATTCCATGCACTCTCTAATCCACCAATCAGGATAAGCACTTCTGTAACCTCTATCAGGGTCAGGACAGCAGGACTGAGAGGACCATCTGCACAGACATCATCGCCTCCTAAGGAATCCTGCATAGGTTCAGGAATAAGGATCGACTAACCATGACTGCCATATTGTATGTCATCCTCAAGGGTACCGATAGCCCAATTAGGAGCAGCATCAGGAGTTCCAATGCTGTTCTTCCTGCGACCCTCATGAGGAATGGGGGGACCATCTGAAGTAAACTTTTTGACCTCCTCAGGGTTCCTTCTAATCTGAAAGCTTACCTACAAGGAAACCATAGAAAGAATGACATTGCTTGAGAAGCTAGAGAGGTCCCTTTGGTCCCCTTGAAAACCATCATTGTTCCTAGCAATCCAAATGTACCAAAGAATTTCAGAGGACACAAACCAAAACCTAGACAGATGCGTAGGCAACAAAGCATTACAACTAATACATCTAAAAAGAATATCACACCAACTAATGACATCTTTATTAGCAATTTTAACCTTGGGGACAAAAAAAATTCCAAATAAGTAGAGCAAAAGGACAATTAAAAAAACAGGTGAATAACAGTCTCCTTAGCACCTCAAACCAGACAATGGCTATTTTGAGAAAATTTGCGGGAAGATCCAACAGCAAGCTTTTGATGAACAACAAGCCATCTAAAAAATGACTTCTTAGGCTCAAGAGCAAAAGATCAAATAATCCTAAACCTATTAGTCCAGACCTCATTAGGGTCTGCTAAGCTCCAAATGGAATTGAGCTTACAAAAGATATCACTGGTGAAGGAGAGCAAACAACAAAAATATATTTAGAGGAAGCAGCCAACAGCTCAGGTCCTCCAACCCACTCAATATCCTTTCAAAAATCTATGACAATCTCCTTCTGATCAATATGATGAGAGATCCCCAAAGCCTTTTGAATCAAAGAATAAGTCCTCTTATAGGTGGCAGACAGGCAATATCCTTCCCTGAGGCGTTCCTAGGAAAGTAATCCCTCATTCTCCAGAATTTGATTAATTTGATTAATACTAAGATCAGTACCCATACTTTCTACTATAGTCAAGCGACAATATAAAAATACTCAACCAAATAGACCATGGATTTGACAAACTTAAGCATACAACAGATGTCAAGTGTATGACAATGTCTGAGCAAGTGAAAATGCAAATCTACATGCAACTATCAAATATTCAAAATAAAAACTTGGCAGACTGAAAAATATGCAAAAATTTCAAAAATTAATTAACAATCAAATTTCAAATACCCTCCCCATTAATGGGGCACTGCGTTAATATGGTTATTAAATCATGGGCATAGTGAATGCTTAAACACCCATCATTGATGTCCCTAGTTACCCTTACCCAAAAAAAAAAATTTCAAATAATGAAAAAGAAGAGGAGCCTCAGGTTGCATTTTCTGGTAAACAAGAAATATATTTTTACAAGAAAAATAAAGAGGGGAGACTACAACTGCTCCCAGCTCTTATCCTAAGAGTTAAAAACCCTAGGGTTTGAATTGGAACACTCAAACTATCTTGGATACAATTGAATTCTTATTTCTATCAATGCAAAATTCAAATTCAAATTGAGCAAAGTCTCAAATCTGCCTGAAAGTGAGGTGAAGTCGTCCTGCAGCAAGCCCAGTGTGTTGAATAAGCCAGTTGGGAGCAGTGTGAAGATTAAGACGAGATGGACCCCCAAAGATCAAAACAGCTCCAGAATTCAATATGATTCTCTGGGCGTTCTCATCTCTATATCTACTTATAGCATGATAAACAAACTCTACCGAGTCACCAATATAGAATGATACCGCTGGTAGCCCTCTCTTCAAGCTTTGAAGGCTTTCATCCCTGTCCTCGTGTAACCCTAACCTCCCACATTCTTGATAAAAATTAACAGTACAGACATCAGGATGCATGGTTGGCAGAACATTCTCATTCTCTACAGTGTGAGTTGCCTGAATAACCTTGTCGACCAATGAAACAAAATAGGGAGGAATTGGTGGTGGGGTTGCATAGTCGAACGAAGAGCATATTTGTTCATAGTAATGTGAATCAGGGTTCCAGCTCTTTCCCAGGCACATCATCCACAAATTCCTTTTCCACCTGTAGAATCCCCCTTCACCATTACCAAGTCTTAAACATGTCTCCACGATATCAATTTGATCTTCTTTCTCCACCCAATTCTTGAGGAACAACATCCCAGGGTTCAATTTCACAATTGTATCCTAGTGTTTACTGCTCTCCACTGCATTTTTCCCAAAACTGCCTCTGCAAAAATCAAGCTTGCCTACCGAATTATTCCGAACAATGCATATGAATATATCGAGTTTTCCCAGTGCATTATTTTGAACAGTGCCTCTGCAAACATCAAGTTTTCCTCCTGCTGCTCTCCACATTCTCCTCATGATGACTTTTGGTAGCTGCTCTGGAGGAGGGAAAACAAAATTTCCTTATATAAAAATACGTAGTTTAGCACAGTAGAATCAGAAAAAACCCATTCACTGCTTATGTGCATGCATTGATAAAAAAACCGACCCCCAAAAAAGTTGCCTATTACCACCATTCCAGCCCTCTGCAATGCTGTTTACATTTGGAAAGAAATAAAACAAATCGCAGGTTTTCTGATTTCAGTATTAATGGCAAAGATTTCGTTCACAAAGGAAGTGTTTAACTGTCACGTCAGGTTTTTATGAGAGTCCCAACATGGTACTTATGCATTGAATATTTAAATTATGATAAAATTTAAATAATAATTCTATTTTTTACCCTTACTATTCAAAAGGTTAACCAATAGGAAAGCAAATAAATGCTATTTATCAAATTATAAAAATAGCTAAAAAAATCAAAACTATAATATTTTGCTTAGATTTTTTGTTCCTACATTCCTATTGGCTAAATAAATTGGAATAATTGCATCCAAGAGATGCATTAGTAATCCTGCCAAAGGCAGGAACTAATAATATTGAATACTATTACAATTTAAAATGCATTAAAATATTGTAAGTTTGAAGAATAATTACACAATATAATAACAATAACATATTCATATCACTACAATATTTTATCTTAATCACTTAATTTTTTATTTAAATACTAATAGTAAGTACTTTTAGAAAACATAATTTTAATTATTTTAATTAATCTAATATTGTAGTTTAAGATAAAGAATTGTTTATCATTTCAAATTTGTAACTATTATATTTCCATAACTAAATTTATAAGGAAAAATTTATGTGAACTCGTTTTGAAATGTCTGGGTAAATAAAATTAAAATCTCAAAAAATAATTTAATTTGCTAAAAATAAAATAACACTAAAATATTTACTTACCTAGATAAAACTAAACTTTACAAAGCCTATTAAATAACACAAATACTTCTTTAACTATAAAACTAAACTTTACTGTTGTTATTATAGTATTTGTTTAGTTGTAATTTTTTTTTTGTTGATTAGGTATTGTTGTATAGACAAATTGCATTCAATTGAAATTTTTGAAATGTCTTGGGTAAATAAAATTGAAATCTCAAAAATAATTTAATTTGCTAAAAATAAAATAACACTAAAATATTGACTTACCTAGATAAAACTAAACTTTACAAAGCCTATTAAATAACACAAATATTTCTTTAACTATAAAACTAAACTTTACTGTTGTTATTATAGTATTTGTTTAGTTGTAATTTTTTTTTGTTGATTAGGTATTGTTATATAGACAAATTGCATTCAATTGAAATCTTAAAAATTATTTAATTTGGTAAAAATAAAATAGCACTAAAATATTTACTTAGCTATAAAACTAAACTTTACAAAACCTATTAAATAACACAAATATTTCTTTAACTATAAAACTAAACTTTATTGTTATTATAATAGTATTTGTTTAGTTGTAATTTTTTTGTTGATTAGGTATTGGTTGTATAGACAAATTGCATTCCAATAATTAAAAAATTAATTTTTGAAGAGTGTTGAAATGTCTTAGGTAAATAAAATTGAAATCTCAAAAATAATCTAGGACTAAAATATTTCCTTAACTATAAAACTAAACTTTACAAAGCCTATTAAATAACACAAATGTTTCTTTAAAATGTAATAATACTAATACTTTTTATAATTTAAAATGCATTAAATGCATTAAAATATTGTAAGTTTGAAGAATAAAATAAAAAAATTAATAAATGGCTATTTCGTGATACTAGATTTTTAACTTTTGACTAAATAAAATTGAAAACCTAAATTTTTAACTCTTGAGTAAATAAAATTAAAATCCCAAAATAATCTAATACTATTACAATTTAAAATGTATTAAAATATTGTAAGTTTGAAGAATAATTACACAATATAATAACAATTACATATTCATATTTAGATCACTACACTTAGTTATTTAATTTTTTGTTTAAGTAATAATAGTAAGTGCTTTGGAGAACATGATTTTAATTATTTTAATTAATCTAATATTGTGGTTTAGTAATAATTTTTTCTAAAATAAAAAATTGTTTATCAATTTAAATTTGTAACTATTATATTTGCAGAACTAAATTTATAAGGAAAATTTTATGTGAACTCGTTTTGAAATGTCTTGGGTAAAATAAAATTGAAATCTCAAAAAAAAGTTAATTTGGTAAAAAGAAAATAACACCAAAATATTTACTTAGTTATAAAACTAAACTTACATGATACTATAGATTTTTAAATTTTTAGTAAATAAAATTGAAATACTAGATTTTAACTCTTGAGTAAATAAAATTGAAATCTCAAAAATAATCTAATTTCATAAAATAAAATGTGTAGAACCCTATATTTTTAATAGTATTATTAATATTATAACTTTGTCCCTTTGACAAAAAGTAATTTTTAGTTTAGCTAAAAAAATTAAATTCATAAAAACTGATGATTCTTCCCTCTCATAATTATCGTCATCCATTTAGACATGACTTAACTAGTGGGAGACAAAATTTGTGTTCATAATTTGTTTACTTGCTGTTAGGACTGAAAGTCGAACTCAATTGTAGAAAAAGAAATAAAAACAGCGCACAGATGTAATTAGAAAGCAAACAGAAAATGAGACACCAGATTTATCGTGGTTCACCAAACTTGGCTACATCCACATTGAGCAGAGGAATTGTATTGATAATCGAATTGTGTTTTACAATGAGATATCAAGCATATATAATGCTTCGTTATACATCACAAGAGGAATGTGAAAGGTCAAGCAATTGGCGGGAAAAGATGTGTCAGTTGGTCTCCATTTCCTTACAATCTCCCACTTGAAGGTCAACGGATGCTGCAACTCGCCAATCATTCCCCTGCTCTAAACTTCTGATTACTTCTTCTTAACAAGACCAAGAGAAGTCCTGGCACATTCAAACTTCTCTTTGGGAACAACCTTGGTGAAAATGTCTGCCGGATTGACCTTTGTGTCAATTTTTGCAACTTGTAACTTGCCCTCTTCAACTACATGACGAATGAAATGAGCATGTATGTCAATATGCTTAGAACGACGCTGAGATGAATGATTATGAGCCATAAAAATGGCGCTGCGACTATTACAAAACAAAACATAGTCACTTTGTTGACATTTCAAATCACCAAACAACTGCTGTAACCAAATCATCTCCCTAGCACCTTCAGAAAGAGCCATGTACTCAGCTTCGGCAGAAGAAAGAGCAACAGAATGTTGCAGCCTTGAGACCCAACTAATGGCAGCTCCAGCAAACATAAAAACATAGCCAGTAGTAGATCTCCGCTTATCTAAATCTCCAGCAAGATCAGAATCAGTGAAACCTTGCAGCTGTGCCTTATTGCCACCAAAACACAAAGCATAATCAGAAGTACCTTTAAGATACCTTAATATCCATTTGACAGCTTCCCAATGAGGCTTACTGGGATTGCTCATGAACCTGCTCACAACTCCCACTGCATGAGCAATATCGGGACGAGTGGAGATCATAGCATACATGATGCTACCAACAGCCGATGTATAAGGAACACCTTGCATAAACTCTTTATCCTCTTGTGTTTTTGGACACAAATCAGAAGATAAACAAAAATGGGCAGCAAGAGGAGTAGAAACAACCTTTGCATCAGCCATACCAAATCTGTCTACAACCTTGTCAATGTACGCCTTTTGTGACAACATGATCTCCTTCTTTTGTCTATCCCTAGTGATGGTCATTCCAAGAATCTTCTTGGCTGGGCCTAAGTCTTTCATAGCAAATCTCTTAGCTAATTGAGACTTTAATTCAGAAACAATTTTCATACTTGTATCGGCTACCAACATGTCATCAACGTAGAGCAAAAGAATGACAAATTCTCCATTATGAAGTCACTTATAGTAGACACAAGGATCTGATTCACATCTCAAGAAGTTATGCTCAGTCATAAAGCGATCAAACTTGAGATACCATTGGCGTGGGGCTTGCTTGAGCCCATACAAACTGCGCTTCAATCTGCAATAAAGATGTTCCAGTCCCTGTTTTTTAAATCCTTCCGGTTGTTCCATGTACAGTTCTTCATCAACATCACCATGTAAAAACACTGTTTTAACATCCAACTGATCAAGTTCAAGATCCCAAACTGCAACCAAACCCAAAACTGCCCAGATTGTGGTCATTCTCACAATTGGTGAGAAAATCTCATTAAAATCTATGCCTTTCTGTTGATCATACCCCTTGACAACCAGTCTAGCGCGATAGCGCTTGTTGCCTCCATCTTCCTCTTTCAACTTGTATACCCAACGATTCTTCAAGGGTCTTCGATCAGGCGGAAGTGGCACTAAATCCCAAGTGTTATTAGCCTGCAATGAATGCATTTCATCTTGCATCGCTTCTTGCCACTTTGAAGAATCAACTGCCTTGCAAGCCTGTTTATAGGTAGCTAGTTCAGGTTGATCAGAAATCAATGATTCTGGTTGTGCCTCCTCTAAATATAATAACTCATAATCAGAAAATTTAGAAGGACATCTCCTCTCCCGGGTAGACCTCCTTAACTGAGAAGGCTCCTCTTGCAAATTTGAATCATCCAGATTCATTCTGTGTAACCAGTTTTGAATATTTGCTATGTCATTTTGCAAATTAGCTCTGTTCTGAACAATGTCTTCATGACTTTGTATATTTCCCTGTTGCACAGTTTGCTGTGCCTGCACATTTCCTTGTGCAAATTCGCCAATGTTCTGCCTCAGAGGTAGCAATTCACTTACAGAAGGCAGCGTTGCATATGCTGAAGGCTGTGTTTGATTTTTGAGGAGCTGCGTGGGAGCTGGGGAAGGTAGCGATGACTCCAATGAGGCCTACGTTTGGGTTAGAGGTAGTGAAGTATTAACAAAAATAGGCTGCGTAGGATGTGAGGGAGGCAATGTAGACACCACAGGCTGTGTGGGATTTATGGAGGACGGCAGCATATGAGTTTGAGGAGGCAGCGATATGGCAGGAGGACGTGGTGGGGCCAGCGATGACACATATGGTGAGGGCTGCGTAGAGATAACTGGAGGCAGCGAATTGTCATCTGGGGGCAGCGTGAGAATAAGAGGAGTAGAAGGCAGCGAAATCTCATTTGGGGGCAGCATTGCTTGACTAGGCTGCGTTTGGACTATGTGCTGGGACGCCAATATATGGGGGCAGAGAACAAGCAATTTGATGTTGGACAGGCACAGATGAAATCAGCATACCACCAGTTGATATATGGCTAATATTTCTATGTGATTTGACAACATTATTGCCATTATCAAATAAATCAACTGTTATATAATCATTTGAAGATTTATTTTCTTTGTGCAAACCTGGGAAAACTTTTTTCGTTGAAGACGACATCCCGACTGCGAGTGACCTTTTTGGCGACGGGATCCCACAACGTGAATCCATACTGATCCTCGCCATACCCAACAAAGATACACTTCTGCGACTTGGGATCCAATTTGGATCGTTTCTCATGAGGAATAAGAGCAAACGCTTCACATCCGAACACCCGTAGATGACTATAAGAAATACGCTTGCCCAACCACCTTTCCTCGGGAATGTCAAGATTTAACCGAGATGAGGGAGCTCGATTAATGAGGTAAACTGTTGTGTTGCAAGCTTCTGCCCAAAATTCTTTTCCCAGTCCAGCATTGGAAAGCATACACCGTGCTTTTTCCAAAATTGTTCTGTTTAGCCTCTCCGCAGCCCCATTTTCTTGCGGTGTATAAGGAACAACTTTGATTCTTCGAATACCATTGTCAGCACAAAAACTGTCAAACTCTAGTGAACAAAATTCACCGCCATTATCAGTTTGCAAACACTTGATATTATGCCCACTCTGATTTTCAACTAGAGCTTTAAAAATTTTGAACTTGTTGAACACTTCAGATTTTTTGTTAAGCATAAAAATCCAAACTTTCCTAGTGCAATCATCAAGGAAAGTTAAAAAATAATTAGCACCTCCAAGAGAAGTTACCTCAGTTGGCCCAAAAACATCTGAATAAACCAGCTCCAAAGGTGAGGTGTTCTTCTCATGACCCGTCTTTATGAAGCTGATCCGCTTCTGCTTGCCGTAGAGACAATGTTGGTAAAAATCCAAATCCATGGATTTCAACCCCGGTAGTTGTTCTCTTTTGATCATGACTTCAAGACCTTTTCTACTCATATGTCCAAGCCGTTGATGCCACAGCTCGGTTTCGCTGTCCATCACTGTCATAGCAGCTCCCACTTGAGAGTCATTCTCAAAAACATATAAACTGCCCTCTCTATTTCCTTTGGCAATCTGCATGACACCTTTAGTAACCTTCCATGAATCTGGATAGAAGGTAGTATTGCAGCCTTGTGAGAACAATTGGGTTATAGAAATCAGATTCTTTTTCAGTTTTGGGACATGCCTGACATCTTGCAAAAGCCATTTGCTTCCATTTTTAGATTGTAGGAGAACATCACCTTTACCAATGATGTCCAATGAATTGTTATCCCCCAAGTAGACCTTCCCAAACTGTCCTCCTTGATAATTAGAGAAGGCATCCGTGCAAGAGGTGGCATGAAAGGATGCGCCCGAATCTAGAACCCATGAATCTGAAGTGGTTTCACTTACGGACAAAACCAAAATATTATCACCCTTGTCATAAACAGCATTGACCTCGCTGTCTTTAACCTTCTCTTGCGCCTTCTTATAGGAATAACATTTTTTCTTGGTGTGACTGGGCTTACCACAGAACCAATAGTCACCAACTCTACCTCTGGATTTTGACCTCTTCGCTAATTTTGATCTTCTTCTGTTATTGTCTTTGCCTCTATTCTGAGGCCTTCCTCTACTAACAGCAGTTAAGGCTTCACCGGAAGGTATCTCTTGGTTCTTTCTACTCATATCTTCACTAAGGAATGTAGCTGCTACGTCATCAAACACCAATTTTGTTTTGGCTGAAGCTGAAGTACTTATGGCCATCACGACACCTTCCCAGCTGTTGGGCAATGAGCATAGCAGCAGGATTGCTTTAATTTCATCTTCCAACTTTATCTCCACCGAAGTCAGTTGGGTAAGTAAGGTATCAAACTCATTCAAATGGTTAGACATAATTCTGCCTTCTTTCATTTTCAGGTTATAAAGCTTTTTCATGATAAAAACTTTATTGGATGCTGAAGCCATCTCATACATCTTACAAAGTTTATCCCACAGCTCCTTCGAAGTCTTCTCCGTTGAAACATTAAACAACACATTACCGGACAGCGAGAGGAAAATCGTAGCTCTTGCCTTCTTATCCATCTTGTCCCACTCTTCATCCGTCATTGAGCTTGGTTTCTTTGCTACCCCTTCAAGCGCAAGTGAGAGGTCTTGTTTTATCAGCAAAGACTCCATATGTACTTTCCACAGTCCAAAATTCTGACCAGAGAACTTCTCAATCTTTGGTTCTTCCATGGCTCGAAAATCTAACACCGATTTTCGTAATCAGCTATACCGTCACCGTACAGTTCTGATACCAATTGTTAGGACTGAAAGTCGAACTCAATTGCAGAAAAAGAAATAAAAATAGTGCACAGATGTAATTAGAAAGTAAACAGAAAATGAGACACCAGATTTATCGTGGTTCACCAAACTTGGCTACATCCACACTGAGCAGAGGAATTGTATTGATAATCGAATTGTGTTTTACAATGAGATATCAAGCATATATAATGCTTCGTTATACATCACAAGAGGAATGTGAAAGGTCAAGCAATTGGCGGGAAAAGATGTGTCCATTGGTCTTCATTTCCTTACACTTGCCACATCCTCCCCTCAAACCAAAATTCTCTCCGCATTTATAGTTTTTTTTGTTGTACTTTCCGATAATCTGACAATCCGACGAGAAGAGGTCATTTTTTTCAGCTAATGACAATACAGATAAATCATTTTTCAATATTTTTTTGTTAAAAATTTATCATGTTGACATAGGAAAAGTACAAATTTAAATCAAATTTGTCCGACAAGAAAAATAATCCTATCTTTTGATTGGTTTGCAATCAATAGATTAATAACTAGATAAGTGTGAACTCATTGCAATAGTACCAGCCGAAGGCAGGTACTAAAAACCAACACACATGCTCTTCCACTTGCATTTACAAGGCAAATTGATGCAAATTGGAGAAGTTCCAATTTAAATGTACACTTTATTGATTTTATTACAATGGGTAATGTTTATAAAAACCACCTATTTGGACATTAAATAAAGTCAAACTAGTCACATTGCCATACTGTGGTGCACACTTATTGTTACCTAAGCTACCATAAAAACAAAACACTCCAATCCCAAATGGCTATCAATCACACATTCTCCCATATTTGTTATCACATCCCCCACTTGCTATCACATTCTCCCATACTTGCTATCACATCCATTTGCACCAACTCCATTTAGAATAAGTACCTATCCATTTACAATAAGCACCTGCACAAACACAAAATGGTGTCAGACTCCCCAACCAGACATAAATTAAATGAAAAAACAAAATTAAACCAATTTAATTACAGAATCATACGAAAAACCATGATATTTATAAATCACATCATTGAATACAATAGCTTCTACGCATTTAATCAAATTCAAACTCAACAACCAAATTAAATTATGCATATCATATCATCGAGTACAATAGCTTCTACACATTTATTCAAATTCAAAATCAACAATAAAATTCAATGCATTCATTTTTCAAATTTGAATCCATTATAAGACGACCATTATGTTGCATAGAGAATGTTTTTAACATAGATTTCTTGAATTAGGTTTAGGTTGGTATACCACCTTTTTATATTCCTTCCTCTTTATGCTATGTTTCCTTTATTTTTTGTCTTTTACTTCCTCTTTATACATATGTTTATGTTCATGTTAAATCTATATTAATGTTTATGCATATGTTTGTGTTCATGTTTATTTTCTTTGTCTTTTAATTCCTCTTTATGCATGTGTCATCTATATTGATGTTAAATCTATTCATACGAAGCAAATGTAATATGAAGTAAATTTGTTCATATAATATATAACTTGTATGTGTCAATATTAATGTTAAATCTATAACTTGTAACTGTTAATATGAAATAAATGCATCTGTTAATATTAATGTTAAATCTATTCATATGCCATTTTTCTATATCTATTAAATATATATATATCTATGTTTTAAATATAAACCAAGGGTTTCCAAATATATATTAAAATTGAATCTATATATTAAAATTTTCAGCATACTAATCAAGAGGAATATTAATATAGAGTTTACATTTCTCTATGTGTTTAAAAATATATTAAGGGTTTGAGTATATATAGATATATATATCTTCAACCCCTCTATATATTTTTAACCCCATACAGAAATATATTAATATTACTGTTGGTTAATTTAGTGAACCAAAAATATATAAGTTTATTTTTTAGTGTAGTGTATATACTGCATTAAATATTTTCTAAAACATTTTCAACAACATTAGAAACAATTTCAGTAGCATTAGGAAACAGTTTGAGTATATATATATAGCTTCAACCCATTTATATATTTTTTAACCCCATACAAAAATATATTAATATTAATGTTGGTTAATTTAGTGAATCCAAAAATATATAGGTTTATTTTTTAGTGTAGGTGTATATACTGCATTATATATAATCTAAAAACTACTATATATATATATATATTAGTGTAGGTGTATATACTACATTATATATTTATTTTTTTCTCAATTATTATGATTGAAAGCCTTAGTGTAGATGTCTACATAGGTTTAAACTTTAGTGTAGATGTCTAATTATGTTCACTGTAGTAAGATTCTCAAAGACCACATTGTCCAAGATAAATATTTGATTTCTAGAATATATATTCTCACACCCTCCAAAATATGGATTTGACATTTCACTATCTTCTTTGATATTAGGTTTCTTGAAAAAATGATGATCCTTCCTTACTAAGTCTGAAAATGTGTCTTAAGAATTTTTAGATATTCAGATATTCTAAGTACACAAAATCTGATTACACCAGATTTTTTAGATATTCTCACCCAAGAAGATTGTCCTATAAACACTGCCCATCCCTCCTATAATATCCCTTGGACAAGATGAACTCTCCAAACACACAAAGCAATAGAGGTGGCTAGTGGATGTGGTTGCCTGCAAGAAGATCACAAGACCCAAATCAAGCGGTTGTTCAATGCTGGTTCAGACCAACTGGTCATTGCAATCTAGCAAGTTGTAGGAATGCAACACTTCTAGGGAGGCCATATATGCGACTACGTGATCTATGAACAATTCTTCTCCATAGCTGTTCAAATCCTAGGCAACAAAAGTCACAGAAATAACCTGGACAACAAGTTCGTGAAGGAGGAACTGAAAGACACTGTGACCAGTGCAGTCTCTAATTTTGATGTGTTTCTAGATGAAGGTATGATTAGAGGTGTGTTTGAAATTGAGGCTGTCAAGCAAAACAATGTGACAACAACAGCTCTACAACTATTCCAGGAAGGAATACTCAGAAACAATATGGAAACATTTCAATTTTATTTGAGTAATTATGGTGACTTGCTCTCTGCTATAGACATTAAGAGAGTAAGTGAAGTGACTCAAGGCCTTCGGGTATTGATCCACTAGAAGCCATAGTCAAAGTCTAGGGTGGTCAATCTTCAGCATTGCATTTTTGTATTATTTGACTAGCAGTGTTGTAATATGATAAAAAACTATATATAAATATTTTATTTTATGCAAATGTTACTACATACAAACATATATCTATATATAGTATGTATATCCTACATTAATAGACATGATTTAAAAAAATTCTATTGGAAACAGATATCATTTCTCCTTGTGATTTTAGTACTGCTTTCATTCCAATCTTTTGGTTTCATACAGTGTTGTCTATGCAATCATTATACAGTCATTTACCTTTGTGTTTGTCTCATACAACCCATGAGTTGAGTACTGGTATGTAATTTTGTTATTCACGTCCAAATACATATTCATCTACATCAGAATATATATATATTCAACTACACACCAAAAACCTAATCATTTTAGAGAATGTTCTCGACAGTGTGATCTTCCCTACGACATTATATACAACCATTTTTGTCTGGGACAACCCTTGTGCTGTGATTATTTCGCTGTATAGAATAATATGTTGTTATATAATGAATGTTTTATTTTATAATATAGATGGGTTTGTATATTTTTAAGGGTATACATTTTACAGTGGGATTCTTACCTATTCTGTCTAAGACAATCATTTCAGGTTGGCACTTAACATTTCAACATCTATTAATGTCTATATAACAATTGCATATCTATTAACATTTTAGGTTGGCACTTAGCATATAATGGGCAACTTCATTCAATTGATTAAATCATGTCTGTTAATGTACTGTCTGTGTGTGTGTGTGTGTGTGTGTATATATATATATATAGAACCATATTACATGCAAATATTTGCCTATTTTGTTTTATAATACCCTTATGCTGTGATTATTTCGTTGTACATAATAATATTCTGTTATATAATGAGGATTTTATTTTATACATGCAAATGGATTCGTATATTTTTAAGGGTATATATTTTCGAAGGTTCATTGTCAACGGTTAAGGGTTTCATCATATTAGGTTTTCATCATATCATTGTCAACGACTAAGAGTATTTTTTTTATTATTGTTACATTAAATATTTACAATTGTTTTCCTATGTTTTAATATAATATATATTGAGGCTGTTAATGTACTGTATATATATACATGTCTATCTATAGACATATGTATATCATATACATATGTATATCATATACATATGTATATCTGTATACATATGTATATCTATATACATATGTATATCATATACATATGTATATCTGTATACATATCTGTATATCTGTATACATATCTGTATATCTATATACATATTTAGATCTATAGACATATGTATATCTATATACATATGTATATCTATAGACATGCAGTGTAGACAATGTTAACATTTCAGGCTGGTACTTAATATTTCAGTATTTTACAATTATATACATGTCTGTAGGGAATTTTAGTCTAATTTGTTTGTTAAACTTTGCTACATCTTTTCCAGTTGTTTTCTACATGGGTAGCTTCATTCAATTGATTAAAACATGTTTGTTATTGTACTGAATATATATTGGAACCACAGAATGATGAAACCCTTAAACGTTGATAATGCACAGTCCAAAATGGAACAACACAATGGAACATTATAAAATGGAACGCATTATGTTTGTTGTTTGTGCCACTGCATTCACCTTTTAATGCAATTATGAAATATAGATGCCTCAATCTATTTTCAGCCATTGCACTAAGGATGTCATCATTTCTACAAATCACTTCTGGCATTGATTATGTTTGCATTTCTTGTAGGTGTATAGATACTTATGGCTAGAGGTAAAAAGGGGAGGAGAACTTCTAGAAGGAGAACAATCAGAGTACCTTGAGGGGTCAAGTTTCCCACTTGGTATCTGGAGATGAAGATACACATACCACAGAACTAGAACAAGCTACTGTGGAATGTATATTTCTCTCCGCACATATAGAGGATTTGGAAATGAACACAAATTGTATTCAAACTATTGCTATGTAAACTGGTTCTTCAAGGTTGAGCAGAAGTATATTGACAAACAATGACATCCAAAGTGCTATGGTTGATGTCAAGGATAAGAATATGTCCATCAGAGCAGCTGCAAAGAAGTGGGGAATGCCTCCTAGTAGTTTGAGGGCCTGGTTTCTAGGTATCACAAACACCAAACGGAGGGGGCCATGGACCATCTTGACTAATGAGGAGGAGGCATCTAAATAGTTCAGTGGTGCAAGGACATGGCTAACATAGGCTATGGGCTTGAAATAGCACTGCTCAAATCTACTGTGGCATAGGTCATTCAGTCTAGGCCAAACCCTTTCACAGATGGGATGCCGAGGAGATCGTGGTGGGAAGGATTTAGGAGAAGGCATCCAAATCTAACTATTCACACTACAGAGGGTGTGGACACCGATAAAGCCATTATGCTAAGTCCAATCATAGTGGCTTCATTCTACGACAATCTAGAAAATCTTTACAAGATACATGAGTATGGGTCCAACAGACTATGGAACTATGACGAAACTAGGGTACAAGCTGGCAAGAATTACAGAATGCGGGTAATAGAAAAATTGGGATCCTGCTGTGTGCCCCACCTCATCTCAAAAAATAGGGAGTGGATTACTTTTTTGGCATGTGTTAGTGCATTAGGCTGTAGCATACCTGGTTTTTATCTATTTAAATCTAAAAGGCATATCAAAAACTACATAGCAAAATGTGAGTTGGGTGCATGCATGGAAGCTCAAGAACATGCGTGGATGACAAAAGAACTGTTTCTAAATTGGTTGCAACATTTTGCTGCATCTATCCTCAGAGGGGTATCACCAAGCAACATAGCTCTTCTAATATTTGATGGCCATAGCATCCATGTTGCCTTCAAGTCCATAGAGGAAGTGCAACATTTAGGGATTGACCTCATCACCCTCCCAGAAAATACAAGCCACAAATTGCAAACACTAGATGTGAGTATTTTTTCACTATTCAAAACATATTTCAAATAGCAAAGGAATGCATGGATGGCAAACCACCCGCAAATTGAAATTGGAAGAGAAGAGTTGGTCACTCTTGCTAGCAAGGCATTCAAGCAAGCCTTAACCCCATGTAATATAATTAGTGGGTTTTGAAGGATAGGCATTTGGCCATTGGATAGTTCTACGCTTCAAAAAGACATAAGGCCAAGTGAGGGCTTCCAAGTATCACATGAAGGTAGTCAAGAACCTATGCTCATTACAGATGAGAATTGAGCCTTCACAGTGGATGAGGATCCTGAGATAATTGTAGTTGAAACCTTCTTACAATTCATTGGATATACAGATGAACAAGTTGTGGAATTCATCCACACATACAATAAAAGTGGAAGTGAACAGAATCCAACTAATATACAAGAAGAATGCACTGAAATGCCTGTTGGTCAAATAGTTTCTAATGCTATTGAAATTCTATAGCTAATTCCTAATGTTGTTGAAACTGTTTCTAATGCTGCTAATACAGTTCCTAATGCTATTGATACAATTCCTAATGCTACTGATACAGTTCCTAATATTAGTGATACAATTTCTAATGTTGTTGATATAGTTCCTAATGTTGCTGATACAGTTCCTAATGTTGCTGATAAAATTTATAATTTGCATGGTCTTAGTTTGCCAACTCAAGTTACCCAACTAGAATGGCTGGCTAAAGCTGCTAGAAGCATGGGGATGGAAACAAATTTCATTCAGGTGGATGTCATCCTTTCAATGCCTTCACCACTGGATCATGATCCAGCTGACATTGTACACTACTTCACTAGTGCATCAAATTGGGATCCATTGAATGAGGACAATGCAGAAAAAGAAGAATGTATAGGTGATGTGGAAGTAGATTATGTGTCATGCACCCAAGATACTCATTTGCAGCCACAAACATCAACCAATCAATTTCTCAAGCTCCCGTTTTGAAGGGTGTAGGCAATGGGTGGTAAGAATAGGACTGGGGTACTACATTTAAGTAGGTAGTCCCAAATCTTAACATCCGATGCATATATGGAAATGCTTAATGAACAAGAGAGAGAGAGAGAGAGAGAGAGAGTTCATCAAGAAGAGTTGTAGTTGAGGAAAAGGGAATAGATGAAGGAGAGGAAAGCTGAAAAATAAGTCATGCTATAAGTGAAAGAGAAAAAAATGGAAAAATTGTTAAACAAATAGAGAGCGGCGGAGGAAAAATAGGAGAAGGAAATTCGATGTGAGCAGACAAGGATTACTCAGGGGATGAAGACAACAAAAAAAAGTGAACCAATCAGTAAATGAGAGATGATTGAGTACCCCAAATTCTCCTCTACCGGTGCAACATCCCATTCTAATGGACATGTTCACCATCTTGAGCCCAGCCTTTGCAACTTTAAGCAATCTGCAGGCAGGGTCTAGCCTTGGAAGCTCAAATGAGTTGCTTGTAAATGCATAATATAATCAGACTTTGCTTGCCTAGATTGTTGCATCGCTATAGACTATAACTGAGCCACTTGGTTTAACCCAAACTACAAATGAATGTGCTGCTACAGAAGATCTACAACCTACTCATTTTCCTAGATTTATGGAGAATTAAAGAAGAAGGTTTTATTTTGGATGGAGATACTTGATATTTAGGAAATATCTATGCGTACATCTCATTTTGTCAAAATATGTTGTAATAACATTTTTTAAGTGTTTCTATGTGTAGATCTCATGTTATTTATGAAATATCTATGCGTTGAAATCTCACGTTTGTATGTTTGTATGATTGTAACTATTTTGGAAAAAAAAACAAGACTTGAATGGTTGTTTCTGAAATATCTATGCATTGATCTCATGTTTGTATGTTTGTATGACTGTAACTATTTTAGAAAAAAAGAAAGACTTGAATGGTTAAATCAGCATGGTACTACAAGTTCTCTACATAATTTGCTTGTAGTAGCATGTTGTTTTAGCATTTTGTTCACATAATTATACCTTAATTGAATTGATTCAAGCATCCATGTAAATGTAGTTCGATTTAAGCAACAAGGAAAGTAAATTGATTGATTGATTGAAAGTAAAGTAAATTAAATTCATTGAAAAGAACCTAAAGTAAAGTAAAGTAAATTGATTGATTCATTGAAAGTAAAGTAAATTAAATTGATTGAAAAGAACCTAAAGTAAAGTAAAGTAAATTGATTGATTCATTGAAATTAAAGTAAAGGAAATTGATTGAAAAGAACCTAAAACAACTAGGAAGAAAAACCTAAAGCCTAGTGGGTCATTGCCCGAGTAAAGTCTTATAAGACTTTACATGAATTGATTGCTCCCAATCAAATGTGTTCTAGAAAGCATTGACCATGGTCGTATGCCTGCAAACATATAAATCATAATCGGGGCAGTAACGAACATACATCATAACCGAATAAATTAAATTGAACTACAAGTGCATCTATCTAAACACATTTAGTAACAATGTAAATAACTCAAGTAATGGCTATCAGAGCAAAATATCCCAATAGTGGTGGTGTGTTGACAAACACAAATTCATTAAACTGCCATCTTATATGCAATTGTGTTGAGAAACACAAGAGAAATAAGATTATATAAACACAAATATGTTAGATCTAGGGCACACAACTGAGAGGGAGGGGGTGAATCAGTTGTGCAAAAACTTGCTTCTAATTCAAACACTTGATTCTTCTTTGTTAGTTAATAGTATATTAGTTAACCATTCATGAAAACAAAACGCATAAACACAAGAGCAGATAAACATCAACACATTGGACACCAAGATTTTGACGTGGAAAACCCAATTAAGGGAAAAACCATGGGGTGATTAACCCAAGAATTATTCTTTGTTAGAAGAATAAGAAAAATGGATGGCACATGCCAATTAGGGCTCACTGGCTGAGCACACTGCTCACAAGGAGGCACACTGCCTACAAGAGACACACTGTCTACAAGATCATAAGTATTACAAACGTGAACTGGAGATTGACATCTTTACCATGCCTGGATCAGTTCCATTTAAGCCCAAAACTTCTTCTCTACTTTGCGCGCTCCTTTTCGCTACCACACACTCATCATGCACAGACACACTACAAAATGAATTCACAATCCCTTATTTATACAAGGCATTGACTTAGGAACAATCATCTAAGTCGGCAAACACATACAAGATCATCTGCAAGACGTGTAATACATCCGGTCGGCCAGACTCAAGAAGAACACCAGCAACCGGTGGTCATTACATCAAATCCAAACTCTAACTTCAATGCGGACCACCAATAAGACTTGTGCATGATCCAAGGATCACTAAAACCTTTCCTGAGTCACCAAGAACATCCGCACTTTACCAGCTCACTGTAATTCTTCTCTTCTTCATCTGGAACTTCAAGAACATAGTCTGTTGCCACTGTCACAATGAAAAAGGTGCTTCCGAACCTCCAAACCATGTACAAACTGAGATGACACATCACAAGGACATCCCAAAAACTTCTTCCAATCCGCAGTATAGGACAATGCACTTCCGGATCTCACCGGACCTTTTTGTAACACTCTATCACTCCGGAGCATCTTCTGGAACCGATTCTACTTCATCGATCACAACTTCTTCATAACTTTATGCGGACCTCTAAAATCTTAACTGGAACATCTCAAGACTCATATACAAACCTTTTAATCCACATCCTCTAATCCTCAACCTATTGAGTACTTTGGCCTTCTTCTCATCACTGTTCTTCACTGTTCCTGATTGAGACTAATTTTCTCAATATTCTCAGCACACAGCTCATCCAATCCTTCTCATCAACGTAATATGAGTATGTTGACATCAATGACAACATTGGTTAACCTCATACTTACAACAATCTCCCCCTTTGTCATTGATGGCAACATATGATGTGAAAAACCATCAAGACAAGAACTACTCCTTTCTGTTACAGCTCCCCCTATTAGCAACAACTCTTCACATGTCTTCTCTTTCTTTACTTCTCCCCCTTTGATCAATAGCCACTTATTTTTCACATGTCTTCTATCCCCCTTTGACATCAATGGCAAAGGGCTCATACTTGCAATTTCAACATATCAGAATTATACTAGCTGCTCCCCCTGAGTAGCAGCTCCCCATCACCAATCTGGATCACAAGATATGCCTGTGAAATCCACCAGACTAATGCACAACAGTGCATCCTAGTTCATCACTGGAGGGGCCATGACCCCTAACTTCTCCCTAAGATACTCAAAAGAGTCCTTCGGAAGAGGTTTAGTAAAGATATCTACAATCTAATCCTTAGAGGGTACATACTCCAATCTGACTTCATCCTTATTCACTTGTTCTCTCAGAAAGTGAAACTTGATAGATATGTGCTTGGTCTTAGAATGTAACACCGGATTCTTAGAAATATTTATTGCACTTGAATTATCACAGAAAATTGTGATAGGCTCCTCATATTCTACTTTAATGTCTCTTAACATCTGCTTCATCCATAAAATTTGAGTGCAACTACCTACTGCAGCAATGTATTCTGCTTCAGTTGTAGACAGAGATATTGCCTCTTGTTTCTTGCTTAGCCAAGAAACCAACCTTTTTCCCAAAAAGAATGCTCCTCCACTTGTACTCTTCCTATCATCCACATCTCCTGCCTAATCTGCATCTGTATATGCATGAAGAGAAAAATCCTGATCTCTAGGATACCATAGGCTATACTCCACTGTCCCTTTTAGATATCTAAAAATTCTTTTGATTGCCATGACATGAGATTCTCTGGGATCAGCCTAGAATCTAGCAACAAGACCAACAGCTTGCATAATATCCGGTCTGGTTTGAGTGAGATACAATAATCCACCAATCATTGATCTGTACTTTGTCTGATCTACCTTAGGAGAGTCATCATCTTTGCTCAACTTGCATCCGGTTGCCATGGGAGTATTCATTGGCTTTGAATCTTCCATCCCAAATTTCCTCAACAATTCTTTCACATATTTGGTCTGAGAAATGAAGATCCCCTTCTTTGTTTGAGTAATTTGCAGACCCAAGAAGAAATTCATTTCACCAAGCATAGACATCTCAAACTCACTTTTCATCTAATTTGCAAAAGTTTTACACATACTATCTCTTCCTCCAAAAATGATATCATCCACAAACACTTCAACAATCAAAATATTTTCATTATCTATTTGGAAATATAGATTACTATCAGCAGTACCTTTGTTGAAACCAATCTTCAAAAGATGTTTGTCCAGCCTCTCATACCATGCTCTTGGGGCTTGCTTTAGACCATATAGTGCCTTCTTTAATTTGCAGACCATATCACCATGCTCTGATAACTGAAATCCATTTGGTTGTTCAATGTACACTTCTTCTTCTAAATCACCATTCAGGAAAGCAGATTTGACATCCATCTGATACACTTTGAAATCTTTGAAGGTAGCAAATGCAAGAAATAGTCTAACTACTTCAATTCTTGCCACCGGAGCAAAGGTTTCCTCAAAATCAATCCCTTCTATTTGAGAGTAGCCTTTGTAGACTAATCTAGCTTTATTTCTGATTACTTTACCAACTTCATTTAGTTTGTTCCGGAAGACCCATTTGGTTCCAATCACATTCTTGTCTCTAGGTCTAGGAACAAGATCCTAAATGTGATTTTTCTCAATTTGCATCAACTCTTCCCCCATTGCTTTGGTCCAATTTTCATCATTGCAAGCTTCATTTATTGTCTTAGGTTCAATCTTTGAGATCAAACAACATTCATCTAAACTTTGAGCAATTTTCCTCCTTGTTTGTACCCCTTTGTTTATGTCACCTATGATCTGATCTTCATAGTGGTTTAGAGTTACATACCTTGGAACTTTGGGAGTCTCTTGTACTATTGTTTCTTGATCAGGCTCATTCAGATAAACCTCTTCTTCCTGATTTACTGGATCAGTCTGAATCTGACTTTCAGAGGAGGATTGAGCTCCTTGAACCAAAGAATCATTCTGATCATCTTCATCATATTCATAAGACCTTGAGGGCTTCTCAATTCCTTCATCAACCTTCACATTTGTACTTTCTATCATCTTTCTCAGTCTCTTATTGTAACACCGGTATGCTTTGCTTTGAGTAGAGTTACCCAAGAAAATTTCTTCATCACTTCTAGCATCAAACTTTCCTAGATCTTCATCTCTTTTGATGTAACATTTGCTACCAAATACTCTGAAATATCTTACAGTAGGAGTGACACCAAACCAAAGTTCATAATGAGTCTTACCAGTATTGCTTCTGATTTGAACTCGATTGAGAGTGTAGACTGCAATGCTGACAGCTTCTCTCTAAAACATCTGAGGAACATTTGCTTCCATCATCATTGTCCTGGATGCTTCCTGGATGGTCTGGTTCTTTCTCTCTACTACTCCATTCTGTTGTGGAGTCCTAGGAGCAGACAACTGTCTCTTTATACCATGCTTCTCACAAAAGTCTATGAATTCACCAGATGTGAATTCACCACCTCTATCAGACCTTAGACATTTCAATTTCAATCCAATTTGATTCTCTACCATAGCCTTGAAGATTTTGAACTTCTCAAGGGCTTCTGATTTCTCTTTTAGAAAGGTAACCCACATCATCCGAGAATGGTCATCAATTAGTAACATGAAATATCTATCACCTTGCATACTCTTGATTCTTGTCGGACCACATAGATCAGTATGAACTAATTCCAATAATCTGGTAGAGGACTGATCCTTGCTTTTGAAAGAGACTCTGCTCTGTTTACCTAGCTGACATTCTTTGCACAAACTGTTTGTAGGTTTCACTAATTTTTGAAGATCTCTTACAACCTAAGTATTGCTTATCTTGATGATGTTATCAAAATTTACATGACACATCCTTCTATGCCATAACCAACTCTGATCAACTTGAACAAACAAACAACTTTTATTAGAACAAACTAGATGGAAGATATTACCTTTTGTTTGAGTACCGGATGCAATCTCAGTTCCAGAACTTTCAAAGATCCTACATCTTCCATTTTTGAACCGGAGATCATAACCTTTGTCTACTAGCTGTCCAACACTGAGAAGATTGTGCTTCAATCCTTCAACATACAGTACATTACCAGTTTTGCTCTTTCCATCAAAGGAAATAGTTCCCCTACCTTTGATTGTACCTACAGAATTGTCACCAAACTTTACCATTCCTCCCTCATACCTTTCCAAATCTAAGAACTTGTTCTTGTCACCTGTCATATGGTGAGAGCATCCACTGTCAATAACCCAATCATCCTTTTCTTCAACTTGGGTAGCCAAAGCTCTTTCTACAACCTTATGATTGACAGATTCAGAGGATATTGGTTCTTCTTCCTTGATGGCAATAAACACCCATTCATTTCTAGATTTGTCTCCTATCTCTGATTCATCATCTGTTACTCCTTCATTATTAGTTTCTTCATGAACATAATAACAGTTCTTTTGGAACCTTTGTCTGTTAGAATTTGACCTTGTAGATCTTTCTAGACATCTTGAAGCAAAATGACCAATCTTATTGTAGTTGAAGCACTTAAGAGGTAACTTTCCTTCATACTTACTGGATCCTCTTAGCAGTCTTTTTGCAATGAGGGCTTCAAGATGAGTTATTTCTGCTTCTTCCTCTTCCATGTCTTTCCTTGCTTGATCATACCATGACAGCTTCCTTGAAGAGTTTTCTCCCGGATCAAATCTTTGTTTGCCTTTCACATAGGCACTGGCTTTAAATGCAGATTCAGTCTTGGGGGGATCATCTCCAAACTTGGTCATTTCAAAAGTAGCCAGTTTGCTAGCCAATTGCTCTCTTGTGATAGTTGTATGGGCTCTGAATTCATCTATGGCAACAACCTTGATTTTATAGGCAGTAGGAAGAGATCTGAGAATTTTGCAAACAATCTCATTTTCATCCAGAATTCCACTAGCATTCCTAATTCCACACACCAGCTCATTTACTCTGGGCATAAAGGTAGTGATATTTTCATCACCTCTCATCTTCAATCTTTCAAATTTCCCTTTGAGACTTTGTAGCCTTGCACTCTTAACAAACTCATCTCCTTCATGCAAAAGTTCCAGTTTAACCCAGATCTCATAGGCAGTTGGTAGGTCGATAACATTTGAGAGTTCTGAGTCATTCAGTGTACTTAGAAGAGCTTCTTTGGTCCGCAGATTGTTTTCAGCATCTGTGATTTCATTTAGAGTTGTCGGACCACCCTGTGGAGGTACATATGGTTTTGTAACCACGGACAAGTATGTTTTTCCCATACACTCCAAGTGACATTTCATGTGACCTTTCCAGAGAGAGAAGTTGGTTCCATCAAACTTTGGACTATCCTTCTTATATGACGACATCTTGGATCTCCTCAAGCGGTTAAGCTCCTTTTAGAGGAACTTGGCTCTGATACCAATTGTTAGATCTAGGGCACACAACTGAGAGGGGGGTGAATCAGTTGTGCAAAAACTTGCTTCTACTTCAAACACTTGATTCTTCTTTGTTAGTTAATAGTATATCAATTAACCATTCATGAAAGCAAAATGCATAAACACAGGAGCAGATAAACATCAACACATTGGACACCAAGATTTTGATGTGGAAAACCCGGTTAAGGGAAAAACCATAGGGTGATTAACCCAAGAATTATTCTTTATTAGAAGAATAAGAAAAATGGATGGCACATGCCAATTAGGGCTCACTGCCTGAGCACACTGCTCACAAGGAGGCACACTGCCTACAAGAGACACACTGTCTACAAGATCATAAGTATTAAAAACTTGAACTGGAGATTGACATCTTTACCATGCCTGGATCAGTTCCATTTAAGCCCAAAACTTCTGCTCTGCTTTGCGTGCTCCTCTTCGCTACCACACACTCATCATGCACAGACACACTACAAAATGAATTCACAATCCCTTATTTATACAAGGCATCAACTTAGGAACAATCATCTAAGTTGACAAACACATACAAGATCATCCGCAAGATGTGTAATACATCTGGTCGGCCAGACTCAGGAAGAACACCAACAACCGGTGGTCATTACATCAAATCCAAACTCTAACTTCAATGCGGACCGCCAATAAGACTTGTGCATGATCCAAGGATCACCAAAACCTTTCTTGAGTCACCAAGAACATCCGCACTTTACCAGCTCACTGTAATTCTTCTCTTCTTCATCTGGAACTTCAAGAACACAATCTGTCACCACTGTCACAATGAAAAAGGTGCTTCCGAACCTCCAAACCATGTACAAACCAAGATGACACATCACAAGGACATCCCAAACACTTCTTCCAATCTGCAGTATAGGACAATGCACTTCCGGATCTCACCGGACCTTTTTGTAACACTCTGTCACTTCGGAGCATCTTCTAGAACCGGTTCTACTTGATCGATCACAACTTCTTCATAACTTTATGCGGACCTTTGAAATCTTAACTAGAACATATCAAGACTCATATATACAAACCCTTTAATCTGCATCCTCTGATCCTCAACCTATTGAGTACTTTGGCCTTCTTCTCATCACTATTCTTCACTGTTCCTGATTGAGACTAATTTTCTCAATATCCTCAGCACACAGCTCATCCAATCCTTCTCATCAATGCAATATGAGTATGTTGACATCAATGACAACATTGATTAACCTCATACTTGCAACAAAATAGATATACAAATACATACACACACACACACATATATATATATATACACACATGTATACACATACATATATACACACACATATATACATACACATATACATATATACATATATACGTGCATACACACACACACACAAACATATATATACATACATATACATATATATATGCAGATTATTGTAAACATATAAGATAAGATTGTAAATATAAACTGCATTCATGCATTTTAATTTTAATCTCACACCAAAAGGAAAATGCATTGTTCCTTTACATATTCATATTATCGTCTTGCATTTAAATCCATTAAAAATATATGTTTATTAATCTGAGCATATATTCATTTGTCCATCATTATCCTTTTTCTTTTAAGTCATGTCATATCGTAATGTTTATTATTCTGAGCATATATTCATTTGTCCATTCATAGATCCATTTAGTTCATTAATAGTTTTCTCATTAATACATTAACACTTGATAGAAATCAGTACTACATCCAATTAAATCAGAATGATAAAAAATGCATTATTCAATTTATATTACACATTGACATACATATACATATATTACATATACACATGTTATGTACATGTATATACAAATATATGTATATAGATAGACAGATACATATAGATATACATGTATAGATATAGATATACATATACATGTATACATATATATATATACACACATATACATGAATTCATTAAATGATATCGAGGCATTTAAACTTTAGATTCACTGGAAAAGGTAAATGCAATGTGCAATTTATATTACTTGTTCACATATGTATACATTTACTTTCACTTAACCAAGAAGATTAAATAGTCACATGCAATTACAAAAGAAGATTGTATATAATCCAAGTAGGGGCCATCAGAGTAAAATATTCCATGAGTAGTAGTGTGTTAAAAAACACAAATGCATAGTACAATTCGACAACCAGTGATGTAAGTAAAGTCTTACAAGACTTTACCTTCAACGAATGCTTTCAATGCAAGGTGTTGTACAAACCTCTCACATTCCTGCAATCATAGAAATAATGTGTCAGGTAGTAATCTGGGTAGTAACGAACAAACATCAAATTATCCAAATAAATTCAAGCACTGCATGTAAATCCATCTTAAGACATTCACATAACAGAAAAAAATGTAATAGAATCTATGTGCAATGATACAACTATATATTACACACATATATAGTTATACATATACATATATGTATACATAATAAAACTATACATGTATCCATATTATATATATAATCTATATCCACTCCTCCACTAAAAACGTAACACACTTGATCCCTTTTGTAGTTAGGGTAGGTTTAAAATATGTTTATTAAAACCCCACCATAAATCAAGTTGGTGGGGCCTTGAAACTTACCCACCCCTTTCCTAAACCTAGTAACACCCCTTTATGTGTTTAATGACATCTTTGCAAATTAAACCAACACTTTTTTATTTTGTTCATCCATGGTAAGGTGAATGTGGTGGCACAGATGGTAAACATAACGTGTTCCAATTTATATAATTAATGCACACACATATAGAAATACATGTATAATATATACATGTATTCATATATATTAAATATTATGGCACATGTATCCATTTTCGAGGGTGCATTATAAACGTTTGAGGGTTTCATCAATTTGTAGCAAAGAACTCAAAAAGATATAGCAAAGTTCAGCAAACAAATTAGACTAAAATTTCCTATAGACTTTGAATTGGAGATGCATATATTGTACAATGCTGAAATGTGAAGTACCAAACTAAAATTTTAACATTGTCTACGATGCATATATATATATATATATATATATATATATATACACACACACACATTGACAAACATGATTTAATCAATTGAATGAAGCTGCAAAGTTTAGTTCAAACAAATTGGACTAAAATTGAATATAGATGTATGCAATTGTAAAATTTTGAAATGTTAAGTACCAGCCTGAAATGTTAACATTCTATACGCTGCATAATATTCCTCTTATAATGGATTTAAATTTGAAAAAAAGAATGCATTGAATTTGGTTCTTGAGTTTGAATTTGAACAAATGTGTAGAAGCTATTGTATTCGATGATATGATATGCAGAATTGAAATTGGTTGTTGAGTTTGAATGTTGAAATGTTAAGTACCAGCCTGAAATGTTAACACTGTCTAGGCTGCATATGTCTATAGATATACAGATGTCAATATATATATATATATATATATATATATATATATATATTAATAGACATGATTTAATCCATTGAATGAAGCTGCCCATTATATGTTAAGCACCAACCTGAAATGTTAATAGATATGCAATTGTTATATAGATATTAATAAATGTTGAACTGTTAAGTGCCAACCCGAAATAGATTATATAAACTTTTTATATAAACCTGGAATAAATTATATAAAATTAAACCCCCAATATATTTTATTAAAACATAGGAAAACAATTGTAAATATTTAATGTAACAATAATTAAAAAATAGTGTTCAGTCAAAACTGGGAATAATCTGACTGTAAAATTATTATGGAGACAAAGCCGTGGGATTCAAAACATTTGAAGCCTTGATATAATGAAAACCTTAACCATTGACAATGATACAATGAATCCCTGCAATGATGAAACCCTTAAATGTTAACAATGATACGATGAAACCATGCTATGATGAAACCCTTAATCGTTGACAATGAACCCTCAAAAATATATACCCTTAAATATATGAACCCATTTGTATGTATAAGCTTTTTATATAAACCCTAGATAGATTATATAAAAAGAAACCCTCATTATATTATTTTTAAACACAGGCAAACAATTATAAATATTTAATGTAACAATAAATAAAAATTAGTATTCAGTCAAAAGTGGGAAGAATCCGACTGTAAAATTATTGCGGAGACAAAGCCATAGGATTCAAAACATTTGAAACCCTAATATAATAAAACCCTTAACCATTGACAATGAACCCTCAAAAATACATACCCTTAAAAATATATGAACCCATTTGTATGTATTAAAACAAACCCTTATTATATAACAGTATATTCTTCTATATAGCGAAATATCACAACATAAGGGTTGTCTCAGACAAAATAGAGAAAAATATGAAAGTAAAATGATACCAGTACTCAAATCATGGGTTGTTTGAGACAAAAATGAAGGTAAACGAGTGTATAATGATTAGAACCTTCTCTAAAATGATTAGGTATTCAGTGTGTAGTTGAATATGTATTCGGATGTGAATAACAAAATTACATATCAGTACTCAAATCATGGGTTGTATGAGACAAACACGAAGGTAAATGACTGTATAAACAACATCGTATGAAACCAAAAGAATGGAATGAAAGCAGTGATGAAATCACAAGGAGAAATGATGGTGGTCGTTACCTGCATGGAGGGCGACAGCTGGTAGACACGGAGAAACCCTCAAGCATCCATCGCTCTGTTGAGAACATTCTTTAAAATGATTAGGTTTTTGATTTGTAGTTGAATATGTATTTGGACCCAAAGGAACATAAAATGGAACACGTAGTGTTTCCCATCCATGCCACCACATTCACCTTAGCATGGATGAACAAAATAAAAAGGTGTTAGTTTAATTTGCAAAGATGTCGTTAAATGCATAAAGGGGTGTCAAAGGTGTTAGTTTAATTTGTAAAGATTTCATTAAATGCATAAAGGGGTGTCACTAGGTTTAGGAAAGGGGCGGGTAAGTTTCAATTTTCCACCAACTTGATTTATGGTGGGGTGTTAATAAACATATTTTAAACCTACCCTAACTACAAAAGGGATCAAGTGTGTTACTTTTTAGTGAAGGGGTGTTTTTTTTTTTTTTTTTTTTTTTTTTTTTGGGGGGGGGGGTGATGGCGAGCAGTTACTAGCACATCGTTGCGCATGTATGGGGAAACATGTTGAAATGACACTTTTTTGACCCATGTGCACATAACGCATCCTACAGGGAAATGTCTAAGTGCCCAGAAGCTGAAAGAATAGATTTAAGCTCTTCGGTTGCATATGGAGAAACCCAAAAAAAATTCAAAATCTGATATGTCTAGCTATGAGTTTGACATGCGTGAAGTTAGGGTGGGTGGCTACTGGCCCCTCTCCCCTAGTTTAAAAGTTTAACATTTTTTGGGGACTTAAAAGTTTAGATGCTTGCTAGACATGTTTATTAGGAACTGAGCGGAGTTGCTCTGGTAATTCAACACTCAAGAGGTGTTTCCAATTTGCAAGATGAAACTTAATATATTAAATCTCTATAATATATATGTTTAAACTTAAACTATAATATTTTCATCTATTCAAGGATTTTAGTGTGCTTTTGGCTAGATTTGAATTGGTTTGCTTTTTCAAAAAAACCCCATTACAACCACACCATAATTTCTTGGAGTATTATTTTATATATGCAGACCTTAGCCTCCTTTGAAGCACATTAAATTAGTCGGTACTTACATTTTACCTTTTGGACAGTATCAAATTTTCAAAAATTAAACATATCCTCAATACTTTATAACCATTTTAAATCATTGGCAATTACTGATTCAATAGCTATGTTCAGATTTAGAATTCTAATTGTAGATTATTTTGGAATATTTTAATTCAATCCACTTGGTCTTTTCTAGCATTGCTATTTCCTTTCTTTTACTCAAATCTTTTTAAAGAGTTGTTCCATTCTTACCTTATTGATTGCACCACAACAACAATCGAGTCTTTTGAAAATGTCAATTTCATTTAGTATATTAATCTAGTTTGTATCATATTAATTTTTAGCCGTTGCAAAATACATATAGATTAACTGATCTGACTAAATTGATCTAATATTGCTTTGATCTAACTAAACTGATCACTTGTGCAAATAATTTGTAACGTTAACTTGCTAAAAGTTATCAAGTGCTCTACTATGGTCAATTTTTATATATTGTTAGTAAAATTTTAGCCTCTGAAAATGTATCTGATGAGTGACTGATCTAACTTGGACATTGGGACGAGATTGTTTGACTTAATTAGTTTAATATCTTTCTAATATCCTAAACAAACATATTGTCATGGTAAATTGATTAAAAGTATCAGAGTACTCACCAAATTATTAATAAATAATAAAGTTACTACTAAATATCATGCAATACTTGAATGTGTAGTCCAGGAGTTGTTAACGTGGGATAATGTCTACTCAATTTTTGTAGTTTTATTGTAATTATTTGTAAGTTTAGAGCCAGATTGAGTCAAAAGAAGCTAATTTTCTGATATGGAGTATTTGTGTTCCATAATTGTTCTACACAATTATTTGATTTGTACTTTTGTACCTGACCTTCTGATATCAATTTTTTTCACTGCTTGCTGATAATTATTATTGCCCTCATTTAAAGAGGCCAGTGCTTGCAAGCCTTAGTGCCGTGCACAAAAGCCTGTGTGTGGCAAAATCTGGCAGAAAGAAGAAATCAAAGAAATCCAATGTTAGCAAGAAAGCATTCAAGAAATGAAGCAAGAGCATGATATAAGTTTTTATAATTGAGGTTGATTTTCGAGTTTAAAATTATGTGTTTTATAGTAATATCTTGCAATAGATTATCAAGGAGAGTTTTGCTTCAGAATATTGCATTTGTGAGAATTTATTTTTGTTTGGTAATCAGACATGTCATTCTGACATTCTTATTGAAATGAGATGATAAATTTAGGAGTCTTATTTGAGACAATATGGAAAATTTTAAGAATGATTTTTTTGTCTGCACAATGTTTTGCTTGAAGATTCAAGAGATTTTTTAATAGTTCTCCAAGTTGGCATACTGACACATTTAGTATTTTTTTAAGAGAACTTAAAATTAATGGTTTAATTGGTGTGATTTTATAATGAATTAAAAATTAAGATTGGTTTGCACATTACTTTAGAAGGCTCCCTTTTTTGTATGGTAATAATAACAATGCAAGAAATGTTAGAGACATGTATAGATTGTCTACATGCATGAATAAATAAGTTATTCCGATACTACCTAAATGATTGGTTTATATGCTTTTCCAAAAGTATGCTAATCAATATCCTTTGTTCTATATGCTTATACATTCTACCAATTAAGAAACTCATTATTGGTTTTGTTATTGATGAGTGCCAAGTTGCACCCATGGAATACATCTTTTTACCTCACTTTTTCTCCTTCATGAGTCCATCTTTCTTAATGTCTGCACCCAAATAAGCTAGCAAGATCATTCTAGTTAATGATTAATTAAGATAGATTAATTAAGATTATAATTTCTGATTGAGTGACTAATGTGCATGAAATTGATGGAAAAATGTAGAGACTTCTCTCTTTTTGAATCAACAGGTGTAGATACTAGGAACAACAATTTTGTGCATCTCCAGAGATAGCCTTCAATGATCTCCGGAGACAATACCAAAGTACCATGGCACCTGAAGTTTTGAAGAAATGAGGAAAGCCTCTCTAGAGCTCTGCAGAAGTCTAGAACATCTCCAGAGATGAACAAAGAAAGCTATAGATATCTCCAAAGCTACAGACATATCTCCAGAGCTGAACAAAGAAAGCTACAGCTATCTCCAGAGCTACATATATCTCTAGAGCTGTAGACAAGAACAGATATCTCTGGCGCCTCCTGAAAGCAAGGCATATTTCTAGCATAAGCTGCCGATTAGGCACTCTCAGCAGTGATCTTAATACCTCTCATTTCACTCAAATCATCACCTGAGTGGTGAAGGGTCATCTTTAGTTAAACTGCTGGAGTTTTTATTTTTATAAAGTTTTTGCATGAGTTACGGATAGAACTGATCAATCTCCATATTTTCAGGGCCTTGCTGCCCAAATGTATTAAGACACAAACTTAGAATTTTGAGTGGACTTCCGTTTCACTCAGTCTTCTTTTTATTTGCACGATTATTTTCCATAGTTAGACAGCTAGTGCAATAAAGAGATGGATGTCATCTCATAGAAGAACTGATAGATAAGATAAGTGATATGTCATCACTCTTTTGATATATACTTGTAGAAATAGCAGAAGAAAAATATACAATGATTGAATTATTCTGATTCTTGGTAATCTCAGTTTTGTGATAGCAATATTTTTCATGAATGCAAAGTGAATGAATTGGATTGGATCTAGTTGTGATCTTCTCTTGTGCTAATTTTCTCTTGTAGCCTTCAGCCCTAAGGGTGTGGAGCAAGGGCCCACTCTCACCATCAAGGCAAAAGGCTAGTACCACTGTTTTATTACTTCAGCTTTCTATTATGAAAAGTATTTACTGATTTTGATAGATAGATGCATGTTACTATTTTTAAGATTGCTTTGAGTAATTTCCTGTTTAATTCTATTTCAGCATTACTTAAATTCATTTAGTAAGTAGACAGATTAATCTTTTCAAATTAGTAGAAGCTGTTAAGATTAGTTAGGAAAACTAGTAACTGTAAAATCCCTAGTTGCAAATAGCTGAGGACACAGCCCTTGGATTGTTGACATCTGAAAACAGATTAAATGATGAGGTACAACGACACCTTGTCATTTTTGGCACCATTGTCGGGGATATCTTGTGTTAATTAGGGAAACTTAGTTAAAACAATTTTTAGGATAGATCTGTATGGTTAGAGCTAGAGATTTAAAAGGAAGATATATCAAGCAGGCACCCCAACAACAAGCCATAGGGGAAAGCAGTGGGGTGGCACAAGATCTTGTTGAGGAGAGAAACCTAGAACCTACTTTGAAAGTTGCACCTCAAAACAATAATCCCTTAGATCCTCTAAATCTTCCACTTGCCGATTATATCTAAGAATTACAACAAAAGTTTCAGGTAGATCCTTTAATAGAACCTAATTTCCTAGAACCTCAGGGAGAAGAACCAGTACTAAACATGGAAAATGATAATCAGGAGGAAGAGGAAAATCAGGCTCTAAGAACCTTCTCCTATCCTATTGTTTTGGCTGCTGGAGACAATGCTCCTATGAAGAATATCTCACCAACACACTTGCCAAATTTTAGAGGACTTTCTTCTAAGGATCTAGATCAGTTCTTGTTTGAATTCAAAGTAGTCTACCAAACTTATGATTATGGATCAGATAGCCATAAACTCAAACTGTTCCCTTCAACTCTGAAAGATTCTGCGATGAGATGGTTTATGGGTTTACCCCAGAATTCTATCCGTTCTTGGGATCAGATGGAAACAAAGTTTTTGGAAAAATACCAAGATTACTTTACATCCAGTAATAAAAATGAAGAATTGTTTAAAATTAGGCAAGGGGAGGAAGAGACCTTAGAGGACTATGTGGATAGGTTTAATTTTGCCTTGAGAAGGTATGGTAACCCAGTGGATCACTCCTTGGCCAAAACCCTATTTGTAAAAGGATTGGATAAAGAATCAAAACAGGCACTAGATCTAATGGGAAAAGGGAATATCAACAAAATAGAAATACCTGCTATAGAAGAACTCTGCAGGAATTATTCTAGAACCCAAGATGGAGTGAGGTCATCCAAAACTTTTAAAGGGAAGAATGAAATAGGACAGTTAATGGAAGAGATTGAAAATCTAAAAACAAACATTTTGGTCCAATTAAATACCACATTGGATGGGATTCAAGCAAAAACCAGAACAACTGACCAAAACAGAGCAACTGAACCACTCTCCATCTATTGTCCTAGGCGTAGAAACAAACATCTGTTGAGAGAATGCCCTTTGGACAAATTAGAGATTTTTTAGATCTGTGATAAAGAACATCCTACTAGTCAATGTAGTCAACTTCTAGCCTTGAAAAGAATAGCTTAAACAGAATGTTCCCCAAAAAAAAATCTTACAAAAATAAATCCAAACCAACTTGGAATCAGAACTTTTACAAGAAATCAAGCAACTAAACATTGAAATTCCTCTCCTCCAAGCAATTAGAGATGTACCAAAACTAAATCAGTTCATTAAATAGTATTGTATCAAAACGCAGGGTAGGAAGAAAAACTTTCCCTCCACAATACAGGTGGAAGGAAAAGTAGTAGATCTACTAATGGGAGAAATTCTCCTCCCAAAATATGGAGACCCTGGAAATCCTATCATAACTGTTTTCATCTCAGGGGTAGAAATTTCAAATGTTCTGGTTGATTTGGGAGCAACAATTAATGTGATGACAATTCACACAATGGACAAATTAGCTCTATTAGGTATCCAATCCACAACTACAATTCTCTAACTTGCTGACTAGTCAAGAGCTGTTCCAAAAGGAGTAATCACTAATGTACCAGTTGTGATAGATTCATGGGAATTTCCAGTGGATTTCTTGATATTAGAACCTAGAAACCAGAGAAATGCTTATCCACTAATTTTAGGAAGACCATGGTTGGCTACAGCAGCAGCATCTATTGATTGTCGAACTGGGGATATGGTCATTTCTAATGGGATAGATTTGAAGAAAATATCTCTGTATCCTCCAGCTAAACCATCAATGCATTATACAGGAAGAGTATGGGTGGATGAGCCAGAGAACAATGACAACAGTACCTCAGTAGCTATGGTAACCATCAAGGAACATCTAGGAGAGTTAGAAGAAGAAATATACTATGATACAACAGAAGACATTACTCACATCCTAATCAATGAGGATGTGATAGAACTCGCCCAAGACTCTAGGAGAGAACTTCTTACTTCTTCTCATTGTACCCTCACCAACATCATTCCTTGTGGGGAAACCTTTTACAGAGACTTAACCACTTTCCACATGTTGCTTCCACATTATTGTCCTCTCAATACTATGATTCCAATGTGCGGATTAACTACATCTATGGAACAAATCACAAAATAGGTCATGATTCTATCAGGGAAAACACTTAATATCAATACTCAATTAATAGCCAATCAGGAAGAAAAACTCATCCAACTTTTGATTTCCCATTCAACAACTTTTGCGTGGGAATACCAAGATATGAAAGGCATACCTCTTGAAATCTGTACCCATCATATATACACTAAGGATATTAAACCTGTTAGACAGCCCTAGAGAAGGTTGAATCCTGCTTTAAAGGACATTGTCAAAACTAAAATAGAAAAATTACTTCAAGCAGGGTTTATATATCCAATCTCAGACAGTCAATGGGTCTCACCCCTTGTTATAGTGCCTAAAAAGAATGGGAAATGGAGGGTGTGTATTGATTATAGAGAACTTAACAAGGCCACAAAAAAGGACTACTTTCCCTTACCATTCATTGACCAAGTCCTGGACAACCTTGCTGGGAGAAAGTATTTTTCTTTTCTAGATGGATTCAGTGGGTATAATCAAATTCAAGTAGCACCTAAAGATCAGGAAAAAACCACCTTCACTTGCTCTTGGGGAACTTTTGCTTACAAATTTCTTCCCTTTGGACTATGAAATGCCCCAGCTACATTTTAGAGACTTGTTTTAGCTATTTTTGCTGAACTAGCTAATGAATGCATGGAGGTATATATGGATGACTTTATTGTGTATGGGGATAATTTTGAAGAAGCTCTCACAAACCTTGAGAAAGTACTAAAATGCTGTCAAAAAAATCAATTATCCCTTAGCCATGAAAAGTGCTTTATGATGGTAGAGGAAGGAATTGTTTTAGGACACCACATTTCAGCAAAGGGGATCAAAGTGGATCAAAACAAGATAGAAGTGATTACACAGCTGCCTTCACCTAAAAATCAAACAGATGTTAGAAGTTTTCTAGGTCATGCAGGCTACTATAAGAGATTCATAGAAAATTTCAATAGAATAGCAACTCCCCTGTTTACCCTGCTTAACAGAGACATAGAATTTCTATGGATA
Organism: Cunninghamia lanceolata; assembly: GCA_027924645.1. Classification (NCBI taxonomy): domain Eukaryota; kingdom Viridiplantae; phylum Streptophyta; class Pinopsida; order Cupressales; family Cupressaceae; genus Cunninghamia; species Cunninghamia lanceolata. The sequence continues at coordinate 4,950,067 of BSBN01000556.1, read as the reverse complement.
GAGGAATGTCAATCAGCATTTGAAACCTTGAAAGAGAAGCTTACTGTCACACCAATTTTAAGAGGACCAAATTGGACTTTGCCATTTCACATATAGACTGATGCTTCAAATGAGTCCATTGGGGTAGTTTTAGGACAAAAGGAGGAAGGAGAAAGTATGCATGCCATTTATTACATCAGCAAAAACCTTACCTCTATAGAAAGAAATTACACCACAACCAAAAAAGAATTCTTGGCAGTCATCTATGCTATAAACAAATTCAGGCATTACATCACTGGATATAAGATATTTGTACACACTGATCATGCAGCCATCAAGTACCTAATGAATAAACTAGTAGTGGGTGCAAGGATCATCAGGTGGTTATTGTTATTGTAGGAATTTGATATTACCATAGTTGATAATCTAGGAAAGTTTAATTTGGTTGCTGATTTTCTGTCAAGATTGCATACAAGAGGAGAAAACCAACCAGTGGAGGACAAGTTCCCAGATGAACATCTTTTTGCTATCTCCTCCACTGCACCTTGGTTTGCTAACATAGCTAATCTTTTAGCTACAGGCTTGTATCCATCCCATTTTACCTCAAAACAAAGAAAACATTTGGTTAAATAAAGTTTATCTTACAAATGGTTGAATGGTTTACTATTTAAATGTGGTCCTGATTTCATTCTACGCAGGCGTCTAAAAGCTAATGAGATTTTTGATGTGTTGAGAGCATGTCATGATGAACCATCTAGTGGCCATTACTCTTTCCACAGGACAGTCCATAAGATCCTCGGAGCTAGGTACTACTAGCCCTCTCTTCATAAAGATATAAAGAAGTATGTGCATCACTGTGACCAGTGCCAAAGGATGGGACAGCCAACCTTTACCTAGGAGATGCTATTGCATCCTCAAGTCATGATGGAACTATTTGAGCAGTGGGGTCTAGACTTTGTGGGACATATTTCTCCACCATCATCAGGCAAGGAGTACATTCTAGTATGCACAGATTATGTTACAAAATGGGCTGAGGTTCAGGCATTACAATTTGCAAGAGAAGAAAAAGTTGCTGATTTCCTTTACAATAAGATTTTCTTAAGATTTGGATCCCCAAGACCAATAGTTTCAGACAGAGGACCTCAGTTTACTTCACAAGTAATCAAAGCATTCACAGATTTATATCAAGTCAAACACAGAAAATCTTCACCTTACCATCCTCAAGCAAATGGGCAGGTAGAAGTAACTAATAGGGAAATTAAAAATATTCTGACAAGGATAGTAGCAATGAACATAAAAGATTGGGCTAGCAGATTACCTGAAGTAGTTTGGGCTTACAACACCACTTGGAAGTCCACAACAAAGTTCTTACCCTATGAATTAGTTTATGGGGAAAAGCCTATTTTGTCTATAGAATTTGAACTCCAGACACTTAAAACTGCATTGGATATTGGTCTACCATTGTCTATAGCTCAACAGAACAAAATTCTTCAGCTAAATGAATTGGATGAAATTCGGATAGAGGCCATTTAGCAAATAGAATTGGTTCAGTATCAAAGAAAGCAATGGCATGACCAACACATCAAAAGGAGAACATTTCAACAAGGTGATTGGGTTCTTCTTTATGATTCTAAATTCAAGGAGTTCAAAGGGAAATTACAAAATCATTGGATGGGACCTTATCAAGTAAAGGAAGTTTTAAAAAATGGAACGTTATTATTAGAACCTATTGATGGAAGTACAGACACATTCCTAGTAAATGGTCACCGAATCAGGCTCTATAAAAGACCATCTACTAAAGAAGAGTTTCCTAATGATTTGTGTTTTGATACAGGGGATAACTCCTCTGTCACAGTGTTGGATTGAAAAAAAAAAGAAAAGGTTGAAAACTAGCAAATGGCTGCCTTCTAAAATTTTTTTTTTTTTTTTAAAAAGGAAGGTTGAAAACCAGCAAATGGTTGCCTTCTAAAAAAAAGAAGAGAAAGATGGAAAACTAACAAATGGCTGTCTTTCTCAACCAAGGGAGTTGAAAACCAGCAAATGGCGGTTCCCTTCTTCAGGACAGTTGGAAACATTTGAGCTCCAGAGATGATTAGGTGCCAGGAGTTAGTCAAATTCACCTCCAGCACTCTGTCAAACCAGGAGCACCTTTGGCACTTCCCAAACCAGGAGCACCTCTGACGCTCTGTCAATAAAGAAGTCAATTTCAATAATAAGAGAGGGGACCCACCTCTCCAGCGGTAAAGTGGACACATCACATGATGAGGTCATCATGACTCATTCTCTACTTTACCACAAGAATAAATTAAATTGACATGCATATCATTTGAAGGGGTATTCATAAAGCCGGCGCTAACATCACCTAAGGAATGTGCACTCTTGAACCACTCAATGAAATGATTGCAGGTCACGTACCAATAGAGTAGTGGACGTCATCTCCAGCCACCAAAAGCTGCTCATGTGCCATGACACGTGCAGTCTCCAACAATGACGCAGCATCTCTGTCGTGTACATCACCCTCATCATTAAAAATGATCTAGGTAATTCTATCTTTAATTAATAATTAGTAGCAACTGTCTTGTCTTTTTGTTTTGGGTGCCGCCACTATGACACATCCTCTAGCCATCATTTCCTTTTCTACATTCACGCATGTCGCCATCTGTGTTGTACTGCCACCTTGCCTCTGGAGTGTCTTGTCATTCTGTCGATTTATGACTGCCTCAGTACTCTAACTAATCTGCATAAGCCTAAGCTAAGAAACATAACATTCCTCATTCAAACCTCCGAAGTACCCTGAAGAACAGAGCAAATTGAATAGTCCTCCGGAGCCTACAGAGATAAGAGACAAAAAATAAACTACAGATTGAGGAGGTGAGAAATTAAGCACAGAAGGTGGAACTAATTTGGCAATGGGGGTAAAGAAGAAGTCTGATCCAGAAAGTGTTGCGGGTCTTCTGTAGGATGAAATTGCAGCAAACATTTTAAGGGCTACAGGCTGGTTAGACTTTCTAGAAAAATTTGAAGGGTTTTAGGAAGATGTTGTGGATGAATTCCTTAGAAATTTAAGGGACAATTAGACAGCCGTCAGAGGAGTCTGAATAAATTTCTCCTCAGCGACTATCAGCCACATTTCTAGACTTCCTGAACAAGGTGAGAGGTTTTATCACTTGAAAACCTTATACACTAATTTAATTAAGAATTTATATGTTCATGGTGAACCTTCTATACAAATGCATTCCAATAAAAATGAAGTAAAAGGAATTCTGAGATCCACACTCCCAAACCCTTGGCAATCTGATGCCCCCTGGTTGATGAAATATTTTACTTGTGATGGTTAATTCTCTCTAGTTTTAGGGCCAATCATGAAAATACTAATTTTTCTCAGACATGGAAGTAGACACCCTAAGTTTAGTATAAACATCCCCAATTTCCTGAATTCTGCCATCAGGGCAACTACAGAGAAATATTAGCAGAATAAAGGCCCCATGAAACACCATGGTCTCATCTTTCTAGTAGTTAAACACCACTTCCTGTCTCAGGCCAATGGGGAGGAATTATGGCAAAACTTTCTTGAACAGACTTCCCAGAACAGAGGACTAGAAATGTCACAGCCAGGAGGTGAGAGTTCTCCTACTCACCAAGAAGAAGAAATTGAGCCTTTAGCCTCCTCCATAGTTGTTCAAAGAGGAAAGAAACCCTCATAGGAGGCATCTTCATCTGCAGCCCCTATTCTTGATAAAAAGAGGAAAGACAAAGCAATTGCACAAACCCCATACATGACTCGATCAATTAAGAGAAAAATGACTCTGACTGAGGAATCTTTCCCTAAGGAATTAACAGAGGGAAGGTCAGGAGAGAGAGTAGAGGGAACCTGGTGGGCTGAAGAACCATCTCATGATTCAAATGAGATCCCTCTAGTCAGGAAGAGGAAACAAAGAGAAGTCTCCCCAACACCATCTATTCACCTAGAGTCAAGTCCAATTTCAGAACCATCTTGTGCTTCGGAAACAAAACACATACAAACTCTTACTATTTCCTTAGACTCTGAGGATGAGAGACCTGCTCCAGAGGCACCTGCCCCACCTCTACTATGGAGAAGCAAAAGAAAAAGATAGCTCTCACAGGCTGAGAAAGATACTGCCCTCCTAGCTGAGGTACTTCTAGGTCTTAGAACATATGAGGATAAGGCTGGACCTTCATCGGTGCTAGCAGAAGCAGATGAACCCCAAGAAGACCCTCAAGGCAGGCAGTCTGAAGAAAAGGATGAGGTAGGGCAAATGGGTATAAATGACAGTGTAGGGCAGATGGCAATAGAAGCAAAAGCAGAAACCTTCTCTCATCCCTCTGATCAAGAGGATGTGGAAATTTTAAAAGAACAACAGATGATGGAAGAAATTGAAAACTTAAAGAGATTACTCTGGGGGAAGAATCTGATTATTACTGACCTCAAGAAGGTTAGACTAGAAGTAGAAATGGAGCAAAAACAAGTCATTGAAAATCTACAAACAGAACTCCAAAGTAAAAATAAAATCATACAGGAGAAAGAGGCAGAATTAGAGGCCCAGAGAATTAAGAAAGAGGCAAAGTTGGAGGCACCAAAAATTGAGGCAACCAAACTGTTGGAAGAAAAAGAGAAAGAGGCAGTACAGAGTGTTTCTGAGCTCACCATGGCTAGAGACAATAGCCTCACAATAATGGTAGCATTAATTAAGAAAATACAAAGCCAGGAAAGACAGTTAACTTGGGCTAATAACAGACTACATGACCAGGAGGAATATATTCAATAATTGGTTGGCCCAAGGGCAACCAATGAGCAGGAAATACAAACAGATGCCTATGTGGGTCCAATCCCCATTGACATTCCTAAAGCCCTGTTCCATTGGGAGAAGAAGTGTAGAGAATATGAGGCTTCCAAGCCTATGTTGCAATTATAAAGGGCAGTCACTGCCAAAACAAAGAGAATAGCAACTCTGGAAGGCAAAATCATTGAAATGGCCTCCCTTTCTTCAGAAAGTCTATCCTGCAGACCTCCAAGTGCCAGCTATTCTATGTTCTTACCAGAAAGAGTCCTGTAGAGGAAATTCTCCTTAATCCTATCTGACCTAGTTAAGGATACTAAGACAGCAGAAGGATTCATGACAGCATATACAAGGAGTAATGATGAGGACAAGAACTTCCTATGTGAATTATACCTGCATGGGTTCTGTGTTAATGATATAGCCTTCATTCTTAATCATTTTGTGGGGGAATGCTAGCTTAAAGCATTTATGTCCCTAATGAGGAATCATCAGATCTAGAATGAAAGGATGGAAGATCATCTCAAGAAAGATTTAAAAATAGATCTTTTCATCAGGAAGGAATGTCCCAATCCCAGTGCTTTTAGGATCCAATTCAAGTCCCTTATCTATCATCCTGATAATAAGAACAAAATTTTCTATTATACCTAAAAATTTTGCAAGAGTGCTCCATCGATTTTGGTCTCTTCATGATCAATTCAGCAAACCTAGTACTTGCCATAGCAAAGAAGAGATGGAATATTTTGACCCTAGAGCATAAATTGAGGGAGGTGGTCACCCCTGCAAACTTAAGGTTGTTTATGAGAAAAGAAAAGTTGATATCCAAAATGATAGATAACCATAAGCAGGAATGGATAGGTGGACAGTTCAGGCCCCCTCTAATAATTGAACCACTCCCTGTCTGGGCAGAGCAGATGGAAGATGAGAAATTGCAGGATTGGATGAAGCAAGTTGATGAATACAAAGGCAATGGTAATATCAATCACCCAACTTGGACCACCTATGCAAAGGATTATAGTTTGACTGACAAGCTGCTTCGCTAGAATAAATCCAGGATGTGAGAAGCAGGAGGACCTACCAAACCTTAGGTATGGGCAGATGATGAGTGCCAAGTTGCACCCATGGAATACATCTTTTTACCTCACTTTTTCTCCTTCCTGAGTCCATCTTTCTTAATGTTTGCACCCAAATAAGCTAGCAAGATCGTTCTAGTTAATGATTAATTGAGATAGATTACTTAAAATTATAATTTCTAATTGAGTGACTAATGTGCATGAAATTGATGGAAAAATGCAGAAACTTCTCTCTTTTTGAATCAATAAGTGTAGATACCAGGAACAACAATTTTGTGCATCTCCGAAGATAGCCTTCAATGATCTCCAGAGACAATACCAAAGTACCATGACACCTGAAGTTTTGAAGAAATGAGGAAAGCCTCTCTAGAGCTCTGCGGGAGTCTGGAACATTTCTGGAGTTAAACAAAGAAAGTTACAGGCATCTCCGGAGCTGAAGAAAGAAAGATACAACTATCTCCAGAGCTACAAACATATCTTCAGAGCTGCAAATAGGAACAGATATCTCTGGCGCCTCCTGAAAGCAAGGCATATTTCTAGCATAAGTTGTCAATCAGGCACTCTCAACAGTGATCTTAATACCCCTCATTTCACTCAAATCATCACCTAAGTGGTGAAGGGTCATCTTTAGTTAAACTGCTGGAGTTTTTATCTTTATAAAGTTTTTGCATGAGTTACAGATAGAACTGATCAATCTCGATATTTTCAGGGCCTCACTGCCCAAATGTATTAAGACTCAAACTTAGAATTATGAGTGGACTTCCGTTTCACTCAGTCTTCTTTTTATTTGCATGATTATTTTCCATAGTTAGATAGCTAGTGCAATAAAGAGATGGATGTCATCTCATAGAAGAACTGATAGATAAGATAAGTGATATGTCATCACTCTTTTGATATATACTTGTAGAAATAGTAGAAGAAAAATATACAATGATTGAATTATTCTGATTCTCGGTAATCTTAGTTTTGTGATAGCAATATTTTTCATGAATGCAAAGTGAATGAATTGGATTGGATCTAGTTGTGATCTTCTCTTGTGCTGATTTTCTACTGTAGCCTTCAACCCTAAGGGTGTGGAGCAAGGGCGCACTCTCACCGCCAAGGCAGGAAGCTAGTACCACTGTTTTATTACTTCAGCTTTCTGTTATGAAAAGTATTTACTAATTTTGATAGATAGATGCATGTTACTATTTTTAAGATTGCTTTGAGTAATTTATTATTTAATTCTATTTTAGCATTACTTAAATTCATTTAGTAAGTAGACAGATTAATCTTTTCAAATTAGTAGTTGTTAAGATTAGTTAGGAAAATTGGTAAATGTAGAATCCCTAGTTGCAAACAACCAAGGACACAACCCCTGGATTATTGACATCTGAAAACAAATTAAATGATGAGGTACAACGACACCTTGTCAGTTTTGACCTCTTTTCTATATAAAGATTTAGTTGAGTTTTCCTAAGCAAACAAAGACTTGTACACTGTGCATCTTATTTGTACATTTACTAATGTAGAAACTTGTTTGGAAGCATGAAAGTATTTTCACACTTCTATCCCAAGCTTTTAGATTTTTATTTTAAATTTGGTGGGTTGGAACTCTTTACAAAACATAAAAGTTACATATTTATACTAATAGGTGTTCTATCCTCTAGAAAAAGATAAAAAGAAATTGTTATTGGCACTTGAAGCTATGCCAACAGTTTCATGCTAGTCTACATTTCAAATTTACAATTACAGATGAGATATTGATGGACACTATTGGGTATTATGTTGCACATAAATTTCGTACAACTACTAGTTTAAATAAATATATTTAATATATTTACACTAATTTATATTACGCTACCTTAAAGAAATAATTAGTTTAAAAAATTCAAAATCAATCAATCAATCAAATATAAGGAATTTACATACCATCGTTCGACGCGTACAATGACTTTCATGTCCAATGACATGTGTTTAAAATTGTCTTGCCCCCTCTTCTTGCCTAAGAATGGATGTGAAGATGTACATGAAGCTTCTGTTCTATTGATATTTTATTTTTAATTGCTCCTTCCAAGCTCTTGTGGAAGAAAACATGGTCACTTGGAGGAAATATATCCATTTGAAATCAAACAAAATGATGTTTCATAGTATTAATATGTTCTCTCTTTTCACATGGCAATTTGTGAATAGTAGCTAGGGCTTTATCTCCAACTTATATAGATGTCTGATGGTAACTTCAAATTTTGAAGACCTTGCACAACTACCACCTATCATGAACAAACCCATTTATGCATCACAATTGACTGCGAGTATGTTATGGCAAACAATCACCACATTTGTCACATTAGAAACAATATTCTTTCAAGAAGGCGATAGTCAAGCCCAAAAAGAAATTATGTTCCATATTGCAAAACATATGTGATGCAAAACCAATGCAACATGGTTGGGAAACATTAGTGAGCCATGTGAATAAATTGATAAGTATAATAGAACAAGAAGAATCTAACCTCTCTATGCATTTATTTACCACCAACAACTTGGTCATCCTACATAACAGAAGGATGTTGAAGCTAATAAATCTTCTTGTGGCAAAAATTGGACAATGATATTGACGATGCCCAACTCCAACAAGAGGTGCTCCTCTGCATAGGCCAAAGGGTAATGCTAACAACAAAATTATGGATTGAAGTTGTCCTCGTAAATGGGTCATTGGGAGAAGTCAAGGGTATTATTTAGAATCTCAACTCTAAACCTAGACTCAATCTGGACTCAAGTGATATGAAATGACATAAGAAACTTTTATTTTGTTGATTTGTAATCTACATTTATTGAATTACATAAATACCTCACTATTTTAACTTCAAATTGCCTATCAACAAAACCATTACACCCTCAAAAGGCACAATTGCTAGTTATCTACATTCAGTAACCAAATCTTCCTTGTGCAGTGTCTAGTTCAAACTAGCTATGTGATATCATCCTTATCTTGTGTCCACTTCATCATCCAAGGGATGTGTTGTTCAATGATGAGGCTTTTAGGGGTCATTAATACTCATGTGTTGTGGTACCCTCATGTATCATAAATATAGTCACTCTAAATTTTTCATACCCAAGAACATGAATTACCAAAAATGGAAAAGACCTCAACATTTCCCTATTAAAAAAAATAGATGCCTTTATATATCATTTAGGTTAAATTAATTAAATGCAAATGTAATTAGGTACAAATCAATCTAGATTAATTGAGTTATTAGAGTGGAATGGATTAGATCAAGGAATTTTTTGATTTAGATAATGTTTGGATTAGGCTCATACCCTTACAAAGAAGCCAAAATGCGAATGAAACAAGTTTCACAGGTAGTGAAACTAGGAAACAAAATAGGATTTTGAAAGGGCTCGAACCCTTGAACAACAAAAGGCAACCCCGCTGTGAAAACAAGGACCAAATGTTAGAAACTAGACAACACTAGAACCTAACCTAGCAAAACAAACACCTTTGACCTGAGGGTGTAAAGAAGATACAAACTTAGGAAGACCTTTCTTCCTTCTCTGAACAACAGTCTATGAATTCAAAGAGTCTAAGTCCACAGAACAAGGAGAGAGAGGGGAATCCTCATCAGATTCCATAAACACAAATGGAACATGAGAAGTGGGGGAAGCCCCATCATAAGAAGTTGGGGTACCTGACGACTGAACTGGAGTAGGGAGCTCCCAACGCCCTCAAGGGAAGGAGTAACTATCAACTAAACAAAAGTCACATGAGGAAGCGAGAGACACATGGCAAGCTCAACATAGCATCCACATGACATAAAGGAGATGAAACAACAATTGAAGAGGGTTCCCCAGCTGACAAGGGAGCATCCACTGAGGAATTAGTAGAACTAATGGTTAAGTGATCATCCAAAGCATTCTTCCACCAGGTGGCTGCTCCCTTGCGATGAGAGTGGGGAGAAACGGAGGCTAGGTGGCCCGTGGCAAAGCATCATCTACATCTGAATGGGAGGCCCTCATAGTCAAGCAATTACATTCATGACCTATCCCCAACCTGCAGAACCACCTCCCCATGAAGGGGTTTGGAGATGTCAATGTCAACAAGAATGCGAGAAAACATGGAGTATCCTATGAAGGAGGTTGAAGAATCCACCATCAAGAAGCAATCATTAGCATTTCCAATGTCTTCATAGCAGGAATCTTCCCACCACTAAAGAGGGAGATTAGGGAGCCTAACCTAGGTTGGCCTAATGTTGAGAGGCTCGGTGATAGGGTTGAAGGAGCAAGACCAAGGTTTAATGGAAAGGGAATGCACTCCCCACATCCAAACCTGACCATTCAACACGGTATCCCACTCCTTAGGGGAATCAAAGGCCACCACAAAGAAACCCCTAGTGTAGGAAAACAACTCAATCTTGGCCACCACCAAGGGCTTCCAAGTCTCCAAGACCCAGCTATGAAGATTTGGCAGGGATGGCCACAATATGTTGAATTTGCAAACAACCCCAATACGTTGGTAATATTCCTCATTCTTATTAACTTCCTACTGAAAAACCACAACCGGTGGAGGAAGAATAGAGGGCATAGACCCTGCTCTTGGAGGGTGAGCAGGAAGCTTCTTAGAAGAGATCATCTCATCCACTTCAGGAAAGAGGTCCTTGAAGGAGCCACACCCTCCTGAAGGGACACCAAATCTATTGAGCATCAGAGGAAAACCCTTAACAGATGCAACAAAGGTGCCCTCGGGAGAAACTACCTTCAGAACCTGCAAAGAAACGTCATTAGGGACCCCAAGCTAGTTGTTGCACCAACCTGAGGCTAGACTACACCCACAGTAGGGGCCCCGAGGGCAAAGGACGCCTACACAACAACATCGTGCTCCTCTACGTTCGAATATCCTTCACACGGGAGCATCATTTTTTCTTTCTAGATCAAGGAATGTTAGAACCATAAATAGTTTAATAATAAATGAAAAGAGAAATTGTTTAGTTTTATGACCAAGGAACATGTGTTAATTGATGAAGATAGTGAGGTTCATGTGGCTCAAATCTGGACATACCCTAGGTAATCATGTGTACGAATTAGAATTATAATATTATATTCTACTTTGTGTTGGGTTGACTTCATTGTTTTGGATCTAATCCAAGATCATGAACTCACTCTATACCCATAAACTCGATCTTTGATGATTTCTAGATTATGCCATGTAGATTCTCAAGAAATAGATTGCTAAACAATGGTATCCTCTTTCACACTCTCAAGGTTTTCTATCAAGTTATTAGTATTTAAAAATACCTTTACATACAACACACTTCAAACATGTGCATGAATTCTAAAATGATCGCTAGGGTAATTCACATATGCTAGGATGAGTGTACGCTAGATTAAATGTGAATGATTGTTCTTAAATGTCCTTGTATTGAGAGATGTGTTCTCTTATTACAAGTGATAAAGTGATGATGGTGATGATTTATTGGATGATTGAATGAATGTAAATGAATGTCTTCTTATAACTAAACATAACACCAAATTGTGAATATTTGTGCACAGTTGGCTTAGTGCTACTAAAGTATAAAATGAGGCTAATCAGCTAAACTATTTAATTTTAAATTTACATTTAATTGGATCAAGATCATGGCTACAAGGACAACTTGGCCCCTATAGACATGACTTGGGTTAGACAACCAATTTAGATCAATGTCTAGTAGAGTAGATTATGGATTAGGGTTTGATAATGACAAGAATAGATAGATAAGCCAATTGGACTGGGATTGCATAGGGACAAGTGATAAGCATAGGGCTAGGTGCAAGCAAGGTCATTATGCAAGCCCAAGTACCCAAAAAAATGTGCCATTTGTAGCTATATAAATATATCAAGACATTGCCTCAAACTAGGCACACAATTAAATGACAAAATACATCAAGGGTGCATTTTTCACCATTACATTTTGCCCTCACTTTGAGGTGCATTCAAATCTCTAAGTATGAATCATGCATCTCTAAGTATGTAGCATTCTCAAACATGCATAAATTAAATGCAATATATAGATGAACCTATGATCCATGAAGGATGAGGGTTCTTCTCCCATGTTATTTTCTTTCACATATGTTCTCCCATGAATTCTTGCAAGACAAGGGATAAAAATTCCATGTGCAACTTTTGACTCACAAGATAGATCAAAGTTAAAAATGAGAAGGTTAGTAATTATGCATGTCTCCTTTAATTGATCACCTCCATATGTCACACAATTGATTGAAGCAAGATCTTGTTAGATATATCAATAATAAACATGTAAGCATAATAGATTTATAATAGAATTCATTATAATCATTAATCATGTGATAAATCAATAACAAATGAAAAATCATGTAAGAACATATTATCATACAAGTGTTAAAATATAGCAATCATAGCTAGAATAGGGCATTGTGAGAAGCATGACAATAGACTAGAGATAGATTCAAAGATAAGATAAATGCCCCAAACATGGACAAAATAATGATGATGCAACCCTCAATGGCCAAGAACACTTGTGAAAGTAATAAACATCCCTAATGTTGCATCCATGAGCACAAGCACACATGGGATAGGATTAGTGGCATAGCATTTCCATAATGGCATGAAGTTCACAAATCAATATGATAGATAAGAACAATGGCACAAGGCCCATAAGTGGGGCAAGTCCCCAAATATATCAAGTACAATCATGTGACAATTAACATGGATCTAGATAATTAGATACTCTACTGTGATAAAAGGGTAGGTACAATTCCCCCCAACATAGGATGAATATGATAAAAATGTGATCATGTAAGAACAATATAGGATCAAAACAGGGTTCAAAATAATATAGCAATGTAAGTGCAAGATATGATAGGATCAAGACATGTGATATATCAATATAAGCTCATTATAAATTAGATCAATTGAATAAGATATAACAATGTAAGAAAGTATGATAAGTGGGGAATAGCATGATGCCCTTGTCATAAAGTTTAGATCAATGATAACTCAAATAGACAAGGGGGAATAACATGATGCCCCCCAATGTAGGGATGTGTAAAATAAGACAACTAGGATCATAAATGACATGGCAATAAGGATCAATAATAGACTCAAAGTAAGGTATATGGCAATGAAGGATCAAAACCTGTACACTCTACCAAGCATATAGCGGTAAGATCATGTAAGATGATAGACATAAGATATAACAATATAAGGCCATCATATGAAAATTCTCTTAGATATAGCTTGATATATACAAATTTTAGATTAAGATAACATGGTATAAAAATGTGAGGTCTTAGTAGACATGATATAGTAATTGAAGATCAATGTAGGGTGATCCCACAAAATTGTGCCCCACTTGTGGGATGGGACACAAAAATGACCCCTAGGCACCAAAAATTGAAAAACACCTTCAAATGAGCCCATATCTTTGAATGAAGGCACCTTCATTTGAAGGCGATGTCATATTTACCTCCATTATAAGGTACAACCTTCATTTGAAGATCATCTTCGAACAAAGATGTTTATTTATTATTTAGTTTAATACCAAAACATACCTTCATCTCAAGGACACCTTTGAATAAAGGTCTTTGTTTATTGTTTTTTAAAAAACAAAACATCAAACAAACTTGGGTCATTCTTTTAACATATTGCAATAGCGAACAGATCTTGTGCAAGATGACATCAACCTAGCCTTTGAATGGAGACTATATTTGGATGAGAGCAACTTGGAAAACACCTTGAAATTCATTGATATATGTAGAGGTTCAAGGGTTCTATAGCTACCAGGGTTCAGTCAAAGGGGATTTTTTGAATCTTTTGTCAAGGTATTTTGCATAATTTTTGCATAATTTTTAGGTTAGATTAACAAAAATTCAATTTTGCCCCTATTCTTCCTTCTTTTTACTCTGCTTTACCATTTTATTTTGCATAGAATGGTTTTATTTTGTTAAAACCTAAAAAATAAACCCTAGAAACAAAAAAGCCTAAACCCTAAATATATTACATTCAAAACTCTCCCCTTCCATGTGATACACTCTTTCTAAAATTTTAATTATATTTTATGGTAAAAATATAAAAATATGGCCATACAAGCATCAAATTTAAGCCTCGACACATTCCAAAAAGAAACCTAAGGTCAAACAATGTTATAGAGAGAAATTGTATAGGTAGAACAAAGTTGGAAGATCATTGATTGATTTAGACACTCAGTGTACTAATTTGATTTAGAAACAAATAATTCTAGTGATAGATTCAACCCTGTGCAAATACCTCCAACATGGTCAAACCTAGTCAAAAACACCGACTATATAGAAATTCATCAACAAAGTGTTCAAACATAGTTGAAACCATCCCTAACATTAATCAATAAAATAATGGAGATCAGTCATTATGGTTTCAACCTTTGAGTCTTAATAAAGTGTGTGATTAGGGAAGTGTGATGATAGATGCATGTTTTCTAAAGTGTTTGGATGTTGTTTGTTCTAGAGAATTTCTTCAAGGCCCCTAAAATAAATTAAACCATTGTAAAAATTTATGAGATAGTCCATTGATGAGAAGATCCCTCACTTTTATTTTGTTTTCTCCCATTTTGGTTTATCTAGTCATGTGTTCTTGTCTTCTTCATTCTTATGTAGTGCCCCTCCATTCTCACTTTGGATGAGAAGGTGGTCAGGCTAAGGAGCATGAAGAAGAAGGTAAAATACTCGAAATACTTATGGTATGATAGACATGTTGATGGTAGGCTTACTGTTATGATTAGTACATTATGCTTATGTTGTGATCAGTTATAGGTTAATTGATTATGTAGATTAGTTTTACTACGTGATTAATGTGATTATTTGTCTGTGTTATCTGGTTGTTTATTTACTAATGAATTTGTTTAATGTGGATACTTGTGATGTGTTTTGTGAAGGGACAGTGTAGTATTACTCATAATGAATACCCTACTACGCTGCGATTCCCTGTCACTATGTGCCTGCTTGGATGATTATATGTATGTATTTGACACTTTTGTTTGTTGTAAGTTGCAGGTACCAGGCATCGACTCCACCTAAATTGACAGGTTTGAGCGTGCCTTCATACCAATGGAAGTTGTTGAATGGAGATAACATATGGTCCCCTAGCCTAGCCATCATCCTTAAAGAGGATGAGTATCTAGTTGTGTACCCTGTCAGTGTTGTCAGTTTGGTCATGATAGTCAGTCATTGTTGTGGTGGTCTTGTTTTCTGATCTTGCATAGTACTCAGGTATGGTTTGACAGTTGGGTTATTTTGTTGGTATTGTTTTGATTATTGTTGCCTTAAAATAAAATAATTAGTTATGAAGCATTTTTGTTAAATAAATAAATATATACATGTCCTTATGTAAATTTAGTTTATGAAAAATATATTATTCTAGAAGTTAAGTTAATAAATAATAATAATAATAGTAATAAATGTAATTGCAAATAGAGATAAATAAATAAATAATATTTATGTGTTACCATAAAATATATTTATCTTGGTCTAGTTGTAAAATGTTTAAAATAGCAAACTATAAGATATTGTTCATGCAAGAGTTATTGCCTCTTGTGGGGGGAATCTTCTGGAAGATTTTAGGGGATTTCTTCTACTAAAAATAGGGAGTTTTGGGGCTGTATTTAGGGGGGAGATTTCTCTCTCATAATAATCTTCATCAAATGGAACTTTTGGGGGGAGACTGGTTTGTGGCTACAGCAGTTGAACCCGGCATCGAATCTTCAACCCAGTCAAGCAAACGAAATCAGGTTCCTTTGGTTCCAATTTTTGTCTCATTTTTCTATTGAAGAAAATGTTTGATTTATATTTTTTTCCTATTGATGGTAATTTTCTTGAGAGGTTTGAAGCCTTGTTATCAGATCCAATTGTGCATGTCTATATCATTGTATTTCTGGGAATCACCGATTGATGTGATTATCTATCTCTCGCCCATTTCATCTCTATTTTTATAGTTTATTACATTAGCCATAACATTTTTTTTACGAACTAGGTTCCTCTAAATTTTTTATATATGGTGTATGACCTAGTTACCTAAATCATATCCAAAAATCATCCATACCCAGTTTGTTGTTTTGGAGATATAAATATTTTGTGACTGTCTACCTCTTAGCCATTTTGTCTTTGTTTTAGCAGTCTGTTGCATTAGCCATAACTTTAGTTTTATGATTTAGGTTCCTCTAAGTTTTTGATATATGGTGCACGACCTAGTTTCCTAAATCATATCCAAAAAATTGTCCATACTCAGTTTGTCGTTTTGAAGATATGAATATTTTGTGATTGTCTACCTTTCACCCATTTCATCTCTGTTAAAACGGTTAGTTGCGTCACCAATAACTCTATATTTTCAAATTGGGTTTCTCTGAAATTTTTATATAAGATTCAGCTCTTACCTATGAAAACTATATCTAAAAGAGTTAGCATTACCCAGTTTGTCAATTCAAAGATATCTATCAATTAGTGACAGATATTCCTATGCCATCTTGATTGTTGTTATTAAAACTACAAATCCATTCTATGCATATCCTTTAATCATTGCATTCCATAATTTGACATCTCTTTGAGGCAATTTGTTGAACAGTTAATGCACTTTGTCTGTGCTCTCACTTTTGCATACATGTCTACTAGAGTATTTCCTTTTCGAAGTCTCTTATCATTATCAAAACATTCTATATCTATATTCTTTCTGATATAGTATATGTTCTTGCATATCTTAATTGATCATATTAGTATGTTTCTTTCTTAGTGGTTTATTTTAGTGCTTTTGAACATGATATTTGGTTATCTGAGGACTGATTCTTGTTTTTTAACATTCTTTTCTTAGGATTTGAATTTAGCAATATAGTCTAATATGAATTTAATAATAGAAACATAACTTAAAAGATTTTAGAAATCATACATGGGGTAGTGATTATGAAAATATTTATGTTGGAATTGAATTATATTCTCTTACATGCATTAGAAACAACATAACGTTTATCAAGTTATATCTTTTACCTGAAAATTAGATAATGGTAGAAGGAAAATGAATTAAATTGGATGATAATTTTGAGACTTATTGTGTTTGAAGGGGATAGAATCAACCTAGTTCTAATTTAAGGTAGAAGTATCAATTTTGGGTTTTAATTAGAAATCATTTAATGATGAGTCGTTGATAATAGTCCATGACTTTCAACTACTAAATGTTAACCTTGAAATTAGTGTAAGTAAGACTCTTAATATTATCTATTTCCAATAGCATAGGAATGGATTGAATATTGTTACTTATGGCACTTATATCATTTGATCATATTAGTAACTGTTACTAGTAGTTAGAATAATATTGTTCTACATTGTTGAGATAGATTCACTTTATGTTTGTTGGATGATTGACTATGATTGGAATTAATGTTGTATTCTTCAAGACCCATTATTAGTGCATCAGATCATGTGTTGCATCTGTGGTTTTTCTTTTGAAGTATTGATGAGGAATTTTGGTTTATGATGTGTTTTGGAAGTGATTGTGATGTGTGACCATTGCGTTTTAATGGTGTCATGCATTGTGTTACTTGGGGAAAGTGGTTTCCAGAGGCCTAGGAGGGTGTGGTTGTGTGGGGGTTGGCTATGTGTGCATCGTGTGAGTTGAATGAAATGTATTCTTGAAATATGGTTTCTTATTCATGTTGGAATGATGCATGTGAAAGATGGTTTGTACCTTGCTTAGTGTACCTATTCTTGTGGTTTTGCCTTGAACTCATGTTGATGTCTTTTTTGAGATGTGGTGATAGAGAGCTTCTTAAATGTTGGGGTTCATTATTGTTTTGAGCATGGAATAAAGTATTGTGTTGGTTTATGTAATCGGTTGATATTTTTGGAGCAAGAGGACCCATGCCTTGCTCTAGATACATTTTGTTTATGATTAAGATTTTTGGAGCAAGAGGACCCATGCCTTGCTCTAGATACATTTTGTTTATGATTAAGATTTTTGGAGCAAGAGGACCCATACCTTGCTTTGGATACATTTTGTTTATGATTAAGATTTTTGGAGCAAGAGGACCCATGCCTTGCTCTTGATACATTTTGTTGAGATTTGTATGCAAGAAGGTAAATGCCTTGCATGGTATATGGATAATTATCATTATGTCTTGCTTGATGAATAGGGTCTTCTAGATGCAGGTGGGAAAGTGGCTTCCAATGTGGGGTCGGTGCTCAAAGTGGCTACCAGGATAACCTATTGGAAGTTGTTAATCCAATGATAACTTAATAATAAATTTGGAGGGTTGGGGGGGACTTTCACATTAATCAAGATAAAGTATGCCTCACTCATGGCTCAAGTGCTCGTTTAGGCTTGAGATGAGATGAGAAGGCCGTGGTTGGCAAGATCAACTTCCTTGTGCTCACGAAAGGAATGATGGTTCTGCATGTGTCACCCTATGGGGCCGGTGCCTCGAGAGAGGCTGCCAGGATAACCATAGATGGGGGCCAGTTTCTAGAGAGAGATAGCCTAGATAACCCATGCTAGGACCATGCAATGACACTCTTCCCTACTACAGTCTAGCATTCCCTAGTTGTACTCTTCCCATTCGTTGTGTGGTTGCCTCTGGAAGTGATGTTTGTGTATTGCCCTGTGTTGTTTTGGTCATGTGTAGTTCTTGTTTACCATAGTTATTGTCTACCTAACTATTCATGTTGTGGGACCTTATTGTTATCTCCTAGCATGGGGGTAGACCTCAGGGATCCACATGGTCGGGTGGTTGTGCATTCTTCCATTGGTTTTCTGGCACTGTGGCTCATGTGTAAAGAAGTTATAACTCATGTTTCCAGATTTGTCCCTGTATTTGAAGATAGATATTTATACTATTCACATCTAGATCTGTGTATCAATGGAACTCATTATGTAAATTGATGTAATAAAAAAGGAAGTGCTTTTGTATCATAGAAATTATGTAATTCCTCTTGTAAGATAAACTATTCTGCATTTGTAAACATTATTGCAAAGATGTTGATGTATGTATCTGATGAGGTAATCAAGTTCTTAGTTTGAGTTATTTGAATAAACTATGTATGTTGATTAATAATTAATTTCAATAATGCAGCTGTGAAATCCCTAGAGATGTTAGTTTAACTGGTTGTTGATAGATTATGTTATATTTTAGTTACTTCTATTTTAGTTAAAAAAAAAATCCACCTTTTTATTTCTTTAGTTGAACTTATCTCTAGGGCTGCATGGTGGGGCATTACATCTTATGTGTGTTTATTCTCTATAATTATTAATGCTTGTTTCCTTTTAATTTTATTTACACTTGACAATACTAGATCTCAACAATTTAAGGACTATATTCCATTTTTCTAGACATAAAATGGTAACTTCATTAATTAATATACATTAAGGTTGAATGGAATTAATTTTGGTGAGTTATGTAGGGAACTACACACATAGTACAACAAGGGAGTTTTGAGAAACAAGGGGATGAATAGATGTAGGTGCTACAAAATAAGAAGGAGGTTGGGTATAAGTTACATAAGTCTAAGCCATTTCTCTACATTATCATGACAATTTAATCAAATGAATTACTACTTCATTCCTTGAGTGTAAGGATGATACTTGACCTTGTTGATGGATAATAATAGTGAGTTGAAATTTTCAATAAATGACATTAACTATTAGAACCAAGTAGTAACTTTAGATACCTATTCTTAATAATTAAATTTGAATATCCTTAGGTCCATTCAACCCAATTTAAGATTAGAATTCAACAAATATCTTTCAACTATAAGTACAAGCTTACTACTCTAAAATTTTAAGTGTAGGCCTCTTGAGAATTAATTTAATAATGTAACTCACTATCACAATGCCCCTCCATTCTCACCTTGGATGTGTAGGTGGTCAGACTAAAGAGCATGAAGATGAAGTTAGTATGTTTTATTGATAATCCTTGTTGCAACACTAACAACTCATATGCTTTGACATTGTTTACATTCAGGTAATTATGATGTTGATCTAACTATGATTGTCATATGTTAGAATTGATTTTTATGCAATTGATTTTGTATCATAGGATGTTATTGTTGTCGATGAGGATTTCACCCTTAAGCAAAGTTGTGAAACTCTATAATCCTTCAAAACATGGGGACAAACTCAGGCTATGGGTGACCTATATTGAGTTTGAACCTCCAGATGGGCTGGTTCCCTTGATAAAATAATAAATTTTGCAGGAAAAGGGTAAAAAAGATCTAATGGAATTATTAAAATTGAAGCTATAAAAGCGGTAAAGTGGTAATGCACCTAATTTTGATGGAAAACCTATAAATCTGACTCACAATAGATCTCAGAAATCTTATCCACACAATCTAGTTTTAGCAATGTAATCACAAAAGTGTTTCTAAGGAAGGCTGGAAATTATCTTCTTTATGAAGGAAAAAGGATTTTTCACAACATGAAGGAAAACAGACTTCAGTAGCACAACCTAAAACCTGTGATATCACTATGCTTAACACTTGCAAGTAAGAATGAGACAATAATTTTAAAGGTTTTGATAATTAAACACAATAAAATTTCATCAAATCACTCATACAAGTAGCATTAATGGAAAGGCAAACACTTAATTTCAATGAAAAATAAAGGAAAATATTGCATAAAAGACAAGAAAATGGAACCTATAACCTGTTGTAATCTCTATAAAATCTATAAAATTGAGTTACAAAACCTTTCTTCTCTTCCAAAGTATAAAGAGCCAAAGAGGTAAGAACTGATAAATGAGTTACAAAACAAACTCTGTCTCTCAATGTGTGAAAGAGAAAAGAATGTAAGAACTAACTAAATCTAAGTTTTTCTTTACAATATATAGCTTGCTCTCTCCAAGAGGCATGAAAAATAGAACTGTAGCTAACTACCTCTAAAAATAAGCCCTCAAAATTGATCCATGAGAAAACCAAGAAATCCCTAAAAATAAGGGTTCAAACTGTCACAAATTGATCAAAAATAGCTCCAAGTTGGCCTTCTCCATATGACCAAGAAGTTGACAAAAACTCCTCAAATTGCTCCCCAAATCATGCAAAAAGTCTCCAAAAACCTCAGATAACTCAACTCATCTATTTTGCATGATTTTGCATTGCAAAATTGATGTGAGTAAATAATAAAGTAATTAAGTGATAATTACTTTACTATTAGTTACATTTTGTTCTATTTTCTATGAATTTACAACTTGTGAAAAATAATAAAGTAATTTGTAAAATATTGCTTTATTATTCACTTACATTGATTTCAGTTGTAAAAAAACATGCATGATGGATGAAAAGAAAATAAACACCTTATCTCTCCAATTAAACTTGCCTAATTTGCATGATTTGAGCAAAAATAGGACTTTAAGAGAAAACAAAAATCTCTTTATGTCTCCATGCAAGACAAAACCCTCCTAGTTGCATTTCGCATGTATCAAGGCAAAAATTTCATCCTTATTACTCCATAAGGTATATCTCCTCTACAAAATAATCTTACCTTCATATGATTTTATCATCTTGCAATAATACCTTATCCACCTTGTAAAATCTTACCTTATCCATGTTCCTTCCACCTTGCATGCATTATCTTATCTTCATATAATGTTCCTTCCTTTAACCTTTGATGTAAAAAATATATAAGGTATAAAAGATCCTCTTTGACCCTAATCGGCCACCATGCATGATTTGAGGAATCTTGGCATCTTTTCCATGTTGCATATGATTGCAATTGGCTTCGACCATGTTGTCAACCACATAGGATTTGGAAAAAGAGGTTGGAAAAATTTATAAGGCAATGAGCCTTATCTTCTCATGGTGTCAATTTTTGACTTTCATAAAAAATCAAATGCAAAAAGGAAAAGTGTGTTAGCCCCTGGCCCTTCTATGGCATGATTACTAGGAATCCTCAAGACCAAGGTCTTGACCTCAGGCATTTGGATAAAGTAATGATGTTTTGTATTTCTTAAAGTCAAAAAATGACAAAAGAAAACATAAGTCACCAAACAAAACAAGAGAAAACCCTAAAAGATTGTCTCATTCTTCATTTTGCACTTCATCTCTTTCGGCTCTACAACTCTATCATTCGGCCGACTAGGGTTTTCTTTCTCTGGCATATTCCTTTGGTTTTCTCACTCCTCATATGGTCTTCTCCAGTCAAATCTTTGGCATTTGTATGTAAGAGAGAAGGTGAGCATTACATTGAGTGGTGACTGGCATTTTCTATTTCTTTCTGTAGCCTTTTTCCTCTTATCTAATCACGACTTCTATGCTGAGTATACATTGCAACTTCTAACAATCTTTTTCTTGATTCTCTGTGTCTTTTCTGCAACTATAATTCATATTCCTAAGAAAAATCAAACAAAAGGCCGTGGCTATGCGTTTCTCTTTTCTGCGAGAATAAGGTGAGTTCTCCTTTTTGACCCTCATTATTACCTTTTGTGTCTCATTCTTTCTTTGTATACAAAAACTAAAACCAGGGTTTTCAAGATGTGAAATGGTTTTAACATTTCTTGAAAGAGAAAGCCCTCACTGTAATAGCTATGGCATTTCCTTCTTTTTGTGCATTTTTTTGACCCTACAGATGTAAAATATCACTAGGGTTTCAAAATTTACAACAAGGGTTTCTTTGTTTCTTTTGCAGTATAATTGTCTTTCTCATATAAACTACTATTTATACTCATGTGATTTGTTGTTTCAGTCATTTAAGATTACTGTTATAGCCAATTTAGATTGCCTTTTAGACATTTCAATTGATTGTAGCAACAAACTTACACCTCATTCACAACAAAAAAAATGCTAAATATTTGTCTTATTTGTTTACCACAGAGTTTTGACTGTCATGATTATTAGATGATGTCATGCTACTTTATGCACTTTCGGTGCTTGCATCAGTTCACTGGATAGTAACACAGCAACATACCTTCTCATTGGTTTGTACTATTCATATTTGGTGAAGAAAACAATGTGATTACCTACCTTTATCTATGGCTTCCATGAGCTTTCTTTTCATGATTATGATAGTTATTACTTGTCAAACAAGGTGACTGTGACCTCATACCTTTTATTGTCATTAAATCTTTGTCATGTCTTCATTATAGTTTGTACTTGCTTAGAAGGCAACCTCTAGTTCCTCTTTTCGTATAACTATAAACATTCATTGTAGATTCTTTGAATTCACATTGAATGCTTCTCCTTTGATGATTTTGAAACCTTGTTGTCTATCCTATCAACACTTCATGACTAGTCTGATCTTTGACTGATCTGAACTCTTTTTTATTTGGATTGTATTTTGTGTTTTTATGAAGGCTTCTTGCATCTCTGTCTTTATCCGTGCACACACAAAACTATTTGCAACCATCTTATAAACCTTGAAGGCATCTAAACATTTCAGTCTTTATTGCACATTGTGGGGAATATATGCATGCTACTATGACCCTTATATCTGCCTTCATTATCATTCCCCTTTTTGCTTCTACTACAGTCCCCTTGACTGCTCTATACTGCATTGATATTGATGTTCTGTTCTATATGATTGTTGGTAATCATGGCTGCCTTTAGTCATCTTGACAGTTATACAGTGATTGTAAGGCATAATGTAGAGCCTCATTTTTTTTTATAATTATTATATTGCTATCCTAGAAGGCTTTACTCATGATATGGCATCTACGTTGTACTTTGTAATTCATTTGCTGGCATGGGGTTATTCATCTGTTTTAGTACTATACACAACTTTATCATTTGATTCTAAATTGTTGTTTTCATGACAAAGGATGAGAAAAATACCTCCTAATGGCATGATATGTTCTTCATCACTATTCCATATGACTTCATCATTCATTATGGATGAAAGAAACATGTTTCTTGGTCAAAAAATTGTCATTAATAACAGTGCTTGAGCATGCTGGGCTCAACCCTCATGGGAGACACATTTCCTCCACATGCTTAAATATCTTCAAAATAGCAACATTACTTTCCCTATACCTGCATAGTGAATAAACAAGTTAGCATAAAAACATACCTTATGGAGTTGATTGATCCTCATGATGTTCTGATTTATGGCACATGTATGATTTGATTCTTTCAATGAAATGCATGATGTGGCAAGTTGATATGTCTGTTTGATAAAAGTATATGATAGTGTTAAATGTTCGGAGCTCTAACAGGATCTTCCCCCAATTTTTTTGCAGGTTCACTGACATGACTAGAGCTGAAGATGAAGATATGAGGACCAGTCATCAACAAGGCATCAACCTTCAAACAAAAGCCAATGATGGATATTTAATATTCTCATGTGTTCTTTTCCATTTCCTTTTATCATCGGATCTATAGCTTGCATATGTCTGCATTGCTTAGTTTAGTCACTCCCACATCTTGTGTGGAACACATTTAAACACTTCTTTTAAACATGATTAGTTAATTTACCTTATGCAATTGATTTATGTATTTTTCTTTTCAATCAATGCATAGGATAGAATAACTAAAACTGAATGTATGTTCCAAATATGATATGAAATGACAGTTCAAATGAATACCTTTCTTTCTTGCTTTCAATTATGATCATTTGAATAATCAAATTGTCTTATAACTTTGAAAGATAAAATCAATTAGATCAATTGTTTATCATTGACTATTTGATTTCCTGACATTAAAACTCATTTGTCATGATGGTTTGATAGTCCTAATTGGACTATTGGATTATCATGACAACTGATTACTATTTTCTTCTTGTCACGATATCAAATATTCACTGATTGCAATAACTTAAAAGTTTTCTTTTACTCCTTCTGAAACAACTACAAATTAGGTCCAACTAAATTTAGTGTGAACAAAATTTAGTAATAGTTATGTTGTGATGTTTTGTGTGGATCAATCTTATTATGTGTATCATGCGATTATTTGATGATGGTTTTTATTTAGTCATTCAGTAATTGATTGCTATGTGTGTTGTGATTACATGTTTGATGTGTTGGTGAAAAGGACAGTGTTGCATTACTCATGCGTGAGTACCCTGCTATGTTGTGATTCTCTTCCACGGTGTATTTGACTATATGATTATATATACAACTATATGTTTGACTATTTTTGGTTGCTACAGGTTTCAGGTATCAGGCATCGACTCCACCTGAATTGACAGGTTTGAGCATGCCTTAAAACCAATGGAACTATTGAATGGAGATAACATATGGTCCCCTAGCTTTGCCATCATCCTTGAAAAGGATGAGTATCTAGTCTTGTATCTTGTCAGTAAGGTCAGGATGGGCTTGATTGTAAGTCGCTGTTGTTTGATCGTGTTTTATCGTCAGGTATTGTTCAGCATTTGATTTATAAGGTAGTGATTGTTTGATTATGTTTTGGTTAATTACTTCATTAAAATATAATTATTTAGTCTAGAGGGCATTGTGATAATAAATAATAATATTAATGAGGTAAATAAAGTGTTTTTAACATGGGAATTTAATTGATAATATTAATATGAAAAATAATTTATAAACAAGTAATATTTTGTTAAGTGTCCATAAAAATAAATTTATAATAATTGTGTGTTGTCATAAATTATACTATATTGTAATCTAAGATCAATAAATAATGATAATTTATGAGTTGTCATAAAAACTTATATATATAGCAAATTCTAAAATAAATAAAATCAGAGAGAAATTGTTGTCTGGTTAAAAATAGCAAATTGTAAGAAAGTAATAAAGGCAGAATTTATTGCCTTTAGTAAGGAGAATCTTTTGGAAGAAATTATGGGGGTGGTTATGCATGCTCAACTTTATTTTGAAATCTCAAGACATAATTTGGGGGAAGGAGTGTGCATTTCAAAAAAATAGCAGAATATGTTTTATGTTTTCAGGATCTCTCTCTCAGGAAGTTTTCATTTTTCTTTTGGCAGCATAAACCATAGCTTCAAGAAAAAAAGACTTGGGGAAAATGGATGTGAGCTGGAAAATTTTGTGAAGATGTGATAGAAGTAATATTCCAGGTATGGACTGAGATATGAAACTGATTTATTGTTACATTAGATTTAGTGTAAAGAATTTGTAATGTACAAGCTTTATATTATTCTATGAATTCTCTTCTACATATTCTAAACCCAGTCTGTTGCGTTAGCCATAACTTTATTTTTACGAACTAGGTTCCTCTATAATTTTTATATATGGTGCATGACCTAGTTATCTAAATTATATCCAAAAATCAGCCTTACCCGGTTTGTCATTTTGGATATATGAATATTTTGTGACTGTCTATCTCTCACCCATTTCGTCTATGTTTTAGCAGTCTGTTGCTTTAGTCGTAACTTTATTTTTACGAACTCAATTCCTCTAGAATTTTTATATATGGTTCATGACTTAGTTATCTAAATCATATCCAAAAATCAGCCTTACCTAGTTTGTTTTTTTTAGAGATATGAATATTTTGTGACTGTCTACCTCTCACCCATTTCGTCTATATTAAAATAGTTAGTTGCATCACCAATAACTCTATATTTTTGAACTGGGTTTCTCTAAAAAATTTTGACAAATTTGTTTTGTGCATATCCTACAATCATTGCTTTCCATCATATGACTCTCTTGGAGACATTCTACCAATCAGTCTACATGCCCTATCTATGCTTTCACATTTTGCATTGTTGGTAGCTTCTAAAGCCTTCTCAACAAATTCTTTTTTGTGTTGATACTGCAATCACTGATATCCATGAGATGCTGACCCTTTGAGGCATTTGTCAAAAACATTACCTGAGAAGTTCCAACAATTATATCCAGCAAGAATCTCTCCACTGTTATGATTTGAAGGATGTCCTTACCTATTCCAAAGCTCCCATTTTGGTGAAGGCTATTAGGATGCTGGCAAAGGTTTCCGATCTAGTTTGAACCTGCCATTCACATTTGCTAAAAGTTTCTAAAGCCTCTTCAACAAATCCACTAAGGCAGTCAAGCTTGTCAGTGTCTAAATAAATTCATCCACTAACCCCTTCATTATTTATGCCATGCATTTATCATAATTTATATTCTTATCATATCTCATATTTGTAACGAAGATTGCATTCTATTTATGCATTTTGTTTCAGAATAAGTTAAGACACATTAATGCTTGAATTAATTTATATTAATGGATATTAGAGTCTAAAATTAGTCAATTGAATCGCCTCATATAAAATGTTCAAAAATTAGATTTGTCAGATAATAAAATCTCTAAACACTGCTTCAGGAAGTTATTACACTTGATAGAAAATTCATGTAGTAATAGTTAATCTTGTAGCTCAGAATGTAAAATAATTGATACTTATTTACTTGTTTTTGGATGAAAAATATTTGCAATCCAATGATCCATGGTATTTATTTATTTATTTATTATTATTATTATTATCATTATTACTATTAGTATTATTATTATTATTTCAAAGTAAGAGATGATATTCCCAAGCTGTTTGGGGAGTGTATGGGTGAAAGTCTAACTAAAATTGCATAAACCTTACGACTGATATCATATTAATTGTTATATAAAAGTGCATATATATATAAAATTACATTACTATATTTTTTTAATATGATTAAATGAGAGTTGACATGGTTGTTAATTATTGTTGATGAATTTAATATTGATTTTACTACAATTTCTTTGTAATAGTTTTGTTAAGTTGAAAGTTGATTAATAGATTTGGAATTAGGTATATAAATATTGTATTTGAAAATTGGTGTATAAGTATTGCATCTAGATAATTATTTTATTACGAGTTGAATTGCATTATGTTAGTGAAATTTATGTGAGATAGAACATTGAATGTAATGGGGGTCTATGTGCAAGTTGCTAAGGTTAAATTCCAGAGGCCTAGGATGTTATGTTTGATTTCATGTAATGTGTTGATTAGGTGTCTTGAGTTAATGATGTTATAAGAGCATGAGGTCTCTTGTTTATGTTAGAGGGTCTTGGTTAACAATAATGTGAAATGATGTACATTCTATGTTGTAAATGAATCATGGTGAGGTAATAATCTCCTTCTAGGATGTATTGCTTGTTCATTTAATTGTATTGAACTTGTGTTTAGTATTGTGTTTGATAATGAGGGAGATCTTGGTATTCATAAAAGAGGAAGTATTTTGTTGTAATTGCATCACTTGGAAGTTTTGGGACAATGATTGTAGAGTTGATCCTTGTGATTATGTTTAGTATGCAAGAAGGTAAATGCCTTGCATTGTATATGAATACTTGTCGTTATGATGTTTAATGTCTTGCTTGATGGATAGGGTCTTCTAGATGCAGGTAGGGGAGTGGCTTTCGATGTGGGGTTGGGGCCCAAAGTGGCTAGCCAAGATAACCCATTGAAAGTTCATAACTAAGTGATAATCTAATTAATGAATTAAGGGGTTGGGCAGTTTATCACATTAAGTAAGATAACAATATGCCTCACTCATGGATCAAGTGCTCATTTAGGCTTGAGATGAGAAGGTTTGGAATGGCAAGATCAACTACCTTGTCCTCATGAAGGGTGTGTTGATTTCGCATGAGTTTGTATGGGGGCCGGGGATCGGGAGAGGCTGCTAGGACAACCCAGGATGGGGGCCGAGGCCTAGGAAGGTCTACTAGGACAAACCATATCAAGCCATGTGATGAAACTCTTCCCTACTGCAACCTAACATTCTCTAAATGTGTTCTCCCCTTTCATTGTGTGATTGCCTCTGGAAGTGTTGTTTGAGTTGCTTGTGATGTTCATATTGACTAGTGTTGTATTGGAGTCATGTGTAGTCCTTGTACCTGTTGGCCTATTATCTTCTTGACTATTTTCTTAGTGGGACCTTATTGTTATCTACTAGCATGGGGGGTGGACCTTAGGGTTCCACATGGTTGGGTGGTTGTGCTTTATCTCCATTTGTTTCCCATTCTATTGTTCATGTGCAAGAAGGATGTACCTCTTATATCAGATTTTAGATCTTGTTCTAGCCTGAGGAGATAGATACTTATGTTCATATTCTAGTTCTGTATATCAGTTGAATCATGTACTATTATCTTGATGTATGTATTCTAATGTAAACAGGAAAGCAATATTGTAAACAATGTAATGGTGTACTCTCTTGTAAAGGAATTGTATATGTATTTGTAATCCTATATACAGGATCTTGATGATTACTTATCTAATGATATAATATGGAAATGTATGTGTTTATTCATTTGATGCAATTAGATTTAGAATGAACCATGGTTGTTAGTTAATTCATAATGTTGGTTAGATCATGTTAATAGTTGTTAGTAATGCAGTTGTGGAATCCCTAGAGGATAAAGCTTAATTAGATGTTTGAATAAATATGATTTACATTTCTTCGTTATTTCTTTCCTTAAAAAAAATCCCTTTTTGGTTAGCATAGTCGAGCTGTTCTCTAGGGTTTCTTGGCAGGGCGTTACATACCTATTCTTAATAATTAAATTTGAATATACTTAGATCCATTCAACCCTATTTAAGATTAGAATTCAACAAATATCTTTCAACTATAAGTACAAGCTTACTACTCTAAAATTTTAAGTGTATGCCTCTTGAGAATTAATTCAATAATGTAAGTCACTATCACAATGCCTTTAAATTCCAAACTTTACATATTTCCCTTATTTATTCAATAGATTAATCTAGTTAAGTTAAGCCACCGTAGGAATCTAAACCATGTCTGATCTCTAATCATATTTCACTAAAACCTTACAATTTTTATACAAAAAATTATAACTTCATTAATCAATATACATTAAGTTTGAATGGGATTCATTTTGGTGAGTTGTGTAGTGAACTACTCACATAGTATAGTAAAAGAGTTTTGAGAACAAGAGGATATGTGAATATACGTGCTACAAAATAAGGAGGTTGGGTATAAGGTAGATAAGGAGGAATAAAATAGGGATGAAATGGGCTAAGGTAATTAATGAGAATATGTAACGAGATGAATACATGGGGAGAAACTAGGGGATAGAATTGGGAATCTAGCTAGGGTGGAAGTAGGGATAAAATTAGGAATAATGGATGTAGTAGGAATGAAAATATCATTTGAGAAATATATCATGAACAAAAAATAAGGTGAGGGTTGAAGGTGACCAAATCTTATCTAACAGAGTGAAAAGAGAAAGAAAGGAGAAAAATGATTTGTGTGCCAAGGAGATGAGGGCCTATGTACAACCATCAACACTATTAGATACTATTCGAAGGGGAAATAATTTTATAACAAAGAGGTATAATGGCTGTGATATTAAAAGCATGATTATAATGGTTATCAAGATAAGAATCTTGAAGGATAACCTAGTAGCAAGGGAGAACTCTTAGGAGGTACCATCGAGGGGTATTTTAGAAAACTTAAAGGATGGTAATACTCCAAGAATACATAAGGTTTCTAAGTGTGAACAATTAGGAATTGAAGGAGTGAAGACTAAGAAGGTAGAGAGAAGAAAATATTTGAAACCTTATTTAATGAGGTTTAGTTGGAGTTGTTAAGTAGTATGTCCATATATGAATCTTGCTACAAGAATCAGTCAGCAAGAAAAAAATATTAGAAACACTTGTGGAAGCAACACTAGTAAGAATATCATTGTCATATGTTGTATACATGAAAATATTAATAGATCATAAATGCCTCTTGTTCATGCCAAATAATTATAATATAAATTAGAATATTTAGTAGAATTTATAGATTTTATTGGCCTAGTCAAAATTGTTTAGAAGATATGGTGGTGATGATAATATATTTCTTGTAAATAACAATAGAAGAATACAAAAATCATTAATTTATCAATCTAAGTTCATAACTTGGTGTCCATGTACCATAATCTTAAATGTATTGCCAATTCAAAATATAAACAACCCTAAAACCATTGACATGTTCAAAGAAAAATTGCTAATTATAAGTCCAAAATTAATAGTCCAAGTCCTTTAGCATCATCCAACACAAGCCAAATCGAACTATCCTACATTTATCCTTGGAACCTTAGGACACCCTTAGGCTCCAAAACTCCAATCGTTTATCCATCCTTGGGATCCATCATCCCATTTTCCTAATCAAACCTAATCATCCAAGTCATCCAAATCAAATTATATAGATCACATCCAACTTTATTCATCCAAAATCCAAATTTTTTAATCATCCTTTGGGTTCAGTATCTCCTAATCCAAACTAACCTAATTGTCAAGAAACCATCCTAATATTTTTTGAAAGGGATTCCCTTTTGGAGACTTTGATCAAAATATAAGGTCCATCATCCAAAATCACTACTATCCAAATCAAACCAAAATCAAATTTCTAAAACCTTAAACCAATTCCCTAACACTTGATTGCATGTCTCCTATCACAAGGCAACAAGCTAAGTTATGAATTGATTTCAATGAAGAAAGCCCCTTTCCTATTGGCCTACTACCCCTATATGGGAGGGCCATCTCATCCTTGTGATAGAGACAATGATAGTGAGGCCCCTAACCAACCCAAGTATACTCTTGATTATGGTCAATCCTTTAGTTCCCAACAAGGATGTGATATTATAAATAGGTTTATCAAAATGAACAAAAATTTGATGTCCTCCACCAAGCAATTGAATCAGGGGCCAAGTTGCCTCCCAACTAGGACCTCTCGAACCTTGACAACATAGTGTAAAATGAAGCCCCCAACCTTGAATGTGATCATGGAGAAGATATAAGCCTCAAACATAACATTCTTGACCAAAGCCATGAACACAGCCATCACATTGGCCTAAACATCACAAATTGACCTAAATCAACTCTTGTGATAAGGGGGAAGAACACCAAAGAAGACCTAAACTTGAACAAAACTAGAACTTCCCTTCACACCAATCCCCTCAATCTAACTTCAACAACCCAACCTAGATCCACCACTAACACCCAACACAAATCCAAAACCTATGCCTACCACTCAAAGTAAAAATATATCCCAACATACGCTCATGCTAACATGTCCATCTCTAACTATGGTCATACTTCAAACCCCAACCATATCCCCTTTAATAACCCAAACCACACTCAACATCATTCCATCCCTCACAATCATCAACCTCAATACCAAACCTACCAAAATAACTACATTATCTTTCCCCACCTCTTGGTACCCTTTCAATCTCAAATGGCAAGCCATGAAAGATGCCATTAAGGGGCTGCAAGATGGGACACAACGTAATTCCTATACATTTGAGGACTTATGTCCTTAGCCTCCTAATCATTCTATCTTGCAAATATTGTTCCCCCCTTACTTTGAAGTTCCAAAATTCAACAAATATAAAGGTAAGGGTGACCCTAGGGAACACATTTAAGAATTTTACATGGCTTGCCAAGAAGTTATATGAGGACAAGAATTAGAATGGATCCTCCTCCAACCTGCTTCACCTTTTCCCCCAAAGCGTAGGAGGCCAAGCATTAGAATGGTTCCTCCACCAACCTAAAGTGTCCGTCACCACCTTTCCTGACATCATGGAGAAATTCATAAAACATTTCTCCTACAATGTTAAACATGAACTAATAATGATGGACCTTTATAACGCTAAGCAATGATTAGGGGAGAGCTTCTCATCCTTCCTCTAGTGATGGAGGGGCATAGCAATCCGATTCCCTTGCCCCATCCCAAAAAAATAACTAGTTCACATCTTTATTACCAACCTCAATCTAGAATTGGAATTTCATTTGCAAGTACATTGCGTGACCACCTTCAATAAGATCATTGAAAAGGTCATTCATATTGAAAAATCCCTTATTTATAAAGGAATAATTAAGCTCTATTCCAAAGACCATAATCAAAATAAAAAACCAAATTTCTTTAGCAAGAATAAGAGTTTAGTCAGCAATAGGGTCACTGACTCTAAACATGTGCAAACCTTACAACAAGCCTCTCCCATCACTATCTCATTGAGGAAACCCAAACAAGAGAATAAAAAGAGACAATTCACCCCACTTAGTGATCCTATCGAAGTTATCTTCTAGAAGCTCATCAAAGCTAACATGATTACTTTTCCCCTCACCCAAACCTTTAACAAAAACTAACCTGAACCATCATGGTTCCATTAGAATGAGTATTGCAATTATCATTGCATCAAGGGTCATGCCACCAAAAAATGTATGAAATTGAAACATTATATCCAAGAGTTTGTTGATCACACTAAGATTGAAATCGAAGGACCCTCTAACTCATTACCATAAAAATACATGGGTGTATATGAAACCCCCCATTATGGTTCCATGAGAATGAGTATTATGATTATCATTGCATCAAGGGCCATGCCACTAGAAAATGCATGAGATTGAAACAATATATCCAAGACTTTGTTGATCACATTGAGATTGAAATTTAAGGACCCTTCAAATCATTGCCTAAAAAATACATGGGTGTATACCAAAACCACTTTCCCAAACATGATCAACACCAATCAGCACACAAACAAAATTAGGGCCAAATTCCCATACACATATACCATCAACTATCATAAAACTCCTTACAATTATTATTTCATTGTTGGAAACATTGAGCAATCTCATGAACACATTCACACCATTAAAATCAAATTCTTTAATTCTTTCATTACCACACAACATGGAAAAGTCACCATCCAAGGCCCCCCTTCGGCCAATCCCCAAAATTAATACAATCTACTTGACCACCTTGAGTGGACATCGGCCCAAATATCCATCCTTGATCTCCTTAGCTTATCCTCATTCACAGGGATATCTTGAATTGTGTTATTGTTACATCCCCAACTTATTGATTAAGCTTAATCTTACTTTTATGTGGTAAAAAGGATAAATAATCTTAGATTAATGATTTGATGTTTGTGAAAAATATCAAGTTGAATAATTTATTATATGGATTATGATTAATGCTTAGATTAGACATGAGATTACATGTTATTGAGATTATCTTATCATAATGTTTTATGATTTAATGATGATACATTGATCATGGTTATATGGTTGTGAGTGTAACCAGGAAAAGAATCTTCCTTCAAGAGTGGAAGGAGAGTATCACTAGAGAGAAGGGAACAAACACCTTGGAAAAGAGCAGTTTGCCATTTCAAGTCTCAACTTGATCATTATGTGAACCATTTGAGAGAAGGTATGTGTTATTAGTTTCTATATCAAGTTTATTCTAGATGCGACCATTATCGACTTGAAGTGGAAGAAAAGTTTTCCAACATCCACTTTTGCCGATTTGGTCAAAAGAGTTTTCCGGTTTCCTTTTCGGCTCTGCTTAGTGTCTATAGTTGACAAGAACAAAAGGTGGCAATGGGGGAGAAAGTCTCGACCCACGTCCGTACCTTAGCCATTGTTGAATGTCCACTCGATTTAAATGGTGAGGTCACCTTTGAGTCGATCTATGTGTATATTTATAATATTGATATATGTTTGATATTTAATGATATGGAGATAAAGATATCATCCCTATCATTTAAAGTATAATTGTTTATTATCTTCTTGAGATAGTATCTTTTTGTTGGTTTTGTTTCTAGCTTTTGTAGGAGAGCATTTTTCTCTCCCTCGACCTCGAATTTAGGAGTGGGAGGAATGGCTTCATGGCCACAGGGGTTACTAGAGAAGATGGCCCTCAGCCCACCATAAGGAGCTTTTTATTTTGGAGAGAAACCCGCATCATGGGGAAAGAAAAGACTTTCTCTCAAAAGGGAGAAAGAAGAGTGGGAGAGTTAGTTGTTTTTGGTAGAGTATGGCTCTGGCTGGGAGAAGCATATGCACCCTAGTTAGGAAATAGATCAACTGATAGACTACCACGACTTTAGAAGCTTGCTCACAAAGAAGCTTGAAGATATTAACCAAGTTGAGCCCAAGTAAGGTAATCTTGAAATGATTTCTTCGCTTATAGTTTAGAATATCATGATAAATGTTGTGTTGAATGGGCTTTAGAGCTGGTCAGGGCCGAGACCCCTGAGCCATGCTTAACATATATTATGTTTTATATGTATTGGTTTATCAAAATAAAATCAAACCCTGTTACTTCAGTTATTTCGATAGCTTGTTGTCAATAATAGAGACATAATAATTATTGTCATGTCGTATTGACGGCCATGCTGTTGGAAATCCAATTGCTTATAGTTTCTTGAAATTGTTATGGCTTACTAGCCATGAGTAAACTATTACAATTGTGAATATATATATATATATATATATATATATATTGGGATCAACAACAATGCTATCACC
Source organism: Cunninghamia lanceolata (assembly GCA_027924645.1). Taxonomy (NCBI): domain Eukaryota; kingdom Viridiplantae; phylum Streptophyta; class Pinopsida; order Cupressales; family Cupressaceae; genus Cunninghamia; species Cunninghamia lanceolata. The sequence goes on along the minus strand of BSBN01000556.1, from coordinate 4,915,064 downwards.
TTGCAAAGCCAAACCATATTATCATTATAACGCTTCAATAGCTACGCTATCTTTCAAGAAGCATGTTATTATAGATGCAACTGTGTATTTGATAGCCTTGCTATTGTGATATGTGAGCATTCTTTGAGCTCGCTGATGAGGTATAAACAACCTCATTTCTTTGATAAAACAAATAACCCTTTTTGCATTGCCCAATCACCCTAGCTTTGCCAATTTGTTTGTTTTTATAGGAAATATTTATCTATTTTTAATAAAATGTCGTACAAATCTTTATTTCCTAAATTGATTGAAATTATCTCTTAAATGTTGATATAATGGTATGTAGAGTTGAGTAATTGTGCAGAGTTAATGCATGGCCTATGAGAGGAGTGGACTTCATACAGCTAAGGTCAAGTACGCCGGAAGTTGAGGGCCAGAAATTTTAGGCATGCATTGACTGGAGACTCTTTTTAGTTTTGTTTATTTCTGTTGGTTAACAAGACATTATGGCTCCACTCAGAGCCTTTTATATTTTTTAAAGACATCAGTACTTAAAAATTATGTTTTGCTGTTATAAGATTTTTTCAAATGGCATTTTACCGCCATCTGAAATATAGGAGTTCGTAATAGTTCAATTTTCAGTTGGTTGCTCAAAACATGGATATATTTATCATACTATGTGATGGATGAAAATCAATCTTTTTGGAATATAATTAGAGAGCTATGTTCTGCAATTTTTTATGAATGCAAATAGTGTTGTTCTAAGTATTTTCTTTTGAGTTATGAAGATATGAATGGATTTACCATGTTGATGTGGAAATGATTGAATGTAATATGAGTTAGAGATGAATTTCTCCCAAGAGCTGGCCACTCGTAGGATTGTAGAGTATATAAGTATTTCTATTTTTGTGGATGTTTCATTTCAACTAGATTTATTTTATGTTTAGTTTGCTGTTGTAAACCTGTAGGGTGTGTTGTTTAAAACATTAGTTCTTAGATCTTTGTTTTCTTAAATATTTATGGAGCATCTTCTTTAGTTTAACTTGTTGTTTACTAATAGTTGGAAGTTAGAATGTGTGTGCAGTCTAGAATTTGTCATTGTTCAAGATCATGGTAGAGTTGTATGTATGAATTTCTAGTATAGAGTTTGAATGCTTTCTAGTATAGAATTTATATGCTTTTTAGTATAGAGTTCAAATGCTTTCTAGGATAGAATGCAAATGCTTTTTTAGTTTAATATGTTGTTTAAGTCTTTTAAAGGAACTAGAAAATTGTTTCTAAATGAGATGTCCAAACAATACTCCCTATTGCATATAGCCTTAGACGATAAACTGATATTTTTCAACTAAAGTGTTAGGACCTCACAACAGCCTATCACTTTTTGGCACCGATGCCGGGGGAATGTGATTCTTTTCTAATTGTTATTAGGGAAATGCTTGGAGACCTCTTGTAGTAAACACCCAACAATTGTCACCAAACCTCTCTTTCTACATGATCAGGAGACGAGGCCCACATGAAAGATCTATACCAAAACTCCCCCAATAGTAGTTCCAGCCATAAATAGGGAGGAAGAAATCTTAGCTGAAGAACTAAGTTACAAATTGATAGAGCATGATCAACATGAGACCTCCCAAAATACCCTAGAAGTTCTACCAGTTGACCAAATCTTTGAGGAGGTGGTCATTCAACCAACTAACCTAGTCTTCAATGAGGAGAACATTCCTTTTGACATCATGGCTAATAATCACCATAATAATTATCTCAATGGGAGAGCAAACCTTAGAGATGGTGATATCCTGAGAAAAGTGGCAACACAAACCTTTACCTACCCTATTGCTCTCAACGAAGATGATGATGCACCAATGAAAAACATTTCACCATCCATTTTATTGACTTTCAGGGGACTTTCCTCTGAAGATCCTGACCAGTTCCTCATCAAGTTCAAAGTCTTGTGTCAAACATATGACAACAAGAATGATAACCAAAAATTTAAACTCTTTCCCTCTACTCTGAGAGACACTGCAATGCATTGGTTCATCAGATTAGTTTATGGGTCAATAACTACATGGGATGAAATGGAAACCATCTTTTTAGACAAATACTAGAGTTATTACAGAGTTAGTGATAGGAAAGAGGAATTGTTCAAACTAAGACAAAAAGAAGATGATAGCCTAGAAGATTACCTTGATAGGTTTATCTTTCTAACCAAACGATGTGGTGAAGAAGCCATAAGTCTAGAAATTATGAAGACTATATTTCTCAAAGGACTTGATGAGGATGCTACGAGAAGCCTAGATTTAATGGGAAAGGGGGATGTGTCCCAACTTGAACTTGGTGATATCTCTGAGTTATGCTAGAATTTTTCCCGTACTCGAGGAGGTATCCAAAAATCTAGCCTTTCAAGGAGTTCAAATGAAATAGGTAAACTGCGAGAGGAAATAGCAAATTTGAAGACTGACATTCTTGTTTAGTTGAACATCGCTTTGGATGGAATATAGGCCAAAACACGTAATCCTGAGACTTTATCTATCTATTTCCCTAGGTGTCGGAACAAACATCTGTTAAGAGAATGCCCTTTGGATAAGGCTGACAATTGCCAAATTTATGAAAAGAGTCATGCCACTGATCAATGTGAGATCCTGAATGCAATCAAGAATTCTATAAAACAACCGTCTCACACTGAGGAGGAAATCAATTTTGTGGGTCAAAGACCTGGAGGAAATTTCTCCCATGGTTAAAACTCCAACCCTACATGGAGACCTCCAAACAATTGGAACAATACACAATGGATAGCTCCTTGGCCTTCAGCACCACCTGGTTGGGGATCTTACCCACCTTGGGGACCACCTAAATGGACGAACCAAGCTTGGGGAAATGCCCAATGGCCAAATCAGCCTCAACAGCAATGGCACCCTCACAATCAACCTCCACAATGGACCCAGCCACCAAATCAATTCTATAATGGTCCAAGACGAATGTCGAATCTGCAATAGAACCTTCTTACGGCTCCCCCGAATCATCAGCAAAATGAACAAGTTAATCAACCACCACTACTAACACAACCTGTACCTAATCCCAAGAACACACATCAAAATGCCCCAGTATATGTTGCTGATCAAGATAACATGGCAGGGGTTAATGCTATCTATTGTGGAAACCTTCAACTGAGGTCAAGAAAAACACTTAATCAACCTACCATTGTTGAAGTCATAGAAGACCCAAACGAGGAACTTAACATAGAACCAGAGACTCTTCTTGTACCTATAGAGTGCAACTCCAGGAATAATCAAAAGGAGTTATCCCCAACACAATTTTGAGTAACTCCACCACCTACCATAGAACTATCTCAAGAAGAAGTAGCCAAGCGACCATCAAATACTCCAAAAAAAGATCCTATGCTAAGAAAGGAAACTCAGGAACCCTTTCCAAAACACCTCAAAGAAATTGTTCCTAGGAACCCTCTGGAAGTATCATTGTCTAATGAAACTGCTTTAATGCAAGAAATTAAATGACTCCATATCGAGATTCCCTTGTTACATGTAATTAAATAAATTCCCAAACTAAACCAGCTAGTTAAATAGTTGCGCATTAAAACACTAGGAAGGAAACCAAAACAAATTAATACGGTACACATCAATGGATATCTAGCTGACCTTCTAGTTGGAAAAACCTTAACCACAAAATACGGTGACCCAAGTAGTCCACTCATAACAATAACAATTAATGAGGTAGCAATACCTAATGCATTGGTGGACTTGGGAGCAGCCATTAATGTTATGACAGTGGATGTTATGGAAAAACTAGGACTCATTGATTTATGTCCCACAACTACCATATTACAAATGGTAAATCAGTCCATAGCCGTTCTCAAAGGTGTCCTAGAAAATGTCCCTGTTAAGGTTGACTATTGGGAATATCCAATAGATTTCCAAATTCTCCAGTCCCTCACACCCAAGGACAATTACCTGGTAATACTGGGTAGGCCATGGTTAGCTACAGTTGCAGCTAAGATTGACTACAGAGCAAGAGGAATGATCATTTCCCATGGTCCCAATAGCAAACATTTAATTCTATATCCCCACGCCCAACCTGCGGAGCATAACCAAGTTTGGGTTGATGAATCAGATGAATCTAACAAATAAGAGAATCTAGCTTCACTTGTTGTGGCAGTTATTAAACAACATGGTGAAGAATTGGAAGATGAATTAGAAAACATCCAAGACCTTTCCTTAGACTCAGGTGATGAAGAGACTTTAGAAGTGGAAGAAATTTTGGGACATCCAATCCACATTGATGGCAAGGAATGTGATTATACCAACTTCACAGCTTTACCTTGTCCCCTAGCGAATATCATTTTGAAAATAGATCACTTCTTTGAAGATATTGCCAGACTCCATAGAATTATACCACATAGTTGCCCTTTCAACACATTAACAAAAGAATTTCATACTGTCACCTCCATCTATCTTGGGACTAAGACTATCATGTTACTACCAGGGAAAACTTTAAATATCAATAGTTGGTTGACAGAGTCAGACGGGCTCAAATTGTTCAATGTTTTAATGAAAAGGTCCAATGCTTTTGCTTGGGACTATATAGACATGAGAGGAATTCACCCAAGTGTTTGTACCCACCACATCTATACTGAAGACGTTAGATCGGTCCGTCAACCATAGCGAAGACTCAATCTTGCTCTCAAAGATATTGTCAAAACTAAAATTGAGAAACTTTTACAAGTAGGATTTATTCATCTTATCTTAGACAGCAAATGGGTTTCACCCTTGGTAGTAGTGCCAAAGAAAAATATGAAATGGAGAGTGTTTGTTTACTACTGAGAACTCAACAAAGCGACCTACAGGGATTATTTCCCACTACCCTTCATAGATCAAGTTTTGGATAATCTAGCAGGAAGAAAGTATTTTTCATTTTTGGATTGGTTTAGTGGATATAACCAAATACAAGTGGCAGTGGAGGACCAAGACAAAACTACTTTCACCTGTCCTTGGGGAACACTCCCATATCAAGTTGTTCCCTTTGGGCTCTGTAATGCTCCTGCCACATTCCAGAGAGCTATTCTGACTATCTTTGCTAAACTTGTAAACAATTGTGTAGAAGTCTATATTGATGACTTCATAGTCTATGGTTCCACTTTTGATGAAGGCCTCAAAAACTTGGATAGAGTATTGCAACGATGTGAAGATCATCAACTATCTCTAAGCCATGAGAAGTGTCTAATAATGGTAGAACAAGATATAGTGTTGGGACATCATATCTCAGCTAAAGGGATAAAGGTTGACCCTGAGAAGATTGAAGTGATACAACAACTGGAAACCCCAAAGAATCAAACCAATGTCAGAAGTTTATTAGGACATGCTGGTTATTACCAAAGGTTCATAGAAAACTTCAATAAGATTGCAGCCCCCATGTTCTCTCTTCTGCAGAAAGACATAGATTTTGTCTAGACACAAGAATGTCAAATATCCTTTGACAATATTAAAGAAAAGCTTGTCTCAGCCCTAGTCCTACGGGGACCTAACTGGAAACTTCCCTTCCATATTTATGCTGATGCTTCCAACTATGCTATTGGAGCAGTGTTAGGTCAAGAAGATGAGAATGGAGGAAAGTATGCTATATATTTCATGAGTAAAAACTTGAGCCCCACTGAATGAAATTACACCACTACCAAGAAAGAATTTCTAGCAATAGTTCAAGCAATAACAAATTATAACAATACATTACGGGATACAAAGTGACTATGTTTACAAACCATTTAGCTATCAAATACTTGATGAACAAACGCTCAGTAAATGGGAGAATAATCAGATGGTTATTACTTCTCCAAGAATTCAATGTGACCATAATGGACAAGCCTAGGAAATTCAACGTAGTTGCAGATTTTTTATCTCAGATAAAACAAGATAATGGAGATTGTACTCCTGTATAGGATGAATTTCCAGATGAAAACTTATTTGATGTCTCCATTAAAACACCTTGGTTTGCAGACATTACTAATTACTTAGCCACCTCTGGGCTTCCCCTAGAATTTACATCAAAATAAAAGAAACACCTCATTCAAGAAAGTGCTCACTTAAAATGGATTAATGGTAAGTTATTCTGATATGGCCCTGACATGGTCCTATGACATTGTGTCAGACCAGATGAAACATACAGCATCCTCAGAGCTTGCCATGACGATCCATCTGGTGGACACTACTCTACCAAGAGGACTTCCCATAAAATATTAGGTGTAGGATATTATTGGCCCTCTATGCACAAGGATGTGAAGAACTGTGTTCACCATTGTGATGAATACTAGTGAGTGGGAAGACCTACGACATCCAACGAAATGCCTCTGTAGCCACAAGTGGTTTTTGAACCATTTGAAAAGTGGGGTTTGGATTTCATTGGTCCCATAGATCCCCCTTCACAACGAAAAGAATATATTCTGGTCTGTACAGACTATCTGATTAAATGGGCAGAAGTCCAAGTTTTGAAAGTTTCTAGAGAGGAACAAGTTGCAGACTTTTTGTATAACAGGATTTTTCTCAGATTTGGAGCCCCTAGGTCAATTGTCATAGACCAAGGACCCCAATTTATGTCTAAGGTTTTGTTATATTTTATTGATCATTTCCAGGTGAGCCATAAGAAGTCGTCACCCTATCACCCACAAGCAAATGGTCAAGTAGAAGTCACTAATAGGGAGCTTGAAAATATCCTGACAAAAATAGTTCCATCAGGAAGAAAGAATTGGGCCATAAAATTGCCTCATGTTGTTTGGACCTACAACACAACTTAGAAATCCACCACTGGTCTTACTCCTTACAAATTGGTCTTTGGAAAGAAATCTCTTCTACCCATTGAATTTGAACTTCAAACTCTGAGAAGAGCAATGGAGTTAGATTTAGACCTTGATAAGGCTTAGGTAGAGAGAGTCTTGTAGCTTAGTGAACTAGATTAACTCCGCCTAGAAGCTATCCATCAAATTGAGCTAGTTCAACAACAATGAAAATCCTGGCATGATAAACACATCAAGGAAAGAGAATTCCATGAGGAAGATTGGGCACTGCTATTTGATTCTCAATACAAAGACCAGAAAGGTAAACTCAGAACTCATTGGCTAGGTCCATACGAGATTTATGAAGTATTCCCAAATGGAGCAGTGTAGCTTAAACCCATTGATGGTTATTCTCTAACTCTATTAGTCAATGGATATCGACTCAGGATCTACCATAAACCTGTCAACAAAGAGGAGTTTACTCAGTTGATAGAAATGCAAGGAGAAACTCAATGTGTTGATTTTGCTTTGACAGAAACAATATGACGAGTAGACAAATGCATTAAAAAAAATTGCATGTGTGTATATGCATTTAGAAAACATTTATGCATATGTTCATCTTTGTACTTGTCTAAATTTAATCATTGTTTTACAGGGTTTCATCTCTGAAGAGTGCTACAAATTCTGGCACATCTCCTGGTGATGCTTCGGAACTTGTTGTCTGAATAGATCCATACCCTCGTCCTGTTCCTGTATTCCGGCTGCATCTTTTAGCAATACTTCAGAACCTTGTTCCTTCATTCCAGCTGCAACTTTCAGCAATGCTCTAGAACCTTATTCCTGCATTCCGACTGCATCTTTCAGCGATGCTCCAGAACTTTGTTCTTGTATTTCAGTTACATCTTTCAGCAATACTCTGGAACTTTGTTCCTGCATTCCAACTACATCTTTCAGCGATGCTCTGGAACTTTGCTCCTGCATTCCAGCTGCATCTTTCAGTGATGCTCTGAAACTTTGTTCTTGAAAGGAATCTAGGTGTGCAAAAATCACTTCCTACACTAATCTAATGAGAGATGTATGCAAATTCAATTTTAGTTCTTACAACTAAAACAACATAGAACATCTAACAGAGATATTACAGCAATACACATACACATAGAAAATAGATAGAAGAGAGAGAGAGAGACAAGATATACGTGGGGAAAACCCTTATGGGTGAAAAACCCCACACTCCAAAACACAACTCAAATGTATTACAATAAACAATAACAGATTACAATATAGTTTTAGAGCCAATGCTCTTTCAAGAGTCTTTGAATGTTGAATCTGGAGATATTCCAGCAGCATAACAGTTCCTATACAAAAACTACTATTTTTATAGAGTTTACAAGGCAAATATGGAACCTTCTAGAGATGGGCGTCCATCTTGGACTTATGCCCCAAAACCCATGCCTAAGCACACTTGTCCAACATCCCATCCCAATGTGGGCACCTTGTCCCAAGATAGGCTATGACAGATGCTCTTACGCACCTTACAACTGTCATAGAATCTGTCATAACTAACAGCACTTACAGTTGTAAGAGAATCTGTCATACACTGACTAAAAATATCTTATTCCTCTAACATGTCATAACCTCCCTTGACCGCCCAAAGATGTCTTTCTCTCGTGCAAAGATACTCATTGACACTTGTCATTAAATAAAAGTCGTTTGAGGTTTCGGGGGTGTTGCCCCCGAGCCCCCATGGGGGCGCTGCCCCTTGACCCCACCCTGTACCACAACAGGGAGCGCTCCAGGGGTGCTGCACCAAAACCCCCATTAATTATTCAAAGGGGAAACCGTGGCTGCCAAAGTCACCAAAATTTATCCTACTACATGTACACAAGGTGTCGACTATGCCAACTCAACATGGGATGAAAAAATACAATATTAGGAATTTGCAAAGGTTGAGACACCTTAATTCCCAACAATTCTTGCATTCCGGTTGTATCTTTTAGCGATGCTCTGGAACTTTGTTCCTACATTCTGGCTGCATCTTTTAGTGATTCTCCAGAACATTATTCCTGCATTCAGTTGCATCTTTTAGCGATGCTCTGAAACTTTGTTCCTGCATTCTAGCTGCATCTTTCAGCGATGCTCTAGAACTTTGTTCCTGCATTTCGGCTGCATCTTTCAGTGATACTCCAGAACTTTGTTCCTGCAATTCAATTGCATCTTGTGGCGATGCTCTAAAATTTTATTCATATCCTGTATATCTATTCCTTCGACATATTCCTCCACCATTGTGAACTTGTGATTCCCTTCTGTGTAAATGTTCCTACATTCTTAAAACACACCATTGTCATCCCCGTAATACACCATGTTAAGCCATCAGGAGTTTGTCATTCCCTACCATAATAAATAATATTATCATGGTGACCTGTCATCATAATAAATTCAGCCACCCCATTATCATGTCATAATAAATTCATTCCATCTGAATCAAATGGTACCGCCACCTAGGATGCTATCATGTCAGCAGAAATAAGTGACTTTCAAATCAATGACAGAATGGAAGGTACATACATCTTTTATTTTGAATAGATAATTTATTGTAAATAAAAATAGATAAATTAGCACGCACCCTTTTTCTTTTCCAAATTTGGAAAATGTGTGAATTGTTTCTTCATTGGAGAAGGTGGTGGCTTATTCACTCTATCCCATGTAATGTCATAATTAACTGTTGAGAAGCCAAGTACCCTGAATCAATTCTTGTCTTATCAACATTGCCAAAGTACAAGTGGCCTTAAAACCTACATTTTCTTTAATTTACCTATCAGTTACTTGAGCAGTTTTATCATTTTGGGTGCCATGATATTTCAATAGTCATTGAGCAATATTATCAGTAAGAAATAGAATGGGAGGAGCCAAATGCAAGTCTGAACCAGCTTCACCAAATAAATTGCTAGCATTAGGGAATATTTTGGAGCTATTTTAGAGGGTAGGATGGCTGGAACTTATAAAGAAATTTGAGGGACATCATGCGCAGTTAGTCAAGGAATTTGTCGAGAACTTTGCAGACGGCTATTCAATTGTGCGCGGGAAGAAATTCAAGGTGAGTCCCTGAATTATCTTTAAATTATCTGGTATTGGGAATGAAGGTGTTAATTTTTTAGAAACCACAAACATTTCCTATTAGAAAATGATAGAAATTTTTGCATGGGAAGGGGAACCTCACCCATTGCTAGTTGTAAACACTTGGGGGCAAAACAAGGGATTCCACAGAATGTCTGTTGTAGAACCATGGTCAACAACTACTACATGGATTATTAAGTACTTCACATGTGAAGGGCAATGTGCCACTATAGTTGGTCCCCCCTTTCGGCTGCTCATTCATCTGTGCCATGGCTTGGAAAACCCTAAATTAAGGGTTAACATTCCTACCTTCCTCCATGATTCCCTTGTTAGTATGATAGAGAGGTTCAAGATAGGGTATGGACCTTTGAGACATCATGGTCTTGTTCATTTAATTTGCAAATATCATTTCAATAAGAAAAGAAAACCAGATGTAAGATGGTAGAAGTTTTTGCAGAAATTTGAGAACCCTGAACCCTCAAGGCAATTTGAGGAAGCTGAGTTGTTTGGTGTGGTAGTCCAAAATGCAAGAGAACTCTCCCCTATGCCTAAAGATGATAGACAAGCTCCTGGTGGTGAGGCACCAGAAAATCTAGTAAACCTCTCAGACCCTAAAGGAAGGCCTAAACCACATAATGTACCTAAGACCCTAGAAAAATGAGAAAGTGTGGATTTAGTAGATTCAGAGGAGGAATATATTAGGCCCCGTAAAAAGGAGAAGAGGTGCAAAATGAAACTACAAAAACCTCCTCCTCTAAGAAGGAGCAAACAACTGGCCATTAAATCTAGTTGTGCTCCAGCCTATGAATTGCCCCTATTCCCAAGAAAAAGAGACAAGAAAGGCAGCCTTGTGAAAAAGTAACCCAACCAGATGTGAATGTATCTCAGCCATGTGTGAATATAACTCAAACCCTGGAAACAGTAACCCCCTGAATCTGAACAAGGAATTGACCAATCTAAGGAAGAACAAAAATAAATAGGAGAGAAAGGACAAGAGGGAATGAGTGAACAAATACCCAATTATGTCCTAATTGAAGAAGAAGAGAGTCATGAATATGAGGCTGTAGAAACAATTCCTCCTTCACAGTAGCCAGTAGACATTTAGGGAATTGATATAGTGCCTGAAGTGAGACATTTGTCTCCTTTAAATAATGTTGATGACATAGAACAAGGTCCATTAGAAGCAATTAATGAAGGACATGTGTCCAATAGTGAAGCAAAAGAAATTATTTCCCCCCTTTCTACAAATACAGAGGATAACAAAAATGAGTATATGACACCTGAAACAAAGGAATTAAAAGCATAAATTATGTTGTTGAAAAATAAAATACAATTGAATGAGCAACAGTTAAACAGACAACAATAGGAGATAGAGAAATAAACAGAGCTTCTAGAACAGGGGGATGAAACCATTAGAGAATTGTGGTCCCAACTGCAACAAATTGAAGAAAAAGATAAACAGTATTTGGCTAGTCTATCTGAAAAGGATAGACGAATTTAGAATTTAACCTTCAATTTGGAAGTGTCTAAAAATATTTGTAGAGGAGAAGGAAAAACAAAAATTGGATCTAAATAAAGTTGTGAGTAGAACTGTTGAATTGGAACAGGCTTTACAGGAAGTCAATGTTAAGCCAACTGTGGAGTCAAAGGAGGTTCAAACTGAGCCAACTAAGATGGAATGGTTTCAAGTCAACATTCCTCCCATGTTGACCAAGTGGATGGATCAATGCTATTTCCTAAGACAATCTGGGTCTGAAAATCCTAGACTTAAGAAGGAAATGGTATTGTTAAAAGAATCTTATGATAGATTGTATCAAGCTAAAATAGATGCGTGTAAAATTGAAGAACTACTACTAGCCTGTAGGAAACCATCCAGATTGTATTCCATGTTCCTTAATGAGTAGCTATTGAGATGGAAGCTCTTGAGAATCTCTTGCAACTTGCCACATGACTCAGATGATCAGGAGTTCTTAGAAGCATTTAAAGAAGTATCTCCTATTCAGAAAAAATTGTTATGTGAGTTTTTCATTCATAATCTGTTTCTTGAAAAACATAATGATTTCTTCATCAATCTGTTTGTGGGGGGAGTTCAAATAAGGGAATTTATGTCCAACATGCAAAATCAGATGGGATTACAAATGAGATACCCTAATTAGAATCCTTTTGCTTTTAAAGCCTAGTTTCAGAGAGTTAAGAGTTATGAACATATGAAAGAAAAATAAAATGAAAGTATTAGGATCTATTTTGAAGACATCAAAGTTAATGGACCACCATTGCTTGACAGAGCTTGGAGTGCCTGTGAAGAAAGATATACCCCTCTATCTATGTATTTGAAAAGAAGAGAAATGATTTCCCCTACCAATCTTAGATGGTCATACAAAAGAGTTGAGGCATTGACAGAAATTCTACAGCAACTCAAAACTAAGTGGATAGAGATGCTTTATAGGCCTCCACTACTTTTACAGCCACCCCCTGCAGACTTAGTGGTTACGAAACAAGATCCTAGAGACTTATATATCTGGCAGATTAGAATCAAACTAAACAAAGGCTTTCTGAAATACCCTGACCATATTGATGAGGAGGCAAAAGAAATGTACAACCTTAGTTCAAAGTTTGATGAGTTAAACAGGAAAAGAGATATAGAAAGGTAGAGGATTCATCAGAGAGCAGGACATGCTCAAGGTTAGGAAGGCGAGGATGATGAAGTGTAAACAACCTCATTTCTTTGATAAAACAATTAACCCTTTTTTCATTGCCCAATCACCCTAGCCTTGCCAATTTGTTTGTTTTTATAAGCAATATTTATCTATTTTTAATAAAATGTTGTACAAATCTCTATTTCCTAAATTGATTGAAATTAGCTCTTAAATGTTGATATAATGGTATGTAGAGTTGAGTAATTGTGCAAAGTTAATGCATGGCCTACGAGAGGAGTGGACTTCATGCAGCTGAGGTCAAGTGCGCCAGAAGTTGAGGGCACCAAAAATTTTAGGCATGCATTGATTGGAGACTCTTCTTAGTTCTTATATGGTGGAGGGTCACCTTTTGAGTTAGTATATGGTGCAGCAGCTAGATTGCCTATAAATAACCTCTTGCCAGTTTATAAGTTTATACAGGAAAATGATGAGGAAATTGGGAATTCAATGACTCAGAGAATAAATCAACTGGTTGCCTTAGATGAAATCAGAAGAGAGGCACACAAGACGAACATCAAGAAACAGTAAAAAGTGAAGTATCTATTTGATAAGAGGGCAGCAAATAGAAGGTTTCAGATAGGTGACTTGGTCCTTGTATGGAATGCAAGAAATCAGGATAAGGGCAAGCATGGCAAGCTTGAGCCCCTATGGATGGGCATGTACCTGATTAGAGATATTCATGGGGAGGACTCATATTTTCTCCAGGCTCTAGATGGTGAGAGGATGGAATTGCCTATGCATGGTCAATTCCTTAAGCTTTATATTTCATAAGTGATTATCTTCTGTGCACATTTGTAAATTGTTTGTAAATCACTCTGTATAGTCAGTGTTTCATGTTTTTTGTGTTTTACTTGGTCTGCCCAGAGGTGATCTGGTTCTCATTGCAGCCTTATGCCTGCACGTCCCTAATCAAAGCCAATGTTGGTGCCTACATGAACAGTTAGGTTTCAAGCTTCTAAATCTACATGCACCCTCCAAAAAATCCAAAATTTCTAAGTCTTTGTGCCCCCTCAGCATGTTTCAACCTGGCCTGATTTTCTGAAAGAGGAGGGGGTCATCATCATATTTTGAATATCGGGTGATCTTTCGAGGTTCACCCCGATGTTATTTCATCACCCTGATGCTGCTAACGTCATTCTTATGTCAGGGTAATATCTACTTATTTACCGGCTTCATCATATTCTAAAGGAGGGGGTGATATTTCCAAATATCAGTCATATTCAAACATCACCCCGATGTTACAATGAAGCTACAGTGCACCCTGATATTTGTGTGGGGGGTGATATTTTGAATGTCGGGTGATATTCCGCATATCACTCTTGTCACCGAGGTTCACCTTGACATTGCAATATTACGTGACATCATCAGGATCGGTGGGGTGCGTCAAATGGTCATGATGATGATATTAGTCATCAAGTTGGTGTTCAAGGATTAGGTGATATTTTCCTATCTGGGTGATTTCCTGATAGAGGTGATATTTCATATCATGGTGATATGAAATATCAGGGTGATGTTTTGAGGGAGGATTATCATGATGGGGTATGTGTTGGCGTTGTCGGGAGCAAAACCACCGACATCATGTATGTTTGTGGCCCAGTTTATAAAGTATTCAGAAGGTCTCCGCGGGGTGCATGTGGGATAATTAGTTCCCACATAATTTGAAATATCAGGGTCTTATTTCTTGGCAGGAAAGTTGTAAAGCGCACTGTCCACCGCATTTCCAGGTGCCACGGGTTGGTATGCCATTAATGGCGGATGTTACAGGGTATGAACGATGGTGTGGACAGATCAAGTACTTGATTGAAGGTGTGAATCTCCAGGCAACAACACAAGGCTCGAGTCCAACCACCCTGTCTCCTCCTCTACCTGCTGCATTTATGTTTGAGCGCCATTTTTCCATGATGAACTGTATCTGGCAGACTTTTGATTTGGCCATGTAATTAATGCTGAGTGCACTCTCTTGTTGTATTTAGGTGGTCGTGTTACTCATTTGTTTGGGTTGGAAATTGGACATTTTTTTGGTGTTGTGACACGATACAACTTCATTGGTGGCCCTGTTCTGGGTGTCTTGTGAGTTTATGAGTCTCATGTTGTATGTTTTTCTGCATAAATCTACTGATATCATGTTGATTCTCCAAACTGAGTATGTTCTTCTTCTAAATCTAAGTGTCTAATGGGGTGTTTATGATTCTACAATATAGGTTTACTGTGTTGAATGCTTGATTTCTTACTTCTGCTCAAGGAGTAGATTAAATGTTTTAGATCAAGGATTGGGGAGAATGTATTGTAGCGAGGATATTATAAGTAGAGATAACAAGATACCCTAATTTGGGAGGTATCTGTAAGGCAAATACTACAACCCCCTTGATATCTAGTCTTTGGTACATTTTCATGCAGGCCATTCACATGTGTATATCTATTGACTCTGAGCCCAGGATAGGCACCGATCTAGTATTGTGTTGAGGTTGCAACCCAAAGTCTCAGTTTTGCATCCATACATAAAATCAAACTTAAACTTCAAATTCAAACCATTAGGACTTTAGAGGTAGTTTAGGATCCAAATCCTCTGTCTACAGCTAAAAATAGGCCCAAAGCTAGCCCCTTTGCACTTATCTCATAGTTTTGGTTTGCATAAAGGAGGATTTATTTGCTTTGTGTCAACATCCCACCAATCCACAGGTATATCTTATGGATGTTGAATAGGGAATACCCCCTTGGCTCTGCAGAGCCTAAAGAAGAAGAGGAGATATTATAGAGTCTATCTCCTACACTGTTGGCCTCTGGCCCAGAAATCCTGTTGATCATTGTTGGCTACCTTGTAGGGATAATTGGGAATAAGCATCCAGTCGGATTGAGAACCAACACCTATGGGGCTGTGAAAGTAAATGGAATATTTAAACTGCTTGAGTGGTGTAACTCAAGGTAGTTCTAATGATCTTTAGTGCATGCATGTTTTCTAAACCCACTAGTCAAGTGGAACTTACTGAAGCCCTCGGTCAATAAGGCTGAATGATATAATAACTTTATGATTCTATATGGCAAAAACACTAAGGAACCTTGATGAAGGTAGGGAGTTTATGAATCATGATTATATATATATATATATATATATATATATATATATATATATATATATATATATATATATATATATATATATATATATATATATATATATATATATATATATATTAGTTATTTATGTTGAATTGAGTAATCAAAACAAGGCTACTAACGGGAAGGGATTATATGAGAATCCTTGACCCAGATAAGTTCCTTAGAGAACTTTCAAAATTTGTTACAACTCTATCTTGTTGATTCAAGTAATCAATTATTATGAGAGTATTGTTCGTAATGTGGAATAGGGTGACAAGGAGTCACAATTTCCTAATTTGCGATAGAAATAATGGCATTGGACTCCAGGAATCGAAGTTAATAACCTAGTTAGATGGACTAAGGATAACTTGGTATTTTCATTACCTATGTATATGTGATTAATTATCTTAGCCTAAGAAATGGCACTAAGTCAAATTGACTATAGGATATGATGATAAGACAAGTTGTGTCTATAAACTATGCAGGATGTGATAGCTTCTAAGTCGAGTCAAATTGTGTGAACAATAGACTATGTTCATTACAATACGTCTATGTAGATTAAAACTTTGGCCAAAGTAATGCATTTGTCTCTGCATGCATTAGTTAGTTCACTGTGCTCCAGATGGCATAATGCTTCTAGTAGTGTCATACATAGTTAGAGTGGATCTATAGTTGTATGACCATGAAGTATTATGAAGGAGACAACACTAGAGACTCATGGCAAACCTAGTTGGTTCATTATATCTATTCCCTTTGTGAAGGGTAGGCTCTCTTCCATGTAGGAAGTTGTGCGGGAGACCACCGGTCTGTGGTTGGAGGAAAAGCACTTGGGTGATGCTCTCCTTCCCAAAAAGATGACATGTCGAGGCTTAGAAAGATAGATATCAAGATTCCATATACAGCATAATTCTCTTATATGACTTATTAGTCAAATATTATGTGTAAACTTATCGTTGTTTCTATGAGCAAAACATTATAATTGTATAGTGAAAGGATTCTCTAGTATGTTATCTTTGGAAAATGTTGTAAATTTCAGTTTTGAAGTTCTCCAGAAAAGATATGTATTTTAATTATCGATTATGATATTGATTTTTGTTAAATGTAAATGTGATTATGTTGATCATGACCATATACTTAATGGTAATTAAGTTGTTTAATTTTGAGTAATATGTGTACATGTTACAGTTATCCAGGACTCACACATCCCCAACGATATCGATCCATCCCACTTCCAAGCCCTCATTTTCAACCTTTCCACTGATGATTTCTTAACCTTTAACCCTAACAACATTCCTTTAATAAATCCCTCACATAATCCCCCCCTCCACATTGAAACCATTATATCCAAACATAAAGTTAAACAAGTGCTCATAGATAATGGGTCCAACTTAAACCTTTGTACATTTAGATTGGTGCAACAACTTGGCTACTCAATGGAGGCCTTGCATTCATAAATTATTACTATCAAGGCATATGGCAATGCTTCAACAAACCATAATGCTCTCTATCAAAATTTCTAGTTTTAAAATTCTAAAAAGAATCTAAGAGGAGAGGGGGGCCTAGGGCACTACTCACACTAAATCGCCCTCCTATTTTCCTTGTTAGAGGCCCTAGAACACTGCCACCTATAAGATGAGTTGGGGGGAGAAGCCCCATCAAGGCTACCAAGCAACTTTACCTTACCAAGCTCCTTCAATCTTCTTTTCACGGGAAAATCAGAACCAAGAGTAATATTTTTAAAATTTGCTTGTTAAGAAGAGAGTCATTCATCTCCCCATCAAGGGGACCAAATCATTCACCAATGAATCATGGATATCCTTCTTCTCTGGTTTTTCTTATTTTCCTTTAGCATCCCTACACCCATGAGAAGCATATTCAACCATGAAGTAATGATTGCAAAAAGCCAAGCAATCCTCATATTTGATTTGTTGTACCCAATCACCCATCTTAGAGGATGATGTGATCGAAGGAGGAAGCACCTTATCCACATCCATGTTAATGTAGACCCTTGAAAATAACAATTATTTTTTGCATTTGGTCACATTGTCAACAGTAATTAGCTAGCCAAAAGAGCTAGCAATTCCTAACCAAACCTCTTTATCCCAATATTCTAGTGGTAAAATATGTAGTCTCACCCAAATTGGGACTATCCTAATGAATTCTTTCTCTAGATCAAAGCTTGTATTCCACCTCTTAAGGAAGAGGCTATAATTTCCCAAAAACCATTCCCTCATAAGAGAATATGAATACAATCTTTGTGGAGGGAAAAACAATCAAATAGAAACCCTTCGAAAGCACCACGATCTTAATAGGGCCTTAAAGATTCCACTTTCTCTTAGTCCAACCTTTAAAAAAAATTAACATTAGGCCTAGCCCTATAAACTTACCAACCAGGGCATTCCTCAATTTGGATGATGATTTGTCCACAAGGGCATTAGGGATCTTGAGAACCCAATCATTACCCTTTGCAACTAGGATCAAAGGGAAAGTTGAAGAAGAAGGGGTACCTTGAGTGGATTGAATCTCAAGTGACCCATTGCAGCAACCATCTGCATCCCCCAACATTGGCCCCAATATAGGCGTTGAAACAAGGGATGAGGAGCCCCCCTCTTCCTATTCTAACAGGATTGTGTCTTTGAATGTAACATGTGGCTCTTTGGCATTGAAAACCACCAAAATTACTCTCCCAACCTCCTTCAAAGCCACAATCATGATTTTGGACCCAACCATAATAACAATCGACGCATCTGGGATAAGAGTCATAGTCTCAAAGAGAACGAAGCCCTTACATAGACCCTGAACAAAACCACCCCTTCCACCATAGCTAAAAAGATGTGAATCTTCTATAGATGTCACCTTGGGCCCCTCATTATGCTAAACACATTGATATTCAAGGCCTAAGCTTGTACTCTAGCAAGCTTCCAACCAGATGTTGAGAAGATGCACATCCTCGTCTTCAGCATAACAACCGCCCCATTTGTCTTCAAGGCCTAAGATAAAACCTGCATCACCCTCACCATCCTTGCCATCTTCCTTAATACCAAACCTAGTATCCCACTTCTCACTTTCAAGTTTCTCACTTTCTCACTCAGCATTTTTGACAATGTGTTGATTGTTACTTATGATTTTCATTTTATTTTATGAATTTTATTGATGGATTAAATTTTGAGATTTTATATATTAGAAAATTCCTTAGTTTGAGGCTTCCTTAGTGTTTTTGAATACTAGTTTGTGTGGAGTAATGTGACAAGTGTAAAACTACCATATCCAGAAGGGGTCCCTAGCAGGTCATATGGGGGAGTAGATGGTCTAGGGAATTCTTATTGTGAGGATGAGAGCTACAAATGGGACCAATATGGAATGGTCGTAATCCATTCCCCCTATGTGTCAGTGATCTTTATGTGCTCTTTTCTTGGAGGCTAGCTCCCTTAAAGAAACAAGACAAGGGTACTAGGAAATGTATGGAGGGGTCATCAAGGAGGGCCCTGAGACGATCTTTCCTATTGGTTTTATAGTTACGGGATACTATGATACTTAGAGTACTACATCTAGATGCTTGATCACTTGGTTTTGGACTTTATTTGGCATTTACATTCCTATGATCCAATTGTGTGTCCATTGTGATTTGAAGAACTTGTGATGTGCATATGAGAATGTGTTTTATTTTTTTATAATTGTGATAAGAAGACCACATGATGTGTATTTGGGGATGTGCTTGGTCTATGATGTGTGTGCAATGTGAATGACCATTTGAGTTTGATGCAGGAGCATCCAGGGTGTAAGAGCAATCTCGCATCAACCAAAAAAAATGTTGTTTCTTTTCAATAAGGGCTAAATTTGGTAGGGTTACTATTTTTAGTAAGTTTGCATTTGTGCATGATTGGGTACAAAATCTTACAGGGACCTCCAGAATGGTGAATTGAAGCTAATGGTGAAGAAATCACTTCAATATCATTTGTCATTTGTGAGATATTAAATTTTCAAATTCCAAAAATCCTATTGAAATATTCAAAGTCAAATTTGAGGCACTTAGAGGCTCTGGATGGGCCTGAAATTTGGTGGGAAACCCAAGCAATCTACCTTTAGGTATTGCTTGTGCCAACCATCTTTTCGAGAGCTTTCTGAAAAGGTATTATAATTGAAAATCCAACGGTCGGGTCAAAAGTTATGGCCCCGCGAAGTTGACCTATTTTTGGAGGGAGATGCAAATTTCAAAATTAAGCCGGTGGCTGCCAAAAAAGGGCTATATATGACCAATTTTGGGAACCCTTGGGGTAGTAGAGTTAAGAGGGAAGGTGTAGAGTCAAGAAAAGGTAGGAAAATAGAAACCCTAGTTGATTTAGTGTTACAGAAGGCTAAAGATTCCAGAGTCTTGAGAGAGGGAGTTGTAATGTGTTGTAGCCTGTAGGGGATTCATCCTCTGATTGTATTTGAGCTTCTGTAATGTTTTGCCCATATTAATAAAATATCATTCTATTTTCTATGTGAAATTTCTGTTATTGTGTGTTATATGATTTACCCCTTCATCAAGTGGTATCAGAGCAAGGGTTTCTGAGTGTGTAGACAGATCGCTGACTGTGAGGCAGTTTGCACTAGGACCTGAGGTTGTGAGTTTGCTTCAGAGATCAAGATGCCTCACGAAGAAACTGTGGTGGAAGGAATGATTTGACGGAAGAGGGTTTTAGAGCCATGCAAAGACAAATCGATGCATTGCAAGAGGAGCTGTGAAGAGGGTTGGAGCCGAGAAGGAGAGAGGAAAGCGAAGATGAAGCTGAAGAAGAGCTATCTAAGGAAGAACAAGAAGCTGCAGGAGATCCTGCATAAGTTAGGTTGTTGAGGGCCATTTCAAATATCAGAAAGAGGCCCAGGATTGAAGTTTCTACCTATTCTAGATATTTGAATCTGGAACAACCTATTGATTGGATCAATGATATGGAGGAGTATTTCAAGTATGAAGATGTGGAAGACCCAAAACGGGTCAAGTTTGCAAAGAAAAAGTTGAAGGGCCATGCTAGTATTTGGTGGAAGGAGGTCCAGTTAAAGAGAAATAGAAGAGAAAAAGCAAAGATTACCAAATGGGATTGGATGGTGGAGAAATTGAAGAAGCAGTTCATTCATGTGGAGTATGAGATGGAGTTGTTGAAGAAGCTGCAAGGTAACAAGTCTGTTAAGGAGTATACAGAAGATTTTTAAAAGATCACTATTAGGATAGGCCATGGAGTGGCCAAGAAGGAGAAGCTAGCCCGTTACATTAATGGGTTCAAGCCAAGTATCTAAGAAGAGTTGAGCCTGGTCAGAATGACCACCATAGAAGATGAGTACTAGTTTTCCCTGAAGGTGGAAGAGAAGCTGAATAAGAGATTTGAAAGCAAGCAAAGGGGAAGAGGTTAAGGCGGAAGGACTAGTGGAAGACCCTATGGAGGCCTAAATGAAGATCTAAAGAAAAGTGAAGAAGCTGGAACCAGTCGAAATGAGAGAAGAGATAATACCTACTGCCCTCGTGACTAGAATAATGGTGAATAAAGAGAAAGAGGAAGAGGTAGACCTGGGCAAGGACATGGAAGAGGAGGTTTCAGAGGAACATGTTCCCAATGTGGAGAAGAAGTACATAGAGCATAAGAGTGTCCACAACATCAAGGAAGGATGAATAGAAGGCCTGAAGGTAATGCACGAGTTGCACATGTAGATGAAGATGCATAATCTAAGCTCTCTAAAGATGTTGAAAGGGGACAAATCCTAGTTGTCAAAAGAACTTTGTTGAATGAGAAGAAAGAACCCAATCAGAGGAAGAGTTTATTCTGCACAAGGTGCAAATGTGAAGGTAAGTGTTGTGATATTATTATTGATAGTGGGACCACTGGTAATCTTATTTCAAAGGAGATGGTTGACAAGTTGAAGTTGACAAGAAGGAAGCATCCACATCCATATTGGATTGCATGGTTGCACAAAGACCATAGAGCTTTGGTCAATGAGCAGTGTTTAGTGAAGTTCAAGATTGGAGACTACCATGATGAGGTGTTGTGTGATATCATACTAATGGATACATGTCATATTTTGTTGGGAAGGTCATGGCAGTATGATAGGTGTGCTATTCATGATGGCCATGCAAACACATATTCCTTGACAAAGGATGGAGTTCGTCATAAGTTGAAGCCTTTGAAGGAGGTGGAAGAAAAGGTATGTAGTACTTCCAGAATTTGCTTGGTAGATGGTAGGAAATTTTTGGAGGGTATGAAGCATGAGCGTCATTGCTTTGCATTGATTCCTAAGATCAGCTAAGAGAAATGTGAAGATGTAACAGCAGAAGTTTCAGATATGTTGGAGGAATTTCAAGACATTATCTCTGATAATGTACCAAAAGGTTTACCACCAGTGAGGAAGATAAATCATCAAATGGATTTGATACCAGGAGCTAGTTTGCTAAATAAGGCAGCCCACAGAATGACTCCAACAGAAAATGAAGAGTTGAATAGACAAGTTCACGAGTTGTTAAGGGAAGGACTGATAAGGGAGAGCCTAAGTCCATGTGCGGTACCTACAGTAATAGCACCAAAGAAAGATGGAGAGTGGAGAATGTGTACAAATTCTCGAGCCATAAATAAGATCATGATCAAGTACAGATTTCCATTGCCAAGAATGGATGACATAATGGATTGTTTGAGTGGAGCCAAGTACTTCACGAAGATTGACCTGAAGAGTGGGTATCACCAGATCTAAATTAGAGAAGGAGGTGAATGGAAGATAGCCTTCAAGACAAAGGAGGGTTTGTATGAGTGGTTAGTCATGCCATTTGAGCTAACCAATGCATCAAGCACATTCATGCGGCTCATGTATGAGGTATTGAAATAATTTTTGGGAAGTTTTGTTATTGTTTATTTAGATGATATCTTGATTTTTGGTAAGACTTGGGATGAGCATATGATGCATATTAGAAGAGTTTTGGAGAAGCTGAGGGAGGAGAAGTTGAATAATTTGAAGAAATGTAGTTTTGCAAAGGAGTTGGTATACATGGGATTTGTTGTCTCAGAGGAAGGTCTTAAAATGGACCCAAAAAACATAAGGGCTATCATTGAATGGCCTACACTGAGGAGTGCTACAAAGGTAAGATCTTTTCATGGTTTGGCAAGTTTTTATAGAAAGTTTATCAGAAATTTTAGTAGCATTTGTGCACCCCTAACTGAGACAATGAGAGGGGCTAGAAAAGAGTTTAGATGGACTAAAGGAGCAGACAAGAGCTTTGATACATTGAAGCAAAAAGTCGTAGAACAACCTGTTTTGGCACTTGCAGATTTCAATAAGGTATTTTAGGTAGATTGTGATGTTAGTGGTAGTGTTATAGTAGCTGTTCTGAGTCAAGAAGGTAATCCCATTGCCTATTTTAGTGAGAAGCTTAATGATGCCAAGAAAAAGTATTATGTTTATGATTAGGAGTTTTATGCAATAGTTCAGGGTTTGAAGAAATGGAGACATTATTTGTTGCCAAAAGAGTTTGTTTTATATACTAATCATCAAGCTTTGCAGTATCTTAATAGTCAAGGAAAGTTAAATCAAAGGCACTTAAAATGGGTTGAGTTTTTGCAGAGTTATACTTTTGTTTTGAAGCACAGGAGTGGGAAGTCCAACAGAGTTGCAGATGCCTTGAGAAGAAGGCAAAATTTGTTGACAAAAATGAAGATAGAGGTTTTTGGGTTTGATGAACTCAAAAGTTTGTATCCTGAAGGTCTAGATTTTGCAGAGGCTTGAAAAGCTTGTTTGGAACTTGTTACTTTGGATAGGACAAAATGGTTGGATTACATAATCCAAGATGGCATGTTGTTTAGAGGAAGCCAGTTGTGCATTCCGAGGAGTTCCATGAGAGAGAACCTGGTTAAGGAGAAGCATAGTGGAGGATTAGCCAGACACTTTGGTCGAGATAAGACCATTTCTATTCTTGGTGAACATTATTGCTAGCCACAATTACAGCAGGATGTGAGAAGATTTGTGCAGAGTTGCAGAGTGTGTCAAATGGCAAAAGGAACAAGTCAAAATACAGGGCTATATCAGCCATTGCCTATACCAAAGAAGCCATGGGATGATATTAGTATGGATTTTATTCTTGGTTTACCAAGGACACAGAGGGGATATGATTCCATTTTTGTGGTGGTCGACAGATTCTCAAATATGGCCCATTTTATTCCTTGCAAGAAGACTAATGATGTTATTCATATTGTAATGTCCCCTTTAGCAAGTCAAAATTTTCTTAACCTTGCACATAATTTCAACTTGTAAAAGAGAACAATAGTAATCAATTCTTCTTATAATATGAACATATATCAATAATTCAATTATCCAATCCTTAAGTGGATTCATACTTAGGGTTGTCTATTATATGTTAATTTTATTTATTTTCAAACCCTAGTGGAGATGGGGTACTATCTCTTGTTAGGTTGCATGAATCATCCTCTACGGGTAGTGCCTTTGTATGATGTAACACATGCCTATTCCACCTTAGGTCTTACTAAGTGCCTTTGTATGATGTAACATATGCCCATTCCATTGCAGGTCTTACTTATTACCTTTGTATGATGTAGCATAGTCCATTCCACCGTAGGTCTTATCCATTGCCTAAGTATGATGTAACATGGTCCATTCCACCGCCGGTCTTATCTACCTTTGAGGTATTAATGCTACTTCTTCCTAACAAGTTTACCTCCAATCTCTCAATGTGTGCTATGCTCTTATATAAATCAAATACGATTACTCTTTATTATATTTATTTATTTTCAATATCAAAGTTGTATTTAACTCAGAAGTGTTCTCTTAAAAAAAAAAAAAATCCTTTGATGATCTTTTCCTTCTATCTCACAACCTTTATTTATTTCCCTTTCAAGGGATATGTTGGAAGAGGCACATCTCTTATTATGCTTGGTGGTAAAAGACATACTTACCCTCTTATTTTTTTATTACTTTATATTAATTCCCTTTTGTGGTAAAACTAGTTCTAACCATTCGTAACTCCCTTATCATAAGAGGATAGGTTAAAAGATGTTTATTTATATTATTATTTATTTATATTATTTGTATTTATATTTATCATTATAATAAATAATATATTATTTATATTATATCATTTATATCATAATAAATGATATATGATTTATATTATATTATTTATATTTATATTACAATATATGAGAATAATAATATTTGTATTTATATTATTAAATATATTTATAATATATTATTTACTTATATTATTTGTATTTATATTATATCATTATAATAAATGATATATGATTTATATTATAATATTTATGTGTTATTTATAAATATAATAATAATATATTTTGTTAATTGTTTTAAATAAATATTGTTTAAATATATTAAATAGATTTCATTTATAATATTATTCATATCTTTAATTTGAATGAATAATACATAATGAATTCAATTATAAATTCCTATTACTAATATAGGGACATGACACATATTGCAGAGTTATTTTTCAGGGAGGTGGTGAGACTACATGGTCTACCTAAGAGCATAGTTTCAGATTGAGATACCAAGTTTGTTGGTTATTTTTGGAGGACATTGTGGAAGAAGTTGAAGATAGATTTAAAGTTCAGTTCTGCACACCATCCATAGACCGATGGACAGATAGAAGTGGCGAATAGGAGTTTGGGTGACCTGCTACGATGCTTAGTAGGAGATAAGCCCAAGGGATGGGATTTGATTTTACCATAGGTAGAATTTGCTTACAACAATTATGTCAATAGGAGCATAGGTAAATCTTCATTCCAGGTTGTGTATGGGAGTAGCCCAAGAACTACTTCCGAATTGAGGAGGATGGATAAGGGGGAGAAGAGTAGTGCCGAAGCTAAAAATTTTGTTGAGCACATGAAGAATTTGCATGAAGAGGTAAGAAAGCATATCCATAAGATGAATTCTTAGTATAAGGCTAAGGTAGATCAGAAGAGGAGACATAAGGAGTTCTAGGAGGGTGATGAAGTCATGGTTCACTTGAGAAAAAAAAAGATTTCCAGTTGGTACATATAATAAGCTAAAGATGAGGAAATTTGGACCATCTAGAATCCTGATGAAGCATGATTCAAGAAATGCATGTTAGATCTAGGGCACACAACTGAGAGGGGGGGTGAATCAGTCGTATAAAAACTTGCTTTTACTTAAACCACTTGATTCTTCTTTGTTAGTTAATAGCATATCAGTTAACCATTCTTGAAAGCAAAAACACATAAACACAGGAGCAGATAAATATCAACACATTTGACACCAAGATTTTGACGTGGAAAACCTGGTTAAGGGAAAAACCACGGGGTGATTAACCCAAGGATTATTCTCTGTTAGAAGAATAATAAAAATAGATGGCACATGCCAATCAGGGCTCACTGCCCAAGCACACTGCTCACAAGGAGGCACACTGCCTACAAGGAGACACACTATCTACAAAGTGATAAGAATCACAAACTTGAACTGGAGATTAACATCTTTACCATGCCTGGATCAGTTCCATTTACACCCAAAACTTTTGCTCTACTTTTTGCGCTCCTCTTCGCTACCACACACTCATCATGCCAAGACACTTCAAAATGAATTCACAAACCTTTATTTATACAAGGCATCGACTTAGGAACAATCATCTAAGTCGGCAATAACATTCGCAAGTTAGCAATCATCCACAAGAACATTTGCAAGATAAATAACTCATCCAGTCGGCCAGTCTGAACAAGAACATCTTCATCCGGAAGAATATCTCCAATTCTGGGCTCTAACACTAATGCGGACCGACAACACAACCTCAACATGATCCAAGAACCTTCACCGGCTTGCCTGAACAACCAGGTACATTTGCACTTCCTCTACTTATTAGAATCTCTTCTCTTCTTCATCTGGAACTTCAAGAACACAGTCTACTACCACTGTCATAATGCAAAAGGTACTTCCAGACCTCCAAACTATGTACAAATAGAGATGACACATCACAAGGACATCCCAAACACTTCTTCCAATCCGCAGAATAGGACAATGCACTTCCGGATCTCACCAGACCTTTTTGTAACACTCTGTCACTCTGGAGCATCTCCCGGAACCGGTTCTACTTGATCGATCACAACTTCTTCATATCTTCATGTGGACCTCTGAAACCTTAACTAGAACATCTCAAGACTTATATCTACAAACCCTTTAATCTGCATCCTCTGATCCTCAACCTATTGAGTACTTTGGCCTTCTTCTCATCACTGTTCTTCACTGTTCTTGATTGAGACTAATTTTCTCAATATCCTCAGCACACAGCTCATTCAATCCTTCTCAACAATGCAATATGAGTATGTTGACATCAATGACAACACTGGTTAACCTCATACTTGTAACAATGCATTTGAGGTAGAGTTGCCTAATGACATCAATATTTCACCAGTGTTCAGCATTTCAAATTTGACAGAGTATCATGATGATGGACTTGATAAAGGACCACAGTGGGACATTCCAGCATCTACTTCAAAGAAGGAGGAGATAGAGGGCATTCTGGATAGCTGTGTGGGTAAGAGTACAAGAAACAAGCAATATACAGAATACTTGGTGAAATGGAAAGGAAGGCCTGTTGAAGATTCATCATGGTTATCTGAGACTGAGGTTAATCGTTTTGGTTTCTCTCTAACTAATGAGAAGTGATAGGGTCACTTTTCAAATTACCCTGGGTGTCTGATGCGGGAGCATCCAAGGTGTAAGAGAAATCTTGTATCAACCAAAAAAAATGTTGTTTCTTTTCAATAAGGGCTAAATTTGGCAGGGTTACTATTTTTAGTAAGTTTGCATTTGTGCACGATTGGATACAAAATCTTACACATACCTCCAGAATGGTGAATTGAAGCTAATGGTGAAGAAATCACTTCAATATCATTTGTCATCTGTGAGATATTAAAATTTCAAATTCTAAAAATCCTATTGAAATATTCAAAGTCAAATTTGAGGCACTTAGAGGCTCTGGATGGGGCCGAAATTTGGTGGGAAACCCAAGCAGTCTACCTTTAGGTATTGTTTGTGCACAATCATCTTTTTGAGAGCTTTCTGAAAAGGTATTATAATTGAAAAACCAATGGTCGGATTGAAAGTTATGGCCCTGCGAAGTTGACCTATTTTTGGAGGGAGATGCAAATTTTGAAATTAAGCTGGTGGCCACCAAAAAGGGCTATATATGACCAATTTTGGGAACCCTTGGGGTAGTAGAGTTAAGGGGGAAGGTGTAGAGTCAAGAAAAGGTGGGAAAATAGAAACCCTAGATAGTTTGGGGTTACAAAAGGCTAAAGATTCTAGAGTCTTGAGAGAGGGAGTTGTAATGTGTTGCAGCCTGTAGGGGATTCATCCTCTAATTGTATTTGAGCTTCTATAATGTAATGTTTTTCCCATATTAATAAAATATCAGTCTATTTTCTGTGTGCAATTTCTATTAGTGTGTTCTATGATTTACTCCCTTCATCATAGTTATTGTTATAAAAATATGTAAGAAAATTATTGGGATGCTAATAACCATTTGGAAATTGGACTAAGATGTAATATGGCTAGAGTAAGTTTTATTCTATGTAATTATATTTATTAAAATAAATTATGAAATGAACTTGTTTTTCCTTAATTATATTGTATATGATATAAGCCATGCAAATGGAATTGTGCAAATAATAAAGTGGGGTTATGTAAATTTAAAATAAACCTAAGTAGTTGAGCCCTAGTAGTCTATGAAACAGTGTGTGACTAATGGTCAATTGATTACAACTCTGTCTTGATCACCTATTATCATGTGACCTTAATGATTGCAATCAAGTGTATGCTTTTGGTAAAAATATAACCTCATGGATTAAATAAAGTTATACACTATCTTGTAGGTAGAGTTGTGAACCAACAAAACTTTTTTTGGACTTGCTTCTATCACTATTCAACATAAGTCACATGAAGAAATGTGGTTTGAATTGATTTATGCCTACCTTCCACTCCTAAAGGCTTCCAAGAGGAAACCTAATCTTAGGAAGGGAGGATATAATTTCCCTCACGTCGACATCATTAACTAACTAATTAATCTACATAAGGATGTTAAACTGAATCTAATGGGTATATAGATAGATAATGTTAGACCATCCTATGTGGTCAAATTTAGTTGTAATATTTATTATTAAGATGATAAAATGGAGTTTTAAGATCGTATACTAACGATGTCACAATAATGTAAGATATTATAAGAAATGTCAACAATTGGATAGAATTGCCTAGGAGATGAAATAATTATTTCTTTTGATAGTGATCATACTCTTTGAGCTCTTTGGAATGCACATCAAGTTAACTGGAAAGAATCTACACCTTACTTTGATCAATTATTTGAGCTCCAATAGTAAATGTCATAAGTATTATTATTAATATTATAAACTATAAATACATATGATTAGAATGTCAATGTCATTAAACTAATTAATTGTTTAAAATTTATTTAATTATAATAATTTGACATTAATAAAAATTGTTTCACACTATAAAATGATACTATAAATAATATAAGAATGTATCTTCAATAATTTAATATAAACCCCATTTGTGGGTATATGAAAGTAGTATTCCTATATCCAAAAGGAGAACTATATGTGTGAAAAATAAAATTCTACATAAACAAACACTCAAATCAACAAACATATAAAAAAATAAATTAATTTGAATCCTTCTAGAAATGTATATTCATTTAATATCACCACCTAAATATCTCCTTGCTTCCACCTAGAACTGGTAATGCTGCAAAGATGAAGAAAAAGATGAATAAAACCAAAAAAGGAGAAATAATAAATAAATTAAAAATGTATTTATATAAATAAAATAAAATACACATAAAACAAAGGAAAAGAGGGAGTCATAGGAGAGAGGGTGGCTGCCCCCCCCTTGCCAAGGTCGCCCATGAAGGGGCCCAACCCCCTGTAGGGGTGCAGCGCCCACAAGGTCGTGGCCCTAAAAGGGTGTGGCCCTTGTGGGTGCCACAACCCTTGCAATTCATGGCCACCCTCCATGGGGTGTGACCCTCATGGCACCCAAACCATTATATATATATATATATATAAACAAAATACTAACAAAAAAATCTTCTTCTATACCTACAAATAGATAAGGCCACCATTAATGAAAATTGGTTTCAAGCGGCTCAAAGAACCATTGTTTAGGACACAATACTTGCAAGTCAAACTCTTGAAACATCCTCCAAACTCTCTAAAAAGAATCCCTACCTTATTGAGTACAATATTGAGCTCTTCCATGGTCACCCTCTTCATAGTTCCTTTTGGAATTGACAAAAAAATGGAGGAAAAAATAAAGAGAAAACTAGGGCTTCATACACTCATGAACATAGATTTCTCTCCTTTGTAATGATAATAATAGTAGAATTTGTAGGGTTTCCTTTTGTGATTTTAGAGTTTAGATTTTTATTTTAAATTTGGAATGGTTTATTTGTTTAGGTTAAAATGTGAGTAAAATATGATTTGTTAAATGAAGTCAAAGACTTATTATGTATATGTAGATATTTTATTGAATAGAAGTTATAATGTGTTAATAATAATGATAATAGTCATTGAATCAACTCATTGTTCATATAAGACTTGAGATTAATACACTCATTATTATATAGTTAATAATATTGTAAAATGAGTATTTTATCATTATAATGAAAATAGCCATATTGTCTTAGATTTTGGAACAACATTATTATTTACTATAGTATTTAGATTATATTAGTACTTATTTGGCTCAATAAAATTAAGAAACAATAACAATGCATATCAATTCTAAAGAAGTGTCGTTGTATAATATATCATATGGAGATCTAAAATTTTAAATTATATATACATCTATTTTAAAATAACAAATGTGTAAAATGTACATATGGAAGTAGATTAACATGTATTAAGGTTGGAACAAAACACATATAAGTTAATATTAACTTTATGGCATTAATTTTTTTTATACCTTGCAATGAGAATTGTAGGATTTAACTTAACCTTTTCTTAACATTGATATCATCTAAAATGTCATAGGATTGTAAAAATAGTAATTCAAATCAAATTGAGTGCTCAATTTTTTAAAGTTAATATAAAATTGTTGCCTTAAATTTACAAACTAACATTATAATTTCAATATAATAATTGAATCTTGTTAGTTTAAAATTGTATTGAAATTAGCCACTAGACTATGAAGGTATTTCATTTTGTTGTCGACATTGCTTCAAGACTGGCCATTTGGATACCAACTGTTGTCGCTCCAAATGGAAGGTTGATGATGTTATGTCTTGGTGGAGGAATGTTCTCCCTCAACACTTCATAGTCTCTCCTCCTGATACCCTTCTTCTAAACATTGGCGAGCCTCTTCTTGCTACTTAGCTTCCATCAATGGCACCTTCTAGGGTTGATCAAAATCCTACCATGAAGGATAGTCTCTCTCATGTTTCACATATGGCTAATCTTAATGTGCCTGCTCTAGATGCTTGTTCTCCTATCATACATATCCAGTCATCTCCTGCTCATTTGGTATGCCATGTTAGGGTAGCAAAAGGCTAGATCCCCTCCTTCATCCCCTAGCCCTAAGGATGGTGGTGATTATGTATCATGGAATATTGTTCTAAGGAGGAAGAAAGGTATTCATAAGTCTATTTCAAACTCCCATACCTAAGCCAAGGGTGTGAGGGTTTCTAGACCAGGGTCTGTGATTGTGTAGTTTTTGGTGGACTTTTAGTGTTTTTGAAGTCCTTAATCTTGTTGGGATATTTTTGTTAACTTTGTGTCATCTTTGTTCCAACCTTGTGATTGTGTTTGTTTCCCATAGGGTGCTATGTTTGTATAAGGGTGAGGTACCTTTCAAAAATCCCTTTTTACCCTTTATCAAAAAAACTATATTGAAGTTGAGAAAACTATAAACTAGGTTAGGATTTCTAATATTATCATGTGAAGTTATAAATATGTGTAAATGATTGAGACATATGATTAAATAATGAACTAAATAAATTATGTATTTGATTTGGTAATAATATTAATTAATTTGTAATATTATTTTAATATTAAATTGTTCAACCTTTACTTTGTTTTAAGTAGGAAAGATAAAGGGATAGATGTTATTCCTAAGCACACTAGTGTATAATTATAGTTTTGATAAGTGAGAGGTCAGGAATCACATCCCAATTTGTGAGGGTGAATTCTTCTATTGTATTGTAGGGCAAACTATGAAGCCTCTGATTCCATTTACATGATACATAGGCAAGGCCAAAGAATTCATGTCTCGAGGCATAGGTCTAGGTCTATTGAAAATGAAGGTAGAAATACTGCTATAAACTTCAAAATTATGTGGTTACAAAGCTGAAAATAAGATTAATCTATAACAATTAATTTGTAAGTGATTTTGCACTTTCAATCCAATGTAGAATAGAAGAAAATAGCTTGCAAGAAGAAGGCAAGTATTTTACGTGGAGTAACCCTTTCGGGAAAAAACTCCACACCAAAGGTGTTTATGCTTGTATTAAATCTCTTTGAGAAAGATTACATTCAATACTAAAATTCCTCTGAATCCTTGATGCACTTATGAAGCTTCTTCAATCTTCTTCTCTGTGAAATATGTTATGTTTTTTTCTACAACTTCAAAGCTTCTTAATTCAAAACCTTGAAACTCAAACTACAATAAATTGAATTTGATAACATGAGACAAGTCCTCATGCAAAAACCAAGTGTTCCAAATAGAGAACTTTGAAGTCAAACAATACCAAGCATCATGTTAATTGCCAATCCTGATTATGGGAACCCAAGTTGTCCCACTTAAACTTAGTCAAACAGAAATAACATTTCTAAATAAAAGTAATAATTGAAAGTCTCTATATTGGACGCCCAAGTTGTCCCAATCTATTTCAGTCAACTGAAGTGATCAACACACATCAATCTCATGTAAGCAACCTACATGATTGATGTCCCCGATATTATTCTGAATCAACTTGTTCTGTAACATGCAAGAGACATGCAAACACTTGTAGCACCATGCAACAGTTATCCAAAACTGATCTTGAGTTAGAGTGTCATGCAAGTTACATGCAACACCATATAATTGACATGCAACAACATGCAAGTCCATATAACTGACATGCAACAACATGCAAGTCTATATAACTGACATGCAACAACATGCAAGTCAAAATAACTGACATGCAACAACATGCAAGCACATGCAAGTGACATGCAACAACATGCAAACACATGCAAGTGACATGCAACAACATGAAAGTACATGCAAGCTTTTATGAGCTCATGTAACCACATGCAAAAGCATGCAAGTCCATGCAAGCTTTTATGAACTCATACAAGCAATATTTCAATATCATGCATCTCTAACACTTCTGATAACTCCCACATCATATCCATGCAAAGTGTACCAACAATATCCACTCATGTACATAAAAAAGCAAACTCCCAGTCTAAATATAAGACACCTCCAAATTGGGCACCCAAGTTAACTCCCACTTACTAGGAGTTGTCAAAAATCCAAAATAGACTTCAAGGAGTTGTCAACAAGTCTTCATGGACCCCAATCCAAAAGTGGACACCTATGTTTGACCCTACCATTTAGGAGTTAATTACAATAAGCCAAGTGTTATAATAAATATTAATTTATCTCTCAAAGTCCTTATATGTTGGGGAACGCATTTCAAGAAATTTGGAGACACATGAATTGGTTAGGATTGCAAGTTAATGGAAACCTGTCCCAACAAGGTCTAGGTCTAGAGATTTGTCTTGTTATAGAGAACTCTCCCCCCCTTTAGTCCAAGAATGTAAGATATACTATTATTTTATATAGTATATATAGTATAAAACATAATAAATATTATATTTTGTTTTGAACATTTTCTTATTATGGTAGGAGCAAATTAATTATAACATGTTTTATTTAGTAAATATATTGTATAATTATATTATTGTATAAATTATAAATACTTGAATACATTTAAACTTTATTGTTTCAACACAATAATGATGTAGAGACTTAATATTACCTCCATTAATTTAAATCTCATCTTTTAAATATAGAAATTGGATTATAAATTGATTCCTTTATATATAACTAAGGTCTATTGCAAAGTCGAATGTAACTTCATATAAAATGGGATTTTATTATCATTTAAGAATCAATTTTTTAATTAATGGACCTTCTTTTTAATCGAGATTTAAAGTATACCGAGACCATAGTATAATTATAATGAGAATTTATAGTTATTATATATGAGAATATTTATATTTAAAGATTAAATGGTATGGCAAATTGATTATTATATAATGTAAAATATATTTAAAAGATCATTTAAACTTCTATATTTACATATATAATATGATCTTTTGTGTGGCATTGCACTAATTATGTAATTTGTTAAATTAACTATTATGTTATTTTAATGTATTGTGAATATCACCTTATGTAATAATAATAGGTATAAAAAGCTCTCTTATCTTTAATTGTCGTTAGTGGGTGGTGATGTCTATGTGTTAAGGTATCTCATGTGAGGGCGTATGCTACTATTACATCAAAAAATGTCTCCCTAGGACTTTTTCCCTCCTAAGTTTAGCTCTCGGGTCCTTTTAGTGTAATCATGCATGTTCATTTTAACTCCCGATGGAAATCCCTAAAAACCCATGTCAAAATGGACCTAGGGGACTCTTGTGAGCTTAACCCTGACCAAGATAGGGGCCAAGGACTTGGGCAACCACACCCTAGATCTGCCCTATTTAGCAAGCTCCCAAATTTTAAACGTCAGTTATGTGACCATTAGAAGTGTCCGTTGCCGACATCTCAAATTTGAATTACGAAATTAAAGTGGGAATGTGTTTAGTTGCATATATAAGCATTATTAGGGATTCATTTGTAAACTAGAAGATGATTATGAACTTTTGGCGAACTTATGATTTGAGAGCATTCAAAGCATTCATTGTTGTAGAGTAGACTTGTCTTGTTATTGTGTTTGTTATGCAAATTTGGCTTCATCTTCTCATGTGTTAAAGGATTTTCATCTACACCTTTGAGGTGACATTTATTTGTGTTTTCAATCATTTATCAATTGGTTTTTGCCTCTATCCCATAGGGATACGCACTCTCTATCTGACAACAATGTTTGGAAGACTTGAATGTCCTTCTGGGGCTTGACTAAGGCAAGCTCCTAGACACCACAACCCCCAACCCCCTTTTCTATGATTACAGGTTACAAGTGTAGAAGTGGAAGAAGTGGAGTTATAAGGAAGCATAAAAGAGTGTCAAAATTATAGACCTAAGAAGAAAACCAAGACTTGGACTTGGGCGCCTGCACCAGTATCCTTCGGATCCCGAGACACAAAAATATCTGGAACAACAGAAATAGATTACAGACAACTTTCAGAGATCCTAACAGAAAATAGCATATTGGACTTGGGCACCCGCTCATTAGTCCCTGACTTTCCCACATATGAAATCTTAAAGTTTGGTATGTATTTACTTTAAATATTATATCTCTGCTTGCGAGTATTTGTCGTGTTTCATTCGTTTATTTATGATTTCATGAAATTAGGTTTTTAAGCATAATCAGGCTTTAATTAATCAATTAATCAAAAAATTCCAAGTTTCCTCTTCCTTCCAAGTGACACTAAACCTATAGCAGAGCCCTCTTGTAAAGATTGTGGCTTGACTCGGTTTATATCCTTGAATGTAAGGTGTGAAAGGATGATTTAACCTACATATTCATTGAAATTGAAAACCCCTTTTTTTACACTAAACAGCTACCTATCTAAATAATAATAGAATAGAAATAAATTGATTAGTGTCTTACAACATAATTGGTAAAGGTTTAATTAGTGTAGTCATCAAATGTTATCGTAAGATTATAAGGTGGAAACATTGAAAATAGGAGATTTACTTTTATAATCTTAGATGTGTGATATTGTCCAATGAATGTCTTATTACTTCTCCCTCTCATTGAACCTATTAGTAGTTTAAATATTAGTATACCTGCCCTCTCCCCTACCTCTTAAATGAATATGAAATGATAGCATAATTTTTTATATATTACTAATCATATTGGATAATTATATTATGCTTTCTTTCTTCATGCATTGAAAATTATGGTTAAGTGGTGTTAGTATGTAAATAATGTATGTGTAAAAAAAGAAAAAAAAATAGTTTAATCTTGTTTATTATTGCCCATACAGGATTATGGGCATTAAAATGGGGCATCCTCCATCTTTAATCTTTTATACACAAAGTTAATTATATTAGGTATGCATCTATGATTTTTCACTAATTTTACATCAAATGTTTCATGCTTCATTGTATCATGCTTATGCTACATACTCCCTTTACCATGCTTATGATTTATTTCTATACACATTATCACATTATCATGTTTTATGTTTATCCAATCTTTCTCTCCTTGATTTGTGTGTATGTCTGTGTGTCACACACAAAATCAAGAAGACGTATTATTACTAACATTCTAAAAGTTTGTGTGCAATTCATTAGTGGAAAGTTTGTGTGCAATTCATTAGTGGACCCTTGATCATTACTCTAGCTATTATACTTTTCTTTTTCTTTTTACTTTAGTATGCTTACTCATGTATATTTGCATGCACAACAAAGTGGGGGCAAATTGTAAGGGAGAAAACTAGATACCTTGCACTTATACCCTTCATTTTTCATCACTTTATGTAGGTTTCCTAAGTATTATACCTTAGCACATGATTTTGACTAATTCAACACTCCTACTCACCCAACACTTAGATTGATCATAAAAATAGAACTTAACACTTTCTCAGACAATTCTTGGCTCCTAAGTTAATATTTCCTCTGTCAAGTTTAGATTGTATTGTGTTGA
Source organism: Cunninghamia lanceolata (assembly GCA_027924645.1). Taxonomy (NCBI): domain Eukaryota; kingdom Viridiplantae; phylum Streptophyta; class Pinopsida; order Cupressales; family Cupressaceae; genus Cunninghamia; species Cunninghamia lanceolata. The sequence continues at coordinate 4,878,520 of BSBN01000556.1, read as the reverse complement.
ACTAACCCAAGTCAATTTCATATTTGTGAGGTTGACCCACCTTATTCAAATTCAAATTTTACCATAGGCCCAAGCCAACTTACTTCCAAGTAGCCATTATTCATCATTTCCCATGCTAAAAAAAAATTAAATTATGTACTTGTTATCACCTGAATTTGCACCTTATTGTTGAAGCTTTCAGCAGTTTCAACAAATTCAGTGAAACATGGGAATGATCTCAAGGTGTGGGACCTTGCAAATGAGATCAGACCTCCAAAGAAGGTTAGTTCCTCTTTATGAACTTAATGTCGAAAGAATTTAACTAAACCTATGCTATTGATCACCAAGGAAAAGGGAGAGAAGGAATACAGAAAAGAAAACAGTGATTCACCAAGATTTAGGGTGTTTTTAACTGCAACTGACATAAGACATTAATGATCACAAACACTAAAGGAAAATCACACAAAATCATGTAGATTCAAACATAGGTTAAGGCAAAGAGATGAAAGTATGAAAGGGGTCGTTTTATCCACAATACAAAACTTACACTTATCAAATAAAAAAATTAGTTTATATTGATCATAGAGGCTAAATAGCCATTACAAAGGAAGAATAATTCATTACAGGCATGAGATAGACACAAAATGATAGACTCTCCTTCATTGTTGAACTAATACAAAGACATGAGAGGCTCGAAAAAGAGCACAATCTATCAAATCTGCCAAGTTCTAGAGAACACCACAAGGCCTGAATCTACAAAGAACTTTTTGTTACAAGTATGGGCCTAACTAGTGTTGTCATTGATGTCAACATACTCTTGTTACATTAATGATAAGGTTGGATAAGTTGTGTGCTGAGAAAATTAGTCTCAATCAGGAACAGTGAAGAACAGTGATGACATAAGGTAAAAGTCCAAGACAGGATGAGGATCAGAGGATGCGGTTTAAAGGGTTTGTAGATATGTGTCTTAAGATGTTCCAGTAGAGATTTCAGAGGTCTGCATGAAGATATGAAGAAGTTTTGGCAGTTCAATTGAAATCGGTTCTGGCAGATGTTCAGTGATGACAGAGTGATACAGATAGGTCCGGTGAGATCCAGAAATGCATTCTCCAGTTCTGTGGATTTGAGGAAGTGTTGGGGAAGTCTGTGTGGTGTGTTAACTTGATTGGTTGTGGTTCGAAGGTCCATAAGTATCTATTCCTTTGTGACAGTAATGGCAGACTGTGTTCTTAAGGTTCTGGATGAAGGAGAGAAGGATTTCAGTAAGTAGAAGAAGTGTAGATGTTCTTGGTGTTTCAGGCAAGTTTGTGGAGGTCCTTGGATCATGTTCAGTTTGTGTTGACGGTCTGCATTAGAGATGGAGTCCAGAATTGAAGAAATACTTCTGGATGAAGGTGTTCTTTCTTAGGCTAGCCAATCGGATGATTCACTCAACTTGCGGATGTTCTTGTGGATGATTGCTGACTTAGATGTTTGTTCCTAAGTTGATGTCATGTATAAATAAGGGACTGCGAAGTTAATTCAGTGTGTGTCTGTGGAGATGAGGAAGTGGTAGCGAGGAAGAAGCGAAGGGCAGAGCAGAAGGTTTGAGCTTAAATGGAACTGACTCAAGCATGGTGAAGATGCTATTTACCAGTTCAAGTATGTGATACTTATTCCTTTTGTAGACAGTGTGTCTCTTGTAGGCAGTGAGCCTCTTGTGAGCAGTGTGCTCAGGTAGTGAGCCCTAATTGGCATGTGTCATTTGTTCTTTCTATTCTTCTAATAGAGAATATTATCTTGGGTTAATCACCCCGTGGTTTTTCCCTTAACCGGGTTTTCCACGTCAAAAATCTTGGTGTTATGTGTGTTAATATGTATCTGCTCTTAACTTGTTGCATTATGCTTTCATGATTGATTTACTATTATGCTTGTGTGGAGTTAAGTATTTGATTTGGAAGAAAGTTTTGGACAACTGATTCACCCCCCCTCTCAGTTGTCTACCCTAAGTCTAACAATTGGTATCAGAGCTAAGTTCCTCTAAAAGGAGCTTAACTGCTTGAGGAGATCTAGGATGTCGTCCTACAAGAAGGATAGTCCAAAGTTTGATGGAACTAACTTTGCTCTTTGGAAAGGTCGCATGAAATGTCACTTGCAGTGTATGGGAATAGCGTATTGGTCCATGGTTACAAAATAGTATGTACCTCCACAGGGTGGTCCGACAACCCTAAATGAAATCACAGATGCTAAAAACAATCTGCAGACCAAAGAGGCTCTTCTAAGTGCATTATCTGACTCAGAGCTCTCAAATGTTATTGATCTACCAACTGCCTTTGAGATTTGGAATAAACTAGAACTTTTGCATGAAGGAGACTAGTATGTTAAATGTGCAAGGTTACAGAGTCTAAAAGGGAAATTTGAAAAACTAAAGATGACAGATGATGAAAATATTGCCTCTTTTATGCCAAGAGTGAATGAGCTGGTTTGTGGAATTAGAAATGAAGGTGGAACCCTGAGTGAAGAAGAGATCGTTGGCAAAGTTCTTAGATCCCTTCTTGCTTCTTATAAAATCAAGGCTTTTACAATCGAAGAATTTAGAGCTCACACAACAGTCACAAGAGATCAATTGGTTGGTAAGTTGGCTGCTTTTGAAATGGCCAAGTTTGGAGATGATCCTCCAAAGACTGAATCTGCATTCAAAGCCAGTGCCTTTGTAAAAGGAAAACAAAGGTTTGATCCGGGAGAAAACTCTTCAAGGAACCTATCATGGTATGAAAAAGCAATAAAAGACTTAGAAGAAGAAGAAACTGAAACTGCTCATCTTGAAGCTCTTATTGCAAAAAGACTGCCTAGAGGATCCGGTAAGTATGAAGGGAAATTACCTTTTAATTGTTTTAACTGCAATAAAATTGGTCATTTTGCCTCAAGATGTCTAGAAGGATTTTCAAGACCAAATCCTAACAGACCAAGGTTTCAAAAGAATTGTTACTATGTTCATGAAGAAGATGATAATGAAGGAGTAACAGATGATGAATCAGAGACAGGAAACAAATCCGGTAATGAATGGGTGTTTATTGCCATCAAACAAGAGGAACCAATATCCTCTGTATCTGTAAATCATAAAGTTGAAGAAAGAGCTTTGGCTGCCCAAGTTGAAACAAAGGATGATTGGGTCATTGATAGTGGATGCTCTCACCATATGACAGGTGACAAGAATAAGTTCTTAAATTTAGAAAAGTATGAAGGAGGAATTGTAAAGTTTGGAGATAATTCTGCTGGCAGAATCAAAGGTAGAGGAACTATTTCTCTTGATGGAAAGAACAAAACTGGTAATGTACTGTATGTTGAAGGATTAAAGCACAATCTTCTAAGTGTTGTACAGGTGGTGGACAAAGGCTATGATCTCAGATTCAGGAATAGAAAGTGCAAGATCTTTGAAAGTTTCAGAATAGAAATTGCATCCGGTACTCAAACTAAAGGTAATATCTTCCACTTGGTTGGTACTAGTAAAAGTTGCTTATTTGCTCAAATTGATCAGAGTTGGTTATGGCATAGGAGGATGCGTCATGTGAATTTTGATAATATCATCAAGATAAGCAATACTCAGGCTATAAGAGATCTTCCAAAATTAGTGAAACCTACTAATAGCTTGTGCAAAGAATGTCAGTTGGGCAAACTGAGCAGAGTCACATTCAAAAGTAAGGAATTGTCTTCTACCGGACTGTTGGACTTAGTTCATACTGATCTTTGTGGTCCGGCAAGAGTTAGGAGTATCCAAGGTGATAAATACTTCATGTTGCTAATTGATGACTATTCTCGGATGATGTGGGTAGCCTTTCTGAAAGAAAAATTAGAAGCACTTGAGAAATTGAAAATATTCAAGGCCATGGTAGAGAATGAAACTGGATTAAAATTGAAATGTCTAAGGTCTGATAGAGGTGGAGAATTCACATCTGGTGAGTTCATAGACTTCTGTGAGAAACATGGAATAAAGAGACAGTTGTCTGCCCCTAGAACTCCACAGCAGAATGGAATAGTTGAGAGAAAGAACCGGACCATCTAGGAAGCATCTAGGACCATGATGATGGAAGCAAATGTTCCTCAGATCTATTGGAGAGAAGCTGTCAGCACTGCAGTCTACACTCTCAATCGAGTTCAAATTAGAAACAATATTGGTAAGACTCCTTATGAACTTTGGTTTGGCATTACTCCCACTATGAGATATTTTAGAGTTTTTGGTAGCAGATGTTACATTAAAAGGGATGAAGATCTAGGAAAGTTTGATGATAGAAGTGATGAAGGAATATTCTTGGGTTACTCTACTCAAATCAAAGCATACCGGTGTTACAACAAGAGACTGAGAAAGATTGTAGAAAGTGTAAATGTGAAGGTTGATGAAGAAATTGAAAGACCCTCAAGAATTCATGAGTATGATGAAGATGATCAGAATGGTGTTCAGATTCAAAGTATCCAAGCCTCTTTTGAGAAACAAAGTCAAGTTGATCCGGTAAGTCAGGAAGAAGAGATAAGTCTCAATGAGACTGATCAAGAGTTAGAGGTGCAAGGAACTCCCAAAGTTCCAAGGTATGTAACTCTAAACCACTCTAAAGATCAGATCATAGGTGACAAAAGCAAAGGAGTGCAAACAAGGAGGAGAATTGCTCAAAATTCAGATGAGTATTGTCTAATTTCAAAGATTGAACCTAAGACAGTGAATGAAGCTTGCAATGATGAAAATTGGTCAAAAGAAATGGAGGAAGAACTAATGCAAATTGAGAAAAATCACACTTGGGATCTTGTTCCCAGACCTAGAAACAAGAATGTGATTGGAACCAAATGGGTCTTCCGGAACAAACTGAATGAAGCCGGTGAAGTAGTCAAAAACAAAGCTAGATTGGTCTGCAAGGGTTACTCTCAGATTGAAGGAGTTGATTTTGAAGAGACTTTTGCTCCTGTGGCAAGAATTGAAGCAGTCAGATTATTTCTTGCATTTGTTGCCTTTAAGGATTTCAAAGTGTATCAGATGGATGTCAAATATGCCTTCCTAAATGGTAATTTGGAAGAAGAAGTGTACATTGAGAAACCAGATGGATTTTAATTGTCTAATCATGGTGACATGGTCTGCAAATTGAAAAAGGCACTGTATGGACTGAAGCAAGCCCCAAGAGCCTAGTAATTAAGATTGGATAAGCATCTCTTGAAGATTGGTTTCAATAAAAGTACTGCTGACAGCAATTTGTATTTCAAAATTGATCATGAAAATATCTTAATTGTTGAAGTATTTGTTGATGATATCATTTTTGGAGGAAGAAATAGTATGTGTAAAACTTTTGCAAGTCAAATGAAAAGTGAGTTTGAGATGTCCATGCTTGGAGAAATGAATTTCTTTTTGGGTCTACAAATTACTCAAACAAAGAAAGGAATCTTCATTTCTCAGTCAAAATATGTGAAAAAATTGTTGAGAAAATTTGGGATGGAAGACTCAAAGCCAATGAACACTCCAATGGCAACTGGATGCAAGTTGAGCAAAGATGATGACTCTTCCAAGGTTGATCAAACAAAATATAGGTCAATGATTGGAGGACTGTTGTATCTCACTCAAACTAGACCAGATATTATGCAGGTTGTTGGTCTTGTTGCTAGATTCCAAGCTGATCTTAGAGAATCTCATGTTATGGCAATCAAGAGGATTTTTAGATATCTAAAGGGGATAGTTGAGTATGGGTTGTGGTATCCTAGAGATCATGATTTCTCTCTTCATGCATATATAGATGCCGATTGGGCAGGAGATGTGGATGACCGGAAGAGTAGCAGTGGTGGAGCATTCTTTTTGGGGAAGAGATTGGTTTCTTGGTTAAGCAAGAAACAAGAAGCAATATCTTTGTCCACTGCAGAAGTAGAATATATTGCTACAGCAGGTAGTTGTACTGAAGTTTTGTGGATGAAACAGATGTTAAGAGACATCATAGTAAAGTATGAGGAGCCCATCACAATTTTCTGTGATAATTCAAGTGTAATAAACATATCTAAGAATCTGGTGTTGCATTCAAAGACTAAACATATATCCATCAAATTTCACTTTTTGAGAGAGCAAATGAACAAGAATCAAGTGAGATTGGAGTTTGTGCCTTCAAAGGATCAAATTGCAGACATCTTTACTAAACCTCTACCTAAGGACTCTTTCAAGTATCTCAAGGAGAATTTAAGGGTTATTGCCCCTCTGATGGTGAACTAAGGTGCACTGATGTGTATCAGTCTGGTGGATATCACAGTCACATCTTGTGGTCCGGACTGATGATGGGGAGCTGCTACTCAGGGGGAGCAGCAGGCATGGTTCTGAAGTGGTGGAACTGCAAGTATGTGCCCTTTGCCATTGATGTCAAAGGGGGAGAGAAGACATATGAAAAAAAAGTGGTTGCTGATCAAAGGGGGAGTAGTAAAGGGAGAGAAGACATGTGAATGGTTGTTGCTGATAGGGGAAGTTGTGACGGTAAGGTGATTTTCTTGTCTTGATGGTTAAAATAGTTTTTCACATCATATGTTGCCATCAATGACAAAGGGGGAGATTGTTGCAAGTATGTGCCTAACCGGTGTTGTCATTGATGTCAACATACTCCTGTTACATTAATGATAAGGTTGGATGAGTTGTGTGCTGAGGATATTGAGAAAATTAGTCTCAATCAGGAACAGTGAAGAATAGTGATGACATAAGGTAAAAGTCCAAGACAGGATGAGGATCAGAGGATGCGGTTTAAAGGGTTTGTAGATATTGTTTTAAGATGTTCCAATAGAGATTTTAGAGGTCCACATGAAGATATGAAGAAGTTTTGGCAGTTCAAGTAAAACTGGTTCCGATAGATGTTCAATGATGACAGAGTGATACAGATAGGTCTGGTGAGATCCAGAAATGCATTCTTCGGTTCTACAGATTTGAGGAAGTGTTGGGGAAGTCTGTGTGGTGTGTTAACTCGATTGGTTCATGGTTTGAAGGTCCACAAGTATCCATTCCTTTGTGATAGTAATGGCAGACTGTGTTCTTGAGGTTTCAGATGAAGGAGAGAAGGATTTCAGTAAGTAGAGGAAGTGTGGATGTTCTTGGTGTTTTAGGCAAGTTTGTGGAGGTCCTTGGATTGTGTTCAGTTCGTGTTGACGGTTCGCATTAGAGATGGAGTCCAGAATTGAAGAAATACTTCTGGATGAAGGTGTTCTTTCTTAGGCTGGCCGACCGAATGATTCACTCAACTTGCGGATGTTCTTGTGGATGATTGCCGACTTAGATGTTTGTTCCTAAGTTGATGTCATGTATAAATAAGGAACTGCGAAGTTAATTCAGTGTGTGTCTGTGGAGATGAGGAAGTGGTAGCAAGGAAGAAGCGAAGGGGAGAGCAGAAGGTTTGAGCTTAAACAGAATTGACTCAAGCATGGTGAAGATACTATTTACCAGTTCAAGTATGTGATACTTATTCCTTTTGTAGACAGTGTGTCTCTTGTAGGCAGTGAGCCTCTTGTGAGCAGTGTGCTCGGGTAGTGAGCCCTAATTGGCATGTGTCATTTGTTCTTTCTATTCTTCTAACAGAGAATATTATCTTGGGTTACTCACCCTGTGGTTTTTCCCTTAACCAGGTTTTCCACGTCAAAAATCTTGGTGTTATGTGTGTTAATGTGTATCTTCTCTCAACTTGTTGCATTATGCTTTCATGATTGATTTACTATTATGCTTGTGTGGAGTTAAGTATTTAATTTGGAAGAAAATTTTGGACAACTAATTCACCCCCCCTCTCAGTTGTCTACCCTAAGTCTAACACTTTTTGCTTCTAAAAATGACCCAGTGCAGCCAACCCCTAAAAATACATCTTAACATGCTTATATAACTTTTACAATCACTGTGTATTAGTCATAAACATTGAAAAGTGGTCAACACATTATGCCCAGGTGCCCACGCTACATTTAATCTAGCCCATGGCCCTATCAAAAATTCTACAAATAGGGACAGCAGCCATGCGCTGTCAGATCTACAAAATTTGTAGAAGAAGATTGCCTATATGCATGGGTATTAGACACATCAAAGAGGGAAGGTCTAAAATAGTTCCATGGTACTTGCAAATCCATTATGTCCCTTATGTGTACTAGTGCATCGAAAAATTTTATTGTTTTAACCACCTGAATCTGACTAATTTGCAACATTGTCCTTCAGGCATTTAATTTATTTTGCAACAATGGCATGATTTTAGGAAATCATGCCCTATAATCTTTTGCAACACTTTAAAAGTGTTTATCCTTTTAATTCTACCTTCGGCACCTGCAATTTTCCTTATTGACAAATTCACCTCCCAATAAACTCTTCTCTCTATCGCTTTTTTCATTTCCTTCTCTTATCCCCCTTTGGTCAACAAAATCTTCATTTGTCAAACCATCGGGTCATCCTCTTTTCTTCTTCTTTCCTTTCTTGGTTCCTTTAGTCAGCAAATCACCCTATCGGTAAATTTGAGAAACCACGAACTGATCGGTGGGTTTATAATTTTGTCGATTCCCTGATTTCTCCTTTTTGTTTGATCTGTTGCCTTCTTCTTGCCTTATCGATGAATATTCTTGCTCACAAACTTGCCCTACTGAATAGTTTGTCGATTTTACCTTTTTTCCCCTTTATCAGAGAAAACTCTCCTTTGTGAACTATTTATGTGTTGTTTTTCCCTCTTCAGTCGGCGATGTTTCCATTTGGCGAACCATCGTCTTGTCTTTGTCCTCGTTCCTTTTCGACCCCTTGCCTCATATTTGACTTTGAAACTTTTTCAGGGGTTTTTAGATAAACGAAAACTTTAATATCTTTCAACTCACAAGTGATCTTTGGCCAATTCCTCACCAAAGTTATATTTTTCAATTCTAAAGTTTTGAATAAATTTTTGTTTCCATAGGTGCTCAAATGCAAACTTTCTAAAAATAGAAATTTGTTATTTTTAGCAGGTTTGAAATTATGAAGGTTCCACATCATTATTCAAGCAATTGGATATCCGAAAATATAAAAATTGAAAAGAATAAAAAACAAAATCATCATGTTTTTGGGTGATGCAAGATTGCCCTTACACCTCTAAATGCTACTATATTAGACACCCAAGGTAATTTGAGAAGTGACATTGTCACATCTCAAGTGTTCAAGGAAAACTCAAAGGGTCAACCTTTACCTTAGACAACTAGGAAGAGTCTTTGATAGGCCTTCCTTTCCACTTAACCAGATATTCTTCATACTACTTTTTCCTGGTACTTCCTCCCACATAGCTATCTAGGATTTATTCTATCTCCTCCTTTGAAGTAGGTGCCGAAATACTCCACTATCCTTTTGTTGGTCCATCTTGTATGCCACCTTCATGATACTCTGTTAAATCAGCAATGTTGAACACAGGGGAAATGTTGATTCCACTCAACAACTCTACCTCATATGCATTTCTTTAATTTATTATATGTCCCCATTGGGAACCTTTGTTTCCTTAGGTGAACCATGACTTCATCACCAACCTTGAATTCCTTAAACTTTCATTTATGATCTACTTTAGCCTTGTACTAAGAATTCATTTTATTAATGTATTGTCGTACCTCTTCATGTAAGCTCTTCAAGTGCTCTTTTCAACCTCGACACTACTCTTCTCACCTCTGTCCATCTTTCTCAGCTCAGAAGCATTTCTCAGACTACTCCCATATACAATTTGGACTAGGAATTTACCAATACTCCTATTGACAAAATTTTTATATGCAAACATTGCCTATGGTAATATCAAATCCCATCCCTTAGGCTTATCTCCTACTAAGCATCTCAGTAGGTTTCCTGAACTTTGATTCACTACCTTTGTATGTCCATCAGTCTAAATATGATGTGCAAAGCTGAACTTCAACTTAGTCTTCAACTTCCTCCATAAGATCCTCTAGAAATACCCAACAAACTTGGTATCTCTATCTGAAACTATAATCTTTGGTAGACCATGTAGTCTAACCACCTCTCTAAAAAACAACTCTGCAATATGAACAACATCATTGGTCTTCTAACATGGAATGAAATGTGACATCTTTGAAAATCTATAAACCACCACAAATATTGAATCATGCCCTCTCTGTGTCCTTGGTAAACCAAGAACAAAGTCCATGTTGATATCCTCCCATGGTGCCTCTGGTATAGGCAATCACTAGTATAACCCAGTATTCTGACTCACTCCTTTGGCCATCTAGTATACTCTACAACTTTGCAAAAATTTCTTCACATATTGGTGCATCTATGGCCAGTAATAATTCTCACTAACAAGAGCAATGGTCTTATCTCGACCAAAGTTTCTTGCCAACCCTCCACTATGCTTCTCCTTAATCGGGTTCTCTCATGGAACTCCTCGGAATGCAAAATTGGCTTCCTCTAAACAACATACCATCTTGGATTATGTAATTCGACCATCTCATCCTATCCAGGGTAACAGGCTCCAAACAAGCTTTCCAAGCCTTTGCAAAGTCTGGATCTTCAGAGTACAAATTCTTGAGTTCATTGAACCCAACAACCTCCATCTTCATCTCTGTCAATAAATTTTGCCTTCTTCTTAAGGCGTATACAACTCTATTTGACCTTCCACTCCTATGCTTCAAAACAAAAGTATAACTCTGCAAAAATTCAACCCATTTTAAGTGCTTCTGATTTAACTTTCCTTGACTATTAAGATACTACAAAACTTGATGATTAGTATATAAAACAAACTCTTTCAGCAACAAATAATGCCTCCATTTCTTTAAAGCCTAAACTATAGAATAGAACTCTTGATCATAAACATAATACTTTTTTCTTGGCATCATTAAGCTTCTCACTAAAATAGGCAATGGGCTTACCTTCTTGAGTCAAAACAACTCATATAGCATTGCCACTAGCATCACAATCTACCTAAAATACAATATTGAAATCTGGAAGTGTCAAAACAGGTTGCTCTGTAACTTTCTGCTTCAATGTATCAAAACTCTTGATTGGTCTTATAGTCCATTTAAACTCCTTTCTATCCCCTCTCATTGTCTCAGTTAGGCATGCACAAATTATGCTACTAAAATTTCTAATAAATTTTCTATAAAAACTTGCCAAACCTTGAAAAGATCATACATCTATAACACTCCTTAGGGTAGGTCATTCAATGATAGCCCTCACCTTCTCTGGATCCATTTTAAGACCCTCAGCTGAGATAACAAATCCTGGGTACACCAACTCCTTCACAAAACTACATTTCTTTAGATTAATTAGCAATGTCTCTTCTCTCAACTTCTCAAAAACTTTTCAAACATACATCAGGTGCTCCTCCAAAGTCTTATTGAAAATCAAAATATCATATAAATAAATAATTACAAATTTACCCAAAAACTCTTTTAATACCTTGTTCATGAGTCACATGAATGTGCTCGATGCATTGGTTAACCCAAATGGCATGACTAACCATTCGTACAGGCCCTCCTTAGTCTTGAAGGTTATCTTTCATTCATCTCCTTCTCTGATTCATATCCAGTGATATCTGCTCTTCAAATCTATCTTTGTGAAGTACTTGGCTCCACTCAGACAATCCATTATGTCATCCATTCTAGGCAATGGAAATTTGTACTTTATCGTTATCTTATTGATGGCTCAAGAATCTATACACATCCTCCATTCTCTATCCTTCTTCGGTACTAGTACTGCAGGTACTCCATATGAACTTAGGCTCTCCCTTATCATTCATTTCCTTAACATCTTGTGAACTTGTCTATTCAGCTCTTTGTTCTCTGCAGGAATCATTCTATGGGTTGCCTTATTCAGCAAACTAGCTCCTGGTATCAAATCCATTGGTGACTTATCTTCCTCACTGATGGTAAACCTTCTGGTACATAATCAAAGACAATGTCCTAAAATTCTTCCAACAGATCTAAGACTTCTACTAGTATATCTGCACATTTCTCCTAGTTGATCTTAGGAATCAACGCAAAGCAATGATGCTCATGCTTCATGCCATCCAAAAACATTCTGACATCTACCAAGCAAATTATAGCAATACTACATATATTTTCTTCCACCTCCTTTAAGGGCTTCAACTAATGACGAACTTCATCCTTTGTCAAGGAATAGGTGTTTGCATGGCCATCATGTATAGCACACCTATCATACTGCCATGACCTTCCCAATAGCATATGACATGCATTCGTCTGTAGGATGTCACACAACACCTCATCATGGTAGTCTCCAATCTTGAACTTGACTAAACATTGCTCATTAACCAAAGCTCTATCAAGTCCAAGTCTGCAACCATGCAATCTGATAAGGATGTGGATGCCTTCTCCTTGTCAGCTTCAACTTGTTAACCATCTCCTCTAAGACAAGATTATAAGTGCTTACATTGTCAATAATAATATCACAACACTTATCTTCACACTTGCACCTGGTGCAGAATAAACTCTTCCTCTAATCTGGTTCTTTCTCTTCATTTAACAAGGTTCTTCTAACAACTAGGGTTTCTCCCCTTTCAACATCTTTAGAATGCTCAGACTATGCATCTTCATCTATATATGCAACTCATGCATTACCTTCAGGCCTTCTATTTGTCCTTCCTTGATGTTTGGGACACTCATGGGCTCGATGTCCTTCTTCTCTACATTGGAAATAGGTTCATCTGAAACCTCCTCTTCTAGGTCCTTGCCTAGTTCTTCCTCTTCCTCTTTGCTCACCATTATTTTGGTCATGAGGGTGGTAGGCATTATTTCCTTTTTTATTTTGATTGTGCATGCTTCACTTTTCTTTTGATCTTCATTTTGGCCTCCATAGAATCTTCCACCAGTCTTTATTCCATGACCTCTTCCTCTTTGCTTGCTTTCAAATCTTTTATTTAGCTTCTCTTCCACCTTCAAAGCAAACTAGTATGCATCTTCTATGGTGGTCATTCTGCCTAGCTTCTCTTAAATACTTGGCCTCGACCCATGGATGTAATGGGCTACCTTCTCCTTGGCCTGTTTTGATAATAATCTTATAAAACTCTTATATATACTTCTTAACCAACTTGTTACCTTGATTCAATCCTTGCAGCTTCTTCAACAACTCCAACTCATAGTCCACAGGAATGAACTACTTTATTTTCTTCACCATCTGATCCCATCTGGTAATCCTTCCTTTTCGTCTTTTATTTCTCTCCAACTAGACCTTTTTCCACCAAATACTAGCATGGCCCTTTAACTTCATTTTTGCAAATTTGACCAGTTTCAGATCCTCCACATCTTCATACTTAAAATATTCCTCTATATCATTTATCCAATCAATAAGCTCTTCCAAGTTCAGGTCCTAGAATAGGTAGAAACTTCAATCCTAGGCCTCTTTCCAATCTTCGAAATAGCCCTCAACAACCTAACTTGCATAGGATCTCCTGCAGCATCTTGTTCTTCCTCAGATAGCTCTTCTTCTTGAGCTTCATCTTCACTTTCTTCTCTTATTCTTAGGTCAAACCCTCTTCGTAGCTCCTCTTGCAATGTGTCGATTGCCTTTATAGGGCTCTAAAACCCTCTTTTGTCAAAGCATTTCTCCCACCATGGTTTCTTCATGGAGGCATTTTGATCTCTAAAGCAAACCCACAACCTCCGGTCCTGGTACAAACTACCTCACGATCGGCGATTTGTCTACACACTCAAGAACCCTTGCTCTGATACCACTTGATGAGAGGGGTTAATCCCATAACACACAACAACATAGATTGCACGCCGAAAATAGGAATGTTCTTTTATTGAACTAAAAAACACATTACATTACAGAAACATGAATCAAATTAGAGGGTGAATCCTTAACAGGCTACAACACATTACAACTTCCTTTGGATTCTAGAACCTTCTACCTTCTGTAGCTTCAAATCTACTAGGGTTTCTATTTTCCCTCCTTTTCCTAACTCCCTACTTTCCCCCCTTTCTCTACTACCCAAAAGATTCCAAAAAAATGATCATAAATAGCCCCTTTTGGCACCTTCCAACCAAAATTTTGAAATTTATAACTCCCTCCAAAAATAGGTCAACTTATGGGAGACATAACTTTTGACCCAGGTGTCCGATTGACGAACCGTTTGATACGTTGGAAAGCTCGTGAAGACATCTATGGCCTTGTAATCAGCTTTTCAGATTCCACCCATTTTTGAGGTCGTACGGGGCCTCTAAGTGCCTCATATTTGACTTTGAAACTTTTTCAGGAGTTTTTAAAGAAATAGAAACTTTAATATCTTTCAACTCACAAGTGATCTTTGGCCAATTCCTTCACCAAAGGTTATATTTTTCAATTCCAAATCTTTGAGTAAGTTTTTGTTTCCATACGTGCTCAAATGCAAACTTTCTAAAAATAACAGTTTGTTATTTTTAACAGATTGGAAATTTTGAAGGTTTTGCATCATTATTCAAGTAATTAGGTATCTGAAAATATAAAAATTGAAAAGAATAGAAAACAAAATCATCATTTTTTTGGGTGCTGCAAGATTGCCCTTACACCACTGGATGCTCCTGCATCACTACACTAAGGTTTTTTTAATGGAGATATAGGATTTGGAATTAAGTGCCTTACAAAAGGTAAATCTAGCGACATCTAAGGGTATCAAAATAATACCTTGAAGCTTGACAGTACAATATGTGTGTCTCACATTAGTTGTCTTTTTAATCAAGCTATCAAGAATGGATTCCTAGGAAAGTGAACAAGAAGTTTAGTTGTTCCAATTTTCAAGTTCGAAGACTAAAATGACTTGAATTGTTCCTTAACAATCATAATTAGTTCTATTCTGGCAAAATTGTATGATGTAATACTTGAAATTAAAATTAGTCATTGAGTTAAGGAGAACAATAGAAGGATCAAGTGCAAGTTGACTTCAAAAATAAACAATCTACTATTGATCACTGTCACCTTTAAAATTATTGTTGAGTATAGAAATAAAATAAATGATTTTAGTTATTGTTTTATTGACTTTAAAAATGTATTTGAATTATTTTAAGAGTCAATAGTTGGAAAGGATTAGAAGAAATTGTATCCCTCTTGAACTTGCAATGTTGTGATTTAAGATTTATGAAAAGGTTTTAGCAAAATGAAATGCAATAATGAATAGTCAATGTATATAAACTACATCAGAGTAAAACAAGGTTGCTTCTTTTTGTCCACCCACTTTGAAATTTACATTGACTAAATTCAAGAATTGTTTAGTGGCATATGAATGCACTGATATCAACACGGTTGAACTTGTAATCATAACTCTATATATTGGCAACATTGTCCTTCCAAAAACTCTCAATCTTAATAAGAAACGCAATATTCTCCAACAATTTTCTAAGAATTATGAACTTACTATTAATGTTAACAAACAATAATATAATTCAAAAGAAGATAATATCATCTAATTTGTTATGTCCAATTTTACAAATATCTTGGCATTGACTTTAACTACCATTTAAATTTGAAACCATAATATAAATAAGAGAATCATTGGTGGTTGGAAATCGTATTATGGCCTAGAGAATGCTCAAAGAAATGTGAGTTGAGATTGGGATATAGAAAGAAAATATGCAACACATGTACTAATAGCATCTCTCGTGAGACTTGAAATAAAATAAAGAAAATTCAAGAGTGTTTTAAAATTACAACTTCAAAATAAAATATACTATCCCATACCATATTATTTTGATCAAATCAACTTGTACTTCAATGGATTTTAAATCCATGATTAGACACCTAGATTATAAATATAATCTACCTGAGAACTAATATATTCATTATTATTGCTTCAACTATGAATGAAGATCACTATAGACTAAAAAGGGGATAGGCTACACACATTAAATCTTGACTTGTGTTAGCACTTTAATTTGCACATTTTAGTGTGATAAAAAATAAAATAGTGTGTATGATAAAATTGTTCTCCTAAATAGAACAGGAAGCTCCCTATAAAAAAACTAACCTAATATGAACAATATGTACTTATTTACAATTTATACAGTGTTTTCTATGTGGTTCACATTCATGTTAAACAAAACTTGAGTTGTGCCTTTTTGGATTCACCTTGGACAAAAGACTAATATGCACTTGAACTCAAGGCATAAGGTTTTTGTGTTTTTGAATTGAATGAAAACCTTACAATTACATGCTTACGTTGTTTAACTAAACAACAACATGCTTATGTTGTTCAACTAAAGACAAAGACTAAACAATGCAAGTACACATAAAGCTAGGATAGGTTTAAACAATACACAAGACTTGATAAATCATAATGACATACAAAGTTACCAAACCCACTTTATTGCAACTTGCAATACAAAGCATATAGTTAATTGTTAAAACAAAAGACATTACATGCCAAACAAAGTAATTGCATTCAAAGATACAACTACCAACTTAATGACTATTGTAATACAACGTTCTTAGTAATTGTTAAGTAATATTTATCATTAAAAAACAATAACACATAAGACATAACACTTCAATAGCAATTTAAACAGTAAAATAGGCATACTAAATTACATTGAATGAATAATGAATCTTAGAACAACAATCATGAACTCTTAAACTAGGTGCCGAAGTACTTATTTATAAAGTTTTACAATATGTTGCATGGAAAAAAAAATTTAAAACTAACAACTACTTCTATCATTTAATAAAAACTCAATTACATGTAATGCAAGCTTTATTACAAAATATAAATTACTAATATTGAATCTGAACTCAGGCAATCTTCAATTAGAGTCCTCGTAAAAATTATTACAAACTAATAATAGATATTCTAGAAGATGATTATAAATAGCATGATCTATAAATAGGTCTAGCTAAAAATAAACTTCTGACTGGTGGCTCTAATGGTAATTATGATGAAGTTTCTCTATTTGAACATGGCAACTTCTTTTAAAACACCCTAAAACTAACAATTTAATTTGGTGTTGTAAATCTAATAACCCTTCTCTCTATGAATTCTAACATCTATCCTTTGTCATCTTTGTGAACTTTACAACACCAAACTTTTTCAATGATATCCTTTGATGAAAATCAAGTTATTATCTTGGAATACTTTGCACAAAGAATGGAAGGAATAACAAATTCTCACTATTTGATTTTGTGATGTTGAGGATCATTTCCATGCTTCCCTACCTTGAATAGCGTGCTCTAATGACTACCAATAAGCACTCAAACCGTTTTATATATGTTAACTATTGCTACAAGATCACCAAGCTATGTCAACAATGGTGTATCAAGAATATGCAAAGGATATCTTTGTTCTGTTCTCAAAACTATACAATGAAGACTTGAAGCATATGATGCTTTCAAACACGCCAATGTGATGTAGATATCTAGGATCGCCCGCTATAATTTGTTGAACATTGTCTTGCTGAAATGGAAACATCTGAGCTCAACTTGCTTCTGAAATCTAATAACAAAACCCTTTTTAATGATGAAAATTATTGATATAATGGTTGTTACTATTTGGAAAATAGCGATTTCTGAAATTAGGTGTTAAGACTTGATATCTCAATCGAGAATGTTTGCAATAGATTACTAAATGACTGAACTTGATCAAAATGACTGAAAGCATCTCTTAAAGGTTACTGAAACCTAGCAATTAGATAATATAAACCATTTCTACTATGATGACAGAAAATAGCCTTTGAAACCTTGGACACACTTAGCTTGCTGAAAATCAATGAAATTTTGGTGTAGATCATTGCCATAGTATTGGAGCAACATCTAAACTACTAATAATAGAAAGTCCGTATATTACAAAGACTTAATTAATCCTTGCTTGACTGATCAAAATTATTTTCCAACATTGTGAGCTTGAATCCAAAAATGATGGTCATAAACTAACAACTAATGTTCATAACCTATGCAACGAATCTAGTTGTTGGATAAACCAAAAAACTCCTTTGAATAAACAAATTTGTAAAAATTACAATACTAACTGATGGTCTGCAAACAGTACAATGCATGCTCTAACAACCCAATGGGGTACTAAATAACCTAGGATCAAACAAATGCAAACACAAAGTATAAAACCTTAGACTACTAGTGTTAATCCTCCATTGTTTCTTCCAAATTTTCCAGCACTTTGCTCTTAAATTTGCAGACTTACAAATACAATGAGAAGCTCAAGAGTGTGATTATGGCAAAATTAGGAGAGAAGATGCTCAAATTATGCAAATGGGAAGTGAGAAATGAGGGTGAGAGAGTAATTTTATAGAAGAGTGAATTTGAACGGAGGGCTGAGATTGAGTTTTGACTTTTGAGAGAATGAAGGGTGGAGATTGATTAGGGTTCCCAGTCACTAGATGACAAAGGACAATTTCAATTTTTTATTTGAAGAAATGGTGAGGTGCAATGTGATTTTAAATTAAATAATTGTGTACATTTATTTAATTTATTTGAGGAAGGGGATAATGTAATGGGATTTAATTAAATAAGTAAAACCTATTTAATTAGGGCAAGACCTATAATTTAAATAAATGTATATTTATTTAAATTAATAGGGTAAAGTGGACATGGGAATAGTGAATAACTAAATAATTATTTATTTATTTAATTATAGAAGAAATCAGAAGAAAATAGCTTAAGTAATTAAATAAATAAAATTTATTTAATTAGAAGCATAAGCGAAAAAGTGAATTAATTAAATAATTACAAATTATTTAATTAATAGTTAGAATGTGAAATTGAGATGAATCATTTGTGAAAATGGCATTCGCGGGCTTAGGACATTTTTAAGTGTCTACATTTTGCCCCTCTTTGATACAATGTCGATTCTGGCGTTGTGTCAAAGAAAAATTCAAAAAAATATGCTCTAGTCATGTCTCGGTGTGCCCCAGATGAGGCGTGATGGCCTTATTCCCCCTTGGGAAATTTTTTTAATTTTCTAAAAAAAAATTAATAAATTTAGAAAATTTTCCGAAAAGGTGTTTGGGATGCCAAAAAGTGATCTAAGAGTGAAAAATTAATCCTGAAAGGTATTCGGCGTGTAAAAATCAGTCACAGGTTGATCAATTTTGCAAAAGGGGCCCCACTTAGGTCAAAAAGTATTATAAATAGCCCTTAGAGGGGCCCATAAAGCTCATTTATGCACTTGGCCTATACAGATCTTAAAGAGTATAAAGTAGTCAGTTTGTGATTTCCTGCAGAGCCCCTATCAGTATGTCTCTCATTCTAGTTTATCTGCATCATGACATGAGGGTCAGGACCCACGATCAGCTCCCCGGGACAGGCACGGTGGTATGTATCTAACCCTAGCTTTTCAATTTTTATGTTTTTGGCTAGATTTAGGGGGTCAAAAATAGGGCACGCACGCGGTACACTTTTGTGTGCCACATGTGCTATTGCGTGTGACACCTACGCCAAAAATTGCAATGCATGCAGTTTGGCGCAACGCATGCACTTTTTGGCGACACCTGTGCAAGCCAGTGCATCGCGTGCGCATTAGGCGTCACACATTTGCAGGATGCGACACCTGTGCCAATTAGCGTGACACATGCACAAAAGTGTGATGCCTGCGAGAGATAGTGTGATGCATGCGTGAAAGTGTGACACATGTGCAAGACAGTGTGACATGTGTGATTTAGCCATGACGCATTGAAGTGACAGTGCGACACATGTGCCTGTTTAGCAGTTTAGGGATGCACTTTTGACCTGATTTTGTCCCCATTTCATTGTGGATGGTTTTCTTAGGGTTTTGATATTGACAGTGTATTGTGACTATTGGTACAGGTGAGATTGCCACCGATTTACACGCGTGAGAGCCATCCTATAGGATACCGGTTGCGAGATCATTTGTCAGCGGGGGAGCAGGACACTCTTGATGCACTAGGGTTGTACAGTGTTTCCTTTATGCCCATGATTAGGGATAATCAAGGTTTACTGAATGCGCTGGCTGAGCGGTGGCACTCGAAGACTATCTCGTTTCACCTACCTACAAGAGAGGCGATCGTTACTCTATTGGATGTCTGGCGGATTCTGCAGCTGTCGATTCATAGGGAACGAGTCATCTACAGTCCAAAGAGAGGATTGCTTGCACTCTGGCATTTGTTTGAGACTGATGATGATGCTGCCTTAGGAGTTGAGGATCATGAGATCCACTGGGACACTTTGACGTATCGATACAATCAGCTGATTGTGGTCTTGTGCACATGCATTGGTGGTGTTCTATGTCCAGATCGACGTGGGCATGGTTTTCTAGTAGGCTGGGGTGAGATGTTGGAGAGCATGATGGTAGATGCTACAGTATATGCTTGGGGACCCTGCCTCCTAGCCTAGTTATACTTCCAGTTGCATGGGGTAGCTTACCGTGGCGAGTAGCCCATCAGTTGCGATATCACTTTATTGATAAATCTAACCCTAGTGGTGGTATGTATCTAACCCTAGTGATCTGAACCTAGGAGCACATTCCTATGTTTAGACCGCCAATTGAGTGTGAGATTTTGGAGGAGTTGTCGTATGTTTTCTGTTATATCGGGGCAGTCACAAATATAGATGGGCGATATCGAATACTGGAGGCATGTCATTGATCATTTGGACACATTTGTTTGGAGGCCTTATAGATCTTGTCCTAGGTGGAGAGATGATGCAGAGCAATTACCTTTTGCAGACACACATTATACCTGATTGGGCAGACTGTACAGAGCCATCATATCATAGAGCGCCATTTGCCAGAGCGCGTTCTTAGGTAAATGGGGAGCGCCAGGATACTCCAGCTGGCATTGTAGAGTTTTCTCGAGTCACTCGAGAGATTCCTTGGTGGGGACCTATGATTGTAGTGAAGACGCAATCGATGAGATCACTAGATTACAGCCAGTGCAGTAGGGGATAGATGATGTAGCCGATGCAGGTACCACTCTTGCATATGATACTTGGTGGGATGATCATAGGCCTATACATTTTCTACATCCTGATGAGACAGCTCCAGTCGAGAGATTGGGGAGGGGACCGAGGGGGAGACTCAGAGGTCGAGGCTGAGGGAGAGGTAGAGGCTAAGGAGGTGGTGGTAGGGGGGATGGTAATGGAGGAGATGATGATGGCAGACCTAGTGGAGGCAGACAAGATGGGGGGCGAGGAGGTCAGGGGAGAGGACGGGATGGACAAGGGAGGGGTCCTCGACTTGCTCCAATTCAAGAGGAGGGAGAGGGGGTTGTTGGACAGGCTACTGCTGCAGTGGGCGAGATGCAGGTGGAGGAGAGGGAGGAGGATGTGGCTATGGAGGACATCAGTGGAGGGGATGCCAGCGGAGAGGAGATGGAGAAGTAGGAGGAGAAGACCTATGAGGAGGAGAAGTGGATCACAGAGGAGGCACTACATGAGGTGCCCATTGAGGAGATTGGTGATGATGAGAAGGTAAAGGATGTTGGAGGCCGGGGAGGAGATATGGTAGCTCAGATAGAGTCTCTCCAAACTTAGATGCAGGGGATACGGCTACGCATTTAGGTGTTGGAGGGTCAGGTTACATAGAGGATAGCAAAGAGGGATATGCCTGTGACTAGGGCCCAAAGAGCCGAGAAGAGGAGCATCGATTTCATGACAACTATTGGTGGACCGGTCGTAGAGTTTGCACATGCGTTATACTGAGCAGCATAGAAGGTGCAGTATTACAGAGGCCTATATGAGGGGTTAGTGCCACTAGATCAAAGGGCACCAAGCTTCTAGAGTAGGAGTGCCAGCAGGTCACACTCTCAGAGATCTCATAGCAGTGTGGGAGTCTCTCACTCACAAAGGAGGGCTTCACCATATGAGAGGCCATCTAGTCCAGGGCAGGGTCCAAGCATAGTGGTCCTCCTTCAGGGTCAGCAGGATCTTTAGGCCATGATAGCATTGGCTAGGCCATTGTGATGTATATTTTTTATCAAGCCTGCGTACTCTATCTTTTTTTATTGAGCCTACGAGCTCCATTTTTGACACATGGATTCAGATTGTACTGTGACACATTTTGATGATGATATATGCAGTGGTTTACCTATGATGATGATCTCTTTATTTCTGTATGCATGTGTTGTGATGGATGCTTATGATTATGCTCCTTTTTTATGTGATGGATCCATGTTTATGATTTATGATTTATGATGTGATGATACAGTCTTATTTTTCATGCATTGTTATGTAATGATGTGTATGATGCGATGTATGATGAGACTCATGAATGCATATGTTGAGATGATATTACATGTTTATGTGATGGTGCTTTATTTTTATGTGATGCTTATATGCGTACTACATGGATGCAGATATGTATGTGTTTAATGTTTTATGATAGATGTGGAATTTATACAGATGATGATTTTATGTGTTATAATGCAATATGAATGATCTAATATGATGATGATATTTATGATGCTTATGGTATGATGCTTATGATGGGATGAATGTGATGGTCTAACATGTGTGTGTGTACAGTTCTATGAGAGCTAATGCATTTTTTTGGTGTGTCACAGTAGGACGAAAGATGATCAAAAGAAATGGAGATGAGAAATGCATGAAGGATGAGGATTGGCTAGAAGAATAGATCCAGATTTTGCCTTGAGAGATTGTTGAGCTTCTTTATTGCAGTTGTTGCTTATCATCATAGAGCTTATTATGTCAAAGGATGACAAACACCATGGCACATCAAGGCCAAGGTGTAAATTGTGGTCCCTTGTGAAGTAAGCACAAGATAGACAAGGAGTGCCTGACTAAGACTAAGTAATTATGGTATCTTGTCGGTACATGCGATGAGATAACCATGGGGTATGCGAATCCTAATGCAAGGAAGCATGTATTCCTTCCGATGCATAGGATGTGTTTGATTCACACCCAATGGAATCTTGATCACACGCAAGACACGTAGTTGCCCCATTCATCTTGCCATGACAAATTGCAAATAGAAATCAAAGAAAAGGTCTCGCTCTATCCTTACTTCTCTTCATCACTTAGGGACTACCTTGAGAATCATAAGAACAAGACTACAAAGCAAATATGACAAACGAGACCCAGAGTCAATAGCCATGTAGATCATTTGCTCAGTGTGCATGTGTTTTTTTGACCAGTTATGATAGGTTGAATGATGCCTAGTTTCAGGATGGGAGGTATGTTGTATAAGATGCTTGGTCTAGTTTCGACAATGCACCTACCTATCTAAGGCAAGTGAGATGAATAAGTCTAGTTTCAGATATGAGACACCTCGTGTAAGACACCTAGTTTGGTTTTGAGAGTGTAACCATCTGTCTAAGACTAATGATACATGTGCTTCTGTGCAATGATAGTGTCTAGTTTCAAGAAATGAAGCATACCATATAAAATGCCTGGTCTAGTTTCGACGATGTCGCATCTTGTATAAGACAAGTGATAGTTGATAGGAGGTCATTGGAAAGTGAATGACCATGAGTAGGCAATTGATCATGTTGGACTGAAGGCTGATTGGATAGCTTGTCTTGTTGATTGTATGGGGTTGTTCTTCTCATGAAAGACTGTATTGATTTTTCTTCTGAATCAGCATCAGGATTTGCCAGTTCCTATGCACATGCAGATTCAGCCAACTAATACAGAAGGTTGAGTGAGCTCCTCCCCTTCACTTCTGGTTCTGCCGCACCAAGGGGGGTGTCCCTATAACTCAAGATATAACCTTGACTAGCTCAAAGATAGAAAGATCTAACTTGACAACAACAGGCAGAATACTCTCATGTATGGACCAAGATCTACATGATAGATCACAAGGTTGGCAACATTCTTGGACATAATGTCTGGTTAGGTATGAGAGCATGCAGGGGTTTTCCTACTCCTAATCCTACAACTAACAGGTGGAAGTGATGAAATGGGCGGACATAATGTCCGGGATGCAAGACAAGGGGTTTTGGCTCATAACTACTGATCCAGGAGCAGACTGGTGCCTATCCATTGGGCAAGGAGTCAACTAGACGTATACAACAGATGGTTTGCAACTTTCACTCAAGTTTCAAGGGGTTGGACTGATGCTTGCCTTACAAACATCACCCAAGAATGGGTATCTAACTGTTTCTACTTACAGATATCCCTGCTGACATGCAACCAGATTCAAAAGAAGGAGAAAAACATGCAGCAAATGGAGACAAGCAGATAGACACATGCAATAAGCATTTTTCATATAACATTAACACTGAAACTGAAAATATGTGCAAAATACATTCATGTTGCAACTCATAAACTCCAAAATGGGATAAAACAGCCAAGATCATGCCCTGTCCTTCATTATTTACACAAAAATGCCTCAGGCCTTCAACCACCTTCAAATGAGCAACACAACCTGCTATATGCAGCAAGGAAGGTTCCCAACATTAATTACATAGTTGACCAAAAATCCCGCCAGATACACAGTATCAGAAAAATGGCACTCAGAAGTTATTGCTGCAGCAGACAAGGGAGGCCTCGAGCCTTGTGCCACCATCTGGAAGTCTTCATTCATAATTAGACAGCTTCACCATTTGTACCATCACCCATACGCCTGCTACAGTCACCATTTATGGCCCAACCACCTGCGGCCTACCTGGAAACCATCGCTGCGCTCAAAAGAAAAATTCCCGCCAAAACGCACTTCTCCGCAGGTTCAAATTATACAGGGGAATAATCCCACATGCATGGTGCGGAGGCTCCTTCAACACTTTAAAAACATGGCCGCAAGCAAAATAGGTGTCGAGCACTTTTGCCACGCTCGACACATGCCTTTCTCTCCAAAAGCCCATCGGCCAAACTTCTACCATCGGCTCACCCCAAAAAACTCTCGCCGACCTCAGTTGTCTCGCCGATCATCACACTACACTCCCATCCATCGGCCAGAGATAGACCATCGGCCAAGCACAAATCTCCTTTGCCGATGCCTATGGTCTCGCCAACTGCGAACTCCACATTCTCTTCATCGGTGTGACCAACACCATCGGCCAACATGAAATTCCTCCTGCCGATCTCAACAGTCACATCGATGCCTTCAAAAATCCTGATGACGTCATCATCATGTCTTGATGATGTCACCACACATCGGCCTACTGCACACCTCCTCATATCTGGATGACATCATCGTCATATTCGCAACATCGGGGGATCTCCACAAGGTGACTAGTGTTAGCAATATGACCCTCCAGACCTTGATGACATCACCACCATATCAGCATCAGGATGATATTCAGAAGATGATCAGATATTTGGAAATATCATCCTGATGCACAAATATCATGCTGCACTGTAGCTCCAAGAAACATCAGGGTGATGTTAGATCATACCTGATATTTGGAAATATCACCCCGCACTAGACAATGCATGAAGCCAACAGGCAGATATCTCCCTTTGGAAGTATCATGATGCAGACAGGCAGAAAAGCGGATATCACCCTGACATAAGAATGACATCAGCATCATCAGGGTGATGTCTGGAAACATGATGATGATGACCTCCTCCTCGAAGAAAATATGATGCTGCAGTTGAAAAATGCTGAGGAGGCCCAGAGACTTAGAATATATTTTGGATTTTTTGGGAAGGTGCCTGCATGAAAATTGCTAAATTAACTGACAGTCAATTCAGGCACCAACAGTGGCTCTGTCTGGGGACGTGCAGGTGCAAGACTGCAGCAAGAACCCCAGATCTCTGGGATGCAGACCAGTCCCTTATCCATTGGGCATAGAGTCAAATATTGCACTGACCTGCATCACCAAACACACTTGATGGCCTAAGGCCACCAAGAAAAGAAAAACCTGTATCTCCCTTTGTCAAACACCTTGTTTTCATCTGCATACATTAGATCAAGCCTGGAGATACTGTCGTGACCTTCCCACAAACAAGCCTTGTCATCTGCACATTCAACCCTCAGATTTGGCTTGTCATTGTCATCCCTGTGCAGATAACCTTCAGCATCCGGCAACAAGTGGATGCAAAATGTATCAGGCAATGCATACTCACATGGTATAGAACACAGGTTATCATCACTATGCATTACAAAATGATTTCCTAACTGGACTAAAAATAAGAAACATTCAGAGTCCACCACACAGCTAGGAAGATCAGGGCTCATTGTATCATATGCTGGCACTTCAAAAGAAAAGCCTTCAAATTCACAATTGTGCACATCATGCACACAACCATCTGGTACACCAAGCTGGAAAATATCAGGCTCCGGCACCTCTTTCAAATCAGGCACATTTTTACAATCACTTACCTGATGTATGTTGCTCTCTCTTTCATCAGGATGAGAAACAGAATCCAAGTCAAAAACAGTGTCAAGATCCTCACCATACTCAGACAGATCCTCATCACCATATGTGTCATAAATGGGTGACCCAGGTGCATCAGTTTCATCATAGTATGCCATTTGTTCATGGGCAGCAGAGCATGCATCTTCATCACCAATGGATTCCCTCTGTGGAGGAGTATTAGCCTATATGCTTATTTCTTCTCTATCTTGAGCACAATACTCACAATTATCTCCACAGGTCCATTCCAAAAGTTGCTCATTGCTGTCCACAACCTCGTTATTGTTTTCATGGTCAGATGCCTCATCATTGCAATGGGAATCCTCACTAGTCCTTTCACTGGCACGTTCAATATTCATCTTTTCATCTTCACATGATGCCTTAATTACTTGGTCATTTGCAGCTTCACAACTATTATTCACACCAAGGCCTAGGGACAGGGATATCAACAGGCGCCCATTTCTAAATTTTTCTATATTTTCGGTGAACTTGTATGCCATCCGCATACTTGTCACCTTGAAATCCCTCAGTATTGCACTAGAGCCCTCCTCAAAAGCCTCAAAATATATGCCAACACAGGCTGAAATATCAAGTCTGAAGACTTCTGGGATCTGTGAAAGGGCTACTGCAAACCTCTGACTGAAATCAATACATAGCTCTTTATCTTGTTTTCTGATTTTCATCAATTCTGCAACAAGATCAGCAGGTTCTTTTGCAAATTCTTTTTTGAAACAGTCAGCAAGCTCATCCCAACAGGCAAAGAATCTCTTTGGAAAGTTCAAATACCAGTCTTTTGCTTTTGCATCAAAGGACCTAACAAAAAACCTCATCCACATATCCTCATCTCTGAATGAATATTTTCCCATGAACTCATGAAAATTTTGGATATGTGCATTCCCATCACATACACTGTGACCACCAAATCTAGGCATCTGACAGTATATCCTAGCAGGCATAGTTTCTACTTTATAATCAACCCATGACAAATCCAGTTGGTCATACAAAGGATCAAAAGGGCTGAGAAGAGGTTTAGCCTTCTGACTGGCAGACATAACAGGGTTATTGCTTTTTAACCGGGCCTGCTCAGCCTCTAAGAATATCAACCTATTTTTTATCTCTTCTATTCTTTTCTCCAACATTTCACCACTGAGTACGGGATAATTCATACTTGGATTCATAAAAAACTTACTCTTAGACATCCTTTGTCTGCCTAAGACCTGTAACCTCCCCTGGCATCTAACCTATGCAGCAAAATAGTAAATATATAAAGGGGAAGGAACAAGGTACCTTTTCTCATACAGATGCAGAAATATGAACAACACATTTTTGTCACGTCACATACATCCATCTTTCATGTGCATTTAGATCTTTTGCAGAGTCGCCACCTCTCCAGAGAGGACAAAATTTTCAATAGCTGAAAGCTACTTTTCTAGGTTCATTCCACCAGCAGAGCATCATTTTGTTGGTGACTCAGATGGGCCACAAGATATAACACTTTTTCATCAATTTTCTCCCCAGCAGAGTCGCCATTTTGTTGGTGACTCGGATGGGTCACAAATATATCATTTCTTTTATCAGTTCATCCCCAGTAGAGTCACCATTTTGTTGGTGACTTGGATGGGTCACAAAATATAACACTTTTTTATCAGTCCATCCCCAGCAGAGTCGCCATTTTGTTGGTTTTTCTTTTGAATCAGCATCAGGGTTTGCCAGTTCCTATGTACATGCAGATTCAGCCAACTAATACAAGAGGTTGCGTGAGCTCCTCCCCTTCACTTCTGGTTCTGCCACACCAAGGGGGGTGTCCCTATAACTCAAGATATAACCTTGACTAGCTCAAAGATAGAAAGATCTAACTTGACAACAACAGGCAGAATACTCTCATGTATGGACCAAGATCTGCATGATAGATCACAAGGTTGGCAACATTCTTGGACATAATGTCTGGTTAGGTATGAGAGCATGTAGGGGTTTTCCTACTCCTAATCCTACAACTAACAGGTGGAAGTGATGAAATGGGTGGACATAATGTCCGGGATGCAAGACAAGGGGTTTTGGCTCATAACTATTGATCCAGGAGCAGACTGGTGCCTATCCATTGGGCAAGGAGTCAACTAGACGTATACAACAGATGGTTTGCAACTTTCACTCAAGTTTCAAGGGGTTGGACTGATGCTTGCCTTACAAACATCACCCAAGAATGGGTATCTAACTGCTTCTACTTACAAATATCCCTGCTGACATGCAACCAGATTCAAAAGAAGGAGAAAAACATGCAGCAAATGGAGACAAGCAGATAGACACATGCAATAAGCATTTTTCATATAACATTAACACTGAAACTAAAAATATGTGCAAAATACATTCATGTTGCAACTCATAAACTCCAAAATGGGATAAAACAGCCAAGATCATGCCCTGTCCTTCATTATTTACACAAAAATGCCTCAGGCCTTCAACCACCTTCAAATGAGCAACACAACCTGCTATATGCAGCAAGGAAGGTTCCCAACATTAATTACATAGTTGACCAAAAATCCCGCCAGATACACAATATCAGAAAAATGGCGCTCAGAAGTTATTGCTGCAGCAAACAAGGGAGGCCTCGAGCCTTGCGCCGCCATCTGGAAGTCTTCATTCATAATTAGACAGCTTCACCATTTGTACCATCACCCATACGCCTGCTACAGTCACCATTTATGGCCCAACCACCCGCGGCCTACCTAGAAACCATCACTGCGCTCAAAAGAGAAATTCCTGCCAAAACGCACTTCTCCGCAGGTTCAAATTATACAGGGGAATAATCCCACATGCATGGTGCGGAGGCTCCTTCAACACTTTAAAAACATGGCCGCAAGCAAAATAGGTGTCGAGTGCTTTTGCCACGCTCGACACATGCCTTTCTCTCCAAAAGCCCATCGGCCAAACTTCTACCATCGGCTCACCCCAAAAAACTCTCGCCGACCTTAGTTGTCTCGCCGATCATCACACTACACTCCCATCCATCGGCCAAGCACAAATCTCCTTTGCCGATGCCTATGGTCTCGCCGACCGCGAACTCCACATTCTCTTCATCGATGTGACCAACACCATCGGCCAACATGAAATTCCTCCTGCCGATCTCAACAGTCACACCGATGCCTTCAAAAATCCTGATGACGTCATCATCATGTCCTGATGATGTCACCACACATCGGCCTACCGCACACCTCCTCATATCTAGATGACGTCATCGTCATATTCGCAACATCGGGGGATCTCCACAAGGTGACTAGTGTTAGCAATATGACCCTCCAGACCTTGATGACGTCACCACCATATCGGCATTAGGATGATATTCAGAAGATGATCGGATATTTGGAAATATCATCCTAATGCACAAATATCATGCTGCACTGTAGCTCCAAGAAACATCAGGGTGATGTTAGATCATACCTGATATTTGGAAATATCACCCCACACTAGACAATGCATGAAGCCAACAGGCGGATATCTCCCTTTGGAAATATCATGATGCAGACAGGCAGAAAAGCGGATATCACCCTGACATATGAATGACATCAGCATCATCAGGGTGATGTCTGGAAACATGATGATGATGACCTCCTCCTCGAAGAAAATATGATGCTGCAGTTGAAAAATGCTGAGGAGGCCTAGAGACTTAGAATATATTTTGAATTTTTTGGGAAGGTGCCTGCATGAAAATTGCTAAATTAACTGACAGTCAATTCAGGCACCAACAGACTGATTGCTTTAGTCTTGATCAAAGTGTCCATCTCATTAAGGGATGACTTATTACAGTGGTTGACTTGATAGGCCCTAAGAAATTGACCTAGTATCTCGGGGGCTCATCGATGATGGCCTTGCCTACGTGAAAGCTTAGAAACAACGTAGTTCGACTGGGGGGCTCTGTGTGACCTAATACCTAAGGGTGGGATGCCTTGGGGGCTCATCGAAGATGAACTTGCCTACATGTAAGCTCAGAGGCAACGTAGTTCGATAAGGTGGTTTGACACTATTTATTGCTTGGAGTTTTGGGTTGGTTATTTGATTTTTTTTGGTTTTCTTGACATGTTTTTTGATGTTTTTAGATTTTTGACAATATTTGGACATGTTTTTAGATTTTGAAGATATTTGATGTTTTTGGATTTTGAAGATAATTGATTTTTTTGGATTTTGAAAATATTTGATGTTTTTGGATTTTGAAGATATTTATTTTTTGTTTGGATTTTTGGAATATACAAAAGTTGTCCTCCAATATTGATTTTTAGGATTGGGAATTGCCCCCAGTCAGGTATGGGACAAAGTTATGACCACAACGTGATGGAATGGGATGGCGTGCTTTTGGAATAGCGGGAATACGTTGAATGTTAATTTATTTCCAATCCATGAAAAGGACAATGTGGGTACTTATGGGTTATGACATGGATTATGGTGTGAATGATGTGGGATTTATTTGTGGAAAGTGGAAGACCAGATAGAGTGACGGTAGACAATGGAGCCAAGATCGACTACACGTGGAGCCTATTTGCCAGGTTTTCACCATGGTACTTATCCAAAGCACCATCGGAGTGGTTTTCACTTTTGGACGAATTATTTCTCTTTATTATTTTCTTTCTTTTTTTATTTTTTGAATTTTTTATACGTTTTTAGCTTTTTGCTTTAGGTATAATACTTACAAAGGTGCATGCTGTTGATCAACTCTTGTAGTGGTTCACCTTCGAGGGTAGCAAGTTGATATGCTCCTAATCCATATGCTGTTGTGATGATATATGGACACAACCAGTTTGGTTTAAACTTTCCCGTCTCCTCCCTTTCTATTTGATTCTCAGGGTTCTCTTTTAGGACCAAGACTCCAATGTTGAACTGTCGAACTCTGACCCTTTTGTTATAGCTACACCAGAGATGGTTCTGATATGCTTGTAGGTGTACCAGAGCATTCTACCTTCTCTCATCTAGTAGCTCAAGCTCATTTAGTCTGGATACTCTGTAGTCTTCACCGTCCATAAATTACCTCAGTGACACTCTCAGCGAGTGTAACTCAACCTCTATGGGTAGGATGGCTTCAGAACCATAGACAAGGGAATACAGTGTGGCTCTGGTGGGGGTGCAGATGTTGGTGTAGTAGGTCCACAAGGTGGGATTGAGTTGTATATGCCAGTCATGGCCAACATCATTGATAGTCTTCTTGAGAATTTTTATAATGGTTTTACTAGATGCCTCAGCTTGGTCGTTTCCTTGGGGATAATATGGAGTGGCAAAGTGGTGTTAAATGTGGAATATTTCACATAACTCACAAACGTCTTGATTCTTAAAAGGACGACCATTGTCTGTGATGATAGACTGAGGCACACCATACTGGCATATGATAGAGTTGAGGATGAATTTGGCTATTTGCTCATCGGTGATGTATGTCAAGGGGATAGCCTCAATTCATTTTGAGAAATACTCTGTGGTGGTGATGATGAACTTGGGGTCGTTGGCAGAGGTGGGGTGGATTATTCCCACGAGGTTGAGTCCCCATTGAGAGAATGGCCATGGAGACATAAGTGGTTGCAAATCTTGGGCAGGTGCATGCACAAGATCTTCATGTATCTGACATTATATGCATTTTATGGTGAAGTGGTAGGCATCCTTCTCCATGGTGGGTCAATAATATCCAACTCTAATAATCTTCTTGGCCAGAGTAGGACCACTAGAATGAGCTCCGCATATACCCTCGTGTACTTCACGTAGGGTCGTTTGTGCTTCCTTGGTGTCAATACATCATAGGAGGGTATTGTCAAATCTGCGGCAATAGAGGGTGTCACCAATGATGACATATTTGGCAGATTGGCAAATGAAGGATTTACGTTGATTGGAGGATAGGTCTGGTGGGAGAATTTGGTCATGGAGGTATGTATGGATATCATGATACCAGGGGGACGTGGGACTAACTATTTTGCACACTAGCTTAGATTCAGGGACATTAAAGGCTGGGACCAACAATTGTTCCACCAAGAACTCGAATTGAGGTGTGTTTCTCAGGATATGAAGGAGAGACCCAATTGTTTCCATTGCATCAGCTACTTGATTCTAAACTATAGGAATCTGATCAAAGACCACTATGTCAAAATATAGCCTGAAACTATCAAGCATTCTCTTATATGGCATGAGGTTTTCATCTTTTGTGTCGTATTCATTGTTGACCTACTTGATGACTAGCTGTGAATCGCCAAATATTTGTAATGTTTTGATCTTCCAGTTGACGACCATTTGTAGTCCTGTGAGCAATGCCTCATATTCCACGATGTTATTTGTACAAGGAAAGGCTATTCAAAATGATTTTGGGATGGCATCTCCTTGAGGAGTGATGAATAGAATGCCTGCGCCTGAACCGTGATTTGTGCAGGAACCATCAAAGAATAGTGTCCATGTTTTGGGTTTCTCTACGGTGAAGATTAATTCATCAGGAAAATCTATGACCACATGGTGATCTACTGTTGTAGGTGCTTCTACCAGTTGGTCTGTGATCACTTGTCCTTTTATTGCTTTTCGGTTGACATATTCTATATCAAATTCACTCAAAACCATAACCCATTTGGTCAATCGTCATGTATGTACTGCCTTGTTGAGTAAGTACTTCAGTGGGTCAATATTTGAATCAGTTTTGTCTAATGATTCAACATATAATGTTGTATCTTTTGCGTGGCAAAAACTATGACAAGGCAAGTGAGTTCAACAGGACTGTAGTTTAACTCGTATCCCACTAATGTCTAACTTATATAGTAGATTGCCCTTTCTTTTCCTTCCTCGTCGTTCTACGCTAAAAGTGCCCCCAGTGCTGAAGATGTTGGTATGTACATTAAAATGGGATTTCTTGGTATCAGAGGCATGAGAACTGGTGCTGACAGCAAATAGTCTTTGATCTTCTAAAAAGCTTCCTGGCAATGTTCTATCCACACGAAGGGTACCCCTTTGCGGAGTAAGTGTTGAAACGTGTGGCATTTGTCGGTTAGCTGTGCAATGAACCTCTTGATTGATTGTAATTTACCCTGTAGACTGCGTAGTTGTTTTAGACTTGTTGGTGGAGGCATTTCCATTATCACTTTCACTTTAGCAGGATCAACCTCTATGCCTCAGTGTGAAACAATGTAGCCCAGTAGTTTGCATGATGTAACCTCGAACACACATTTCTTAGGGCTTAGTCTAACTTTGTACTCTTCTAGTCATTTGAAGATTCTATCTAACACATCCAGATGAGTGTTTCTTATAACTGATTTGGCCAGTAAGTCGTCAATGTATTCTTCCATACAAGTGTGCATATAGTCGTGAAAGATAGTTGTCATTGCTATCTGGCATGTAGCTCTCGCGTTTTTTAGGCCAAAGGGCATGACAATACAATAGTATGTGCTCCATGGACATGTGAAAGCCATTTTATGCTGATCTTCCAGTGCTATCCTTATTTGATTATATCCTGAGAATCCATCCATTGGTGAGAGCATTTCAAATCTGGTGATAAGATCGACTATAATGTTTATGTTTGGTAATGGAAAATCATCTTTCAGACATGCCTTGTTTAGGTCATAGAAGTCTTCACATATTCTGATCTTGTCATTAGGTTTTGTGACTGGTACAAGGTTAGATACCCACTTTGGATAGTCTATTGGTCTGATAAAACCCACATCAAGTAGCTTTTTCAATTTTGCCTTTACCAAGAGTGCAATCTGTGGATGCAGTTTTCTTAGTTTCTACTTCACTGGTTTGGCGTTTGGCAGTAGTGGCAGGTGATGTAAGACAAATTGTGGATCGAGCCCAGGCATATCTGCATACAACCAAGCATAATTGACTTGCCTTGCTGAGAAGAAATCTTTGAATTCAAGCTTTTCTTGCTTTGTTAACATCTCAGCGAAATGAATGATCTTGGGCTCTTTTTCTGTGCCAAGGTTGGTTTCAATAGTTTTCTCCACTAATAGTGGTGATATCTCATGTGTAATAGGAAACACGTCCATCCCTCCATCTTGGGGCGCCTCAGAGAGGTTTTCACCCTCAGATACGTCCTTTATTTTTACTTTTTCATGGTCAATAGGCACCTTTTGGTTTTCACCTAGAGACTTCTTATCTTTTTTGTTTTCACTTTTGTGACTAGAGGGTGGAGTGGATTCTCTGAAGTAAGCAGAGTCGTTGAGATCCATGATGTAGCCAACTTTATGATCCCTTAGAGGTATACCTTCATGAAGTCTCATGAACTCGGTGATAGCTTAGTGGTTCTTGAATAAATCCAAGCTAGGTGGAGTTTGTTGATCCCAGTCTATGAACTCGGGATGGACTAAGGGCAAGCCATCATCAGTGTTGAGGTAGCTTATGATGATGGGGGTCAGGGTACAAATGGAAGTATTTTTAGGATCCCAAAAGATGATGATCCATGCAACGCCATCGGGTAGGTCAGGTGTGGAAGATTTGGGCTCAGGTTTGGGAGGGTCCCTTGATGTCTCGACATCCTTGGAAGTACTTGCGTCCCTACCCAAAAGTAACTTAGTACTAGGAGTGCTCTCTCTTTGTGATGTATACCCTAGCCCCTTGTTGTGAGGTCGCATGATTGGTTGAATGGGTTTTGTTATCCCATTGTTGTTGGGCCCAAGCCCATTGTGCCTATCGTATCCTTACTATTTTACAAACTCATATCCTTTTCCATATTTTTCTACAGGCAATTGTACATGCTTGACCTCTTCTTCTTCCTTATAGAGCCACTTAGAGACATCATCGTCTATGTCTTCTTTGCTTAGTTCTCCCCATTTTGTGAAGGTGGTGGGGGAAGCAGTGAGAGTCTCCTTAGGTTTGATTGGGCCAGGTTTGCCATGAGACCTTAGTGATATTGGGAGCTTACCGATGCAGTATGACCTTTCTATCTTATATTCCCCACATCCTTTGTCTTAGAGCTGAAATTTAGGGTCTTCTGGCAGGGTGAATGGGGTGGTGGATTTTGATAATGTGGATGGGTCAACATATCGAGATGAGGCAGAGGGTGAAATTCCCCTATTTACAGGCACTTGATGCTTTGGGACTTCTCTTAGGTGGCTGCAATATTGGAAAGCATCGGGATCACCGGGTATAGTGACTTCGGTGCCATTGTAATGGAATTTAATACATTGGTGGTAGGTGGATGGTATGACTTTCATGGCATTGATCCATGGTTGGTCGAGGATGAGATTGTAGGGAAGTTTAGTATCCAAGATGTGAAATGCGGTATTGAGAGTGGCAGACCCAACTCTTACGGGAAGTGAGATCACTCCCTTGGAGGAACATTCAGCATCGTCATAAGCTTTGATGACAATTCTTTTGGTGGGGTCCACACATGCTTCTGAGTAACCCAATATCATCACTAACTTTAAAGGACATATATTCAATCCAGATCCACTGTCTACCATGACTCATCTAATCTTGTGTTTGTTAATGAAGACCTCGAGGTGTAGTGGATCGATGTGATTGGGTCATTGTGAGGGTACATTGTGTTCACTAAAAGTGACATGGTTGGAGGTGGATAAATGTCCCACCACGGCTTGGAATTGATTGACATTTAGGTCCGTGGGAATCCAATATTCTAACAAGGCTTTGTCAAGAATGACCTTGTGCTCCAGGGATAAACGAAGTAGTTCGAAGATGGATATTTGGGCTGGAGTCTTTTTCAAGTGGTCCAAGAGATTATATTGGGCCTTTGGTTGGGCAGTGAGTGGATTGGATGGATTAGATGGTGCACCTTGCAGTGTTACCTTGGCCCTACAAGTGGTAATGGCACACTCAGGACGGGATTTGATGGTGATCATGGAGATGTTATTATCAAAGGCGTGGATGTTATTAATGGTGTAATCATAGGCAATGTTGTTGTAGTTTACATGGTCATGTGGCTTGGTTCCCAAGGTGGAGGCTTTTCCCGATTCATGATTTTGTAAAGGGTCTTGAAAGATGGTGTGATCGGTATTTGAGGAACCTTATGGATTATCTACAGTTACAATCCCCTGGTCAATAAAGTCCTATATGATGTTCTTTAACTTGTAACAACCGGGTGTCTTGTGACCCTTTATTCTATGATATTCACATAAATCGTTGTCATTCCATGTGGGAGGTTTAAAAGTTGGGTCATATTGTTTGATTTCGAGTAATTGGATAAGGTTGTTTTGTAACAACTTCTTTAGAATGTTTTCAATAGGCTTTGTTAGGGGTGTAAAGTTTCTCCGAGGATTATTATTCCTTAGAGGTGGTCTTCTTTAATTATTTTGGAACACATTAGCCATTTGTTGTTGTGGTTATGGTTGTGGTTGGACAATCGGTGGATTATTTTGCACTGGGGGTGCTTTGAGTGTGAGAACGGGGCCGGTCCTATTGATTGCTTTTGCGTCCACAACCCCATCATTGGTGACATTCTTGTTTCGAGACCAAAACTTGTTCTTGTCATAGGGCGGGTTTTGGGTGTTTTGGTTCTTATTGAAAAATTAGATTGTACCCTTAGCTATGAGGGCTTTCTCAATGGCTATCCCCTTTTCAACAACTTCTCCAAAGGAATTGCAACAATGGATCTGTAATTGATGCATGAGCTCTTTGTTAAGGCTTTCTACAAAAATTGCCACCAATTAATTATCGGGAATGTGACATGGACATTTGCTAGCTAGGCCTCTCCACCTTTGGAAGAAAGAGATGAATGTCTCCCCATCCTCTTGTTTTGTATGGCATAAGGTGGCGATATTCACATCTGTTTCTATGTTGTAAGAAAAATGAGATATAAATTTTTCAACGAGTTCAGTCCATGTTTTAATCCCCGTGGGGAGGTGTGCAAACCACTCAAGTGCTTGGCCTACAAGACTCCTTAGGAATAATCTCATCACATATGTGTGCTTGGATGCAATCTCAAAGCATGTTGTGTGGAACTCTCGCACATGTTCTATGGGGTTCCCTTTTTCTCTATACTTGTTGAAATTAGGCACATTGTAGTTCAGAGGAAAAGGTGGCATGTGGATGCTCTTGTCAAAGGGATGAGGACATAAATCTTCCATGGAATACGCCTTCTTCATGATAGAGACTTGCATGTTTGAGAAGCATTGTTCTAGTGTTTGTAGCTTGTGTGTCATGGCATCAAAGGAATTTAATGATGTGTCCATGGTGTTTGCGAGTGTGTTTTGGGATGGGTTACCCATGTTTAATGTCCATGTGTTTTGTGATCCCAAGTTTGTGACAAGTGGGTTGGTGTGTGTGTTGAAGGGGATGTGTGATGAAGATGCATTTAGGTTTTGGTTGTTGGGTACATACGTGGTATTTGGATTAACGTATTGGAAGTGAACCGAAGCATTTGCAGTGTTTTGGTTATTTGGAATGTAGGAAGCATTTGGGTCGGTATATCGGAAATGGGATGAATTGTTGGTATTTTGATTTTGAAGATTTGAATTGGTTTGAAGGTGGATGTTGGGGTCACATTGTTGTTGCATGGGATTCAAATGGGTGTTTTGATGATTTTGGGCAATGGTGTCATTTTGATTGGTACCAATGTTCGTGTAAGTGTTGGGTATAGTGTTATTGTTTTGATGTTGTGGGTCTACATATTGATGGTTTAAGATGTTGTCGTGTGTAGGCCCAAAGTTCATGTTCATATTCGGTATGGTGCTGTTGTGTTGACAATTTGAGTCCACATATTGATGATTCAAGGTATTTGTGTTCACATTTGGTATAGTGTTGTTGTTTTGACCAAGGGGGTCTATGTTTGGATTACCTAAATTATTTTGAGGCCCAAGGTTCAAGTTCGCATTTGATGTTTGTCCCCTAGAAGTCACTATGTGTGTTTTTCACATCCTTTTGTTTTGATTCATGTTCATGTTCATGGAGGCGAAGGGGTTTACAAAGTTCATCGGTTGGGACACAACATTCATGTTGTTAGTGTCAAATGTTGCATGGGATATTGTGGAATCTTGTGATGTTTGCCCTATGGGAATGGAAACATGTTCTTGTGTCAGATTTGTGTGACTAGAGGAAGGAGTTGCTTGTCCTTGACTTTGTACGACATTGCTTGGTGATGATCCTACAATCATGTTACTATCAACTCCTAGGAGAAGCTTGGTCCCATTTTGCAAAAGTTTCATGAGGTAGCTTTGCGCATTTGTAGCAATCATCTCATCCAAAATTCGCAACAACCTAGGGTCTTGGGAAGCTTCTTTGATTTCTTGTTGCGAGATTCCTTGGTCTTCTTCTCATAAGAGGATGTTCTCAAAGGGATTTCCCATGCTGGATGAGGTTCCAAATCTCATGGTGTTAGTGAGGTGATCTAAGGATTCTCCCTTTCTTTTCTTTTGCAACCGTGTCTTAACCATATAAGACCTACTAGATTGTGGAAAATCAGTTTTGTCCTAAGGATGGAGATGCTATATTTTTGGTATTTTTGGGATAAGATGGTTAAATGCAACTAAGGGTGGCAATGCAAGGTGGCTATGCCCTATGTAATGTTTTTGGTATTTTCTTGAGATATAAAGGTGAGGCAACTAAGATTGGAAATTTACCTAGGCAAATGGAAACGACAAAGTGAGGATGTGTTACGTTGATGTTTTGGGATGCAACTAATGCAAATGAGACCAAGATTATGGTAGAGGTTGATAGATATTAGTCTTTGAAAAGTTTAGCTCCAAGAGGGTATTATTGTCTACTAATGACCCTTTCAAAGCACAAGTTGGATTTATCAAGACCTTGAAGTGTTGATGTGAAAGAAATGATTGATTAAGCTAAGCTCATGAGTTTGAGACTTCACTATGAAAGGTGGGCTTAAACTAGTCTAGTGAGTATTAAGCTCAAGTTGTGATTGATTTGAAAGAAAAGATATCAAGGTCTCTTGGTCCAATTTTGTACTTATGTTGTAGTCAAGCTTCGACAATTTCTCCTTATGTTTCAACCTTAAGAAGACTAATTTGGGGAACCTCTTTAGATGTCTAAGACTGAATTCTAATGTTCTAATGGTTGGATAAATGGTTTGGAAGAAAATGTAATTTGATTCTAAGGGTATGAAGATGAGTATGCAATCTAATCCTAAAAGGATGAGGTGAATATGCAAATTGATCCTAAATGGATGTAAACTGATCCTAAACGAATGAAGTTGGTCTATGCAATGGATGTACAGAACTAGGAGGTATGAAATATTTTTGATATGGTTGCAATTAGATCTAATGGGGAGGGTAGATTTCAAAGGATCCTCTAAAATATTTTTACTACTGGTAGATGTGTCACACAGGACTACATAAGCGTCACACAGAGTGGCAATTGCGTCACACAAATCTACAGATGTGTCACAGTTCTGCAGATGTGTTTCATAAGGCTGCAGATGCGTTTCACTATCTAAGGGAGCCTAAAAACCAATTTTCTACGTTTGTTTGGTAGTTTTGTTAGAAAAATCAGAAAACACTTCACATAAAAGACACTTAGCATTCAGTTTGGCTGTGACTCTTGACTTGGTAAGTGTATGTGTATGTTCAAGGGCGTTCCAACCCCAAATTTCCACAAGTTTTATCACAATTCGAAAAACAATTCACACACATAAGACAATTCCTATCCCTAAAGTCACATCAGGTTCACCAAATGATGTTAGGGAAAAACATTCTAAAACTTGTAAATAGTACAATGCATGCCCTAACAACCCAATGGAGTACTAAATAACCTAGGATCAAACAAATGCAAACACAAAGCATAAAGCCCTAGACTACTAGTGTCAATCCTCTATTGTTTCTCCTAGATTTTGCAACACTTTGCTCTCAGATTTGCAGACCTACAAATACAATGAGAAGATCAAGAGTGTGATTATGGCAAAATTAGAGAGAGGATGCTCGAATTATGCAAGTGGAAAGTGAGAAATGAGGGTGAGTGATTTTATAGAAGAGTGAATTTGAACGGAGGGCTGAGATTGAGTTTTGACTTTTGAGAGAATGAAGGGTGGAGATTGATTAGGGTTCCCAATCACTAGAGGACAAAGGACAATTTTTTATTTGAAGAAATGGTGAGGTGCAATGTGATTTTAAATTAAATAAATTGTGTACATTTTTTTAATTTATTTGAGGAAGGAGATAATGTAATGGGATTTACTTAAATAAGTAGAACCTATTTAATTAGGGCAAGACCTATAATTTAAATTAATAGGGTAAAGTAGACATGGGAATAGTGAATAAATAAATAATTATTTAATTATAGAAGAAATCTCACCGATAAGAGCATGGTTCAGTGGTTAAGTCGCTCGGTTGTAGTGTCGGCCACCAGAGTTCAAACCCTAGTTGGGCCAACGAGCTCTTAGGCTTTATGCCTTCGTTGGGCCAATGAGCTTGCGGGTTTGAAGAGTTCTTGCTAGGGGATGAGGTCCCCTGTGTTGTGGCCTCACTAGTTCATAGCTCCAGGAAAAAGCGTTACCGTGGAGCCAGAGGGTGTGTCTCACTAGCGTCACTGGTCACGTTAAAAAGTTTACGAGGCGCATTATCTTTTTTTTTTTAAATTATAGAAGAAATTAGAAGAAAATAGCTTAAGTAATTAAATAATTACAAATTATTTAATTAATAGTTAGATTGTGAAATTGGGATGAATCATGTGTGAAAATGGCGTTCGTAGGCTCGGTACATTTTTAAGTGTCTACACTAACAAAATTGAGGATGAACATCATTTTCTTCAAACTTGCCTTACCCTTAATAACGTAATCAAGGTGAAGCAAGGCTTTCCCCTCTTGTAGTATTTAGGCATCTATATCAACAAAATTGAACAATGTTGGAGGATGAGTGCATTAGTTTTAACATGGCTCTGCCCATCATCATACTTGTATTACATACAAACAACATTCTCGTAACAAAACTCTAAGAATTCTAAAAGTAGCTCAATGTTTTCCATCTATTTTGCATGAAATATGTACTTTCTATTAATACTTACAAAATCAAAGCAGTGATATCAAAATCAAAACAAAATTTTATCCTCCAATCCATTATAACAATAACCTTGAAGATGTCCAATCTTACAAATGCTTTGGTTTTGCCTTCAACTGTCACTTAATTGGAACCACAATGTAGATAAGAGAAATTTTGGTGGTTGGAAAGCTTATTATGGTCTTACGAATGTAGAAATGTGAGCTATGAAAATAGGATAAGAAAAATTATTTTTTTCTTTGAAGGAAACAACTAGATTACATAGATATCAACATCGTTGTCTTTATATAGTGGATTACAACATTATGGGGGAACATACATCTAAACCAAAAGTTCTCCATTGTCTTCATATTGTGGATTATAACATTATTAGGTAGCATACATCTAAACTATAAGTTGTCCTTTGGCTAAGCTGCCACAAGCAAGGGGATACAATCTATCAAAGTCAACTTGGGGTTGACCCTAGCCCACTTCACCTACAGGGGATTTGAACCTTACTAATGGCATAATCAAGGAACATACCATCATTCTCACAAATTGAGCAACAAACCTTCACTAAAAATAGTTCTTTTCATGCTTAAGTCATTTGAATTATTATATATGGTTGTGAAATCTAGGCTTGCAACATCTATTATGAGAGTTGAAACAAATTAACATATACAAAGTGTTTCATAACTTATAACTTAAAAATAAAATATAATAATACTTCATACCATACTCTTTCAATAAGAATGGGTTGCAATTTGGTGTTGTCTAAAACCATGATTAGATACCTAGAATATAAATGCAAACTCGACAATTTATGTACCAATATACTCTATTATTACCTCTCATGAATAATGCACACCAAAGACTTAAAAATTTGTGAGCTAAAGATGTTGAAGCTTGGCTTTGATATTGGAATATTGAAGATGATAATCTTATCAACAATCTTAATAAAAGCCTTGTGCCCAATCATCCCCAGTGGCGGTGTGTGGCCAAGATGTTTTAGAGAATGAGGAATTTTATCTTAAACATGAGGTGATCTACAGATTCAATGGTTTATGGCCCTCTCTCTCTGATCTTCACAAATGGGTCCTTGAATCATGGA
Source organism: Cunninghamia lanceolata (assembly GCA_027924645.1). Classification (NCBI taxonomy): domain Eukaryota; kingdom Viridiplantae; phylum Streptophyta; class Pinopsida; order Cupressales; family Cupressaceae; genus Cunninghamia; species Cunninghamia lanceolata. Next base: position 4,836,379 of record BSBN01000556.1, on the reverse strand, counting down.
AGCCATTTGTGGAGGGAAAGATTGAGCTCTTCCCATGTACAAGGGGAATCTTCATTGTCACATTTGCTTCCTCGAAGGAGTGGGACTTAGTGCTCGACGGCAGGGTTTGGTTGTGGAGTGAGCATTCCCTCTCAATCAAACCATGGGTTCATTCCTTCAACTCTATCACTGAGCCGCTTAATATCATACCAATATGGGTTACGCTTTCCAATCTCCCTCTCCAGTTTTGGGAGGATTCATGCTACGAGACCATTGGCAATGCTATTGGTCACTTCTTGAAGGTAGATTCCACCACCTCATTTATAGGACACTCTACAGTTGCTCGCATTTTGGTGGACATTGACATCGTTTTGTTATTGGTCACTTGGCCTCCAATTGTCCCCACTCTAGTTACAAGGGTGTTGCAACTTGGTGGAAGAATTCCCTCATCAAACACTTACTATCAACGTCTCTGGCTTCCCGGATGATGGTTCCTCTCAGGAGGATGAGCCCTCTCAAGATATATTGTCAATTCCCCCTGTCCCCGATGGGGTGTTGGTGGATGAGACTGCAACGAATCCCTCTCAATTCTTCTGATCGAGTCCAATTTGCTCCTTCATCAACTATAGTCATGTCCTCGACTCTTCCTGTTTCTAAGCCGACTTCTTTGCACAAGATCTCTATGGTCACAACGTCAGTAGAGGATCCCCCTCACCTCGCTCTGAGGATTTTGAATCAAGGTTTTCCTGGGCAGTGGTTCAGCGAAGAAAGAAGGGACTCCCCAAATCTTTAGTTGCTTTGCACCCTAGGATTCAGGGAGTCACATTCGCAAATTCGAGATTTGGTGTTTGTGTAGGTCATTTTTTGGTTTTTGTTGTTTTGTAGCTAGATTGTTGTGTTTGTATTGTCATTTTGTTGTTTTTGGCCAAGTTGGGCCTGCTTTGCATTGCCGTAGGGGTGGTTGTTGTAAAGGGATCAGAAGCCTTGTTTCCTGCTTAATCAAAAACAATGTTAATAAAATCAAATTGTATATCCCTTACAAGTTTAAAGAAAATATATAGAACGAAACATAAATATAAATTACTAATAAGGTGTCGTCAAGATATTACAACTTTCTTAATCCTAATTTGACTAATCAAAATTATTTTTCCAACATTGTTAGGTAGTAAAACAAAATGAATAATGTTAAAACAAAGACTAATGGTCATAACTTGGATTAACCACAAAATTCTTACAATTAAATTTGTAAATTTTGTGATACTAATAAAATTGGAAATGAACGTATTTCCATATAACTTGCCAGCACTTAATAATGTAAGAAGTAAATTCAATCAATTTCATTGTTCAAATATTTTAGAACTTTTGGCTTGCAAGAATCAAAATGATACATACTTTTCATTTCCACCATATTCAAATATAGAAATAGAATATTATATAGAATTTATGGTCTCATTATAAATTCTATATGGGCGAAAAAACGCTTACTATATCAAAGAATTCAACCCCGCGCGTGGGATCATGAAGAAAGAACCTATAGGAGTGAATATTAAGTGGAAAGTAAAAATGTTGATTGCACAACTAAGGACTAGCCCACATCATCTTAGATGTGAAATGGGAAGGTGGTGAAATGGGAAGGTGGTTGATTCCCAAAGAGGAGTGGGAAAAGAGAACGTCTTTTTTGCAACAAAGGTGAGGTGGAGACGGAATGGCATTTCATCATGAGTGCTCAACATACAACATTCGTATGAGCTATGAAGACACCTTGAAAACCAACAACTTAAGCACATTGTTTGAAGAGGCAAAACTAGGTAGAACTGCAAACTTTTTGATCAAAATTCAGTGCAGAAGATCCAATCTTGAGAAGAGATTACAAACTGTTTAACACGTTTTGATGCCCTATTTTCTGATTCAGGCTGTTGTGGCCTCGTAGACATTATTAAAATCTTTCATTCATGCAATCATTTATATTTCATTCCTATGCATATGAATGGCTACTATCTTTTATCTCTTTCTCCTTTTGTAACCCACATTGGGATAAAGATAAACATAAGGATGATTCTTCTTGCTGAGAAGAGATTCTGGTCATGGATTATTGGAGCCTGGAGGGATACAGCAGCAACAAAAGCAACTCCAATGATGCTTTTTACATCGAAGCCAAAAAAAAAAAACACGTTACATTATGTAACTGAATAATGTATTTTAAAGGGCCCACATATCAATTTGGTTTAAATGATATTAAATCATCATCTAGTCATCATCCTCAAGATGACAAAATAGTTAAGACGTTAAATACATATCCGTCATTTTTCAAACAAGATAAAATTCACAAACCAAGCATCATAATTATTCATGACAAATAACAAAATACAAATAATTTAAATAATGAATAAACGGAGATACAAAAGCTTGCTTGAATTAAGAGCTAGATTCAATGTTTCAGTTCGGAGCAAAGTAGATGGTCAGCGAAGCTCTGGCAGATTGACCAATATTTACGTTACACGACTTAAAAACCCTTACATTGAAAATTGGGAACATTACGCTGAATATGCCACAACAAATAATTGGACTGGGATCTCCTATTAAAAATGACGCTACGCTCGAATTGCTTAAGAATAAAAAAGCTTCTTTTAACAAACAAGCAATGAGGATTCTCTGGGTCTCCATGGAGGATATTCCCGCTCTTCTGTAATTTTGGTGGATCAACACAAGGTAAAATTATATTCCTCAAGATGGATGACCATAAGATGCAAAAAAAAGGTCAAGGGGTTCTCTATTCATCGAAAAGAACAGACAGCATCCCCATCATGAAAAATTAGCAATGATAAAATAGTATTCCTGAAGATGGTTTGTCCACAAGCTGTAAAAACATAAGCCAATGGATTTCTCTAGAATCTTTTATCCAAGAATAGGCAGCATACTTGATAAAGGACTAGCCAGTTGCACATATTCCACCTGCAAATTATTAAAACAAGTCGTGTTTCAATTAGAACTTATCTGACATTCTCAGTACAAAGTTATCAATGGAAATAATACTGGTAAATATTCAATACTCAATACAAACTCTAAAATCCCTCGACTAGAGAGCGCTAACGCATTTAAACAACGCGAGAGACTCACAAATATAAATGAACGACAAGGAGGAAATTAGAGAGAACCTTGTACTGAGCCTGAACAGCAAAGTTGAACTTCATCAATATGCTTGACTGATAAACCCAACATCCACGATCCAACAGATATATCTTCATGTGCGTAAACATGAAGGATAGCACTAAGACAAGCAAAAGTTCAGCATTAAGACACATTAATATTTGAATTTTTGCTGTTGTGAAGAAAGGAATCAATGGGATGGTATATATCACTCTCAATTTTGTAATGATATTCGGTCTTTGGAAAATCGAAAATTCACATATGTAAACACAGTGCATACATTTCAAATGTCATTTCACATGCTGTTAAATAATTATCAAAAGCATTTACAAAAAAAATTTCTTGAGTAAAATACTTCAAAAAACTGCATGCACCTGCTAACCTGGTGGAAAATACTTGAGGTCAATGACTACTTTTGACAAACTATATAAAAATGTATAATAGAAAAGTAAGGGTAAAGTAGTTTTTAGTTCACTACCAAGCAAGACATGAATTTGGTGTATGCGGACCCCTTTATGCAAAGATTCCACAAGGCAATTGTTCTTTTCCATTTACCCTAGGGCCTATATTGTTTCAAGGTGTACAACCCTACCCCCGCCCCATCCCCAAACTCTGGATTAAAACATGTATAATAAAAGCTTCTTTGAACATACTCAAAAGCAATGTGTTTTCAGATAGAGGAAAAGAATACTCACTTGTTTATTGAAATAAACTGTGCCACAGTTCGTGATATCACATACATTTCTCCAGATGCATGACGAAAATATCTGATTAAGCAATTGCCAATAACTAATATCAGACATATTATTGATGAACAGATGTAAAAATTACAGACATTCTAATCAGATTAGCGCATTTGACGGAAGTGCACCAATCAACATCCTAAAAGTACATAACTCGCACAAGATATATGATAATGTACATGCTATTTAACAGCTAGCCTAGTAAGAAATATGACTCAAGTCTCAAACATCAAAGAAATCAAATTTTACACTCGCAAAAATTATCAGAATAAACTATAGTTATCCGGGCCGTTATTTAACATTCATTATTCATAATGCTACAGCTAGAAAGTTAGGTCACCTACATGATACACCATTAGGTTTGAGATTGCAAGAGATAACCGAAGGTACGCAGAAAGTTGACAAAATGGAATTATATTTAATAAGCATACTGTCAGATAAAGAAAAATTACAATTTGGAACCTTCAAATAGCAAGTGATGGCCATCACATTAGATCAGTCTATATTATATAATTCTCTATCTGAACTGCACTGATGATTCTACAATCTTCGATAGAAATCAATCCTCAGTCAACAACAAATCTCTTGGGTGAAAAGAAGCAAACAAAAAGACATAACTACTTGCTGTATTAATAAGTTGTTTCAAGCATCATACCAAGTTTGAAGAGAATCAGGGACAAGAAGAAATTACATTACATACAGATGAAAGTCTTCCAGGAAGGGAAGCTGAGATATATTTGCAGTTGAGATTCCCTATAATGAATGACAATAGAAACATTCTACAAGTTCAAGGAGTCAAAAGGACAAGAGGAAGCAGAGGATAGATTCCCCTAGAACAACATATCACTTTTGAGTACACTATAATTGGTAATTCAGATATAACTCTTAAGTCTCAATTCCATCAAGGATTATAGACTGATCTCATGTGCCATCCATCACCTACTGATTAAGGTTCATGCTCTCTTAAGACATATCATCATTGTGGTGTAGAGATGGAAGATGCATACTTTGCAGTTTGCACTTTTTCACCTCATTTTGCACCTATTTTGGTAATCACCAATTCACCAACAATAGGCATGTTTTCAACTGTTTGTGACCCTCTCAAGACCCAAAATACTGCAAAAACACCTCATCTCACCACAACCGAACTTCCCCTACTATAAATACCCTTCCTGCCCATGACTCTTGACTCCTAGTCACCCTAGCCACCACCGCCAACGCTCATGTCCCCTTGGACACTAGCACCCACAATAGTGTCCCCCACAATTCATAATCCCTTTTTCCTGCCTAATGATCAACTCCCTTTCAACCCTAACCCTAGTATATTTTCCAGTGGTTAACTCGTGCCCAAACATGTCTATTTAAGGAAATTTCCACAAAATAGAAAGTATTCATCATACATACTCTTTCATCCTCTTACACTTTCCACTTTTAGCAAAAGGGCATCCTCTCGCACACACCACCATTACTACGACTCCATCAATACTAGGATCACACACACTCCATCTTTACCTACATTCATGTTGGAACATGCAGAATAGGGGCTTGACCAAAGCAATCTCCTAAACGTGCCCAAGGCACACCATTTTCCCCTCTTAGATCTAACAAGTTCTGCCATGTTAGGAACAAACACTGCAGTCACAGAGACAAGCGCTGAAAGGTACAGGCAAATTTCTGACAATGAGTACAGAGGACACTGGTGCCTTTGTGCAAGATACCAGTGCTCCAAGTGGACACAAGTACACCAAAGGGACAGGAGTGGGGGACCTTGGGACACAAGCACATGGGACAAGGCACTAGTGGCTGGCACCAGACATTAAAGCTTTTCTGATCACACTCTGACAATCCAGGACCTTCTCCAATCAACACTAGTTGTTTTCAACCTTCTGCAGTCATCTAAATAGACATGATTTTCTCACCCTTTCTCATTCATGTTTTCTAGTTCTAGTGCAACCTTGATTGTTGTACTTAGATTACTTGTTAAAATCTGAAATTGCTTTATTGCTATTATCTTTGGTGGAAAATCAAATTAGCAAGTAGGTTAATACACTTAATCAAACTTAAACACCTAAGCATAATAGTTATTTATTTTTATTACATTTTGTTGAACCCAACATTCCAACACTTCCAACCTTTGGCCAACTTATTCTCCTCTCAGTCATCTTGATTGTCATGCAACATCTGATTGTTCCTCTTAGGCCCCTTCTTCTTAACATACAGAACTTTTCTTGCTCTTTCAGTAACTTAGGGGTTTGAATTGAATGTTTGTCTTTACAATTTCTATGATTCACACTTCAACACAAACAATCAAAAAAACACCTCATATTCATACATCTTTCTTGTGCCTAAAAAATCTATAACTAGTTTTTCCCTGTTCCATTTACAATCCTTCATTCTTCTCTTAACACACATACAACCCTCCTTTTTCTCTCTCTTGTACTTTCAATTTCAAATCTAGTGTTTTGTTCTTCTTTACATTCCCCTTTCTCTTCTCTTTGCACCTCTCTACATTCTATGACACACAACACCCTCTTCTTCTCCTTGCACTAGTTAGGATCTCCTCTCCCTTCTTCCTTATCTCTCCATTTCCTTCACTTCCATTTGTCCATCCATTCAACTCCTTAGTACCCTTTGCTTCCTTCTACACTTAACCTTCACTTCATTTTCAACACTTGACTTCAAGTTCAATTTAGGGTTTCCTTATTCTCAAACCTACAACCCACCAACTACTCCCCGAATTCCCCTTCTTATTCTTGTTCATCACACTCTCTAACACTAGTGTTTCACCATTTCCCTCCTATTTCTACATCTTCCTCCACCCACACACCCTCCTTACATTCACTTTGATTAGACATCTCACTTTCTTCCTACTCATATCCTACCTACACTCCTATTCTCCTTGCCACTACCTACCTCACTTCATGTTTCCCTTCCATTTCCTACTAGTTACTTCTTCATACACATCCCACCCCTCTTGTTATGAATACCTTGGTTTCAAGTCCTTTTATCCTTCCTTTCATATTTCCACCTTCTCTTCTTGTTTTTCACCCTTCTATTCATCTCTTCTTCACACTACAGTTTCCCTTAACTTTCCTACATTCACCACCCCTATCCTCTATGCTACCTTGCCTCTTCACACCCACCCATTCTCTCTTTCTCTTTCCCAACTGCTTCTGCCATTTCCCTTAATTCCCTCCATGCAAAGTTTATTGATGCCCATTTCTATTGCCAATTCTTCTACACTCACCCCCAAAATTCTTGAACACGTGATTTCTTTCTTTGGCTTAAATGAATCCTCTTTTTCCCTTAATACTCTCATGGATCACCAACCCATTACCCTACATTTGTCCACTTCCTTGGCACTTACCCCCATACCTTAGATACTCTTATGTTGTTTGTTCCTATTTCTAGTCCACCCCATTCTACTCCTCTATAACAAACTTTCCTCCCACATGTTCAACATTCCTCTTATCCAATTGCTCCTCACTTCGCAACTCACCATAACTCCTCCTATGAGAATGAGGATATGTATGTTTCTTTTCTTACTTGCTCTTTTCAGCATTCTAATTTACAAACATTTCATGGCCTAGGCAATCCTAAGATACACATACAAAATTTTCTCGTCTTCTATAAATGAATTTTGTTATAATGAGGATGTTTTTCTTTCTACCTTTCCCCTCACATTGCATGATGATGCACTTAAATGATTTATTTTGTATGGCATGCAATGTACTTTTTTCTTCTCATTTGATGACTGAATTTATAGATTATTTTCTGCCATTTCCTCAAAATTCTACTTACACATTTCAACACAATGAAAACAACTCTTCTCCCCTCTTCTGGTCACATGATGCAGCCCATGTCTTATTATACTTTGTGTCATTAAAAAGGTCCGTCTTAAATTTTATTCGTCTTTGCACATGATGAGAATTATTTAATTCTTTTTAGAATTAATTAATTATTAAAGTGTTTAAAGATATTTTATTATGGACCAAGACATGAATTAATTACTTATTAAAGTGTGTAAAGATATTTTATTATGGACCAAGACATGAATTAATTGTGAATCATAACTAAGGGTGTCACTAGAGAAAAAGGCGGAAAATTGTCATACCGTGCAATGTAATAAATAAGCATTAGTATAATGTAACAAGGGTTAGAAGTTGGAACTTTTCTAGGGGCTGCTTGGTTGGAGATTTCTGTCTAGATACCAGTAGACCCTTCTCTCTTATTATGCAACTTTGTAATTTTCTAATTAATTTCAATCGAATAATGAAAATTCAATGTTTTCTCATAAATGGAAGTGGTAACCTTCCTTTTCACAGGATCTGATTTTTTACTTGAATGGAATCTAATTGTGCCCACTAAACCATTTTCAGGTGCATGTCATGTATTCTTTCTCTTTCAGACTTTTTGATCCAAGGGTTTGAATGGTGAAGCTTTGTATCACCTATTGCCAAATATGATGAGAACTTTGTGTTTATGTAAAATTTCAGCTGTTCCATTATGCAAATCACACCTATTTCCATTGACATTGGGGAGAAGAAGCTTCTGATATGATTTATTTCCCTCTTTGGCTAAGTTATCCAGGTGATCCTCTACAATTCAATCCACCCAGGGTTTCTCACTTTCTCTTTTTCCTTTTAATTTCCTGTTCCTTTTTCAGATAAAAATTACATAAAATACAAAACCCCACCATATGAGGGAGCTGCCCCTGCCAAATGCAGAGGGAAATTACCTTGTTCATATTGATATTTCCACATTCTGTAACAAAATTTGTCATTTCCATTGGGTGAGTCGCTCACATTTTGCAGAGGATCAACGTGGCAAATCCAAATGTTAACACATGTCAAGCAGGGATTTTCCTTGTTAAGTTTTCATAGATCTTCCTCAATGGATTTTAGGTTTTCCTATCTTCTACCAAGGTAGTGCGGATTGTGTAAAAAGGGAAGGAGGGGCAAAGAGCCCCACCAGGTTCTTTCCACCAAGCAGTAATTGGTGAATGCTCTACTTCATTTCATAAGGAATTGCCGTATGCTAAGGTGCAATAGGGAAGCAAAAGGAAACACATTCTCAAAAGTTGAGGAATGTGTATTTGGAAGCTAGAGAGGATAGCCCAATTCTTGAATTGGATTTAGAGAAACTGCAAGATAATATCCACAGATTGGCTACCAGAGATTTAATTTGTCAGTTCCTTGGCATGCAATTCTTTGTGGATGACCTTTATGAATGGGCCAAGTTACCATGAAATCAGATCATGTCCAAGAAGATATTTTATCATCAATTTTGAGAATAAGGCTGATCAAGAGAAGCTTTTCTAGGGGGGACTAGTTTCACTGCAATGCAAGAGATTTTATGAAGTTTTGGCATGATGGCTTTTAGCCTACTGTGTAGATGCCTTCCTGAGCTCCCATTTATATTAAGATTGTATTCCCTCCTGCATGATTTATGGTCAAAGTATTTTTTTGTGATGGTGGGAGACTCATGGGAGGATATATGTTTTCATCTCAAGCAACCTTTGGTTGAGGGGCTTCGAACTATGCAAGAATAGTCATTGATCTCAAATTAGATCTACCTCTTCTGAAAAGTATGAACCTAAAAGCAGAGGCCTTGAGTGGATCCAACCCATAGAGTATGAACGAATTCCCTCTAGATGTGAAGGGTGCCATGAATGTGGTCATATGGCTTGTGAATACCCTCTATTGGTAAAACCTTAAATCATAGATACACAAAAAAATCAAGAGAAAATAGATGATGGCTTCCAGAAGCATAAAAGGAAACATCATAAAAGATAATTGGGTTATAGGTATACAAACAAGCAAAAATAATCAAGGAAAAATGACAGATGCAGCAAAAGGCTCAAGAGAATCCTCATACAAATGGGGATGTGATAACAATGGAAGAGGATAATGATCTCTGGATGGGTAGATTTTGGAAGGAGATTTCTTTGAAGCTATAGCTGAAGACATGATTAGGCATCTGTCATGTCCCCTCCATCTAAGAAATATAGAATTATTATTTTAATTTATTAATAGTGTTTTTAAACACTCATAAATAATAATATAGTATAATACTTCGGGGGGAAGAATCATCATCCAAGCATGGTTGTTTGGGAAATCAGAGGTAAGAATTATAATACATGGATCCTTGTGTGTCCTGTTTTCCATCTCAGCACTGCCGTTTCCTACATTTTCAGTTTGTCCTACTCCTTTGGGACAGGCACCAAGCCGAGGTTGATTGCATGGAAGGTGTGTTTTCCACCTCTTGTCTTCAAAACAGTATTTGAGATTTATGCAAGGACATTTCCAGCTTTATTTCTGAGCAAGGAAAGGCATGAGGGCAGCCATGACAAGCTGCTACAGCTGATTGTATCAGGTTTGGACAGAATTAAATCTGCAAGTGCTGAGGAGCTTTCTTGGTCAAATGTGGGGACAACATGGGGACTCATGATCAGAAAATATAAAGTGCCCAGGATCGATGAGCATGAATCCATGTTATGTTGTCTGGGCATGAAGTGGATAGAGTTTCAGGAGCTGTCATTGCTTGAGGACAAGCAATATTTGGGATGGGAAGACTGTCATGTCCCCTCCATCTAAGAAATATAGAATTATTATTTTAAATTATTAATAGTGTTTCTAAACACTCATAAATAATAATATAATATCATTAAAAAATAAAAAATAATAATTTGAATTTCAAAATTCATAATCAGTTCGCTGCCTTAAGAGAATTCAAATCTTATTGAGGTCGGCTACACTTCATCATTTCATATTGGTATTTAAAGGGGCGCTCATCTCTCATTTGGGGTTCTGATTTTGGCATATCTGATTTCATGAATTTGGAGCGAATTTCTCCTTCAAGTGTAGAAGGACGAAACCCCTTATTGCACACCTTGAGGTTAGGATGTAGCCCCTATCCTCATTACTGGTAGCTCCACTCAGGGGCTACAGTCACACTGATTTTGATTAATTTGTGATCTACAAGTAGTTTGTTAGGCGCTGTTCATCTAAGCTCATCTGCAATACGCTATGGTTGACAGCAGATCCAGTTGACGTCAAATCTGGTTGCTCTCCATTGTTGGATTATCATTGGCGCTTCACATCAAGTTACCAGCAGCAATCAACATCATTTGGCAACAAATCTTATCGACTTCATCACTGATCTGGAAGACTAAAACAAGTTTGATGCTGCCTGGTCATCCAGGGTTTTACCCTGACTGAATCGTGAGCCTACTTAGGGCGCTGAACACACCATCAATGAGGGCGCTGAAGACTTGCAAGTGAATACTTAGGGCGCTGAAGACTTCCAAGTAGTTTCTAATCTGGAAATACTTGCGAGTCTTTAACAAAAGAAGCTCCTCCTGTGAATTTCCCAAATACTTGCGAGTCTTTAACAAAAGAAGCTTCTCCTGTGAATTTCCCAAATACTTGCAAGTCTTTAACAAAAGAAACTACTCCCAAGTTTTGCTTTTAAAATGATTAATGAGCGTACAAGTAAAACTATTTAGTTCATATTTAAAAAGTTTCAACTCCAATTATCACATAGGGGACAATTTGCACCATTAATCTCACCACATTTATAGAATATAAAATAACAACTTGCAGCTCCTCTTTTCACAGCAATAATTTATTTTTAAGCAATGACAAAACATTTGAAAATACTTACGATTTACCATCACCAAACTTCCATGCTTCTGGTTCATACCACTTATGGTTCCTGGAAAGAAATGTCTTGAATGAAAAAACAATACGAGAACAAAGCAAATTCTAAACCATAGTTGTCTAGGTAAAGTAATAATATTTGATTAGGAAAGCAACTCTTAGATTAGAGAAAATATATGCTAACTTCATGTCTTCTGAAAATTTACAATACAAACTTCATGTTACAGAAAAGTAACTTACGAATTAGAGAAAACTTCTCCTGATTTCATGCACCCAATATAAGCACGTGGTTTATCCCAATGAGTGGCAAGCATTGCCCCTAGCTTATCTGCAAAATGAACAGAACATACAAAAATCATAGTATCATTCCTATATGGCACTTTAAAGGACCTAATCACAGGGGCCATCTATATTCAATTATTAGTATTACCAACATTTAAAAGAAGTCACCTATGTCTATTAAACTTCAGTGACAAGGCAATGTGATTAATCTGATCTAGACTCATAGTATTTGAAATTGCAATGCAACATATAACATGGCATGACTAATAAGAATCTCCAGGAAACTAATAAGTCTATCTTTAACACAAGGCTGAAGAAGTCCCAACAACAAAGCAACCCAAAGATAAGCATTCAGACTTCAAGAAATAGCCAACAATAAGAACCTATGTGGTCACAACCAGACAAATGATCATGTTTAAAATGGTCATCATCATTTCTACTAGAGAACAGAAGTTATGCTTATGTTAATATCTGAATAAATTCAATAATAATGAATATTGCATCTGAATGTGCATGTATAGAGAGCAATTAAGCAAGAAGGGTTAGAATTATTCAAGTTGTCAAGATTGTCTTTTGACCACTGCATAATATGTATTCAAGTTGTCTTTTATTTACCAGTATTAATATGATAGAACTGACAAGATAAGTCTTAGCTTTGTTTGGTTTTTAAAATACCTATGTTGCAACCAATATCCAAATAAACTAGGTAACACATCAAACATGTAATACATGTCTCAAGAATCCAGCCATTGTAGGCTTTGCAAAATGTTCTTTCTAATTTGTCTCTGAGGCTCCCCGTTGACCTCTTTCATTGCTAGACCAGTCTAACACCTTTACTCTTACAGCATGAGCTCCTTAAAAAGAATCAACTGGTACATCAGGAAAGAAACATTATTTATATACTCAATACAATGGTCTTGAAAATTCAGCACTGCAAGATGTATTAATTTAGAAATCATGTGCAGGGTTAAGAGATTCTTCTATTGTTAAACTTGGGTATCTCTTTGCATATACAAAAACAGTACCTAATCATAAAAGCCTAAACTCCAGGAAATTCCACATTCTTTCTAATATCCTCTGGCATCTTTGCAGCTTTTTAGCCTCACTCGCCAATGCCACACATTTTCATGACGAATATTCAATACACACTTTGCGCTCTAGCAGCTATGTCAACACTCTTTGCTCCATATCAATGCAATACGCTATTTCCTTGCTCAGCATCCCAGCATGCCCATGATCAACTACCCATTTGACATATAGAAGCCACCTTGGCATGTGAACAAATAAGAGAATCAAACTTATGCCAGATTTTCCATTACATTGAATGAATGAATGAAAGGTTTTAATAACGTCCATGAGGCCACAGCAGCCTATGGGACCCAAAAACGCACACACCCCCCGCTAAAAAAAGAGAAGACAGTGAACCACTAGACAGTTTGCAGCCCCTTCTCGAGCTCAGATCTTCTTTTGTGAATTTTGATCAGAAAATTTGCAGTTCTGTCCAGACTGTCCTCTTTAAACAAGGTGCTTAAATCGTTGTCTTTCAAGGTGTCTTCATAGCCGCCACGTATGTATTCATAGGCTGAGCACTCCTTGATGAAATGCCATTCCGTCTCCACTACACCCTCGTTGCAAAAGAGGCAAACTCTCTTTTCCCACTCCTCTTTGGGGATCTTCCACCTGCCTATTTCGCACCTAAGATGGTGCGAGCTAGTCCTTAGCTGCGCAATCAACATTTTTGCTTTCCATTTAATATCTGCTCCTATGTAGGCTTTTTCTACATGGTCCCGCGTGGGGTTGAATTCTTTGATATAGTAGGCTTTTTTTCGCCCCACTTGGTTATTCCACATGATTGTTCTAAATTTTTCTCTAACATATTTTTTTATTTCCTCTTTGACATGTGAGCATTCCTGCATGTTAATATCCCACTTCTTTAACCACTTGTCATTCTGTTTCATCCACGTATTCTTTCTCCTATTTAACTCTTCTTCCATAATTAGCTTGGGCCAACGGTGATTTTCCATATTTTGAGACTTCTTTATATAACTTACCAACCGAACCATCGCCGACACCTCCAAAGGAAACATGCCCGTTTCCGCCAATAAGATTTCATAAGGGACTGCCGTCTTGATTTTGAGACTGCTTATGATGACTACTGTAATAAATTGTAACTTGTTTACATTTTGGACTCGTATAAATTAGATCTCACACTACTGTAATAGTTTAACTCAGATTGACAAGTATACTAGGCACTTTCAGTAGAATCATTTCCCATTTCACGATAACTATGCAACAACAGTTTCTCATCCCCATGTTTCTAAGCAGGAGAGGAGGCTGCATCAAAACAACTTTTCTTGTTTATGGTCCAGTTTGACATTAGATACATGAACAAGCAAAACAATAGGTTTGTCTCATCAGTTTTCTTTTTTTAATGTAAATCTTATCTTTGTAGACGGCCTTCCTTTTAGCCATAAGGAACTTCCTACTATGAATCAATTTTCCATCGGTACCTTCTAACCAGCCAATAATGTCCTTCGATAGGTTGACCAACATTATAGGCATGAGAAGCTACATTAAGTGAACCTGAATCCCAAAAGGTTTGATGACAGTCATGTCACTTCCTTTGCTTCAGAAGTCAATAATGACTCGACAAACATGTACTCATAGTGCTTAAGTTTGGATTCTAACTACACTAGAACAGGGTCTCATGTCCCTAAGTCAATAAAGGAAGAAGGCATCCAATAACATAGTGTTGCTTGTTTGCAGTCCAGTTCAACATTAGATAATTGTAAAAATAAATATATATAGTTTTTCCAATATTTTTACTTTTTCATTTCAAATCTTCTCTTTGTATGCCACCTTCCTTCAAAGAATAATGATCCATTGCCACCTTCGAGCCTCCCAGTAATATATCCTTTGTGGGCCATGTACCGCCAAGATATTGTTCTCTTGTGATCAAATTTATGAGAAGAAATTGTGAAAGGATTCAACCCCACCACATTCCTGATGTCAATAAAAATACATTTTTCAGGTATTCAATAAATGCAAACATAAATTTATCTCAACTAAACAATGGGGCTGTAATTAGAATCATATATATGCTACCCATGTTTTGACAGTAGGGTTATTACAATTATGTTTTGCACTAACAAAGCTGTGTTCGTAATTGAACATAATCTGATCCAACATGAAGTTGACAACATTTTCTGCCCCAGATAAACAGTTTCTGTTATATTGGTGTCATCATTTATTATAGTAGTGAAATACAGATATATTTCAAAATGGACTAAAATTTTCTCTTATAATGCAAAATTCTCACCTATGTTAACATATACATTATCGTTAACCTTAGCATAGAAGTCAGCATCCCAAGTATCTGCAGCGCTGCTGAAATATACTTTACTCTTTAGAGGCAATTCCTCAGAAGACTCCACATGGTTTTCCTGCACAGTTAAAATATTTGATGAGAAAGTTTAAAAGAAAAAGAAATCAAAGCTGCATTAAAACATAACTTACACAAACTACAATATATTACAACATGTAGAAACGTGATTCTCAGAAAAATAAAGCAATTCTATAGATGCAGAAATAATGTTTTCCTAAAGCCTTAGCTAAGACTGCAAGGCTTCTAGAAGCTGCACTGATACCATGAATGAGAAACCATAGAAATAAAGCAATAAATAAACAAACAACCCATACTTCTCATAAACAAACACATTTTGGTATTTACTAAGATTTGAGAAAGCCAAATAATTTTTCAGCGGTCTAAGAGATTTACCAATTCAAAACAACTTTTCCTAAAATAATAGATGTCTACGAATAAGAACAGCTTATGCAGCTATGCTTCTATTCACAATATTTTGTATATAACATTAGTTTTCATTGGGTAATAAGCTTGAGAAAATAAACAATCCCTAGAAACCAGCACATATTTTGGAGTTACTTGCAGGGAATCTGTAGCAGAAATCAAATGAGCCTTGACAGAAATAAATTAAGAATAAAGCATCTCCATCACACAGAGTTTCAATGTCTTGGTACTTCCAAATTATATTCCACACGGTATGAGGGTTTTGAAGCTTAGGCAACTGTGAAGATTTGCAGATAGACTTTCTCAATTCCATTTCAACTGTGTAATATCTGGTTTCTCTATTTTCTGCAATGAATAGAGGGAGGGGAGGAATCTCATCCCTCCCTGTTTCAGCTTTCATACAAATGGTGGTAGTAGCAAAGGCAACCATCTCCATGAAGGAGGTTGAGGACCTGAGGTAGCAATGGAACCAGCTGGAAAATCAAAAAATATATCATGGTGCAGAATCTAAAAACCCTTGATTCAAGCTCTATCTGAATAAGATTTCTATTATCTTTTTGCATGAAAATGAGATCAAAAAAGAACGTATCATCTCTTTTTGGCTTAATTTTGAATTGCAGGTTCCAAGAAGTGCAGCTATCATTGGAAGTTCTATATGCTTGGGGAACAAAAAACTAGAAAATGAATCAATAAGTGGAGATATGATTGTGCCCACGAGGGTATTTTATTGCATTTTCACAGGTCTGATCAGGATAAAGCCTTGGGAGGAGGACCTTATTTCTTCAGGAATAGAAGCCTCTTCATGAAATAATGGCATTTGGGATTCATGCCTACTGAAGAAATGTCTTTGACTACACTTGTATGGTTCCAATTGTATGTTCTTAGGGAAAAGTTCTGGTCTAGGTATATTTTTTATTTTGTTGCAAATTCTATTCGAAAGGTGATTGAAAACTTGAAATTATGAAACCTTACCATGGAATGGATTTCACAAAATATGCAAAAATGTGTGGAGCTGGATCTGACAAAACCGCTTCCAATAAGTATCACTTTAAAAGCAAGAGAAATCACTTGGAACCAATCCCTGGACTCTGAATCTATTCCTTTAGATGCAGAGGCTATCATGAGTACAATCTTTTGAATAGAGAATGCTCAGCAATCTAGGAGCCTTCAATCCACCCAAAGTGCATTCAGATCATATGATGGCCAACAAAGTGATCACTAAACCAAAAAGAAAATGTGATTAAAAGCAAAGAGACATTGGGAAAAGAAGAAAAATCAAAAAGACAAAGAGGCAAGGAAATGAAGGAATCTGTTCCAAAACCCAATTTTTTGAAGATGGAGACCAAGGAGGTGTTACAGAAACATCATGGAGGTGGTGCAATCTTGCATCACCTAAAAAGAATTAGGAGTTTTCAAGCACAGGTAAGTGGAATAAAGTGAGTTATTTTTAATCAAAGGTCATGTTGAACACGAAAGAAGGCTTCATGCCATAACAAGGAAGGCAAGGTAGATTCAAGCAATGACAGACTGTGTAAAGATGGCTAGGGATGATGTTCCGCAATAATCTTACAGTTGCTGCAGAAGTTGTTCCATAGCAACAACGTGTTGCTGTAAAAATTGTTCCACAGCGGCCTCGCAATACTGCAGAAGTTGTTCCATAGTAACAACACGGTATAGAAAGTTGTTCCACAACAGCCTTGCAGTGTTGTAGAAGTTGTTACAAAAAGTTGTCCCACAATAGTCATAGTTGTTGAAGGTCATTCGCAACAGTTGAATAGCCATTGTGGAAAATCATTCACAGCAGTTATACAAGTGCTGCAAAAAGTCATTCACATTAGCCACACATGCTCCCAAAGGTCATTCACTGTAGTTCTGCAGGCCCTACAGAAAATCATTTGCACTAGTTGCTGCGAATATCCATTGCATTAATTGCACAGTTGCTGCGGAAAGTCATTCACAACAAGTGAAGAAGATGAAGCTGTTGTCATAGGCACAGATGCATTCAGCCAAGTCAGATGAGCTTTGAGAGCATGAGCAACATAGGGAATGGAGATCTTTCCATTCAAATGGGCAATCAGAGTTAGCGACTCCTCTAGAGTTATGTAAAGGAAAAGCAGACACACAATTAAGTATGAAAATGATCGTAAAAATGTGTTCTTGCATCACTAGTTTCAGGAGTTGGAAGGAAGATATGTAGCTGCAAGAGGATCTGATAACTGAGAATACGGAATGCAAATAAATCAGGACATAAATTACAGCATGGAGAAAAATGTGGTGAATAATATTTTTCTCAAAACAGCAGGCAATGATGGATGCCTTCAGGCTACAATCGACAAAGAGCTGGACAGAAGGGATATTACAGTCAATAGGCTCAGAACGGGTGGCAGCAGTTGCAGATTTTGGAAACTGTTTATTATCTGCAGGCACGGTGCTTAGAGAATATGAAGATGGATTTGGTGTCATCATTAGAGTCAATAACACAGCAGTTACATTATCATTTCTGGGATAAGAAGCATCGCAGCAGATTCAACCTAAGAAGCAAAGGAATGCAAAGAGTCAGTTCAAATGCAAAGAGTCAGCCTCAATGGGAAGAGGCAAAATGTGAAGACTCAACCCGAATTTAAGGTACAAGAGACTACTCTTTAAATTTGTTTTTCAATAATGAGATGGAGGGGCTTCTTTCTGGTGGAGCAAGAATCTTGGAGAGAAAGCAGAGCTCCTAGAGAGATAGGAGGCTCTTTTAGAGGGAGTTTTTTTTTTTCAAAGAGTGATTGTAATAAAACCTGTCTATGGCTGCCTGTAGTGTATCCTATAGCTGCTTGTGGTGAGCTTCTATAGCTGCTGAATCATGTTCAGTAACTTCATGTAGCAATTTGTTTTGCAGAAATAAAATATCAATATGTAGTATTCTATTTTGTAGTAGCAAATGTTTGCCTATAGCATGTTTGCCTTGTTGTCAATAATAAAGAAGTTTGAATTTATTCAATGAATTCTGTTTTGATTTGAGTCCACTGAGGGAACTGGAACATGGCTGCAAAGACAGGCTGTCATCAATTTGACCCCCTAACCTTGTCTGCATCAGGAGGTCGTGGTGAAAAGTTAGTTGAATATGACTTTAAGCATGACCTTGAAAATATTCTCTAAGAACCTGAAATAATTGATAAAGAGGACCAGTCACTTCTTGAGAGATAGAAGTACCCAAAGAATAGAGATGATCCCAAAGGATAGAGATGATCCCAAGGAAGCAACTTATAAGGAAAAGAAGATGAAGCATATAGTATAAATGTTGAATCCTTCTCAGACTAAGAGGAAGCTAGGACTACCATTAAACAATCACATGTGGAAAGAGGGACCCTGGATTTTAGCTTATAACGAGAGGAAGAGAAAGTACAAGAGATAAGACGCAAAAGGAAACATGGCTGATTTGGCATCTAGAACCAAGTTCAACTTGAAGCAGTCTTGATGAGCACCAAGTATGTAGACCTATTAAATTTGACCTCCTTAAATAATAAAATCATTTTCTCGGATATTTTTATGATTATGAAAATGTGCTACTATGTTTTGTAGGAACCACGTGGGCTTGACATTAATGAGATCAATAGAAAGAACCAATGGTAAATGTTGATGTGTTTTTTATGCACATGCAAACTCAGAATAAAATGCCGACGTATTCTATCCTCTCTTGAACAAAGTCTCTCAAAGGCTAAACAATGTGATCCAATGAAACAACTCCAAGGTTCCAGATGTCAGGTCTTGACTTGCAATGGATAGACTTAGTAGTTGATGTGATTCGCTGAAAACTCACAAAGGGACTTACGCTGAACTGACTCTTTATTCCATTCTAAGTATGTTATTCTCCTTCTTGTGAAGTGGAACTCTAAAACCAACTTCAAAGAGAAAATGCAAAAGAGAAAGGGTTTAGGAAACTATTCTAAGTAATGAAACATGCTAAGATAGACAAACTCCTCATGAAACCAAACTTCGCTTCACCATGAGAACTAACAACTACATGAAGTCGGTGCAATCTTCTAAGGAAACTCAAGGATTTTCATGTTGCAAATCTCCATCCAAACACCCACTGTTGGCGCAGCTTGAACGACCATCCACAACCGAACTAAAACAAATGTGGTTCAGGCCAACTTTGCAAAATGACTTATCAGCGACAAATCATAAGAAGTATGAACCGTCCAAGGAATTTATCAATTATCTCCCCATATAAACATTACATCAATGCACTTCTAATCTATTTTTAAGCTACTTGGAAACATCTCTCCATCATATTCGAGAATTAGAAACCATGCTAATATTCCTCAATCACACAAATTACCATGAGAACCAACAATGAGCTTGTACTGATTTTGGAAATGTATTTTTTTACAACAATTTTCATGTCTCTTCAATGACTTCGAAGAGTCTCCTCTAATCTACTTCTACTTTAACAGCATCTACTCCTACTCTTCTATCTTGATCTCTCTTGATAATCCTCTTTACAAATGAGAGAAATGGGCCTTATATAGGCTCCAAAATTACATGAATGGCCAGGATTGATTTGTGAATCAATGGCCCAGATTTTGACAACAAGGCAGTTGGTTACAAAAATTACTATTTTTAAAATCATTGAATGTAGACGAATGATGTGGTAGACTGTGATTGGATCAATGTTGTGCACATGCCACCTCAACATCGAACAAACTGGTTTGATTTTCTTTGTGTTCATATCGCTTAGAATATTTTCCCAAATTTTTTGTCATATTTTGGAGTAGTCTTCGAATCTTCGAATTTTCACCTCTGGAACTTGGCTGCTTCGAACTTGAAAACTTGGGAATTTTGTCGAATTTCTTGTTGTTGTCGATCATGCAATTGTACTTTTGAATGTATAATTCATGGATTGCTTGATGAACTTGCTCATTTCTCTTGTTCTCGTGCAAATGATGATCTTGATGATGACTTTTGGTGTTGGATCTTGATCATCTGGTACGGGTCTCTTTCATGCGACGACGATGTCCACCCTCCTCAAGCAATGCTACTCCATCCTTTGAACCTTCCCATGTGCTGGCTCTTGTCATTCTTCTTCTTCATTCATCGCTCACCTGCACAAATATCCTATATCAGCATATTGAAATGATGCTTCAAAAAGTGCAAAAGGACAAAATCCCATGTCAAAATGGCACAGAAAAAACTTGCATCCTTAAATCACTGTTTCGGATATCTTGCTCCCTCTATGAACACTGCAAGTTTAAGCCTTGTTGAATGATTCTACATTTGAGCGATGCTACCACATATTCAAGTGCTGTTGTTTATAATTAGACAATGCATATCGCTACCTACTAATAATAGTCTTGCGGTGCTTAGCATTATGAATACGAACCTGCGACACACTATCAATGCATTCAATAGATGCCCCAAATAGCATACACGTAAGGTGTTATTTTTAGACAATGTTATTCTAGACAATGCGTAACTTCCTACTACAATTTGCCTGAAATGATTCTACCAAAAATCATAACCGTTGAGAGAAAAGAGGAGGGATGGTCGCGTAGACAATCTCTATCTTTAGGCATTCCTGCCATCGATTAGCATACCTAGCGGACCCTCCACTTCGACGTGCATAATATACAAATTGCAATGGAACATCAAAAGTCCACCACATCTGTGCTATGTGCCTTGCAAATAGATCGTGGGATCTGCCTAAGCGGATATTTCAACTACCAAGGGATAACACAAACAATGCTATTGGGTTAACAAAGTCCGCCCATAGCGAACTGAGCGGACAATTTAACTTGACGTGCAATTTTCAA
Organism: Cunninghamia lanceolata; assembly: GCA_027924645.1. Lineage (NCBI taxonomy): Eukaryota > Viridiplantae > Streptophyta > Pinopsida > Cupressales > Cupressaceae > Cunninghamia > Cunninghamia lanceolata. The sequence goes on along the minus strand of BSBN01000556.1, from coordinate 4,814,961 downwards.
AACATTCCTCATGTATTGATCATGTCCGCCTCAGCGGACCTTAGATATGATTATGCACGACCAAAAGATCAAACATTCAACCTTGTTTCATTCCTTGCTTTACCAACTCGCTCCTCATAGGACACAAAGTAAATATTGAGAAGTGCTAGGGGCGGACTTTTGAGCCCATTGTGTATGAGGAGCGAAACATCTTGCAAAGTGAGGGAAAAGGTCCGCTTTAGATGAATATGGGAATTTTGTGAACAACGCAAACACTGAACAGTGAAAGCGAACCCTCTGAAATGATGCATCAAAGAGACGGCATATATATTGGCTTCCACAGCTCCATCCAACCAAGCTCAGACTTCCAGTCCTGGACAACCTCAAACTTCACTGAGTCATGTCACACAATTCGAGTCCTGAGGTAAGCACTCTATTTAACACTTGCAAAAATCGACCATTTTAAAGCATTCAACGGATTGATCACAACTCCTCCATTATTTGCCAATTCTTATACATGCAGGGAACCTCCAATGGACGCACAGCCAAAAACTCAAAACACGGGGGCCCCCATCAGCGATGCGGCGATGGTGTGATTTGGTCACAACATCTAGCACCAATTCGAATAAATGTTCCTGAACATTTCAAAAATAAAAACCCAATCCAAACCCAGAAACGTCAGACAATATCTTTAAAGTCATCAACCAATTAGGAAACACACTCAAAAGGGAAGAAGAATCCTAGATTGGATTGAGACACTTCATAGTTAAACATTTCCAGAACAGTGATTAATATAAAATCTCAAGTGTTCCAAAGATAAACAAGAATTACAATTTCAAAATTCCTGCGTACACCCACATATTAGGCCAAATAGACATGAAAACATGATCAGGGAGTCAAAATCAAAAGCTTATAACAACCATTCATATCCCGAAGATCCAAGTGTGTGCATCGTGAGTTCGTTCCCATCCATCAGCAACTAAGATCATCTCAGTTCCTTCGCATTAAGCTACATGATTAGTACACACCTCATGAACTATCTGGACATGGCCCCGCTGCCGGCGAGCGTCTATAGCCCCGACGGGTTTGTCTCGCAATTCCACTCGAGTAGAGCCCTACTGCCAGTCAGGCGTTCATAGCCTCGGTAAAGATTACTTGATTGTCCATCTAACTGAGTTATAGTGTGTGATTGTGATTTTCTTTTCTTTTCTTTTTCTTTGCTTTTGATTTTCAACAAGCTCAAATTTGGCAGAGTACAATGCAGTACCGCAACCTATGATAATTCAGCTAGCTGGGTGTGGACTTCCGATGGCGGCAAAGGTGGACCTTTAGATTTTTCACTTAATGCGAGATCACAAAAATTCACTTAGGTACCTCTAGATTTTTAAAGCGTGAAAAGATATAAGTTCTCAAAACAATTCAAGTCGTTCTAAACAGTCAATTTATCTTCCAAGAACAAGCAACACGCTATCGAACACTAACAATGGAGTCCACAATGGATCCATCCATCTGATGCAAGTTTCTCAAAGGAAAACCAAGAGGTTAATAATTAGATTAAGATTTGGCATTTTAAACATGATAATCACAAGATGTCAGTGTCAAGACACAATATAGGATTCCTTTCCAAGTCAAGTACAAATCTTAGCTAGTTGATAAAGTTAAAGAAAATCATCTTCAGATTCCAAAGAATTTCATGAACATTTATCAAAGAAATGAACTAGACATTTGATAAGAATCAGGCTAAATGTGCTTTAAAGGATGACAACACCCACTTCACCAATCGGGAAACCCACCAAAGCAAACCTAAAACTAACAGCAACCTAAACTACGAAAAGAAAACTAAACTAAAGACAGCTAATCTAAACAGAGCGAACTACTCGAAAGCAACAGAAAGGAAAACCTACTCTAAGCAAGCTATGTACAAAGAGCAGACACGACTCAAAAGACCAAAATATATACAAGACCTAGAATGATTTCTCAAAATGAAAAGCAGTAAAAAGGCATATGTGATGGTTCGGATTTTGGCAAATTTATCCTTGAATTCGGAGAAAAATTCTCTCACAACACAATCATCGAATTCAGAAAAAATCCTGCACAAAATCAGCAATTGTGGCGACTCATTTGGGCCATGATTAATCCATATGTAGGTTGTTTTTCCAAAATTTCCATACTCAAATTCATACTCTTCAAATTCATGATCTTCAAATTCGTAATCTTTATCACCAGGAGCAAGGAAAGATACAACCTAGTGATCTTCATCCTCAATTAGCAATTTTCGCTCGTCGCTTATCAACGCGTCGGGAGGTCGAAGTTGGTGATGAATCATACTCTCGCATCCGCAACATGCAAATCAACATTATAATCAATAGTGGGCATATCAAAATGAAAAGGTGAAAATAATTGAAATTCAGAAGCATGGAACATTTCACCTATTAATTCCTCGTAGATTTTTAGCAATGGATCTAGCATCAATTCGAATCGCTTCGTGTATTTGACATCCATTTCTTCATTTTGATCATCTTGGGATGACTCTGGCAGGAACTCTTGTTGTATTTCATCTATGAAAGCATCGAGCGCCCCTTCGAATTGCACTTGATTCGTTGACTTGTGGGTGATGGCTTGTAACACATCTTCATGATTACCATCTCTTTCAAGGACTCTTTAAACCTCTTGCAATTCACTCTTAATAATCTCTTCTAGCAACATGAATGAGTATGCAGCAAGGAATTCTTCTTCTTGTAATGACCTCGATTCACTTTCTTCTTCGATGGAGGAATCAACATCATGTCTATCAATTACCTTTGTTTGGACATTTTCTATTCCTTTTTCAGCAGGAGGTTCGTTCTTACTTGGAAGAAGGTACGCAAACAGACCTTCCACTTGATTATCAAGTTCACTTGTGCTATCTTCATTAGTAAATAACATGGGAACATCTTCTTCTTTGGGTGGTGAATTGATTTCTTGAAGACATTTGCTCCACAAGTCGTCTAATCTCAATTGCACTTTTGATTCTTCTTCCAACCTTAATTCTTCCTTCACTTGATGAACAGCTTCCTGACAAGATGAACACATGAGTTCTGAATGAGTGGTGCTGTGAATCCTGCACCAACCACCTGGAATCAACATTTCTTCTGCAGGCAGAACCTTCTCAATGCTCAATCTCTTCTTGATCATTTCCTTAAAACTTATGAAGAAATCTCTATCATCAAATAAAACTTCAAGAACCACCTTTGTAGAAACAATTAGCTCATGTACTTGTGAAAAAGAAATTTTCCCCTACAATGCTAATTCCATCCTTGATAAGAATGTTAGGCAATATAGCTCCTCATGTCCATTGGTGTCGTGAATTCTACATCCTTTCCTTGATGCAAAGTCGTCCAAACTCTTAGGATAGAGTTGCGCATTCAAAGTCCACCAAAGCTGAAGAATATCATCTTGAGGATGATCATATTGCTGCCCACAACCCTGAAACTGCTTCTCATATGTTGAGAAATCCATCCTTGTTTTTTGGTATTTTTTTATTTTTACTTTTTTTTATATTTTTGAAGTTTTATACTTTTTCTTTTTTTTGTATTTTCTGGCATAAGAGAGATCTAGCAAATCTCAAATTTAGCTTTGAAAGCTCATTGAGTTCCAATTCCACAATTTGGAGTTTGTTCGCGTGCTCGAAGCAATGCAATTCCTTGTTCATGCCCTTTTATCCTGAGTTGAGATGTATGAAATTCTTCATTTTGGCCTCCTCCTTGCTGAATTTTGTCGAGCGATATGAGGAGAGGCGTGCACAAACGTGATGAATGATAGAGCAATGAATGATAAAACACCAGAATATATTTTGTATGCTTGGAACAAATGGAGCAGTTCATTGTTCTGGCCCTCCTTCTAGCGCCAATTCTGTTGATGTGTTTTTTATGCACATGCAAACTCAGAATAAAATATCGAGGTATTCTATCCTCTCTTGGACAAAGTCTCTCAAAGGCTAAACAATGTGATCCAATGAGACAACTCCAAGGTTCCAGATGTCAGGTCTTGACTTGCAATGGATAGACTCAGTAGTTGATGCGATTTGCTGAAAACTCACAAAGGGACTTACGCTGAACTAACTCTTTATTCCATTCTAAGTATGTTATTCTCCTTCTTGTGAAGTAGAACTCTAAAACCAACTACAAAGAGAAAATGCAAAAGAGAAAGGGTTTAGGAAACTATTCAAAGTAATAAAACATGCTAAGATAGACAAACTCCTCATGAAACCAAACTTCGCTTCGCCATGAGAACTAACAACTACACGAAGTCGGTGCAATCTTCTAAGGAAACTCAGGGATTTTCATGTTGCAAATCTCCATCCAAACACCCACTGCTAGTGCAGCATGAACGACCATCCACAACCGAACTAAAACAAATGTGGTTCAGGCCAACTTTGCAAAATGACTTATCAGCGACAAATCATAAAAAGTATGAACCATCCAAGGAATTTATCAATTATCTCCCCATATAAACATTACATCAATGCACTTCTAATCTATTTTTAAGCTACTTGGAAACATCTCTCCATCATATTCGAGAATTAGAAACCATGCTAATATTCCTCAATCACACAAATCACCATGAGAACCAACAATGAGCTTGTATTGATTTTGGAAATGTATTTTTTTACAACAATTTCATGTCTCTTCAATGACTTCGAAGAGTCTCCTCTAGTCTACTTCTACTTTAACAGCATCTACTCCTACTCTCCTATCTTGATCTCTCCTGATAATCCTCTTTACAAATGAGAGAAATGGGCCTTATATAGGCTCCAAAATTACACGAATGGCCAAGATTGATTTGTGAATCAATGGCCCAGATTTTGACAACAAGGCAGTTTGTTACAAAAATTACTATTTTTAGAATCATTGAATGCAAACAGATGATGTGGCAGACTGTGATTGGATCAATGTTGTGCACGTGCCACCTTAGCATCGAACAAACTGGTTTGATTTTTTGTGTTCATATTGCTCAGAATATTTTCCCAAATTTTTTGTCATCCTTTGGAGTAGTCTTCGAATCTTTGAATTTTCACCTCTAGTACTTGGCTACTTCGAACTTGAAAACTTCGGAATTTTGTCAAATTTCTTGTTGTTGTCGATCATGCAATTGTACTTTTGAATGTATAATTCATGGATTGCTTGATGAACTTGCTCATTTCTCTTGTTCTTGTGCAAATGATGATCTTGATGATGACTTTTGGTGTTAGATCTTGATCATCTAGTACGGGTCTCTTTCATGCGACGACGATGTCCACCCTCCTCAAGCAATGCTACTCCATCCTTTGAACCTTCCCATGTGCCGGCTCTTGTCATTCTTCTTCTTCATTCATCACTCACCTGCACAAATATCCTATATCAGCATATTGAAATGATGCTTCAAAAAGTGCAAAATTACAAAATCCCATGTCAAAATGGCACCGAAAAAACTTGCAGCCTTAAATCACTGTTTCGGATATCTTGCTCCCTCTATGAACACCGCAAGTTTAAGCCTTGTTGAATGATTCTACATTTGAGCGATGCTACCACATATTTGAGTGATGTTTATAATTAGACAATGCATATTGCTACTTGCTAATAATAGTCTTGCGGTGCTCAGCATTATGAATACGAACCTGGGACACACTGTCAATGCATTCAATAGATGCCCCAAATAGCATACGTGTAAGGTGTTATTTTTAGACAATGTTATTCTAGACAATGCGCAATTTCCTACTACAGTTTGCCTTGAATGATTCTACTAGAAATTGTAACCGTTGAGAGAAAGGAGGAGGGGTGGTCACGTAGACAATCTCTATCTTTAGGCATTCCTGCCATCGATCAGCATACCTAGCGGACCCTCCACTTCCACGTGCATAATATACAAATTGCAATGGAACATCAAAAGTCTGCCACATCTATGTGCTATGTGCCTTGCAAATATATCATGGGAGGATGCCTGAGCGGATATTTCAACTGCCAAGGGATAACACAAACAATGCTATTGGGTTAACAAAGTCTGCCCATAGCGAACTGAGCGGACAATTTAACTTGGCGTGCAATTTTTGAAACGTTCCTCATGTATTGATCATGTCTGCCTCAGCGGACCTTAGATATGATTATGCACGACCAAAAGATCAACCATTTAACCTTGTCTCATTCCTTGCTTTACCAACTCGCTCCTCATAGGACACAATAAATATTGAGAAGTGCTAGGGGCGGACTTCTGAGGCCATCGCGTATGAGGAGCGAAACATCTTGCAGAGTGAGGGAAAAGGTCCGCTTTAGATGAATATGGGAATGTTGTGAATAACGCAAACACTAAATAGTGAAAGCGAACCCTCTGAAACGATGCATCAAAGAGACGGCATATATATTGGCTTCCACAGCTCCATCCAACCAAGCTCAGACTTCCAGTCTTGGACAACCTCAAACTTCACTAAGTCACGTCACACAATTCGAGTCCTGAGGTAAGCACTCTATGTAACACTTGGAAAAATCGATCATTTTAAAGCATTCAACGGATTGATCACAACTCCTCCATTATTTGCCAATTCTTATACATGCAGGGAACCTCCAATGGACGCACAGCCAAAAACTCAAAACACGGGGGTCCCCATCAGCGATGGGGCGATGGTATGATTTGGTCACAACAGTAAAGACAACAAATCATTGCAATAAGAGGTGAGCCCAAACACAATCAATTACAATAGAACCCAAAATTCTCAAACAGAGGAATAAACTTCAACTGAATTAAACAGAACCTGTTCTGTTCTGTTGAACATGGGTGTGACCATGAAAGCAAGGGACTATTTATATGGCATGATCTCACTTTGTAAAAGGGGGGAAATTATGGAGAAACATTGGCAATTTTTAATGCCCTTCTTCATGTTATTGTATCTGATTATCAAATAGACTTTGTAATTCTTTAGATCTATATGAGTTTCAATAAGAACAAATCTTTTTGGGCATCTACAATGTAATGAAATCTATTATATGCATGTGTATATTGTGCTCTATAATTGGATTCCAAGTGCCTTTGTGCACACATTTGTGGTCAATGGCATCTGCAATATCTTTCATAACTGGATTCCTCAGAAGTTTGTATTAACTGTGTTGGGAGATTGAGCAAGTTTGATCACCTCATGGCTAGTTTATGGATTTGGGAGACTCGTTGAATAAAACTTCAGGAGGAATTGGTGATTTATATACTATTTTCTCCCTGCTCTTTTCTCCCTTCCCTATATCTTCTTTTGTTTTTTTCTTTAACAACAGTCATTTAGGTTTATTTTAGATATTCAATGTCATTTTGAGCAAATTACAAATTCATCTTTTGCTAAATGAATTAAGATTAATTTAGATTTGTTCTTTGTTTGAGCTAACGGTAGATCTCCCTATATTTTATTTAAAAAATTAGATCTCAGAAAACTGATGCATTGTTAGACCCTGGATTTAACTTACGCTTTGTCCAATACTAGCATCCCCTCATAGGAAATAGGTTCACATAAACCCTGAGCTTAATCACACAAATGCCCTAACCAGGTACCTGGAGCCTTCGAGGAATTCATTCCTTTTCAAGACGGAAAATATCGTTCCACTCAATGTTGGCTTCTCAATAAAAATTGATCAACATCATGGTTTTGGCTAGATCTCTGATAATGAGGATAACCTTATTGATTCATGTCTCAGCAATTTTGACCACAAGAAATCTTCCATGAAAGCTCTGCATTAAGATGAAAAAGTGAAAGAAATTGGTGATGGTAAGAGTTGTTGTACCCATACAAAAAAAATTGTATGATGCCAAATCTCAAGCTGAATCCTCGTCTTTTTGCCAAGTTGAGTCTTGTTTGTCCTATATTGTTCTTGTTGACTCTCTTTTGTATCTTTGCAAGGTTGATTAACAAAGCTTTCAGAGTTATTCAAATGCATCTGCACAATAGAGAACAGAATTCAAACGATTAAGGGGTTTGTTCATGCAGATTCATTAGACCAAGGTGATCATTTTTCAAGACAAATGGAGACTCTGAGGATGGTCTGGACCCTCAAGACTCTATTGGCATGAGCAATCCTGTTATTCATTAAAATGAAGCATCCCGCTTCAAAAAATAGAAACAGGAAAATTTGTCCGCTTCCAAAGTATATGACAGCCATGAAAGACCAACTGCCCACAAAGAAAGTTTAGAGGTTCTGATGGCAAAGGTTAAAAGTTGGGTGAACAGCTATCAATCACAGCCAATTCAGAGTTATGTTTCAATATTTATGTTATATGTCCATGGACATATCATTTTTGTTATCTTCCATCCGTGACCCAACAGGAACAACGAAGAGAAGCTCTCAAATACATCCTTAAGAACAAATAGAAGAAGAACTCTGATTTTGTCTAAATCAGTGATTATTACCCAGTTACCTAGCATGAACCAATGAATATGAGAACACAAGTTCAATAAAAACTCAAGCATATCAATGTATAATCATGTGCCTATGCAAAGGGCCAACTAGGTATTATTACAAGTCAAAATTTGCATGAGTAGTGGCAGGCATGCATCATTCAATAAGGGAGGAATTTTTTAAAGTTTTCACAAAGGTAAAATGCACCAGGATGCAAAATCACATGCCCATGAATGAAGAAAACAGGATTTTTGAGTTGAAAGGTTGCAATGAATGAAAAATTGCATGACTAATGAAGAAACAGCAGCAAAAACAATGAAATCGTGAGCCTGGGTTTGTTTTAAACAGCCAAATACATGAATCCGTGTTGTAAGGGTTTACGCACCAACAAGAGAAAGTGAATCGCATCGGGAGTAAGTTGATAGCAGGGTTAGCAAAACTGCACAATCAGAGACTTAAATGGTATCAAAACAACTTAAAATCACAACTATTCATCAACACTATTGGTTGACATCATCAAATTGAGTGCCTCTGACGTTTTGAAATGGCAAAGAGCATGGAATCGCATGGTCAAAGACTTTCTCACCAGCAAAAACAAGAGAATCATGTGACTAGCAACATTATGTCGGCATTAGATAGGGAATCACACAATTAGGGTTTTATTCCACAAAAACAACAGTACAATCACACAACTAAGTGCCTATTCATCAGCAATCAACATGAAATCACGCCCATAATAGAATGCAAATAGTTTGAAGGGTTTTAACTTTTAAATAGCGAGGGAGGTCAAATTAGGTGCCTAAAACACAATTCAGTGGCAGCAGGAAAGTCATTAGCAAAGGAATGGTTAGGGTTTGTTGTTCTTACCGAGAGGTTTCCAAATTTGTCAAAACTCCACAAGGTATTTTCTCGGTTTTCAAATGGATCAGGTCAGTTGCAATCAGTCTCAATTCACCATTTTTGGATTGGTGAAGCCATAATGGCTTGGTGATTAGGGTTTCGATGTTCATCAAAGGACCTGACAAGTTTCAGAGAAGAGAATGTATCAGAATCACAGAGGCCATTCGTGCATAAAATTGCTATTTCTAGCAATGGCTATTTCTGTCTAGGTTTATTTTTGTCTAGGTTTATTTTGGAGGCTGAGGAGAGCCTATTGCTTTATTTTATTCATTGTTTAGATTAGTTTTGTTTTAAAGTATCTTTCTTCCACATTTTTCTGTAGCTTTAGGGGGTTTGCTTTAAAACATTGATTGTTTTGGGATAAATAATTATTATTCTAAATCCCTAAAATCGGGTTTTCTTTGTAACCTATAAATAAGCGATTTGAGCACAAAACATTTGAAAATGATAGTTGAAGTTATGCTTATGTTGCAGTACTTGTCATTCAAGTGATGAATCTAGATTTTATGTGTGATCAATGTGTTTGGAATGTGTTGACTGAAATAAAACTTTAAAAGTGAAGAATAGTGTCAAGCTTTGTATTAACACTGTGATACATCTTAGTTGTAGCTTTGCATGCATCTAAATTATTCAATCTATGACATCTTGCATTGTTTGTGTGTGTTAGAGGTAGTTCACTTATCCTATTTTGTGTATGTGCATTTACTGGTCTCTAATTTTAGCTAGTAAAAAAGTATTTGTTGTGTCTAGTTTAGATGATGTTTCTTTCAGTTGCAAGTATTAAAACATAAAAGTAAAACCTCATTTGTGAGAGAAGAACCATATTTGTGAGAGAAGAACCATTTCAGATCTTGTGCTCATTCCCAAGGAAAAAAAAAAGGGAAGGACTTATTCCAGTTCATAATTGTATTTTTTTTTTCATAGCCTCCCCTTAGAATTTAAAGAGAGGCTTATCTTCACATATTGTTCCATTTTGTGTTGTCTCGCAGGAGACAAATTAAAACACTAACAAAAATCAAGCCTATGAGGTTCAAATTGCAAAACTTAGCAGCCTATGTGATATTGTGGTGAATCGAATGATGGTATCAAAGACATGCTCTGAGACAGTGGAGAATACACAAGTCTTCCAGGCCCAAAGCCTGATACTTGACACCCTCAAAGAACACTTGAGTCAGAACCATCTTGAAATGGTAACTTTCCACAGGGAGATGTTTCATTTGCAAAGTTCTGTTATAACCTCTTTAATGATATTTTAACTCAAAAAGTGTCAAGACCATGGTGGTTTCCACAGACAAATTCAGTTCCAGTCTGAGAAACTTGACGCGTTGTAGAAGATAAGAGTATGGATCCCATCCTAAGTTCCTAACTAATCTGAAAATTATGAACAGTAGTATTGGGAATATGAGAGGCCATAAGCATATTGTGGGTTGTTATAATGTTTGTCTACGACTCTATGCCAACAGGAGAAATGTTGAGGCTTATGATGCTGAAGGGCACAGGAAAAATAATAATATAGGTAAGGACCAGCCTCTTCCTTCCTGGTTGTTTCTTCTGCTGCCGGTCTTTTGCTTATCACATGTTCTTTGTCTGTCTCTTTGGTCAAAAATGCCTAGGGAGTACTCTTACTACTGCAGTCTTGATGTCCTATTGAACTGCCTGGTTTTCATACATTCTTGTATGATTTTCAAAGTTTGATAATATCTATACTTTATTTAGCCTACAAAAAAATCCATGAGTACAAAACAATCAAATTTTTCATTTGCTAAGTGTGTGACTAAAGTTTAATTCCCCACATCACAATAAGGCAACCCACAATTCAGTGAGAAAGCACATGGAGTAACATGTGCAGGACTAAGGCCTGTTCTCCATAGAGAAAGTCTAAGCCCGGTGATGTTCCAAGTTACCCTTAATTAGAAAAAAAATATCAGAGTTTTAACTAAGTCTGCAATGTAGTGCTGGAATATGCAAAATCCCTCATACATAACAAAGATAATTAAACAATCGTCCAAAGAGTATTTCCATCAAATAGTCTTGTCGTGACCAGCTTTCAATTAGCCAAGAAAAAATTGCCATAATCCAGTCAAATCTTGTTGAAATTAGCAAAAAAAAAAGGAATTGACAACTAGCCCCTAAAAATGCTTCGAATGTGATTGAAAAAATGAGTTGCATAGCCTGCATCATTAACAAGCCCTTGGGTTCTTGTTTAATATCATTATTTATGGGCATGATAAGCATATAAGAAAAATACAACTGTACACAGACAACAATAGTAAAATTATATTAATTTATAATATAGTTACAATGCATCTAGCAAATAGCTGCAACTTACAGGAATACGAAATTATTTGTTTCCCAATTTTTAAAATTGATATCCAACACCAATAAAGTAAATCCACTTTTTATGAGTGTTTAACCACACATCTAGCAAAAGCTTGGAACTTACAAGAAAAAAAAAATCTTTTGTTTTCCTGTTTTCATCATCAATAGCCTTGTCAGAACTATCTCCCCTATTCGCACTGCAGGAAATGTCATAAACAAAATCATAATAAGAAAACTGTGAAAGTACTGACTCCACAAACATAGATATTAATCAACATTTTTACATTTAAAATATGAATGATCCTACCTTCGACCAATAACAAAACGGATGATGATTCCTTTGTCTTCTTCCAGTTTTCTCAATGCTGCACCTGCATGAACCAGCTGTTATTAAAATAGATAATAAAGCTTTTCTTAAGCAAGCAATATAACACCAACTGTAATCCTCACATCAAAACATACCCCCTTAAACTCCACAATAATAAATGGCTTGGGAGAAATGGCAAATAAAAAGGCCCAAGAAATGATATTTAAGAGTTTAGAACTGGCAAGTGACAAAACAAATGAAATATGTTTATTGTGTAGGAGATTTCCAGCTCCTCATTCCCCTCAAGACTTGGAGGCAAATTTCTTCAGTGTACTACTTGAAAGGATTTCCATGCAAAGAAGAAAATTAGTAGAATTATTGCATGGAGTGGCCTTCAAACATGTTAAGGCTTTACTCTGACGCTGAGAAGCTTGCCAACAATGGAGCTGTCTTGGGCATGGACACAATAATGCCCACTAATGGTTGGCTTTCCATTATCACTATTTCAACAAAGGTCCATGAAACATGAAAATGGTGGTTGTTCTTTGTTTAATATGGAAGATAACTCTCTCATTTGAACCAAACTCTACATGGGTAGAATGAAGCACCCATATATTAATTATACAAACTTTAAGCAATTTGAAACGCAGATACCAGATTTAAGAGCTTAATTGACAGAACTATTAGAAACTTCAACAGGATCAAGGGAAAATAAATAGCTTGAAACATTGTCTATGCAGACGGGAGCAACAAATCAAAATCCATTAAAACATCAGCACATACTCGGCTGGCTTGACATGGAAACCTATTACATAGGGGCTAGAAGATTGAATCCCTCCTAGACTGGGTGTATGCACTAAGATAGGGACTACTAAATCAACCTCTATATAGGAGAAGGAGAAGGCATATCCTAGTGTAAACTCAAAGTCTCAAAGGAATTAAGGAAGGTACTAAGTGGGTAACATGTATACAATATACGTAGACAATAATGCATACACTTAAATAAATGAAAGACAGCATGCAAGGCAATAAGTGTGACACTATGAGTTTGAATGACAATATATATGGCAATAAGTAAGGCAATCAGAGAGAGACTAGTGAAGGTAATAATAAAAATAAGGCAATATGTCAACCAATGTAAATGAAAACATACAAGAGGTGGAGGGCAAAGAGATACTTACCTATGGGAAACCTGTTGGCGCAACAACCTCCCCCTTTAACTAGAGGTTCCGTATCACAAAGTTCAATGGCCTTGGTTGAAAGTTTGGTAGGAAAGTGGTATCATACAAGTCATGTAGGTACTTGCTCCTATGGCTCTAATCTTGATCTACAACAAATCCTCGGCTCCAAGTCTTCAAGTCTTGAGCTAATGAGCTCCTTAGGTAAGAATGCTATTTTTCCTCCTAAGACAGGAATTCGATGGCTGTAATTAGGTCTGTTATAGTTGAAAAGGCAGGAATGATTCAATTGTTATTCTTCAAATTTTGGCCTAAGAATTAAGGTAAAATTATGGGTACCAAGCCTCAAGTCAAAACTCAAAAATGCTAGCATTGCTGGCTGTGATCAATGAAACCAACCTTCTAAAGTGATAAGCAGTTGGACTATGCTTCATTGTCCCTGGCCGGTGATGTCAAATAGAGATGGTGGAACAAAGGGTCTAGAGGACCGAATGGGCCAAGAAGAGACAAAGAGATGAAAGGGAGCTAAGTTTAAGGGATTAAGGTATGTTATCATGATACCAATAGGTGTGTCTAAGTGTAGGAATAAAGAAACCTAAGGCATGCTAAAAGCAATTAAATCATGATAATGGCAACGCAGTAGCTCTAGCCAAGCCCACCCCAATCGTACAATATATCAATGAAGGGAGATGCAAAGAGTCAATGCATTCCTTCACAAAAGATTTGTTAATAAAGCATGTTTAGAACATATACATATGCCCTGGGGAGGCTCATCACTTGCCATGCAATATAGGAAGTGATGGTGCCTAGTGAAAAAAAATGTCAAAGAACAAAAAATGAAATAAAGGAGCAAAATAGTGAAACAATTGAATGAAATAATGTTGAAAATGAAATATATATGGTTTGAGTTACCTTTCTGCTGAAGATGCATAAATATGTCTAAGTCTGCTCATAGTGAGCACAACTAGAGCTCACTTCATCATCCAAAGTTACCCAAGGTAACCCTTATGATGTGAAACTTACATGGACATCCATTTCTACCATACACAAATGAGTATAGGTGCAACAATGTGTAAATACAAGTAATAGCTCTCAAAGAAATGGTACCAAGATAAGTCTGGATAGACATGAGGTACAGCTAGATCAGGTCTAAATGACCCAAGAAAATAAATAGCAGAAGTTGGCAATAAGTTAGGTCAAATTAAGTCTAGATGGCCCCAAGGTAAAGGCTTAATTAGGTCTGAATGACTAGGGATGTAAGGTGTGCTAGGATGGGTCCAAATAGCCAATAGGAAAAAACTAGGTAAGGTCCAGATGGGCCAAGAAGAAAGCATATATAGGAAAAAGGCTAAGGATGCCAAACATTAAAAAGAGGAATCTGCAAAAGATATGGAGATGCTAGAGGGAGCACTTCGAAAACTAAAGATGCAATTGTATCAAAGCAACCACAATATTTAGGTGCTTGTCAAAATACCTAAAGAGATGTGCAGATGAGGGTAGACAGGAGCTAGGAAGGACATAGAAACAAGATTGTTGTCAAGGTGAAATGGAAGGGAAATGACAGTACTACCAAGGTAAGGAACTCTCTCCCTGAAGTACAACAACCTAATCAACTCCTCAAGATTAGGAGTTATTGAAATCTACGCTTAAGAATCCTTTCAAGAGAACTGGGCTAACCAGTGATATTAGTGACTATGTCCAATGATGGCTATAGAAGATTGTAAACATGAAAATCAAAGGTGCCTAACCTATGACTTTTCCTTCATTCCTTGGGACCCATCAAAGTCAACATCCATCATGTGGATTGGGTACTTGCATGAAAAGGAAAACAGTGTATATGATGTATATGCTGTCTCTTACCCATAGTAGCATTCCATTTACACAACATGAGGAGAGTATAAATGGAATTCAATTACCTAGGTTTAAAATGGGAAAAACTAGGCAAAAACTTGGGTAACTAAAAAGTGACTAGAGAAAATTTTGATTTTGTTATTTCGTGTCAAATATAGTGCATAGAGATTAGAAATAAACATAATACATTAAAAAATTCCAGTTATTAAAAACAAATAGGATTTTAAAAAATGATTATTTTACTTTTCCCTAAGAAGGTTTATGTAAAAAATATATGGTTGGTCCTAAAATGGTAGGCAAGCTACCGTCATTGAACACAACCCACTATTTTAGGGGCGACCCAATGTTTTATATCAAACCCTCTATTAGTCTCTGTAAAATTCCAGGGTTCTCTATCCTTTGTTGGGTGTTTTCTCCCACCTCCAGGTGCCTCTTTTTGAATTTTCAAATCTTGTGTCTCGGTGTCTCCTTTTGTGGTGACTTGTTCTCCCAGTCAACATCACTTAAGTTGCTTTGTGAAGCAACTTGTTATTGTGACATAATTGGCCCCTTTTACAGCTTTGAACTGTTGCTCTGCTTGGCGCCTGTGGTCCCTACTTGTTTTATTGATAAAATATTCTCAACACAAACGCTTTGCCCTAGTGCAGCCCCCTCATCGACGAATTATCTGAAGGTTGTGTTGATGCACTATTGGGCCACATGTACCTAGAATCTCAAAGATGCTTTGCTTCTACTTGCTATCTTAACTGGTCCTTATTTGCGTATTGAATAATGCCACGCGGAAGCATCTTCTTCCCAACGCTAAGTTTTCTTCCGAACGCAGCCTTCCATTTTGCCTTGTTTCTAAAGGATTAAGTGGGCCATCACATGAGATATTACCCCAGCTTTACACATGGCATAGCCCAAGTGGTTCAACTATTTGACATGTATCCTACAAATGGTCAAATCTTTATATGCCAAGTGGCATGATCCTATTCATTGTGCACTGGCCCCACCTTAGCGCAGCCTAGTAAAGATATCGCCTGGGGAAGCTTGCGCTAGTTATTGTTGCATGCGCTATCCATTGATTTAGGTTATCAAAGGAGATCAACGACTAATTTTCAAAGTTGGTGACATTCACGGCATGTTGGTGCTGATGCAGACTTCAGCCCATTTGAGAAATTAATGAAGAATGAGGTGAATTCAATTATAGTATCAACTACAATTGGGCATTTCCTTTCTATCCCTCGACAAGCTAAGAATTCAACTACGGGCGAATTGCGAAGTAGGTATTTGGCGAATTCTCAATTTCATTTCCAGTCTGCAAATGTATCCCTAGTAAGTCCAAAAGTCCTTCCTCTCTACATTGAAGGGTTTTCCTAGGGTTTTAGGGTTTTTATGTAATTCCCTCGTTTGAAAGAAACCATCAAGCTGTAAGCAAACCCTAATTTGGTAAAGCAAAATCCCATTACAACCATGAGTCAGAAACCATCCCGTAGCAGTAAAGCTAAGCAAGACCTATCCCGAGACATCATTGAGCAACTCCCCGAGTCTTCAAAGAAATATAAACATGCCCAAGGCACAAGGGTTTTAACTGATAGGTCCTATGACTTCCATTCACATGTTAGAGATGCAACCTTACCAGTAGAGGGATGGAACTTATTCAAATACTGTTATTATCGGCATTGCCTTGACAAACCTATATCAAATATTTGGAAGTTTGGCCTTGCGAAATTAGTTGTTCCAAATGTGTTTGTAAATGTGGACCTAGTCCAAGCTATTAGCAACAATTATAATGCTACCACCAGGGTCTTGTCAAATAGTAATGGAGGGCAGCTTTTCAAATTGGACAGAGAACCAATTGTGGATGTATTTGGTCTAGACCCATTGGCCAATGTTGAAATTAACCCTAATGCTTTAAAAAAGGAATATAACAAAGATAGGCAGGGTTACAGAACGTGTTACCTGCCTCGCCACAGGCCAAGAGGTAATGATGGAAGATTGATAAAAATTGGTGACAATGAACTTGAGCCTCTCAAATACAAGCGGTCTAAACAGAATTTTATAATAACTTATTTTGCTCTATGTCAAGTTCTTTGGACTGGATCACAATCCCTTGATACCAAATCACATCATGGTTATGATTGTTGGCATCCAGGATCGTCATTACAACAGAAATTTTGACTATGCCACATACATAGCAAATGAAGTTCACAAAGAATTAGTGGCATATAAGCAAAAAGAATGAGGTTCATACTTTCAAAAGATATTCAGTGTTGTGCCACAACTTGTTACATTGTGGTGGAAAGTTCTGGGGCAAGGAGCTACAAATATAGAGATTGACTAAAGGAACCCATGCTTGTCCAAGCCAGAAGGGTACCTCCAGAATTATGCTACAAGACAACAAACAGCGTGGATCAAATGGTTACATCTTGGAGAGTATTGTTGCAACTCCACATATCATATGTCAATAAGGATGTCTCCTTTCAAAGCATTATATGGTTATGAAGCCCTATCATTTATGGACTTGGTTCTCTTAGATAGTAGAGTACTTGGTGCAAGAGATTTAGTACAACAAAGTATGGATATATTGAATGAACTCAAAGAGAATTTGCAACAAGCACAAAACCAGCAAAAGGTGTATGTTGATCGTCATCGAGTAGAAAGAACATTTAAAGCGGGAGACCTGGTTTTTCTAAGATTGCAGCCTTATAAACAGTCCTCCCTTAAAAGTAGTGCGGAAAAGCTCAAGCCCCACTTTTATGGACCCTATAAAATTATAAGAAAGATCGGAGAAGTTGCTTATGAACTAGAACTACTCGAGAATAGCCGAATTCATAACATCTTCTATGTATGCCATCTCAAGAAGGTGCTTAGGCAACATGTTATACCTTGTCGAGAGTTACCCCCACTAGATGACGAGGGAAAACTAATATTGGACCCTGAAACTATCCTTGATGTGAGGGACAATAAATTAAGAAATAAAGTTGTTCCTGAATATTTGGTTAAATGGAAGAACTTGCCTATGGAAGATGCTACGTGGGAAGGAGTAGCCATCTTCAATCATCCAAATTTAAAATTGCTTGAGGACAAGCAATCTTGGGAAGGGCGGGACTGTAATATCTCCCGCAGGATAGAAACAAAGAGATTGCTTAATAATGAAAAGCGAGTAAGAGTTTAAGTATAAATTAAATTAAAGATTTAATTTACATCAGAAGCCGACTTCATGGTAGTGTATATTAATTAAGAGGCAGCGATCAATGTGTATGGTGAGATATGATTTATGAAAGGCTGCGATTGGTGTACAATTAAGAAGAGTCATACCTATTCATAAAGACGTATCCTTTGTGAAGGTATAAGAAGCAAATGTAAAAAGGTTTGAAGCCATCGAACAAGAATTATTATTTTGAATATAAAAAGCAGAAATAAAGAAAGGAAGATATAGAAGACAGAAAGGAATATATCAGCAGTGATCTATTTATGCAGTAGCTGTTAACAGCAGAGACAATATTTATAACAGCAGATTGGAATCTATCAAGAGGTACATATATCAATCATACCAATTCCCAAGCAATACAATTGAAATAAAGTGATGTTAGTAAGTAGGAAATAATGGCCCTTTCGGGGTTCACGAGATGGTGAAGTACTGATAGGCCCCTTCATCAAGCACACCACCCCAAGTTAGTTAGCTCGTGGGCCAGGAGGCATATGAGTGCTCCCGAGCTTGTTGAATAGCAGTCTTCATGCATCTTATCAAGCACGCCACCCCGAGATGAGACACTCGTGGGCTGGGAGGCGACTAAGTGCTCCTGGGCTTGATCAAGGAGGATGACCAGCCTCCAAGGTGGACTGGAAATGTTAAGTGGACTGACCCCTTTCATGCTCTCGACAATATTGTTACTTACTAACACTACTAAGAGATTCAATATGTGATCGGCTTGAGGAATTAGGTTATGGCGGATTGGATCAAATATAGATAATGATATGATCATTTGATTTCTTTATTATGCTATATGGTATTGATCTCATTATTAAATATGCAATGATAGATGAATTCAATATGAACAATGCTATCAATCGAATATTATTGTAATTTATTGACCTTTAATATTTCTAATGTCCTTTTTTAGTGATTATTATTGTTGCAGATTAAGAAATCGGAAAAATCCTGAAAGGGGACATTACAAAACCTCAACTTCAATTTTTTAAGTTGTGCACTCTTGAATTCCTTTAGGTAAGAGTGATCGTTTTCCTCCTACGAGGGGAATTAGAAATCCATAAGTAAGTCTGTTAAAATTTGCAAGAGAAAATTTGCAAGAGAAAAGATGATTTGGTGGTTGTTCTTCAAATACTGGCACAAGGATTGAGTTTTAAATATAGGTACCAAGCCTCTTGAGGAAATTATAATAATCTTATAAATTTTGAAATAGTTCTGCTTTCTCAGAAGGTTCAATAGATATAAAAATTAGGTCTTGTTCAACTCCAAACCAAAGTCAGTGTTGTACAAATTTCCTACAATTTCACATCCTAAATTTCATCACACATGGTATTTTTAATTTTAGTGTACATTGGCATGGCTTTAGGTATAGCTTTAATAACATCCCAATTTATTATTTACAGTAGATTATTTACCCGTGTAATGTACTGCATAACATCCATGGGATACCAATACTGAATGATGTGGGGAAAATAAATTGTAGAGAAATCTTTGCTCTACCAGACTTTGCCATTAGAGATGCACCATTCATTTTCACAATTATAATGTCAATGCAATTGATATTATAATGTGTCTTGGCTTCTTATCTAACTTCCAGCAACATAGGTTCTTATCTCGTGGATACTCCTGGGATTCAGATCAGTTTCTCCATGAAATAGACCAAAATGAAAAAATGAAACTCATAAATCTGCACAATTTCCTCAAAGGCACCCATTTTCCTAAATTGAGCTCCTCACTAGTTGAATCTGGAAGGGTAATCTCCTTTTTGCATTGATATTGCATCTACCTACCCATAATGTAAACAGAACTCGTAGTGATCCAAAAACAAAATAGTCAAGAAGGTAAAATGTGTAATTATTAATTAACATAATTGAACAATGAAAATTGTATTAAGAGTTTCCAATCGGACCAAGTATTACAATGAGCATCACAAAACTCCTTTAAAAGAATGGATCCTTTCAAAACATAACAAAACTCTGCAAAAATGGAGAAGTAGCCTTCTTTGCAAAGAATGTGCTTATATAGAGTTTTTGACTCAACTATTCTTTGAGTTCTTTATTCAAGTGCACCTGATTTTATAACAAATCACAGCCAACTATAGGGAGAAGAATGTCACACTATGCCTAGCCATCCCAGATCTTCCATAATAGAATTCACCTTATTGTTGGATTTCTCAAACTATTTCTAGTGAAGCTCTACACCTTGATTGAAAATAGTCACTACTCTGCCTGTTCAAAAGATATAATAACTTCCAATTTTAGCATTATCCTTTTTCATTCTCCATCGATTCTCTCTCAATAATGGCATTGCTTCATGTTTTGTCATTTATTATTAAAATTTTTAACCAAATAAGAAAAAGGAAAGAGAAATTGTCTTCTTCAAACTCAATATTTCACCGTCAAAGTTTCTCCCCTCAATTGTAATATAATCTTAGACGCATGTTCTATGATTATAGGTTTGTCTACAACATCCAAAACCAATCTTAACATTCAATATTATCCAGACCTGAATTACTAATTCAGACAGAAGATTTGGTTCTTTTTTCACTCCAATTTATTAAATGACTTGGATAGAGTGTCTGTTCACTAGATTAGTCCCTGCTGTAAATGGATTGGAATAATACCAAGCAAATTCAGTTCAAAACTTCAATTTATTTAAGGAAAGATAATGCACTGCACTCGATGAAATGTCTCTATGAAAAGAATCAAGAATGTGATATAAATTTATAATATCTTCCCGAAAAGAAACAAAAAATTAGACAAATAAATATGTGGCATCAGAAGTTTCTTTTGTTGCTAGTCAAAACATTAGTGAATTGATTTCAAATAAATCAAGGTAATTAACTATCTTAAGAATGAAGCAGATAGGACAATATGAATGGAAAATACCTGTTGGCATCCATGACTTCCGTATAGAGTCTCTATGGGACTTATGACCAAACTCTGTCATGATACCAATTACAGCCATTAACCTTTTGCCTGCCATTGTCTCATTCTCGGCCACTGAATGTTTAGGAACAAAACCTTGCTGCCTGGCCGCAGCTAACTCCATCTCCAGTTCTGCTAACCTTCTCTTTTGTTCTCTGTAAGAAGACCCAGCAAAATCTGTTAAGCAAAACAGAATCAAATTTTCCCAGTGAAATACAGCATTGCAAGAAGTATTAGGTAAGAAATGCCTCATAAGTAACAAACTGCTGAATCTAAGGCCCAATAGACTAACAACATAATTTTCTGACTTACCTGCAACCTAAAAGTTTGAGTGTATCATCAACTGAAATGGCCGGTTGTCCCTGGAGTCATAGTTTTATACCCAGTTAACATGAAACGCAGCCTAGACTAAAAAGCATGGTTGATAACAAAATAAAAGCCACTCTAAGAAAGAAGCCCCAATCTCCACATAATGTTTCCAGCCAAGAACAAAACAAATTCTACTTTATTCATTTTGTTTTTTTTTTTAAGTTACAGGTGGAAATGTAAATGTGCAGAATTGGAGCTCAGTAAGTAATTTAGTATCTCACAAAAGCTCCTTTATATTCAAGTACCAGGAAACAATAAAAGATTTCATTACTTTTATCACTAACTCAGGCCTATTTATATAGAGGTCTGAAATGCACCAATTGGCACAATTCCTTTGTTTTTTCGTCCACCAATCTGAAATAAAACGAATCAACTTGAACACAAAAACATGTGTACTGCACCTATCTATGCATTTGAGACCTGTATTTGAATGGGTCTGAACTTGTTACTGTGTAATGACTTGAATATTTTTCGGATGATGGTTGAGGAAAGAAAGATCTATCCAAAGGAACATTTCTGAAAGTTTGCAGGCAAAAGAAGAATGTCTATTTGAGACAAAATTAAGATTATAAGAAATCTATGAACAATTTTTAAGTGACTGCCAGCTTTCTCATTAATATTGTCTGAAATATGAACAAAGGCAATAACAATGACTGCTATAATAATATTATGTGATTGATAGGTAACTACTTGCACAAAAAAAATACTATATCAGGAGAAACTGAACTTTCAACAGAATCGTCTCATCTTCAGTGGCCTTCTTGAAGCCCAAAGATATGCAACATGACTTAAAAAAAGTGTAATGTCTGAAACATGTATGTATACAGTCATGGAAAGATGGCAAATTTACCTGACCAGTTCTCCGGTCAAGCTCTTTAGAAAGGTAGATTCTATTCTCTGCATCCTGCCATAAACTGTTAAGCCCAATTTCTCATCAAACAATGGAACATATAAGGGATCAATACCCAGAGTCAAGCCATGTTAAAACAACGTTATTACAACTAATAAAAATCCACAAAACCAAAACAAATATTAAGGGAAAAAAAAGTTAACCTTACTGAATGCCTTCTGGTGGAAATTTAAGGTAATAGTTTTTGCAAAGTAGCTAACTTTTGAGACAATTTTCCAAATTTCAACTCACCAATTGGCAAAACTTTTAAGATAAAACGTTTGCCAAGAATTTACATAAAGTTGTGCATCCAAAAATGTGCATAAAGTTGTGCATCAAAAAAAATACAACGTTTCAAAATAATGGGCATAAACTGATCTAATGGGTTATCCAATGAAGGTAAAGGGATGCATTATTAAAGGAAGTGGCCCAAGGTCAAATCCCCCTATCACAGTAAGCTGACCTCCACAAGGGTAAATGAGGTTTTAGAGTGTAAGAGATACATTTGTAAGCGTAAGACTGCCCTTAGCCTCACCCCCATAATTTCTGTGCAGAAACTTAAGCATATATATCTGTTCCTTTGACATTATATATAACTATTATATGCATGTAAAAAATTCTATCTCCTGAAATTTTCCGGATCTGTTCCTTTGACGTTATAAATCATAAAAGCACTGAATTCTCTACTGATTTTACATAACAGCAGCTCTGAAGAGTTAGAAAATCATACCGTCCTGCCACATATATCGACGACATAATGGCAGCCATGGAGAGCATAACAGCTGATATGCGAGTACGAAGCATTATACTCCGAGCCTGTGATCCTCTTGCTTTCATTTTTCCTGTAATCTAATCCCGGTCAAGTGCTCAGGGTGGTCTCATATGCTGAATTATACCCCGTAGTCTAAGCACAATTAACTGCCCAGCGCACAAGGCATGATGGTCCTTGAAAAGACATTTGCTATCCTTTCATTAGAGCTCTTCCCACGCTGAAACAATAAATCCTACAAAATCTTGTTTCACCAAAACACCAGATCATGGGAATCCTTCCAGAAAAGAGACTCTTAATTCTCTCCAAATAGGCTGTAACGCCTCAACGCCTTGACAGAATATAATAAATTATCAGTGCAGGGTACGTTTTTGGCTAGCTAAATATAGCAAATTTTCTGTGCAGAGGAAATTTAAGTAATGTAAGAAAATGGCAAGGAGAAATCCAGAAAAACAAAACTACAAATAAAGCAACCACATTTAATCCAAAACTAGTAAATGTAATCGAAATCCCCTCCCATTTGCCGCAATCAAATTAAGATAAAGTGAATATTACCCCAAACCCTTGATAACAATTCGGATAAAATTAAAAGTTAAAAATCGAGTCAAAAACAACCTCCAGTTGGCTTATTTCTTCTGCGATTTAAATACATTCAGAGATCAAACTCTGATTTTCTGATCCTTTACAACACTACACTTATATTTAGACACATAAGAAGCAAACTGCCTGTAATTTTAACTAAATTGCTATTGAATTTGTGCAGAAAAGTTACTTTTCAATTGTTACATTTTGTTTCGCCTGCGTTTGCAGAAAAGCGATCTGATGTTGTTTGGTATGAACTGAAATTTAAGCAACAAATACTTTAAATTGAGTGCGATTTCTCACCCGCCAGTTTGCTTGGGCGATCCTCAACTCATTGTTAGGCCCACATTTGTGGCCTTCCAAGATCCACCTCAAAAATTATGATATATTTCAGCTAATTAGCATCTCATTTCAAATCATTTAATTTTAAGTTTATTGCGGGTTTCGATCTCGCGACCTTGTGTTCATGCGGGAGAAATGTAATAAGAGCTGACAAAAAAGTATTACATTAAAAAACACGGCAGATTGAACATGTTCCTTGCGTTAGAAAACAATCTCTTAAATGTCGTACTTATGAGGTTCTATGGTTTACAATATTTTTAAAATAATAATAAAAAGTTTGTCTTCAATTTACAAGAAATTGGCAGAGCATTTGTTTTTTTAGACATTTTAGTTGGTGGAATGTCATTTAAATAGGAAATTTATGCATAGAATGCGTCAAAAGCAGAAAAGAAAATTATAAACATTATTGATTATCAAAACGATAATAATTGAGGTGGGGATTAACATGTCATGGGTCTTGATCCATGCCAATTCTCTCTTTGTTGTTTTGGCTCACAGTTTAATATAATTACATATCCATTAATGGTATAATCTTGTGTGAAGTTGGCGTATTTTATTATTTGTCATTCATATTGGTTTACAACTACTTTCATGTATTTAGTTGTGTTTTATCATATCCCAACATTTTTTCATATATTTGACATTTATTGTACCTCCCATGTCTAGACATTCATTCCCCCCATCAAAATTACTAGTTTGTTGTCTTCAATCAATACCACAAGATCCCACACCACAGGGAACTGACCTCTAAAATTAAAAATTTTAAATTCAAATTTTGTCAACTTGTGCCCATTTCATTCCCACCATGCGCTGACTTGATACATGTTTGCATGATTATTGCTATGTAGTGGTATTTAAACACATTAATTCACATTCCAAAATCATCCAATAATCATTCAATTCCTACGAGCATACAAGGAGCATTTGTTGTAGGAATACTTCAATTGGAGCACTAAAAGGAATCTATCTGCATCCTAGGACATTTGCATGTTTGCCAACATTTCCCAAGGTCGTAAAGTCAACCATTCCAAAGGGTTGACCTATGAGAACTTGACCTTAGCAATCTAACAACCTCCTCAAGGTATTTTTAAATACCACCAATCCTTAATGATCAACAAGGAGTAGAGATCAAACCAAACTAGAAAGTAGAAGTGCAAGATTTATCAAATCAAATTTGCAAGCTACAAGATAGCTTCATGCTTGTGGAAGTGACTCAGAGCCACGAGTTTGACCCAGAGATAATTCTAGTTCTTTAGAATCTAAGACTTGGGATTATCCAAAATACTTAATTTTTTGTACAAAAGCATTAGGATCTACAATATATTAGATATTCATCCACATCGGTTTTAGAGCTAAGTACACTTATTTGTTGCATTTACTTTCCCAAAATAACATTAATTGTTCAATTATCTAATCCCAACTATCATATTGATTATTCTAGGTTAATTTGTTCTAAGTTGTATGTATTTGGTCTGATTAGCCTAGATTAAGCTTAGGGAAAGGATATTTCCCTTTACGATTGCAAAGAAATAAAATGCTTTACATAAATAAATCTAGTTTAATTAAATAAATGTAATCAATAAGCACACAATTAACCAAGAATAATTAGGTGGGTTGATAATTACAATAAATATTCAAAATTCAAAAGTGAGGTTAGAGATACTTAGCTCTAGAAATGATGATGGAGAAATGATATTGATGTCATGTTGAATTTGTTCATCACTATCTAGAATTTAATGTCTTTGGTTTGATGGATGTGTTAGAGTCTATGCATTTTCAAATTTTCTTGTAGTTCAATCTTGAGTGTCATGGGGTTGACCCCAAGCATAATAGACTCAATCTGATGTGTGGGAATGATTTGACAAAATGTACTTTAGAAATCTTATTTATCTTCCCGATAGTTGAATGTGTAAAGGTGGTGTCTATGGACACCATTGGAGAGATTGATGACTCAATAGGTAATTGTGTTCTCCTAGTTAGCCCTCTTTGCAAGCTAAATTAACAACGATCGAGAATATCAAAGACATCATTTGCTAACATGCAGATGGCCTATATGTAAACGTGGATCTTTTTGTCCAAGTTAGGAAATCCAAGTGTGCTCTAATGATTCTCTTTATTCTCCCAAATCGCAACATATGAATTAATGGCACATTGAATGTATTTAAATACCATGACATTATAGCATGTTGCTCAATGTGTTAAGTCGGATCATAATGGCTATTAAAAAGGGGCAAGAAAGTTGGAATTTGAATTTGAATATTTAAATTTTGGGCGCATTTTTGTGCACCTCAAAATTGAACGAGGTCAATCTTACGTCATGCAAGAATGAATCTCAAGGATAAAATGGTCATTTTAAGGCATGGGGCAAACGTACAAAAGAAAGTGCAATGGGGATGGATAAATGGTGAATAAATGATGAATGTATGGGGATAACTGTAAATGGGGACAAAATGGGTATACATAGGTACCAAAAGTTGAGCTAAACCTAGCACAAGAGTGTGTCACTTATCAATATGTTATTGTATTGCAGACATTCCAAGGTGGGCACAAAATTAAATGGGAAATGGCATGAGTATGCAAATTTTACCATTACTCTTGCCCCCACTTTGATGTGCATGTGAATCTATCATGAGCGTGCATTTCACAATAAATGGGCACTCTTAGTCAACATGAAAAGTTAATATTTAGATACTCATTGTTAGTAGGAAACAAGAGTAAATCCACCCTTCAAATGTGTTGCAAAGGTCTTAGCTATACTGCACAGTTGGTTAAAAGTTTAATATGTAATACATAGAGGTTGTGTGGTACTGCACATGTCATTGAGGTCCTTTCTTGACCTACAAAAGACTCAAAGTATTTAAATAGCCCTAAACACCTCTTATATGTCTAAATAAGACATAAAAGTATAAATATCATAAAGAAAATGGTAAATTTGTGGGAAGATGATAATTAAGAGTTATTATGGAAGGATATGAGGAAAAGGTACTATGAAGAGTCATTAAGAGGCTATATAAGGAGGAGAAGGGGAGATAAGAGTATAATATATAGATAAGCATTTTACAAGTGATACGAGGAGAAGAATGAGGAATATGATAGGATAACATGAAGAGGAATGCATAAGACAAATGAGTGAATGTGAATGATATGTGAGCGATATATAGGTGGATATGACAAGAAGGTGAATGAAGATGTAAGAGTGGCAAAATATAAGAATAAGCATAATAGATACTTGAGATACATATATGTTTAGACATGTAAGACTATGGAAGTTATGTGTTACTATTAAATGTATTTTTTTTTATCTACATATATAAGTTCTTCTTCCTTATTGCATCACACCAAGGTACAACACAAACATAATACAAACCCAATCTTTGGTCCGTGTTTTTATGTCAACATTTAGCTTCACTAGTAGGACCTCAATTGTTGGTGCATAGGAGGGAGAACCTAACACTAGATGAAAAGAGCAGTAACACAAACCAAAAGTAAAGATATGCGGAGAAAATTTTCATGTACAATGGGAACTTAAAGAAAGAAGGATCACATAAAGTAAATCAAGAAAACAAAAAAGATCCAACATTTGGTGGCACCACACAAGCTTTTTGTTTAAGAGAGAGGGAGATGACAAGGCAATTAAGACCTAGCCATCAAGGGGTTAGGCACTAAGAATATGACATGGAGAAGGGAGGCGATCTGAAGAGACATGACTATTGAAACAAATCAGGTGCAGTGCTTGGGGGAAAATAAAATGAATAGGGAATGTAGGAGGAATAAAGTGGATGAAATAATTAGAAATTAAGAATAAAATTAGAGGAATAAAAGAGAGAGAAGGAATGAGGTAGTTAGTAGAAATGATGGGAGATCACCATTTAGTAGAATCACTAAGGCCATGGTACAAGGACCTATAGAACAAGAGGAAGTAAGATTATGAGAGAGAGAGAGAGAGAAGAGGAGGATTTCCAAGAAGATAAGGGTGGATGAGCAAAGAGAAAGGTATCCAACATTGAGAGGTTTGAGAATGAAGTGAAGTAGAAGGTAGAGAAGGCAAGGTCCTTGAAATTGATGGATCAAGATGAAACTATGGAGGAACCATAAGGAGAGGCAACACCTAATATATTCAATAAATGAATTCATGAGATGGGTAGTATGAAGAGAAAGAGAAGTTGAGAAGAGGAAGATAGTATAAGGAATATTATAAGTTAGGAGAGAAAGGTAGTGTAGAGAAGGTAATTAATAAAGGATTAGAGAATAAAGAAATCCCAAAGGATGTGATCCCACGCATCAAGAGACCCCATGAAGAGATGATCCCCTAATCACATGCCATCCCTAGTATTGATGGAATATTAAAGTGAGGAGACAAATATATTAATAAATACCTGAGAAGATAATTTTTGACGCAAAGAGAGAGAGAAAAAGAAAGAAAACAAGGAAATTTTCAAAAGTCAATACTACAACCACTCATGCAGTACTACATAAAAGACCCAAGGAAAGAGTTAGGGAAATTATTAACAATGAAGATGTCAAAGAAATTGTCTAGACAATGTTTTACCTTGAGAAATGGTCTAAATTTGATGGAATTGGGGATGTTGAGGATTAGCTGGAGGAAATGAAGAAGGTATTTGAAGATGAGGAGTTATTGATAGAAGCCCTAAATTATACTTTAATATTGGATGCATTGAGATGGTGGAACACCCATAAGTTGAGAATCCCAAGATGGATGATGCTAAAGAGTTTAATAAAAAGTAGATAAGTCAAGATCTATGGGTATATTAACAGCATATGTGTTTACAAAGGAACTTCCAATACAAAGAAAGATATAGAAACTTGCAATAAGTATTAGACTCAACTTGGCACAATGAGTAGAAGACAAACTACAATTATTTTATTGGACTTTGGAATCACTACCACATTCTTGGTGTTTAAATCAAGAACAATAATGAAAGACAAGGATTGGAAGAAGTTAAAAGAAGAATTTTGTACAACCTTCAAACTCTGTGAGCTAGACATAAAGACAAATAATTAAGGGACACAACCTTTTTTCACATCCCTAGATGAAGAGAAAATAAGGAGAGATAAAAGGATTAGAAAAAGATCAATATCACAAAGGCATGGAAAGAAAAGAAAAGCAATAGTGGAACCTTAATAATGTAATGAAATAACTTGCACAAGAAAAGAATATAATAGGAAATATGCTACAAATACTTGCTAATAATTGAGAATAACAAGCCACTCTGAGGGGACAAACCTCCAAATATCTCCAATGGAACACAATTCGCAATATGATGGTAATAAACTTACCACTAGTTCCTCTATATACCTAATTATGCCATGGTTGCCATCCAAGTTAACTTAGATACCTAAATATAACACCTAGGATGACCTAACTACCTATATATGACTATAATAATGATTATATAACTTAATTCCTGTTAATGGGATAGGGGGCATTGATTCTCGTCAGAAGAGACAGGAGACGAAATGGTCACCACCCTCAGAAGGCTAGGTGAAGATGAATTTTGACAGCGCTTCTAAAGGAAATCTTAGGGTCTCTGGTGTAGGATGTTTGGTAAGGAATCACAAATTCATTATCCTAGGGAAAGCGGCAAAAAAAGTCCCAGACGGAACAAATAATGAGGCCGAAATACTGGCTCTCACATTGGGCCTAAAATTATGCATTTCTCTCAAAGTGAAGAAGGTGGAAGTGGAAGGGGATTTCCTTGTTGTGATTAATGGCTTAAGGAAAAAAGGAATGAATAATTGGAAATTGAATAACCTTTTAAAAGAGCCTTTGAAATTGCTAGAGGGGTTCGAAGGGGTGATGATAAATCATGTTTTAAGAGAGGGCAATCAAGAGGCCGATGAACTAGCCAATGCAGCAATCAATGCAGAGCAACGTGAGTTGTGGGAGGGAGAATGCAATGAACACTCCAACTAGCTAGACTGACACCCAGTCCCTTCCAAGCATTCAGGTGATGAGGATGAAGCGTGCAAACTGGTTTCTTAAGCAGTTTGTTGGGCATTGGGAATGGACATAATGTCATTCAAAGTTAGCTTTTGTGGATAGTTGGCAATCACCTAGCATGGACACCCCGGTCAGATTGACATGCAAGAAAAGGAAATCATTTTTGGGAAGCATCACAAAAAAATGGCTTAGGCAAGTCTTTAAACCTAAAAGTGGAATAGTGATCTTCGCGATTGAGTGGGTGCTAGGCAAATGGTATATGGCAGCGGAGCACAGAT
Source organism: Cunninghamia lanceolata (assembly GCA_027924645.1). NCBI lineage: Eukaryota > Viridiplantae > Streptophyta > Pinopsida > Cupressales > Cupressaceae > Cunninghamia > Cunninghamia lanceolata. The sequence goes on along the minus strand of BSBN01000556.1, from coordinate 4,784,726 downwards.
ACAGGGTCAATTCTAACTTGGCTTTAATGTTCTTAGTCATGCTTTTGGATGTGGATGAGGATAGAGCAACCATCAAAACCCTGATGGAATCCTATGTTGAAAAGGATTTCTGTGAAGGATGGAAGGAGGTTGTTAATTTGGCAAGGTCGGGCTTGGGCATTCGAGGGCAAATGACTTCCATAAAATCAATTGGGCCAAAGATGCAGTGATGTGGCTGCCATTCATGGAGGAGGCCAGAGCTGAACCGATGGCTGGGAGGAGGCGAGAAGCAAAGGGGATTTCTTTCCTGAAGAAATTGGTGTGGCTTGTGGCAAAGGACACATGGTTGATGAAGGTGTTGGAGAACTAGTATGCAAAGGATTCAAATGCCTTATAAGTATTGTAGGTGTAGGGATGCAAAACAAGAAAATATAGTTTCTTGTTCTGATTTTTATTATATGTTGATAAATACTATTTATAGAATAGATGTAGTTGGTAGGGAGATCCCTATAAACAGGGAATTTTGTGGTTTCCCCCTATGTATTAAAGGGGTATTTTGAATGTTCAGCTGAAACTATGTTAAATTTTTGTTTAATATTAATATAATGGGAGCAAGCCCCAAGCTTGCATTTTACCTAGCAAAAAGAAATGATTATATAACTTAATTAAGATTTAAGGTAGCCACAGGCCAACTAATCATAACCCTATTAGGATTAAGGGCATAACATGCCCCCTCTTCAAAGGAGCATTGTCTTTAGTGTTGATCAACTATGGATGCTTTTGCACAAAATCCTCATTTTCCCATGTAGCATCTTCAACGAGAGAGTTCTTCCATTTTATCAAATACTCTATGATTGCCCTTGTTTGTAGCGTCTTGGTGTGTGTTTGAAGAATTCCCTCAGGATCCAACACTATTCTTCACTCAGGATAAAGCTTTGGTAACTCAATCTATACTACAACTTTTTTCCCAATAACCTTCTTTGAGCATGAAACATGGAAAACTAGATATATTTTTGTTGACATAGGTAACTCTAATTTATATGCTACGCTACCAATCTTTTGCAACACCTTATAAGGACCATAGTACTTGGGTGTAAGCTTGTTATTTTTTATTGTTGTTTTAGAAATATTTTCTTACATGGTTGTAATCGCACAAAGACCCAATCTCCCACTTCAAAATTCCTTTCACTATGGTGTTGATTAACCTATTGCTTCATTCTATTTTGTGTCATTGCCAGGTTCTCTCGGAGACTAGCAAGTACCTCTTGTTGATGTTGAATGTGTTCTTCAACTATGTGAACCTTTGGTTGTGCTTGCAATGAAGAGGTTATTAATGGTGGTTGGTACCCATATAGTGCCAAAATAGAGACATTTTTGGAAGAAGTATGGAAGGAAGTGTTATACCACTATTCTACTAGTGGTAGCCATTGTACCCATCTCTCTTGATTATTTGAAGCAAAACATCAGATGTATTCTTCCAAGAATTTTTTAACCACCTCAATTTGTCCATCACATTAGGGATGATATGACAAGCTACGAGCAAATTGAGTGCCCAAACATGAAAATAAGTTAGTCTAAAAATTATTTGTAAATATAAGATCACGATCACTTGCTATAACTTTTGGAGTCCCATGTAGTTTTTGAATAGTATTTATAAAGTTTGTTGCTACAATGCTTGTTGCTAATGGGTGTGCCAAAGCACAAAGTGTAATATTTGGTTATACTAATGACATTTTTTGCTTTAGATCTAGGCAAACCTATGACGAATTCCATAGTACCTCCTCCCACCACTAACTTGGGTTAGATAAGGATTGCAAAAGACCTAGAACCTTAATTGTCTGCTCTTTATTTTGTTGACATACCATGCATTTTGCTACAATTTTTTTAACATCCCCTTTTATCCCTTCCTAAAAGAAATCTTGATTGATTTTATGATAAGTTTTCAAGAATCCAGAGTGCCCACCTACTGGAGAATCTTGTAGTTCTACCAACACATTAAACTTAAGGGTTGAATTCATGTATATGTACAACCTTCCCTTGTACTATAAAACATTTCCTTTCCATGAAAATATATCTGACACACTTGAATCTTGTTGGAGTTTCTTAATGAGAGTTTGAGTATCTCCCACTCTTCTCTTGCCTCATTTACCCGATCTACTTGTAATAGGAAATGGCATACAATAGTGATTATGTGGGTTCATCCCTCCTCAATAGAGCATCATCCTTAACATTCTCCTTTCCTTTCTTATATATTATCTGAAAGTCATATTCCAACATCTTTTTGACCTGTTTTGTTGTTCTTTAGATGACAACCTCTATTCCAAGAAATATTTGAGACTATCATGATCTATCTCTACCTTAAAGTGTCTTCCCATTAGATAAGGTCTCCATTGTTTGACTGCATGCAAGATAACCAACATTTCCTTCTCACAAACTAGCTTCAACAAATTATTACCTTTGAGTTGGCAGCTCTTAGATGCTATGGGTCTTCCTTATTGCACGAGTATTGCTCCTATTCCATGTCCTAAAGCATCACATTCCATAATGAATGTTTTAAAAAAATCTAGGGTAGCTAGGACTAGATTTGTGCACATGGCTTCCTTTAGCTACTCAAATGCCCTTATGGTTGCCTCATTCCACTAGAAGGAATCCTTCTTCAACAAAGTTGTGAGAGGTGATGAGCTATGCTACCATAATTCTTTATAAATCAATGACAATAACTTGTAATCCCTAAGAAGCCCCATAGGTTATTGAGGGTCCTAGGCATTTTCCACTCTATAATGGCCCTAATATTATGAGGGTCCATCTTGACTCCCTCATGTGACACAATATGACTTGGGTACTCCACTTCTTTGACTCCAAACACACACTTGGATGACTTAGCATACAATTGATGTTGCTCAAGAATGTCCAAAACCTGGTTTACATGTTGCAAGTGTTCTTCCTAAGTTTTACTATATATTAAGATGTCATCAAAAAATATCAAAACAAATTTCCATAGAAATGGCTTGAAGATAGAGTTCATCAAACTTTGAAATGTCGATGGTGCATTTGTGAGACCAAGAGGCATTACCAAATATTCATAGTGGGCCTCATGGGTTTGAAAATCTATCTTATGTACATCCTCATCTCTAATTCTAATTTGATGATAACCAAAACAAAGATCAAGTTTTGTAAAATAAATAACACCATTAACCTCATCTAACAAATAATCAATTACTGGAATAGGAAACTTATCTTTTATGGTGTATTTGTTGATCTATCCGTAATCAAGACACATCCTCCAAGTGTCATCCTTCTTGCGCACCATTACCACATGAGAGGAGTAAGCACTTTGACTATGCCTGATAATACCTACCTCTAGCATCTCCTGAACTATCTTCTCAATGCCACTTTTTTGTACGTATCTAGACACCTGTAGCTCCTGATGTTGGATGGTTGGCTCCCTGGTACTAGTTGAATGACATGATCATGATCTCTTTTAGGAGGCAATCATTTTGGCATATACCCAAAAACTACTAAGTGCTTACCTACAACTACTTGTAGATCCAGTTGTGTAGAAGCCTTTGAGTGATATGCTTCTAATGAAAACAATTAGGCTGCAAACCCATCTACCCCTTGTTGGTACTTATTTTTGACCTGGAGGTTGTTTCTGCATGTTGGAGGTTTTCTTCATTTAAACCCTAGGTCTTCTTGTCCATCGGCAAGAGTTTGGCCTATCGGTTGGAGTATTTTCGGTTCCACCGATGTGGTGGTGATGTGCCATCAGGATGACTTCTGTCATCGGCGTATCTTCTTTCTGGTTTCCCGATGGGCATGTGTTTAGCTGACAAGGGGGCAGAGTGAGGCTTTTTGTTCATCGCTGTGACTTTGTACTATCGGCGTGGGAGATTGTGGTTCCACCGATGGTAGTGGTCATGCCGATGAGGGTATCTCAGGTGTTCGTCGGTGTGAGTGGTGTTATCGGCCGAAGAGTTTTTGGCTAGCTCGACGGAGTTATTCCTACCGACCGAAGGGGGAGGCCAAGGTCTATCGGCGTAATGATTGTCATCGGCGAAGCAGTTTCTTGTTCGGCCGACTGTGGATGTTTGGCCGATGAGGAGTCATTGGCGTGTATCTTGCCGATGGGGGTAAGTCAAGTGTTCATCGGCGAGCTTTGGCATATCAGCAGCAGTCTTTTGTGGTTTGCCGATGGAGGGAGGTCACCCCGATGGGGAATGCCATCGGAGTGAGGTTTTATATCGGGCTAGCCGTTGCAGGGTCCACCAATGGGGTAGTGTCAGGCCGATGAGGATTTGGAGTGGTCATCGGCGTGTGTTTGGCTATCGGCGAGGCAAATTTTTGGGCTACTGATGTAAGGTGTTTGGCCGATGAGGGATGTTTAAGGTGGTCGTCGGCAGGGCTTGTGCTATCGGCCGGGGATTTTCTTGTTGCTCCGAGGGAGGATGGTCTCGCCGAAGACCTAGGATGTGGTATGCCATCGGAGTGAGATTGAGTATCGGCATAGGCATTTTGAGGTTGGCCGATGGCTTTGGTCATACCGACAAAGGGGGAGGCCGATATGTTATCAGCGGGAGTTGTTCTATCGGTAGGAGGAATTTCATGTTGGCCGATGGTGTCAATCACACCGACAGAGTAGTTTGGAGTAGCGATCGGAGAGGCTCATGCTATCGGTGGAAGTTTGGAAGGTTGGCCCGATGGTGCATCTCTGGCCGATGGAGGGGATTGTAGTGTAGCGGTCGGTGAGACAACGGAGGTCGGCAGGAGGTTTTTGAGGCGAGCCGATGGCTTAGGTCTGGGCGACGGGCTTTGGAGGAGGACCGCGGGTCGAGCGCGGCAAAAGCGCTCGACATTTAGTATGTTAGTGGCCGTGTTTATAAAGTAATGAAGGAGTCTTCGCGGCACCAATGTGGGACTATTCTTCTTGCACATTTGAAACTACGATAGAACGCGTTTTGGCGGGAATTTCTTTTTTGACTGCTGCGACGGTTTTCAAGCGGCCGAGGGTGGTTGAGCCATCAATGCGGACTGTAGCGAGGGCATGGGCGAGTTGTTGAACAGTCATGTACCCAATTTTTGGCTTGAGTACCCCAGATGGTGGCGCATGGCTCGAGGCCCCCCTTTGTCTGCTGCATTAATATTTCCTGAGCACCATTCCTTCTGAGGACTGTATCTGGCAGATTTTTTGTCAAGGCCATGTAATTAACGCTGAGTATGCTTCTCTGGCTGTTATAAGCAGGAAGTGTTACTCATTTTTAGGTTGTTGAAAGTTGAATATTTGGCTCTGTAACACAATACAGTTCATTTTGGCTGCTCTGTCCATAAAAACCTGTGAGTTTATGTATCTCTTGTTGTATGTTTTTGCATGAATCCACTGATTTCATGGTTAATTTTATATGAGAAATGCTATGTTAGCATGTGTTTTGTTAATTCTGTCTCCAGTATTGCATGTATCTTTCTTCTGAGTCTGGATATTTAAGCAATGTTTGAGACTCTAAAACATAGAATTCCTGTGTTGAATGTCTGATCTTTTAACTTCTGCTCAAGTGGTAGATTAAACTGTTTTCAGATTGAACATTGGGAAGGGTATACTGTAATAGGGATGCCATAAGTATAGATAGCTTAACACTCTGTATTGGGAGATATCTATAAGGCAGGTATCATATGTATCCCCCTGAAATCCAGTTTTAGTTGTTCATGCATATCATTCACAGGTGTATGTCTACTGACTCCAGGCCCTGGATAGGCACCAATCTTGCTTTGTGTTTGTGTTACAACCATGTCCAGCTTTGCATCCAAGCTTAAAATCAAAATCAAAATCTAAAACAATCTTTAGGACATTAGAATTAGTTTTAGGATCCTCAGTCCTCTGTCTACAACTGCAAATAGGCCCAAAGCTAGCCCCTTTGCTCTTATCTCTCAGTTTTGGTCTACTTACAGGAGGACTTATTTGCTTTCTGTCAGCATCCTAGCCTTTGTATGCATATCCTCATGGATGTTGAGTAGGGAATACCCCCCTAGGTTTTGCAGAGCCTGAAGACGAAGAGGAGATAAAATATAGAGTCTATCTCCTACACTGTTGGCCCCTTGCCCAGAGATCCTGTTGATCATTGATGGCTACCTTGTAGGGAAATCTGGGAATAAGCATCGAGTCTGGGAAAAAACCAACAGAAAATGGCGACTCTGCTGGGGATGGACTGATAAAAAAAATGATATATTTGTGGCCCATCTGAGTCACCAACAGAAATTGGCGACTCTGCTGGGGATTTGTGAAAGAACCCTGATTTTCAAAAGAAAACAGTTCCTAGTAATAGGTGGCGACTCTGAAGTAATCTCCCAACTGGTCAAAGTAAAATTTATATGCAGGGGAGAAGATCCCAACAAAATCCTTTATTTGAAGAGTTACCAGTAACAAGAAGAATGATGTACAGAAGAAAGGGAGCTGTCTCAGTCAGTCATGAGGGTTCCCCCAGAAAAAATGATGATATGCAAGATAACCCTAGGCCATCAGGACAGCATGTACCTTACTTTTCAAATGCAGAAGCTGATATTCAGGGTGCATATGAGAGTCAACAGGGTGGTAGCGTGAGAATGAGGTCAGAGGTGTTCCAAGAACGCCCATTTCTAGACCCTAGTGAAAGGTTTGAAGAGGCAGAGTCTCTGAGGGATGATGAAGATGAAGATCAGAATATGGTAAAACCATCCTCCTCTAGGCCTGGCAAGGAAGAACTAGCTGATGAAATTAGGAGCTTAAGGGCCGAGTTCGAATATCAGCAGGCAATAACAATCAGAGATGACCTGAGGAAGAAAGTGCAAGCTTTAAGGGCTACCCAAAATAATTCAATTCCTACCCTTGAGAATGCAAATGTGCAGAGACATCAACAGAGAAATGAAGTGCAACATCAGCATAATAATGAGAGACCAAATGTGAATGATGCTAGGATACCACTGAACAATGTAAGAAACCAGAATGCAAATAGAAATATTAATATTAATCAGTTTGACAGACAGCCCATGCAGTTAGATAGATTCAGGTAGCTGGTGTTTGATGGTATTCCTGGGTATCCTAATCCCATTGACAAGCATCTGAGGCTGCAAGTGCCTAAGTTTTCAGGAAACAACACAGTGTCAGGAGAAGATCATCTAAAGGCCTTTCAAAATGTCATGGATAACTTTGAGGTTGAACATGAGGATGTTTTCATGAAGTCATTCATGCAATCTTTAGTAGATGAGGCAAGGGAATGGTATAAGAATCTGCCTGACCGGAGTATTTCATCATGGGATGATTTTAAAAGGATGTTCAAGGAGCAGTATGGTGACAAAACTGACCCTAGCTTTTTTGTAAATGAGTTTACCAGTATCACTAAAGGGTCAAATGAGCAGGTTGCAGATTTTAATGCAAGATTTACTAAAGTGTTAAACAAATTGCCACATCACATGAGGCCAAATGAACCTATGTGCATAATATTGTATATCAATGCCTTTGATGCAAAAACTGCATATGGATTAAGAGATAAAGGTCCTGCTACTCTTAGGGATGCTTTCAGAATTGCAGTGAATATTGAGAACAACAGGAAAGCATCAAGCAAGACTAACAGAAGGGATGATGTGAAAATTCTACAGAATCCAAACAAGCCTCAGAACACTCAAGGTAATACATCTGCCCCTGAAGATAAGATAGACAAATTGGAAAATGTTGTTACGGACCTAAGTTACAGACTAGCTAGAAGTGAAAAAGGGATAGGTCCTGATAGGCAAGTCTATCAAAGGCAGGAAAAGAGGCCATCATTGCATGATATGCCTTATAATACTAATTGGCATGATGGTAAGCCTATATTCCCACATAACAACACAAATCAGAGGACTCAACATGTCAAAGAAACTCCTGATCCTCTAAAGAAAGCTGTAAATATTGTTGATGATACTCCATGGTGTATAATTTATCAGATGCCACATTCACAGTCACAGTGTATGATTGCCCAGTCCTTGTGTGATAATGCTACATCTTGTAATGAATGCAATGAGCCACATTATGTGCAAGATGATGATGTTAATATGATGTCCACAAACAATGGATACCCCATTTATGATGCTGATGAGAGTACAGATGATGGAATTCGGGCCTGTCAACAGGACTTTTATGATGAAGGTAATGAAGAGAGCTATGTGTATGCTCAGAGCTCACACAATTTTCTAAGTAACTTACAACGACCTTCTGATGAGGAAATTAGGGCCTTCACAGCTGCAGCAGTTGCTCAAGTCAAGAGCAACTACAATCTCAGAGGTAAAAATCAAGTAAGCAGCCCACATCAGCCAGAAGGTATTTCTGCAGGTCAGCCAGTGCATGGTCATAAGGGGATTGAATCACAAAAAAGGCAGTGGGGTAATAATAAACAGAATTTTAGACATAGAACAGGTCATGAATCCCAAGGACCAGAAAATAGAATTCCTCAGGCTGAAGATCAAAGTAAAGGTTCCCAAGACAAGAATGATGATCAGGGAACTATGAAAGTAAAAGCTAAATCAGTTCAGGATAAAAACAAGATTGTGGAGCAAGCTACAACTGTTATACAAAATTATGCTCCATTTGATATAGCTCAAGTCCTCTCCCAGGTAAAAGTCTCTGTTCCACTTATGGAACTGATGAAGGTTGAAGAGATCAAGAATAGGATAGTATCCCTAATTTTAGGGGTGCCTCTTCAAGCTAAACAATATGTTCAGACCCAGGGTGAGAAACATGTCATGTATAATGAAGAAGATGAGGCTCCTGAAGTCTATTTAGGAGTGACTATGACAAAGTGTCCTTCACAAGTGGAACCATTTTATGTATCCCTGGTTATAAATGGAAAAATAATCAGAAATTGTATGCTTGACTCTGGAGCATCTACAAATGTCATGCCTTTGGCCATCATGCAACAAGCTGGATTGAAAATTGACAAGGCATGTGGAAAATGTTATGCTATGGATGCCAGAGAGGTACCAGTTATTGGAATCATGAAGGATGTAGATTTCAAACTGGCAACATTTCCTGAAAAGAGATATAAAATGAATATAACGGTGGTTGACATCAAGCCAAAATATGGTATGTTGCTGTCAAGAAGATGGGCTACACTAATTGGTGGAAGTATGCAGCTGGACCTGTCATATGCCATGATTCCAATGAATGGTAGGGATGTTAAGCTAATCAGAGAATAAAGATCATCAGAGACAGTGGAAGATCAAGAAGCAGAGGAACAAATATGCTTTGTAAACACTGACTGTGATAACTTCAAGGTTGTCTCAGATGATAGAGAAGATAAAAAGAAAAATGTCTGCATTGAAGAGCTGGACCAGCAGGGTCTGTGGACCATGTATTTTGATGGAGCTTGTGCAAAAGAAGGCTCTGGAGCTGGAGTTGTTTTCCTGTCTCCAACTAGTAAGCTCCTCAAATTTTCTTTCTTGCTGAGGTTTGTTTGCACAAACAACATTGCAGAATATGAGGCTTTAATCTTAGGCCTAAATATAGCTCTCAAACATGGAATCAAAATGCTAAGAGTATTTGGGGATTCTGAGCTGATTGTATCCCAAATTAGAGATAGGTATGCTTCAAAAAATAAAAGATTGAAACAATACAAGCATGCTGTTTGGGATACCATTGAACTCTTTGATGCATTTTCAATAGGCTGGGTAGAGAGATCAAAGAATGTTATGGCTGATTTCTTAGCTAATGTTGCAATAAGGCCAGATGACATCACTCTGTCAGATGTTACAAATGTAGAAGTTAAAATCAGGCCTGTAGTACCAGAAAATATATGCAGTTGGCAAGTGTTTAATGATGATAGGGACTTGTTAAAATTTTTGCACTGCATAGATGAATATGAGAATCAAGAAATTGATTTCCAAGCCTTTGTAGAGACTATAGATGGAAAAGAAACTCTTGTGGGAAAAGAGATAATTCAATTGAAGACTAATAAAATCCCTAGAGGGTTAGTAGCTTTAGAAAGAGCTTTTGACAGTAGAGACAAATTGGTCACAAGGACATCTCCCACAAATAAGGAAGATTTAGAAGAGATAAATTTGGGGACATCTCAGGCCCCCAAGAAGCTATACATTGGTAAACAGCTCAAACCACACATCAAGAGTATGCTGATTGCATTACTGAAAAGGTATAAACATGTTTTTGCTTGGTCATATGAGGACCTAAAAGCCTATAGGGAAGATTTATTCCAGCATGAGATCCCATTGAAGCCTGGAGCTAAGCCATTCAGACAGAGGCAAAGACCTATTAATCCTACCTTAGCTCCAAAGATGCAAGAAGAACTTAAAAAGCTTAGGGAAGCTGGAATAATTATGCCAATCAGATATTCAACTTGGGTGTCTAACCTTGTCCTAGTCAGAAAAAAGAACGGTGATATTAGGCTTTGTGTTGATTTCAGGAACTTGAATGTATCCTCTTTAAAGGATAACTATCCACTGCCTAATATGGAAGCTATGTTGCAGAGAGTGACTGGTTGTGAACTCTTATCCATGATGGATGGATTTTCAGGTTATAATCAGGTGAAGGTAAAGGAATCAGAACAGTATAAGACTGCTTTCACCACTTCATGGGGTACTTATGTGTATGTTAGAATGCCCTTCAGACTAACAAATGCAGGTGCTACATTTCAAAGAGCAATGGACGTTGCTTTTGCAGGGTTGATTGATTCAATCCTGGCTGTATATCAGGATGACTTGACTGCATATTCAAAGAAGGAAGAGCAGCATTGTTTGCATCTAGAGCAGATTTTCATAAGAGCACTAGAGTATGGTATTTCTTTAAATCCAAAGAAGTGTGCTTTTGGGGTAGTTGAAGGAAAGCTCCTGGGACACATTGTTTCCAAGGATGGAGTTAGGATAGATCCAGAGAGAGTGGTTGCTATTGACAGAATTCAAATGCCAAAAACTATAAAAAGAGTTCAGTCCTTCTTTGGACAGATAAATTTTGTTAGGAGATTTGTTCCCAACTTTGCAGAAACCACAAGGAACATTTCCAAGATGATGAAGAAGGATGCAACTGTCAACTGGGAAAGTGAAGCAATAGAATCATTTCAGAGTATCAAAGAGGCAATCAAGATGGCCCCTGTTCTTAAATCTCCTAATTTTTCTAGGCCATTCCAAGTATTTTCATTTGCTTCCTTTCACACTATTGCTGCATGTTTGCTACAGAAAAATGAAGATGGTTTTGAACAGCCCATAGCTTTCTTCAGTATGTCCTTGCAGGCTTCTGAGTTGAAGTATGATATTATGGAAAAACAGGCATATGCACTAGTCAGAGCCATCAAAAGTTTCAGACCATACCTGGTAGGATCACATATAATTGCATATGTACCCCATGCAACAGTCAAAGACATATTCACTCAGCAGGAGGTGACTGGAAGAAGGTGTAGATGGATAAACAAACTGCAAGAGTTCAACATAGACATACAAATTACCAAGTTGGTAAGAGGACAAGGATTAGCCAAGATGATGGCACAGTCAAAGTTGGAAGCATGCCAAGTTAATGCAGTCCAAAATGAGGATGTAAATGTATCAAGGTCTGAATGGTACAAGGACATTATATACTACTTGCAAAATCTGAATTGTCCTTCCCATTTCAGTGACAGCCAAAAGAGGACTTTAAAGTTACATGCAATCAGGTATGTTATTGTTCAAGGTGAGCTATACTGGAAAAACCCTGATGGTGTGCTGCTAAGATGTGTGGATGAGGATATGGCTAACAATGTTTTGATTGATATGCATAAAGGATTGTGTGGTGGACATTATACTGCCCAAACAACAGCTCATAAGACTCTCAGAGCAGGATATTGGTGGCCCACTCTCTTTTCAGATGCACAAAGGTTAGTGAGGAAGTGTGACCCTTGCCAAAGATTCTCAGGAAAATTGAGATATGATGGTGCTTTACCCCTCAGAACTGTAACTGTGGATGCTCCATTTCAGCAATGGGGAATTGACTTCATAGGGGAAATTGCAGACAAGTCAAGTGGGGGACACAGTTGGATTTTAGTGGCAACTAATTACTTTACCAAATGGATTGAGGCCATTCCAACTAAGAGAGCTACAAGTAAGGTGGTGATGGATTTCATACTGGAAAATGTTATCATCAGGTTTGGAGTACCATTCAAGATAGTCACTGATAATGCTATGTGCTTCAGATCAGGTGAATTTGTTGATTTTTGCAACAAATATGGGATCAATCTATCATATGCATCACCATACCACCCACAAGGAAATGGTCAAGCAGAATCAAGCAATAAGAGCATCATGAAAATTATCAAGAGGATACTAGACAAGAACAAGAGAGCTTGGGACTCAAAATTAAAGTTAGCAATATGGGCTGACAGAGTGACAGTAAAAAAGGCTATTGGAATGTCACCCTTTGATCTAATATATGGTGCATTAGCCAGATTGCCCATAAACAATCTCCTACCAGTTTACAGATTCATCCAGGAAAATGATGAGGAGATTGAAGACTCCATGACAGAAAGAGTGAATCAGCTGGTTGCATTGGATGAGAATAGAAGGAAAGCACACCAGATCAACCTCAAGAGACAATAAGATGTGAAATATCAGTTTGACAGGAGAGCTACAAAAAGGAAGTTTCAAGTCAATGATCTGGTGCTCATCTGGAATGCAAAAGGTCAAGACAAGGGTAAACATGGTAAGTTTGAACCCTTATGGATGGGCCCATATCAAATTTACAGCACTCATGGGGAGGACTCTTATTTCCTCCAGGCCCTAGATGGTGAATTTCTAGAATTGCCTGTGCATGGCCAATTCCTTAAGTTCTATTTTGCATAGATGACTTGTCGCTGTGCACATTTGTAAAAATATGTTTATAGTGTAAGTGTTCTGTACAGTTCGTGCTTTTTTGGCTTTTTTGCCTAGTCTGCCCGGAGATCTGGTTCTCGCTGCAGGTTTTCACCTGCACGTCCCCATTCGGAGCCAGTGTTGGTACTTATTTTTGACCTGGAGGTTGTTTCTACATGTTGGAGGTTTTCTTCATTTAAACCCTAGGTCTTCTTGTCCATCGGCAAGAGTTTGGCCTATCGGCTGGAGTATTTTCGGTTCCACCGATGTGGTGGTGATGTGCCATCGGGATGACTTCTGTCATCGGCGTATCTTCTTTCTGGTTTCCTGATGGGCATGTGTTTAGCCGACAAGGGGGCAGAGTGAGGCTTTTTGTTCATCGCTGTGACTTTGTACTATCAGCGTGGGAGATTGTGGTTCCACCGATGGTAGTGGTCATGTCGATGAGGGTATCTCAGGTGTTCGTCAGTGTGAGTGGTGTTATCGGCTGAAAAGTTTTTGGCTAGCCCGACGGAGTTATTCCTACCGACCGAAGGGGGAGGCTAAGGTCTATCGGCGTAATGATTGTCATCGGCGAAGCAGTTTCTTGTTTGGCCGACTGTGGATGTTTGGCCGATGAGGAGTCATCGGCGTGTATCTTGCCGATGGGGGTAAGTCAAGTGTTCATCGGCGAGCTTTGGCATATCGGCAACAGTCTTTTGTGGTTTGCCGATGGAGGGAGGTCACCCCGATGGGGAATGCCATCGGAGTGAGGTTTTATATTAGGCTAGCCATTGGAGGGTCCGCCGATGGGGTAGTGTCAGGCCGATGAGGATTTGGAGTGGTCATCGGCGTGTGTTTGGCTATCGGCGAGGCAAATTTTTGGGCTGCCAATGTAAGGTGTCTGGCCGATGAGGGATGTTCAAGGTGGTCGTCGGCAGGGCTTGTGCTATTGGCCGGGGATTTTTTTGTTGCTCCGAGGGAGGATGGTCTCGCCGAAGACCTAGGATGTGGTATGCCATCGGAGTGAGATTGAGTATCGGCATAGGCATTTTGAGGTTAGCCGATGGCTTTGGTCATACCGACGAAGGGGGAGGCCGATATGTTATCGGCGGGAGTTGTTCTATTGGCAGGAGGAATTTCATGTTGGCCGATGGTGTCAGTCACACCGACAGGGTAGTTTGGAGTAGCGATCGGAGAGACTCATGCTATCAGTGGAAGTTTGGAAGGTTGGCCCGATGGTGCATCTCTGGTCGATGGAGGGGATTGTAGTGTAGTGGTCGGTGAGACAACGAAGGTCGGCAGGAGGTTTTTGAGGCGAGCCAATGGCTTAGGTCTGGGTGACGGGCTTTGGAGGAGGACCGCGGGTCGAGCGCGGCAAAAGCGCTCGACATTTAGTATGTTAGTGGCCGTGTTTATAAAGTAATGAAGGAGTCTCTGCGGCACCAATGTGGGACTATTCTTCCTGCACATTTGAAACTGCGATAGAACGCGTTTTGGCGGGAATTTCTTTTTTGACTGCTGCGACGGTTTTCAAGCGGCCACGGGTGGTTGAGCCATCAATGGCGACTGTAGCGGGGGCATGGGCGAGTTGTTGAACAGTCATGTACCTGATTTTTGGCTTGAGGACCCCAGATGGTGGCGCATGGCTTGAGGCCCCCCTTTGTCTGCTGCATTAATATTTCCTGAGCACCATTCCTTCTGAGGACTGTATCTAGCAGATTTTTTGTCAAGGCCATGTAATTAACGCTGAGTATGCTTCTCTGGCTGTTATAAGCAGGAAGTGTTACTCATTTTTAGGTTGTTGAAAGTTGAATATTTGGCTCTGTAACACAATACAGTTCGTTTTGGCTGCTCTGTCCATAAAAACCTGTGAGTTTATGTATCTCTTGTTGTATGTTTTTGCATGAATCCACTGATTTCATGGTTAATTTTATATGAGAAATGCTATGTTAGCATGTGTTTTGTTAATTCTGTCTCCAGTATTGCATGTATCTTTCTTCTGAGTCTGGATATTTAAGCAATGTTTGAGACTCTAGAACATAGAATTCCTGTGTTGAATGTCTGATCTTTTAACTTCTGCTCAAGTGGTAGATTAAACTATTTTCAGATTGAACATTAGGAAGGGTATACTGTAATAGGGATGCCATAAGTATAGATAGCTTAACACTCTGTATTGGGAGATATCTGTAAGGCAGGTATCATATGTATCCCCCTGAAATCCAGTTTTAGTTGTTCATGCATATCATTCACAGGTGTATGTCTACTGACTCCAGGCCCTGGATAGGCACCAATCTTGCTTTGTGTTTGTGTTACAACCATGTCCAGCTTTGCATCCAAGCTTAAAATCAAAATCAAAATCTAAAACAATCTTTAGGACATTAGAATTAGTTTTAGGATCCTCAGTCCTCTGTCTACAACTGCAAATAGGCCCAAAGCTAGCCCCTTTGCTCTTATCTCTCAGTTTTGGTCTACTTACAGGAGGACTTATCTGCTTTCTGTCAACATCCCAGCCTTTGTATGCATATCCTCATGGATGTTGAGTAGGGAATACCTCCCTAGGTTTTGCAGAGCCTGAAGACGAAGAGGAGATAAAATATAGAGTCTATCTCCTACACTGTTGGCCCCTGGCCCAAAGATCTTGTTGATCATTGATGGCTACCTTGTAGGGAAATCTGGGAATAAGCATCCAGTCTGGGAAAAAACCAACACCCCCTTCTTAAGAATCTTTTGAATTAGGTGAGATCTTACCATCTATGGAGACTTTGCATGCAACCCTCTTAGTTCTATTGTCCTTCCCTCTGAGTGAAAGTGCATGAATAGCTCTTAGAAGTACATCTCGATTATTCTCAAAGTAGTAATCCACTATACTCCCAAAACAATATTTGTTGCACCCATGGAGGTAGAAAACATTGGGCAATCAAGATGATAATCTCCCATGGATAATTTAATGCTATGAAAATCAAGATTTGAAATTATAGAGCTGAATATATAAAAGAATTTAGATGAGTGGCCAACTATTTTTTGATGAAGCTATGAGTGCTTCCTGAGTCTATCAACACTATTACTCTCTTTCTTTAAAAAACTCACTACCTTGAGAGTTTGTGGGGTGCTAAAACCTAAGAGTGCATGACAAGAAATTATAGGTTGGGGATCTCCCAATTCCTCACCTAGCGCATTACCCAATTTTAATAGTTTATATTCATCATCTTCTTCTTCACTTGGCCCTTTAATGTAGAGCAATTTATTTTATGCACATTTATGTCTTCTATTGTATTTGTTGTCATAGTTAAAACATAACCTTCTGCCTTTTTCTCTTCGATTTATTGAGGAGACAATCTAGTGGGTTGAGGGAATGGTGTTGTTGAAAATCCCTTCTCTCCCATGTCATTGAACCCTTGTCGTCCAGGAACTAAAAACTTCTCTTATGCCTTGTGTGCTAGAACAAAAGACTCGTATGCAGAATTAGTACTAAACATGTGCACCTCATGTTGGATGTGATACTTGGGACTACCTAGAAATAAGTCATTCAAGTTATCTTTTGGAATTGTATCTACTCTCATAGATAGGCTCTGAAATTACTAAATATATTCCTTGATTGATCATGTTTGTTGTAATTTAGCTAATTGGATGAAGTAGTTGTTTGCTACACTATTACCATACTATGATTGTAACTCCTTTGTAAAAAAATTCCATGTGACATTGAGAGCCTTTTTCTTCCATAATACACATAGTCATCAATACCAAATGAATTGTTCTATTTCTAGATATAAGGAAGCCATTGCCACTTTTTTCACACTTGGAATTTGATGAACATCAAAACTTTCTCCATTTGATTTATCCAAGTCAGTGGATCCTTGCCATCGAGCTTGGGTATGTCCACCTTTGGTAACCAGTTCCTAAATCCTATTTGAGTGTTAACATTTGGATTTAGATTAGCTGACCTATATGATCCACCTTGGTTTCTTGAAACATTTGGTGGTGAGCCTAATTGATTTTGGATATAAGTGTTGATTTTAGGCAATATGTTGCGGATGTCATATATATTTCCTATTATGGCATCCAATCTTCCCACCAAGTGATTATATCATCCTTCATCTTGTTGGTTTCTTCTTCCATGGATATCCTATCCATATCCTCTAGTGATGAGTCACCTTTGTCAGGAGTCTTACCAGGAGTATAGGAATTTTTGCCCTTGCCTCTAGTTTGTGGTCCAAATATATGGTACAAAACCTAATTTATTTTGTTGGTCATCCCAAAATTAAAATTTTAAAAAGAAGACCCCTAATTACATGTTGCAAGATTTCCAAAAATGTAAACAAATTTGAAAAATTCCACAAATTGTAGTGTATATGGAAAATTTATGAAAAAACCTAAAATTACAACAACTTACTAAAAATGTCTCCAAATTCCTCCAAATCAAGCATGTAGGTGTCTCAAAGCGCCCTTGTTCAAACCATCCAAAAATCAAGAAAAAAATCGTTGAATTGCAACCCTAGGAGTGAAAATGGTGAAAATCCTAATTCTATAATAACTCCCTTAATTTTGCTCCAGTTGACCTCAAATAGGGACTGAAGCAACTCCAATATTCCCTTGACTAACCCTCCAAAAATAAAATAAAAAATTGCCAAAATGAGAGAGATGTGCGCTTCCCAAAATGACCTTGTAAATATATAAAAGAATTGCTTTGTTTCTTGCCTTCATGGTACCAAGATCATGCTTTGATACCACCTGTAATGAAATAACTTTCATAAGAGAAGAATATAATAGGAAATATGCTACAAATACTTGCTAATAATTGAGAATTACAAGCCACTTCAAGGGGGCAAACCTCCAAATATCTCCAATGAAAACACAATTCACAATATGATGATAATAAACTTACCACTAGCTCTTATATATACCTAATTATGCCATGGTTGCTACCCAGACCAACTTAGATACCTGAATATAACACCTAGGATGACCTAACTACCTGTATATGACTATAATAATGATTATATAACCTAATTAAGAGTAAAGGTAGCCACAATCTGATTGCTCATAACTCTATGCACACAATAGGATTAAGAGTGTAGCAAACAAAGAATAGAAAGAAATAAGAGGAAGTTATAGATTGTTGAATACTTTGACAATGAAACTTCACAAGGGGAACTACCAAAAAATGAGTTGGAAAAGAAGGTAGAAAAGGGGCAGAATCTAATGAAACACAAAAAGATGTGAAGGAAGAGATACAAAAAGAATAACCATAGAAAATAAAAGTGGTACCAATCAAAACTAGCCACCATATATATAATAAAACAATAAATCTAGAAGGGGTAGAATTGAAGCCTACAACCATAAAAATGGACGAGGAAAAAGAAGAAAGGGCATTGATTAGTAAATATATAAATACTCAAAGGAAAATACCATTCCCATTAAGGTTTATTTAAAAATAAAGGTAAAAGAGAAGATTCCTACATGGAGAAGACCAAATTGGTTGAGATTCATAGAAAAAATCAAGGTAGAGATGAAGATACTTCCCTTAGATTGGAAGTAGGATATGTAGCAGAATAAAAGGTTATCACAAAATATAACCCCACAAGTAAAGAATAAGGAGTGAGGCACAAATAAAATGGGACACATGTTGTGACAACAAAGACGCCTAGTGTATATTTCCATCTACATAGATGAAGATCCACAATAATAGAGGCCATCCAAATTGACACCTTGGACTCTATTGGCAAGTAAACTTGTCATTATGGTTTGAGTGTTTGTTAGTGTGACTTTCCCAATAAGCAATGGCATGTGCTTTCAACAATAGGAGAAATCACCATTGAATGGGTGATTTTCATCTACATTTGAGAGGTGTAGCTCCATCATATGATGGGGGTTTTAGGGTTTTTTGTGTACTTTTACCTAAAAGTACAAAAGGGCACAAAAGTAGAAAAAGAACAAAAAGTAGAAAAATCAAAGAAACCCTAGATAGACTTAATAGAAGAAGATCATATAGGATTGTTTGATAAAATAGGGAAGGAAACAAGCATATGCAACATTGAATAGAAACCCAAGTTCAATCCTACATATATCATTAACAAGTGAATACATATTTAACTAATCTCATCCATACTAAATTACAAAGAAGGTTGAAGAAATAATCTCACATCAGACTTTAGAACAATATGAAATCAACAAGGGATGGAGAAGGCACAAAGTCAAGCATATATCCTTTGTATTTCTTTAGAAAATGGGCACAAAGTCTTATATGTAGTTTTCTATAAAATGTTGTGTAAATGGAAAAAAATCCCTTGCAGTTACATTCCAGCCTCTTAAATAGGTGAGTAACCAACTTTTGTTAGTTGGGCTTTATTTTCTCAAACATTTTAAAACATGTATCCCCTTTTAAAATAAATCCCCCTTTTGAACCTTTTTGAAATGTTTAAAAATTAAGTACAATAATTTTCCATAAATGAGTGAATCTTTAGCTCGTTAAAAATATTTCATTACAAACATTAGAAAATGACTATATAATAAACACTTAACTCATTTGGAGCACGTTTTGTAGTCTTGTCCTTCAACATCTCAGACAATATCACGTTGTCTTCAATTTCATTTGCTTCCTTTTGTACGATTTCCAAGTCACATGTTTTATTTCTTTTTAACATAAATATGATTAACATAAATATGATTTTAGGATGCAAGGTAGTAAAAAAATGTAGAGTTGGTTGCTTGGACTCAATTGATTTCCACGAGGATTAATCTCGTCAATTTATTAAAATGTGCAACAAACTCTCATTTTCTCATCATATTTCTTTTGAATTTGGAAGAACATAATAATACACATATCTTAAAAAATAGTTTAAATCTATCGAGGAATTTGTTTTTCATGTTGTTCCAATCCATAATACACCCATCCTTCAAATGTCAGAACCAATCAACAACATGCCCAATGAGGGTTTCAAAAAATAACCTTACAAAAACATTTTCTTTGTTAACTCCCAGGGCTTCATATGCCACTATAAATGCATGAATATGATTATTAGTATCTTGTGAGCTTTCTCCAAAGAAATTTGCGAAACTCTTCCTTGAACCTAAAGAGATCATTATACCTAGTTAATGCTAAAGGTCTAAAATAATTTCCCCATGTGACAGGGGAAACCAACACCAGGATGTGATTCAAAAAAATTATACATCAAGTATCTTTTCTTTAGCAGAGTCAATGACCTCCATTCTAGGGAGGTTCCTTAAAATATTCGGAAACCCAAAATGCATTGGCACTTCAAATCCTTAGAAGAATTACCAAAAAATATTGGCAAGTAAACTTGTTGCTATGGATTTTGTCTTTGTTAATGTGACTCTTCTAATTGGCAACTACATGTGCTTGCAACAACAGGAGAAACTATCATTGAATGGGGGATTTTCCTCTACATTTGAGAGGGGCAGCTCCCTAGAATGTGGGGTTTTTGTGTACCTTTTACTTAAAGTACAAAAGGGAACACAAATAGAAAAAGAACATTTATAAAAAAGAGAGAGAGAAACCCTAGGTAGACTTAACACAAAAGACCATCTAGGATTGTTCGATAAACCAAGGGAAAGGAAAAAAGCATATGCAACATTGAATAACAAAAGGAGTTTAATCCTACATATACCATTAAAAAGTGAATAAAGATTTAACTAAGTGTCAGCACATCCATACTAAAGTACAAATAAACGTTGAAAAAATAGTCTTACATCATACTTAAGTACAATAAAAAATCAATGAAGACCATAGAAGCCACAGAGTCTTGCATGTGTCCTTATTTCTTGAAAAAATGGGTACAAAATCTCTAATGTAGTTTTTTGTAAAATACTATGTGTAAATGGTAAAAAAAAACCTTACAATTATATTCTAGTGTCTTAAATAGGCAAGTAACCAACTTTTGTTAATTGGCCTTTGTTTTCCCGTACATTTTAAAACATATATCCCCTTTTAACATAAATCCACCATTTGAACCTTTTTAAAATGTTTAAAATATAGTACAACCAATTCCTGAAATGATCAATCTTTAGCTAATTAAAAACATTTCATTACAAACATTAGAAAATGACATAATAAAATATTAAATCTCCATCGAAATTTAGCATTTAAACAAATGTTGTTAGTACTTCTTAGCAAGTTCTTTGGTGTAACAAGGATGTTATGAATACTTTGATGCAAAGTACATAATTTCAAGAAGTCCCTTCATCACAAATAGAAGCCAATGTAGAAACATCTTCAAATTTAATCTTCTTTATTTACAAACTAATCATTGCGTTGATTTGTACATAGGAATCTCTTTGATCAAATTATTAAAGAGTGTGAGAGTCACCATGGATCATTCTTGCAAGTCATCAAATTGTATTAAAGATAATTTAGAACCATTAACATGAAGATCCCCATAAACATCACTTACATATTGAGAAGTATGTTACAAGCCCCCTATTACAGAATGGTTCAATGAATGAAGATGCACTTTCTTAAAACTCTTATCCTATTTCAAACTATCATTATAAAAATAAAAGTTCCCTTTAGTTATTAATGATGCTCCGTCAAAAGGAAAAAAGGTCAATCATAATGGAGCTATCATGAGATTGTTCCTTAAAGGATTTTCTAGTTGATCAAAATGAAGAAAGGTGTCCACAACTCCAACAATGTCATGACTATTGGATAACAATTTTAGATTGTCTACCAAATGGGTAAGATTCATCAACTTTTATAATGTCATCAAATACATCATTGTAAGTGATTGCAAGAATATCAAGTGTTGATAGCACAGTAGTGGGGAACAATTAATTGACCATTTATTTGGTACAAGATTGCTTATGTGTTTGTTCGAGACATCGAGATCTTTATTTTGATTATTTATTCTTGATGATTCTTTGGTATTTTCTCAAGGCAACTCCAAGCCAAAGGTTACATACCTAAACAATAGAAGAATCTTATCATTGCATTAGCATGAGCCTATGAAAGAAGAGCAAAACTCTTTCTCGGTTTGGTTTTGCAATATGTGCCTAAACCCTTGTTTTGGATAAAATGTCCACTGTACTCTTAACATGGTGTAGGGCTTGAATAAGAGTAATCATAACAGGCCTTGCATCTCCAATATACAACAATAACAGTATTGAAATGTAGAGTCATCCATGAGAAAGGAACATCATGGAGTGAGCTATGAGAAGTGAGTATACCAAAGCAAACTCATTAGAATACCACAAAGCATTAAATCATGTTAATCTATGCAAAGGCCATGGAAGCTTGACAATCCATGCATAATGTCCAACATTTTTTAAATCTTACTCAAAAAGGCATTTGGTTACATGTGCTAATTCCGTATTTCCTTTATTCCCAATGTTTGATAAGGAAATATTCCTGTTTGAACCTTATCTAGAAGCATTCACGCCCTTTCTAGGAAAGTCATGAGATGTAAAGGTTGGTCAATAGAAACATTTAAAAAATTAATTAGTGAAGGCCATTTGTCAAGAAGGAGAATACCAAAAGTGTCATTGGTAGTTGATTCGTTATCACCTATGCAAAGTTTCATAAGAATAGCAATAGCCTCATCTAGCTGATGCTCAATAAGAATATTTCCATATTCTCTTATAGTAAGGGTAACTTGAATTGTTTAAAGGCTAGTGATCTATAGCTTCTTCATGCTCTAGTAATGCTTGGACCTAGTCACATACCCTTGTTTCAACATTTTGCACATATTGACCAAAGTAGTTAGAATGGTGACATTTGGTGAAATTCTCTATTTTTCATGCTTTGATAAATGTCTATATCCAACTAAGAGGCAAACAATACATGTACCGTGTTAATATCCTTAATAATCTCACAATTCTGAGTGAGCATTTTGTCAAACAGTTGGTATGTATTGTTGTAGATGGAAATTCCCAAAGCATTTTGTCTAATGGTTTGTAAGCATAATCTACTTTCACATTTTTCATTCACAGCTAGGATGCATTCACAGCTTCAACATATGATCAAAAAACTAATTTGAAACATGTTTCAATGGATGTCCATACCGGCTATTCTTAAACATCATCCACTTCAAACGTCAAAGGTCAATTTTTGCCAATAAAAATAGGACAAATATTTATCATTTTTTGTTGTGGATGAGGTGTAAAATTGCTATTGACTCTTTGACTATTGAAATGGATGATATTTAAGTAGAGTGATCCATACCGCATTACAAAACTCCCATCTTGATACATTGACATAGAGATTCTAGCAAAAGTTGCATAGAGGTGTGAGGATGATAGCAAAGGTGTAGAGTTCAGTTTTAACATGCCAATTGTGTTTGCTTGAAGGTTTCTAAAGCCTTTTCAACAAATCAGTTTTGTGAAAATCTATATTGTGCAAATGGTTGTACGTGGCCGCTGGGGCAACCTTTGCAGCTATAGAATCTAACAAAATTTACTTCCAAAACATGCATACCACGTTCCAGAACTTCCATTTCAGCACAGGCAGGGAAGAGGTAGGCAAAGGACGTAAAGTCTGGTTTTATACCTACCAATGATGTTTGCTTGAAAGCTTCTAATGTTTTTTTAGTAGATCCATTTTGATTGTATCCTGCATATGAATCATGTGCCCAGTCAAAGCTTCCACGCTGGCATACATGTTTACCATGTCATTTGCAACTACAAAATCTGTCAAAAATCCATTCTCAAACATGCTTTAATGGGCGCCATGCTTGCAGATCGTCAGGATGATGGCAAAGGTTGTGGAACTTCGCTTTACACGTGATAGTTGCATCTGATCAAAAGTTTCTATAGTGTTTTCAACAGATTCATTTTGTGAATATCTTGTGTCCACCATGGCTGCAACAACATCTTTCATTGTGCTTTGATGAATACCTATGCTCTATGTTTGTGGGAGGTGGAATTGGAGGTACAAATTGCTTGGCTAGGTTTGTTTTCCCATCTAGAAACACATAGCCTTCACTTCACTTTTGTTTGTTTCGATGGTTTGTTAAGCATCAAACTATAAGAGGAGATTGCATGTTTATAACTAGTAAAAGCACCTAAAGGTGTTATTGGATAGCTGATAGGCCTATATATAAATTGCTTTATTGGCCAAGCATGCACATTTATATTTTATTGTCAAAGTCATTCCATAGTACTTGACCAATAAGACTATTTAAATGTGCCTATTAGCCATCCAATAGCACTTTTAATGCTTTTACTAGTTTATAACAATATAATGAGTGCAATAATTTAAGAGATTTTAATGAATATATTAAAAAAAAGTGACTTTGAATGTGCCATAATTTATTAATATTTGAAAAGACACCCAAAATAAATAATGTAAGTCTCAATCACAAGGATTTTTTTTTTAATTTTCTATCAAGAAATGTATTTTTATAGTAACACTATAGTTATTTTAAGACAATGGATACATTAATTTTTATGTTATACCCATACAATTGCAATATCTTATGTAGAATGCAAAGACATTCAAAAGATAAGCACAATGTGTATTATAACAATATTAAAATACATAAACATCATTAATATACCCTATATAATGTCAATGTACAATTATAAGCTAGTTATTAAGAGGTGGAATGTGACATTTTAATGAGATTGAATCCAAGGTAATTTTGTAAGTATGTGGAATGAGACATGTCTATATAGATTATTGATGCCTAATTTACACCAAATGACTTTATAAGGGTATGCACGTATCTATACACATTTATATTCAAAATATGTGTCATAAAATATGAAATAAATTCATTTATCTTTATGCAGGACAAAAAATTCCAACTAATTACAGTTATTTTTGTTATAATTTAATTAATAGAGGAGGTGGATTGTGACATATTGATGAAATTGAATTCAAGACAATTTCGCAAGTATGTGGAATGAGACATATCTATATTTTTAGTTATAATTTAATTAATAGAGGGAGATTGTGACATATTGATGAGATTGATTTCAAGACAATTTCGCAAGTATGTGCAATGAGACATATCTATATTTTTATTGGTGTCAAATTTGGACGAAGTGACTTTGTAAGTGTATGCATGTATTCATACACATGTATATTCAAAATATGTGTCCAAAACCCTAGATATGTGTAAGCAAATTATGAATGAATAAATTAAAAAAAAATGAGTCTATGTTTGTGTATTGATTAGGAATTTAGTAGAAGAGAAAATCAAACTCACTATCAAAGGTTTTGTTGGCCATTCAGATGAAGGTGAATCCATCAGCCTTAAGAATGTGGAAGATGTGGAGATCTTGCAAAAATAGAAGCAATTTTCTCCCTACGACAACTTCTCCATTATTTGCCTTACCCCTACCCCAACATTTCCCCCTATCCACTAGCACAACAGTCCCCCTCATCACCACAACATATACAATATCCATTTTTTCTACAAAACCCCAATAAAAAACACACAAAGTTTGATGAAAAACATTTCAACTTATTTCTTTTAAATGACATTTTTACCAAAATGCATACTAGATCTAGAATAAAAATTGCAAGAAAATTTTCTTTTAAGGTAGTAGAGCTCCTAGCATGCATTTTTGACCTAACCAATGTGGATTGATATGCACTCTCATTTTTGTTGCTTAATCACACGAGAAAAAATGTATTGTTGGAGAAGCGAATAACAATGATGAAGGCATACACCCTACTCTTCTACAACACCTCTCTCTCCCCTTCTTCACCCATATTACTTGGTTGCATAAATGCAATGTATAATGTAATGCTTAAATTCCTATATTTGGCAGTTTCATACCTAATGTTTTACACCATTTTAAAAAAAATTTAAATGACAACAAAACAAAAATTTGGTAGTTATCAAGAAAGTTTACATAATAATGGCCTATCGGCTAAAATATGCAAGTGTAGATGTGTCACTATGTGATTATGCTCCTTGTTGCTATATTTCAATATGTGCTATATGCTTCATAGATGTTCCAAATGAATTATGGTTCACAATTTTATACAATAACCCAATACGTAATTTTAAAGGGGCATGGCTCGGGCCCATAATTTAAATTTAAAAGTTTGAGTCAAATTCACATTATAAATTCAACCTATGGGATCAAATAGGTAATTTGTAGGTCAATTTTGGACCCTTGGGATCTATGTGAAGTGGGTTCAAGGTATATTATCAACTTTCATGTAGAAACATGAAATGTGTACACTAGTTATTGCATATGAGATAAATTGGCCAAAGTGATACAAATTAGAGTGGAAAAGTGCTAGGTATGCATTTTCATCCTTATATTTTTTTCCTCACTTTGACTTGCATGTGGATTACAATGAATCATGAATGTCAAAGTAAACAATCACTCAACATGAAATAAATATAAAAAGATACATATATAGATTTTGTGCATGCTCCTCATAGCGAACACTCCATCTTGAAACCTACAAGCACATAAGATTTCAATGAGTAGAATCTAGCATTCATTTGAAATAGGCACAAACAAATCACTTAGTCTATGTCAACATGAAAAAAATAAAAAATAAAAAGAGAAATAATCAACATGAAGTTGGGCTATGAAGGAGCTAACATGATCGACATGAAGCTAAATAAGATTAGCATGAAGTTGGGTTGTGAAGGAGCCATCATGTTGGCATGAAGTTGGATAAGATCAACATGAAGCTAGGTTAAGGAGTCTACACAAAGAAATTGAGATATGGTTAAAAAAGAGCTTGCATAAAGAGCATGAAGTTATAATGGGCATGAAGTTGTAATGAGCATGAAATTGTCATTATAATCATATTCATCGAAGAACATTGGTGATATTATATGCCTTTTCCAATTGGTTGCATATGAGGGATGCAATGGATTGGAAGAGAGGACAAAAGTACCATGTAAAAGACATGATCGTGTAAGCACAAGAATCATGTAACAAGTAAAAGATATTATCAT
Organism: Cunninghamia lanceolata; assembly: GCA_027924645.1. NCBI lineage: Eukaryota > Viridiplantae > Streptophyta > Pinopsida > Cupressales > Cupressaceae > Cunninghamia > Cunninghamia lanceolata. Next base: position 4,758,057 of record BSBN01000556.1, on the reverse strand, counting down.
GCAAGTAGAACCATGTAACAAGTAAAATATATGATCATGTAAGCCCAAGAATTGTGTAATAATGTCATAAGTAACATAGTGTGACAAGCAAGAGCTTAAGTGATAATATCATGAATATCATTATGTGATTAATGTCATACGTATCATTGTGTGACAAACAATAAATGAGATAGTGTAATAATGTCATAAGTAACATGGTGTGACAAGCAAGAGCTTAAGTGATAATATCATGGATATCATTATGTGACAAGCAAAAATCAAGTATTAATGTCATAGGTATCATTGTGTGACAAACAATAAGTGAGATAGCAAGATGTAATCGTGTAAGCACCTAAAATCAAAGTGTGATGAGATGCCCCCAATGGTGAGGACAATGAATAAGTGAGGATAACCAAAATGCTAGATATGAACATGAAAGCACAAGTGAGATGTCATGTATGAGTAAGCATGTAAGTATGGACATAAAGGTGTGACACATAAGATGTAAGCATGACAACACAAGGAGAAGATCACCTAAAGTCAAAGATATAATAGTGACGACTTGTAGGTGAAACACATGTAGGATAAGGAGGAAAGAACACAAGATATGCCAAGGCCACAAGCCCACTAAATTTGGAAACCATCACTAATTTTGAAACCTTGGATCTGAATAGCATATGAATCTACACCTTGTAATAGTATATGAATTGGTACCCTATAATAGCTACTACACCAATGTTCAATGCCACTTATACCTATAAAAACGATCCCAAAAGGTTGTCTAATCATATATGCATGCCGTGCCCCCATAATGGAGAATATCATTGTGAAATGGCACATATCAATTGAATATGTAAATGTGCCATCCACAAATAACATGTCCATTAACTATTATGTACATATGTATTATCAATAAAAATATCATTGTAATAAATGTCATAAAAATGTTGCTAAAATGTGTAAATGTCAAATGGCATAGCCAATAAGGTATAACATTCAAGTGTCTCATGTTGTGTACAATTGATTAGGGTAAAATGTTTTTGGAAAGGGAGTTATTCCTTTACTATATATAGAAAGATTAAAAAAAGTAGAAGTTATTTCATTTTCACCTTAAATAATTTTAACCTTCAAAATCTCAATTGCCTTGAGTATCTTAACACAATAGTATCAATGTTTATTATATAAGGGCTATTTCTAAAACTAGATTCAAATTAGCTTGTGCAAATTCAACAACTAAATTGAAAGCTAATTTAACAATTTTAACAAATTTGAAGATACACCAAACAACCATACAATAAATATTTAAAAAGAGATTGACTTAAACCCATAAATAAAATTGAATTTAAAACTCTGAAAATCATATTTATTCTCTGAATCTAAAACTAGATTCAAATTCAAATTTGCCCCTCCTACAAATTCAACAACCAAATTGAAAAAAAAAAAAAATTCAGAATCTAAATCCTTAAAATATATAGGATGAAATTTCCTTTTGCCAACATCTACCCAACAAGAATATTTAGAATCATTTAATAAAGTGCCCATAAAACTCCTTTTAAGTCAATGATACCTGGTATAAATATTCTAACTTTTGAACATAACACATATTATGCCCTTTGAACATAACTCATCGTATTGCAAGATGCAACTCATAAAAGGTCCTCATAAGCTAAAATATTCTTTAAAAAACAGTAACATGAATGTTCAAACTTATAGAGATTGACCTTTGATGAAGACAATAACAAAGCAATACATTTGCTATTAATAAGAGAGATAAATCTTGAAATCTGTAAGAGAGCTCTCCAAAATGGATTTTTTTGAATAAGATTTACAAATAGCTTCATATTTCAAATATAGATTTGGAGTTACCAAGAACAGCAATATCCTTCTAAAAATTAGTACACTGCCATATTTCCATACAGTACCTTAGGGTTAAGGATAATTATTTATAGTAAAACAATGAATAACAATGTTCAGAAGCTTGCTGCATTACCTTCTAAACTAAGACGGCAAAAAAACAAACAAGGCCATTGATAAATTTAATGTCGCTTACGATTTGTTGAGAACTGATAATTCAAACTTCATCAGCACTCGACCGTCGATAAGCTGCTACCCAAAAAAAATGACACAGACAGAGACTGAATCCACATAGGGCATTTTATTGATTGTTTAACCAACAAACCTAATAGTGTTTTATGACCTATTCTTGTGAAACCTACAAAATTTGTATAAATCCCCAGTTTTGATTACATATTGTTCATAAAATCTAGATCTACTTATTTCCGATCCATTACCAGAAAGATTTAAAAAAAAAGGTCAATAAATATTACGCATTTCTGCGAGAACAAAACACAAAAGGGTTTTAAACCCAAAAAAAATGTACAGGGCACATCCAAACTCCAAGCAAATATTATTGTTCGCGTGAAGCCTGACAGGCACTGTTGTAAGGTTAATCTGTGCATCAGATTTGAACCTCTCACAGATGGATTTCTCATCCTATGTGGAGGCGTACTTCGATGCATCCACTGTAATAAAAGCATTTTTTTTCAAGCCTTGTGCGTTGCAGGCCGGAATCCATTGGAAAGAGGAATAAACTTCGGCATCACAAAACAATTGTTTAGTGACTGGCAGAGTTCTATACAGAAGTGTATCTACACATCTCTGAAACCCTAATCATAAAACCCTAACCATGAAACCCTAAGTTCCATGTACAACACCCAATGGCCCACTCCTAAATTCCCGTTTCCCCTTTCATTTCAACGAGAAAACAGTATAGCTTTCAAACAGAAAAAATAAACTAGTACTTGCACCCATAGGAGGTTTCAAGGAATACGCCGATAGGAACAACCGACCAGCTTAGAAAAATAAACTAGCAATACCACAAAAATGTGCAACAGATATTTCCAAGTAGTGTTCTCTTTTAGAAGGAGAAGACCAATAACAGAAAAACTATTTTGCCTCAACTGCAATTTCTATAACAAATTATTGCTGGGAAAATATGCATAGCAAAATTTACATGAGGGTGCAATTTTGCCTTGCCAAACATAACACAATATACACTATTTGGAGTGGAGAACTATAAATAGACAACACTACTATGAAACTTCAAAAGCCTTGAGACAAGCCTCATCCCTTTTCAAGAAGAAGCAAAGAATAACAACCCAAGAGGGGTTTATAAGAGAAGGTACTCAAACACCATGAGTGGTGTAAAAATGAGACACCTTATGTGCCAAATCCATTATACCATTTAGAAGCAAATTAAATTAAAAAACACTCCGGTTACTCATTACACAAACCATTCGTGAAATATAAGTACCTCCCAGAATAATTTTTCCATATCAGTGCATAACATAATTAGTCATAATAATTAGGCTAATTCCTAAAATGTAAATACTTTTCAGAATATATAACATAATTAGTCAGAATAATTAAGATGATTCCAAAAATGTAAATACTTTCTAGAATATAGGAAAAGTTATTTTATTTTGTGGTGAGAATAGAAATTAAAAAAAAAAATCAGAAATTCATTTCTCAGTTAATGTGAAAGCTCCAATTGATAGATAACATACCCTTGATTGTGGAGAAAATGGTGTTTAAATTGTTTATAGAGGACAAACTAAGGAAAAGAAGGGTTTTGAAGAAAGTAGAAGATAAATTCAAGAGTGCTTATGGATTCAACTATGTATGTTTTTGATAAAAAAAAACATACGCAGTTGAATCTAGAAGCACTCTTGAATTTACTATTATGGATTGTGGAAAACTCATGCCTTCTAAAGTAGAAGGATACAAAAACATACGCAGTTGAATCCAGAAACATTCTTGAATTTACTATTATGGACTGTGGAAAACTCATGCCTTCTAAAGTAGAAAATATCATTTTATGGACTGTGGAAAACTCATGCCTTCTAAAGTAGAAGGTATCGTTATACAAACAATTGGTGAAATGTTTATCATTACACAAACATCACTAAGTGATCTTCACTGTTACAAGAATGTTTATCATTACACAAACATCACTAAGTGATCTTCACTGTTACAAGAATGTTTATCATTACTCAAACCATTGTGATTAGATAAGTAGTTATATTGCTCTTCATTTCACACAAGTTATCTCTGTTTAAAAGATTTGTGGTTTATTTTATTGTTCTATAGTTATAGTTGATGCCCTGGCCATATTCACCATTGTAAGGTCCTATTGGTTAGGTATTATTGCACACATAGTTAATTGATCACCTCCCATCTATTATATGTAATTAGTTTTCTTTGTGGACAAAACACCAATTTTGTTGTGGTGTAGTCCTATGGGCATTGTACTAATGTTTTATCTCATCTACACTGATCTCATCTCCCCTCTGTTTTTTTTATAAATGGTGTATTTTTATATTAAGTTTGGCTTATTTATTGGTTCTTAATGTTCACATTTTACATTTATTCTCATAGACTTAATCTTGTTCCATTTTTATTTGCACCTATTTCTAAATATTCATCTTATTACTAGCACATACTTTTATATATATGTTCCCTACCTTGATATCAAGATTGATCCTAAAATTCAAACTTTCAACAAATTCCTAATTTCCCACCCTCTTCTACTAGTCTTTGCGGGTGGACTTTGTATAAGTTTGTGCAACATGTTGTTATGTTGTTCTATTTAAATACATTTAACATGCAATTAATTCATGGGGGTTGATCAAGGAGAAAAGTATTCTAGGAACATTTCGATTTGGAGCTTAAAAATAACACATCTACATTAGAATCAAAATTTGCATATAAGCCATATGGATGTTTGAGAATGTTGTCTTCGAATTTTCCCCCAAGGCCTTAAACTCAATATATCTAGGGGATTGACCTATGAGAACTTGACCCTAGCAATCTGGCAACTTCCTCAAAGGTATTTTTGAATATTGCCATCCTTACACACATTAAGATATTAAAGATCAAAAGCAAAGCAACGTTCAAAAGTTTGTAGTTTGTTGGATTGATCTCATGAGTTACAAGTCAATTCTATGCATTAAATCATTCTTGTGGTGCTCGTGTTTCATCCCTAGGGGCTCAGATTCAACCCACATGTATTTCTGAAACCATACAAAGCCTACGACATTCATGAAAATGCAAGCATTAATTTTTGTACATTGATGATTAGATTTGACATAATATCAACATTAAAGATTCTTCAGTTGTTCCCAAAGCTAAGTAGTTTATCCCTTTACATTTAATTCCTAAAATAATATTTCAATTTATCAAATCCCAGCTCTAATTAAATTAAATTAATTACTTGCATGTATTTAATTAACCTAGATTAATCCACGTGAGGTGTTTTAACCTTTATAATTGAATAAAAGTTATTTCATTTCCTCTCAACCTCAAAACCAAATAAGTGTTCATTATCATTTGCCACTCTTTATTTTCTCTGTTAATTACACCTCAAGTGTGCTCTTACCTATTCCCTCCAAATCCCTTGGGAGATTAAACTTTGAACGACTTCTATGGTGTACGGTTTGGCATGGATGATTTTGCAAAATCTTTGACATTTGACATGGTTTTATAAACCCTTTAATTTATAATTTGGTTTGTTTGTGTGTCTAATATTGATCTATGAAGGATCAAGAAAATTAGAATTTATCATGGGAGTTACTTTCAGTAGTTACAATTCCTTAAAAGAATTCAAAAAATGTGGTAAAGCCAATTCCTAACAAGGGTGGTTTCACAACCATTGCTGCAATTTTGTAACCACTAGTTGTCTAAAAGTGGTGGTTTTGTCCCAACTCCAATATATAAATCTAAAACAATTAGTCTAGTATTTCTCCTTCTAGTTCTGTTGTTGAGACCTCCTAGAGTACAAGAAGGATATATTTATGGACAAGAGGGAGTTGCATTATAGGAGGGGAAGTGAATTTGAGTATTGTAGAATAAATTGAGAAATAAAATTCCATTACAATTCTTGTCATAGAATCAATAATGGGCATGTAACTAAGTGGAACAAGGGGTAGATCGTATCCATAATATTTTATATCTCATTGTACTTATCTAACTTCTAATAATAATTTGGTAGTAGTGCATTTACTACTACCAAAGTTAGTTTTACCCTTTCAAGCAGTTCCTAGGATAAAAATGTGTTTAGTTCTCTTTCATAGAATTCTTTCCTTCCTAACTATCTTTTATCTTGAATAAGTAGCATATTCTATTAATTCATTGATTCTTAATTTCTACAAGCATGTTTGATGAGATTACAAAACAATTTGTTATTAGAGTGGTTTTGATTTGAGTACAACATCGTGTGTACACATCCTTAGTGCACTAAGCATCACTCAACATGCACAATGCAGTGCTTGCACATCCATGCACAACTCAATTCACACAACTCTATGTATAGTTCTCACACATAATTGTACAACACTACTTATGTGCATAGTGTGGCCCTATACATAGTTGCACATGTCAGTGCCTAGTTAGACCTAATACATGTGACACATGGATCATAAACATCCACATGTTATGCTTCCATATGTATGTAGTATCTATGCCATAAAACATGATCATACAACTAGGACCATATGCATCTAACACATGGCAACATCATGCTTCTATAATACAACTGATACCATATGAATTTAACACTAGGCATCACCTACCCACATGATCCATCCACCATATGCATTGGGCATTTGTTAACATCTACATAGAGCCTAGTTGATGACCTACTTGGACTATTATGTATAAATACATGTTTTGTACACTTTGTAGAGTAGGAGAGAAATACATACATTTTCATCTAAACCTTCTATATATTTCCCTTGTTCTTTCAAAATATGAGTGGCATATCTACCAAAATCCTTTTGCATTTTGAATGTGTCTTTGGATTGCATATTTATTTTCCATTATACATTATATGATCTTGTTGCATTACTAGCTAACTTATGGGATCATCTAGTGGTTAGTTGGGAATCAAATAATTAGTATAAGAGTTAAAGCTCTTCTTTCATGCCAATGTAAACACATGCAGAGGAATGCAACACACAAAGTTTAATTGGTGAAAGTTTAGTAGAACATTGAGGAAAATGGTCGACAAATGAGTACCAAAGGTCTCAACAAACATTCAATGAATGTTCAACATTTCCCTAAAAATATAGCATTAAGAACTCTTTGGATAGTTTTATATGATTTCATAATTCACCTTGGATTAGCACATAAAACCCCACACAACTTAGGCAACATCACAATCCCTTCAGAGTTCAAGTCAATCTAGATATCCCTACATTTGAAGGAAAAATTGATGCCTCAATGCTATATATTTATATTTAAAAGCTTGAAGCTTACTTCTTCGTCAACATCTTCACTAATGATCAAGAATGTTTTTAGATATAACTATGTGAGAGTTCAATGCAAAAAAACTCACATAATTACATTGAAAAGCATTCTTGATCACTAATATGGACTATGGAAATATTATCTCATATCTTCACTGATGTCACGAAGATTTCCTTTGTAGCACTAAAAATGTCCATTTCAGTGTCCAACTAGTGATAAGCACTCAACACATAATGCAATAGGGATAACTAGCCAATTCTCACCTAGGAATCCTTTGTTAGCACTTTGTAAGAGGAATTTTACTCCTCAAACATTACAAGGATGAATAAATGAAGTTCTAGTAATTACATTGACTAAAGTAGTCTATGGAGGAATACACCAAGTACCATGACTACTATACACACTTGTGATGAGGTAAAAGCAACCTCATCCTAATTTGACACAGTTACCCCCTTTTTATTGATAGGTTGACCCAAATTATGCTAATTTATTAAAATCTTATGATGAATGTTGTTTATTTATGAAGGAATAGTGTATAAAGCTTTAAATTTTGACCACTAATGTTGATGAAGTGTTGTGAAAAGATCTATTATTTCATAAACATGACTTGGGAACAATGGAGTGGAGAAAGTGGCCATTTAGTGAAGATTGAAGTAAGCAGCGTTGGAAGTTAGAAGCACCAGAAATGAAGGAGACCAGTAGTTGAAGACTTCAGTTACTTTATGCATCTCCATCCATATAGCATCCTCTTTTATTTTCTATTATTTCAAGACATTAGATACATTTAATCTCCACTTGGAGCCTCTTTTATTCTGCAAGTCAGACTCTTTTAAGGCAGTTTGTTATGTTTTCTTGTTAGAAGACTTTTTCAAGTGTCAATGATAAGCCACCCTAGATTTCTAGATGTTCAATAGATATAAGAAAACCTCATATTTTTATGACATACGATGATAATAGAATTCTCTAAGTTGCTCTTTAAATCAATATGTTTTTTGTATATATGCTTTTGCAAGATGGGAATGGATTCGTGTTAATACTATTTGATATGATTTGAGTTAGTTCAAATATTCTGGAGGGATGACCACTCGAACAGATAGGAGATAGATAAGTATTTGTTTTCGTGTTATTTAAATGTGTTATTGTCATTATTACTATTACAAAATTATTTTATGTTCTTTTAAGAAAGTCGTAGTTAGTCCGTGTCAACCTATAGGATTCATGTCGTGATTATTGTTTAAGTAAAATTTAAAACTCATTTATAGTTCAAATTCCATATAAGTGCTGAATAAGATATTTCAGAGTTCTGAATCTTCTTTTCACTGTTTTGTGGTAGAGTAGTTCCAGAGTTCTTGGTTTAAATTTTCATAGTTTCATGAAAATTTTGAAGTGTAGTATCGTTCTTGTTTTTCTCATGCTTTCATAGATTAGTTTCATCATTTTTCTCTAGTATAGGATATTGGTGATTTTTAGTTATTTACTCAAGGTTTTTCCTAGCATAAAATTCCATGCTTTCTAGTTTAGAATTTGTTTGCAAATCTCATTTAAGAAGGAAAATCATAAAATTGTTGCTAAAACAAGATACTTGAACCTCCTATTGCATATAGCCTTGGACATAACCCGGTCGATAAACTAATATATTTCAACTAAAGTACAAGGTCTAACAACACCATCAACACACATCACTCTGTCACAAATCTTCACTTCCTCTACACAATGAACACTGCTACCTTTAACACACCTTCACATACACATTCACTCACTTCCACACTTACATAGACATCCTCGCACACACTCACACACATTTTCATTTCACACCAAACAAGATCTTTCATTTATACCTTCCGCAAATTACAAAATCTTTCTCCCACATCGGCCAAGATGAAACATGTATACATGAAATGTGCAATGGCCACACCAAGTCAGCATCCAAAAGATGTATAAATCCAATGCGCTTCAAGACAAATGATAACTAGGACCTATCATTCTTTAACACATTCTTCCAAGCTAGCGCACACTTCAAAACATTTGGTGGGATCATCAAAACACATGAAGTCAGCCCAGCAAACACTTATCCTTCACAACATAGCTCCAGACCTAAAACGGTACCTGAGAGACCAATCGACATCATCTAAATTAATTCACAAGCAACACAAGACTTGCACAAACCTTCTCAACCATCTCTTCTTCTAAAATATATATTTTCTTTCTGGCGTAAACAAGCAGATATAAACCTGGCATCACTTACAAACATTGAACACATAGCCTTGAGATAGAGCATTTAAAAACCAACTTGCGGTACACTTCAACACCTGAAACCTGAAATGAACAATCATACTGAATATCTGAAGTCATCCTCCAAACATTAAATCCAAAAGATGAACTGCGGTGAAATGTGGTGGCTTTTGCTTTCTCCTCCTGACAACCCTGATCAACAACATGATATGTCTTTGTTATGCTGACTCCAGAGAACCTCTGCAGTACCACTAATAAACTAAAACTTCTCTAACACATTTTGACTACAACCATCCTGAACCTCTATCTTCACTCTACGAGCTCTAGAATCTTCTGTGGTAATTTCCAAGCTCTGAAATCAGGAACATACAAACTTCACATTTATCTCTAACTAACTCCCAAACTGTAAGGCCATACCTTCAAATGCAGAGCATTCTCCTAAGTTGCTTTAGTGCAAACTCTAGTGCCTTGGACTTCTTGAATCTTTCTTTCAAGACTAAAGCAATGCCTTACCTCAAGAAATAAAGAATACAATAATCACCACATCAGAGACTTCATTCTCAACATCATATGCAACAATCAACACTCTTTTCAACACAACAAGAATCTTCATGTTAGCACATTCTTCTTCTCACAACTTTCACCTCTGCTTGAACTTCAGAAGATAGGATACAACTGTGTACAGATGATACTGATCCAATCAGTATACATAGTATATGACTTCCATCACCTTACCCTTCTCTTCACAACTTCTTTGATCCATCTCTGATCTCCTCAACATATACTCATCACTTTGCCATAATCTTCCTTTGGCATCACCAACATATCAACACATTATGCTATTGCTGACATCATCTCTGTTAACTTCACTTCCAACCTTCTTCATTACAACACTGTTGACATCATTGACAACACAAATTCAACAATTATATCAATAGAGAAATCAAAATCTCTCTTCGGAGGTAACCTCAGAAGTTCATCTAGAAAAACATCCTGAAAATCTCAAAGGAAAGGATAGATCTCCATGGTTACATTTGGTTTACTAGGTTCCTCTTTTACTTGCTCCATTTTGACTGCAAAAAGTTGACATCCTTTTCTCCTAGCTCTCTTCAATTGCATAACATAGATTGGTTTGATCTTAACTTCTCTTTGTGTGCCCTTGCAAAAAGACTTTGTTTCCTACATCATCTAGACACTCAACTATTTTTGCAAAATAGTCAACACTGGCCCTATCTCTCCATAGCCAATTTGTTCCTAAGATAACATCATAGGAACCTAGGGGGGATGAAAACAAATTCACCTTAGTTGAGAAACTAGGAAGATTAATCTTGGCTTCAAACAGGCATGCTCTGCCTGAGCTTTTGTCTGGTTAGCATATTCAACTAACCAGGGTTTAGCCATATATCTAGCTCTTCTAGGAAATTTATTCAATGCTCTTAGAGAAATAGAACTTTCTGTTGCTCCAGTATCAATTAAAATAGAAATATAAACTCTAAACAAAGTACCTATCATCTTAATGGGAGTAATCTAGTACTCTGCTTGGTGATTGTCCAATGTCGCATGGATCCTCTGTTGAAAAGTTGTCTGCTAGGTAGGTAATGGGTTAATATATTATTGAGGTCCTTGGTTCTTGTTTGGACATTGATTTGCATAATGATCTCCACCACAACAGAAACATCCTCAAAGAGGTCCTCGCTTTTCAGTACGTTTGCTTGAATTATTATCATTCCTATGGAAATTAGTATTGTTTTTCTTCTCATTTCTGGGTCCATTCCTATTATTTCTGAAATCCTTGTCGCTTTTCTTATTCACATCCTATTTTCCATTCATTTTCTTGAAAGGTTAAGAAGTTGGAGACTTATTAAACCTCTTGCAATTCTTCTTACGATATGCAGAAATTGTCTTCAATTTTTGCTCTTGTTTGATTGCCTTCTCAAAACCTTGGTCCATAGTGGTAGGACCATGCACATCCACTTCTCCATCTATCTGGGTATTCAGACCCATGATGAATTTCCCAATTCAAAACCTTTCATCTTTCTGATATTGTGGCACATACTTTAGGAGATGAGTGAAGTTTTCCCAATATTCAACCATTGACATTTCTCCTTATCGTAGATTTTGAAAATATGTTATCTTTTGGTCAAAGAAAAGCTGTGGTAACCACCTCTGATGAAATATGACCACAAACGGATCCCAGGATAATCTCAGAGAACTTAACCCCGGTTCCATTTTCTTTTTCATCCACCAAGTGGATGCTTCATCTGTCAATTGATAGGCACCCCAAACTGCCTTGGTTATCTCAGAGTAATTTCTGATCTCAAAATATTTTTCCATCTCTACCAACCAAGCTTCTATAGCATCACCACTTATTGTTCCATTAAACTTGGGTGGTGTCACTTTCTTCATATCTCTTGACAACTCTAAGGCAAATCTACTTCTCCTTTCTTCTTGAGAATTAGTCTTATCAACATCCTCCCTTTGTTCACTATGAGAACTAGGTTCATGTACATAATCATCATCCCTTGATGTGAGTCCTCTATTCCTCCTTTGAGTATGCCTTGGCCCCTCACTTCTTGTTCTAGGTTTCCAAGCCTCTCCTTGGTTTCATTCAGCATGGTCAATATTTGATCTAGCTTAGTCATTGGGTTTCATAAGGATTCAACTCTCCTTGACTATCCTCAAGATTTGTTTGAGTTCAAACCATGATGATACTCTATATCACATCTGATATTTGTATTAAGTTATAGATTAGAATTCAAAAATAATGCATCTCATTAATTCAAAATTTATCAATAAATCTATTCACAATTTAACTCAGATTTGTGCAAAATAATCTCATCTTTATTATAGTTTATTCTGGGTATAAATACATCCTTATTTAGATAGATAATTGAACAAGACTACATGTCATTTTCAGTTAAAGGATATTCCTTAGGTTCCTCTTCCCCATCAGAATCCAATAAAACAAACATAGAGGGTGGATGTACATGGAGGTACTCCTCCGTCACCTCTTTTCCTAAAATAGGGGCATCACAAACACACCCAAATGACATGTCACGAATAGCAGATGATTTACTCAGTTTAACTACATGAGTAGGAACAATGGGTTTCTTAGCCAGTTTGTTGCGTTGTTTATTTTCTAATCAAATGCGCTTAAGAGCGTCAGCCAAAGTTTTAGAGTCTTACACCATGCATCCTCAGCATAATTAATATGTTCATGGAGTTTCACCTCCTCAATGGGTTCTTTCTTAACCACTATCTTGGGTAAATTATAGGGAATATACTTCCTGGCAGTTTTCTTGGTTCTTCTTCACGACATTCTGGCATAAAACCAATTTCAAACATTAACCAATCTGATAAATGTTGACAAGTTTTCTCATAGCGAGTTTTAAGGCCCATGTGTTGAACCTGGTAGATACGATACCATATGTAACATACCATTACATATAACTTGGAATAACACACAAAATTTACTAAGAAAGTAAATGAATATGTTAAACATGAATGAATTTTTTTTTTATCATTTACATATTTTCAAGAAATAAATGCATCTTTTCAAAATATTTTTCAACCTTGAAATTACAATATATTTGTATACACCTAAAAATGGCTAAGTCAAATTAATAAATATTTAATATTTATTTTAATCTCATTCCTCTATCAATGAATAAATTCAGTAATTTATTTATGTGATTCACATCATCGTAATTCTACAACAAATCAATTTATGAATTCTTCTAATGTCATCCCTAATTAAATAATTCTATATTATTTAATCAAATCATCATATCCCAAAGTCAAAAGTCCATAATTCCACATCATCTAATCCACCTCACCATGTTGCACACATAATTAAATATTTTAATATTTAATTATCTATTTTCCCTCACCCACATGTCCTATTATTTCTCTAACCATCCCTTTTCACATGGGTATGGTCTCTCCATGTCATCTTGGTCAAAAGACACTTTGAGACACTTGTCCCATAAGCCCCTATATTCCTTCCAACCATCCTACAAACAAGGTCTCCTTCTTTGACCTTCACTCTATGGTCTTGGTGAGCCTTGTGACATGTGGCCTCATGTCACACCTTTCTCTCCACCTTGTCAAGGTGAGAGGAACATCTTCCATATTTCTCTCCCTCATCCTAACCAATTCAATCTGAACCATACACTTCACAAGACTTCTCCTCCATCGTTGAGATCCTGACACTTGGAATAGGCCACTCCTTGGCCTATAAAAGGAACCCTCATTCCCTCATTCGAACAATCCAAGAGCTTTTGTAAACTTACTCTGCAGAAATTCTACCAGCGTGCCTTTGGAAAAGTATCCTCATTGCACTTGCATAATCCCATTATCATCACAATCATTCAACCATGGAATCATATCTCCATTATCAGTCATCCTAGAGTTGCATTGTTAGTTTAATCTTCATTGCATTATCCATATACAACCATTCTCCTATTGTCATCTTCAACAACAAGGAAGTACACACTTCTGAGAGCTCAAATCATTCACAAGATCAATATGAGATAGGCAACAATGGAAGCTACGAGGTAAATTGGTCTACGAAGGTAATATCTTTGTTTATTGTATTTGCATCAATTCCATTGAGTTATTGGATATTAGTTTTTTAATACTGTTATTCATATTTACTCTAACATTTTTGGCACCCACCATGGGGCATAGCCCCATTTTTAACCTCCATTTGAGTATTTTGTGAAACTACTGTTGTGACAGGTTGTTTTGGCACATTCACATTCCAGTCCTATGCATTCACAGCTTCCTGTTGTGCATTCATCTTTCTGCACATTTACACCGTCTTTCCATGCATTCACCACGGTTTGTTGCGCATTCATGTTTCTACGCATTCACTGAACAGTCCTGCGCATACATGGCTTCTTTCTGCGCATCCATGTTTCTGCGCTTTTAGTAAGCAGTGCTGCACATTTACTGCCTGTTCTTGCTCATTTACATTCTGATAGAAGTTGTATTGGTTTTTTGCAAAAAATTCCGTACTAACTCTTCTTGCAGGTGTAGGAGCTTTGTTTAGTCATTTAGCTCCATCATAACTTCATCTAGATTTAATTATGGGGAAAGTAATTTGATATCTTCATGCAAATTTTCACCTAGATCTAATTAGGAGGAAATAAATTGTATTGTTGCATTACAACTTGCACATAGTCCCAACCTAGGTGGATAAAACTGAACAAATCTTTCATTTTGCTATCTTGTACTACAAACTTTCATTTAGCTTAAATAGGGGAAAGTGAATTTGTTTGATTCTTCAACAACAATCTTCACATATATTTGTTTAGGAGGATAAAATTAACCATCTTTTCCAAGTTTTTACTATCTTGTCAATGGAGTGTGCTTGGTAGAGTAAAACACACCTAGTTTTTTTGGTTTTTAACTCTAGGAGGATAAAGAACCAGTGTCTACTGTGCTTGAAAATGATGATAGGACTATGCTCTCCCCTTCTTGGGTGACCAAAATGCCAAACTCATCATTTTATTTGTGTAAACTTTAGAAGAGGCCTGCCCTTGGAATTGCATTTCTTCCAAGTGGGACAACCTCGAGCGGTAACGAGCTAAAGCCAAGCCACTTCTAAGCCACTATAAATAAATTGTGTTTGTGTCCAAAGGCACACACAACAGGTGTTGCTGTGTTATACCAACGAATGTTTCCCCTAAAACCCTGTAGAGTGTAACCTATGCAGGCTGGGATGCCTCCTTATTGGAGCAAATCGCTGCATGTATAACCACCCAAATAGATGCCCAAACTAAAAGCCAATTGTTTTAGAAAGCCAAAAATCCCTATTTGTTGACGTAGGAGGAAGTCCTCTGAAGCTGTCCAACGTCATACAGTCATCTAGTGTGGAGACAAAAAATCCAACTCTTCGAAGGGATTGTAACTTGGTATGCGTGCGAAGTGAGTGCACTATAAGGGGGAGCCGGTGCTACCAAGTTGCTAATTGTCCGCCTTTATGTAAGTGGCTGGAGTAAAATCCAAGTTGGAATTCAACGAATATTGACCTTACAATCCTTAGGATTGTACTTGTTTGTTTTTACATTTATCAAAACTTGTATCAAACAATCATGGCAACTTCTTGTTTACTGTGTTTTCTGGCAATAACTTGAGTCAAAAAAATAGTACCGCAAAATTTAGAACTTAGGAAAACGTGCAAAACAAACCAAACTGACAAATTGAAACAAAAGATAAAATTTATGTAGTCCTGCACATACAACAAATCTTGTTGCGCATACACAAAATCCTACTGCGCATTCACTGCTGTTGTGCATTAACACAATATTATTGCGCATACACACCATATTGTTGTGCATACACAGAACTGCGCATTTACAACACAGTGCTGCACATTTGAAACACAGCCTCACGCATACAGAGCTGCGTATACACAGTATAGAGCTGCGCATTTGCTGAATATTCCTGTGCATTCACAATAGAGAGTTATTTTGTACATTTTGCGACAAAACTGAAACAATTTCTGGATACCCTTTTTGCCCTAGTTTATACTTGGAAAATAAATTCAACCTTGCAGGCTCACCTTCATACCATTTTCACAACATCACCTTTACATACCATAGTCTTCCTATCCAAACACATTGATACAGTAGTGGTGTCTTGATAACCCAACCAACCTTCCCCAACACCTATCTTTCACAGAAATCAAGGACTATTATGACTTCCTTCACCAATAGGCCATTAGCCTTGTAGCCCTCTTTTTAGGTCTGTCAGACAAGAACTTTTGCTAGGGGCATGATCTCAATGAAACAAGGACATTTCTGAGTACCCATTATCCTATTTGACAACATAGCAAAAAATGAGGATAGACTGTTTCAGACCAACCCCCTCAAAAATGGTCTGTTGTTGTTCTTGACTAGGCCTAATTAGGCCACTTTTACAAAGGACCTCTATTGTATTAGCACTCTAAGTTTGTCAAACCAATTTTGGACTCTTGTTCACACCCCAAATGAACCAATTTCATCAATTCTTCCACTAGAAACAACTTCTAAGCATCTATTCTATTCAATCCACACTTCTAGGCCTAATACATGGGTAATATTAGGCTAGGGTTATGCAAAATTCAACCCTAACTCCATTTTCTTCTCCTACCATGAACAAAACATGAAAATCTACCCTACATGCTTCCATTCCACTGATTTTGAAGAAATCCCACTGGTGATATGGCTTAAAAACCCATGCCCTAGCCTGCAAAACCCTAGTTCAGGGTTTCTGAATAGTTCTCTGCAAAAATGCAATAACTTCCTCCTAGATTAATGAATGCTCTCCAAACCAACTGAAAATTAAAGGTAAGTCATCACACTTTCACATCCAATCAGTTTCAAGTCTTGATTGTACCGTACAGAGAAATGGTACAGTCTGCAACAACGTATGAACAGGAAAATAAGCAGAAAACAGAGTATTTCATTCAATTTTGCACTTCAAAATGTCTCCAACCCCTGTCCTCAGGGTGAGTGAGGGTATTTGAGTCCCTTACAATCAGTTTTGAATAGTTTTCCCAACTGTCATATAGCCAAATGGTCATTCCCCTCCTAACAATGCATTGAGTTTGCAAAACAACATTTACTAACCCTCACATTACATGACTTTATTCACCAAAACGTGACTCAAGAACATGAATTTTGGTCCTTAGAGACCTTATTACATCTACTTGGGTGATGAAACACCTCAAGTCTTGCATTTAGACACCATTGACAAACATAAGGCCAAGATTGGCCTTGGTGCTCCTACACCATACAATTGGGGTGAAAAGGACTTCATCATCCTGATGAAGTGAGTTCTTAAACAGAAATCCCATGCTGTTTGATATCTTCTTCTGACATCCAAGTGGCATCTTCATTTGGCAATCCATGCCATTTTACCAATTGCTCATTGTATACCTTGTTCCTTGTTCTCTTGACCTCCCTTATGTCCAAGATGGCTTCAAGTTTGATCGGCTGACTAGGTGGAAGGTCCCTTATCTAATCTTCATCATCAGCTTCCCTTGCTTCTTCACCTGCAACAGTAGATCCTTTGAAAGGATAAAGATCAACAACATTGAAAGTGGGGGAGATAGAAACATCAGGAGGGAGTTCTATCTCATAGGCACTTTGGCCAAACTTGTGGACCACCTTGCAAGGTCCTATCTTCTTCATCATGAGTTTAGTATATCTACCCTTAGGTAGCCTTTGTTTTCTCGGATGTGCAAGCACCAAATCACCAACTTTGAATTGAACATATTTCCTTTTTAAATCTGCCTGCCTCTTGTATTTTTCAACACTCTTCTCAAGAGTTTCCTTGACTTGCTAATTGATGTCACTCATGACAATGGAAAAGTCTTCTCCTTGTGCACTCCTATGGTTCAATCCACTTAGGTCTCTCAACTCATATATGCCCCTTGGCTTCATACCATACACAACTTCAAAAGGGCTTCTTCCTATGCTCCTGTTGATAGAGTCATTGTAAGCATACTTTGCTTGAGGCAGTATGAGATTCCATGACTGATTATGTTCTTCAGTGAGACACCTTAACAAGTTTCCCAAGGACCTATTAACAACCTTAGTTTTCCCATCTGTTTAGGGATGGTATGTAGAACTATATTTTAGATTGGTTCCCAACTTTTTCCACAAGGTCCTCCAAAAGTGACCAATGAATTTGGAATCTCTATCACACACTATGGTCAAGGGCAGTCCATGGATTCTTACAATCTCTTTGAAAAATAGACCAGCAATATGAGATGCATCATTAGTGGATTTACAAGCAATAAAATGTGTCATCTTACTAAACCTATCCACAACAACAAAAATACTATCATACCCCCTTTGTGTCTTGGGCAGACCTAGGACAAAGTCCATGCTGATTGACTCTGATGGGCGGTTGGGTATTGGCAGAGGTTGATACAGTCCTGCATTAGAACTTGATCCTTTAGCCCTTTGGCATATCACACAATTCTCTACAAACTTCTTCACATCAACATGAATTCTAGGCCAATAATAGAACCTCTTGACTACTCCAATGTCTTATCATACTCAAAATGTCCACTCAAACTACCACAGTGCTTTTCTCTGATCTGATTTGCTCTCATGGAGCATTTTGACACACATAACTGAGCACCTTTGAAGAGTAATCCATCTTGCAACACAAACTCAGAAAATTCATTATGAAAAGTATCTTGGGACTAACTACAAACAACAAATACATCTCTGAAATCTTCATCATCTTGGTACATACCTTTGAGAGCATCAATGCCTATACTTTGTAGTTTGATCTCCTGCACCATCATGGACCTTCTACTCAGGGCATCAGGAACCTTATTGGCTTGTCCTTTCTTATGTTTGATGGTGAAGTTATATTCTTGCATATATTCCATCCACTTCATTTGTCTATGGCTTAATTTATCTTAACTATTCAAGAAACTCAGGGCATGATTATCAGTGAAGACAATAAAATCCTTTGACAAGAGATAATGCCACCACTTCTTAAGGGACTGCACCATGGCATAGAGCTCAAGATCATATGAGGAGTATTTTGTCTTAGCATCATTAATCTTTTCACTAAAAAATGCAACTGGTTTGCCATCTTGACTGAGGACTGCACCTATAGCATACCCGCTTGCATCACACTCAATGGTGAATACCTTGTTAAAGTCAGGGAGTGGAAGGACTGGTTGTTGTGCCACTCTTGTCTTCAGATATTCAAAGCTCTTTTGGGCTTCATCAGTCCATTGAAACTTAGTTTTCTACCCTCCTTTGATGGTATCAATGATTGGTAAACAAATGTGACTAAAGTTCTTGATGAACTTCCTATAGAAAGAAGCCAATCCATGGAAGCTCCTAACCTCTGCTGCTGCTCTAGGAGTTGACCAACTGAGAATGGCCTCTACCTTTGAAGGATCCATCTTGATTGTCCCCTTGGAGATTAGAAATCCAAGATAGATAAGCTCCTCTTTCATGAACTCACACTTCTTGAGATTAATCATCAATTTCTCCTCATTTAACTTTTTCAACACCATGTCTAAGTGCTGCAAATGCTCCTCTTTTGTTTTGTTGTACATAAGGATATCATCTAAGTATACCACCACAAACTTGCCTATGAAAGGTTTAAGGACTTTATTCGTGAGTCTCATGAATGTGCTTGGGGCATTTGATAGCCCAAATGGCATCACCAACCATTCATATAAACCCTCATTAGTCTTGAAGGTAGTTTTTCATTCATCTCCTTCCCTTATTCTTTTTTGGTGGTAACCACTCTTTAGATCTATCTTTGAAAAATAACATGCATCACCTAGACTATCCATTAGATATTCAATCCTGGGTATGGGAAATCTATACCTGATTGTAATCTTGTTTATTGCTCTTGAATTCGTGCAGTCTCCATTCTCCATCCTTTGTAGGTGCTAGGACTATTGGCACAACACATGGGCTCAAACTCTCCCTAACAAGGCCTTTGTCTAGTAGCTCTTGAACTTGATTTGTGATTTCTTCATTCTATTTTGGTGTCATCTTGTATGCTGCCTTGTTTGGCAGGTTTGTACTAGGAATAAGATCAATGGAATGACTCACATCCCTCATGGGAGGTAATGAACTAGGGAGATCCTTTGGCACTATGTCCTCATACTTGTCCAATAGGGCCTGAACTTCCTTAGGTATCTTTTCTACATCTGCTGCTGCCATGTTTGATATAGGTTTGCCAATGATGGCATATCCAACCTCTTCCTCATCCAATGCCTTCAAAAACTTCTTCTCCTTCACCACCATCACACTTGATCCTTCATGGGCTGCTGCATCCTCTTCTTTCAATTGTTCTTGAATATATGTTTTGTTCTTGAAATTGCAAATGTAATATCTTTGATTACAGATAATTAAAAAAATATAGTGAGATGTTTGCTTTAATTATGTTTAAAGATATCTAATATTCTAGTTGGGATGTTACACATGGTATCAGAGATGCTAGGTTTGACACTTGGACCTTGGGGTTCATTGCGAAGTTTCACAAGATTGATAAGATATGCTAATGTTAAAACATTTGTTCTTGTGCCAGAATGACAAGAAACAGAAGGACAAGAAAGCGAGCCAACAAAACAAAACTTAGTGAAATGCCTAAGATCACTATTAAGAAAGAGCCATCTCCTGAACCAAAGATGGAAGATACAATGAGTTATGCAAAGGAAGCTTGGCTCATTGGTTTTGAAACACTACCTAATGCATTCAAACGTATCTACCTAGAAAGTAGGAAACAGACTGAGCAGGCAAAAAGGTTATCAACCCCTACTATTGTTAAGATTAGTAAACCATCCGCATATTGTGACATGCCTTTTGGGTGTGGTCAGGATGCACCTATTATGGGTCTAGAGGAGTTGAAGGAGTACTCATGAGTACATCCACCTATTAAGTTTGTGTTACTCAATTCTAATGGAGAGGAAGAACTAGAGAAATTTCCTCTGTCAGAAAGTGATATGTAGACTTTTTCTTTTCATAAAAAGTTTTGTATTTGAATAAGGACATAAAGATCCAGAAAGAGAATAAAGTTTTGGCTTTTTGAGTAAACAAATGTTTGTGTATTGAATCTCTGAGTTTCTATATTTATGAACTTGTACTTTTATGATAGTGTATCAAAAATTTACATGTTTTGATAAATTTCTAGGCAAATGATTAGGTGTGGTAATGTTATGGAACACTTTGGAAAC
Source organism: Cunninghamia lanceolata (assembly GCA_027924645.1). Lineage (NCBI taxonomy): Eukaryota > Viridiplantae > Streptophyta > Pinopsida > Cupressales > Cupressaceae > Cunninghamia > Cunninghamia lanceolata. The sequence continues at coordinate 4,736,831 of BSBN01000556.1, read as the reverse complement.
CAACCAGGAGGGAACCCGGATGGCCCAGATCCTGAGAATAACCCCATGGCAAAATTAGATCAAATTTTGTCAGTATTGAATGAAACAAAAGGAAGATTGGAAACCCTGGAATAGGAAGCTAGAGGGGGAGAAACCAATCAAGAACATTACTCTGAAAGGAGAGAAGAATCTAGTTTCCATGGTGAACCTAGAGTAAATAATCAAGACTCACAAATTCATAATAAAGCAAAAACTCATCTTACTAACGAGCTAGCCTGAGATATGAAGAAAGTTATATCTCCTAAGTTCGATGGAACAGTGAGTGGAGATGCAACTGAGGCTTGGATGACAGAGATGGAGAAATATTTTGAGATAAGAAATTATTATGAGATCACCAAGGCTGTATGGGGAGCATACCGCTTAGTTGGAGAAGCATCCACGTGGTGGATGAACAAGAAAATAGAATTAGGATTGAGTTCCTTGAGTCTAATTTGGGATCAATTTGTGGTCATATTTAGGAAAAGGTGGTTGCCTCAACTTTACTTTGACCAAAAATTAACATCTTTTCAAATCTGCATCAAGGAGATATGACTGTCACTGAATATTGGGAAAATTTACTAGATTATTGAAGTATGTGCTACCATATCAGAAGGATGAGAGATTTAGAATAAGGAAGTTTATCATGGGCTTAAATGCTTAGATTGGTAGAGAAGTGGATGTCTATGGACCCACAACCATGGATCAAGTCTTTGAGAAAGCCATCAAGCAAGAGCAGAAGATCAAATCTATCTCTGTGTATCAAGAAAGATCACGAAAGAAATTTAACTGGAGTCGTCCTTTAGCATCCTTCAAAAAGAGAAACAAGAATCAAGAATCTAGAGAGAGGAATCATGGTAAAAGTTTCAGATTTAACAGAAATGAATCTATGGATGGAAACATGGATTTCAATCCTAAAAAGAATGATGATAATACCAACTGATCTTTTGGAAAGAGAGGTCATCCTGGAGGGTGTTTCACGTGTGGAGGAGATCATTATGCTAAACAGTGCCCCACACAGAGTCAAGGGAATTCTTATGGAGGCAAACCTTTACCTTCACAACAAACAGTGTTTTAGCAAATGATTCATGCTACTCTTGATAGTCGTCAAGCTGAGTATCAGGTTACTCCTATTGAAACCATAGGTACTCTTTTTGGAACCCCAATTTCTATTCTTATAGATACAGGAGCAACTAAAAATTTTGTGAACCCTAGAATACTTGATAAAATGTCTAGGAAAGCTAGTTTCATGGCTAATTCATGGACATTAGAGTTTGCAAACCAGTCAAGAGCTCAGGTAGAGCAATGCTTGTTTGAAGCCAGATTAACCCTACCTACTTTTTCCATGAAGGTCAATCTTTATGTAGCACCTCTAGGATCCTATGATGTCATTTTTGGGATGAAATGGTTATCTCAGCATAAGGCAAAAGTTGATTGTCTATCCAAAATAGTAGAATGCCTTGATGATGATGATGATGGAAATGTTGTCCTTATCCAAGGTTTTTAGTGAGAAATGAAAATCAAGAAAAATTTTGTGATGCAACTAAAAAGAGCAAAATGGAAAGGATGTCAGATGTTTGTAGTTAAAATGGAGGAGGTGAAAGATGAAGAGGAGAATGAATCTAAGGAAAATTCTTTTGAAGAGTACCCTTTTCTTCAAGATTTTTGGGATGTGTTTCTAGAAGACCTTTCAGGTCTGCCCCCGAAAAGAATTTTTGATTTTGTATTAGATATTATTCCTGGTTCTGAACCGATGTCCAAAGCACCTTATCAGATGACTACTACTGAGTTGATGGAGCTAATGGCTCAACTCCAATATTTTTTTGTAAAAAGTAATAATTAGACCTAGTGTGTAGCCTTGGGGAGTGCTAGTGATCTTTGTTAAGAAGAAAGATGGCACTTTGTGTCTTTGTATAGATTATCGTATGCTTAACAAAGCAACGATTAAGAACAAGTATCCCCTACCGCGCATAGATGATCTTTCTGATCAAATGCGTGATGAAGCTGTATTTTCCAAAATTGACCTTAGGTCAAGTTATCATCAATTGAGATTGAAGGAAGAAGATATTTGCAAGATAACCTTTAAAACAAGTTATGGGCATTATTATTTCACAGTCTTACCTTTTGGTTTGACCAATGCTCCAACAAAATTTATGAATTTGATGAACAGTGTTTTTAGAAACTATCTAGACAAATTTGTTCTGGTGTTTCTAGATGATATTTTAATCTACTCTTGTAATGAGGAGGAACACCAACAACACTTATGGATAGTCCTGCAATGACTCAGGGAGCATAAGCTTTATGGAAATCTATCCAAATGTACCTTCTTTCAAAAAGAGGTGCAATACTTGGGTCATATTATATCAGCTAAAGAAATTGTTGTAGATCCATCGAAGATAAAAGCTATTTTGGAATGGCCTACTCCTAAGAACGTGCATGAAGAGCATAGTTTTATGGGATTAGCAGCGTATTATAGGAAGTTCGTTTTGAACTTTTCTAGAATTGCCCATCCTATCACTTCCTTGCAGAGAAAAGGAAGGAGATTTGAATTGTCAGATAAGTGTGAAGAAGCTTTTAATATTCTTAAAAGGAAATTGACTTTAGCACCAATTCCATTTTGTTGTTGTGACTGACGCTTTAGGAGAAGGGTTAGGAGGAGTGCTCATGCAAGAAGACCAAATTGTGGCCTATGAGTCTAGGAAGTTGTGACCTTATGAGCAGAATTATGCCCCTCATGATTTGGAATTAGTGGTAATTGTGCATGCTCTTCAAGTATGGAGGCATTATTTGTTGGGAAATCAATTTGAACTAAAATATGATAATCAAGGTTTGAAGTATATCTTCACGCAACCTAACCTTAACTCTCGATAAAGAAGATGGTTAGAGCTCATCTCTAACTATGATTTTGAGGTTAACTTCATTAAGGGTAAGGAAAATTGAGTGGCTGATGCCTTGAGTCGAAGAAGGCATATATTGGCAATAGTATCAGTGCAATCTAATTTCAGAGCTCAAATATTAAAGAATTTGACCGTTGATGAATATTATGAGCAAATTTTGAACGCTCTAACATAGAATCCTCAAGACACAAGGTATGATGGATTTTATTTTGAACCTGATGGGTTATTGAGATTCAATAACCGAATATATGTTTTGAATCAGGGAGATTTATGAAGAACTGTGAGGTCATCCTGGAGTGACAAAGTTGTTAGTTGATGTGAAACCCTTATATTTTTGGACGGGAATGAAGAATGATGCTACAATATTTATGTAAGGATGCTTAGAGTGTCAATGAGTCAAGGCCAAACACCAACACCCAGCAAGACTTTTGTATCCTCATGACATACTTGAATGGAAATGGCAAGTTATTAGTATGGATTTTGTCCAAGGATTACGTATGTCCCACCATAAGCATGATGCTGTTCTTGTAATAGTGGAAAAACTTACTAAGGTAGCTCATTTTATACCTAGTAATCTTAAAGATGGAGCACCCATCTTAGCCAAGAAGTACATGCAAGAATTTTTCAGGTTGCATGGAATTCTAGAAAAGATAATTTCAGATAGAGATGCTTAGATAAATTTAAGGTTTTGGCAAACTTTGTTCTCAGCTTTGGAAACACAACTGAATATAAGCTCAACCTATCATCAAGAAACAGATGGGCAAACTGAGAGAGTAAATCAAATACTAGAGGATTTGTTGATGATGTATTGCATGGATCAATAGTATAAGTGGGAAGAGTATCTTCCACTAGTTGAATTTGCATATAATAATATTCTTATTATTTTGCAATTAAGATGGCTTCATTCGAAGCATTGTATGGCATGAAGTGTTGAACTCCTATAAGTTGGGATAAGCTGGAAGATAGGATTTGCCTTGGGCTAGAAGTGCTTTCAGAAATGGAAGAGCAAGTAAAGTTGAGCAGGAAAAGATTGACAGAAGAAAATGATAGACAAGAAAGCTATGTTGATGCCAAGCAAATACCTCGACTGTTTTCAGTATGAGATAAAGTTCTCTTAAGAGTCAAACCACATAAAAGCCCAATTAAGTTTGGAAAGTCTTCCAAACTAGCACCTATATATGTTGGACCTTTTGAAGTCCTAGAAGTGGTTAATCCAATTGCTTACAAGATAGCTCTACCACCAGCCCTTGCTAGAACGCATGATGTTTTCCATGTGTCATATTTGAAGAAATATATATTAGGATCTAATCATATACTTGATTGGAATGCTCTCTAGGTGTAGGACCCAGGGGTGGTCATGATCAAGCCTCTCAAAATGCTCAAGGTACACAATCTCTGCTTGCGTAATAAAGAGATTACCTAGTGCAAAGTCCAATGGGATTAGTATTTGGAGGAAAATGCTACCTGCGAGGATTACAATGATATCTATCAAAAGTTTCCACACCTTTTTATATAGCATGATGTATAAGAACATATTTGAAGTATTTATTTTTGGTTTGGACATAATCATCGAGGACAATGATCTCTAAGGGGGGGGATATGTCACACCCCATTTTTAAACTAATGTATTTATTTTCATTATTTTCAAGAAGATAGATAGTTAGTCAGAGAAAATATTATGATTATGATAATGACAGAAAATGCATTTGTTTTATATTAATTTATATGCAAGAAATAATTGGCGATGTTATTATTGATCATGTGGTTAAATGATAAAATGGACTAACTACCGTCATGTAACTGAAGTGGATGCGAGAACAGTTTTGCCTTCCCTCCTATATGAGGAGAGAGAGTATCACCATGGAGAGGATGCTAGATCGTGTGAATGCAACGATCCTTATGCCATTTGGAAACACACACACATATAGTTAGTAGAGAGATCATGTTTAATTTTGTTGTCAAGATTTTAGTCAAATTGTGAGAAATCTCCGTCAATAATTGTACTTCAGATAAACACAATTAGTGTTCAAGAGTACGCAATATCAACATGTATTAGATAAGTGTGTTATGTTTATTATTATTAATAATATATTATTGTCATAGTTAAAATCATGTATGGAGAGGTAAAAGTCTCTCTTTGTTTCCTCCATAGTGTACTCCCTAGATGTTAGGGGAGTGGGGGAAGGAGCAGTAGCTCCATACTCCCCACTAATCCCTACATGTTAAGCTTCACGGGAGTGGTAGAGAGATTCTTGGGGTGATCCAATTATTATCTGCCCATAACTATTGTTGAGTGGGTTAAGAAGAAGGGAGGAAAGGACTTGTGTATGTTAGGGAGAAGAGCTCGAAAGTTGGGAAGAGTAGAGGAGATACAACAAGGTGACTACAGTGAAGACTTGGCCATTTTTATCATATATGTAAGTCTACTACATTCTGTAGACTATGATAGAGTATGTATAATAGTCTTTCATTCGATTAGATCGGTAAGCATTGAAAGAGTAAAGAGAATTGTGTTAAACTATCATTTGGCAAAACGGATTATCACTGTGCATTAGTGAATGTGGATTGGTTGTATATCCTCTACAAAGGAATATTGTTATCTACATTATCTTACTGTAATTTGGAAAGAGGAATAGTATGTATAAATATGTTTATTTATCAAATCCTTATCATATAGTTTATGCTTGAAAGTTTTAAACAATTTGATACCTTTGAGTAGTGGGTCTTACGGCTATGTCTTAGATATTTTATATCTTTTCATTGATAGTGAAGCACAAATAGCTTCGTAGGATAACAGTCAAGAATGTGCCTAAGTCTTTTGATATTTAACGTAGTTGCTTTGTATTGCTATCTTACCTTGATAATAATGAGCTCACTATGTTATTGTGAGGCCGACAATGTGTCAAATAATAAGTTCACTGTGTTACTGTGAGGTTGACAGTGTCTCAAATAATAAGCCCATTGTGTTATATAGAAGACTAATTGTATCATACATTATAGGCCAACTGTGTTTTATATATTATGCCAACTGTGTTTTATAAGAGAGGTCGACTGTGTTTTATAAGAGGTCGACTGTGCCTTAAGTGTGGTCGATTGCGCCAAGGAAACTTAGAGCCCAATTATGTAAGGAATAAGTCGACAAGAAGTGTTCGACTACTAGAGAAAAACCATGTTGGGTTGTAGAAATTTTATTATGAACCAATGCAGACTTAAGAGAAATCTAAGAGAAGGTCGTAGTTGTAATTAGATTTTTCTTCTCACAATAGTAGCTAACTAAGAAGACATAGAGTGTGTTTGAAAGCTTTAAAAGAGTTAGTTATTGAGTCAAAGTCATTGTGTAAGAGCACTTGACATTAGACCACTATTTTCAAGTATATAAAGAAGAATGAGTTATTTTTAGAAGTTATTCTAAAGTTACTCCAAACTATATATATTCTAATTTTATAGAGGAATAATCTTTAACCCAATCTTAGGCTAAGAATAGCCACAAGATTGTCGAGAGATATACTCACTATGGCAATGAAAAGTCGTGATATAGATTACTTTATTATTATGTTATCCTTTTGATATACATGAGGAAGTGTATTCAATTCGATGATAAATGAAATTATAGTTTATCTACAACAAATTATTAGTCGAATGATTATATTCTTAGTTTCAGACAAATAGAGTCTTTAATTATAAAAACCTTGTGGCTTAAATGTCAGAATGTTGCATGTATAGAACACAGATGAACATGAGAATAGGTAGACAGGGCATTGAGTAGATGACAGGACGTCATAGACCTGTGACTGCAAGCATGCAAAGAGGGACTCAATGTATGTTATATAGTCACCTAAGCTCTCACCTTAGACTTGTCAAAATGACTAGTAGATAAAGGATTAAGATATGTCTTAAGACCAATATGGTATAAGAAAGTCAAAAAGAATTAATTTATTTATATGACTTAAATTGATAAATAAGAATGTTGTCTTCAATTCAAAAAAAGAGTGAGTGAACATACGACTATTATTTATATGAAACTTTGGCCAAAGTAATGCAAAAGTCATTGCTTGCATTGTTGGTGTACCAGATAGTTGAACAATCAAAATGGGTTATACATAGATAGAACTAAACTAGAGTTGTAAACCCGATTGTTATTAGCTAGGACACATCACTAGTTCTCAGTTGACATAAAGAATCAGTTGATTCTCATTATCAATTATCCTCATGAAGGGAAGGGCCACTTCCAAAATGAAGGTGTGCGGGGGACCGTCGGTCTGTGGTTGGAGGAAAAGCACCAAGGTGATGCTCTCTCTGTCTCTCTGTCTCTCTCCTACAATTGATTGTTGAAGACTTGTTCAAACAAGAATACATTACTTATTTTGTAAAATATATTGGTAAACTTGTAAGTCGTAAGAAATACGACCATATGTTAGATGTGGAATTTTGTTAGTCGCATGTGAAGCGACCATTTTATGAATATATGTAGTGTTCTTGAAATTGCAAATGTAATATCTTTGATTAGAGATAATTAAAAAAAAAAAATAGTGAGATGTTTGCTTTAATTATGTTTAAGGATATCTAATATTCCTGTTGGGATGTTACACATAACACCTATTCTTAAACATCATCCACTTCAACAGTCAAAGGTCAATTTTTGCCAATAAAAATAGGACAACTATTTACCACTTTTTTTTATTGTGGATGAGGTACAAAATTGCTCTTGCTTTTTGACCATTAATATGGATGACATTTAAGTAGTGGTCCATACCACGTTCCAAAACTCCCATCTTGATACATGGCATGGGGATACTCGAAAAAGTTGGAGAGAGGTGTAAGGATGATAGCAAAGGTGTAGAGTCGTTTTAACATGTCAATTGAGTTTGCTTGAAGCTTTCAAAATGCCTTTTCAACAAATCTGTTTTGTGAAAATCTATATTGTGCAAAACATGGTTGTACGTGGCGGCTGGGGCAACCTTTGCAGCTATAGCATCTAACAAAATTTACTTCCAAAACATGCGTACCACGTTCCAGAACTTCCATTTCAGCGCAGGCAGGGAAGAGGTAGGCAAAGGACATAAAGTCTGGTTTTATACCTACCAATGATGTTTGCTTGAAAGCTTCTAATGTTTTTTTATTAGATCCATTTTGATGGTATCCTGCATATGAATCATGTGCCCTGTCTAAGCTTCCACGCTGGCATGCATGTTTACCATGTCATTTGCAACTACAAAATCTGTCAAAAATCCATTCTCAAACATGCTTTGATGGGCGGCCATGCCTGCAGATCGTCAGGATGATGGCAAAGGTTGTGGAACTTCACTTTACACGTGATAGTTGCATCTGATCAAGAGTTTCTAAGTGTTTTCAACAGATTCATTTAGTGAATATCTTATGCCCACCATGGATGCAACAACATCTTCCATTGTGCTTTGATGAATACCTATGCTCTATGTTTGTGGGAGGTGGAATTGGAGGTACAAATTGCTTGCTTAGTTGTGTTTTCCCACCTAGAAACACAACCTTTACTTGAGTTTTGTTCGTTTGGAGGGTTTGTTAACCCAAAAAGCATGAGAGGAGATTGCATGTTTATAATTAGTAAAAGTACTTAAAGGTATTATTGGATAGTTGATAGGCCTATATATAAATCGCTTTATTGGCCAAGCATACACATTTATATTTTATTGTCAAAGTCATTTCATGTTGTGCTTGGCCAATAAGACTATTTATACGTGCCTATTAGTCATCCAATAGCACTTTTAGTGCTTTTACTAGGTTATAACAATATAATGAGGGCAATAATTTAAGAGATTTTCATGAATATAATAAAAATGTAACTTTGAATGTGTCATAATTTATTAAGATTGATAACTATTTGAAAAGACATCAAAAACAAATATGTAAGTCTCGACCACAAGGATTTTTTTTTTTAAATTTTCTATCAAGAAATGTATTTTTATAGTAACACTATAATTATTTTAAGACAATGGATACATTAATTTTTATGTTATACTCATAAAATTGCAATATCTTATGTATAATGCAAAGACATTCAAAAGATAAGCACAATGTGCATTATAACAATATTAAAATACATAAACATCATTAATATACCCTATATAATGTCAATGTACAATTATAATCTAGTCATTAAGAGGTGGAATGTGACATATTAATGAGGTTGAATCCAAGGTAATTTTGTAAGTATGTGGAATGAGACATGTCTATCTAGATTATTGATGCCTAATTTAGACCAAATGACTTTATAAGTGAATGCACGTATCTATACACATTTATATTCAAAATATGTGTCATAAAATATGAAATAAATTCATTTATCTTTATGCATGACAAAAAATTCCAAATAATTACAATTATTTTTGTTATAATTTAATTAATAGAGGAGGTGGAATGTGATATATTGATGAGATTGAATTCAAGATAATTTATGGAGTCTACACAAAGAAATTGAGATATGGTTAAAAAAGAGCTTGCATAAAGAGCATGAAGTTATAATGGGCATGAAGTTGTAATAAGCATGAAATTGTCATTATAATCATATTCATCGAAGAACATTGGTGATATTATATGCCTCCAATTGGTTGCATATAAGGGATGTAATGGATTGGAAGAGAGGACAGAAGTACCATGTAAAAGATATGATCGTGTAAGCACAAGAATCATGTAACAAGTAAAAGATATGATCATGCAAGTAGAAGAACCATCTAACAAGTAAAATATATGATCATGTAAGCTCAAGAATTGTGTAATAATGTCATAAGTAACATGGTGTGACAAGCAAGAGCTTAAGTGATTATATCATGAATATCATTATGTGACAAGCAAGAATCAAGTATTAATGTCATAGGTATCATTGTGTGACAAACAATAAATGAGATAGTGTAATAATGTCATCGTGTAAGCACATGAATCAAAGGGTGATGAGATGCCAATGGTGAGGACAATGAATAAGTGAGGATAGCCAACATGCTAGATATGAACATGAAAGCACAAGTGAGATGCCATGTAAGAGTAAGCATGTAAGTATGGACATAAAGGTGTGACACATAAGATGTAAGCATGACAACACAAGGAGAAGATCACCTAAAGTCAAAGATATAATAGTGACGACTTGTAGGTGAAACACATGTAGGATAAGGAGGAAAGAACAAAAGATATGCCAAGGCCACACGCCCACTAAATTTGGAAACCATCACTAATTTTGAAACCTTGGATCTGAATAGCATATGAATCTACACCTTGTATTAGTATATGAATTGGTAGCCTATAATAGCTACTACACCAATGTTCAATGCCACTTATACCTATAAAAATGATCCCAAAAGGTTGTCTAATCATATATCAGTACCAAATTTGTGTGATATGCATGTAGTGCCCCCATAATGGAGAATATCATTGTGAAATGGCACACATCAATTGAATATGTGAATGTTCCATCCACAAATAACATGTCCATTAACTATTATGTGCATATGTATTATCAATAAAAATAATCATTGTAATAAATGTCATAAAAATGTTGCTAAAAATGTGTAATGTCAAATGGCATAGCCAATAAGGTATAACATTCAAAAGAGTGCCTCATGTTGTGTACAATTGATTAGGGCAAAATATTTTTGGAAAGGGAGTTATTCCTTTACCATATATAGAAAGATAAAAAAAGGTAAAAATTATTTCATTTTCACCTTAAATAATTTTAACTTTCAAAATGTCAATTGCCTTGAGTATCTTAACACAATAGTATCAATGTTTATTATATAAGGGCTATTCTCCTTAGTCAAACTCCTAGAGCTAATTTAACAATTTTAACAAATTTGAAGATACACCAAACAACTATACAATAAATATTTATAAAGAGATTGACTTAAACCCATAAATTTGATGAATACTATAACAAAGCAATACATTTTGCTATTAATAAGAGAGATTAATCTTGAAACTTCTAGGATAGCTCTCCAAAAGGGATATTTTTGAATAAGATTTACAAATAGCTTGATATTTCAAATATTGATTTGGAGTTACCAAGAACAGCAATATCCTTCTAAAAATTAGTACACTGCCATATTTCCATACAGTCCCTTAGGGTTAAGGATAATTATTTATAGTAAAACAATGAATAACAATGTTCAAAAGCTTGCTGCATTACCTTCTAAACTAAGACGGCAAAAACAAACAAGGCCATTGATAAATTTAATGTCGCTTACGATTTGTTGAGAACTGATAATTCATACTTCATCAGCACTCGACCGTCGATAAGCTGCTACCCAAAAAAAATGACACAGACAGAGACTGAATCCACATAGAGCATTTTATTGATTGTTTAACCAACAAACCTAATAGTGTTTTATGACCTATTCTTGTGAAACCTACAAAATTTGTATAAATCCCCAGTTTTGATTACATATTGTTCATAAAATCCAGATCTACTTATTTCCGATCCATTACCAGAAAGATTTAAAAAAAAAGGTCAATAAATATTACGCATTTCTGCGAGAAGAAAACACAAAGGGTTTTAAACCCGAAAAAAATGTACAGGGCACATCCAAACTCCAAGCAAATATTATTGTTCGCGTGAAGCCTGACAGGCACTGTTGTAAGGTTAATCTGTGCATCAGATTTGAACCTCTCACAGATGGATTTCTCATCCTATGTGGAGGCGTACTTCGATGCATCCACTGTAATAAAAGCATTTTTTTTCAAGCCTTGTGCGTTGCAGGCCGGAATCCATTGGAAAGAGGAATAAACTTCGGCGTCACAAAACAATTGTTTAGTGACTGGCAGAGTTCTATACAGAAGTGCATCTACACATCTCTGAAACCCTAATCATAAAACCCTAACCATTAAACCCTAAGTTCCATGTACAACACCCAATGGCCATCTCCTAAATTCCCGTTTCCCGTTCATTTCAACGGTTGAAGTAGAAAACAATATAGCCTTCATACTGGAAAAATAAATAAACTAGCAATCCCACAAAAATGTGCAATAGATATTTTTAATTAGTGTTGTTTTTAGAAGGAAAAGACCAATAACAGAAAAGCTATTTTGCTTCAACTGCAATTTCTAAAGAAAATTACTGCTGGGAAAATATGTATAGCAAAATTTACATGAGGGTGCAATTTGACCTTGCCAAACATAACAATAACACAATATACACTATTTGGAGTTGAGAACTATAAATAGACAACACCACTATGAAACCGATGCTTCAAAAGCCTTGAAACATGCCTCATCCCTTTTCAAGAAGAAGTAAAGAATAACAACCCAAGAGGGGTTTATAAGAGAAGGTACTCAAACACCATGAGTGGTGTAAAAATGAGACACCTTATGTGCCAAATCCATTATACCATTTAGAAGCAAATTAAATTAAAAAACACTCTGGTTACTCATTACACAAACCATTCGTGAAATATAAGTACCTCCCAGAATAATTTTTCCATATCAGTTCATAACATAATTAGTCATAATAATTAGGCTAATTCCTAAAATGTAAATACTTTTTAGAATATATAACATAATTAGTCAGAATAATTAAGACGATTCCTAAAATGTAAATACTTTCTAGAATATAGAAAAACTTATTTTATTTTGTGGTGAGAATAGAAATTTAAAAAAAAAATCTGAAATTCATTTCTCAGTTAATGTGAAATCTCCAATTGATAGATAGCATACCCTTGATTGTGGAGAAAATGGTGTTTAAATTGTTTATAGAGGACATACTAAGGAAAAGAAGGGTTTTGAAGAAAGTAGAAGGTAAATTCAAGAGTGCTTCTAAAGTAGAAGGTATCATTTTATGGACTGTGGAAAACTCATGCCTTCTAAAGTAGAAGGTATCGTTTTATGGACTATGGAAAACGCATGCCTTCTAAAGTAGAAGGTATCGTTACACAAACCATTGGTGAAATGTTTATCATTACACAAACATCACTAAGCGATCTTCACTATTACAAGAATGTTTATCATTACACAAACCATTGTGATTAGATAAGTAGTTATATTACTCTTCATTTCACACAAGTTGTCTCTATTTAAAAGATTTATGGTTTATTTTATTGTTCTATAGTTATAGTTGATGCCCTGGGCACATTCACCATTGTAAGGTCCTATTGGTTAGGTATTATTGCATACATAGTTAATTGATCACCTCCCATCTATTATATGTAATTAGTTTTCTTTGTGGACAAAACACCAATTTTGTTGTGGTGTAGTCCTATGGGCATTGTACTAATGTTTTATCTCATCTACACTTATCTCATCTCCCCTATATTTCTGTCTCTTCAGGAATTTAGTCACTTTGAATTTTTCCAATTTCCTTAGGACTCATAAGTGCAATTGCTTGTGTTGAATGCTTCGTTAAATGACATTTATCCCAAAGGTCATTTTTAGTTTACATGGCCTTTATAAGATGATTATTTATTTAAGAATTTTGATTTTCACAAGTAAACACAATATGATTTCTCTAGGTATTGATGTGTAATTTCTAACATTTTGAGTCTGCTCCAAGACCCATCTTCACTTGTGGCATTGTCATTAATGCTAATCACAACTCTTGTAAGGAAGAGGTAAAAATTGTGTCATCTGCTTTAAGCATTTATCATTCCATCTCTAAGCAAGCCTCTACTTTTGTAAACAAGATAACAATTTAGGAAGAACAAAGTATCAATGATCGTAGACTACTAATTTATTTTTTCCATACTATCGAAGATGTTAGCTTGTTGTCTTGAAATAAGCTATGAGAGTTCCACTCGTACACATCTCTAATGTATATTATGATGTTTAGCCTAGTTTTGTTGTTGAAATGGCCATTGTTGCTACTTTTTTAACATCAAAGTGGACAATATAAAGATGACAATGTAGATTAAGTGACTTGATTTTCCCATTAGAAAGCTTCTTGGAGCAAGCCTCTAATGGATTGTAGAAATCTCCACCAAAAGGTTCCCAACTTACATGCAACCTCGTTTCTTTTACCCTATCATTTCTTGCATGTTTCATGGCTTGCGTACGGGTTTAATCCCTAGTATAAACTCTTAAATACCACAAGAGAAGGGTGTTATGGTTTACACTTAGACTTAAAGTTCTTTAGAAAGTCCATATGTTTGTCTAGGCCTCTCAAATTCTAAACGTAATATGTTTTGTTTGTGATGGCTTGCAAAAGATAGGGTCTTGGTTTTTGGAGTGATGCAAGAGCATCCAGAGGTGTAAGGGCAATCTTGCATCACCCAAAAATAATGATAATTCAAAATTGATGACTTTGTTTTCATTTCTTTCCAAAATTTGTATTTTTGGTTCCATAATCGCTTGAATAATGATTTGTAGAACCTTTAGTTTTTCTAAACTGCTAAAAAAAGCAAATTGTTGTTTTAGGAAAGTTTGCAATTGGGCATGTATTTACAGGAAGCTTCATAAATGAAAAATAAGACCTTTGGCGAAGGAATTAGGCAAAGATCATTTGTGGGCTGAAAGATATTAAAGTTTTTGTTTCCTGAAAAACCCTTGAAAAAGTTTCAAAGTCAGCTTTGAGGCACTTAGAAGCCCCGTACGACCCTAAAAATAGGTGGAATTGACAAAGTAAATTCTTAGCGCATAGAGCACTCCGCGATCTTTCCAACGCTTCAAACGGTTTGTCAATCAGACACCTGGATCAAAAGTTATGGCTCGCAGAAGTTGACCTATTTTTGGAGGGAGATGCAAATTTCAAAATTTGGCTAGAGGCTGCCAAAAAGGGTTATTTATGACCATTTTTGGGAACCCTTGGAAGTAGTAGAGATAAGGGGGAAGGTGTAGAGTCAAGAAAAGGTGGGAAAACAAAAACCCTAGCGGATTTGAGGCTACATAAGTTATAAGGTTTTAGGATCTAGAGATAGAAGCTGTAGTGTGTTATAGCATGTGGATGATTCATACTCTGATTGAAATTTAGCTTCTGTAATGCAATGTGTTGTCCAAATCAATAAAAAAACATTCTATTTTCTATGCGTAATTTGTGTTATTGTGTGTTTTGTGATTTACCCCCTTCATCATGGAGCATGGAGTTGGTTGTTTATTTCAGTTAGTTGTTTGTGTTAAGCTTTGTAGGATGTCAAATGTGAGTATTAAATAAAAGGATTTAGGTAGTGTTGTAAGCTTTGAAGAGTTTATTGTTTTGTAGCCATTGGGGGGTTTTGGTTTGTTTAACCTAGATAAAGGTTTTTTATTGTATTTCAACGATCCCTTAGGACTTCTCTCGAAGCATCTCTTTATAATAATTATTGTTCCCTAGACTTAGTTTAAAAATTCACGAAAATCATCTTGCAAAGGATTCCCTTGTTGATTCTAACAAATACTTATTTTTGTCCTTGATACAATCTACATATTCCAAGAAGCCAGGCCTCTCAAATGCCAAACCTAATATGGTTTGTTTGTGATGGCTTACAAAAGATAGGGTCTCAGTTTTTGGAGCATGGAGCCAGTTCTTGTAGGGTGTTGTTGGGGTTGGATCTATTCCCAACTTGGCTTTGATGAAATGAATTTTTTATAAATGGTGTATTTTTATATTAAGTTTGGCTTATTTTTTGGTTCTTATTGTTCACATTTTACATTTATTCTCATAGAATTAATCTTGTTCCATTTTTATTTGCACCTATTTCTAAATATTCATCTTATTACTAGCACATACTTATATATATATATATATGTTCCCTACCTTGATATCAAGATTGATCCTAAAATTCAAACTTTCAACAAATTCCTAATTTCCCACCCTCTTCTACTAGTCTTTGTGGGTGGACTTTGTATAAGTTTGTGTAACATGTTGTTATGTTGTTGTATTTAAATACATTTAATATGCAATTAATTCATGGGGGTTGATTAAGGAGAATATGATTCTAGGAACATTTCGATTTGGAGCTTAAAAAGAACACATATACATTAGAATCAAAATTTGCATATAGGCCATATATGGATGTTTGAGAATGTTGTCTTCGAATTTTCACCCAAGGCCTTAAACTCAATATATCTAGGGGATTGCTAAACAGAGCTGTATTTTATAACTAATTTTATATATTAATGGCCTTGGCCTTTTACCAATAAAATATATATATATCTAGGGGATTGACCTATGAGAACTTGACCCTGGCAATATGGCAACTTCCTCAAAGGTATTTTTGAATATTGCCATCCTTACACACATTAAGATATTAAAGATCAAAAGCAAAGCAATGTTCAAAAGTTTGTAGTTTGTTGGATTGATCTCATGAGTTACAAGTCAATTCTATGCATTAAATCATTCTTGTGGTGCTCGTGTTTCATCCCTAGGGGCTCAGATTCAACCCACATGTATTTCTGAAACCATACAAAGCCTAAGACATTCATCAAAATGCAAGCATTAATTTTTTAACATGGATGATTAGATTTGACATAATATCAACATTAAAGATTCTTCAGTTGTTCCCAAAGCTAAGAAGTTTATCCATTTACATTTAATTCCTAAAATAACATTTCAATTTATCAAATCCCAGCTCTAATTAAATTAAATTAATTACTTGCATGTATTTAATTAACCTAGATTAATCCACGTGAGGTGTTTTAACCTTTATAATTGTATAAAAGTTAATCATTTCCTCTCAACCTCAAAACCAAATAAGTGTTCATTATCATTTGCCACTCTTTATTTTCTCTGTTAATTTCACCTCAAGTGTGCTCTTACCTATTCCCTCCAAATCCCTTGGGAGATTAAACTTTGAATGACTTCTATGGTGTATGGTTTGGCATGGATGATTTTGCAAAATCTTTGACATTTGATATGGTTTTATAAACATTTTAATTTATAATTTGGTTTGTTTGTGTGTCTAATATTGATCTATGAAGGATCAAGAAAATTGGAATTTATCATGGGAGTTACTTTTAGTAGTTACAATTCCTTAAAAAAATTCAAAAAATGTGGTAAAGCCAATTCCTAACAAGGGTGGTTTCACAACCATTGCTGCAATTTTGTAACCACTAGTTGTCTAAAAGTGGTGGTTTTGTCCCAACTCCAATATATAAATCTAAAACAATTAGTCTAGTATTTCTCCTTCTAGTTCTGTTGTTGAGACCTCCCAGAGTACAAGAAGGACATATTTATGGACAAGAGGGAGTTACATTATAGGAGGGGAGGTGAATTCGAGTATTGTAGAATAAATTGAGAAATAAAATTCCATTACAATTCTTGTCATATAATCAATAATGGGCATGTAACTAAGTGGAACAAGGGGTAGATCGTATCCATAATATTTTATATCTCATTGTACTTATCTAACTTCTAATAACAATTTGGTAGTAGTGCATTTACTACTACCAAAGTTGGTTTTACCCTTTCAAGCAGTTCCTAGGATAAAAATGTGTTTAGTTCTCTTTCATAGAATTCTTTCCTTCCTAACTATCTTTTATCTTGAATAAGTAGCATATTCTATTAATTCATTGATTCTTAATTTCTACAAGCATGTTTGATGAGATTACAAAACAATTTGTTATTAGAGTGCTTTTGATTTGAATGCAACATCATGTGTACACATCATTAGTGCACTAAGCATCACTCAACATGCACAATGCAGTGCTTGCGCATCCATGTACAACTCAATTCACACAACTCTATGTATAGTTCTCACACATAATTGTACAACACTACTTATGTGCATAGTGTGGCCCTATACATAGTTGCACATGTCAATGCCTAGTTAGACCTAATACATGTGACACATGGATCATAAACATCCACATGTTATGCTTCCATATGTATGTAGTATCTATGCCATAAAACATGATCATACAACTAGGACCGTATGCATCTAACACATGGCAACATCATGCTTCTATAATACAACTGATACCATATAAATTTAAAACTAGGCATCACCTACCCACATGATCCATCCACCATATGCATTGGGCATTTGTTAACATCTACATGGAGCCTAGTTGATGACCTACTTGGACTATTATGTATAAATATATGTTTTGTACACTTTGTAGAGTAGGAGAGAAATACATACATTTTCATCTAAACCTTCTATATATTTCCCTTGTTCATTCAAAATATGATTGACATATCTACCAAAATCCTTTTGCATTTTGAACGTGTCTTTGGATTGCATATTTATTTTCCATTATGCATTATATTATCTCATTGCATTACTAGCTAACTTATGGGATCATCTAGTGGTTAGTTGGGAATCAAATAATTAGTATAAGAGTTAAAGCTCTTCTTTCATGCCAATGCAAACACATGCAGAGGAATGCAACACACAAAGTTCAATTGGTGAAAGTTTAGTAGAACATTGAGGAAAATGGTCGACGAATGAGTACCAAAGGTCTCAACAAACATTCAATGAATGTTCAACATTTCCCTAAAAATATAGCATTAAGAACTCTTTGGATAGTTTTATATGACTTCATAATTCACCTTGGATTAGCACATAAAACCCCACACAACTTAGGCAACATCACAATCCCTTCAGAGTTCAAGTCAATCTAGATATCCCTACATTTGAAGGAAAAATCAATGCCTCAATGCTATATATTTAGATTTAAAAGCTTGAAGCTTACTTCTTCGTCAACATCTTCACTAATGATCAAGAATGTTTTTAGATATAACTATGTGAGAGTTCAATGCAAAAAAACTCATAGAATTACATTGAAAAGCATTCTTGATCACTAATATGGACTATGGAAATATTATCTCATATCTTCACTGATGTCACGAAGATTTCCTTTGTAGCACTAAAAATGTCCATTTCAGTGTCCAACTAGTGATAAGCACTTAACACATAATGCAATAGGGATAACTAGCCAATTCTCACCTAGGAATCATTTGTTAACCCAAATTATGCTAATTACCCCCTTTTTATTGATAGGTTGACCCAAATTATACTAATTTATTAAAATCTTATGATGAATGTTGTTTATTTATGAAGGAATAGTGTATAAAGCTTTAAATTTTGACCACTAATGTTGATGAAGTGTTGTGAAAAGATCTATTATTTCATAAACATGACTCGGGAACAATGGAGTGGAGAAAGTGGCCATTTAGTGAAGACTGAAGTAAGTAGTGTTGGAAGTTAGAAGCACCAGAAATGAAGGAGACCAGTAGTTGAAGACTTTAGTTACTGTATGCATCTCCATCCATATAGCATCCTCTTTTATTTTCTATTATTTCTGTTGGCAAGAGACACTATGTGGCTTCATGATTGTTGTCATTGATGGCAACAAAGTCCATCCCACACATCCACAGAACATGGTATGTCTATACCGGAAGTCAGATTGAAGAGTATTTTGGTCTGGTGACCAAGAACAGAGCATGCAACAAGGTCTGACAATCAGGTCCGGATCTCTTAGAGGAAGTATCTCAGCAAAGTGCGGATTTGGGGAAGTCAAGAGGAGTACCATGACTAATACATTCCAGAGATTGAGCCTCCGGTGATGAAAGAGTGAAGAGATATGAGCACCTAAGTGTTGGGTTCCTGTTTGGCAGAGTAGACTGAGGAAGACCTGACGGACAGAGCATCAGACCTTAATCCAGATGAGATATTGATGGTGATCAAGTTTCTTGAGGTATCATTTATGATTGGCTGACATGATTGATGACTTCTATAACTATCTTTTTGATACGCATCACTTAGTAAGCATAGATTTAGCCGACAGACCAGAGTTTGGAAATATCTTAAGTTTTCCGGATGCCGACTAGAAAGATGATTGAAACCATTGATGTGGATATATATACCAGATTGATTTCAGTATGAAGGTGTGTGTGGTGTGTTGTGTTGTGCAAAGAAAAGCAGAAAGTAGCGTGAAAGCAGCTATACAGGTCCGGTATGTGACAGGACAATAGCACCAAAGAAGAGGAAGAATGAAGTGCAGTAGATCAGTGTATTAAGCCTAACGGGAACTGAACCTCAGCATATGTGGATGCTTCTCATCAGTTCAATCACCTGGTTACTTTTCATTATACCTTGTAGACAGTGAGTCTCTTGTAGGCAGTGAGCCTCTTGCGAGCAGTGTGCTCGGGCAGTGAGCCCTAATTGGCAAGTGCCATTTTGTATTTCTATTCTTTTAATAGAGAATACAATCTTGGGTTAGTCACCCTGTGGTTTTTCCCTCAACAATGTTTTCCATGTCAAAATCATTGTGTTATGTGTAATGATTTTATTTCTGCTTTCATGGTTATGCATGCTTATATGATTTGATTCTGTACTAGTTGTTAAAGAAGAACATAAAGTTTAAATAATTAAGATAACTGATTCACCCCCCCTCTCAGTTATCAACAATTGGTATTAGAGCTAAGTTCCTCCTAACAGAGCCTAACAACTTGAGGAAGATCTAGGAATCTCAATGGATATGTATGGTATGAGGGAACAACTTCAGTCTACCCTAGATGATCTTGAACAATCTAACTCCGAAGTCAATAACTTAAAAGAAAGACTCAAACAGGCTGATGAATTCATAAATGAACTAAAAGAGAAACTGAGTATTTCTATGAAAAAGAGAAAGGAACTACTTCAACAATTAGCAAGTCAAAGTGAAGCCAATAATACTGATGAAGATCTGAATGAGAAGAACAAGTTATGTGAGAAGCTATCAAAAGAGGTCATTATGGTAAGACATGAAATGGAATCAGGTATTATGAAATTCACCCAAGAAATTGAAGAGAAAAGAAAAATTGAAGATAATATAAAACAATCTCTCAAGAAGAAGTCAGAAGACTGCCACAAAATGGATAGAATAATTAGGCATCTGGAATCTGATCTTGAAGAAGCTAGAGATAATGAAGAACAACTTGAGAATCAGATTGACACTCTTAAAATGGATCTTCAAATAGCAAATGAATACAAAGAGAAATTCAAGATAAGCTCTGCTCAACTTGAAGTTCTTCTTGAAAGCCAAAAGAGGGTAGATGACAAGCAAGGCTTGGGGTATGAGAAAGGTGAAAGCTTCGGATCTGGTCAGAAGAACTCTGGATCAGGAAATCCAAGGAACAGGCCTAGAAGACCTCCGGTAAGGCAACCAAATGCTCAAAGATATCCATCCTTCAATGGTTACTGCCACAATTGCAATAACGTTGGTCATAAAGCAAATCAGTGCAGAAGAAGAATGAATCAGACTAATTCATCCTTCTCCGGACAGTGTTTTAACTGCAAAAGGTATGGTCACAAATCTCATGAGTGTAGAAATATGCAAATGAACAATTCATTCAATGGTAGATGCTTTCCATGCAAAAGAATGGGACATATGGCTAATCAATGCAGATCAAGAGGATATTAGTCAAATATGCAAAGAAATGTTGTTTGCTACAATTGCAATAGATCCAGTCATATTGCCAAATTCTGCAGAAGTAAGAATCAAGACAAAAGGGGTCTAGTGTATCATAATCAAAACCAAGACAAAGGAAAAGGAAAAGTGAATGCGGATGAAATTCAAAGGGAGATGAACAAGATTTGGGTGAAGAGAAGTACAAAAAATGTTGGGGATGGATCTACACCAGAATCTAGTGCTGATATTCCTTCTGGAAACTAAATAGATGAGCTCTGGCTCAGGGGGAGTCACAAAAGAAAACAATTTCCCCCAGACAGTCAATTGGTGCCTGAAATTGGCACATGGAAAGTTGCGGATTAAAAGGGCTCTCAGAGAAACATCTAAATAACCCTTGGTAAAGATTTGAAAGATCCACAAGGAGTTTGAAAAGGTTAATCATCCAAGATTAATCTGGTTTGATAGTCATCCGACAAAAGCAGGACTTTCACAATTAGATCCGGTATAATTCAAAATTGAAATATTTGGATTTGTCGTTAGATGGAATGATTGGAGAAAAGGAGATACATTGTAAATTATCATTCAAGGTGCATCTCAGTAATCCAAAAAGATCTCTCTCAGAACAAGGAAAACAAGGCAACCGGAATAACTTAGGTTGTGCATTTATTACAAAATGGAATTAGGGTTTGCACAAAAATAAAAGGGTTCTTTGGTTAATCATTTGCACATTTGTATTTGAGAAAAAGAAAAAAGGAGCTCTGCAACAAAATTGTCTCAAACCTCTCAAAGAGCAACCGCAGAAGTCGATTCATCCAGCAATCCGATCCGGCTCATATCGTGAACCCTAAAAGCGTAAAAGGTATTTTCCACTCTTAAATATCTCTCTCTGAATCTTTGAAAGATGGCTACTCTGAATGTTGCGAAGATCACTGATAGGCCGCGCCCTCAATTCAAAAAACATCCCTACAAATCTCTAGAAGTGGACCCATTAGGCGCATTTTCAAGCATTCTGCATGGGGTTTTGCATGTAGAGGATGTTAGGGCATACATTCATGCAAACATTGAGGAATCCAAGCTAATGGATATCTATCACAATCACTTAATAGATGATTCATTTGAACTCAAACCTCAGTACAAGGCTATCTGGGACAAGCATTTTGGACATTGCATCCATTTCCCCTGTTTTACAGAAGATGAATGGGTTCGGTATGTTCTGAGCAGAATGCATGACAACTTTATGTGGTTGATGAGGCCATTCAAGATAACCAAGGATGCAATTAGGGCGGTAACCGGATTGCACTCATCTGGTGGGTTGCCTGCTCTCAAATCAGTCAAAAATCAAACTGTAAGTCAGGCTACTAGATCAAAATTTGACAAGAGAGCAATGACTATAGAAGATATCACTGATCCGGATAACAAGTTTGCATCTATGATAATTGGCTATAAGATATATCACTCCAACAAGGAGAATTATGTATCCAGAACTGCAATCTATGCTGCTTATTAGATGTTAAGGGAAAATGTAGATTATGATCTTTGTGAGCTTCTTCTGAGCCAACTGTTGGAAAACCTTCAAAAGATCAAGAAGGACAAGAACTCATTCAAGTATGGTGGGATAATATTGTGTTTGTTCTTTTACTTTATGAATGAACTACCCGGATCCAGTGGTTGGATATGGCAAAATGACAAACCAGTAGCTATACAAATAAGAGATTATATGCATGGGCTTGGTGATGCCAAGGCACATAATACAACACTCTGGGGCTACTTCAATAACTTTCAAAGTATGATGCAAGCCAGAGAAAGAATCCCCCAATCATTGGTTGAGAAATACAAGGATACAGTGTGCTTTATGGTAGACATTGATCAATGTCTAATGGAGGCAGTTGAGCCAAGGATAGTCTAGATTATGCCAATGGGGTATAAGGTGGATGATAAAATTCTGGAACTGCATGTCCAACACCTACTAAGTCAACCCAAGGACCCTAAGGCAGAAAGGTTTGGAACCTTCCAAGAGTTGAGTGTAAAAGTTCATGTTGAATTAAGACAAGCTGAGATCAAGAGAAAAGTGAGAAGGGAAGTAGAAGAATTCGCCAAGAGGCATGGAATATCAAAGGAGGCAGTTGATGCCAACAGAGAGAAGATGGAAAGGACAGAGAAAGAAAGGCAAGAAATAGAAAAAGAAAGTGCTCTGGTGCAAGCCCCCTCCCAGACCAAATCCTCCAAAAGCTCTACACCTACCACCTCTAAGAGCCAAAAAGCATCAAAATTGGAAGCCCAGACATCCGAAAAGGAAGAGAAGAGAACAAAGAAAAAGGCAACAAGGTCCTATACAAGTCAGAAGGATGGTGAAGAAACTGAGACCGATGAGGAAGTCAAAAAAATGAAGAAGAAGAAGAAAACATTCGGTGAACCCTCTACCAGTCATAGCAAGGAAGAAGAGGCATAAGAGTTTTTTAAAAGGCCTACTCTGTCCATTGATGATGTATTCAAGGCAGTTACTGTGGATGGGAATCTGCAACCAATGACAAAATTCTATGATGAGTATAATGATGCAGATAAAAGGATATTGGAAGAAGCCACAGTTAAGTACCTAAACATATATAATAAAGCATTCATTGAAACCATTTCTCTAATCCCCAAGAGTTTAGATAAAGTACTTGAACTCAGAAAAGATAATGTCAAGGAAAAGGATATGGAGATCCGGGAACAAATAGCTATTCAACTCTATCCCTCCATCACTCCAAAGCAAATGAACATGATCTTCAAAGATTGCAAGGATGAGTTCTGGAGCAAAGCCAGAATGAACAAGCTTATGCTCGGAGAGACTGATCAGGTGGCTAAAGAGAATGAAGACATCCTCCAGAATGCCTATAAAAGATTCAATCTCCCTATTGTAGAGGACATAAGTGATGAACCCTCTGCCATGGATGTCAAAGGATCAAGTGCATCTAAGGAAGATTCTACTGAGAAAGTTGCAGAAGAGACAAAGGAGACAAGTAAAGAGAAGACTAAGGACTTAGATTCCTCTATTTTGGAAGAGGAAGTCCATGAAGAAGTAGACACCTCTCTTCCGGATCCCTCGACAGACTCCGGAATTGAAGGAGAAGAAAGAAAAGAAGAGAGAATCAGTCAAGAAGAAGAAGTAAAGGGAAGAGAAGAAGATCAAACAGAGAAGACCACAGGTGATAGTGCTAAGGTTGCAGAAGGGGAGAAAACTCTGTCTTCAGCAAGAGACACTGCAGAAGCAGTCAAAGACTTCCTGACAAAAGAAATGATGGAATTAGATGAACCGGAACTGCTTCAAGGACCATTCAATTTTGATTCCCTCTCCCTGGTTCAAACAATGAAGATAGCATCCTTTGCCCAAGCAAAGGCAAAAGAAAAACTTTTGAAGTCTCACATGGAAGACTGTGAGCTTATAGAGATTGCATCCGATGTATTGGAGAAGATCATGCCATCCTTCCAGAAGGATCTTTCGACCTCCTCATTCGGTAATCTGAAATCTCTTATTAATTCTGTTAATACACATTTTGACTCTTTAGAGAAAGCAGCAGAAGAGAAAGTCTGGAAAGAGTTTTTGGGTAAGAGATTCTCTGAAGTACAAGGGCTAATAACAAATGATAGGAGAAATATGGATATTGGGATAAAGAGCTTAGAAAATGCCCTTAAAGATGGTGAAGAGATATATAAATTTTGTTTATCCTGGTCTAAAGTGACAAAGGATATTGAGAAGAAAGTGAAAGAACAAGAGGATAAACTGTCAAGTTTATCTCAGAATTTTGATCCTCTCACCACATCCATAATAAACCAGGAATGTCAAACTATGGCCATTCTAAATGAACTAAAGAAACTTGAAAAGGAAAGGAAGAATATAATAAGTAGGATGGGTGAACTTAGAGGGATAATTATCCCTAAATTAGAGGCCATGCATGAGGCCCTAACTGATGCTCAGACCACAGCCCGGATCAGTGATTTGACAGATCTAAAGAGGGCAGAAGCTTTTGCATTCCTGTTGAGTGGTCACATCTCAGTTTTGGACAGGATGAAACAGAGTTGGGCAACAAAATTTGTCCAGTTGAAGACAACTTTTGTAGATATACTTCAATATATGTAAGTATAACATGTATATATACTTATGCAGCTAAGTATAGTTGGATTTTTGGGGATTTTGGTGTGCAGATTCTACCCTTTGCCATTGATGTCAAAGGGGCAGTGAGGAGCAGTGAAAAAAGTGGAATCTAGCTAAGGGGGAGCTTCAAAAAAAGTGTACATTAGAATAGGGCATTAGCCAAGGGGGAGTGTAGTGTGACACTTAATCATTTTTCACTATGTGTTGCCGTCAATGCCAAAGGGGGAGATTGTTGGCAAGAGACACTGTGTGGCTTCATGATTGTTGTATTTGATGGCAACAAAGTCCATCCCACATATCCGTAGGACATGGTATGTCTATACCGAAAGTTAGATTGAAGAGTATTTTGGTCTGGTGACCAAGAACATAGCATGCAGCAAGGTCTGACAATCAGGTCTGGATCTCTCAGAGGAAGTATCTTAGTAAAGTGCAGACTTCGGGAAGTCAAGAGGAGTACCATGACTAATAAATTCTAGAGATTGAGCCTTCGGTGATGAAAGAGTGAAGAGATATGAGCACCTAAGTGTTGGGTTCTTGTTTGGTAGAGTAGACTGAGGAAGACCTGACTGGCATAGCATCAAACCTTAATCCGGATGAGATATTGATGGTGATCAAGTTTATTGAGGTATCATTCATGATTGGCCAACATGATTGATGACTTCTATAACTATATTTTTGATACACATCACTTAGTAAACATGGATTCAACTGACAGACCAGAGTTTGGAAATATCTTAAGTTTTCCGGATGCCAACTAGAAAGATGATTGAAATCATTGATGCAGATATATATACCAGATTGATTTCAGTATGAAGGTGTGTGTGGTGTGTTGTGTTGTGTGAAGAAAAGCAGAAAGTAGCGTGAAAGCAGCTATACAGGTCCAGTATGTGACAGGACAACATCACCAAAGAAGAGAAAGAATGAAGTGCAGTAGATCAGTGTATTAAGCCTAATCGAAACTAAACCTCAGCATATGTGGATGCTTCTCATCAGTTCAATCACCTGTTACTTTTCATTATACCTTGTAGACAGTGAGTCTCTTGTAGGTAGTGAGCCTCTTGTGAGCAGTGTGCTCGGGTAGTGAGCCCTAATTGGCAAGTGCCATTTTGTACTTCTATTCTTTTAACAGAGAATACAATCTTGGGTTAGTCACCCCGTGGTTTTTCCTCAACAGGGTTTTCCACATCAAAATCATTGTGTTATGTGTAATGATTTTATTTCTACTTTCATGGTTATGCATGCTTATATGATTTGATGCTGCACTAGTTGTTAAAGAACAGAAAGTTAAAATAATTAAGATAACTGATTCACCCCCCCCTCAGTTATCAACAATTTCAAGACATTAGATACATTTTATCTCCACTTGGAGCCTCTTTTATTTCACTACAAGTCAGACTCTTTTAAGGTAGTTTGTTATGTTTTCCTGTTAGAAGACTTTTTCAAGTGTCAATGATAAGCCACCCTAGATTTCTAGATGTTCAATAGATATAAGAAAACCTCATATTTTTATGACATAGGATGATAATAGAATTCTCTAAGTTGCTCTTTAAATCAATACGTTTTTTGTATATATGCTTTTGCAAGATGGGAATGGATTCGTGTTAATACTATTTGATATGATTTGAGTTAGTTCAAATATTCTAGAGGGATGACCACTCGAATAGATAGGAGATAGATAAGTATTTGTTTTTGTGTTATGTAAATGTGTTATTGTCATTATTACTATTACAAAATTATTTTTTGGTCTTTTAAGAAAGTGGTAGTTAGTCCATGTCGACCTATAGGATTCATGTCATGATTATTGTTTAAGTAAAATTTAAAACTCATTTATAGTTCAAATTCCATATAAGTGTTGATTAAGATATTTAAGAGTTTTGAAGCTTCTTTTCATTGTTTTGTGGTAGAGTAGTTCCAGAGTTCTTGGTTTAAATTTTCATAGTTTCATGAAAATTTTGAAGTGTAGTATCGTTCTTGTTTTTCTCATGCTTTCATAGATTAGTTTCATCATTTTTCTCTAGTATAGGATGTTGGTGATTTTTAGTTATTTACTCAAGGTTTTTCCTAGCATAAAATTCCATGCTTTCTAGTTTAGAATTTGTTTGCAAATCTCATTTAAGAAGGAAAATCATAAAATTGTTGCTAAAACAAGATACTTGAACCTCCTATTGCATATAGCCCTGGACATAACCCAGTCAATAAACTAATATGTTTCAACTAAAATAAAAGGTCTAACGGCACCATCAACACACATCACTCTATCACAAATCTTCACTTCCTCTGCACAATGAACACTACTACCTTTAACACACCTTCACATACACATTCACTCACTTCCACACTTACATAGACATCCTCACTAACACTCACACACACTATCATTTCACACCAAACAAGATCTTTCATTTATACCTTCCGTAAATTACAAAATCTTTCTCCCACATCGGCCAAGATGAAACGTGTATACATGAAATGTGCAATGGCCACACCAAGTCAGCATCCAAAAGATGTATAAATCCAATGCACTTCAAGACAAATGATAACTAGGACCTATAATTCTTTAACACATTCTTCCAAGCTAGGGTACACTTCAAAACATCTAGTGGGATCATTAAAACACATGAAGTCAGCCCAACAAACACTTATCATTCACAACATAGCTCCAGACCTAAAATGGCACCTGAGAGACCAATCAACATCATCCAAATTAATTCACAAGAAACATAAGACTTGCACAAACCTTCTCAACCATATCTTCTTCTGAAATATATATTTTCTTTCCGGCGTAAACAAGTAGATATAAACCTGGCATCACTTACAAACACTAAACACATAGTCTTGAGATAGAGCATTTAAAAACCAACTTGCGGTGCACTTCAACACCTGAAACCTGAAATGAACAATCATATTGAATATCTAAACTCACCCTCCAAACATCAAATCCAAAAGATGAACTGTGGTAAAATGTGGTGGCTTTTGCTTTCTCCTCCTGACAACCTTGATTGGCAACATGATATGTGTTTGTTCTGCTGACTCCAGAGAACCTCTGCGATACCACTAATAAACTAAAACTTCTCTGGCACCTCCTGACTACAACCATCCTGAACCTCTGTCTTCACTCTACGAGCTCTAGAATCTTCTGTGGTAACTTCCAAGCTTTGAAATCAGGAACATACAAACTTCACATTTATCTCTGACTAACTCCCAAACTGCAAGGCTATACCTTCAAATGCGGAGGAATGTAGAGCATTATCGTAAGCTGCTTTAGTGCAAACTCTAGTGCCTTGGACTTCCTGAATCTTTCTTTCAAGACTAAAGCAATGCCTTACCTCAGGAAACAAAGAATACAATATTCACCACATCGGAGACTTCATTCTCAACATCATACACAACAATCAACACTCTTTTTAACACAACAAGAATCTTCATGTTAGCACATTCTTCTTCTCACAACTTTCACCTTTGCTTGAACTTCAAAAGATAGGGTACAACTGTGTACAGATGATACTGATCCAACCAATATACATAGTCTATGACTTCCATCACCTTACCCTTCTCTTCACAACTTCTCTGATCCATCTCTGATCTCCTCAACATATACTCATCACTTTGCCATAATCTTCCTTTGGCATCACCAATATATCAACACATTATGCTATTGCTGACATCATCTCTGTTAACTTCACTTCCAACCTTCTTCATTACAACACTGTTGACATCATTGACAACATAAATACAACAATTATATCAATAGAGAAATCAAAATCTCTCTTTGGAGGTAACCTCAGAAGTTCATCTAGAAAAAACATCCTGAAAATCTCAAAGGAAAGGATAGTTCTCCACGGTTACATTTGGTTTACTAGGTTCCTCTTTTACTTGCTCCATTTTGACTGCAAAAAGTTGACATCCTTTTCTCCTAGCTCTCTTCAATTGCATAGCATAGATTGGTTTGATCTTAACTTCTCTTTGTGTGCCCTTGCAGAAATACTTTGTTTCTTACATCTAGACACTCAACTATTTTTGCAAAATAGTCAACACTGGCCCTATCTCTCCATAGCCAATTTATTCCTAAGATAACATCATAGGAACCTAGGGGGGATAAAAACAAATTCACCTTAGTTGAGAAACTAGGAAGATCAATCTTGGCTTCAAATAGGCATGCTCTACCTAAGCTTTTGTCTGGTTAGCATATTCAACTAACCAGGGTTTAGCCATATATCCAGCTCTTCTAGGAAATTTATTCAATGCTCTTGGAGAAATAAAACTTTCATTTTCTCTAGTATCAATTAAAATAGAAATATAAACTCCAAACAAAGTACCTATCATCTTAATAGGAGTAATCTAGTACTCCACCTGGCGATTGTCCAATGCCACATGGATCCTCTATTGAAAAGTTGTTTGCTGGATAGGTAATGGGTTACTACGTTATTGAGCTCCTTGGTTCTTGTTTGGATATTGATTTGCATAATGATCTCCACCATAAGAGAAACATCCTCAAAGAGGTCCTTGCTCTTCAGTACGTTTGCTTGAATTATTATCATTCCTATGGAAATTACTATTGTTTTTCTTCTCATTTATGGGTCCATTCCTATTATTTCTGAAATCGTTGTCACTTTTCTTATTCACATCCTATTTTCCATTCATTTTCTTGAAAGGTTGAGAAGTTGGAGACTTATTAAACCTCTTGCAATTCTTCTTGCGATATGCATAAATTGTCTTCGATTTTTTCTCTTGTTTGATTGCCTTCTCAAAACCTTGGTCCATAGTGGTAGGACCATGCACATCCACTTCTCCATCTATCTAGGTATTCAAACCCATGATGAATTTCCTAATTCGAAACCTTTCATCTTTTTTATATTGTGGCACATACTTCAGGAGATGAGTGAACTTTTCCCAATATTCAACCACTGACATTTCTCCTTATCACAGATTTTGAAAATCTGTTATCTTTTGGTCAAGGAAAAGTTGTGGTAACCACCTCTGATGAAATATGACCACAAACAGATCCCAGGTTAAGCTCAGAGAACTTAACCCCAGTTCCATTTTCTTTTTCATCTACCAAGTGGATGCTTCACCTATCAACTGATAGGCACCCCAAACTGCCTTGGTTATCTCAGAGTAATTTCTGATCTCAAAATATTTTTCCATCTCTACCAACCAAGCTTCTATAGCATCACCACTTATTGTTCCATCAAACTTGGGTAGTGTCACTTTCTTCATATCTCTTGACAACTCTAATGCAAGTCTACTTCTCCTTTCTTCTTGAGAATTAGTCTTATCAACATCCTCCCTTCGTTCACTATGAGAACTAGGTTCATGTACATAATCATCATCTCTTGATGTGAGTCCTCTATTCCTCCTTCGAGTATGCCTTGGCCCCTCACTTCTTGTTCTAGGTTTCCAAGCCTCTCCTTGGTTTCATTCAGCATGGTCAATATTTGATCCAACTTAGTCATTGGGTTTTAGAAGGATTCGACTCTCCTTGACTATCCTCAAGATTTGTTTGAGTTCGAACCATGATGATACTCTATATCACTTCTGATATTCGTATTAATTTATAGATTAGAATTCAAAAAGAATGCATCTCTTTAATTCAAAATTTATTAATAAATCTATTCACAATTTAACTCAGAGTTGTGCAAAATAATCTCATCTTTATTATAGTTTATTCTGGGTATAAATACATCCTTATTTAGATAGATAATTAAACAAGACTACATGTCATTTTCAGTTAAAGGATATTCCTCAGGTTCCTCTTCCCCATTAGAATCCAATAAAACAAACATAGAGGGTGGATGTACATGGAGGTACTCCTCTGTCACCTCTTTTCCTAAAATAGGGGCATCACAAACACACCCAAATGACATGTCACAACTAGCAGATGATTTACTCAGTTTAACTATATGAGTAGGAACAATGGGTTTCTTAGTCAGTTTGTTGTGTTGTTTATTTTCTAGTCGAATGCGCTTAAGAGCATGAACCAAAGTTTTAGAGTCTTACGCCATGCATCCTCAGCATAATTAATATGTTCATGGAGTTTCACCTCCTCAATGGGTTCTTTCTTAACCACTATCTTGGGTAAATTCTAGGGAATAGACTTCCTGGTAGTTTTCTTGGTTCTTCTCCATGCCATTCTGGCATAAAACCAATTTCAAACATTAGCCAATCTGATAAATGTTGACAAGTTTTCTCATAGCGAGTTTTAAGGTCCATGTGTTGAACCTGGTAGATCCGATACCATATGTAACATACCATCACATATAACTTGGAATAACCCACAAAATTTACTAAGAAAGTAAATGAATATGTTAAACA
Organism: Cunninghamia lanceolata; assembly: GCA_027924645.1. NCBI lineage: Eukaryota > Viridiplantae > Streptophyta > Pinopsida > Cupressales > Cupressaceae > Cunninghamia > Cunninghamia lanceolata. The sequence continues at coordinate 4,705,217 of BSBN01000556.1, read as the reverse complement.
TGAATTTTTTTTTTATCATTTACATATTTTCAAGAAATAAATGCATCCTTTCTGAATATTTTTCAACCTTGAAATTACAATATATTTGTATACACCTAAAAATGGCTAAGTCAAATTAAATAAATATTTAATATTTATTTTATTCTCATTCCTCTATCAATGAATAAATTTAATAATTTATTTATGTGATTCACATCATCATAATTCTACAACAAATCAATTTATCAATTCTTCTAATGTCATCCCTAATTAAATAATTCTAAATTATTTAATCAAATCATCATATCCCAAAGTCAAAAGTCCATAATTCCACATCATCCAATCCACCTCATAATCCACCTCACCATTTTGCACACATAATTAAATATTTTTCATATTTAATTATCTATTTTTCCCTCACCCACATGTCCTATTATTTCTCTAACCATCTCTATTCACATGGTATGGTCTCTCCATGTCATCTTGGTCAAAAGACACTTTGAGACACTTGTCCCATAAGTCCGTATATTCCTTCCAACCATCATACAAACAAGGCCTCCTTCTTTGACCTTCACTCTATGGTCTTGGTGAGCCTTGTGACATGTGGCCTCATGTCACACCTTTCTCTCCACCTTGTCAAGGTGAGAGGAACATCTTCCATATTTCTCTCCCTCATCCTAACCAATTCAATCTGAACCATACACCTCACAAGACTTCTTCTCCACCGTTGAGATCGTGACACTTGGAATTGGCCCCTCCTTAGCCTATAAAAGGAACCCTCATTCCCTCATTCCAACAATCCAAGAGCTTTTGTAAACTTACTCTGTGGAAATTCTACCAGTGTACCTTTGGAAAAGTATCCTCATTGCACTTGCATAATCCCATTATCATCACAATCATTCAACCATGGCATCATATCTCCATTATCAGTCATCCTAGAGTTGCATTGTTAGTTTAATCTTCATTGCATTATCCATCTACAACCATTCTCCTATTGTCATCTTCAACAACAAGGAAGTACACACTTCTGAGAGCTCAACTCATTCACAAGATCAATATGAGATAGGCAACAATGGAAGCTACGAGGTAAATCAGTCTATGAAGGTAATATCTTTGTTTATTGTATTTGCATCAATTCCATTGAGTTATTGGATATTAGTTGTTTAATACTGTTATTCATATTTCCTCTAACATTTTTGGCGCCCACCGTGGGGCATAGCCCCGTTTTTAACCTCCATTTGAGTTTTTGGTGAAGCTACTGTCGTGACAGGTTGTTTCGACGCATTCACATTCCAGTCCTGCGCATTCACACCTTCCTGTTGTGCATTAATCTTTTCACGCATTTACACTGTCTTTCCGCGCATTCACCACGTTTCACTGCGCATTCACTAAACAGTCCTGCGCATACATGGCTTCTTTCTACTGATCCATGTTTTTGCACTTTTACTGAGCAGTGCTGCACATTTACTACCTGTTCTAGTGCATTTACATTCTGATAGAAGTTGTATTGGTTTTTTGCAAAAAATTCCGTACTAACTCTTCTTGCAAGTGTAGGAGCTTTGTTTAGTCATTTAGCTCCATCATAACTTCATCTAGATTTAATTAGGGGGAAAGTAATTTGATATCTTCATGCAAATTTTCACCTAGATCTAATTAGGAGGAAGTAAATTGTATTGTTGCATTACAACTTGCACATAGTCCCAACCTATGTGGATAAAACTGAACAAATATTTCATTTTTCTATCTTGTACTACAAACTTTCATTTAGCTTAAATAGGGGAAAGTAAATTTTTTTGATTCTTCAACAACAATCTTCACATAGATTTGTTTAAGAGGATAAAATTAGCCATCTTTTCCAAGTTTTTGCTATATTGTCAATGGAGTGTGCTTGGTAGAGTAAAACACACCTAGTTTTTTTGGTTTTTAACTCTAGGAGGATAAAGAACCAGTGTCTACTGTGCTTGAGAATGATGATAGGACTATGCTCTCCCCTTCTTCGGTGACCAAAATGCCAAACTCGTCATTTTATTTGTGTAAACTTTAGAAGAGGCCTGCGCTTGGAATTGTGTTTCTTCCAAGTGGGAGAACCTCGAGCGGTAACAGGCTAAAGCCAAGCCACTTCTAAGCCGCAATAAATAAATTGTGTTTGTGTCGAAAGGCACAAACAATGGGTCCTGTTGTGTTATACCGACGAATGTTTCCCCTAAAACCTTATAGAGCGTAACCTTTACAGGCTGGGAAGCCTCCTTATCAGAGCGAATCGCCGCATGTATAACCACCTGAATGAATGCCCAAACTAAAAGCCAATTGTTTTAGAAAGCCAAAAACCCCTATTTGTTGATGTAGGAGGAAGTCCTCTGAAGCCATCCAATGTCATACACTCATCTAGTGTGGAGACATAAAATCCAACTCTTTGGAGGGATTGTAACTTGGTATGCGTGAGAAGTGAGTGCATTGTAAGGGGGAGCTAGTGCTACCAAGTTGCTAACTATCCGCCTTTATGTAAGTGGCTGGAGTAAAATCCAAGTTGGAATTCAATGAATATTGTCCTTACCATCCTTAGGATTGTACTTGTCTGTTTTTACTTTTATCAAAACTTGTATCAAATAATCATGAAAACTTCTTGTTTACTGTGTTTTCTGGCAATAAGTTGAGTCAAAAAAATAGTACCACAAAATTTAGAACAACTTAGGAAAACGTGCAAAACAAACCAAACTGACAAACTAAAACAAAAGATAAAATTTCTGCAGTCCTACGCATACAACAAATCTTGCTGCGCATACACAAAATCCTAATGTGCATTCATTGCTGCTGCGCATTAACACAATATTATTGTGCATGCACACCATATTGCTACACATACACAGAACTGTGCATTTACAACACAGTGCTTCGCATTTGAAACATAGCCCTACGCATACAGAGTTGCGTATACACAGTATAGATTTGCACATTTGTTGAATATTCCTGCGCATTTGACACTATGCATTCACAACAGAGAGATGTTCCATACATTTTGAGACAAAGCTGAAACCATTTCTGGATACCCTTTTTGCCCTAGTTTATACTTGGAAAATAAATTCAACCTTGTAGGCTCACCTTCATACCATTTTCACATCACCTTTGCATGCCATAGTCTTGCTATCCAAACACATTGATGCAGTAGTGGTGTCTTGATAACCCAACCAACCTTCCCCAACACTACCTTTCACAGAAATCAAGGACTATTAGGACTTCCTTCACCAATAGGCCACTAGCCTTGTAGCCCTCTTTTTAGGTCTGTTAGACAATAAATTTTTCTAGGGGCACAATCTCAATGAAACAAGGACATTTCTGAGTACCCATTATCCTATTTGACAACATATCAAAAAATGAGGATAGACTGTTTCAGACCAAACCCCTCAAAAATAGACTGTTGTTGTTCTTGACTAGGCCTAATTAGGCCACTTTTACAAAGGACCTCTATTGTATTGGCACTCTAAGTTTGTCAAACCAATTTTGGACTCCTGTCCACACTCCAAATGAACCAATTTCATTAATTCTTCCACTAGAAACAACTTATAGGCATCTATTCTATTCAATCCACACTTCTAGGCCTAATACATGGGTAATATTAGGCTAGGGTTATGCAAAATTTGACCCTAACTCCATTTTCCTCTCCTACCATGAACAAAACATGAAAATCTACCCTACATGCTTCCATTCCACCGATTTTGAAGAAATCCCACTAGTGGAATGGCTTAAAAACCCATGCCCTAGCCTGCAAAACCCTAGTTTAGGGTTTCTGAATAGTTTTCTACAAAAATGCAATAACTTCCTCCTAGATTAATGAATTCTCTCCAAACTAACTTAAAATTAAAGGTAAGTCATCACACTTTCACATCTAATTGGTTTCAAATCTTTATTGTACCGTACAGGGAAATGGTACGGTCTGCAACAGCGTGTGAACAGGAAAATAAGCAGAAAACAAAGTATTTCATTCAATTTTGCACTTCAAAATGTCTCCAACCCCTATCCTGGAGGTGAGTGAGGGTATTTGAATCCCTTACAATTAGTTTTGAATAGTTTTCCCAACTATCATATAGCCAAATGGTCATTCCCCTCCTAACAATGGATTGAGTTTGCAAAACAACATTTACTAACCCTCACATTACATGACTTTATTCACCAAAACGTGACTCAAGAAATTGAATTTTGGTCCTTAGAGACCTTATTACATCTACTTGGGTGATGAAACACCTCAAGTCTTGTATTTAGACATCATTGACAAACATAAGGCCAAGATTGGCCTTGGTGCTCCTACACCATACAACTGGGGTGAAAAGGACTTCATCATCCTGATGAAGTGAGTTCTTGAACATAAGTCCCATGCTGTTTGATATCTTCTTCTGACATCCAAGTGGCATCTTCATTTGGAAAGCCATGCCATTTTACCAAGTGCTCATTGTATACCTTGTTCCTTGTTCTTTTGACCTCCCTTGTGTCCAAGATGGCTTCAAGTTTGATTGGCTGACTAGGTGGAAGGTCCCTTATCCAATCTTCATCATTAGCTTCCCTTGCTTCTTCACCTGCAATAGTAGATCCTTTGAAAGGATAAAGATCAGCAACATTGAAAATGAGGGAGATAGAAACTCCAGGAGGGAGTTCTATCTCATAGCCATTTTGGCCAAACCTATGGACCACCTTGCAAGGTCCTATCTTCTTCATCATGAGTTTAGTATATCTTCCCTTAGGTAGCCTTTCTTTTCTCAAATGTGCAAGCACGAAATCACCAACTTTGAATTGAACATCTTTCCTTTTTGAATCTGCCTGCCTCTTGTATTTTTCAACACTCTTCTCAAGAGTTTCCTTGACTTGCTAATGAATGTCACTCATGGCAATGACAAAGTCTTCTCCTTGTGCACTCCTATGGTCCAATCCCCTTAGGTCTCTCAAATCATATATGCCCGTTGGCTTCATACCATACACAACTTTAAAAGGGCTTCTTCCTATGCCCCTATTGATAGAGTCATTGTAAGCATACTCTGCTTGAGGCAGTATGAGATCCCATGACTGATTATGTTCTTTGGTGAGACACCTTAACAAGTTTCCCAAGGACCAATTAAAAACCTCAGTTTGCCCATTTGTTTGGGGATGGTAGGAAGAACTATAGGTTAGATTGGTTCCCAACTATTTCCACAAGGTCCTCCAAAAGTGACTAATGAATTTGGAATCTCTATCAGACACTATGGTCAAGGGCAGTCCATGGATTCTTATAATCTCTTTGAAAAATAGACCAGCAATATGAGATGCATCATTAGTGAATTTACAAGCAATGAAATGTGTCATCTCACTAAACCTATCCACAACAACAAAAATACTATCATAGCCCCTTTGTGTCTTGGGCAGACCTAGGACAAAGTCCATGCTGATTGACTCCGATGGGCGGTTGGGTATTGGCAGAGGTTGATACAGTCCTGCATTAGAAGTTGATCCTTTAGCCCTTTGGCATATCACACAATTCTCTACAAACTTCTTCACATCAACATGCATTATAGGTCAATAATAGAACCTCTTGACCTAATCCAATGTCTTATCATACCCAAAATGTCCACTCAAACTGCCACAGTGCTTTTCTCTTATCCGATTTGCTCTCATGGAGCATTTTGGCATACATAACTGAGCACCTTTGAAGAGTAATCCATCTTGCAACACAAACTCAGAAAATTCATTGTGAAAAGTATCTTGGGACTGACTATAAACGAAAAATACATCTCTGAAATCTTCATTATCTTGGTACATACCTTTGAGTGCATCAATGCCCATACTTTGTAGTTTGATCTCCTACACCATCATAGACCTTCTACTCAGGGCTTGTCCTTTCTTATGTTTTATGGTGAAGGTATATGCTTGCATATATTCTTTCCACTTCATTTTTCTTTGGCTTCATTTATCTTGACTATTTAAGAAACTCAGGGCATGATTATCAGTGAAGACAATAAACTCGTTTGACAAGAGATAATGCCGCCACTTCTTAAGGGACTGCACCATGGCATAGAGCTCAAGATCATATGATGAGTATTTTCTCTTAGCATCATTAAGCTTTTCACTAAAAAATGCAACTGGTCTACTATCTTGATTGAGGACTGCACCTATAGCATACTCGCTTGCATCACACTCAATGGTGAATACCTTGTTAAAGTTGGGGAGTGCAAGGGCTGGTTGTTGTGTCACTCTTGTCTTTAGATATTCAAAGCTCTTTTGGGCTTCATCAGTCCATTGAAACTTAGTTTTCTTCCCTCCTTTGATGGTATCAATGATTAGTGAACAAATGTGACTAAAGTTCTCGATGAAATTCCTATAGAAGGAATCCAATCCATGGAAGCTCCTAACCTTTGCTGCGTCTCTACCTTTGAAGGATCCATCTTGATTGTCCCCTTGGAGATCACAAACCCGCGATAGACGAGCTCCTCTTTCATGAACTCACACTTCTTGAGATTAATCATCAATTTCTCCTCATTTAACTTTTTCAACACCATGTCTAAGTGCCGCAAATGCTCCTCTTTTGTTTTGTTGTACACAGGGATATCATCTAGGTATACCACCACAAACTTGCTTATGAAAGGTTTAAGGACTTTATTCATGAGTCTCATGAATGTGCTTGTGGCATTTGTAGCCCAAATGGCATCACCAACCATTCATATAAACCCTCATTAGTCTTGAAGGTAGTTTTCCATTCATCTCCTTCCCTTATTCTTATTTGGTGGTAACCACTCTTTAGATCTATCTTTGAAAAATAACATGCATCACCTAGACTATCCATTACATCGTCAATCCTGGGTATGGGAAATATATACCTGATTGTAATCTTGTTTATTGCTCTTGAATTCGTGCATAGTCTCCATTCTCCATCCTTTTTAGGTGCCAGGACTGTTGGCACAACACATGGGCTCAAACTCTCCCTAACAAGGCCTTTGTCTAGTAGCTCTTGAACCTGATTTCTGATTTCTTCATTATGTTTTGGTGCCATCTTGTATGCTACCTTGTTTGGCAGGCTTGCACCAGGAATAAGATCAATGTGATGACTCACGTCCCTCATGGGAGGCAATGAACTAGGGTGATCCTTTGCCACTATGTCTTCATACTTGTCTAATAGGGCCTGAACTTCCTTAGGTATCTTTTCTACATCTGCTGCCGCCATGTCTGATATAGGTTTGCCAATGATGGCATATCCAACCTCATCTTCTTCCCATCATGCTTAGCCTCTCTATCAAATTGCCATGGACGACCTAGGAGTAAGTGGCATACATCTATGGGAATGATGTCACACAAAACCTTGTCTTTGTAAGCACCAATATTAAACTCCACCCAAGTCTGCTCATTCACAAGCACTTGTTGACTCTTGTTGAGCCATGATACTTTATATGGTGTAGGGTGAGTGTTGCAAGTATGGGTCTAACCGGTGTTGTCATTGATGTCAACATACTCATGTTGCATTGATGAGAAGGATTGAATGAGCAAAGAGGAGAAATGGAGACAGTGAAGTGGAGATCCTAGCTAAGATGCAGATCAGAGGTTATGGTTCAAAGGGTTTTTAGATATGAGTCTTGAGATGATCCAGTCAAGTTTTCAGAGGTCTGCATGAAGATCTGAAGACGTTATGGCCGCTCAAGTAGAACCAGCTCTGACAGATTTTCAGAGGTGACAAAGTGACACAAATAGGTCCGGTGAGATCTGGTAATGCATTATCCCATTTTGCAGATTTGAGGGAGTGTTGAGGACATTCGTGTGAAGTGTCAACTTGATTGGTTTGTGGTTTGAAGGTCTGGAAGCACCTATTCCTTTGTGACAGTAATGACAGACTATGTTCTTAAAGCTTCAGATGAAGGAGAGAAGAATTCCAACAAGCAGATCAAGTGTGGATGTTCTTAAGTGATTTGGGAAAGTTTGTGGTGATCTTTGGATCGTGTCCAGTTCATGATTGGTGGTCCGCATTGAAGTTAGAGTGCGTATTTGAAGAATAACCACCAGATGATGGTGTTCTTCCTGAGACTAGCTGACTGGATGTATTACATGTCTTGCAGATGTTCTTGTAGATGTTTGCCGACTTAGATGATTATTCCTAAGTCGATGCCTTGTATAAATAAGGGATTGTGAAGTCTTTCCAAAGTGTGTCTTGTGGTTATGAGTGTGTGGTAGTGAGGAGAAGAGCGAAAGGCAAAGCAGAAGTATTGGGCTTAAATGGAACTAATTCAAGCATGGTGAAGATGCTATTCTCTAGTTCATGTATGTGATACTTATTTCTTTGTAGACAATGTGTCTCTTGTAGGCAGTGAGCCTCTTGTGAGCAGTGTGCTCGGGAAGTGAGCCCTAATTGGCATGTGCCATTTTGTTCCTTCTATTCTTCTAATAGAGAATACAATCTTGGGTTAATCACCCCATGGTTTTTCCCTTAACCGGGTTTTCCACGTCAAAATCTTGGTGTCTTATGTGTTGATGTGTTTCTTCTTTTGATTTGAATGCATTATGGTTCATGATTAATATTGTGCTAACCACTAAGAAGATTTAAGTGTTTAATTGGTGTAAGTTTTGCACAACTGATTCACCCCCCCTCTCAGTTGTGTGCCCTAAGTCTAACAATTGGTATCAGAGCTAAGTTCCTTGAAAAGAGCTTAACCGCTTGAGGAGATCTAAGATGTCGTCCTACAAGAAGGATAGTCTGAAGTTTGATGGAACCAATTTCAATCTATGGAAAGGTTGCATAAAGTGTCACTTGCAATGCATGGGAATGGCATACTGGACCCTGGTTACAACACAGCATGTACCTCCACAGGGTGGTCCAAAAGCTGCAAATGAAATCATAGATGCTGAAAATAATCTGCAAACTATAGAAGCTCTTCTAAGTGCATTATTTGATTCAGAACTCTCAAATGTTATTAACCTACCGACTGCTTTTGATATTTGGAAAAAAATGGAACTTTTGCATGAAGGAGATCAGTATGTTAAATGTGCAAGGTTACAAAGTCTAAAAGGGAAATTTGAAAACTTGAAGATGAGAGATGATGAAAATATCACTACCTTTATGCCAAGAGTAAATGAGCTTGTTTGTGGAATTAGAAATGCTGGTGGAGTCTTGGATGAAAATGAGATTGTTGGCAAAATTCTCAGATCCCTTCCTGCTTCTTACAAAATCAAGGTTGCTGCCATTGATGAATTCAGAGCCCATACAACTGTCACAAGAGATCAATTGGCTGGCAAATTGGATACATTTGAAATGACCGAGTTTGGAGATGATCCCCCCAAGACTGAATCTGCATTCAAAGCCAGTGCCTTTGTAAAAGGTAAACAAAGGTTTGATCCGGGAGAGAACTCATCAAGGAAACTGTCATGGTATGAAAAAGCAAGAAAAGACCTGGAAGAAGAAGAAGTAGAAACTACTCAACTTGAAGCCCTCATTGCAAAACGACTGCCAAGAGGATCTGGTAAGTATGAAGGAAAATTGCCTTTCAAGTGTTTTAACTGCAATAAGATTGGTCATTTTGCCTCAAAATGTTCAGAAAGATTTTCAAGGCAAAATCCTAACAGATCAAGGTTCCAAAAGAATTGTTACTATGTTCATGAAGAAGATGATAATGAAGGAGTAACAGATGATGAATCAGAGACAGGAAACAAATCCGGAAGTGAATGGGTGTTTATTGCCATCAAGGAAGAAGAACCAATATCCTCTGTTTCTATCAATCATAGAGTTGTGGAAAGAGCTCTGGTTGCCCAAGTTGAAGAGAAGGATGATTGGGTCATTGACAGTGGTTGCTCTCACCATATGACAGATGACAAAAATAAGTTCATAGATTTGGAAAGGTATGAAGGAGGAGTGGTGAAGTTCGGTGATAATTCTGCTGGTAGAATCAGAGGAAGAGGAACTATTTCTTTTGATGGAAGGAACAAAACCAGTAATGTTCTATATGTTGAAGGCTTGAAGCACAATCTTCTCAGTGTTGGACAGTTGGTGGACAAAGGCTATGATCTCCAGTTCAAGAATGGAAAATGCAAGATCTTTGAAAGCTCAGGAACAGAGATTGCATCCAGTACCCAAACTAAAGGTAATATCTTCCACTTGGTTGGCACTGATAAAAGTTGCTTATTTGTTCAAGTTTATCAGACTTGGTTATGGCATAGGAGAATGTGTTATGTGAATTTTGATAATATCATTAAGATAAGCAATACTCAGGCTGTAAGAGATCTTCCAAAATTGGTGAAACCTACTAATAGCTTGTGTAAAGAATGTTAGTTGGGTAAGCTGAGCAGAATCACATTCAAGAGTAAGGAACTGTCTTCTACCAGATTATTGGACTTAGTTCATACTAACCTTTGTGGCCTGGCAAGAATCAGGAGTATGCAAGGTGATAGATACTTCATGTTACTAATTGATGACTATTCCCAGATGATGTGGGTAACTTTTCTGAAAGAGAAATCAAAAGCCTTTGAGAAATTCAAAATATTCAAGGCTATGGTAGAAAATGAAACCGGATTGAAATTGAAATGTCTGAGGTTTGATAGAGGTGGAGAATTCATATCCGGTGAGTTCATAGAGTTCTATGAGAAACATGGAATAAAGAGACAGTTGTCTGCTCTTAGGACTCCAGAGCAGAATGGAGTAGTGGAAAGAAAGAACCGGACCATACAGGAAGCATATAGAACCATGATGATGGAAGCAAATGTTCCTCACATCTATTGGAGAGAAGTTGTCGGCACTGCAGTCTATACTCTCAATCGAGTTCAAATCAGAAGCAATATTGGTAAGATTCCTTATGAGCTTTGGGTTGGCATCACTCCTACTGTGAGATATTTTAGAGTTTTTGGTAGCAAATGTTACATTAAAAGAGATGAAGATCTAGGAAAGTTTGATGCTAGAAGTGATGAAGGAATATTATTGGGTTACTCTACTCAAAGCAAAGCATACCGGTGTTATAACAAAAGACTGAGAAAGATGATAGAAAGTACAAATGTGAAGGTTGATGAGGGAATTGACAAACCCTCAAGGTTTTATGAATATGATGAAGATGATCAGAATGGTATTTTGACTCAAGAAGCCCAAGCCTCATCTGTTAGTCAGATTCAAGCTAATTTGGTAAACCAGGAAGAAGAAATGAGTTTCAATGACCCTAATCAAGTATCAGAAGTGCAAGAAATTCCTAAAGTTCCTAGGTATGTAAGACTGAACCACTCTGAAGATCAGATCATAGGTGATAAAAGCAAAGGAGTACTAACAAGAAGGAGAATTGCTCAAGATTTAGAAGAGTATTGTTTGATTTCAAAGATTGAACCTAAAACAGTGAATGAAGCTTGAAATGATGAAAACTGGACTAAAGCAATGGAGGAAGAGCTGGTGCAAATAGAGAAAAATCACACTTGGGATCTTGTTCCCAGACCTAGAAACAAGAATGTGATTGGAACCAAATGGGTCTTCCAGAACAAACTAAATGAAGTTGGTGAAGTAATCAGAAATAAAGCCAAATTGGTCTGCAAAGGCTACTCTCAAATAAAAGGAATTGATTTTGAAGAAACTTTTGCTCCGGTGGCAAGAATTGAAGCGGTCAGATTATTTCTTGCCTTTGCTACCTTCTTCAAGGATTTCAAGGTATATTAGATGGATGTCAAGTCTACCTTTCTAAATGGTGACTTGGAAGAAGAAGTGTATATAGAGCAACCGGATGGATTCCAATTGTCTGATCATGGTGATATGGTCTACAAGTTGAAGAAGGCACTGTATGGATTGAAGCAAGCCCCAAGCGCTTGGTATGAAAGATTGGATAAGCATGTTTTGAAGATTGGTTTCAACAAAGGTACTGCTAATAGTAACTTATATTTCAAAATTGATCATGAAAACATCTTGATTGTTGAAGTATTTGTTGATGATATCATCTTTGGAGGAAGAGATTTTATGTGTAAAACTTTTGCAAATCAAATGAAAAGTGAATTTGAGATGTCTATGCTTGGTGAAATGAATTTCTTCTTGGGTCTGCAAATTACTCAAACAAAGAAAGGAATCTTCATTTCTCAGACCAAATATGTGAAAGAATTGTTGAGAAAATTTGGGATGGAAGATTCAAAGCCAATGAATACTCTGATGGCAACTGAATGTAAGTTGAGCAAAGATGATGACTCTCCTAAGACAGACCAGACAAAGTACAGATCAATGATTGGAGGATTGTTGTATCTCACTCAAACTAGACCAGATATAATGCAGGCTGTTGGTCTTGTTGCTAGATTCTAGGCTGATCCTAGAGAATCTCATGTCATCGCAATCAAGAGGATTTTTAGATATCTAAAAGGAACAGTTGAGTATGGTTTGTGGTATCTTAGAGATCATGATTTTTCTCTTCATGCATATATAGATGCAGATTGGGTAGGAGATGTGGATAACTGAAAGAGTACCAGTGATGGAGCATTCTTTTTAGGAAAGAGATTGGTTTCTTGGCTAAGCAAGAAACAAGAGGCAATATCCCTGTCTACAACTAAAGCAGAATACATAGTAGCAGCAGGTAGTTGCATTCAAGTTTTGTGGATGAAGCAGATGCTAAGAGATATTAAAGTAGAGTATGAGGAGCCTATCACAATCTTCTGTGATAATTCAAGTGCAATAAATATATCTAAGAATCCGGTGTTGCATTCTAAGACTAATCATATATCTATCAAGTTTCACTTTTTGAGAGAGCAAGTGAACAAGAATGAAGTCAGATTGGAGTGTGTGCCCTCCAAGGATCAGATTGTAGATATCTTTACTAAACCTCTACCTAAGGACTCTTTTGAGTATTTCAGGGAGAAGTTAGGGGTTATTGCCCCTCCGGTGATGAACTAAGGTGCATCAGTCCGGTGGATATCACAGTCATATCTTGTGATCTGGATTGATGGGAGCTACTACTCAGGGGGAGCAGCAGGTATGATTCTGAAGTATTGGAGTTGCAAGTATGAGCCCTTTGCCATTGATGTCAAAGGGGGAGAGAAGACATGTGAAAAACAAGTGGTTGATGATCAAAGGGGGAGCAGTAAAGGAAGAGAAGACATGTGAATGGTTGTTTCTGATAGGGGGAGTTGTGACAGTAAGGAGAAATTCTTGTCTTGATGGTTTTTCACATCATATGTTGCCATTAATGACAAAGGGGGAGATTGTTGCAAGTATGGGTCTAACCGGTGTTGTCGTTGATGTCAACATACTCATGTTGCATTGATGAGAAGAATTGAATGAGCAGAGAGGAGAAATGGAGACAGTGAAGTGGAGATCCCAGCTAAGATGTAGATCAGAGGTTACGGTTCAAAGGGTTTTTAGGTATGAGTCTTGAGATGATCCAGTCAAGTTTTCAAAGGTCCGCATGAAGATCTGAAGAAGTTATGGCCGCTCAAGTAGAACTAGCTCTGGTAGATGTTCAGAGGTGACAGAGCGACACAGATAGGTCCGGTGAGATCCGGTAATGCATTATCCCATTTTGTAGATTTGAGGGAGTGTTGAGGACGTCTGTGTGAAGTGTCAACTCGATTGGTTCATGGTTTGAAGGTCTAGAAGCACCTATTCCTTTGTGACAGTAATGACAGACTGTGTTCTTAAAGCTCCGGATGAAGGAGAGAAGAATTCCAGCAAGCAGATGAAGTGTGGATGTTCTTAAGTGATTTGGGAAAGGTTGTGGTGATCTTTGGATCGTGTCCAATTCATGATTGGTGGTCCGCATTGAAGTTAGAGTGCGCATTTGAAGAATAACCACCGGATGATGGTGTTATTCCTGAGACTGGCCGACCGAATGTATTACACGTCTTGTGGATGTTCTTGTAGATGTTTGCCGACTTAGATGATTATTCCTAAGTCGATGCCTTGTATAAATAAGGGATTGTGAAGTCTTTCCAAAGTGTGTCTTGTGGTTATGAGTGTGTGGTAGTGAGGAGAAGAGTGAAAGACATAGCAGAAGTATTGGGCTTAAATGGAACTGATTCAAGCATGGTGAAGATGCTATTCTCCAGTTCATGTATGTGATACTTATTTCTTTGTAGATAGTGTGTCTCTTGTAGGCAGTGAGCCTCTTGTGAGTAGTGTGCTCGGGCAGTGAGCCTTAATTGGCATGTGCCATTTTGTTCCTTCTATTCTTCTAACAAAGAATACAATCTTGGGTTAATCACCCCGTGGTTTTTCCCTTAATTGGGTTTTCCACGTCAAAATCTTGGTGTCTTATGTGTTGATGTGTTTCTGCTTTTGATTTGAATGCATTATGGTTCATGATTAATATTCTGCTAATCACTAAGAAGATTTAAGTGTTTAATTGGTGTAAGTTTTGCACAACTGATTCACCTCCCCTCTCAGTTGTGTGCCCTAAGTCCAACAGTGAGGACTCCTCTTCATCTTCAACTTCTCTACCATTTCCAAAGACACAAGATTGTCAGTAGAACCAGAATCAACAATCGCTTTACATACCTTTCCTTGGGCCTTGCAAGTTGTTTTGAATAAGGCTTTCCTTTGTGGGGGCTCCTTGTTGGCAGGTACTTTGAGCAATGTCCTTCTTTTCATCAAGGACTCTCCTACTTTTGGGGCTGCATGAACTGAAGGTGAGTTTACACTCTCTTGGTCCTCCTCTTGTACAATTTTTGTTCTCCTTTCTCCTCCATGAGAACTTGTACCAAGTTTTTTTGGGCATTTCCAAGCAGGATAACCAAATTGGCCACATTGGTAGCACCTACCTGAAAAGGTATTGGACCCTCTTCCTGGTCCACCAAACCTCCCTCTATTGTTTGGCCTTCTATCTCCTCTAAAACTGCCCCTTGACTCGCTTGCTCTTGCTACCTTTGGAATTGTGTCCTACCCCCAAAGCTTCCTCTTACTCTATTATTCCTCCCTCTACCTCTACCTTGCTGCTCCTTCTTTCTTTTGATCTTCTCCTCTACCCTCATGGCCATTTGGAAGCATTCTTCCACTTTCTTAGGGGGAGTTAAACTGATTTCATCTCTTATGTTCAGCCCCAAACCACTTAGATACCTGGCCACTCTTTCAACCTCATTTTCATGGTGACCGGTTCTAATACACAACTTGTGAAATTCCTCAGTATAAGACATCACATCCAAATCCTTTTGTTTCAAAATTTGTAGCTTCATGAAGGTTGTAATGGCATAGTCTGCTGGTAAAAATTGGGCCTTCACTTTGGCCACCATCCTACCCCAAGAACTTATCTTGGGTTTGCCCTTCCTAACCCTCTCTTCTTGAACAAAGTTCCACCAAGTCAAGGCTGGTCCTTTCAACTTGGATTTTGCATATTTCACCTTCTTGCTGTCCCCTGTGTCTTCAAATTCAAAGAAATTATCTAATGCATTAATCCAACTCAAAACTTCTTCACTATCCATCCTCCCACCATACATATGCACTTCAAATTTCATCTTTGGAGTGTTGTCACCCTTAACAACCTTTAGCATCTTGATCATCATCTTTTCTTCAGGGTCCAAGTCCTCATCCTCATCTTGGACTCCCATTGGAGGATTTTCACTCTCATCTTCATCCTCCTTATCACTCTGGTCATCATTGACCACTCCTCTTCTTTGATTCTTCTCCAAGACTACTATCCTAGCTAGGGTGGCTTCCTAAGACTCTCTATGGAGCCTATCCTTCTAGAGTAACTGCTCTTTCAGTTCCCTTATCTCTTTGGCCATTACACTGGTTTTTGGAGGCATCTTGCCTAGACCAACTTTCCTTCTTTCTACTTTCCCATTCAGAACCTATGCTCTAATACCACTTTTATGCAGTAGTGGTGTCTTGATAACCCAACCAACTTTCGCCAACACCTACCTTTCACATAAATCAAGGACTATTAGGACTTCCTTCACCAATAGGCCACTAGCCTTGTAGCCCTCTTTTTAGGTCTGTCAGACAATAACTTTTGCTAGGGGCATGATCTCAATGAAACAAGGACATTTTGAGTACCCATTATCCTATTTGAAAACATATCAAAAAATGAGGATAGACTGTTTCAGACCAAACCCCTCAAAAATGGACTGTTGCTGTTCTTGACTAGGCCTAATTAGGCCACTTTTACAAAGGACCTCTATTGTATTGGCACTCTAAGTTTGTCAAACTAATTTTGGACTCCTATCCACACCCCAAATGAACCAATTTCATCAATTCTTCCACTAGAAACAACTTCTAAGCATCTATTCTATTCAATCCACACTTCTAGGCCTAATACATGGGTAATATTAGGCTAGGGTTATGCAAAAATTTGATCCTAACTCCATTTTCCTCTCCTACCATGAACAAAACATGAAAATATACCCTACATGCTTCCATTCCACTGATTTTGAAGAAATCCCACCAGTGGAATGGCTTAAAAACCCATGCCCTAGCCTGCAAAACCCTAGTTCAGGGTTTCTGAATAGTTTTATGCAAAAATGCAATAACTTCCTCCTAGATTAATGAATGCTCTCCAAACTAACTGCAAATTAAAGGTAAGTCATCACACTTTCACATCTAATTGGTTTCAAGTCTTGATTGTACCATACAGGGAAATGGTACGGTATGCAATAGTGTATGAATAGGAAAATAAGCAGAAAACAGAGTATTTCATTTAATTTTGCACTTCAAAATGTCTCCAACCCCTGTCCTGGAGGTGAGGGAGGGTGTTTGAATCCCTTACAATCAGTTTTGAATAGTTTTCCCAACTATCATATAGCCAAATGGTCATTCCCCTCCTAACAATGCATTATGTTTACAAAACAACATTTACTAACCCTCACATTACATGACTTTATTCACCAAAATGTGACTCAAGAACATGAATTTTGGTCCTTAAAGACCTTATTACATCTACTTGGGTGATGAAACACCTGAAGTCTTGCATTTAGACACATTGACAAACATAAGGCCAAGATTGGCCTTGGTGCTCCTGCACCACACATCAAAACCAAACCAAGATTTGTACCAAGGCATAATTGATACTCTACCAAATTCAAACAATACCTAGCTAGTTTCATAACATGATTACAATCATCCTTCACATCAAAACTATACTTGTGTATCTTGATAAAAGAATAGTCTATATCAATAGTGGTGATCATATATCCCTATTTTGACTACCTTTTATATCGACACTTCGATAGCTATTATCATTATAGCTCAAGACCACCTTGTTTGGACAAATATAATTAATAGAAAACCTTAGCAAAATCTAGTTTATCCAATCAAATTCACTTCAACCACATCATACCAAAACACAAAATCTAATTTCCCCAAAATCTCACAATCCAACTTCACCCACATCTCAAGATTGCATGGTTCAAACTAGGTCCCAAGTGAAACAAAAACAAAAAATGGGTTCCCTACATAATAGTGGGCACAATTCTGATGATGAGGAGATTAGTGAAGAGGAAATCCTTAAACAACTTCAAGATCCAAAATTTCAAAAGGTAATGGATAGGGTTGTTGCCGCGGATCCTCATAAGTATTTTATCATGTTAGCTCAACAAGGAGCTAAATTGCCTACAGATTTTGATGTCTCAAATCTAAGAGAAACCAATTCCTCAAATGAAGCTGAGTCTTCAAAAGATGGCTCCAAAATTGATAATGATGGATCCAAAATTGACAAAGATGCTTCTAAATTAGAAAAGGCTAAGGATACAGCCAATCCTTTGGACACATTAACAACAAAAATCCAAGCCTTGCAAAAATAGTTGGTAGATATCCAAAGTGGGACAACCACAAAATACTACTCCCTTGAGGATATTTCACCATATACCTTTGATAAATATTTGCTCATGATACCTTTTCCATCAAGATTTGAGGTCCCTAAATTCAACAAGTATAGAGGAAAAGGTGATCCCAGGAGATCATATAAGGGAATTTAGCGCAGCATGCCTAGAAGTCACACACAACGAAACATATCTTATGTGACTATTCCCATGAAGCTTAGGAGGCCAAGCAATGGAATGGTTCTCTCGCCTACCTCCTAGCATCCGCACTTTTGATGAGCTAGTGGATAAATTTGTAACACATTTCTCATACAATATCAAACATGAAATATCCATGTTGGAGTTTTGTAATAACAAGAAAAAGGGAGGAGAATCCTTCACCTCTTTCCTACAAAGATGGAGACAATTTGCAAGAAAGTGTCCCTACTACATACCGGAGAAACAAATGATAGAAATGTTTGTTCACAACCTAACCATGGAACTAAGTTATCAAATCCAAATACAATGGTCAACTACTTTTAGTAAGGTCATTGAATTGGGGCTACTCATTGAGAAAGCCTTGATAACAAAGGGGCAAATTAAGCTATACAAATACACCCCTAGTTCTAACAACAATGCGGACAAGTCGTGATTTTGGACCAAGAACAAACCCATTGTAAACAATGGTGTGGTAGATGCTAAAAATGTGGTGGAAAAACAACCAATCTTCAATCTATCGAAACCACAAAACAATACACCATCCAACAAGCCTAAAAGCAATGAGCAAAGACCTACCAACTTTCCTCCTAGGAGAAAGTTCACACCACTAGGAGAGTCTCTCGAATCCGCCCTTAGGAAGTTAATAGGGGGCAACCTCATAACACTTTTGCTGGTGTGGGATTATGAACCAAAATTTAAACCCTCTTGGTGGAGTGATTCTGACTTTTGCGAATATTACCGAAACACAGGACATAAAACTAATGATTATCAAGTGCTAAAACATGCCATTTAAGACTTGTTGGATCAAAAATGGATATCAATTGAAGGGCATACTTCTAATGAAGAGCACATAGCATTCAAAAATCCTCTTCCTCACTATGAAAAAGGAGGACCATCCAACCAAAACAACAATGGTGCAGACAAAGCAAACTATAATAATGTTTCGTATGAATACACCGTTAATCATATCTCACAAAGTGATTCACACATCAATGTAATCACTATCAATAATAAGCCTGACTGTAATGTGACCACTTGTTGTGGAAACATTACTCTCCAAGGGGCTCAACCCAAGTTATCCTCCACATTGAACCAATACAACATCCTTGACCAGCTCCATAAAACACCTTTCCACATATTCGTTTTGGAGCTATTGCATCTATCCCTGTCACACAAAGCCATCTTAGAGAAGGTACTCTTGGAAACAATTGTTCCTACAAACCTTGCTCAAGAGCAATTCCAAGCTATGGTGGGTCATCTAACCACACCACATTTCCTATCTTTCATATAGAAAGATGATATGTCCATCAACCAACCACACAACTCATCCTTCCACATTGAGGCCCAAATCCACAAACACTAAATAAAAAGGGTCCTAATAGATGGAGGTGCTAGTTTAAACATATGCACGTTAAAGTTAATCCTTGCATTGGGTTTTTCATAAAATGCAGTTGATCCTAAAAAGAAAATAACTATCAAGGCATATGATGAAGAAGAGAGAACTTCCTAAGGAATGGTGGTCTTGCCGATACGAGTTGGACCACTAGAGAGAGACATTGTGTGCCAAGTTCTAGACATGGAGTTAGCATATAACATTCTTCTAGGTAGACCTTGGATGCATGCGATGAAGGCTATTCCATCAACATACCATCAATGTATCAAGTTTCCACATAATGGCCAAGAAATTACCATACAAGGTGACCCTGATCCTTTCTAGTATTGCAACACCATCCAATCAAAACCAGAAGTTGTAATACCCACCAATCGAGTAACTTCCTCTTCTTCAAACCATGTGGATCCAAGTTCTCTAGCTTCTACCTCCAAAACATTAGAGCTTAAAGTCAAAGTCAAAGACAAGGGTGTTGGAGAGTATGTCATTGAGCAATCTTTTTGTCTAGCATAGTTGCCTATATCACCAGAATCCTATGGAAAGCTATTATTGAACAAGGCCAAGTCATTGGAAACTTCTAAGGGTCCTTTCATTTGATGGGGAAACCTATCAGATGAGAGTGATGAAAAAGATGTCTTATAGTGGCTTTACAAAGATGAAGATAGTGAAACCGTGCCAAAGGACCATCAACCTAAGCTACCCACTAAACAATATGGTCAATGGTTTTCTATTTTACAAAGGATGGGATATGAAGGACATGGTCCCATAGGATTAAGAAAAGATGGTCTCAAGGAACCAATCCAACCCTCTACCTCCACAGCTCGAGACACTATTGGGTTGGGATACAAGGGTAAAGAGAAGATCAAAGGCAAGGATAAACTCAAAGCAGAAGACAGAGAAACAACTACCACTAACCTAGTGGATCAAATTCATCACTTACAAGAAGCTAGTGAAAGAGATTCCAATGAGTATGAATGGGACAGCCTCTCAGAAATGTTTTGTGAAGATAAAGGGGTTGACGTGGTTCAACAGTATGGCTCTACTCATACGACACATGAGGGACAAAGCTCTAGGGCTAGATCGCTAGAGTTCAGTCTGCAATATGACAAGAGTGAACTTCATGAGGAGAGTACGATGTTAGACTTGATGAACCAACTTGAGGAGAGTACCATAATAGACCTTTTAAATACCTCTACCTATTCAAACGACTCCTCCATTCTAACCATTACCAACTTCAAACCAGATCAACTTGATGACCCATTACCCTTAGTCTAGCCTAAACTCATAGACTGGGATTTGCAAGACACCACCCCTGAGCTAGATACTTTCCAAATTGATGATGCTATCATCAATTACCTAGAGCTTAGGGACCATCTACCTGCAGGGGATCACAAAATTGGTTATGCCATAGAACTCAATGATAAATCTTATTTTGGAGAGAGTGCCAAGCCTTTCAGTCATAAAAATGTGAAAATAAAAGATAGATCTAATGGTGAAAACCGCTCTGTGGCAATGTTAGATCATGAAAATAGTAAAAATAAAAGACGTGTATGATGGGGAAAACCTCTCTGAGGTGTCGAAGGATGAAAGGCTTGACACTCTTCCCAATTTGACACATCAGGAGAGGTCCTCAATTCTGATTGAATCAGCAGAACCTGTCAGTATTGGAATAGAAGACAACCCAAGGATAATACATATGGTGCAATCATTATCCGCATAAGAAAAGCCAGAATTTAATGAATTCCTCAAGTGGAAATAGATTAAGTTTGCTTGGTCATATGTCGATATGCCGGGATTGGATCCTGATCTTATCATGCATCATCTTTCACTATCTCCAGGAGCTAAGCAAGTTAAATAGAAACTAAGAAAAATACTCCCACAAATAGAATTAATGGTGAAGGAAGAATAGAAGAAGCTACTAGATGTTGGTTTCATTAGACCAATAGATTATCCAGAGTGGATTTCAAATATAGTTCTTGTGTCAAAACCAGATGGAAGAGTTACACTATGTAGTGACTTTAGAGATCTGAACAAAGCTTTTCCAAAAGATGACTTCCCTCTGCCCAACATTGACATCATTGTAGATCTAACAATAGGGCACACTATGTTGTTACTAATGGACGGATTTTCTGGCTATAATCAAATCAAAATAGCACTGGAAGATCAGCACAAGACTGCATTCACATGTCCATGGGGTACCTATTATTGGTGCGTCATGCCATTCAGACTGAAAAATGTAGGGGCAACATATCAAAGGGCAATGACTACAATCTTTCATGACATGATTCACATCATCATGGAAGATTATGTAGACGACATCCTAGCCAAGTCAATCACCAGAGAAGGACATCTCCAAGTCTTGGACAAGATCATAAGATTAGAGCAATTTAATGTATGGTTAAATCCAAAAAAGTGTGTTTTCAGAGTTACATCAGGTAAACTCCTTGGATATATTGTATCAGCTAATGGAATAGAGGTGGACCTAGCCAAGGTAAAAGTAATCATGAAAATGCCACCACCTAAGAATCTGAGTCAATTGTGGTCTCTACAAGGAAAGATGCAGTCCATCAGAAGATTTATCTCTCAACTGGAAGATAAGTGCCATCCATTCACACATCTCTTACACAAAAACATTCCATTCAAATGGGATGATAGGTGTGAGCAAGCATTTCAGCATCTAAAGGAATATCTAATGAACCCACCAGTCTTGATGCCATCGATTTAGGGCAAGCCACTACTACTCTACATCTCAGCTACACCAACAGCTCTTGGAGCTCTGCTAGCACAACAAAACCATGAAAGAAAGGAGCAAGTGAGCTACTATATCAGTAGGACATTAGTAGGTTACGAGCTGTAGTATACACCAATAGAAAGAGTATGTCTTGCAGTTGTCTTCGCTTCATAAAAGTGGAGACACTACATGCTCTCACACTCTATCAAGCTAGTGGCTAAGATTGATCCATTAAAATACCTACTCAACAAACCTACCATAACAGACAGAATATCTAAATGGGTCATGATACTCAGTGAATTTGATATTGAGTATGTAGATAGAAGAGCAACAAAGGTGTAAGTCATTGCAGATCAGCTGGCGGATGCACCTTTGATAGATGACAACCCATTAAGCTTTGAATTTCCAGATGAGTCTATCTTCAACATCACTACCACAACCTGGAAACTCTACTTTGATGGCTCATATACTCAACATGGATCTGGAGTAGGAATCTTGTTGGTAACACCACATGGAGATACAATCCCTAAGTCATACAAACTTCTATTTCCATGCACCAACAATGTGGTCGAGTATGAAGATTTAGTCATTAGCATTAAGATGGCAGTAGATTGGAAGGTCAAGGAACTTCATGTGTATGGGGATTCACAACCCGTCATTAATCAAGTAAATGATGATTATCAAACTAAGGATGAGAAGCTGATACCATACAAGCGTATGGTGGATGACTTCAAGGAATATTTTGTTGTGATATCCTTCGAGCAGATACCAAGATTGGAAACAAAGCAATAGATACAATGGCTACTATTGCATCCCTCCTTGACATACCTAAAAATCATTCTCGTTATGAGTTCTTGGTGGAGCCAATCTCCCATCCTGCTTATGAAATCCTAGAAACCAGCACCATTTACCACATTGTAGGGTCTGATTTGCCCTTATACGAAAAAATTTACACCTATCTAAAAGAGAATATCCTACCACCCGACCTATCAAACAACCAAAAATGAACATTCATACGCCAAGCATCCCAATATACCATCATTGCAGACACCCTGTATTGATGAGGTTTAGATGGTACTCTCCTTAGGTGTTTGGATAGTGAGGAATATCAGACCACTCTGAGTGAAGTACATGAAGGAATATGCGAGACGCACTCTAGTGGTCCTACCTTGGCGAAGAAGCTCATGCATTTGGGATACTATAGGTTGAGCATGGAATCTGACTCCTATCATTTTGCCAAATGGTGCAAGAAATGCCAGATTCATGGTAACCTGATACATGCACCCACTCAAGAGTTGCAACCCTTAACGACACCTTGGCCCTTCTGCCAATGGGGACTTGATCTAGTAGGCAAGATTCACCCTTCATCCTCCAATGACCACAAATTTATTATCACAGCCACTGAGTATTTTACGAAGTGGATTGAGCCCGTTCCATTAACTAATGTCATAGGGAATCAAATCTCCTCTTCATCCTTAACTACATCATATGCAGATATGGTATTCCATTATCCATTATCACGGATAATGGACGACCTTTCAAGAATTAGGATGTGAAAGAAATTTGTGATAAATTCCACATTTAGCATCACTTCTCCACTCCATACTACCCACAAGGTAACGGTGAGGCTGAGGCATTGAACAAAACTATCTTAAAGATACTTAAAAAGACTATCAATGATGCTGGCCGTGACTGGAATTTGCAATTGAACCCCACTCTATAGGCCTATAGAACCAGTATACGCACTCCCACAGGTGCGACACCATACACCCTCGTATATGGCTCCAAATCCATCTTGCCTATAGAAGTTGAATTACCTTCCCTTAGGGTGTCGTTAAAGGTCTCATAAATGATGAGGAATACATAATATCTAGGCTCTAGGAGCTAGAGATGCTAGAAGAAAGGAGACAACATGCATTCAACCATCTTGAGGCATACCATCAAAGAATGTCTAGAAGTTATAATCACAAGGTCAAACCATGAGTCTTCTAGGTGGGTGACTTGGTTCTAAGAGAGAATCCAATGAATTAGCAAGATAGAGAGAAAAAGGAGAAGTTTGAACCCAATTGGTTGGGTCCCTATGTCATAGTTGCTACCTATGGATCAAGAGCTTATGAGCTATCAACATCAGAAGGTGAACTATTTGATGACCCCATCAATAGTATGCACCTTTGAAGGTTCTACACCTAAATAACCCCAATGCAAGGGATGTAAAAAAAAATAGCAAGTACTGCAAACTTGGCAAACATGCGCTATTTGTGATTGTGCAAATAAAAGCAAGTGGTGAAAGCCTGGAAACAGGCGCTATTTGTGATAAATTGCTTCCTCCATCTTTTAGAAAAACCCAACCCACATCCATCTTTCCTACCATATCCATCAAATGACTGCATCCATTCGCAACCACCTAACAATAGCCTATCATAGCTTGGTGTTCTGTCACCCTTATCACCTTATCCAATAAGGTTATCCAATCTTTTCATTAATCCTATCATCCTTTCCCAAGTCCATTGTCAGTATCTCTGAATCCTAAACTACGTTGCCTCTAAGTAATCATGTAGGCAAGACCATCATTTATGTGCCCTTGAGGCTCCTTCCCCATTCATCCATATCCCAAATCCTACCATAAACCTATTCTTCATCCATATCTTCATCCATCACTGGTGTCAACCTTCAAGGTCAAACTACATCACCTCTGAGTTATCACATAGGCAAGGCCATCATCGATGAGCCCCCGAGACTTCCCAACTCCTAGGTCTTAGGTCCACATAGTCCGCACCCCGAACTATGTTGCCTTTGTGTCGTCACGTAGGCAAGGCAATTTAGCAATGAGCCCCTAAGGCACTAGGTCAATCCAATAGGGCCCGTTTCTTCATGTCTATTGTCAGTTCATCCATAATAAATCGATCCATTGCTTGACTAGGGGAAAATCCTCGACCTAGTTAGTGAATTGGATTTTTGAATGCTACAACTCAGAGGATAACAAACCGGATCGTGGTTTTATCACTAGACAATAAGCAGCACAACAAAACAAGCTTTAAAACATTGTCTTAGAGAGAAGACATTTAAATTGCACCTTACAAATCCCAGCCTGCCTAAAACATCAAACGTGACTCTATCAAGTTATTACAAGAAAACATATATCTATGGCAAGAAGGTTTTTTTTTAATGGTTGTTTAACATCTTATTGTCAGGATTTTTCTTATTATGTCTCCTATGCTACTCAAGGATGTCAAACACTAGGGATGCTATGATGGGAACATGATTATTTTATTTGTCTATTGTTTGTGGGTTTATCTTTAGTAATGTTAAGCCTTGTCTAAAGACATGATCAACAAAATAATCATCAAGGACATCAGAGGTCTAAACATGAAACATGTGTAATCCTTGTCTATTGATAGACAAGTAATACTCAGGTCATCTTGGTTCAATTATACTTAGATTCTTGTATTAACTTGCTAAATCAAAATCCATGTAAGTAATACTCAGGTCATCATGGTCTAATTATACCTAGATGCTTGTATTTTCTTACAACATTTTAAAAGCTTAATGATGAAACAAAGTACTTCAAAAACTTGTATACAAAGATGACAAAATCCAGATCCATACATATCAAATTACATTTCATTTCATTATAAGTATTTCATCCTTGTCAAAATTCCAAGTGTCTCAAGATCTCAGTTATCCCTTTATCCAAGTTATTTATTCTAAGTTACCAATTTATCCTAGTTATTAAGTCCAATTCTTCTAAGTGTTCTTTTATTTTATGATTGAGTCATCTTGGTCTAATTATACCTAGATGCTTGTATTTTCTTACAACATTATAAAAGCTTAATGATGAAACAAAGTACTTCAAAAACTTGTATACGAAGATGACAAAATCCACATCCATACATATCAAATTACATTTCATTTCATTATAAGTATTTCATCCTTGTCAAAATTCCAAGTGTCTCAAGATCTCAGTTATCCATTTATCCAAGTTATTTATTCTAAGTTACCAATTTATCCCAGTTATTAAGTCCAATTCTTCTAAGTGTTCTTTTATTTTATGATTGAGTATACTTGGGACAACAAAAACAATTTATAATACATTTGCATGTCATAAATAGGTGTGTCATCATATAGTATCATCACGTTAAGTGCATTAATGATACAAACATTTAGATCATGTTTGTGTTACATATAATGTTGTCATTTAGATGCATGAGTCACCATAACATTTCATAAATAAAAAATCTCACAAAAACATAGATAGATCATAGTGTCTGCATATTAGATCATCATCCATAAATAAAACAATTAAAACATTATATGTTACATCTAAATCATCATAGTGTATGCATTAGGTCATCATAAACGGTAAACATATAGGATCGTAAACATGCATATAATTCATCATGTCCATCATGTCACTCCTAGAAACATCATATCGCATAAGTATCAAGTACATAATAGAATCAAATAGAAACATTGCATATAACCATAATCATAATAAATCATCATATAGAAGTGTTCATCCATAAATGCATATATAGATAGTCCATCAAGCACATGATCATATATCATCATCAAAAATAGTAATGTCCAAGTATACAATGATATCACAAAATAATACAACTCAAAATGTCTACAATGAAGTGTATACAAAATACTGCCAAAAGTAATACATGTCTAAAAGAGCATCTAGGTGGCACTACTTCCTAAAGGCGCTCGTTGTGGTGGCTATTGTGGCTGGTCACCGCCTGATGGCCCTGTGCCTGCATCTGGTGGTCTCATGGATGGCCCCATCACCCCTCCACTCTCTGTGAAAGTCCTCCGTGACCTACTACAGTAGCTAGGGTGAAAATTACCTGCTGACCTCTCTCGGGGCACAACCTACTCATAGAGTGACCGCCAGTAGAAAATCTCCTAGCTAGCCTTCACCATCTCTATCACTGTCTGCTCTGTGGGACCTTTTTTCGCAGTCTGATGTACCTACTCTAGCAGCCCCTCAGCCCTGGTGTACCGCTGGATGGCAGTATCTCTCTCCAATCTCGCAGTTTGTAAATCACCCTGCAGCTGGGTGATCTATCCCTGCATATGCCCCAACTGAGCCTACTGTTGGGCTAGCTGTGCCTGCTGCTGAGCCACCTGGGCTTGTAAGGCTACCAGCTCTCCATCATCCTGTCCCTGTCCCTGCCCCTGTCCAACTTGCTACTGTGCCTCTCCTTGTAGTAATAATTGTGCCTGTAGGGCGGGATCTCTGTCAATCTGCCGATGCACCCTCCTACCATCCCCATCATCTCCATCACCCCATCTCCTCCTCCACTGCCTCTGCCATCAACACCCCCATCCCTACCACCCTTGCCAGCTCGACCACCTCCTCTTCCTCATTGCATATGTTGTTGCTGACGCCTATCATCCTCCTCCTCCCAGTCATCTAGTCTCGGGGCCCACTCGCCAGGTGCTGAATAGCAAGGGAATGGGTGTGCTACAAAGTAATTGGCATAATCTTGTGTCATGCCTGTGTCAACCACTATCCTCCTCATCGGCCACGACTAATATGGTATCTACAAAAATTCTTCCCATGCTTGCTCATAGGGCACACCAAGACCCCATCAAGGATGCTCCTTATATGTCCTAGCAAAGATGGAATTCCCCTGGGGTATCTCCTAGATCCTACCAAACTATCGGTACACACAAGAAATGATATGCCTCTCAAGAATATAGGGAGTCCTCCCTATTAGCCACCTGGTCTGGAAACAAAATGGTAACTTTGAGGCATCCTCATCCCATACCTCACAATCTAGGTAGGGGCGCTAAACAACTGAATCGACATTATCAAACACATGCCACCAGTACTCTAGCTTTACCAACTTGGGTTGGGAAAGACTCTTCTGAAACATATAAGAATATGGCTGATCCCTGCCCCGAGTGCCTATACCAATCGGCCGAGTAGTAGCAATGTGGCACCAAGCCCAAATCTGTAGAAGTGAGACTCCACATGACAAGCTCGAAGATCCATCGTACACAAACTAGTGCAAATCATGATAAAGGTGTGCAAGAAAACACACACCCCAAGCATATCAGGTGCCCTCTATAGTGATCCACTCTAGAGCTCTCCCCCATCCAACTACAAACCCGTGTGACCTCCTGTCAGGGCACACTATCCCTCCAATCAACCCAGCAACAACCAATGGAAGAGGCTCATAGTAGGCAGCCATGTCGGCCCAACTGATCTCTGTGCCCTCAAGGGTATCATCATCAAAAACTTGGTGGCACTCATCAAGTCCTGTCCCAGTCTGAGACTCGTACTCCATGAGCTCTCCGTCAATCAGAATCCACAAAATCTGATGGACATCCTCCAAAGTCATAGTGATCTCCCTAGTAGGAAGATGAAATGTCCCATCCACGCTGTGGTATAGCTCAACAAGTACAGTCAGCATACCAAGATTCACCTAAATCTCAGGCATAAAATATACAAAAGATAAGCCTACCGATCCCAGAATCAAGTGATCAATCTCTGTTAAGTATGGTCTCAAAGGCTGCATAACTGGGAATCTCTCCCATGACATGAGTACATCATCGAGCTCCTCCTGCAATCAATCAAACGTGCATTAATCAAATGAAATCAACTAAACTGCATATCTATCTATCAAACATTAAGTACTTAGCTATTTTATCAGGATATCTATCCTATCATCTCTCCTAAGATTCTATCAATCTCAGAGATGAATTATCAGTTGGCAAACATCGATCATGATGCCGACTTTATCAAATTTGCTAAGTATTTTTGCTATCTAGGGTATATGCGCAGTTTTGTTCAATATTTACACAGTATCAGGGCATTTGCGCAAGATCCCCTTGCATTTGTGTAGTGTAATTCAAATGCACCAATTCAAGTGGTGTTTGCGCAACATTGCACCACATGCACAGGATTACGACAATTGCGCAGTTAAATATCACTTGTGCAGAAACCCCTTGTGTTTGCATAGTTCTATCCTATTATTTTGAAAGTAATGTGTTTGCACCAATTCCTATGGTGTTTGCGTGGAATTGCGGTGATTGCACTGATTCGTGGGGCATTTGCGCTGATTCATTTCTACTGCGCATTCAAAACACCTAACTTTTACGTAGGTTTTTGACCACAATAAATACACCTAACCTAAAATTGAAAGCATACTTACTGGTGGGCCATACTCTGCTATATGGTTGAACCATTGAATCCTCTTGAAGTGGTGTAACTCGACTAGAATTTGCTGCATCGTGGTTGATTGTTGTTCACACTAAGACTTTGATCTCCTATAAACTCTCTAGCAAAGACAAGTGTGCAAATGACTAGGAATGTGACCCCACACTCCTATTTATAGTGCATTGAACCCTAATTGGAGGTGTTTAACCTTGTGCATGTTGGGGCATGTTTTTCATCTGATTTTTCTTCCATGTCAACCAATTTCTTCGTCCACGTAACCTGTCATTCAACCTTTCTCATCATGAGATTGTCCATCATCTTGTCATCACATTCTTCCCATCCAATCTCTCGAGGGGGCATCCTATCATCATTAACCTGTACCAGGGGCATGTTGGGGCATGTATCAATCGCAAAATATTTTTATTCTTTGAAACAACGTGATAAAACACATTGTCTCAAAGAGGGGTAAAATGCATACACCTAAAAATGGATAAGTCAAATTAAATAAATATTTAATATTTATTTTATTCTCATTCCTCTATCAATAAATAAATTTAATAATTTATTTATGTGATTCACATCATCATAATTCTACAACAAATCAATTTATCAATTCTTCTAATGTCATCCCTAATAAAATAATTCTAAATTATTTAATCAAATCATCATATCCCAAAGTCAAAAGTCCATAATTCCACATCATCTAATCGACATCATCCAATCCACCTCATAATCCACCTCACCATGTTGCACACATAATTAAATATTTTAATATTTAATTATCTATTTTTTCCTCACCCACATGTCCTATTATTTCTCTAACCATCCCTATTCACATGGGTATGGTCTCTCCATGTCATCTTGGTCAAAAGACACTTCAGGTTACTTGTCCCATAAGTCCCTGTATTCCTTCCAACCATCCTACAAACAAGGTCTCCTTCTTTGACCTTCACTCTATGGTCTTGGTGAGCCTTGTGACATGTGGCCTCATGTCACACCTTTCTCTCCACCTTGTCAAGGTGAGAGGAACATCTTCCATATTTCTCTCCTCATCCTAACCAATTCAATCTGAACCATACACCTCACAAGACTTCTTCTCCACCATTGAGATCATGACACTTAGAATTGGCCCCTCCTTGGCTTATAAAAGGAACCCTCATTCCCTCACTCGAACAATCCAAGAGCTTTTGTAAACTTACTTTGCAAAAATTCTACCAGCGTGCCTTTGACAAAGTATCCTCATTGCACTTGCATAATCCCATTATCATCACAATCATTCAACCACGGGATCATATCTCCATTATCAATCATTCTAGAGTTGCATTGTTAGTTTAATCTTCATTGCATTATCCATCTACAACCATTCTCCTATTGTCATCTTTAATAGCAAGGAAGTACACACTTCTAAGAGCTCAACTCATTCACAAGATCACTACAAGATAGGCAACAATGGAAGCTACAAGGTAAATCAGTCTACGAAGGTAATATCTTTGTTTATTGTATTTGCATCAATTCCATTAAGTTATTGGATATTAGTTGTTTAATATTGTTATTCATATTTCCTCTAACAATATTCAAAGATAATATCATAGTGAAAATATTTCACTTTACATTTACAAATAATTTACACTTGGCAATATGAATAAGTTTACATAAGTTTGACAATTATAAGTCATAACATGAAGTATACTACATCTAGAATCTTGATATTTGTCACACAAGTCTTGGTGAGTCTTCTACTATAGAGAGAGAACATCGTCCGAGTGCTTTACCACCAACCATAGACCGGCAGTCCCCCACACACCTTCCTTTCTAGAAGTGGCCCTACCCTTCCCGAAGAGTATAGACATAAAGAACCAAAAGGTTGCCATCTTAGTTCTAGTGTTGTGTCCTACCTAACTCTATCGACCATACAACTCTAGACAATCTTCTAGCTAAGTATGATCATTCTGACAGGTGACACCATCTAGACATTGTGAACCAACTAATGCATGCATAGACAAATGCATCACTTTGGCCAAAGTTTCTATATAAATATATGTTTGTAATAAATGTAGTCTCGTGTTTACACACCTCTAACTCAACTCAGAAACTATCTCATCATACAATTTGATTTTCTTCACTAGTATCTCTAGACAGAAATTGTCTTGACTATACTCAAATTCTAGTCAATATGACTTAGAATTAATCCTTAACCTAGGATATACATGCAATATGTAGGTTAAGGTAATTTCAACCTTTCAGGGAGTCCCTCATTGCATACTTGCAAATACCAGGGTCTATGACTTCTTGTCATTCGACTAAAGGACTCAAAGATTAAGCACTCTTGTGTTATATATCAAGTTTCAATTCTATCAAGAAATCATTATCAAAGCACTTCTTAGACTCTTCCTAAATTATGCTATCTTGATCTATGGTTTCTCGACCATTTATTGTCGACTATAATATTCAATAGACTAAAACAATGTTATAAAGATTCAAAAGTTTTTCAAGTTTCCTTAACCCTTCTGGGTCAAAACTAGGGATTTAACTTCTCTATCCCAACACTTTGAAATGCCAAAAATAAAACTCTTGTTCTCCAAAAGTAAAAGCTTATAATAATATAACATGAATATAATAACCACTAGTCTACTCTTGACCACTTGGGCATTGATCAAATTCACATTTCTCACATCACGTATAAACATAGAACATGAGGTTTATCCTCATTCATATAATATCTTGATGAATACTATAATTAGCATAAGTACTCTTGACTAAGTTCAATCTTTTAACCTAAATAGGTTTGAGTCTACAAAATAAAATGATGTTTTTGACCTCTTGGTCTTCTTAAGTCTACCGACTTTTGATAAAGAAAAGTTGTGAACTCATGTAAAACCTCTTGAAATATAATAAAAATACTTATCATGGTTGTAGAATGCATAAGTGATAATATATCACTATCTTTAGGTGTTTATAATGATATCTATATCATTTTTATAAAATATAGAATAAGTGAATACCTATCACTAAATATTTTGTATTGTAAACAATAAAACTTATAGATAAATACATTTGAGATGTAAATCTATCTCTATCTAAACTCACTGGTCTCGACTCCTAAGTCTAAAATAGAGATCTTGAGAGGTTCAATTTTAAAATCTATAAGATAGATTATACAAATTTTTTTATCATATTAAGACAACAATTGTATCCTATGTTTACTCGAATGTTTACTAGAATGTTTATATAGGTAAAAGATAACTATTCGGTAGACCAAAATCCTTTGTATAAACAAAGTTATCCAAACCTTTTTGCCATAAAGCAGTGTCTATCAATCAACAAGTTTACTTCATAGCTACTTTATGAATTCAAAGATACCATGATGGCAATAGAAAGATTTAACTACCCTAGTATCTTTATTGATAAATAAAAACATTCTAATGTTTAACTCTACAGTTCGAACTGCTATCCTAAGACATTAACACTATCACAGATTCGTGCTCAACTTTAACAAGCATTATGTGATTTCATCCTATATTTAAATCTTTACACAGACTAGAGAAATTATAGTTTTATCATGTAATGTGCTATGTACAAGAGATATCCTTACCTCTATACGTCGATAGCTTTCCAAAACTTGAGTCAGTTACTTCCTTCAACCATAGTTGTTCAAGCTATCGAATCACTTCCATTGTGTTTGTTTCCCTTTGCGAATGATACATAACTTCTCTCTCTCTCACACAAGATTCTAAAAGACAATAGAGTTCACTCTCTCAATGGTATAATGATAGCAAATCTCTCTTA
The DNA here is from genome assembly GCA_027924645.1 of Cunninghamia lanceolata. NCBI lineage: Eukaryota > Viridiplantae > Streptophyta > Pinopsida > Cupressales > Cupressaceae > Cunninghamia > Cunninghamia lanceolata. Next base: position 4,672,271 of record BSBN01000556.1, on the reverse strand, counting down.
AATGTCACTGATCCCTTGCTCCCAGGAACTCTTACTCAATACCCGCTTTGTAATTAGACACATACCTTCGTATTCCTCTTCTTGGAATCACATAAAATAGTCTATCTTCCACACATACCAAACCTTCAATGATATAGCCTTTTTAAAGGCTTAACTCTCCCCATACTAGTGGAGATTCTTCCTAAATTTATGTCTTTTACCACTCTAAAAAATATATAGAAGATTGTGGAGTAATTGGTCTTTAAGACCACTCCTTATCTGGTCAATAGCTCCTTCATAATCTTCATAACTAACGTGGAGAAAAAAAAGAGTTAAGTGCCATAAGAGCACGTAGTGGGTTGAAATTAATTTACAACTTAAACACGCACCCGTAGGAAGCTTATTGACAATCAAAACAATAAATTTAAACTAATAACTTCATACTAAATAAATATGTATATCAACATAATATTGGTGCATATAACATATTCTTATGTTGTTTGTAACACTCGACAAGATATGAGAATGGGGTTGAGGTATTCTCCCCCTCTCTAACTTGCGTAAACATCAAAATAGATAGGTTATCATAATAGAATTCCAATATTCTGATAATGAAATTGTTTAACCACTAATAAATATTTTCTCTTGAATATAATCTATATTCATATCACACAAGAATTAACAACTATCGACTATTCCTTGTTGATGGTCATACTATCCTAACTTAGTTTTTGATAAAACCTAAGCTTAATGGATCTAGTTGACAATCAATGATTTGTCAAGTCAACACCAAACTTAGACAAATTGGTCAAACACAACTTACCAAACTCAACGAAGGTTCACTAACTATGAAAGCATGAAACTTAGGTGGCAACAATATATTCTTATCCATATGTCTATTCTATTCTCTTTGATGATGCACTCTCTCTTTTTCTCAGAGGGTGGAAAAACTTGTTTCCTAGTTACAACTTGCAATCACCCAACTGGGATTAGTGTATCATTAGTCAATTCATAAATATTATGAATACATAATCATGACATCTTATAATCACATGTCTATATTCTATTCATATAAATATAAACTCATTATATCATTGATTTATCCTGACATTTTCACATAACATCAAATCATTAATTCATGCAAAATTATCTACTAATTTTGTACAAGTAAAAAGTAAAACATAGTCAAAATTTGGGGTGTGACATTATTTTTTAATGTTGTTTTAGAGACATTTTATTATATGGTTGTAATCTCACAAAGACCCAATCTCCCACTTCAAAAGTAATTTCACTAGTGGTGTTGATCAACCTATTGCTTCATTCTATTTCATGCCATTTCCAGGTTCTCTCGGAGACTAGCAAGTACCTCTTGCTGATGTTGAATGTATTATTCGACTGTTTGAACCTTTGGTTGTGCTTGAAATGAAGAGGTTATTGATGGTGGTTGATACCCATATAGTGCCAAAAATAGAGACATTTTGGAAGAAGTATGGAAGGAAGTGTTATATCACCATTCTGCTAGCAGTATCCATTGCACATGTTGACCTATTTTCCACTGTCCAGAGTCAAATTGTTCACCTTGTAAATCTTGTTTAAACTTAACCCTGTAGGCCTAAAATCCTTCAAATTCTAGTGCTCTGCCTTGTGAAAATTCCCACATAATGCTTATGGAAACCGCCCCCCCCCCAAAAAAAAAAACCTAGAAAATCTAGGCCCTTGCCTTAGTTTTTGCCCCCATTTTGGCCTTGGTCGGCAAAAGTTAGCATTCCCGGACTTGCAAAAATAAAAACATTGACTAAGGCATTTGGGCAGGCTCTTCCCTTGTTGGCAATTTGAAAAGGTTCATAACCGCAACGGTTCGCCAACTTGGCTTTTCCCTGACAACAAAGGATGGAAGGGCGAAGGTCAAATTTCACTATGGCTTTAAGTTGGGCTTTACCCAAGTCAGTGAACCCAAAGGATTTTGAACCTTTTTCATAGGTTAGAAAGTTCAGAAGTTTGACGAATCACCGACTTGCCAACTATGAGCCCCTTATGCTTCGTCTTGCCTAGTGCGGACCCTTTTCATGAACAATTTTTATGCACATGCTAAATGTGCCCTTTTAAGTTGTGCCGCGTGGTAGGTTTTCGTAGGCCCGCAAACCATTGAAAGTGACGTCACATTTTGTCCACACGACTATGAAATAAGGACATTTGTAAAGTATATATGGGGCCCATGGCCATGAGATCGAAGATTCCAAATCCACAAAGGAAGCACATACTCGCCAAGTCACCCTTTCATCCGCCATTGACTCATCAGAGAGACAAGGGATTCTGTCCTGGTGATATAACCTCCTCCCGCCGATGAGCTTTCAGACTATTAATTAGACTGTGAACAACGTCCCACCAACAAGGAGCTGTTAGGTTGATGAGAAGATAAATGCCACCCAATGGAGATATCAAGCCTGTAATGGGGGGCCACATGGAGGGCTTAGCATGCTTCTGCAAAGCCCATATGAAGATGGCTCATTTCCTTCCACGCAAATTCGAAATGACGCCACTGTCCACATCGGACAAAAGTAAAGATAAAGGAATTTTAAAAGGTAACAGTTGGCAGTGGAATGCATAGAAATCATTGATCTAACCATGAGGCAATCTCATCAATAGTCCAAATTCAAAAGAGACTCTTGGGCGCTCCCGAAGGTAGGAAATCTTGTTGTTTGGGAGATATGTATATTTAATCAATAGGGGAATTCAGAGGTCAAATTTTGAAGGTTTTCAAAGCTAATAAAGTATAGAGACTTAGGGGTTCAAAAATTAAAGTGTTGTAAAAGCTTTGCTTGGTGAATTTGAAAGGATCTGTCTCATACGCCATCAATGTAGATGCTATATCTTTTAGCTACCCTTTATTAGATATTTGTAGCATTTATGGTTGTAGATGACAAATCAACTGTTCCCATTGAAAGGAAATATCTTTCATCTGCTCAGGTCTCTAGATATTTTCTACAGTTAATTCTTGTAGATAGACATCCCTTCAGACAAATATTTTCTGACAGAGCCCACGGGGCAATTTATTGTAACCTAGTTAGGTCATTTGGAATCAGATGTTATATATGCATGAATGTAAGATGTAAAAAAGGTTGGAAAATAGTTAGTCTTATGATTTTGTATTCCAAACAGAACTTTCCTCTATTATAACTATGCCTCTTGATCAATACATATGGTGTTTTACTTTTTTATGCTTTTTAACTCTGTGTAGTCTTAGAATTGGCTATTGTTTGTGAATGTTTAATTCTTGGCAATCCGTTCTTTACCTCTGTTAAAATCTTCATGATCTATGTTAGTTTATCAGCTATATTTCTTTATTTGTGTAGCTTAGCTCTGTGAATGTTCTTTATTCAAACCTAGTGTATCACCTCCTTTGAATTTTAGTTTTACTCCCTCTTCCTCTTTTCATAACCAGTGGATAGATTAAGTTTAGACTTAGGTTAGATGAATCTCTCATTCAACAAAAGAACCAGCCTCTCTTTGGAGATTCGACCTCCCTGTAGGGTTCCACACCTGGAGGTCATCTCAATGTTTCACTAGATTGTTGGAGCCCTAAAAGCCTTCAACAATGGGTGCAAGTTTATGTGACAATAGTTTTTGGCATGCTTAGTGGGACCACTTGATGATCCTTATCATCCACTGAAGAGTTTTGGTGTGCTCTTCATTGCATATTGCCATTCAGGGTAGTTTCTTTTGCACCATGACGACTCTACTGATCAAATATGCTGGTGAAAGCAACCCAAGTGCCTAACGGGCTCCAAGGATCAAGATTTCAGTAGTTCTCTTGGTCTTTCCTACTTTTAGAAGCATCTCAAATCACCCGGTGACTCTTCTTGGTATGTATCTAGTTCTCTTTGGTTACGGACCTGTTTTGCTTGGTTTAGATATTTTCTATGATTATTTGGCATTTGGATGTTTTCAAATGTCAAATTTTTATGGAAATGATGGATACTCTCCTCCATCCAATCAGAATCCAAATTTTATGCCTCCATACCAACAATATCAGATCCAGGATACCTCTGGTTTCACGTCCTATTGTCCTGTTTCAACATAATATCAACATCCTTACAGAGCTTACCTCCCACCTGCCCCTATTTAGTCTTCTTGGCAGCCTAATAATGCTTATTATCAACCCCAAGAAGACTTTTATGATCCTAGCTAGTATAGCTACCCTTCTAATAAATTCCAAGATGTTGACTATATGAATATCGATGCATTCAAAGAGCTCACGGGCACATTCCTAGAGCTTAATAGACTTTTGGACGATAAGAAAAGAAGAAGGGGGTATAATCCGCCTCAGCGGGACTATGGTCTTAACACCAAAAACATTAGTGATCTAAAGGAGGCGATGATGGACCTGTAGAGGGAGTGGGATGAGTTTCAAGAAATGATAGAGCATGCCCAACAGTAGGAGGCCCAAAAGAGGGCTTTTCAAGAAAACCCTGCTATGAGGACTGCAACTCAAGAATAACAGATGAGGCAAGTAGCCCAATTAGTTCCACCCTCTCTCAGCGTTAGGCAATCCCTTTCTTCTGCACATGTTCGGTCTGTAGAAGAGCATCCTTGACTCCACAAGTTCCTAGGCTTCAAAGCCTCTCTCCCTCCACAAGACCCTGTTCCTATGCAAACCCAATTTATCTCTCCCTAGGAACAAGTTTGCCCAGAACCCCCTTCCCTCCAAGAAATTTAAGAAGATATACATGCATCTTTCCCTGATACTATTTTAATTTTCAAGGGTGGACCTATTGTCTACCGAGCTAATTGGCAAGATGAGACAAAGATGGAGATGGAAGAGGATCAAACTAATGAGGAGCAGTTTGTTGTTCCTACACTCACAGTGGTAGAATTGTTTGAACCTATTACACTTGTGAGTACTGTTAATCTAAATAAAGGGTTGAATCCTCTAGACTTTGGTTCTTTTGAAGCTTTTTCTCATGCATCTGATCAAGCAAACAAGATTGAAATGCGAAGATTGCATGGGGAAAAGCTTCAGCTATAGTGGCAACTTGATCACAATCCAATGGAGCTGTAGTCAAAGGATAGAGGCATAATGAAAAAGATTGCTGAGATTATCCCAGGGGTAGATGATACTGCCTTGTTTCATGAGCTACCTGATTACATTGAAAATGAAGAAGATAGGCAAGTTATAGTGGCCACAAAGTAACAAGAGAGCAATGAAAATAATGACAAATTATTGCAGGTTGAGGCCCAATGTGATAGTGAAATTCCAGCTCATGAAGAGGGGCATATGAATAGTCCTATGATGAGGAGTGTAGAGGACATGGAGGAGGCTCAATTTTGGGATGAGCTTGATGATTTTTGCTCTAACTTGGATAGTAAATCAATGTCTCTAGATAAGGTAAATCTTGAGCCATTTCAATAGATTGAGGAGGTAGTTACTCCTCCTATTGACATACAAGGATCAGAGCATTCAGACCAACAAAAGCAAGAGCTTGAATCAGAGCAATGACATGTTAGTTCAATGGGATGCTCTATCAGGCATTTGGCCCAGCTGGAGACATATCAGAAGGAGACCCTACTTGTCATGCTTACTTCAAAGCATGAGGTTGAGCATCAAAGAGGGCTAGATTAGCCCACTTATCCACTTCCAGGTAGCTACATTTATGATCAATGCAAGTGGATAGGTGAGTTTTTCTGTCTTTGGGGAGGTTTATCAGTATCTGGTTATATGCCCATCCCTTCCCCACCTCTTTTTAACTACCCACATGCATGAGAAAAATTACAAATTATTAAGAAAGGGCAGTTACTTTCAAGAACCTATCAATGGCTTTGTTTGAGGTCATTTCCTTGTTGTTAGCTTAGGATTAGAGTAGGTTTTAATTTAGTTTTAAGTTTACTTTCCCTAAGTGCTTTTGCATAGGCTGCATTGTCATTAGGAGAATGCAGGCCTTCTTTTGTGTTTTGGGAGGCAGGTTTTAGTTGTTTTGACCTATTGCAGTTCCTCTTTCAGACTCCATGCCCAATGGATGCTTAAGGCTACTGGTCTATTTGTTTAGTAGGCAAACATCCATGAGAGGTCACTAAAATGTTGACCTATTTTCCTCTGTCCAGAGTCAAACACTTCACATTGTAAATCTTGTTGAAACTTAGCCTTGCAGGCCTAAAATCCTTCAAATTTCAGTGCTCTACCTTGCAAAAATTCCCAAATAATCCTTATGGAAAAAAATAGAAAAAAACCCAAAAAATCTAGGCCCTTGACTTACTTTTTGCCCCCATTTTGGCCTTGGTCGGCAAAAGTTAAGGTTCCTGAACTTGCAAAAATAAAAAAATTGACTAAGGCATTTGGGCAGGCTTTTCCCTTGTCGACAATTTGAAGAGGTTCAGAACCTCAACGATTTGCTGACTCAGCTTTTCCTCGACAACAAAGGATGGAAGGGCGAATGTCAAATTTCACTATGGATTTAAGTTGGGCTTTCCCTAAGTCGGCGAACCCAAAGGATTTCAAAGCTTTTTCATAGGTTAGAAAGTTTAGAAGTTTGGCGACTCACCGACTTGCCAACTGCGAGCCCCTTATGCTTCGTGTTTCCTAGTGTGACCCCTTTTCATGAACAACTTTTATGCATGTGCTAAATGGGCCCTTTTAAGTTGTGCCACGTGGTAGGTTTTCGCAGGCCTGCAGACCATTGAAGGTGACGTCACATTCCGTCCATGCGGCTGTGAAATAAGGACAACTATAAAGTATATCGGGGGCCCATGGACATAAGATCAAAGTTTCTGAATCGACGAAGGAAGTGCATACTCTCCAAGTCACCCTTTCATCCACCATCAACTCATTAGAGAGACAAGGGATTCTGTCCCGGTGATATAACCTCCTCCCGCTGATAAGCTTTTGGACTGTCGATGGGATTGTGAACAACGTCCCATCAACAAGGAGTTGTTAGGCCAATGAGAAGATAAACACCACCCAACAGAGATATCAAGCTTGTAATGGGGAGCCACGTGGAGGGCTTAACACGCTTTCGTGAAGCCCATATGAAGATGGCTCATTTCCTTCTGCAGAGCTCCGAAATGACGCCACGTGTCCACATCAGACAAAAGAAAAGATAAAGGAATTTTAAAAGGTAACGGTTGGCAGCGAAATGCATATCAATCATTGATCTAACCATGAGGCAATCTCATCAATGGTCCAATTCAAAAGAGACTCTCAGGTGCTCCTGAAGGTGAGAAATCTTGCTGTTTGGGAGATATGTAGATTCAATCAACAAGGGAATTCAGAGGTCAAATTTCAAAGGTTTTCAAAGCTGATAGAGCACATAGACTTAGGGGTTTGAAATTTAAAGTGTTGTAAAAGCTTTGCTTGGTGAATTTGAAAGGATTTGTCTCATACGCCATCAATGCAGATGCTATATCTTTTAGCTGCCCTTTATCAGATATTTGTAGCATTTATGGTTGTAGATGACAAATCACCTGCTCACATTGAAAGGAAATATCTTTCATCTGCCCAGGTCTCCAAATATTTTCTACAGTTAATTCTTGCAGATAGACATCCCTTCTGACATAGATATTTTTTGACAGAGCCCATGGGGCAATTTATTGTAACCTAGTTAGGTCATTTGGAATTAGATGCTATATATGCATGACTGTAAGATGTGAAAAAGGTTGGAAAATAGTTAGTCTTATGCTTTTGTATTCCAAATAGAACTTTCCTCTGCTGTAACTGTGCCTCTTAATCAATACATATGTTGTTTTACTTTTTCATGCTTTTTAACTCTGTGTAGTCTTAGAATTGGCTATTGTTTGTGAATGTTTAATTCCCAGTAATCCATTCTTTACCTCTATTAAAATCTTCATGATCTATGTAAGTTTATCAGTTGTATTTCTTTATTTATGCATCTTAGCTCTATGAATGTTCTTTATTCAAACCTGGTGTATCACCTCCTTTTAATTTTAGTTTTACTCCCTCTTCCTATTTTCATAACTAGTGGATAGATTAGGTTTAGTATTAGGTTGGCTAAATCTCTCATTCAACAAAGGAACCAGCCTCTCTCTGGAGATTTGACCTCCCTGTAGGGTCCCACACCTGGAGGTCGTCTCAATGTTTCACTAGATTGTTGGAGCCCTAAAAGCCTTCAACACTAGGTGTAAATCTATGTGACAACAACACCCATCTCTCTTGTTTATTTGAAGCAAAACATCAGAAGTACCCTTCCAAGAATTTGTTGACCACCTCAGTTTGTTCATCATATTGGGATGATATGATGAGTTGCAAGCAAACTGAATGCCCAAACATGAAAATAAGTTAGTCCAAAAATTAATTGTAAATATAAGATCACAATGACTTGCTATAACTTTTGGAGTCCCGTGTAGTTTTTGAATAGTATTCATAAAGTTTGTTACTACAAGGCTTGCTACCAATGGGTGTGCCAAAGCAGAAAGTGTGATATTTGGTGATACTAATGATATTATTTCCTTCAAATCTAGGCAAACCTATGATGAAATCCATAGATACCTCCTCCCACCTCTAACTTGAGTTAGATAAGGGTTGCAAAAGACCTAGAATCTTAATTGTATGCCCTTTATTTTGTTGACATACCATGCATTCTACTACAAAATCTTGAACATCCCCTTTTAGCCCCTCCCAAAAGAAATCTTGATTGATTCTATGATAAGTTTTCAAGAATCCAAAGTGCCCACCTACTTGAGAAGCTTGTAGTTCTACCAACACCTTAAACTTAAGGGTTGAATTCCTATATAAGTACAACCTTGGACCTTGTACCATAAAACATTTCCTTTCCATGAAAATTTTTCTGACACACTTGAATCTTGTTGGAGTTTCTTAATGAGAGTTTGAGTATCTCTCACTCTTCTCTTGCCTCATTTACCTGATTTACTTGTAATATGGAAATGGCATACAATAGTGATTATGTGGGTTCATCCCTCCTCGATAGACAATCATCCACAACATTCTCCTTTCCTTTCTTATATACGATCTCAAAGTCATATTCCAACATCTTTATGACTTATTTTTTTGTTCTTTAGATGACAACCTATATTCTAAGAAATATTTGAGACTATCATTATCTATCTTTACCTTAATGTGTCTTCCCATTAGATAAGGTCTCCATTGTTTGATTGCATACAAAATAACCAACATTTCCTTCTCATAAAATATCTTCAACAAATAATTACCTTTGAGTTGGTAGCTCTTAGATGCTATGGGTCTTCCTTCTTGCATGAGTACTACTCCTATTCCATGTCCTAAAGCATCACATTCCACAATGAATATTTTAGAAAAATCTAGGGCAGCTAGGACTACAGTTGTGCACACATCTTCCTTTAGCTACTTAAATGCCGTTGTGGCTGACTCATTCCACTAGAAGTAATCCTTCTTCAACAAAGTTGTGAGAGGTGATGCTACGCTACCATAATTCTTTATAAATCAGTAATAATAACATGTAAGCCCTAAGAAGTCTCATAGGTTCTTGAGGGTCATAGGCATTTTCCACTCTATAATGGACCTAATCTTATGATGGTCCACCTTGACTCCCTCATGTGACACAATATGATCTAGGTACTCCACTTTGTTGACTCCAAACACACACTTAGAAGGCTTAGCATACAGATGATGTTGCTTAAGAATGTCCAAAACCTAGTATAAATACTGCAAGTATTTCTCCTAAGTTTTACTATATATTAGGATGTCATAAAAAAATACCAAAACAAATTTCAATAGAAATGGCCTGAAGATAGTGTTCATCAAGCTTTGAAATGTCGATGGTGCATTTGTGATATCAAAAGGAATTATGAAAAATTCATAGTGGGCCTCCTGGGTTTGAAAATCTATCTTGTGTACATCCTCATCTTTAATTATGATTTGATGATAACCAGAAAAAAGATCACGTTTTGTAAAATAAACAACACCATTAATCTCATCTAACAAATCATCAATTACTAGAATAGGAAAGTTATCTTTTTATGGTGTATTTGTTGAGATATCTATAATCAAGACACATCGTCCAAGTGTCAACCTTCTTGTGCACCATTACCACAGGAGAAGAGTAAGCACTCTAACTATGCCTGATAATACCTACCTCTAGCATCTTATAAACTATCTTCTCAATGTCACTTTTTTGTACGTATCTAGATACTTGTAGCTATTGATGTTGATTGGTTGGCTCCTTGGTACTAGTTGAATGGCATGGTAATGATCTATTTTAGGAGGAAACCCTTTTGGCATATCCCCAAAAACTACTATGTGCTTATCTACAACTACTTGTATATCTAATGGTGTAGAAGCCTTTTAGTAATATCTTTCTAATGAAAATAATTGGGCTACAAACCCATCTACCCCCTTGTTAAGAATCTTTTGCATTTGGTGCTCCTAGAGCTTACCATCTATGAAGAATTTTCATGCAACCCTTTTAGTTCTATTTTCCTTCCCTTCGAGTGAAAGCACATGAATAGCTCTTAGAAGTTCATCTCAATTGTTCCCAAAGTAGTAATCCACAATACTCCCAAAATAATATTTGTTACACCCTTGGAGATAGAAAACATTGGGAAATCAAGATGATAATATCCCATGGATAATTTAATGCTATGGTAATCAAGACTTGAAATTCTGGAGATGGATATATAAAACAATTTAGATGAGTTGCCAACTTTTTTTTATGAAGTTATGAGTGCTTACTGAATCTATCAACACTATTACTCTCTTTTTTTGTAAGAAACCCACTACCTTGAGAGTTTGTGGGGTGCTAAAAGCTGAGAGTGCATGACAAGAAATGATAGGTTGGAGATCTCCTAATTCCTCACCTAGCACATTACCTAATTCTAATATTTTTTTTCATCATCTTCTTCTTCACTTGGTCCTTCAATGTAGAACAATTTCTTTTATGCACATTTATGTCTTCTACTGTATTTTTTGTCATAGTTAAAACATAACCTTTTGCCTTTTTCTCTTCAATTTATTAAGGAGTTAGTCTAGTGGGTTGAGGGAATGGTTGTGTTAAAAAACCCTTCTCTCTTATGCCATTGAACGCTTGCATTGTAGGAATTTGTTAGCACTAACCTGGCTACCACTACACCAAAAGCTCGAACTGTTAGTGAATGGCGCCTCGACAGTGTTACCCAAAGACCGCGTGGACTCGAAGAGGGAGGAGTTGAAAGTCGCACACCACACCTAAGCGCCAACAGCACCCCCACCAGTCCGTACCTGCCCCTTGGGCAGGCACGAACTGCTAGGCGCACCTTGTACGCTGAAGGCAGTGGGCATCGGTGGGAATCGAACTCCTCCCCAGCAGAGTTGCCAATTTGTTAGCACTAACCCGGCTACCACTACACCAAAAGCTTGAACTGTTAGTGAATGGCACCTCGGCAGTGTTACCCAAAGACCGTGTGGGCCCGAAGAGGGAGGAGTTGAGGGTCGCACACCTAAGCGCCAACAGTAGGAACTAAAACTTATTTTTTCCTTGTGTGCTAGAACAAAATACTCATATGTACAATTAGTGTAGGAATAGCCAATGATACTTTGCAACACTTGATATTCACTCTCACAATATATGTAGCATGCCTTCTCATATTACTCAGAATTACACACATAAAATTACTTAGAAGTAACCGAAACAAGATAAACAAGAATGCGATATTTTTTTAATTAAAAATCTTTGTTAAATTTCAAAGAAATAAAAGCATATCTTTTTGGAATAATTTTTTAAACTTGAAACTCATTATATTCAAAGATAATCTCTATTTATAACATTTCACTTTACATTGACAAATATATTACTCTTTGGCAAAATAGAATTTTACATCATGTCCTATCATGAAATTTTACATAATAAGTATTGTCTCTAGAATCTTGATATTTGTCATTCAAATCTTGGTGACTCTTCTTCTTTAGAGGGAGAGCCTCATCTGAATGCTTTACCCCCAACCATAGACTGGTGGTCCCCCACACACCTTCCTTTTTGGAAGTGGCCCTACCCTTCATGAAGAGCATAGACATTTGGATCTTAACAAGTTTACATATGAGTCCTAGTATTGTGTCCTACATAACTCAATCGACCATACAACTATAGAAATATTCTAGCTAAGTATGATCATACTGACCAGTTACGTCATCTAGGCACTATGAACTGACTAATGCATGTAGAGACAAATGCGTCACTTTGGCCAAAGTTTCTATATATAAATGGGAGGGTGCAAAAAGTTGGGGGGCCAAAAAGTGGCCAATTTTTTTTTTTTAAAGTTTAATCCATAACGCGAGCACGTTATGCTCTACTATTTAAAAAAAACCTGCATTTCATTTCATTGTTTCACAACATTTCACAACAAACCCGTGGCTTGGAGACAAAGGAGAGCGCGCTAGCATTATTGAAGGGCATATCATCAACAATTTGTCGCCAATTCATCGTCAAAATGGTGCCACAACGTCGGGGAGGCCGAAGGAGTAAGTTCTATTTGCTTTCTTGTGTGAATTTGTTGCTAAATAGGTAGGTTCAAATAGTTTTTTGATGTAAATTTCTTTAATTTACAGGAATTGATAATGCACCTCCTCCTCTTGAAAATCCACAAAATCCTCCATCACTTGAACAACAAATACCTGCTGAAGAACAACCCCAACAACAAACACCTCCATTCATTCCTCAATATGCCCCTAGAACACAAGAAAATATAATGGGGCAAATTGAAAACAATAAAAAAACAAATTGAGGACATAATTGGAATGTTGAAAGAAACTGTAACTTCAACCTTGTATAGATCCACACTTGCTCAATCTCTTGAATCTATGTTATCAAATGTAGATTCAATTAGCAAGCAAATCTCTAGTTGCTCAGAAAAGAGGAGAGAATTTAGAGAGTTCCATGCAGACAAGTTGTCCTACATGAACAAGTTAAAAATGAACAAATTACAAAATTGGACTTGTGTTCTATTTTCACAGACCCACGAATAAATCAACCTCTACCCCTTACATGCAAGAGGTTCCATATCCATTGGTGCAACAACCAAGCGATAAGGGACAATTTTGGGTAGAGGTGGTGGATGGTTTTTGACCATCCTCCATGCAACAATAATGAGCTACCGTGAGTTTGTCAAAAATAAAGTGTCAAACTATTTTGATATGCAGGAGTTCTAGGGTAGAGGTGGGGGGTTAGCACATGATAGACCAGGGGCACGTGTTGACCCACAACAACCAGTGAGACAAGCACTCGCCAGACCAGTCCATGAGCACGTGTCTATCCCTTCCATTGTGAAGGAGAGTGTTGAGGTTGAGACACTTCAGTCCATTAGTGCCTTGACCCAGAGTGTCATAGAGCATGCCGGTCCTGTAGCACAACGTGGGAAGGGGGAGAGTTCAAGTAGTGTTCCACCCCATACTTGTTAGGCTTGCGGGTCAACTTGTGGTTATGACCCCATGGATAGTCGGGAGGTAGGTGCGCAAGCTACATCTGCAGCTGAGTAGATGGTGATGATAGATGCCCTCCTGAGTGAGACTTTTGGCCTTGATACTCAGGTAAATCTTAGCAAGTTCATTGAATTTAATTTATTAAATTTCATCTTTGAAATGCAAGATTAACTAATTTAGTTTGATGATTTTAATGAAATTTTAGGGTCATAGCGTTGATGCAGTTTTCAGCGATTCTCCACCTGCATATTACACTATGACATCTACTGTCAGGGTATGTAACTAGTAAACAATTATAAATATTATAAGTGAATAGCATTGTTATATGAATGGTATTCTAATATCTAATTTTGGATGTTGAATAGGTTCATCTTGGAGATTTCACGGCAACACCCACTAGTGGTGGTGGAGTTCAAAGCTTCACTCAGGTAATAAAATAAATAGTTTAACTAATGAATTGTACTTACTAGATTTTTGTATTTTATATTCATATCATTGATTACATTGCATTGCACATCTTTCAAACTCAAAGCATTACTAGACATTGCATAACTAATAACTAGATATTGATAGATGACAAATTTCAATTACAATATAGTTATTTGAAAAAATGTCTCAAAGAAATGTGGTCTCATGGAATGCCGTGACAAGCAGATGGAAATGATGCCATTGATGCCTCTAAACTTATGATAGTCCTATGGTTGATTTATTTGTGATAGTCTTCTAGGGTAGTCTACATGGTATTTTAGATACTAATTTAGTTATCAAGACTGTTCTTGTGATGAGAGGACCATGAGTTAGGTGTATGAACAATCCCTAAAAAATAAATGATAATAATCTAGCAAAACACAAGGTCAAACAAATATATAAGCATTTTTATGATAGTCCTATCTATGAAAGTCTTATGCAACATTTGCATGGCAGCACCTTTAAATTTTGCACAAGGATAGCTTCTTCAACTCAATGATAGGGCCTTGGACCATTTTCTATGCTATGACTGCTATAACTAATTAGTAACATGACTGTCACAAGGTGGTTGGGTAACTCTTTTGTAGAATAGTCCTTTTGTAAAATGAATGATGTGTGTTCTTGTTGAGTGGAAAATTCTTTTCCATTGTCATAGAAAGAAACATGCATGTTAGGTCTTATTGGGAAAATTCTAAAGCATTGGATCAATAATCAATCCCATGAAGATACTAAAACCCCCATGATGGCATTCCCCTAGATCTATAGCATATGATTTTCAATTTGAAAACATGGCTGTGCTGTTTATAATAGTCATAAATAACTGATCAATATTGAGAAATGACAATTTCAAAGGCTTATAACCACGTTTGTACTGATGATCACACTTTGTAACTTTAATAATGATGCAGAGCCACCAACAGTAGCATTCAAAAATAGATAAAAATAGAAAATGACTGTTTCCACCAGCAAGATGCTTTCTGGGTTTCACTGATATTCCTTATTGGCAACACTTTGCACTATCGGTTGAACAAAACGACCTTCCTCTGATCGTACACCCTGTGTCGGAGTATGTACTCTTCATTGGTTGCCTATTGACAACGTATGAACTTGCAAAACTCTCTGTGGTTGAACCGCTGAACTATTTGAACCTCACGAACCTTCAACTATTAGTTCAATGCACTCTCATCAAACTTGTTGAACCTATCGCACCGCCGAACCAAAGAAACCTTTGTCTTTCACTAAACCCGCTGGCCTCATTGAACCATTGAACTGCGGGAGTCTTTGAACCAAACACTCGGTTGAACCTTCAACTTTTGGTTCAACCAAAGGCTTTCCTCCAACTTAAGATTTTTGACGGAGCCCGATATCGAATGCCGATCACTTCTATCGAAACCCCGCGCGACTTCATTGAGCCTTTCTCCTATAATAAACAAACTTCTACAATTTATCAACCTAGCACATGCCGATGCTAGGATCTTTCAACGCATGCTACAAACCGATCCTGCACATGTAAAACTCGAACAAACACAAAACAGAAAATAGAAGCATAAACTAATATACACAGCCATTCCACCGATTACGAAGTAATCCAACTGGTGGAATGGATTAAGATCCCATATCGACTGCAAAACAAAAATTGATTGCACCAGTAAATCGAACACCAGAAAATTAACACAAACATGATCTTTTTATTGCTCTCAGAAATACAGATAACTGATTTAATTTTTCCTGCTATTACATCTATCTCCTCTATGTCTGAGATCGACCCAACTAGGGTATTTATCTACTCTCAAAGAGTAGTACAGAATCAATTCCCAGCAGTTGGGAGATACTTCCAAGTAGCTGGGAGGTAACAACCTCTAACAACCTGACAACCTTGTCATCTACAGATCGACAAGTGTCCTAACAACAAACTACAATAACAGAAATGGTCAAACAGACCTTATTACATTAAATGCCCATTTAGGACCTTATTGG
Organism: Cunninghamia lanceolata; assembly: GCA_027924645.1. Taxonomy (NCBI): domain Eukaryota; kingdom Viridiplantae; phylum Streptophyta; class Pinopsida; order Cupressales; family Cupressaceae; genus Cunninghamia; species Cunninghamia lanceolata. The sequence continues at coordinate 4,656,454 of BSBN01000556.1, read as the reverse complement.
AAACATTTAAATAAGCATAAAACAATTAAATGCCTCATGGAGGCCACTATGGATTGGGTGCTCCTGCACCATACACCCCACCACGAAAAGAACTCATGTCCCATGAGTTAGGTCTTGGTTTTGATCCAGCTGCACACTCTGCTGCCTCATATCTATTCCATGATTTCTAGACTGCATTGTAGGTTCTACTCATGCCATTATTTCTTACTGTCATCTCTACTTGAACACCTACATTATAAGCCTTTGGTAATGCTTCTTATACTGCTTCTATGGCAGAACATGTTGACCTTTCAACTTTTGTTGGTGCTAGAGGACAAACAATTGTCCCTACTATAATAACATCCTTGTCTTGCCAATCAACTTGTTGTTGCTTGTAAACTTGTTCTTTAACCTTCTACTGATCCATCTGATCTCCATTAGTCAAAAATGAAAGTACCTTCAAACTTTTATCCTTAGCAGCTCCTTTCCCTGAAGTATCCTCAACTACATGTATGCCTTCTACTGTAGGTATCTCCACAAACTCTTTCTTTCCCACTAAAATGATTTTGGCTACCTTCTGTGTGGCAGCATCCTCTTGCAATGGTATCAACACAATACTTCTCCCATCCTTCTTGATGGTGTATGTGTTAGCATATCCATCATACAATGCTCTCCTATCAAAATTGCCATGGCCTACCCAAAAGTAGGTGACAACATTCCATGGGCAATATGTCACATAAAACCTTATCCTGATATTCTCCAATCTGAAAATCAACATATGCCTATTCATATACCCAAAGTGATTAACTATCACTCACCCAAGATGCTTTGTAAGGATTTTGATGTGGAATCCTTTCTAGTTTCAGTTTATCCACCATTTCCTGAGATACCATATTATCCGTTGAACCAGAATCTATTACTACCTTACATATTTTGCCATTGCTTTTACAATTGGTCCTGAAAAGAGCTCTCCTTTGTATCATATCCTTGGATGTCTTCAAAATGGTTCTCCTTAACATCAATGCTTCTCCCTGCTCCAGATATCCATAATTGTTAGGAGCATTCACACTTTCATAAGTGTTTGAACTTTGCACACTTGGACATTCAGTTTCTTGGATCAGATTTGTCCTTCTGTCTCCCATTGAACTTGTTGCTTTTTCTAGACATCTACTAGCTATGTGGCCTTCCTGATTGCAATTGTAACATCTGAGAGGTCCTCTACCCCTAGGTGACAACATTCCATGGGCAATATGTCACATAAAACCTTATCTTGATATTCTCCAATCTGAAAATCAACATATGCCTGTTCATATACCCAAAGTGATTGACTAGCACTCACCCAAGATGCTTTGTAAGGATTTTGATGTGGAATCCTTTCTAGTTTCAGTTTATCCACCATTTCCTGAGATACCATATTATCCATTGAACTAGAATCTATTACTACCTTACATATTTTGCCATTGCTTTTACAATTGGTCCTGAAAAGAGCTCTCCTTTGTATCATATCCTTGGATGTCTTCAAAATGGTTCTCCTTAACATCAATGCTTCTCCCTGCTCCAGATATCCATAACTGTTAGGAGACTTCACACTTTCATAAGTGTTTGAACTTTGCACACTTGGACATTTAGTTTCTTGGATCAGATTTGTCCTTTTGTCTCCCATTGAACTTGTTGCTTTTTCTGGACATCTACTGGCTATGTAGCCTTCCTGATTGCAATTGTAAGATCTGAGAGGTCCTCTGCCCCTAGGTGACAACATTCCATGGGCAATATGTCACATAAAACCTTATCCTGATATTCTCCAATCTGAAAATCAACATATGCCTGTTCATATACCCAAAGTGATTGACTAGCACTCACCCAAGATGCTTTGTAAGGATTTTGATGTGGAATCCTTTCTAGTTTTAATTTATCCACCATTTCCTGAGAGACCATATTATCTGTTGAACTAGAATCTATTACTACCTTACATATTTTTCCATTGCTTTTACAATAGGTCCTGAAAAGAGCTCTCCTTTGTATCATATCCTTGGATGTCTTCAAAATGGTTCTCCTTAACATCAATGCTTCTCCCTGCTTCGGATATCCATAACCGTTAGGAGCCTTCACACTTTCATAAGTGTTTGAACTTTGCACACTTGGACATTCAGTTTCTTGGATCAAATTTGTCCTTCTGTCTCCCATTGAACTTGTTGATTTTTCTAGACATCTACTGGCTATGTGGCCTTCCTAATTGCAATTGTAACATCTGAGAGGTCCTCTACCCCTAAAGTTTCCTTTTTGATTGTAACTTCTCCTTTGAGTTTGACTGCTGTCTCCTTTGCTGTTCTTTTGATTGGATTCACCTTGGTATCCAAATTCATTTCCTCTGCCTCTGAAAGGACTTCTTCCCCCTCTTTGTTGTCTTCCGCTTCCTCTATTCTGTTGTTCTCCTTTTCTTTTCAATTTCTTTTCTACTCTCAATGCCACCTGGAAACACTTGTCCATAGTTTCTGGTGTCAAGATGGTAATCTCATCTTGTATACTGTACTTCAGGCCATTAATATACCTGGCAACTCTTCCTTTCTCATCCTCAGCATGTCCACACCTTAGAGTCAATTTATGAAATTCCTTTGTATAGGTGGATACATCCATATCCTTCTGTCTGAGGTTATGCATTTTCCTATATATCTGCACTTCATAATATGCTCGTAGGAACTGAGCCTCGATCCTCTCTACCATCTGACTCCAGGATGAGATCATGCTCTTGCCACTCTTCACCCTTTCTCCCTGGGTGTAGTTCCACCATGTGAGTGCAGCGCCCTTCAATTTTGTCTTTGCAAACTTGACTCTTCTATTTTCTGGTACCTCCTTGTACTCGAAGTAATTGTTCAAAGCCTCGATCCATTCGATGACTTCTTCTGCATCCATCTTTCCACTAAACATTAGAATCTCCATTCTTGATTCAAATGATTCCTTACCAAGTGATTTTATAGCCTCTAGAAATTGTTTCTGGTCTGCAGATATACTGGTCTGTTCAGAGGTTGTTTCCTCTTCCCCATCTTCTTCTTCTTCATCAGACTCCACGTCTGGTTTCTTGCCTTTTCCTAAGGTCTTCAACTCAGCCTGGAGTGCTTCCTTGACTCCAGCTTTAATCAGCTCCTCCATCTCCTTGAATTTCTTGGCCACTTCGGTGGTCATCCCTTTTGGAGGCATGTCACTAGCCCTGTCTTCACTTTCTCTGTTTGACATAAACATTCACAAGAAACACCAACACTGTTGTAAATCCTCTCATCCAACAACAGATCCTGGAGATGCACTACCACTCTGTCTTGCAGTGGCTTCACTCTGCACCCTCTTCCAGCCAAATCACTATTGGGGAATGGTCATAACTGACCTCAACATCTTCTGTCTGCACACTACAGGAATCAGACTCATCAACCTTCAAAAAATTAAACACTTAAAAACCTCCACCCAAAGCTTTCGCTAGCTCTGATACCACTATGATGCAGAGCTGCCAACGGTAGAGTTCAAAAATAGATAAAAATAGAAAATGACTGTTTCCACCAGCAAGATGCTTTCTAGGTTTCACCAATATTCCTTATTGGCAACACTTTGCACTATCAGTTGAACAAAACAACCTTCCTCCGATCGTACACCCTGTGTCAGAGTATGTACTCTTCATTGGTTGCCTATTGGCAACGTATGAACTTGCAAAACTCTTTGTGGTTGAACTGCTGAACCATTTAAACCTCATGAACCTTCAACTATCAGTTCAATGCACTCCCATCGAACTTGTTGAACCTATTGCACCGCCGAACCAAAGAAACCTTTGTCTTTCGCTGAACCCGCTGGCCTCATTGAACCATTGAACTGCGAGAGTCTTTGAACCAAACACTCGGTTGAACCTTCAACTTTTGGTTCAACCAAAGGCTTTCCTCCAACTTAAGATTTTCAACGGAGCTCGATATCGAATGCTGATCACTTTTGTCGAAACCCCACGTGACTTCACTAAGCCTTTCTCCTATGAATAAACAAACTTCTACAATTTATCAACCTAGCACATGCCGATGCTAGGATCTTTCAACACATGCTACAAACTGATCCTGCACATGTAAAACTCAAACAAACAGAAAATAGAAAATAGAAGCATAAACTACTATACACAGCCATTCCACCGATTACAAAGTAATCCAACCGGTGGAATGGATAAAGATCCCATATTGACTGCAAAACAGAAATCGATTGCACCAGTAAATCAAACACTAAAAAATTAACACAAACATGATCTTTTTATTGCTCTCAGAAATATAGATAACTGATTCAATTTCTCTGCAATTACATCTATCTCCTCTATGTCTGAGATCGACGCAACTAGGGTATTTATCTACTCTCAAAGAGTAGTACAAACTTGATTCCCAATAGCTGGGAGATACTTCCAAGCGGCTGGGAGGTATCTAACAACCTAACAACCTTGTCATCTACAGATCGACAAGTGTCCTAACAACAAACTACAATAACAGAAATGGTCAAACAGACCTTATTACATTAAATGCCCATTTAGGACCTTATTGGAAACATTAAAATAATCATAAAACAATTAAATGCCTCATGGAGGCCACTGTGGATTGGGTGCTCTTGCACCAAATAACATCAAGATAGTCCTTCAAAACTTGCCTAGCAACCTAAAATATGACCCTAGCATAATATGGATAGTCACTAATGACTGTACTGTTGGGCATAACAGTCATATGGTAACTAATTTTACATATGGAAGACTTGAAGGAAAATCTTCTTAGTAGTTGTATAGTCCATCATGTATGTGGCATGTTTGCATTCTTGGATGATAGATTGGTACTTCCTTACACTAACAAGATTGTTAGGACAGTCTAAAAACTTCAACCAAATGCTCTAATCCATATTCCATATAGACAATACTCAAATTTACACCACCTTGACAGTCACACACATGCATATGAGAACATTTTCAAAATGGATAATAATCTCAAACAATACCCTAGGGTTTCAACATGGAATCTTCAATATTTGAATAACAAAATAATAAACCCTAGGATTCTATCATGATGACAACATCCATAACCCACTTGATTGTCATGGCATCCCTCACTACCGTTACTAATGTAATATCTCATGAACATGACAGTCCTTGATTGTTACAATAGTAAGCACCCTTGAAGCCTTCATGCAACTTCTAAAATTTGTGTTAAAATGACTAGATTATGATTGTACAAGAATGCATGACCAAGTTGGCGAAGGAGATTTGTAGTCATTTATGAGCTATGATTGTCATAATCATTGGAGGCATTGTCATAAAGGGAGTTACATAGGATGAAATGTTGTTTGGGACAAACTTAGGACTGTTATAGGCACTAAATATTTGGATAGAGTCAAAACAGAGACATTCTGAGCTACAAAGAGGTGTTACTAGAATCTTGAAACATGAGCCTAATATATTCTAACAATGTTGTTTTATTTTTAGATGATACAGGCTACGGAGACACCTCCCAAAGTTCATAGGGCAATGGAGCATGGTGTGTCCTCTGCAATTCATAGCTCCATGCCTTTGACGGGGGTATGAGGCAGATTCGTAAATTTCAAATTACATTCGTTGTTATAGTTGTTTATTTTTGAAAAATCAAATGATTATTGATTTGAAGTTTAATTTCTATCTAGATGGTTTCTATAGGACATGCCATCGCCACACCCTAGTCTTGGTACTGAGGCAAATGAGGAGACAAATTTTCAGATAGCGGTAAGTGATTATTTTGCTAAATGTTTCATTTTTTATAATGTAATTTCTATATATTAATGTCTATACTTTTTATTGTAACTACAGATCCATGAACAACTAAATAGGAGGAGCAGCCCTTGGGTTTGTAGTAGACCAACCTCATATGCATTTCCATCCCCTTGAAGATCAAAGACTGCCCATGATCTATTCTCTTCACCGGATAGAGGGGAATGACTTTTTATTGTGTTCCTTTGTTGTATGCCTATATGGCATTTGTGGACATATATTTTGTATTGCGTATAGTTGACATTGTATGCCTATATGGCATTCTTGTAAGCCTATATGGCATTCTTGTAAGCCTATATGGCTATTTTGTATATATGTTATACTTATATTGATAGATATAGATGTATTCCTATATGGATATCTGGTTAATACAAATCATTTTTGTTGATCATTATGTAATATGGATAGGTGTAGTGTAGATCATTTTTGTATGCCTCTAAGTTTCAAAGTTTAATAGTCAAAGAATCCATCCCAATTGATGATAAGAGAATTTGAGTTTTGGGTTGAAAGTTTTAGTCTCTCAAAACTATACATGCCCGAGAAAATAGAGAAAGGAAGATTGGTTAAATGGATAAATGGAAAGCAAGTTTTTTTGTTCACATCATGATCTACATGCTATTGCACAATCTTACATGTTATCCTTAGTCACTCACATAGTGATGTACAACCTTGTGCATAAGTCCTTGCATCATGTGCCACCTAAACAATGCCACTTGATCCAACATAAATTTCATGGTTCCTTGCATCATGCATAATTCACATAGTGATAGGAATCATTTTGTGCAACTCAAAAGACACCCTATAATTCTTACACAACCCTTTGGATCATGTGCCATTTGCACAACACTAAGGATCATGTCTCATAGTTTCACGAACAACTCTATCTAATTTTGCAAGTGACCAAGGGGATATTGCAATTCGCTATGTTCCAAAAGGATGTTCTTCTGGTTGCTCCTTGGTATGCTGATCCATATTCTTTATGAGTTGCTCAATTGAAAGTATTTCTTAATTCCTTGTTATTATACCATATTGGGATGTAAAGAGTATGTTTGTTGTCTTGAATAAGATAGTCAAAATCATATACTTATGAGCACCTGATGACCATTGTGATTATTAAATGTAATTCCTCTTACATATAAGGCAAGGTTATGAGAGTACATGGAGTCTTACATAATTTGAGTATGCAACATAACATTGGGGCTATAGGTTTCCATAAGTCATTAGCAATCCCTTTGAGAATGTGGTTAATATTATAAAGTATACTTTGCATCTCACCATGTTAATATGTATCATGTCATCACATTTACCAATTTGACTCTAATTCCATAAAGCAATTTCCTACCCAAAAACTTGTTAAGCTTCAAAGCCTTGTTACAACATTGTATTGATCTCACAGAAGGTTGCATACCACTACCCTAACTCTTTGCAAGATTGCTATGAAATATGATAAGCAAGATAGGTGTAGTGTAGATAATTACATAATGATAGATCCATGAAGTGTAGAGGGTTTCAAATATCACAGAAGTTTAAGTTCAAGCCTAATAATATAGTGACCTAAAGGTGGAAGAAGATGCAGGTTGAACAACATGGATATGATAACATGAATATGATATTAAGGTTTAGGAGAGTAGCCTAACATAGGTCTATTTCAAGCCTAATAGGGGTCTAAGATTGCAGTGGTGGAACAATGCATTGAAGGACTAAAACAAACCCTACAGAGATTGTACTAGAGAACAAAGTCAAGGTGAACCAAGATAAAAGAACAAGAAGTCCATATATGACTGTGTTGACTGCTAGAACAAGTATGTTAATAGCCATAAGATACATGTTGACATGTGAAGACTATAACAATTATAGCAAAGGCAATGTGTGAGGATATTGCCTATACAATGTAGCTTGAACTATTTTGGCATGTTTGGGTGCAAAACAGGACCATGCCTAGCCTAAAAATACCCATCCAGACACGTTGGAACTGTTAGTTTGGTTGCATCAGAAGCAGGACAAAAGTTACACCCCTTTGCAACTTTACACTGCATGCATCTGACCATTTTTGAGGCAGCAAAAAACTTTCACCATGGGAAAACGCCTTAGAGATATAAAAACTAAGAGAGGTTATTGTAGAGGGACCCTACATGATCTCTTAGCCTTAGACTAAATGTTTCTAAGTGACATGGTTTCTCAGTAATAGCTCATCAAAGATTGCTGCCTTTTTGTACTTTGTACTCTTCAGGGATATCGCCGGTACAATGTAGTTCGAAATGTTTTGGCATGTTTGGGTGCAAAATAGGACCATGCCTAGCCTAAACATACCCATCTGGACGTGTTGGAACTATCAGTTTGGTCGCATCAGGAGCAAGATGAAAGTTACTCCCCTTTGCAACTTTACAATACCTCCTTATGATAATTTTTAGGGCAGCAAAAAACTTTTCACCATGAGAAAATGCCTCAGAGATATCAAAAACTGAGAGAGGTTATTGTAGAGGGACCCTACATGATCTTGTAGCCTTAGACGAAATATTTCTAAGTGACATGGTTTCTGAGTAACATCTCGTCAAAGATTTCTGCCTTTTTGCACTTTAGACTCTTCAGGGATATCGTCGGTACAATGTAGCTCGAATTGTTTCGGCATGTTTGGGTGTAAAACAGGACCATGCCTAGCCTAAACATACCCATCTGGATGTGTTGGAACTGTTAATTTGGTCAGATCAGGAGTAGGACAAAAGTTACTCCCCTTTGCAACTTTACACTACCTCCTGATGATTTTTGGGGCAGAAGAAAACCTTTCACCATGGGAAAATGCCTCAGAGATATCAAAAATCAAGATAATTTATTGTAGAGGGGTTCTATGTGATTGCGTTTCCTCAGATAGAATGTTTCTAAGTGTCATGGTTTCCAAGTAACAGCTCGTCAAAGATTGCTGCCTTTTTGCACTTTGGACTCTTCAAGGATATCGCCAGTACAATGTAGCTCAAACTGTTTTGGCATGTTTGGGTGCAAAACAAGACCATGTCTAGCCTAAATGTATCCATTCAGATGTGTTGGAACTGTCAGTTTGGTCGCATCAGGAGCAAGATGAAAGTTACTCCCCTTTTCAACTTTACACTACCTCCTTCTGACGATTTTTGGGACAGCAGAAAACCTTTCACCACGGGTAAACACCTTAGAGATATCAAAAACAAAGAGAGGTTATTGTAGAGGGCTTCTATATGATCACATTGCCTTAGACGAAATGTTTCTAAGTGTCACAGTTTTTGAGTAACTCGTCAAAGATTTCTACCTTTTTGCACTTTGGACTCTTTAGGGATATTGCGGGTACAATGTAGCTCGAATTGTTTAGGCGTGTTTGGGTGTAAAATAGGACCATGCCTAGCCTAAACATACCCATTCAGACACGTTAGAACTATTAGTTTGGTCACATCAAGAGAAGGATGAAAGTTACACCCCTTTGCAACTTTACACTACCTCCTTTTGACGATTTTTGGGGTAGCAGAAAACCTTTCACCACGGACAGATGCCTTAGAGATATCAAAAACCAAGAGAGGTTATTGTAGAGGGGTTCTATATGATCACATTTACGTAGACATAATATTCTAAGTGGCAGGGTTTCATAGTAATAGCTCATGAAAGATTGCTATTTTTTTGCACTTTGGACTCTTCAGGGATATTGCCGGTACAATGTAGCTTGAACTGTTTCAGCATGTTTGGGTGCAAAATAGTACCATGCATAGCCTAAATATACCCATCTAGACGTGTTGGAACTATCAGTTTGGTCGCATTAGGAGCAGGACGAAAGTTACACCCCTTTGCAACTTTACACTACGTCCTTCTGATAATTTTTGGGGCAGCATAAAACCTTTCACCATGGGCAAACACTTCAGAGATATCAAAAACTAAGAGGTTATTGTAGAGGGGTTCTACGTGATCGTGTTGCCTTAGACAAAATATTTCTAAGTGTTAGGGTTTTTGAGTAACATCTCGTCAAAGATTGTTGCCTTTTTGCACTTGGGATTCTTCAGGGATATCGCCGGTACGGGTGTAAGGTATTAACTTAGATTTTAGAGCAAAGTAAAGACTAGGGTTTTTAGGAGGTTGAGGACTAGATAACCCTAAACATAATGCAACCTAAGTGCTATAGACCACATGAAGAACACAGAAGGTTATATGAGATAGATTAAATAGAGAGTATAACACAAACAAAACTTACCAAACTAGGTCTTTAAAGACAATACACTTAGGGTTTAAAACATAACTAATAACTTTAACTTAAAAAATCTACTAGTTTTGAATATTTAAACATCTACAGCTATGATATGTACACTGCCACTATGACATCCTTTAGACTTCCAAAACTTCCAACAACAACCACAACTCATCAATCAACATCAACACGGCCTTAACAACATATTTTGTGATCAACATCAACATCATGAGGACACTGAAGAAATCTATGGCACATGAAGACACTGAGAACACTGAAGACATGGATCACAAAGAAGCATGAAGACATGAACAAACTCCTGTCATGAGGAAGAACCACAACCCAATCCAACTCCTGAAAGCATGACATGTTATGATGAAGAACCACAACCAAATCCAATGATCCAATGGCATGAACCAATGACACAAGCAACTATGTACTGCTATTGTAACATGATAAACATAAATGTTATGAACTAACATCCAAACCCAGTGACATGACTCTTGATATGACATGAGTGAAACCTGAGTGAACAGGATTAAAACCAACAAGGATCAACTTAATCCATCACTTAGATCTAACCCCATGAAGCATAACATGATGATGATGCAAACATCAAATGTATACCATAGCAAACAAATCAAGTTCATACCACTACTTGTCAAGTTCATACCACTGCTTGAGTGAGATCTTCACTATTCAAGTTCATGCCTTGTCTTGAAGCACTACAACTCTGTGCATCACATCACATACTCTATGAAGAAGCAAGTGTCTTTATATCACAAAACCCAACAACATATCCTGAAAGCATAATGGTATCATCAAACAATAGACAACCAATAGACCTACACAATTATGCATTCCTTACTCAATTACTAACATCCAAGCACTTTGACATCAATGACAAACATATTCATTACAATATTCACTGTATATGTGTAAAAATGTAGCAGCAAATAAAAAAGACAAACCTATGTAAACTTACAAATTAATGTGCATACTTACAAATCAATGTAACATAACTTTACAAAATCAATGTGAATGCTTACAAATTAATCCAACAAACCATTCGGGTCTGCTCTACTCTTTGTTGTGTCAAGTATTGCCTCATGGTCAGACTCACGCACCTTCCACAAGGTCTTGTTCAAAGGTCTACCCTGAAATTGTATCAAATGAACATTGGATGCCATGACAAGGTTTGAGTAATGAAGAATATTCTGATGCATGTCAAAGTCCTGAAACAACCAAACATTAACACTCTTATGTGGGTACCTTCTAAGCCATGTTCCAGTAACAACCACTAAGCCTATAAGGTATTTGATGTTTTCTCCATCTGTAATTGGGGCCTCCAATTTCTTTTTGGCCTCAACACAACGACACAAGTAATAATCTATTCCCTCTTTGTTATCTTCATATGCAATAACTACATAAACATGCCCTACAATGATACGTGCAGCAAATTAGATGAAATTAGTCAACATTACAAAAACACTACAAAGTGTAGAAAATATGCTTAAGGGATTGTATATTTATATTACAAATTAGTCAACATTACAAATTAGTATTTCATTATGCTTAAGGGATTGTATATTTATATGTTGTAAGGATTTATTCTTGTATAGTTTGACATGATGGTATGTTAAGGTCTGTTTAATTTATTATTGCACATAATTATTAAAGAGCCCTAGTGTAGAAAATATACATGGCACCATGTGAGATTGTAGGCTACTTTATTGACCGTGATTGTGTCTATTTTAATTAATGTTGACCTTTGAGATATCTTTTATTATGCATACCATGAACTGATTTAAAACATAGTCTATTATAAGGACATTTGTGTGTGATGACTAAGCTCTTTGGGTAGTAAGAACTATGATGAACTATAAATGCAAAATGTAAGACATGTATCCAAAATGTGGAAGCATAGACAAGGCAGATGAACTATAAAATAAAAAAAGTGAGACTGATATAAACACAAAATATGTAAACCATACAAGTGATATAAACATGTATGATAAAGCATGATAAAGTAATTCAAATAGAATTAAGGAAAATGTAAAGAACATGCATGTAAAGACTTGACTTACCTAAAAAATGGAGATTTGAATGGAAAGAGTACCCCATTATGTAGTGTTTTTTTCTTCTTGCAGCAAACTTCTCAACAATTTGAGTTTTTCACCACTTGCTTCCTTTTCAACGCTAAATTGAATAACACTCAAATAGAATTAGTAACAACAATACTATTAACCAATCTATAATGTTAAATTCCTACAATTCAATCACAATTAACATTGTAACACTACAAAAATTGAAACTTGAATTTATATATATCAAATTCAATGTGAAAACTATGTTATTTTCTCCTTCTTAAGTTGGCAAAGCAGAAAAAGGTGGTGGAAAGTTCATGCAAAGGTGGTAGAATGTGAAAAATGTGCATGTGAACTTCCCAATAGCATGAAAACACTTTTTTTGTCAGAACACACGCATAAATAGAAGGAAATAGAGTATGTGGGCCTAGATCATGGGGGTCCATGCCTTTTTACCATTTCTATAGCAATCCAAAATGCGCTCGTGTTATAACATACTCCCATTATAATGCGAATGTGTTTTGGCCTGCTATAGAAAAATCCATATTATTCATTTCTCCATGCATTTCTTCTATCTCTCACCTATCTCTCCCCCTCACCTCTCTATCTCTCACCTATCTCTCTGCCTCACCTCTCTACCTCTCCCTCAACCTTAAACCTTAATCCCTCAACCCTAAACCTTAATCCCTCAACCCTCAACCCTTGACCCTAATTCCTTATCCCTAAACCCTAAACCCTAAACCATGATCCCTAAACCCTCAACCCTCAACCTTAAACCTTAATCTCTCAACCCTAAACCTTAATCCCTCAACACTCAACCCTAATCCCTTATCCTTAAACCCTAAACCCTAATCCCTCAAGCCTAAACCCTAATCACTATCCCTATTTCTAAACTCTCAACCCTTGACACTATACCTTAAACCATAATCCCTTATCCCTAAACCCTCAACCCTCAACCCTAATCCCTCAACCCTAAACCTTCAACCCTAAACCCTATCCCTAATCCCTCTACCCTCAACACTCTACCTTAACCCTAATCCCTCAACCTTAAATGCTATACTTAAAGCCTCAACCCTAAACCCTAATCTCTCAAGGTCCTAAACCCTAATACCTTATCCATAAACTCTAAACCCTATCCCTAAACTCTCAACCCTCAACCCTCAACCTTAAACCTTAATCCCTCAACCCTAAACCTTAATCCCTCAACCCTTAACCCTAATCTCTTATCCCTAAACCATAAACCCTAATCCCTCAACCCTAAACCCTAAATGCTATCCCTATTCCTAAACCCTCAACCCTCGACACTATATCGTAAACCCTAATCCCTTATCCGTAAACCCTCAACCCTAAACCCTAATCCCTCAACCCTAAACCTTCAACCCTAAACCCTATCCCTAATCCCTCTACCCTCAACACTCTACCTTAACCCTAATCCCTTGACCCTCAAACCTAATCCCTCAACCCTCAACGCTATCCCTAAAGCCTCAACCCTAAACCATCATCCCTCAACGTCTTAAACCCTAATCCCTTATCCCTAAACTCTAAACCCTATCCCTAAACCCTCAACACTAATCCCTCATCCCTAAACACTATCCCTAAAGCCTCAACCCTAAACCCTAATCCCTCAAGGTCGTAAACCCTAATCCCTTATCCCTAAACTCTAAACCCTATCCCTGTTCCTAAACACTCAACCCTCAACCCTCAACCTTAAACCTTAATCCCTCAACCCTAAACCTTAATCCCTCAACCCTCAACCCTAATCCCTTATCCCTAAACCCTAAACCTTAATCCCTCAACCCTAAACTCTAAACATTATCCCTATTCTTAAACCCTTAACCCTTGACACTATACCTTAAACCCTAATCCCTTATCCCTAAACTATAAACCCTAAACCCTAATCCCTCAACCCTAAACCTTCAACCCTAAACCCTTTACCTAATCCCTCTACCCTCAACACTCTACCTTAACCCTAATCCCTTTACCCTCAACCCTAAACGCTATCCATAAAGCCTCAACCCTAAACCCTAATCCCTCAAGGTCCTAAACCCTAATCCCTTATCCCTAAAATCTAAACCCTATCCCTAAACCATCAACCCTAATCCCTCAACCCTAAATGCTATCCCTAAAGCCTCAACCCTAAACCCTAATCCCTTATCCCTAAACTCTAAACCCTATCCCTAAACCCTCAACCCTTAACCTTAATCCCTCAACCCTAAACCTTAATCCCTCAACCCTCAACCCTAATCCCTTATCCTTAAACCCTAAACCATAATCCCTCAACCCTAAACCCTAAACCCTAAATGCTATCCATATTCCTAAACCCTCAACCCTCAACACTATACCTTAAACCCTAATCCCTTATCCCTAAACCCTCAACCATAAACCCTAATCCCTCAACCCTAAACCTTCAACCCTAAACCCTATACCTAATCCCTCAACCCTAAATTCTATCCGTAAAGCCTCAACCCTAAACCCTAACCCCTCAAGGTCCTAAACCCTAATTCCTTATCCCTAAACTCTAAACCCTATCCCTAAACCCTCAACCCTCAACCTTAAACCTTAATCCCTCAACCCTAAACCTTAATCCCTCAACCCTCAACCCTAATCTCTTATCCCTAAACCCTAAACTCTAATCCCTCAACCCTAAACCCTAAACGCTATCCCTATTCCTAAACCCTCAACACTATACCTTAAACCCTAATCCCTTATCCCTAAACCCTCAACCCTAAACTCTAAACCCTAATCCCTCAAACCTAAACCTTCAACCCTAAACCGTATTCCTAATCCCTATACCCTTAACATTCTACCTTAACCTTAATCCCTCAACCCTAATCCCTCAACCCTAAACACTATCCGTAAAGCCTCAACCCTAAACCCTAATCCCTCAAGGTCCTAAACCCTAATCCCTTATCCCTAAACTCTAAACCTTATCCCTAAACCCTCAACCCTCAACCTTAAACCTTAATTCCTCAACCCTAGACCTTAATCCGTCAACCCTCAACCCTAAACCCTAATCTCTTATCCCTAAACCCTAAACCCTAATCCCTCAACCCTAAACCCTAAATGCTATCCCTATTCCTAAACCCTCAACCCTTGACATTATACCTTAAACCCTAATCCCTTATCCCTAAACCCTCATCGCTAAACCCTAATCCCTCAACCCTAAACCTTCAACCCTAAACCCTATCCCTAATACCTCTACCCTTAACACTCTACCTTAACCCTAATCCCTCGACCCTCAACCCTAATCACTCAACCCTAAATGCTATTCGTAAAGCCTCAACCCTAAACCTTAATCTATCTAGGTCCTAAACCCTAATCCCTTATCCCTAAACTCTAAACCCTATCCCTAAACCCTCAACCCTCAACCCTCAACCTTAAACCTTAATCCCTCAACCCTAAACCTTAATCCCTCAACCCTCAACCCTAATCTCTTATCCCTAAACCATAAACCCTAATCCCTCAACCCTAAACCCTAAACATTATCCATATTCCTAAACCCTCAACCCTTGACACTATACCTTAAACCCTAATACCTTATCCCTAAACCCTCAACCCTAAACCCTAATCCCTCAACTCTAAACCTTCAACCCTAAACCCTATCCCTAATCCCTCTACCCTCAACACTCTACCTTAACCCTAATCCCTCAACTCTAAATGCTATCCGTAAAGCCTCAACCCTAAACCCTAATCCCTCAAGGTCTTAAACTCTAATCTGTTATCCCTAAACTCTAAACCTTATCCCTAAACCTTCAACCCTAATCCCTCAACCCTAAATGCTATCCCTAAAGCCTCAACCCTAAATCCTAATCCCTTAAGGTCCTAAACCCTAATCCCTTATCCTTAGAATCTAAACCCTATCCCTAAACCCTCAACCCTAATCCCTCAACCCTAAATGCTATCTGTAAAGCCTCAACCCTAAACCCTAATCCCTCAAGGTCCTTAACCCTAAACCCTTATCCCTAAACTCTAAACCCTATCCCTAATCCCTCAACCCTAAATGCTATCCGTAAACCTCAACCCTAAACCCTAATCCCTCAAGGTCCTTAACCTTAAACCCTTATCCCTAAACTCTAAACCCTATCCGTAAACCCTCAACCCTCAACCCTCAACCCTCAACCTTAATCCCTCAACCCTAATCCCTTATCCCTAAACCCTAATTCCTCAACCCTAAACCCTAAACGCTATCCCTATTCCTAAAACCTCAACCCTTGACACTATACCTTAAACCCTAATCCCTTATCCCTAAACCCTCAACCCTAAACCTTCAACCCTAAACCCTATCCCTAATCTCTCTACCCTCAACACTCTACCTTAACCCTAATCCCTTAATCCTCAAACCTAATCCCTCAACCCTAAACACTATCCCTAAAGCCTCAACCCTAAACCCTAATCCCTTAAGGACATAAACCCTAATCCCTTATCCCTAAACTCTAAACCCTATCCCTAAACCCTTAACCCTAAATGCTATCCCTAAAGACTCAATCCTAATCCCTCAAGGTCCTAAACCCTAATCCCTTATCCCTAATCTCTAAACCCTATCCCTAAACCCTCAACCCTCAACCCTCAACCTTAAACCTTAATCCCTCAACCCTAAACCTTAATCCCTCAAACCTAAACCCTAATCCCTTAACCCTAAGCCCTAAACCCTGATCCCTCAACCCTAAACCCTAAACGCTATCCCTATTCCTAAACCCTCAACCCTTGACACTATACCTTAAACCCTAATCCCTCAACCCTAAACCCTAATCCCTAAACCCTAAACCTTCAACATACATACATACATACATACATACAAACATGCATACATATATACATACATGCATACAAGCATACATATATACATACAAGCATACATATATACATACATACATATAAGCATACATATATACATACATACATACATACATATAGGTATACATACATACATATAGGCATGCATACATACATACATCAATACATATATACATACATACATACATACATACATACAAGTATACATACGTACATGCTTAATAACCTTGAACATAAAACATTCCAAGGGAGACATAATGTGCTCACGTTATGTCAAACATAACAAACATGGGGCAAACTTTTGCGAAAAGGGAAAAAATGCAAAACAAAACAGAACGCGAGTGCGTTATATTTTGCTTTGGGAATCCCAAGCCTTAGGCTTGGGATTTGCACTGGATTTCCAACCCAAAGGCTTGGAGTGCCTTCCCAACATCCAAAGACATGTTTTTGCATATTCTATAGTATTTCACATTATTTCGTTCGTGCTAACCCTTAGATTTGCATGTGTTTCAAGGTTGAACAAATCAAACACCTGGGTAATGTTAGGCTTTCTCTTAGCTATTTAACAATGTAATTTTTTTCACATTTTGACAATGTTAAGCCTTTCATCTTTAATTTCTTTTGTTTGTGTGTCTATTTTTGGCCAAAAACCAGTGTTTGGTCTTTTTTTCATTGTAAATTAACTGTTCATTGAAATTTCAAAAAAATTACATTTTTAGAAACTAGATTCCATTCTACACATTAAAAAAATGATTTTCAATTAGTTTTCAAAATTTATAGGGTTAGCACGGCCAAAATTCTGTATTTTAGGATGTGTCTAGTTTGAAAATTAGTAAAAAATCAAATATTCATTAAAAAATAATCAGAAAAATCAGGCATAAACTACATGCTGTTCGAAAATTTCTCACCGAAGCGATTTTAAAAATAGCAAAAAAAAGTTAACCTTTTGAGGGAGCCACAAAACATGCTATGTTATGTTTTTTTGACAGAAACAACACCAATTTTTGTGGCTCCCTCTTTTGAACCCCTTAATCTATACCATTTTCAAAAACAATTAGTAGTTTAGAAAGTAGACTCGGAGCACTACGAACATTATTTTTGTTGCATCTAAAAATTTTGAGTGTAACTATGCTCTAATTCTCTTCCAAGGCCATCATTTCTTAATTTTAGAAAAAAAGTGGCCACTTAAGACCCCTTTTTGGCCCCCCATCTTCTTGCACTTACCCAAATAAGCGTTTGCTATAAACATAGTCATATGTTCACACACCTCTAACTCAACTTGAAGACTATCTCATCCTACAATTTATTTTACTTGGCTAGTACTTCTACTCATGGTTATTTGATCTACATTCATTTCCTAGTCCATTTGACTTAGAAATATTATCCTTTTAACTAGGATATACATAAAATAATTACTCTTATCTTTTCGAGAGTTCTTTATTGCATAATTGCAATTGACAAGGTCTAAGACTTCCTGTCAATATACTCTCTACTTAAATCTAACCATACTTGGTTTATATAACTAATATTAACTTTCTATCAACAAAGAGATTCATTGTCTCTTATTAATGTTCGATTCTATGATTCTCAAGATTTTTCCTATTGACCAATATGATGGACTAATTTCATTCTCAAAATCGACTAAAGAGTTAAAGGATTTTAACCCTTTGGGATAATGTAGGATCCTTTACAATCCCTACTCCAATACTCTACAACAATATAATGTCTTTAAAAAATAATAAGTTTTATCCAAAACAATGTGAATAAGATAACCACTTGTCAAAACTTGACTTCTTGGTCATTGATCTAATTCACCTTTATCTCATAAAACCTATTATATAAGGTTATCCTTCTCTATGCCAAGTCTTATAATAAACTAGTCAAAGTATAAAAATTCTTGACTAACAACACTCTTTTAATCCAATAAAGGAAATAAGACTAGGTAGATATAATTAAGATGTCTTGAACTTAACAATCACCCTTAGTTGTCTGATATAGGAATGTTTAGAACGATAGATCATCTTCTTAGTTAATGTAAATTTTTAATTTGGTTAAATAAACATATATACATTGTTATAAATAACATAGTTCCAAGTGTTTCCAAGGATATCCATATCCTTTCTATACACTTATTATATGAGGAAAACAAATCTCACGAGACTCAAAATCTCAAAAGGCTCAAACATAATATTAGAAGAATAGATTCAACAAGCCTTAAAAATAAACATCATTTATTTCCTTCACTCTTCTGAGTGCAAGACATCTATAGGTGATAGATCACTCAAATATTAGAGTATAGACATTAATTGATCTAAGATAAAAGTGTTAATTGATCTTCTCATAGTCTTAGTCTATGAGTTTAGTCTTAATAGAGGCACATTGACCTCCCCATAAAACACATTGTTGTTCATATAGAATGTTTAAATAACTAAAAATTGACTAACAACTTACGGTTAAAATCTAATATGAACATCTATCTTTCAGCTTGTTTAGAATAAACTCACGATCTAATCAGTCAACCTACACAGTGCTATACATATATAAAAAAGATGCTACTTAGAGTTTGAGTGGATTTAGTTTTCATCCAACAAGGATTAGTGTATGTATCCATTCGGTCTAAGCATTCAATAGAATAAAGAAGCTAAACTCTTTGGTTTTCACTGAGCTTAGAAGGTATACAAACTACCCATGAATCCACAAAGGTATTTAAGCCATTTGTCTTCTTGTAGATATGACAAACTATCATTTATACCTGCACAGTAGTAAAATAGACTGTATTCCTATTTAGAATGTAGAGACAAAACAAACTACCATTTTCACAGTTATAGACATTCAAAGAGCTCTCAACTCTTCACTCTTGGAGCTGCATTTTCTCTTCATTTTTAAAAATAAAAAGATAAGAATACAGTTGACTTCACTGATGACAGTGAACACACTGTTCATAGTGATCATGACATAAATTGCCGATTTCACTGTTTACAGTGATCACAACATAAACTACCAATTTCATTGATGACAGTGATCATGATAGAAATATTTCAGCTTACATAATATAATAAAAGATATACATATACCATGACTACTCCTTTCACATTGATGTGATATGGAAATACAATGATATCAAATATTCACAACATCATGATATTATAAAGACTACATTGTTGATATTATAAAGACTACGTTGTTGATTGTCATGACACAGTGGGATATACATATATGCTTATGATTTTTGGATATCATAACACAATAATAAGTGGTCTACAAGTTGATGATCAATCATGAACTCTTTAAAATCATAAAAACATAAGTTCTTAAAAAATAGAGAGAACCTTTGAGCTCATCCTATAAACAAGGTCAATCATTACATTTTCACTCAACGTCAATCATTAAATAATGCAAAATTAACTACTAATTACATCCAAGTAAAAAGTAAAACATAGTCAAAATTTAGGGATGTGACACAATATGGAAATCAACAAATAGAGATAAGAAATCAATGATATTGATGAACCTAATTTGAGCATAAACATATTATAATCTCACTTAATAATTTACATAGAAATGCCTTATTATATAGGCATGGATGAGGCAATCCACCTTTTATGTGGATTGACAAGTGCTCCATGATGTGGCACATGCATGTAGACAAGTGTCCTATAGGTGTCAACCTTTGGAGCACTTGGAATGTGCAAATCAACAACCTTTTGACCAAGTCATCAACCTTGGTGACAAGTGTTGAATGACTACAAAATTGACTTTTGAAGTGACAATGAAAGTCTTGCAACCTCAAAAGGTATGCACATGAGGTTTACCAAACAACTAGGTAACCTCTAAAGGCCTAAAAAGGTTGCACATTCAGTTAGACAAGATGTTGTCTAACCTCATCAACCTAAGTACACTGAAGCTATAGTGAATTGATAAATTATTCACTCTAACAATTAGTACGCAACATGTGTACCTCATGTTGAATGTGATCCTTGAGACTACCTAGAAATAAGTCATTCAATTTATTTTTCAGAATTGCATCTACTCTCATAGATATGTTCTGGAATTGCTAAATATACTCCTTAACTGATCATGTTTGTTGTAATTTAGCTAATTGTATAAAGTAGTTGTTTGCTACACTATTACCATATTGTGATTGTAACTCCTCTATAAAAAATTTCCATGTGACATTGAGAGCCTTTTTCTTCCATTATACACATAGTCACTGATACCAAATGAATTGTTCTAGTTCTAGATATAAGGAAGCCATTGCCACTTTTTTCCCACTTGGAATTTGATGAACATCAAAAACTTTCTCCGTTTCATTTATCCAAGTCAGTGGATCTGTTAGTGCCTGAATTGACTGGTAGTTTTCTGAGCATTTTTCATTCAGGCACTCTCCCTAAGTATCCAAAAAATGTTCTAAGTGATGGACCTCCTCAGCATTTTTCAGCTGCATCATCATATTTTCTTGGGGAGGAGGTCATCATCATCATGTTTGTTTCGATGAAGGTCAGCATCATCATGTTCTCCGTCGGCCGGTTTCTCATCGTCATCATCATATTTCGCTGTCGGGTGATGTTTGGGTTTTATCCTGATGATGCTGACGAGCTACAGTGCGCCCTGATCTGCTTGCGAGGGCAATTTTTCAAAGTCTCTGGTGATCTTCCATTTATCACCTTGCCCAAGCATGATGATGATGTTGCTTATTCTTTGAGTTGTTTCGACCTGACTTGTTTTTTCCTAAGGGTCGTCATCATCATGATATTTCCAGTTATCATCCTGCTGCTTGCGGAGGTCATCATATTTTCTGCCTTCATGATATTTCGCCGGGGTGATATTTTATCATCGGGTGATCTTGGTTAATATCATCCTGATGATGTTGTCGAAGAGTTATAAGTGCGACCCGATATTCACTAGGGTCATCATATTTTGAACGTCAGGATGATCTTAGTCAATATCATCCTGATGATGTTGTATCACTTCTTGTTCGTTGTTTTGACATCCTGATGATGCTGACGTCATCCTTATATCAGGGTGATATCTTTTTATCTGCCTATCTGCATCATGATATTCCAAAGGAAGGGGTGATATTTTCATATCACCCAGATATATGTTTGCTCGAGCATCATGATGATGCTGATATCAAGGAGATATCCGCCTGTTGGTTTCGCGCATTATCTCCGGGGGGTGATTTTTTCAAGCAGCATCATCATATTCAGTTATCACCCCGATCTTACAGAGGAGCTACAGTGCAACCTGATGTTTGAACGTCAGGAGGATATTTCCAAATATCCGGTTGTCTTCCGAATATCATGATGATGTTAATATGATGATGACGTCATCAAGGTCCGCGGGGGTCATATTTCTAACAATTGATCATCTTGAAGAGACCTCCTGATATTTGCAAACATGATGATGACGTCATCCGGATATGAGGAGGTGCGCAGTAGGCAGATATGATGATGACGTCAGCAGTATATGATGATGACGTCATCAGGATGTTCATCGGCCAGACTTTTGGTTTAAGCTCAGCAGGAGGATGTTCCTCCGGTGGATCCGGTTGTGCGGGTGAAGGCGAATATCATGCAGTTGTTTTGCGTTATGATGATGACGTCAGAGTGATATTTCGAACAACAGGATATCATGCTGCTGGAGGATGATGATGATGAGGTCTATACTAGTGTCGTCAGGAGCAAAAGCACCGACATGATATATGCTCATGACCTAGTATATAAAGTGTTTAAGAGGTCATCGCGGGGTGCATGTGGGATAATGTTATCCTGCATTTTCAAATGTCATGATGATGAACCTCGGCGGGAAGTGGTTGCGATCGACTGTTTAATGCTCTTCCCGAGGCCGCGGGTTGGTGCGCCATCAATGGCGATTGTTGCAGAGGTATGGGCGATGGCGTGGGCTGGTCTAGTACCTGATTGAAGATCTGGATCCCGAGGCAGTGGCGCAGGGCTCAAAAAATCTTCCTGTCTCCTCCCCTACCTGCTGCGTTAATGTTTGAGCGCCATTTTTATCATACTGTATATCTGGCGGGAGTTTTGGTCAACCTGGTAGTTAATGCTGAATACATCCTCCTGCTATATAATGCAGACGGTGTTATTTATTCGGGGTTGTTGAAAGTTGTAGATTTTTGGCTTTGTAATCCAAAACCAGCTGATCTGGTTGCTCTGTACAGTTTATCTTGTGAGTTTATGTATCTCCTGTTGTAGGACTTGGCATGAATCCACTGATTTCATGGTTGATCTTGTATGAGTAATGCTGTCTTAGCATGTGTTGTGTTAATTCTGTCTCCAGTATTGCATGTATCCTTCTTCTGGATCTGGATGTTTGCTTATGTTTAGATTCTAGAGCATAGAATTCCTATGTTGAATGTCTGATCTTTTAACCTCTGCTCAAGGGGCAGATTAAACTGTTTTTAGGATGAACATTGGGAAGGGTATACTGCAGTAGGGATGCCATAAGTAGAGATAGCTCAACACTCTATATTGGGAGATATCTGTAAGGCAGATATCATGTGTATCCCCCTGAAATCCAGTTTTAGCTATTCATGCTGATCATTCACAGGTGTATGTCTACCGACTCCAAGCCCTGGATAGGCACCAATCATGCTGTGTTCTTGTGTTATACACCATGTCCAGCTTTGCATCCAAATTCATACTAAAACACTTCATACCTCCACCTGTTAGTTGTAGGAGTAGGATTAGGAACCCCCTGCATGCTCTCATACCCAACCAGACATCATGTCCAAGAATGTTGCCAGCCTTGTGATCTATCATGCAGATCTTGGTCCATACATGAGAGTATTCTGCCTGTTGTTGTCAAGTTAGATCTTTCTATCTTTGAGCTAGTCAAGGTTACATCTTGAGTTATAGGGATACCCCCCTTGGTGCGGCAGAACCAGAAGTGAAGGGGAGGAGCTCACGCAACCTCCTGTATTCAGTTGGCCTGAATCTGCCTGTGCATTAGAAGTGGCAAACCCTAATGCTGATTCAGAAGGAATGTCAACAGGATCCTTGCCATCGAGCTTGTATATGTCTACCTTTGGTAACCAGTTCCTAGATCCCATTTGAGTGTTAACATTTAGATTTAGATTAGATGACCTATATGATCCACCTTGGTTTCTTGAAACATTTGTGTTGAAATAAGGGCAGACAACTCAGAGGGGGGGGGTGAATCAGTTGTCTCAAAACTTTAGCTTTTTCTTCTTTAATCTTCTTTACCACTTATTAACAGATTAACGATATAAACATGAAAGCATGAATCAACAACACATGAGCAGAAACATAATCAACACACATAACACCATTATTTTTACGTGGAAACCCAGTTAAGGGAAAAACCATGGTGGGGGTTAACCCACAAGATTTATTCTCTGTTAAAAGAATAGAAAAATGGGAAGGCACTTGCCTTCGGGTGCACTACCCAGAGCTCACTGCTTAAAGGAGGCTCACTACCTACAAGAACATTCACAATGTTAACACAGAAAGATTGAACTGAGAAACATCTTTTTCATGCAAGGTTCAGTTCCATTGAAGTACACAACACCTCTACTCTGCCCCCACTCACTTCCTCACTACATTCACATCTTCACACTCCACTACTCATTTTTGTGACTTCTCAACACTTATTTATACATGACATCAACTTTGGAATGAACATCAAAGTCGGCCTTACAATCATCTATCCGGAACATTCTCCAAGATAGACATTACAAGAAATTACAATCAAAAGACTTAAAATACTACATGTAAATCTTTACACTATCGATCAAACATAGTTGGGACTCAAATCTTCCTCGATCAACATGCCACACTTCATAGAACTCTTCTTAGATCATCCGCAACATGCACCAAGCATCTGGTCGGCCAAGACTGGAAAGAACAACAACACTCAAGGAGAAATCTTCAACCACGAGCTCAATTCTCAATGCGGACCACCAACACAATAGCAACACAATCCAGAGACCACCACAAGCACAATTAAATCAACAAGAACAACCGCATCACCTCATATCACCAAAAACACTTGCATCTTTATCCAAGAATTTAAGACCACCAAATGTCATGACTGTCACACTCGAAAGTTTGCTTGTGGACCTCCAAACCACGAACCACTTGAGTTGAGGATACACACCAACATCCCAAACATACCTCTAGATCTGCAGACCATAATATCCAATGCGGAGTAATCCAGACCAAATTCCTATCACTCTATCACCTCTTAACAATGACAAAACTTAGTTCTACTCAGATGGCCATAACTTCACAAATACTTCATGCAGACCTCTCAAATCTTAACTGGAGCAACTTCAGGCAATCCTCTACAAACCCTTTAATCCACATACTATGATCTTCATCTCACTGAGAATGCAGAGCAATCTTATTCACTAAACTGTACTGTCTTCACTGTCTCTGATAGAGAGATATGTAACTCACTTGTTTCTTTCGGAGAGGCTAATTTTCTCAATATCGTCAACATACAAGTCTTGTAAACAAGTGAAAGAATAAGACACAATTGACACTAATGACAACAAGGATATGTTGACATGAATGACAACACTAATTAGACACATATTTACAATAATCTCCCCCTTTGTCATTGATGGCAAAATATGATGTGAAAAATTGATTGAACCACCAAGACAAGGACTTCTCCCCCTTTCACTAGCAACTACTTACTTCCATCCAATTTTTTCACATGACTTCTCTCCCCCTTTGACATCAATGCAAAGGGCACATATTTGCAATCATCTCTCATCCTTTTTGTTTCTTAGACAAGACCAAACTGAACTCAGAACATACTGACTACTCCCCCTGACTAGCGTCCCCTTAACACCAATCTGAATCACAAGATATGACTGTGAGTTCCACCGGACTGATGCACACTAGTGTACCTTAGTTTTAAACAGGAGGTGTAATCACCCCTAGCTTCTTTTGGAGATACTCAAAAGTGTCGTTAGGTAGAGGCTTAGTGAAGATATCTGCAATCTAATCCTTTGAAGGGACAAACTCCAATCTGACTTCATTCTCATTTACCTTCTCTTTCAAAAAGTGAAACTTGATGGATATGTGCTTTGTCTTTAAATGTAACACCAGATTTTTTGAAATGTTTATTGCACTTGAATTATCATAGAAAATTGTAATAAGCTCTTCAAACATAATTCTGATATCCTTCAACATTTGCTTCATCCACAAAACTTGAGTACAATTACTTGCTGCTGCTATATACTCTGCCTCTGCAGTAGACAGAGATATTGCCTCCTGCTTTTTGCTCAACCAAGAAACAAATCTCTTTCCCAAGAAAAATGCACCTCCACTAGTACTTTTCCTGTCATCCACATCTCCTGCCCAATCAGCATCTGTATATGCATGAAGAGTGAAACCATCACACTTAGGATACCATAAGCCATAATCAGATGTTCCCTTTAGATATCTAAAAATTCTTTTGACTACTACAACATGAGATTCTCTAGGATCAACTTGAGATCTAGCAACAAGGCTAACTACATTCATAATATTAGGTTTGGTATGAGTCAGATAAAGCAGTCCTCCAATCATTGATCTATACCTTTTTTGGTCTACCTTAGGAGAACCATCATCTTTACTCAACTTGCATCCGATTATCATAGGAGCACTCACTGGTTTTGAATCCTTCATTCCAAACTTTTTCAACAGGACTTAGACTGAGATATGAAGATGCCCTTATCTAACTGAATGATTTGCAGACCCAAGAAGAAATTCATTTCACCAAGCATGGACATTTCAAATTCACTTTGCATATGATCAACAAAATTTTTACACATGCTCTCATTTCCACCAAAGATGATATCATCAAAAAATACCTCAATAATCAAGATGTGTTCATGATCAATTTTGAAATAAAGATTACTATTAGTTGTGCCTTTGCTAAAACATAACTTTAGCAGATACTTATCTAATCTTGCATACCAAGCTCTTGGGGCTTGTTTAAGTCCATACATTGCTTTCTTCAATCTACAGACCTTATCTCCTTGATCAGACAACTAGAAACCTTCCAGTTGTTCAATGTAGACCTCTTCTTCCAACTCTCCATTCAGGAATGTTGACTTGACATCCATCTGGTAAACTTTGAATTCTTTGTAAGCAACAAAGGCAAGAAATAATCTGACTACTTCGATTCTTACCGCCGGAGCAAAGGTTTCTTCAAAATCAATTCCCTCTACCTGAGAATATCCTTTGCACACTAATCTTGCTTTATTTCTCACAACTTCACCATCTTCATTCAATTTGTTCCAAAAGACCCATTTAGTTCCAATTACATTTTTGTTTTTAGATCTAGGAACAAGATCCCAAGTATGATTCTTTTCAATTTGCATTAATTCTTCTTCCATTGCTTTTACCCAACTTTCATCATTACAAGCTTCATTCACTGATTTTGGTTCAACCTTTGAAATTAAATAATACTCTTCTTGTTCTTCAGCAATTTTTCTTCTAGTGTGAACACCTTTATTTCTATTTCCTATAATCTGATCTTCATATTGATTCAACCTCACATACCTGGGAGTTCTGGGATTTTCTCAAACTTTTGATTCTCTAGCTTGTTCCTCAACATTTGCGCTAGCTTCTTGAGTCACTGGATTCTCTGGAGCACTCTGAATCTAAGTTTAAGGACTTTCATTTTGATCATCTGATTTATATCCACAAAACTTGGAAGGTCTCTCCTTGTTTTCATCAACCTTGACATTAGCACTTTCAACAATCTTTTTCAATCTCTTGTTAAAGCATTGGTATGCCTTGGTTTGGTTAGAATAACCCAGGAATATTCCCTCATCACACCTTGCATCAAACTTGCCTAGATCTTCATCTCTTTTGATATAGCATTTACTACCAAAAACTCTGAAGTATTTCACAGTAGGGCTTTACCAAACACAATTCATAAGGAGTTTTACTAGTATTACCTTTGTTCTGCACCCGGTTAAGAGTGTAGACAATAGTACTCATAGCCTCTCTCCAATAGACATGTGGAATATTTTCTTCCATCATCATGGTTCTAGCAGCCTCTTGAATAGTCTAGTTCTTCCTTTCTATAACTCCATTTTGTTGAGGAGTCCTAGGAGCAGTTAACTATCTTCTTATTCCATGCTTTTCACAAAATGCATTAAACTCATTGGAGGTAAACTCTCCACCTTTGTTAGATCTTAGACACTTTATCTTCACACCAATCTCATTCTCCAACCTAGCCTTGAACACCTTGAATCTGTCAAGAGCCTCTGATTTCTCTCTCAAGAAAGTGACCCACATCATCTGGGAGTAATCATCAATCAACAACATAAAGTATCTATCTCATTGCAAACTCCTAACTCTAGCAGGACCACACAAATCAGTGTGCACAAGTTCCAACAATCCACTTGAAAATTGTTCTTTACTTTTGAATGTAGTTCTGCTTTGTTTCCCCAACTAACATTCCTTACACATGCTATTAGTAGGTTTTACAAGCTTTGGAAGATCTCTCACAGCCTGAGTAGTACTTGTCTTGACAATACTATCAAAGTTTACATGACACATTCTCCTATGCCATAACCAACTCTAATCAATGTGAGAAATCAAATAACTTTTACTAGTACCACTTAAATGAAAGATATTACCTCTAGTCTGTGTACTAGATGCAATCTCATTTTTGGAGCTTTCCAAGATTCTGCATTTTCCATCCTTGAATAAGAGATCATACCCTTTGTCAATTCACTGTCCAACACTGAGAAGATTATGCTTCAACCCTTCTACATACAAAACATCATTAGTGTTATTCTTACCATAAAGAGAGATGGATCCTCTACCATGGATTCTGTTGGTAATAATTTATGTTTAGGGTTTTAGGCTCGAGCCACTGGTGGTGCCTGCATAAGTATTCAAGTTTCAAGCATTCAAATATGCAGGTTCTTTCCCAAAAAATCCAAAAAATTCTAACACTTTCAGCCTCTGCAGTGGTAAAATTGTGAAAAATCAGCTAAGTGCAGGGGTCTTTGTATATACAAATGGGTTTGTATGTACATACAGATCAGAATGTGCATTGGCGGGCTTGCAAAATCTCCATCGCCCTTTGAAAAAATCAGTTAGATGCATTTTTGATTGTATATCAGTCTCTAAAGGGTGCATATACAAAGGGGGAATCTTTCACAGATTCTGGGGAATATTCCTGCTTTGTATATCGGGTCATATACAAAGCAAAATATACAAGGGTGTGCAAATATACAATTGCTACAGTGGCGAGCAAAAGATACATTCTTGGAATATTTTGTTGAAGATACCGCAGTTGTATATTAGAGGTTTGTATATTTGAGGATGCAAGGAAAATATACAAGGGCGTAGATGCATTTGCTACAGTGCAGTGGGGAAGATGCATGTGGTAGGGCCCGCGGGTATATACAAACGAGTTTGTATATTCGGCATACAAAGGGAAGGTGCAAAGATGTTTGCATATACAAGGATTGACATACAAGTGGGATATGCAAAAGGTGAGGTACAGGCCAGATTTCAAGGCGAATGTAATGTGTTTCGTAATTTTTGAGATCCGCCTTGTATGTATAAAGCGTTTGTATATGCTGATATATAAGTTGAGGTGCAAGCAAAGAGAGTTACAAGCCGGACCTGAATAAGTTTCCAATTTGCTTCATAAAACTTTCAGGTCCACCTTGTATGTTGAACATTTGTATATGCATTTTGTATATACAAAGGATTTTCGAAAGGTGAACAGTGGCGATTGTTTATGCATATGTTTTTTGCATATACAAGGGTGAAAGTGGCAAAATGGTGATTGGAAAAGTCAGTGATAGAATCATGGGATGCCCATGTGGCACATTTTCATTGGCTGATGACTTTTCAACATTTTTGAGTGCCGTGGATCTCAGCGACGGGAAGTAGATCGACGACCATGTTTTGGACCCGCAGTGAAGTTTTTTTTCCTGAGTGTTTGAAGACATTTTTTGAGCGGAAAAACTTCAGAGGCATGCTGTTGCTGCATTTCAAAAGAGGCTACGGGTAGCTGAAGCATTAATGGCAGAAATGCAGCGGTATGGGTCGATGATGGATAGGTCAACCACCTTTTTTAAGATGCAAGTCTTTGAGCGGCGGCTCATATCCTGAGCCCACCTGCGCTCTTCCTTTGCTTCCTGGCTGCATTCAATTTTGAGCACCATTTCTCACGATGCATTGTATTTGGCATAATTTTGATTGGCCATGTAATTAATTTTTGTCGAGTTTACAGTTTTGGTATAAAAGGCCAAACTGTATTACTTGTGGGGGTGTTGGATTTTTTTTGGGGCTTTCTGCTCTGACTCTGAACACAAGGTGTTCACATTTTGAAAGGCATTTTTGTTACAGATTCGGTCCTTAGTCTAGTGTATCAGTCCTTGTTTTTAGATGATAAATTCCTGTATGATGATTTTTATGCAGATTGAAGTTAAATGAAAAACACCTGGTGTGTGTGTTGTTTATGATTGTCTCCTGTATGTTACTTGTTTTCCTTTCAAACAAGGTTGTCAAGGGATTCCAAGTTTTTCAGTATATACTTCCTGTATACTGTGTGTTTGATTTCTTGCGTCTGCTCAAGGAGTGGTTAAATAGGCTTTTGATCAGATACAAAGGAAAATGGATTGCATCATAGGATTTGTAAAGTATGATCATAGGTAACACTTTTTCTTGGATATATTGTTGTTAGGCAGTAATATTTTATGTAAATCCTCTAGATATGAAGTCATGTTGTCATAGGGAGACATGTGCATTCATAGGTGTGACTCTGCTGCCCAGATAAGGCACTGGTCTGGGAATCTGTCTGTTCAAAGGGTCTAAGAAAATCCCATAACTCCAAACCACCAAATTCAAACCATTTTGTAATTTCAACTTGCTAGTTGTAGGAGTAGGATTAGGAACCCCTGCGTACTCTCATACCTGAACAGATAAATATGTCCAAGAACATTGCCAACCTTGTGATTTATCAAACAAATCTTGGTCCCAAAATGAGAGTATTCTGCCTGTTGCTGTCAAGCTAAATCTTCCTGTCATTGCGCTAATCAATGTTACACCTTTAGTTATAGGGATACCCCCCTTGGTGTGGCAGAACCAGATGTGAAGGGGAGGCAGCTCACGCAACCTCTCGTAGCTTGTTGGCCGAATCTGCCCGTGCATAGGAACTAGCAAACCCTCTGCTGATTCAAAGAAAATAACCAACAGATTTTGGCGACTCCGCTGGGGATCGAATGTGAAAGTGTTATCCTACAATCTCTAGTGAGGTTTTGCCCATCCAAGTCACCAACATATTTTGGCGACTCCGCTGGGGAAGAATTAGAAAAGAAAAAAGGGAAGTAGTATCTGTGTGCCCATCCGAGTCACCAATAGATTTTGGTGACTCTGCTGGGGATCGAATGTGAAAGTGTTATCCTACAATCTCTGGTGATGTTTTGCCCATCTGAGTCACCAACAGATTTTGGCGACTCCACTGGGGAGTTAATGAAAAAGAATAGTATCTGTGTGCCCATCCGAGTCACCAACAGATTTTGGCGACTCTGCTGGGGAAAGAGTCAAATAATGTGAAATCAATGCTGCATATCCGGTTCTTTCATGTGAATGATGGTGCTTTGCTGGTGGAATGAACTCAGAAAATATTTGATGAGCTTTCAGTTATTTGAAAATTGTGTCCTCTTTGGAGAGGTGGCGACTCTGCATAAGATTTTAGTGCACATGAAAGGTTGATGTATGTTGTTGTGATAAAAGAATGTTTTGTTCAAGCTTTCAGCATCTGGATGAGAAAAGGTACCTAGCTCCTTCCCATTTATATTTGTTGTTTTATTGCATAAGTTAGATGCTAGTGGAAGCCTTAGGTCTTAGACAGACAAAGGATGTCTAAGAGTGAGATTTATATGAATCCAAATATGTATTCACCCATACTCAGTCAAGAGGGGGATGAAATGTTGAATAAAAGAATAGAAGAGATAAAAAATAGGTTGATATCCTTAGAGGCTCAGCAGGCCCAGTTAAATAGCAGTAACCCTGTTGTGTCTGCTAGTCAGGAATGATAACCCTCTTGTCATCCCTTTTGATCCTTTGTATGACCAATTAGATTTGTCATGGGTTGATTATCAAGTTGAAAGTATGCCTGCTAAAATTTACCATCAGATGCCTAGATTTAATGGACACAATGTGTGTGATGGGGGTGCACATATCCAAAAATTTTGTAGTTTTATGGAAAGACATTCATTTAGAGATGAGGATATGTGGATGAGGTTTTTTGTTAGATCCTTTGATGCAAAAGCTAGAGATTGGTATTTGAGCTTTCCAAAGAGATCCTTTGCTTGTTGGGATGAACTTGTTGACTGTTTCAAAGATGAATTTGCAAGAGAACCTGCTAATCTTGTTGCAAGATTAATGGAAATTAGAAAACAAGATAAAGAGCTCGGTATTGATTTTAGTCATAGATTTGCAGTAGCCCTTTCACAAATCCCTAAAGTCTTCAGACCTAATATTTCAGCCTGTGTTGGCATATATTTTGAAGCTTTTGAGGAGGGCTCTAGTGCATTGTTGAGGGAATTCAAGATAACAAGTATGCAGATGGCATACAAGTTTGTAGAAAATATAGAAAAAATGAGAAATGAGCATGTGCGGAATTCCCTGTCCACAGTCTTTGGTGTGAATAACAATTGTGTAGCCACAAATGACCAACTGATCATGGCATCATGTGAGGATAAATGTGAAAATGAAAGCATAGAAGTTGAGACTGTTGTATTTGAACATAATGCTGATAACAATGCTCAACTGGATTATTCACCAGTTGAGGATGCCAATGAAAGGATCATTGATGACTCCCATTGCAAGGTTAAGGTATCTGATTCTGAAAATAATGATGAGGTTATGGACATAAATGAACATTTGTTTGAATGGATTTGTGGAGATGATTGTGAGTATTGTGCTTAGGATAGAGAAGAGATAAGCAAACAGGGGAGCAGTTCCATGTGTGAATCAATGCCTTCTTTTCAGACATATGGAGATGATGAAGAGCAGTCAGAAATTGAAACAAGTGCTAGTGCAGAGCATGATTGTTCTTTATTTGATTTTAGTTTTGCTTATGCCATACAGGCTGATACTCCTCCACAAAGAGAATCCATTGGTAATGAAGATGCATGTTCTGCTGCCCATGAACTAGTGGCATACCATAGTGAAGCTGAAACACCTGGATCACCCATTTTTGACAAATATGATGATGAGGATCTATTTGAGTATGGTGAAGATCAGGGCACTGATGTTGATATGGATTCTAGTTCTCATCTTGATGAAAGAGAAACCAACATATATCATGAATGTTATTGTAGGGAGGTGCCAGAATTTGAGTTTTTTCTATTTGGTGCAGCTGAAAGTTGTGTGCCTGAGGTGCACAAATATGAATCTGAAAGATTTTTCCTTGATATGCGAGCTTGTGATAAGATGAACCCTGATGCTCCTAGCTGTATGATGGACTTTGAGTGTTTTCAGTTTTTAGTCCAGCCAGGAGATCATTTTACAATGCATAATGCTGATACAGATGATAACATGCGTTATATTTAATTTGAACATGCATTGTTTGATAAATATGACACCTACATGTCACATGATGCTGAAGGTTGTTTACATAGGGGTGACAGTGACAAGCTAAATTAGAGGGTTGAATATGCAGATGATAAGATTTGTTTGTGGGTAGGTCATGACAGTGTCTCCAGGATTGATCCATTCAATACAGATGAAAAGAAGGTGTTTGATAAGGGGAGACACAGGTTTTTCTTTTCTTGGTGGCCTTAGGCCACCAAGTGTGATTGGTGATGCAGATTGGTGCAGTATTTGACTCTGTGCCTAATGGATAGGGACTGGTCTGCATCCCAGAGATCTGAGGTCCTCGCCATGCCTGCAAGAGGCATGTGTCACTAGACAGAGCCTATGTTGGTAATCATTTATGTTTAGGGTTTTAGGCTTGAGCCACTGGTGGTGCCTGCATAAGTATTCAGGTTTCAAGCATTCAAATATGCAGGGTCTTTCCCAAAAAATCGAAAAAATTCTAACACTTTCAACCTCTTGAGTGGTAAAATTGTGAAAAATCAACTAAGTGCAGGTGTCTTTGTATATACAAAGGGGTTTGTATGTACATACAGGTCAGAATGTGCATTGGCGGGCTTGCAAAATCTCCATTGCCCTTTTAAAAAATCAATTAGATGCATTTCTGATTGTATATTGGGTTCTAAAGGGTGCATATACAAAGGGGGAATCTTTCGCAAATTCTGGGGAATATTCCCGCTTTGTATATTGGGTCATATACAAAGCAAAATATACAAGGGCATGCTAATATACACTTGCTACAGTGGCGAGCGGAAGATACATTCCCAGAATATTCTGTTGAAGATACTGCAGTTGTATATTAGAGGTTTGTATATTTGAGGATGCAAGGAAACTATGCAAGGGCGCAAATGCATTTGCTACAGTACAGAGGGGAAGATGCATGTGGTAAGGCTTGCGGGTATATACAAACGAGTTTGTATATTTGGCATACAAAGGGAAGGTGCAAAGATGTTTGCATATACAAGGATTGACATACAAGCAGGATATGCAAAAGGTGAGGTACAGGCTGGATTTCAAGGCAAATATAATGTGTTTCATAATTTTTGAGATCTGCCTTGTATGTATAAAGCATTTGTATATGCTAATATACAAGTCGAGGTGCAAGCAAAGAGAGATACCAGCCGGACCTGAATAAGTTTCCAATCTGCTTCATAAAAATTGCAGGTCCGCCTTGTATGTTGAACATTTGTATATGCATTTTGCATATACAAAGGATTTTTGAAAGGTGAACAGTGGCGATTGTATAGGCATATGTTTTTTGCATATACAAGGGCGAAAGTGGCAAAATGGTGATTGGAAAAGTTAGCGATAGAATCATGGGATGCCTACGTGGCACGTTTTCACTAGCTGACGACTTTTCAACATTTTTGAGTGCTGTCGATCTCAGCGATAGGAAGTAGATCGACGGCCATGTTTTGGACCCGCTACGAAGTTTTTTTTTTCTTGAGTGTTTGAGGACATTTTTTGAGTGGAAAAACTTCAGAGGCACGTTGTTGTTGCATTCCAGAATAGGCTACAGGTAGCTGAAGCATTAATGGCAGAAATACAGCGGTATGGGTCGATGATGGACAGGTCAACCACCTTTTTTAAGATGCAAGTCTTTGAGCGGCGGCTCATATCTCGAGCCCACCTGCTCTCTTCCTCTGCTTCCAAGCTGCATTTAATTTTGAGTGCCATTTCACATGATGCATTGTATCTGGCATAATTTTGATTGGCCTTGTAATTAATTTTTGTCGAGTTTACAGTTTTGGTATAAAAGGCCAAACTATATTACTTGTGGGGGTGTTGGATGTTTTTTTTGGGGCTTTTTGCTCTGACTCCGAACACAAGGTGTTCACATTTTGAAAGGCATTTTTGTTACAGATTCGGTCCTTAGTCTGGTATATCAGTCCTTGTTTGTAGATGATAAATTCCTATATGATGATTTTCTATGCAGATTGAAGTTAAATGAAAAATACCTGGTGTGTGTGTTGTTTACGATTGTCTCCTGTATGTTATTTGTTTTCCTTTCAAGCAAGGTTGTCCAGGGCTTCCAAGTTTTTCAGTATATACTTCCTGTATACTGTGTGTTTGATTTCTTGCGTCTGCTCAAGGAGTGGTTAAATAGGCTTTTGATCAGATACAAAGGAAAATGGATTGCATCATAGGATTTGTAAAGTATGATCATAGGTAACACTTTTTCTTGGATATATTGCTGTTAGGTAGTAATATTTTATGTAAATCCTCTGGATATGAAGTCATGTTGTCATAGGGAGACATGTGCATTCATAGGTGTGACTCTGCTGCCCAGATAAGGCACTGGTCTGGGAATTTGTCTGTTCAAAGGGTCTAAGAAAATCCCATAACTCCAAACCACCAAATTCAAACCATTCCGTAATTTCAACCTATTAGTTGTAGGAGTAGGATTAGGAACCCCTGCGTACTCTCATACCTAACTAGACAAATATGTCCAAGAACCTTGCCAACATTGTGATTTATCACACAAATCTTGGTCCCAAAATGAGAGTATTCTGCCTGTTGCTATCAAGCTAAATCTTCCTGTCATTGCGCTAATCAATGTTACACCTTTAGTTATAGGGATACCCCCCTTGGTGCGGCAGAACCAGATGTGAAGGGGAGGCAGCTCACACAACCTCCCGTAGTCTGTTGGCTGAATCTGCCCATGCATAGGAACTGGCAAACCCTCTGCCGATTTAGAGAAAATAACCAACAGATTTTGGTGACTCCGTTGGGGATCGAATGTGAAAGTGTTATCCTGTAATCTCTAGTGAGGTTTTGCTCATCCGAGTCACCAACAGATTTTGGCGACTCCACTGGGGAAGAATTAGAAAAGAAAAAAGGGAAGCAGTATTTGTGTGCCCATTCGAGTCACCAATAGATTTTCGCGACTCCGCTGGGGATCGAATGTGAAAGTGTTATCCTGTAATCTCTGGTGATGTTTTGCCCATCTGAGTCACCAACAGATTTTGGCGACTCCGCTGGGGAGTTAATGAAAAAGAATAGTATCTGTGTGCCCATTCGAGTCACCAACAGATTTTGGCGACTCTGCTGGGGAAAGAGTCAAATAATGTGAAATCATTGCTGCATATCCAGTTCTTTCATGTGAATGATGGTGCTCTGCTGGTGGAATGAACTCAGAAAATATTTGATGAGCTTTCAGTTATTTGAAAATTGTGTCCTCTTTGGAGAGGTGGCGACTCTGCATAAGATTTTAGTGCACATGAAAGGTTGATGTATGTTGTTGTGATAAAAGAATGTTTTGTTCAAGCTTTCAACATCTGGATGAGAAAAGGTACCTAGCTCCTTCCCATTTATATTTGTTGTTTTATTGCATAAGTTAGATGCTAGGGGAAGCCTTAGGTCTTAGGCAGACAAAGGATGTGTAAGAGTGAGATTTATATGAATCCAAATATGTATTCACCCATACTCAGTCAAGAGGGGGATGAAATGTTGAATAAAAGAATAGAAGAGATAAAAAATAGGTTGATATCCTTAGAGGCTCGGGAGGCCCAGTTAAATAGCAGTAACCCTGTTGTGTCTGCTAGTCAGGAATGATAACCCTCTTGTCATCCCTTTTGATCCTTTGTATGACCAATTAGATTTGTCATGGGTTGATTATCAAGTTGAAAGTATGCCTGCTAAAATTTACAATCAGATGCCCAGATTTAATGGACACAATGTGTGTGATGGGGGTGCACATATCCAAAAATTTTGTAGTTTTATGGAAAGACATTCATTTAGAGATGAGGATATGTGGATGAGGTTTTTTGTTAGATCCCTTGATGCAAAAGCTAGAGATTGGTATTTGAGCTTTCCAAAGAGATCCTTTGCTTGTTGGGATGAACTTGCTGACTGTTTCAAAGATGAATTTGCAAGAGAACCTACTGATCTTGTTGCAAGATTAATGGAAATTAGAAAACAAGATAAAGAGCCCTGTATTGATTTCAGTCATAGATTTGCAGTAGCCCTTTCACAAATCCCTGAAGTCTTCAGACCTGATATTTCAGCCTGTGTTTGCATATATTTTGAAGCTTTTGAGGAGGGCTCTAGTGCATTGTTGAGGGAATTCAAGATAACAAGTATGCAGATGGCATACAAGTTTGTAGAAAATATAGAAAAAATGAGAAATGAGCATGTGCAGAATTCCCTGTCCAGAGGCTTTGGTGTGAATAACAATTGTGTAGCCACAAATGACCAACTGATCATGGCATCATGTGAGGATAAATGTGAAAATGAAAGCATAGAAGTTGAGACTGTTGTATTTGAACATAATGCTGATAACAATGCTCAACTGGATTATTCACCAGTTGAGGATGCCAATGAAAGGATCATTGATGACTCCCATTGCAAGGTTAAGGTATCTGATTCTGAAAATAATGATGAGGTTATGGACATAAATGAACATTTGTTTGAATGGATTTGTGGAGATGATTGTGAGTATTGTGCTTAGGATAGAGAAGAGATAAGCAAACAGGGGAGCAGTTCCATGTGTGAATCAATGCCTTCTTTTCAGACACATGGAGATGATGAAGAGCAGTCAGAAATTGAAACAAGTGCTAGTGCAGAGCATGATTGTTCTTCATTTGATTTTAGTTTTGCTTATGCCATACAGGATGATACTCCTCCACAAAGAGAATCCATTGGTAATGAAGATGCATGTTCTACTGCCCATGAACTAGTGGCATACCATAGTGAAGCTGAAACACCTGGATCACCCATTTTTGACAAATATGATGATGAGGATCTATTTGAGTATGGTGAAGATCAGGGCACTAATGTTGATATGGATTCTAGTTCTCATCCTGATGAAAGAGAAACCAACATATATCATGAAGGTTATTGCAGGGAGGTGCCAGAATCTGAGTTTTTTCTGTTTGGTGTAGCTGAAAGTTGTGTGCCTGAGGTGCATAAATATGAATCTGAAAGCTTTTTCCTTGATATGCTAGCTTGTGATAAGATGAGCCTTGATGCTCCTAGCTACATGATGGACTTTGAGTGTTTTCAGTTTTCAGTCCAGCCAGGAGATCATTTTACAATGCATAATGCTGATACAGATGATAACATGCGTTATATTTCATTTGAACATGCATTGTTTGATAAATATGACACCTACATGTCACATGATGCTGAAGGTTGTTTACATAGGGGTGACGGTGACAAGCTAAATCAGAGGGTTGAATATATAGATGACAAGATTTGTTTGTGGGTAGGTCATGACAGTGTCTCCAGGATTGATCCAGTGAATGCAGATGAAAACAAAGTGTTTGATAAGGGGAGACACAGGTTTTTCTTTTCTTGGTGGCCTTAGGCCACCAAGTGTGATTGGTGATGCAGATTGGTGTAGTATTTGACTCTGTGCCCAATGGATAGGGACTGGTCTACATCCTAGAGATCTGAGGTCCTCGCCATGCCTACAAGAGGCATGCGTCACTAGACAGAGCCTATGTTGGTAATCATTTATGTTTAGGGTTTTAGGCTCGAGCCACTGGTGGTGCCTGCATAAGTCTTCAGGTTTCAAGCATTCAAATATGCAGGTTCTTTCCTAAGAAATCCAAAAAATTCTAACACTTTCAGCCTCTGTAGTGGTAAAATTGTGAAAAATCAGCTAAGTGCAGGTGTCTTTGTATATACAAAGGGGTTTGTATGTACATACAGGTTAGAATGTGCATTGGCGGGCTTGCAAAATCTCCGTCGCCCTTTGAAAAAATTAGTTAGATGCATTTTTGATTGTATATCGGGCTCTAAAGGGTGCATATACAAAGGGGGAATCTTTTGCAGATTCTGGGGAATATTCCCGCTTTGTATATCTGGTTATATACAAAGCAAAATATACAAGGGTGTGCTAATATACAATTGCTACAGTGCCGAGCGGAAGATACATTCTCAAAATATTCTGTTGAAGATACCGCAGTTGTATATTAGAGGTTTGTATATTTGAGGATGCAAGGAAAATATACAAGGGCGTAGATGCATTTGCTACAGTGCAGCGGGGAAGATGCATGTGGTAGGGCCCGCGGGTATATACAAATGAGTTTGTATATTCGGCATACAAAGGGTAGGTGCAAAGATGTTTGCATATACAAGGATTGACATACAAGCGGGATATGCAAAAAGTGAGGTACAGGCCGGATTTCAAGGCGAATGTAATGTGTTTCGTAATTTTTGAGATCCGCCTTGTATGTATAAAGCGTTTGTATATGCTGATATACAAGTCGAGGTGCAAGCAAAGAGAGATGCAAGCCAGACCCGAATAAGTTTCCAATCTGCTTTGTAAAAATTTCAGGTCCGCCTTGTATGCTGAACATTTGTATATGCATTTTGTATATATAATGGATTTTTGAAAGGTGAACAGTGGCGATTGTATATGCATATGTTTTTTGCATATACAAGGGCGAAAGTGGCAAAATGGTGATTGGAAAGGTCAGCGATAGAATCATGGGATGCCTACGTGGCACGTTTTCACTGGCTGACGACTTTTCAACATTTTTGATTGCCGTGGATCTCAGTGACGGGAAGTAGATCGACGACCATGTTTTGGACCCGCAGCGAAGTTTTTTTTTTCTTGAGTGTTTGAAAATGTTTTTTGTGCGGAAAAATTTTAGAGGTACGCTGTTGCTGCATTCCAGAAGAGGCTACGGGTAGCTGAAGCATTAATGGCAGAAATGCAGCGGTATGGGTCGATGATGGACAGGTCAACCACCTTTTTTAAGATGCAAGTCTTTGAGCAGCGGCTCATATCCCGAGCCCACCTGCTCTCTTCCTCTGCTTCTCGGCTGCATTCAATTTTGAGTGCAATTTCTCACGATGCATTGTATCTGGCATAATTTTGATTGGCCTTGTAATTAATTTTTGTCGAGTTTACAGTTTTGGTATAAAAGGCCAAACTGTATTACTTGTGGGGGTGTTGGATGTTTTTTTTGGGGCTTTCTGCTCTGACTCTGAACACAAGGTGTTCACATTTTGAAAGGCATTTTTGTTACAGATTCAGTCCTTAGTCTGGTGTATCAGTCCTTGTTTGTAGATGATAAATTCCTGTATGATGATTTTTTATGCAGATTGAAGTTAAATGAAAAACACGTGGTGTGTGTGTTGTTTATGATTGTCTCCTGTATGTTACTTGTTTTCCTTTCAAACAAGGTTGTCAAGGGCTTCCAAGTTTTTCAGTATATACTTCTTGTATACTGTGTGTTTGATTTCTTGCGTCTGATCAAGGAGTGGTTAAATAGGCTTTTGATCAGATACAAAGGAAAATGGATTGCATCATAGGATTTGTAGAGTATGATCATAGGTAACACTTTTTCTTGGATATATTGCTGTTAGGTAGTAATATTTTATGTAAATCCTCTAGATATGAAGTTATGTTGTCATAGGGAGACATGTGCATTCATAGGTGTGACTCTACTGCCCAGATAAGGCACTGGTCTGGGAATCTGTCTGTTTAAAGGGTCTAAGAAAATCCCATAACTCCAAACCACCAAATTCAAACCATTTCATAATTTCAACCTGTTAGTTGTAGGAGTAGGATTAGGAACCCCTGCGTACTCTCATACCTGACCAAACAAATATTTCCAAGTACATTGCCAACCTTGTGATTTATCACACAAATCTTGGTCCCAAAATGAGAGTATTCTTCCTATTGTTGTCAAGCTAAATCTTCCTGTCATTGCGCTAATCAATGTTACACCTTTAGTTATAGGGATACCCCCCTTGGTGCGGTAGAACTAGAAGTGAAGGGGAGGCAGCTCACACATCCTCCCGTAGTCTGTTGGCCGAATCTGCCCGTGCATAGGAATTGGCAAACCCTCTGCCGATTTGGAGAAAATAACCAACAGATTCTACCAGCAGAATTGTCCCCAAACTTCATAATTCCACCTTCATATCTTTCCATACTTACAAACTTACTCTTATCACCTGTCATATGATGAGAACATCCACTGTCAATCACCCATTCATCCTTTTCTTCAACCTGAGCAGCCAAGGCACTTTCCACATTCACACAGCTAGCAGATTCAGTAGGCACTGAATCTTCTTCTTTGATAGCAATGAACACCCATTCATTTCCAAAGGTACTTCCCTTATCAGATTCATCATCTGTAACTCCTTCATCAACAACTTCTTGGACATAGTAGCATTTCTTCTGAAACCTAGGTCTATTAGGGTTTTTATTTGAATCCCTCTCTGGACATCTTAAAGCAAAATAACCAATCTTATTCCAAGAAAAACATTTGAAAGACAACTTTCCTTCATACTTACCGGATCCTCTTGGTAGTCTTTTGGAAAAAAAGGGCTTCAAGTTCTTCAAGCTCCGTTTCATCTTCTTCAAGTTCCTTTCTTTCCTTCTCATATCTAGTTAGTCTTCTTGAAGAGCTTTCACCTGGATAAAATCTTTGCTTCCCAAAAACATTGGCCTTAAAAGAAGATTCTAATTTAGGAAGGGAATCACCAAACTCGATCATCTCAAATGCTGAAAGCTTGCCAACCAGCTGATCCCTTGTAATAGTTATCGCAGTCCTGATTTCCTCAATAGTAGCAACTATATGCTTCTATGAAGTAGGTAAGGATCTAAGCACCTTGCCAACAATCTCTGATTCTTCCAGTTTTTCACCAGTACACCTGATACTACACACAAGTTCATTCACCTTCTGCATGTAGGAAGTGATGTTTTCATCTTCACTCATCGTCAAACTTTCGTATCTACCCTTCAAGCTCTGTAACTTAGCACATTTGACATATGCATCACCTTCATATAGAGTTTCCAACTTCTTCTAGATTTCATGAGCATTTTTCAATTCTATGACATTTGTCATTTCTGTATCAGTTAGGGCACTCAACAATGCTTCTTTAGCTCGAATGTTGTTTTCAACATCTTTGATTTCATCTGGAGTTGAAGGACCTTTCTCTGGAGGCTTATACTCATTCTTAGTTGTCAACCAATAAGGATCACCCATACATTACAAATGGCAATCAATCTAATTCTTCCAAAGAGAGTAATTTGTTCCATCAAATCTCAGATTGTCCTTGTACGTCGACATCCTGGATCTCCTCAAGCAGTCAAGTTTCTTTTATAGGAATTGGCTCTGATACCAATTGTTGAAATAAGGGTAGACAACTAAGAGGGGGGTGAATCAATTATCTCAAAACTTTAGCTTTTGCTTCTTTTAATCTTCTTTACCACTTATTAATAGATTAAGGATATAACCATAAAAGCA
This sequence comes from Cunninghamia lanceolata, assembly GCA_027924645.1. Classification (NCBI taxonomy): domain Eukaryota; kingdom Viridiplantae; phylum Streptophyta; class Pinopsida; order Cupressales; family Cupressaceae; genus Cunninghamia; species Cunninghamia lanceolata. Next base: position 4,613,780 of record BSBN01000556.1, on the reverse strand, counting down.
TGAATCAACAACAAATGAGCAGAAACATAATCAACACATAACACCAGGATTTTTACGTGGAAACCCAGTTAAGGGAAAAACCATGGTGGGGGTTAACCCACAAGATTTATTCTCTGTTAAAAGAATAGAAAAATGGGAAGGCACTTGCCTTCGGGTGCACTACCTAGAGCTCACTGCTCAAAGGAGGCTCACTGCCTATAAGAACATTCACAATGTTAGCATAGAAAGATTGAACTGAGAAACATCTTTTTCATGCAAGGTTCAGTTCCATTCAAGCACACAACACCTCTTCTCTGCTTGCACTCACTTCCTCTCTACATCCACATCTTCACACTCCACTAATCATTTCCATGACTTCTCAACACTTATTTATACATGACATTGACTTTGGAATGAACATCAAATTCGGCCTTACAATCATCTATTTAGAACATTCTCCAAGATAGGCATTACACGCAATTATAATCACAAGACTTAAAATGCTACATGCGAATCTTTACACTATTAGGCAAACATAGCTGGGACTCAAATCTTCCTCGATCAACATGCCACGCTCCATAGAACTCTTCTTAGATCATCCGCAACTCGCACCAAGCATCCGGTCAGCCAAGACTGGAAAGAACAACAACACTCAAGGAGAAATCTTCAACCACAAGCTTAATTCTCAATGCAGACCACCAACATAATAGGCACATGATCTAGAGACCACCACAAGCACAATGAAATCAACAAGAACAACCACATCACCTCAGATCACCAAAAACACTTACATCTTCATCTGAGAATTTAAGAACACCAACTGTCATGACTGTCACACTCAAAAGTTTGCTTGCGGACCTCCAAACCATGAATCACTTGATTTGAGGATACCCACCAACATCCCAAACATACCTCTAGATCTGCAGACTATAATATCCTAATGTGGAGCAATCTAGACCAAATTCCTGCCACTCTGTCACCTCTAAACAACTGCAAAACCTGGTTCTACTTAGATGGCCATAACTTCACAAATACTTCATGTAGACCTCTCAAATATTAACTGGAGCAACTTCAAGCAATCCTCTACAAACCCTTTAATCCACAGACTCTTCTCTTCATCTCACTGAGAATGCGGAGCAATCTTCTTCACTGAACTGCACTGTCTTCACTTTCTCTGACAGAGAGATATGTAACTCGTTTCTTTCAGAGAGGCTAATTTTCTCAATATCCTCAACATACAAGTCTTCTAAACAAGTGAAAGAATAAGATACAGTTGACACTAATGATAACAAGGATATATTGACATCAATGACAACACTGATTAGGCACATATTTGCAACAATTTGGTGGTGAGCCTAATTGATTTTGGATATGTGTTGATATTAGCCAATATGTTGTAGATGCCAAATATATCTCCTAATATGGCATCCAATATTATCACAAAGTGATTTATATCTTCCTTCATCTTGTTGGTTTCTTCTTCCATGGATATCCTATCCATATCCTCTAGTGATGAGTCACCTTTGTCGGGAGTCTTACCAGGAGTATAGGAATTTTTTCCCCCGCCTCTAGTTTGTGGTCCAACCATATGGTACAAAATCTAATTTATTTTATTTCTCACCCCCAAAATTAAAATTTTAAAAAGAAGACCCCTAATTACTTTTTGCAAGATTTCCAAAAAATGTAAACAAATCATTAAAATTCCACAAATTGTAGTGTATATGGCAAATTTATGAAAAACCCTAAAATTACAATAACTTACTAAAATGACTCCAATTTCCTCCAAATCTGGCATGTAGGTGTCTCAAAGTGCCCTTGTTCAACCCTCCATAGATCAAGAAAAAAATCGTTGAATTGCAACCCTAGGAGTGTAAATGGTGAAAATCCTAATTCTATAATAACTCCCTTAATTTTGCTCTAGTTGACCTCAAATCAAGACTAAAGCAACTCCAATATTCCCTTTACTAACCCTCCAAAAATAAAGAACAAAATTGCCAAAATGAGATAGATATGCGCTTCCCAAAATGATCTCTGAAATAAATCAAAGAATCACTTTGTTTCTTACCTTCATGGTGCCAAGATCATGCTCTAATACCACTTGTAATGAAATAACTTACATATGAGAAGAACACAATATGAAATATGTTGCAAATGCTTGCTAATACTTGAGAATTACAAATCCACTTCAAAGGGAAAACCTCCAAATATCTCCAATGAGAACACAATTAGCAATATAATGATAATAAACTTACCACTAGCTCTTATATACCTAATTATGCCATGGATGCCACCCAAGCCAACTTAAATACCTAAATATAACACCTAGGATGACCTAACTACCTATATGACTATAATACTAATTATATAATCTAATTAAGAGTTAAGGTAGCCACAAGCCGACTGCTCATAACCCTATTCACACTATAGGATTAAGGGCGTAGAAAACAAAGAATAGAAAGACTCGAGAGGAAGTTATATATTGTTGAATATTGTGACAATGAAACTTCAGAAGGGGAACTACAAAAAAAGGAGTTGGAAAAGAAGGAAGAAAAGGAGTAGAAGAATGAAACACAAAAAGATGTGAAGGAATAGATACAAAAATAATAACTATAGGAAATAATAGTGGTACCAATCACAACTAGCCACCATACATATAATAAAACATTAAATATAGAAGGGGTAGAATTGAAGCTTACAGCCATAAAAATAGATGAGGAAAAAGAAGAAAGGTCATTGATTAGTAAATATATAAATACTCAAAGGAAAATACCATTCCCATTAAGGTTTATTTAAAAATAAAGGTAAAAGAGAAGATGCCTACATGGACAAGACCAAATTGGTTGAGATTCATAGAAAAAATCAAGGTAAAGATAAAGATACTTCTCTTAGATTAGAAGCAGGATATGTAGCAGAATAAAGGGTTATCACAAAATATAACCCCATAAGTAAAAAATAATGAATGAGGCACAAATAAAATGGGATACATGTTGTGACAACAAAGTGGCCTAGTGTAGATTTTACCTACATAGATGAAGATCCACAATAATAGAGTCCATCCAAATTGACACCTTCGACTCTATTGGCAAGTAAACTTGCCACCATGGTTTGAGTGTTTGTTAGTGTGAATTTCCCAATAAGCAATGGCATATGCTTTCAATAGTAGAAGTAATCACCATTTAATGGGTGATTTTCATCTACATTTGAGAGGAGTAGCTCCATCATATGATGGGGGTTTTAGGGGGTTTTGTGTACTTTTAATTGAAAGTACAAAAGGGTACAAAAGTAGAAAAAGAACAAAAATTAGAAAAATCAAAGAAACCCTAGATAGACTTAATAGAAGAAGACCATATAGGATTGTTTGATAAAATAGGGAAGGAAACAAGCATATGCAACATTGAATCGAAACCCAAGTTAAATCCTACATATACCATTAAAAAGTGAGTACATATTTAACTATTTGCATCCACACTAAAGTATAAAGAAGGTTGAAGAAATAGTCTCACATTAGACTTTGGAACAATATGAAATCAACAAGGGATGGAAAAGGCACAAAGTCAAGCATATATCCTTCGCATTTCTTTAGAAAATGGGCACAAAGTCTTAGATGTAGTTTTCTATAAAATGTTGTGTGTAAATGGCAAAAGTAATCTCTTGCAATTACATTCCATCCACTCAAATAGGTGAGTAACCAACTTTTGTTAGTTGGGCTTTATTTTCTTGTACATTTTAAAAAACGTATCTCCTTTTAAAATAAATCCCTCTTTTGTGTTGGGAATTAAGGTGTCTCAACCTTTTCAAATTCCTAGCATTGTTTATTTAATTGTGTATTTATTTATTGCCTAATTTTTTATTTACTTGCACATTCAGTTTGGTCACTTAGTTGTGGTGGCATTGTGACATGTCATCCTACTTGGAATGTGATTTGGATGGTTAAGTCAAACTCACATAGATTTGGGCGTCCTATTTGATGTGGCACTAATATGCCATGTGTCGGCATCTTGTGGTATGTGGAAGAGGATATTCCATATGACAGAATCTGACGTGTAAGAGCCATGTATAGAGATTCTTGGGACAAGTGAAGACAAGTGTCATAAAGTATCTTTGCATGTAGAGAAGGCATCTTTAGGCACCCAAGTTGGGCTATGACATGTTGTAAGAGGAATATGCTATATTTAGCCTTGTATGACGGATTCCCTTACAACATTTAAGGTTGTTATGTTGGGCAGATTTTAAGACAGTTGTAAGATGCATAAGAGCATCTGTCATAGCTATTTTTAGCCTAGAGCACTCTAACTTTGGGAATCAAATCTACCACGTATGACAGATGTAAGAGAGGTATTTGCATCTTGGACAAGTGTCCTTTGTTTCAGGTAAATGGCCATGTGGCCAAGATGGATGCCCATCTCTAGAAGCTTCCTATTTATGCCTTCTATCTCTATATAATGTGGAGTTTGGAGTTGTAGTTTGCATAGTTGATGTACAGGTACTTTTATGTTGCCAGAATCACTCTAGAAAAAATATTTTAAGAATCTTGGAAGAACTTGCATTGCAAGTGTATTGTAAACTATTATTGTTTTGATAGTACATTGTGCAGGTTTTAGAGTGTGGGGTTTTTTACTTGAAAAAGTTTTCCCCAAGATATATCTTGTGTCACTCTCTTTATGTTTTGTGTTGCTGCTGTAATCTTTATGTTATGTGTTTAACATTGCTACAATTGTAAGGATTAAAAAGTGTTTAGGTGGAAAATTGGATTTGTAAATGTTTTAGTGTTTTGATGTTTAAATCCTCCTCTCCACTATACATTCAAGGATCTAGGGCCAAGTGGCAAGCACTATCATACCCTAGATCACTTGTGAGATGTAGGGAAACTTGGATTAGGGAATTTAATTATCAAATTTCCTTCTCCTATGCTCAATTGACCATTAAAACCCTAATTATGCAAATACAACAACAAATTGATGAATAATGGAAAAAGCTCTTACAGACAGGAGTAAAATACCAAATCACAGAGTACCTATTTTTGGGGCTCCAAAGTGGAACAATCGAGGACACTGGAGTGGGTGCCCTAGTCCAAGGTACTAGTTTCTTCATGAGATCTGGACGTCCTTTTAACACTGATCAGCCCTGTAACTTTTGTTTCTAGAAATTTGTCTGTGGAAGACACTAGAGCGAGCACCCTAGCCCTAGAAATGCTCTGGTTCCTACTTCTCTTCAGATCCTAAATCCTTGATGCCTACCAATCCTTCTTGCAACTTCATTTTTCCCAAATGTGACACCTGTAACCTGCAATCACAAGATTTGGTTTGGGGGTTGTGGTGTTTAGAGGCTTGCCTCAGCCAAGCCCCAGAGGACACTTAAGTCTCCTAACACTGTTTTTAGATAAAGAGTGTGTGCCCTTGTGAGGAAGAGACAAAAACCAAAGGAATCAATGATCAAAACACAATATAATGTCACCTTGTATTGAAGCTCTCATGGGAGGAAGATTCTCTTCATTCCATGAGGAAATTGATGCTCAAATCTACAAATATCAACACACAAAACACACAAGTCTGCTCTTGCAACACAATGAAAGCCTTGAATCACCTTGAGAACACTTGAACATCACAATTGCCATCTAATTGAAATCTAGTTTACAAATGAATGCCTAAGCATGCTTTTATATGCAACTACAAGCACTCCCGCTAAGATTTCAAAAATCAAAACTTACCGTGTTGGTAAAAGGACCAAATAACAGTCATAAACTGACACTTAAATTTTGGGCTTGACCCAAAATAGGGCAAGACTAGGGCACAGGCGCCCAAGTCCTCCCCCTATTTTTGGCAGGGTTAAGGTCAAGGGGTCCTCCTAGGTCCACTTTGCCATGAAACCTAGGCCTCATTCCATTGGGATGCCAAAATATGAACTACAATGTCCTAAATGCATGTTAAAGACTCGAGAGCTAAACCTTATGAGGGAAAAGCCCCCAAGGGGACATTTTCTGACGTTACAAATAGAATTTGCATACTATTCCCCTCATTAGATTGGTGTAGGAAGTGTGTTCCACATATGTTGCTTCCTTTCATTTGGTATCAGAGCTTGATCACCTTTGATCCTAGTTGTTGGGTATGGTTTTTTTGAGCTAATCTTCGATTGAGTGGGAGTCTATGAAGAGTATTCTACAATCTTTTTGCAAGAAAAAGATGGTAGCCACATCTAGAAGAATAGAATTGGAAAAGTTTAATGGCAACAATTTCGAGTTGTGGAAACTCAAAATGGAAGACATGCTTGTTGATAGAGACCTATGCGAAACAATTTCTAGTACAAAACTGATGCAGGAGCATCCCTGGTTCAAGAGAAATCTTGCATCAACCAAAAACATTTGCATTCAGTTTGCTTGCAGTTCAGTTTGTTTCTTTTCATTTTCTAGTTTAGTTCAGGCAGTTTAGGCAGTAGCAGTTTCTATATTTTGGTCCACATTCTACCGTAGTTGTATTTTAGATCTTGTGGAGTTGGACTTAGCATCTAGATTCATTCATCTACATCATGTTTAGAATTCAAAGCATTTGGATTAAGTACCAAAAAGTTATCGCTATCAGAAGATTGACTATTTTCTCAGAACAGAGCATCCTGACAGTCTCAGACAATCAGCTGAAGGAAGAGACTTGTAGAGCATTCCTCAACTTGTGAAGACCAATTGCACATCATTCAATGATATTTGGTTTGTGGCTAACCTTCCCTAAGATCCGCACATCATTCCATCCATTTGCGGAGGAATTCTTCATGGTTAGGTCTGACTTATCTGTGTACACACGTTACAACTCTTCCTTGGAGTTTGTAACATTCCTTGGCTGATGGAGGAATCTATTGTTCTGAAGATGATATATATTGATATAATAGATCCATAGGAGAGTAGTTATCAAGTTAGAAATTGATTCATAAGTTCATAGTTTGGATTTTGCACGAAGGGACTTCAAAGCTATATCTTGTGCATATTCTTATATTGTGTAATAAGGCTTGTGAGCCAAATTGTAAGCCTGCATATTGCCGACCGATCTGTATTTGAATTCTTTGATATAATGAATGACTGGATCTATGTTTGTTTCATATCTTTGAGTTGTTTCTATTGTGTTTACTCTTACTGCACGGTCTGGATAGTTCATTCTGTGAACCCTCCTACCGTGACTGCACCAAGTGGTATCAGAGTGAAAGTTCAAATCTTTGGGAGCGAATTGAGTGAAGTTGGCGAGGGAATTCTATAAGATCCTGTTGTGGATAGATCGATGAATTGAGGCATGTTACTTGTGTCACAACCGATCGCCGATTGTGAGGCAGTTGTCACCTTGTAGTCTGATTGTCAAACTTGAGGGAGTTTGCACTTGATCCTAGGAAGGATGCCACTGAGGATAATCCTTGCTACTAGAACAATGGCTGGTAGGATGGATGAGATGATGGAAATGATGACAACAATGAGAATTCAATTGGATGCTATTGAAGAAGATAGGCGAAGAGGATTGACATCGAGACCTAATGTTGAAAGTGATTACGAAGAGGAATTTCAATATGTGGAACAAATTGGTGAAACCCTAGGAGGTGATGAAGAAGAAGAATCTAATCAAGTAAAGATGTTGCGAGCTATTTTAAAGATTGGAAAGAGACCCAGAGTTGACATCCCGAACTACACTGGCAATTTGAATCTAGAGGAGTTGATTGATTGGATAAATGACATGGAAGAATACTTTGAATATGAAGAAGTTGAAAATTCGGAGAAGGTAAAATTTACAAAGACAAAGTTGAAAGGACATGCTGCTATATGGTGGAAAGAAGTTTAGTTGGATAGAAACAAAAGAGGAAAAGAAAATATTACAAAGTGGGATAGGATGGTGACAAAATTGAAGAATCAGTTCATACTTGCTGACTACGAGTTGGAACTATTGAAAAGATTGCAGAACCTAAGACAAAAGGAGAAATATGTGAAGGAGGCTACTAAAGAATTTCATAATATGATTATAAGGATAGGACATAGTGAAGCAAGTAAGGAGAAAGTGGCTAGATACATCAATGGAATGAGATTGAACATTCAAGAAGAACTAAGTTTGGTGAGGATGACATATTTGGAGGAAGCATATCAGTTTGCCTTGAAAGTTGAAGAGAAGCTGGATAAGAGACATGATCAGAGATAGAGAGGAAGAGGAGGTAAATTTTAGAAAGGTAGAACATTTTCCGAAGGAGATAGATCATTTGCAGAGCAGAACAGACAAGAAAACACATTTAAGAAGGAGGACAGAGATAGTAATACCTACCGGAGAGATGACATAAATTTTTACCAAAGAGGAAACCCTAGTGCATACTAGAATGAAGGAAAAATAAGAGAACGTTGAGGACCTGATAGGAGAACATTTAGAGGTACTAATTTCAAGTGTGAAGGTGAAGGACATAGAGCATTTGAATGTAATTAGGGGAGTACAAGTAAAAGAACATAGGACAGTGGGAGAGCAGCCTATGTGAAAGAAGAACCTGTTGGATTACCTAGTTCAGTTGGTAAACCAAAGAAAGGAGAATCACTTGTAATGAAGAGAGCACTATCTCAAGTAGAAACAAATGAAGAACCATCGCAGAGGAAAAGTTTGTTCAAAACTAGATGCAAATCAGGAGGTAAATGTTGTAAAGTTGTTATTGATAGTGGTAGTTCAGATCACCTAGTTTCAGAGGAGATGGTGACTAAGCTAAAGTTGGAAAGAATGAAACACCCTAAGGCCTATCAGATAGAATGGATTTAGGATGATCATAAGGTACTGGTGAGTGAACAATGTTTGGTGAAATTACATATTGGAGCTTATCATGATGAAGTCTTGTGTGATATTATGCCTATGGTTGTATGCCATATTTTGTTGGTTAGACCTTGGCAGTATGATAGAAAAGCTATACATGATGGGAGAACTAATACGTACACTATAAAATAATATGGGAAGAGAATTACCATGATTTCTTTGGAAGATGATCCTAAGAGTGAAGTATGTGGGAATGCTAGAATCTGTTTGGTAGGTGGAAGAAAAATTCTGGATGGTTTGAGACATGAGAATATGTATTATGATTTGATTTCTAAGAAGCATGAAACATTGAAGGAGACTGAAGAATCACAACCAGAGGAGATAACTGAGTTGCTGATAGAGTATGAAGACATCATATTAGATAATGTACCTGGAGTATTTCCACCTATAAGGACTATTAGTCATCACATGGATTTTATACCAGGAGCTAGTTTGCCTAATAAAGCAACACATAGAATGACACCGACAGATAATGAAGAACTGAATAGGCAGATACAAGAATTGTTGAGGAAAGGATTGATCAGAGAAAGTTTAAGTCCTTGTGTGGTACCTACAGTGTTAGCACCTAAGAAGGATGGAGAATGAAGAATGTGTATAGACTCTAGAGCAATAAACAAGATCATAGTTAAGTATAGATTTCCTTTACCTAGGATGGATGATATCATGGATTGTTTGAGTGGAGCAAAATATTTCACAAAGATAGATTTGAAGAGTGGATACCATTAGATTAGAATTAGAGAAGGAGATGAATGGAAGACTTCTTTTAAGACAAACAAAGGATTATATGAATGGTTAGTGATGATTTTTGGATCGGCAAATGCACTGAGTACTTTCATGAGGTTGATGAATGAAGTCTTGAAGAAATTCTTGGGTAAGTTTATTATTGTGTATTTGGATGACATTCTAATTTTTAGTAAGATAAAAGAGGAACATTTGCAGCACCTTAGACAAGTTTTATAGAGGTTGAGAGAAGAGAAATTGCTGATAAATATCAAGAAGTGTAGTTTCATGAAAGAAGAATTGGTACATTTGGGATTTGTGATTTCTGCTGAAGGATTAAGGATGGACTGTGAGAAAGTGAGAGCAATTGTTGAATGGCCTACACCGAAGAGCATTGGAGAGGTTAGATCATTTCATGGATTAGCTAGTTTCTATTGGAAGTTCATCAAAAATTTTAGTCCAGTTTGTAACCTATGACAGAGACAATGAGAGGTGATAGAAAAGATTTCAAGTAGACATCAAGAGCAGATAAAAGTTTTGAATTGTTGAAGCAAAAAGTGACAGAGCAACCTGTTTTAGCATTACCAAATTTCAATAAGGTATTTCAAGTAGATTGTGATGCAAGTGGGAGTACAATTGGAGTAGTGTTGAGTCAAGAAGGTAGACCTATAGTGTATTTCAGTGAGAAGTTGAATGATGCAAGGAGAAGATATTCAGTTTATGATCAAGAGTTCTATGCCATAATTCAAGCCTTGAAGAAGTGGAGACATTACTTGTTGCCTAAGGAGTTTGTGTTGTATACAGATCATCAAGCTTTGCAATATTTGAATAGTCAAGGAAAGTTGAATTAGAGACATATGAGATGGGTAGAATTCATGTAGAGTTATACATTTGTGTTGAAGCATAGGAGTGGAAAATCAAACAAAGTTGCTAATGCATTGAGTAGGAGAAGGAACTTGCTGACCGAGATGAGAGTTGAAGTATTGGGATTTAATGGATTGAAGAACATGTATGAGGGAGACACTGACTTTGCAAAACCTTGGAAAGCATGTAAGGAACCTATTGTGATAGATAGGAGTAAGTGGTGGGACTATTTCATTCAAGAAGATATGTTGTTAAGGGGAAATCAATTATGCATACCTAGGAGTTCAATGAGAGATAATCTAATCAAGGAGAAACATAGTGGTGGATTGGCAAGACATTTTGGCATTGATAAAATAGTGTCTTTGGTGAGTGAAAATTACTTTTGGCTTCAGATACAGAAGGATGCTAGGAAATTTGTGCAGAGTTGTAGAGTTTGTCAAGTTGCAAAAGGGAGTAGTCAAAATATTGGATTGTATAAACCTTTGACAGTACCAGAGAGACCTTGGGAAGATATAAGTATGGATTTTGTAATGGGATTAGCTAAGACATAGAGAAGACATGATTCTATATTTGTAGTGGTGGACATATTTTCAAAGATGACACATTTCATACCTTGTAAGAAGACAACTAATGCAGTGCATGTAACTGACCTATTTTTCAAGGAGATTGTGAGATTGCATGGATTACCTAAGAGTATAAAATTTTAGATAGAGATGCTAGATTCCTTGGATATTTTTGGAAGACACTTTGGAAGAAGATGAAGATAGATTTGAAGTTCAGTTCATTTTTTCATCCACAGACTGATGGATAGACAGAGGTAGTGAATAGGAGTTTGGGAAACTTGTTGAGATGTTTGGTTGGAGAGAAGGTAGGAAGTTGGGATTTGATTATTTCACAAGCAGAGTTTGCATACAATAATTTAGTAAATAGGAGTACTAGAAGAACACCTTTTGTGATTGTTACTGGAGTGAATCCTAGAGGAACAACATAATTGAGAGACATCAGTGCAGAGGAAAATAGAAGTGTAGAAGTAGAAGAATTTACAAGACATATGAAGGCAGTGCAAGATTATTTAAAGAAGCATTTGGAAGAGATGAACAACAAATATAAAGAACAAGCATATGAGAAGAGAAGACACAAAGAATTTGTAGTTGAAGATGAAGTGATGGTATACTTGAGAAAAGAAAGATTTCTAGTTGGAACATAGAACAAGTTGAAGATGAAGAAGTTTGGACCTTGTAGGATACTCATAAAATTTGATTCAAGAAATGCATATGAAGTGGAACTACTAGAAACATTGGGCATATCACCTATTTTCAACATTTTAGACCTATATCAGTATCATGAAATAGAGTTTAGTGACAACATGGCAAAAGATCTCAAGAAACAGTTACCACAACATGTTGATAATTGAGAGGGGGGGTGAATTAGTTATCTAAATTACTTCTACTTTCTCTTCTTCTTTAACAATTAGTGCAACATCAGATCATATAAGTAAACATAACCATGAAAGCAGAAAGAACATCAATACACATAACACACTGATTTTGACATGGAAAACCTTGTTAAGGGAAAAACCACGGGGTGACTAACCCAAGATTGTATTCTTTGTTAAAAGAATAAGATAGTACAAAATGGCACTTGCCAATTAGGGCTCACTGCCTAAGCACACTGCTCATAAGAGGCTCACTACCTACAAGAGACTCACTATCTACAAGGTACAAGAAAGTAACAAGATACCTGAATTGATGAGAAGCATCCACATATGCCAAAGTTGAGTTATGGTTAGGCTCAATAAACTGATCTGCTACACTTCATTCTTCCTCTTCTTTGGTGCTGCTGTCTTGTCACATACCGGACCTGTATTACTGCTTCCACACTACTCTCTACTTTTCTTCGCACTCCAAAAAACACCACACACACTTCTTCTCATCAAAATCCATCTGGTATATATATCCGCATTAAGGATTTCAACATCTTTCTAGTCAGCATCCAAAATACTCAATATTTTCCCAAACTTTGTTCTGTCGGCTAAATCCTTGCTTACCAAGTGATGCGTAACAAAAAGATGCTTATAGAAGTCATCAATCATGAATGATCCCTTAAGAAACTTTGTTACCATCAATATCTCATCTAGATTAAGGTCTAAAGCTCTGCTAGTCAGTTCTTCCTCAGTCTACTCTGCCAAACAGGAACCCAACACTTAGGTGTTCATATCTTTTCACTCTTACATCACCGGAGGCTCAATATATGGAATATATTAGTCATGGTACTCCTCTTGACTTCCCCAAGTCCACACTTTACTGAGATACTTGTTGTGATGTTCACAACATGCCCCATTTTACTCCTTAGCAAAATGAGGACCCCTGCTGTGGCTTTTTGCTTTTTGCTTGTGTGTGTCGTTTTGCTTGGTGGTAAAGGGAAAAAGGAGTTAAAATTGCAAACCTTGTTAAAAATGGAGAAGAAATGCATTTCAGTACCAGTGCATGATATGGTTGGATTCCTTGCAAAAAATGAGCTAGGGTTACTTTTTGAACCATCTTAAAATTTGCCATATTTTGCAAGTTATGATCATTTTGGTAAAATGTACATTCAGGTTTGTATATCGCTTTGCATATACAAGGTCATTTGTATATGCAAAGGGTTTTGTTTTTGTACTTAGTCGCTTTTGCATTCGGGATCATATACAAGGCCGCTTGTATGTCTTTTCCCTTGTATGCATTTTAATAAAGGTTTATGCACACATGCAAGGTGGACCCGAAATGGTTTTAAAGTTAGAATGAATTGATGTTTCAGATCCGCTTTGTATATTTTGCATTTGTATGTTTGGCAGGTAGAATATATAGGGCACTTCATACATGGTGGACCCGAAAATGTTATTAAATGGTGTTAAATCGTTGTATCTTTGCAGGCTTGTATATTTCAGTGGTATGCATTGCAAATATACATCACGCGGACTTGAAGTTTATTAAAAGTGGTTAATTCATTGCATGTATCCGTGATGTATATATCTTACATACACTGCCAAGATACAAACACTTTATGCATTCGACGGACCCGAAGGGAGTTATGAAAATTGATTAATTCCTTGTACATTTTGGACTTGTATATTTAAACATTCAAAGAAAACATACATCAAAATATACAAGGGGCGGAATCGAAATAGCTATAGAATAATGATTAATCATTGTATATTTGGCACAATGTATATTTCATACATACACTATGGCATACAACGAAATATGCATCGCGCGGAATCCAAGGGGTTACGAGAAGGAGTTAATTCGTTGTATAAATTCTGGCTTGTATATTTCCAAACATACTTCGCGCACATACAAGCTGGAATCCAAAGGAAAATCAAACCCGATTTAATGCTTGTATCGAGCCTGAAATGTATGTCTAAAAGATACAATGGAAATATACATACCACGAACGCGATAGAAAGCTAAAAGAGGTTAATTCATTGTATGTTCGTGCTTTGTATATTTTGATACATACAATCCAAGATGCATCACGAAATGTACAAGCCACAGAATTGAAAAGTTATGAAACAGAGATAAATGCTTGTATATTTTGCATTTGTATGTTGCAATATACAAACGAAATATACAAAAGAAGCATACAGGCTGTGGAATTAAAAAAGATTGAAATCTGATTGAACCAATGTATCACATCCACAATGTATATCAAAATATACATTGCTCAACATACAACAAAATATACATTGCAGAACTCAGAGGCAAATTAAAAGTGGTTAAAATGTTGTATCACGTCTAGCTTGTATAGTGGATTATACATGGATTTAAATAGAGAAATAGGCGGGAAAAGATGGAGCGATAGGAATTTTGAAGCATTTTGGAGCCCAATTGCATGTTTTCAGTCAACGATGGTTGACCCGACTGGTTTTAACGCTGTATAGGCATTTTGATGCGCATTTTCCATGGTTTTTGAGCCCGATGGTTGTGTTTATGCATTTGGAGCCTGATTTAATGTAGATGTTCATTTTTCCTACTGATTTATTAAACGATGGTGCTAATTCCTGCTTGTTTATTGCAGATTGTTGGAGTAGCTGGGAAGAAGTAGAGTTGCCGACACAGTAACAGCGTTTAGGTGAACGTAAAGGCAGGGTTTTAAATGATGATGACATCCCAGGCGGCGGGCCAGATCCTGATAAGCTAAACACACCAGAAGGAGACGAAGCTTTCAATGCGGGGGAGTTCGTAGATGGAAACATTATTGAAGGAGCGGCGCCCTATCTGGGTATGCTGCTCGAATTCTTGGCGGGATTCATTTCTCACCATTGGATGCTGCATTTCAAGATGCTGATCGTTGATCTCCTAGGGTTTTTGGGTGCCAGCTTGGGGAAAAACCAGAGATATATATATTAAGCCCTTGTATTGTACAAAAGGGAGAGGAGGTCAATAATACAAAAAAAATCAGACTTGTAATAGTTTTAGGAGAGCTGAGATTACTGAGGCTAGTGAGGACTGGATTATTGAAATAATCAAGGTCCCTTCCTCAAATCATTGTAAATGTACCTATTTTATGAACGTACTATATGGAGATGAAGTTTCAGACTATACCCTAATTGTAAACCTTAAGTAGTCTTCAAGTTGATTTCTGGATATGTACTGGTGAATGCTGTGTTCTATAGAAGCGCTTTCATTTCATTGCATGTTGTTGTCAACTTTTCCCCTGAAGATTTGCACTGAATCATGCAGATTTGTGGACTGTCCTGGTGAAGTATGATATTAGTTTTCTTCTCTCCATTGCTGTATGGGAACATGTATGTGGATCAATGATCTCAGTCAAGTAATTTTAGGAATCTCACTCTCTAACCCTTTTTCTCATTTTAATTTCATTGAAATCACTTTCATAACTACACATCATGATAAATCAGAAGCAGAATAGAAAAATATGCTGACATCTCGAAGACAATTGAATATCATTAGCATATTTTGAGCTAAATGCATGTAGTATTGAAAATGTCATGCAGAGAATCACAAATAAGGGTAGAACTCAGCAAATATCAACTTAGACACATCATTTGGAGATATATGCCATGTAGAGAAACTTCCCTGTATAGCATAGTTGCAGGAACATAATCTTCTAATCTACGTAAGGTCCCAAAATGGAAAACAACAATACACATCAACCACAGAGCAACATCGGCAGATTATGAACTAATCGACGAGGACTTGGGATCATGAATTCTTAGAATTCATCGTATCTTTTAGGATAAACAAGGGTTGTTGTGTGACTTTTGTTTTGTGTGCTTGGTTTTCACTGACATCACAAACCAATCAACAGGTAAAATGGTACTAGAAGGAGGGAAGTTGACAAAGGAAACTGTAGATTCCTGCATACATTGCTTAAACATCCCAGCAGTTTGAATTCTAGCCATAAACTCACCATTTTGCCTTAAAAACTTGAGAAATCCTGGCTTTTAGGCCAAATACCAGGTCCAGATCTAGTGGACTCTTCGAAGAACTGCCTATCAGGGGATTTAGACCTAGGACTATGGACATTCATCACACTCTTGATTCTAGTGCGACAGAAGCCTCACCAGAGCGTGCTCCTGTAACCCCTATTGCCTTTCAAATACCCACAGGACCACCTATCACACCTCAGGCCCAGCCTCAGCCTGTCGTACCCTAGATCCAACCTCCACTGGTTGCGATGTCATTTTTCACAGTAGAGTCACCGCTGGCCTTCAATGCATATCATGCTTTGCCTAAAAATTTAGATAAAATTTGTCCTAGGTACCATCCGTATCAAGATGCTGATGATCATGTCAGGACCTTCAAGGAAGCTTGTTGTAGGGCTAGAATTGAGTATGAGGATGTGGTATGTAGATTGTTTCCATTCTCCTTAGGGGAAGAGGCCTATAATTGGTATACCAGTCTAGGTCAGGGTTCAGTCTGTTCATGGGATGCCTTAGAGAAAGCTTTCAAGGATAGGTTCAAGGTGCCTACAGATCCTTCAATGAACTATCATCTATTTGCCACCATCAAGAGGTGCGAAGGAGAACCCATTGCAAACTTCAACGCTAGATTCTAGAAGATGCTGTCTAAACTGGTTGCTCCCTATGTTGTAGCAGATGAGGCTGCTAGGAGTATTTATTATTTAGCTTTAGATCCCCTGACCTCCATGTTTATCAGAAAGACACACCCTGGTGTAACAACTTTAGCACAGGCTTTTGAGGAAGCTATCAAAGTTAGTCAGCAATTGGCTCCTACTCCCACACCAAATATTGCTTTCCCTACACTTCCTGGTTATCTTACATATCCTGTCCACCAACAAACCAATGGAGCCATGATGCCTTTAGCTGTGATGCCAGCCCCTTTGCAAATACCACCACTCAGTGTCATTCCCCCACCAAGTGGGAGTAACCAGATGTTACCATATCAAACACAAGTGCCTCAAGGTGTAGAACAATCCAACAATAACAATGGGTTTTCCTTTTTCAAGCCCCAGACAGAGAATGTGACGGCCAAGGTTCAGGATGAGAAGGAAGAAATCAAAGAAATATCAGCCCAGTTAAGAAAACTTACTACTGAGGTCACTCATCTAAGAAATCAGAATTTCTACTCTCAACCTAATCAAAATAGAGGTTATGCCAATGACAAACCTAATTATCCTGACAGGGGGTACAACAACAATTACAATAACAATAATGGCAACAATAAACCTCCTAGACAGCCTAGAGTGTGGAACACCAGGCCTAACAATGGTTCCTTGCCATCACCCCTAGACAATCAGCCTCCTGGTGAACCTAGGCAGACCACCAAAGTAAACCTTGCAGAGGCAGCACTTACGAACTGGTTCATAATACATAACACCAACGCTCATGCAGAGTTGGACTATCCTCAATTCAGGATTGCTGCTAGCATATTCCAAGCTGAAGTGGCCAGTACCTCAGGTAACCCACCTTATGTAGAGGGAAATGAAATTGTCCCCTATGAGTATGATTTTGCCCTAGTAATAGAAAGTTTCATGCATTGTCCTTATCAGCAAACAATATCATCACATCAGGATTACACTTCAACATGTGAGGAATCAGCCATGGCTTTTGAGTCTAACTATGTTTTCCCCTTTGAGGATGAGAATGAGCCATCAATTAAGCATGAGGAAGTCAATGCTTATCAACAGCAACCTCAAGGTAGGCATAACTACAACTTAAGGAATAACTCAAACAAATCTGTTGATCCTTTGACTACCTCATTGCCTCCAAACAATTTCAATACTCCACCTGATTCCAAGGCAAGTAATAACCCTGGACTCCCCAAGGTCGATGCTCAATATCTGACACCGCATAACACATCATCAAAATCTGCAAATCCATTTCCTGAATTTGACAAATTGGTTACATATCTGGCAGATGAAATAAAGAAAGTAAAGATCAGCCTGCCAATGTCAGAGTTGCTTAAAACCCCTGCTATCAAGAATGCTTTCATGAAATCATTGGACAGTTCTGCTCAAATGGAAGATAGCCATACCTCGAGCCAATTTAGAAATAAAGATCATGCTGCCAAGGATGTTAACGTCAAACCTAAAACCTCAGCTACTGTTGAAGCTGCAGATACCTCCCACATGACCCTATACAAAGACAAGAGTGAGTCACCTCCCTTCCTCCTTACCACAAGGATGTTTGGTAAAAATTTGCACAACTGCTTAGTAGACTCAGGAGCATCTACCAATGTAATGCCCCTATCCATATGCAACGCTTTAGGGTTACATCCTACTAAATCATTGAAGAAGGTAACACAATTGGACAAAACAGAAGTAAGTGTGGTAGGAGAACTAACCCACATTCACATGCAGCTAGCATCGGATCCTAGAATCCAACACTGTATTGATATTCAGGTAGTAGATATCCCTGATACATATGGAATGTTACTCAGCAGAGACTGGTCAAAAACCCTCAATAGATACATGTCAACTGATTTCAGCCATATGTGGCTACCTTTGAAGGGTATACCAAATCAGATAAAGATCAAAGTTGAACCTCACATGAGACACATGATCACCGAATATAACAGAACCAATGAAATCATGTATGTGGATGTGGAACTTGGAGTTTACTCCATCAGACCTCAAACTGCCAGCATAGAAGAAATCCTGATGCTTGACATACATGATCATAATGGTGACCTTTGGAGTGATGAAATAAATTCAGAGCCTGATTGTAATCTTGGAAATAAAATAGAACTGGATCATTTCAAGAAATTTGAGATGCATTTGTTTAGACATGTGAAACAATGTCAATTATTAAGTGTGCTTGTTCACGATATTTTGATTGATGGATGGTGCAGGTTGCATGATGAGGCTCATTCTGAAAAAACTTGTGATGCCTATTTAGACATGTTGGAGTTGGAACCAGCATATGGCGAAGCATCTTCACCCGCGGTGAGTTCCACGGATAACAATAGTGATACTGATTTATGTTTGTCTCCTGCAGGAATAGGAGGATGCACACAGAAGGATGAAGGTTTTGTCCAGATGACAGAAGAGATACTGGTATGCAATGGGGGTAATGATAAGAACAAGAAGAAAATCACCCCTGGGAGTGATTGTTTAGTGGAGTTAGATTACGAGTTATCTGATGAGGATAGTGGCAGCAATTTGTCCAAGTTCAAGGATTTTCTGTCAAAAGAAATCCAAAAGATGATGCAACAGCATAGGCCTCCCCAGGATGCCTTGATTGAGAAGTGGTGCAGGTTGCATGAGGCACCTCACTCGGAGACATCTTACTCGTTGTGCCTACATATCTTGAGAAGGCATACGCTGCCTGGTCCAGAGAATAGTTCCTCTTGGTGATAAGAGAAAAGAAGTATTAGCTCCCCATAAAGCCGACGAGGTGGTGTCTGAAAAAACTGGGACACTAAAGCTAAAATGGATATCCAGTGGTACGGCTACTAGAGCCAAAAGAAAGAAGGAAGCACCAGACAAGCTTTTAGCTAAGGATGAGCCATGGATCCTCAGATTTGATGGATCCAAGTCAAGACAAGGAGCTGGAGTAGGAATAGACCTCATTGACCCATCTGGAAAATTCTTTTGGCAGCATACAGATTGCAGTTCCCATGTACAAATAATGTGACAAAATATGAAGCTCTAATTCATGGGATACTGTTCGCTCTTAGGAAGAAGGTGAAAATTCTGCATGTCTATGGGGACTCAGAATTAGTTGTCAGACAGGTAAGAGGTATATACTCTTGCAATTATAGGAGGCTATCCAATTACAGACATAGGGTGTGGGACTTAATAGAAGAGTTTGATACATTCAATATCACCCATGTACCCAGAGAGCAGAACCACAGAGCAGATGCTCTGGCCCAGGCTGCCAGTACTCTAGAGCCACTGTCCATATCAGGTTTAAAAAGATTCTTAGTTGAATTAGTATCAATGCCTTCAGTACCTGATAATGTAACTAATCTCCAAGTATTTGAAGATGATCAGCATATATTGAATTTTATTTCCAATAGAGATGTTTTTGAGGCACAGATCATTGATGAAAAGAATATAGAAGATCATGTCTGGGAGGAAGAAGAAATCATGGAGCTGCCAAGTAACAAAATCCCTAGGGGAATGATAGAGTTGGAGAGAGCATTTGATTTGGACAGCATGCTGAAACAAAGCGATCTTCAAAAGTCTGATGAGGGACAGTATTCGTAGGTCGACCTTGGGCAAGGTGATAGAAGAAGAAATGTTCTGATTGGGAAGGTCTGTATAGAAGAAGAGTTGAAAGGGATAACTCAGGCCCTCAAAGATTACATCCATGTCATTGCCTGGACGTATGACGAATTGAAAACTTTTGATACATCAATCATCACTCATACGATACCTGTGAAGTCAGACGCCAAGCCTTTTCGGCAAAAGCAAAGACCCGTCACCGCTTTACTGGAGCCAATCATTTTTGAAGAAGTTAAAAGACTACTCAATGCCAGGATCATATTTCCTGTGAGACACTCCACGTGGGTGGCAAACCTAGTCCCAGTGAGAAAGAAGAACGATGACATCAGACTGTGCGTGGACTTCAGGAACTTGAATCGAGCTTCTGAAAAGGATAATTATCCTTTGCCTTCTCTAGATGAAGTCCTGCAGATTGTGAATGGTGCCAAGATGATGTCCTTCTTGGATGGTTTCTCTGGATACAACCAGGTGATGGTGGACAGAATTGATAGATTGAAAACTGCATTTACCACGAAATGGGGGATCTTCGCCTACAAGCGCATGCCGTTTGGATTGATAAACGCTGGAGCCACATTTTAGCGAGCAATGGACATAGCCTTCAAAGGCTTGATTGGTAAGTGCATAGTAATATACATGGATGACTTAACGGTGTTCCCCAAAGATAGAGCGGACCATGTAGAGGACCTGAGAAAGGTGTTGAAGAAGTGTGAGCAGTACGGGATATCCTTAAATCCCAAGAAGTGCATATTTGGGATGACCACGGGGAAATTGCTAGGCCACTTGATAACTAAAGACGGGATCATCAACGATCCTGAAAGAATAAAATCCATCATGAAGATACAACTACCTAGAAGCAAGACGGAGCTCAAATCTTACTTTGGTAAGATTTATTTCATTAGAAAATTTATCACTGGATTTGCAGAGATAGTCAGGCCCTTGAACACCATGCTCAAGAAGGACGCTAAAATTGAATGGACCCTGGAAGCTAGAGCAGCTTTTGAAGACATTAAAAGGGCCATATCAAATGCTCTAGTCCTGATCAGTCCAGATTACACCAAGGACTTCTACATCTACTCATTTGCTTCAGAACATACCTCTGCAGCAATACTGACATAGAAAAATGAAGAAAAGGAAGAAAAGCCTATAGCCTTCATGAACTGCCCTTTCAGAGATGCAGAGCTCAGGTATATGGACATTGAAAGACAGGTGCTTGCTTTGGTCTGAGTAGTCAAGAAGTTTAGGCACTACATCCTGAGAAGTAAGGTGATTGCTATTGTACCCGATGCAACAGTGAAAATGTTGCTAATGCAAAGTGAACTAGGTGAGAAAAGGGCTAAATGGATCATTGTCCTCTAGGAGTACGATATGGACATTACCCCTATGAAGTTGGTAAGAGGGCAGGCATTAAGCCAGATGATATCAGAGGTTGATCCCAATATCCTGAGCCAGCAGTACGTTGTAAATGCAAAAGATGATGGAGAATGGTACTTAGACATTAGGCACATCCTGACCACTGGGAGATGTCCCTCAAGACTGCAGGCCTCAAAGAGGAGAGCCCTGAAGATAAGGTCGTTGAAATTTATGTTAAAAGGAGGAGTCCTTTTCAAGAGAAACTATGAGGGGATATACCTAAGATGCTTAGAAAGATCAGAAGTAGATAAGGTGCTAACAGAATTACATGATAAATTTGGGACTGCACATGGGTCGTCCTTAGCCACCACTCATGCTATCCTCAGGGTAGGGTATTATTGGCCCACAATTTTCAAAGATACAGCTGAACACATCAAATGCTGTCATATGTGTCAGGTTGTTGCCAATAGAGAGAAATATGCTGCTCAACCTTTACAACCAGTGATGGAGATGTGCCCCTTTGCCCAATGGGGAATGGACTTCATAGGACCCATCAATCCTCCATCATCCTTAGGCCACAGGTATGTTTTAACTATTACTGATTACTGTACCAGGTGGACTGAGGCTGTCAACAGTAGGACATGCAATGCTGAGGATGTTATTAGGTTTTTGGAAACCAATATAGTGACCAGGTATGGAGTTCCATATGCTTTAGTATGTAATAATGGGCCTGCTTTTGCTTCAATTAAATTGTCAAGTTGGGCTTTCGATCATGGGGTCATTTTAAAATTCTCCTCAAATTACTAACCCCAAGGGAATGGATTAACAGAATCCACAAACAAGAACCTATTGAACATCATAAAAAAACTGATAGATAAGAACCCAAGGGAATGGAACACTCTATTGAAATATGCGTTGTGGGTAGATAGAACCAGGAATAAAGCTACATTAGGAAATTCACCTTTTCACTTAGTATATGGGGTGGATCCCATCCTCCCTGTCAACTTAAAGATTCCTACGCTACAGTTTGCACAAGAGTACCTAGGCATATATAATAAACGGGAAGTTAGATTGCTACAACTAATGCATCTAGAGGAAAAAAGAAGTGTAGCAATTAACCAATTTGCTAAACATCAGGCTGTTGTCAAGTGCTAGTTTGACAAAAGGGCCAGAATCAAAGCTTTCAGGATCTTAGATCTGGTCCTGATGTGGGACAAAGCACATGAAAGGAAGGGTGATCATGGTAAATTTGACAAACTCTGGATAGGCCCCTTTCAAATTTCTAAAATTCTAGGAGACATCACCTACAGGCTCAAGTCCTTAACAGGTGAGGATGTTCCATTACCAGTTAATAGACAGTTCCTCAAACACTATTTTCAGGCCTGAGGATTGCATCATGACAGTCATGTGTATCATAGTGTACTTTCTTTGTATAGTTGTTTGTATAGTGGCTTTGTTTTACTTGTTTTGTTTTGGTTGGTTTGTTTCCTCAGCAGGGATCTTTCTTTTGACTTAGAGTATTAAGGAGCAAGCTAACAACCATTGAAAACAGTATAAAATTCAGAATATTCAGGTTAATTATTTGCAACTTATACATAACTTGTGATTGTTATGAATGTAGAGAGTTGTTTAGCTTTTAAAATTTAGTATTCAATAATAGTGATTGAGAATTCAAGGAAGGTTTCTCACGATGACACACCTAAAATCCTTGGGTTTGTTGAACCTACCAGTGTAGATATTAGGTGAAAAATCTGAGGTCACCCTGGCTACCATTACAATTCTCAGCTTAATTTTAGCAAGTGTTCACTCCTTGCATCATGAAGTTACAACTGCAATATCTTGTGAAATCTCTTTCAAAAATCAGAAAATATAAAAAAAAAATTTAAATAAAATGGATTATACTGAAAATCCAGATTAAGCCATCTAAGTAACTCTACTGGGGCTATAGACGCTCGCTGGCAGCGGGGCTCTACTTAGGAGAATTGTAACGATAACCTTGCCGGGGCTATGGATGCTCGCTGGCAGCAAGGCTCTATCCAGTTGGCTATGAAGGAATGTCCTCACCTACGTAGTCTAATATCAGTCACTAGTTTGTTCAACTGATCTTCAAGATGAGGCTTATTAATCACGTGCACATACTTAAACTGAAAATAAAAATTCATGCACCCTTATTGAATACCTTAGGTCTCAAGTTGAATAATAATTTGCAGGAAAGATAGTTGGAAGTTATGGATTTATTTCACTTAGTTTCCTTAGTACTTTGAATTTAATTGTTTTGTTTGGTTGCTAGTTGTTGTGATGTTCACAACACGCCCCATTTTACTCCTTAGCAAATTGAGGACCCCTGCTGTGGCTTTTTGCTTTTTGCTTGTGTGTGTCATTTTGCTTGGTGGTAAAGGGAAAAAGGAGTTAAAATTGCAAACCTTGTTAAAAATGGAGCAGAAATGCATTTCAGTACCAGTGCATGATATGGTTGGATTCCTTGCAAAAAATGAGCTAGGGTTGCTTTTTGAACCATCTTAAAATTCGCAATATTTTGCAAGTTATGATCATTTTGGTAAAATGTACATTCAAGTTTGTATATCGCTTTGCATATATAGGGTCGTTTGTATATGCAAAGGGTTTTGTTTTTGTACTTAGTCGCTTTTGCATTCGGGTTCATCTACAAGGCCGCTTGTATGTCTTTTTCCTTGTATGCATTTTAATAAAGGTTTATGCACACATGCAAGGTGGACCCGAAATGGTTTTAAAGTTAGAATGAATTGATGTTTCAGATCCGCTTTGTATATTTTGCATTTGTATGTTTGGCAGGTAGAATATATAGGGCACTTCATACATGGCGGACCCAAAAAGGTTATTAAACGGTGTTAAATCGTTGTATCTTCGCAGGCTTGTATATTTCGGTGGTATGCATTGCAAATATACATCTCACGGACTTGAAGTTTATTAGAAGTGGTTAATTCATTGCATGTATCTGTGATGTATATATCTTACATACACTGCCAAGATACAAACACTTTATGCATTCGGCGGACCCGAAGGGAGTTATGAAAATTGATTAATTCCTTGTACATTTTGGACTTGTATATTTTAACATTCAAAGCAAACATACATCGAAATATACAAGGGCAGAATCGAAATAGCTATAGAATAACGATTAATCATTGTATATTTGGCGCAATGTATATTTCATACATACACTATGGCATACAACAAAATATGCATCGCGCGGAATCCAAGGGGTTACGAGAAGGAGTTAATTCATTGTATAAATTCTGGCTTGTATAGTTCCAAACATACTTCGCGCACATACAAGCCGGAATCCAAAGGAAAATCAAACCCGATTTAATGCTTGTATCGAGCCCGAAATGTATGTCTAAAAGATACAATGGAAATATACATACTGTGGACATGACGGAAAGTTAAAAGAGGTTAATTCATTGTATGTTCACACTTTGTATATTTTGATACATACAATCCAAGATGCATCATGAAATGTACAAGCCACGGAATTGAAAAGTTATGAAATGGAGATAAGTGCTTGTATATTTTGCATTTGTATGTTGCAATATACAAACGAAATATACAAAGGAAGCATACAGACCACAAAATTAAAAAAGATTGAAATCCAATTGAACCAATGTATCATGTCCACAATGTTTATCAAAATATACATTTCTCAGCATACAACAAAATATACATTGCGAAACTCAGAGGCAAATTAAAAGCGGTTAAAACGTTGTATCACATCTGGCTTGTATAGCAGATTATACATGGATTTAAATAGAGAAATAGGCAGGAAAAGACAGAGCGATAGGAATTTTGAAGCATTTTGGAGCCCGATTGCATGTTTTCGGTCAATGATGGTTGACCCGACTAGTTTTAACGCTGTATAGGCATTTTGATGCGCATTTTCCATGGTTTTTGAGCCCGATGGTTGTGTTTATGCATTTGGAGCCTGATTTAATGTAGATGTTCATTTTTCCTACTGATTTATTAAACGATGGTGCTAATTCCTGCTTGTTTATTGCAGATTGTTGGAGTAGCTGGGAAGAAGCAGAGTTGTCGACACAGTAATAGCGTGCAGGTGAACGCAAAGGCGGGGTTTTAAATGATGATGACATCCCAGGCGGCGGGCCAGATCCCAAGAAGCCAAACACACCAGAAGGAGATGAAGCTTTCAATGCGGGGGAGTTTGCAGATGGAAACATTATTGAAGGAGCGGCACCCTATCTGGGTATGCTGCTCAATTTCTTGGCAGGATTCATTTCTCACCGTTGGATGCTGCATTTCAAGATGTTGACCGTTAATCTCCTAGGGTTTTTAGGTGCCAACTTGGGGAAAAACCAGAGATATATATATTAAGCCCCTATACTGTATAAAGGGAGAGGAGGTCAATAATACAAAAAAAAATCAGACCTGTAATAGTTTTAGGAGAGATCGGATTACTGAGACTAGTGAGGATTGGATTGTTGAAATAATCAAGGTCTCTTCCTCAGATCATTGTAAATGTACCTGTATTATGAACGTACTATATGGAGATGAAGTTTTAGACTATACCCTGATTGTAAACCTTAAGTAGTCTTCAAGTTGATTTCTGGATATGTACTGGTGAATGCTGTGTTCTATAGAAGCACTTTCATTTCATTGCATGTTGTTGTCAACTTTTCCCCTGAAGATTTGCACTGAATCATGTGGATTTGTGGACTATCTTGGTGAAGTATGATTTTAGTTTTCTTCTCTCCATTGCTGTATGGGAACATGTATGTGGATCAATGATCTTAGTCAAGTAATTTTAGGAATCTCACTCTCTAACCCTTTTTCTCATTTTAATTTCATTGAAATCACTTTCATAGCTGCACATCATGATAAATTAGAAGCAGAACAAAAAAATATGCTGACATCCCGAAGACAATTGAATATCATTACCATATTTTGAGCTAAATGCATGTAGTATTGAAAATGTCATTCAGAGAATCACAAATAAGGGTAGAACTCATGCAAATATCAACTTAGACACATCATTTGGAGATATATGCCGTGTAGAGTAACTTCCCTGTATAGCATAGTTGCAGGAACATAATCTACTAATCTATGTAAGGCCCCAAAATGGAAAACAACATTACACATCAACCACAGAGCAACATCAGCAGATTATGAACTAATCGACGAGGACTTGGGATCATGAATTCTTGGAATTCATTGTATCTTTCAAGATAAACAAGGGTTGTTGTGTGACTTTTGTTTTGTGTGCTTGGTTGTGACTGACATCACAAACCAATCAACAATACTTCCTTTGAGAGATCCAGACCTGATTGTCAAACCTTGCTGCATGCTCTATTCTTGGTCATCGGACCACAATACTCTTCAATCTGACTTCTGGTATAGACACACCATGTCCTGCAGATGTGTGGGATGGACTTTGTTGCCATCAATGACAACACTCATGACGCCATAGAGTGTCTCTTGCAAACAATCTCCCCCTTTGGCATTGATGGCAACACTTAGTGAAAAATGACTAAGTGTCACACTACACTCCCCCTTGGCTGATGCTCTGTTTTAATGTACACTTTACCGGAGCTCCCCCTTAGCTAGATTCCACATTTTTCACTGATCCTCACTCCCCCTTTGACATCAATAACAAAGGGTAGGGTCCGCACACCAAAATTTCCCAAAAACAATCTATACTTAGCCACATAAGTATATATACATGCTATACTTACATATACTGAAGTATATATGCAAAGGTGGTCTTCAATTGTACCACTTCTATCGCCCAGCTCTTCTTCATCCTATCCAAAATTGATATGTGACCACTCAACAGGAATGCAAAAGCTTCTTCCCTCTTTAGATCTGTTGGATCACTGGTCCGGGATGTGGTCTAGGCATCAGTTAGGGCCTCATGCATGGCCTCTAACTTAGGGATAATTATCCCTCTAAGTTCACTTAACCTGTTTATTCTATTTTTATTCTCCTTCTCAAGATTCTTTATTTCATTTATGACTATAATAGTCTGACACTCTTGATTTACTATGGAAGAAGTGAGAGGATCAAATCTTTGAGATAACTTAGCAGTTTATCCTCTTGCTCTTTCACTTTCTCCTCAATATCCTTTGTCACTTTACACCAGGTTAAAAAAATTTATATATATCTCCACCATCTTTAAGAGCATTTTCTAAGCTCTTTATTCCAATATCCATAACTCTCCTATCATTTGTTATTAGACCCTGCACCTCAGAGAGTCTCTTTCCCAAAAATTCTTTCCGAACTTTATTTTCAACTGACTTTTCCAAAGAATCAAAATGTGTGCTAATTTGAATTGACAAGAGATTTTAAGTTACCGAATGAAGAGCCTGAAAGATCCTTCTGGAAGGATGGCATGATTTTCTCCAATGCACCAGATGCAATTTCTATTAGCTCACAGTCTTCCATGTGAGACTTCAAAAGTTTTTCTTTTGCCTTTGCATGGGCAAAGGATGCTATCTTCATAGTCTGAACTGGGGAGAGGGAATCAAAATTGAATGGTCCTTGAAGTAGCTCCGGTTCATCTAATTCCATCATTTCTTTTGACAAGAAGTCTTTGACTTCTTCTAAAGTGTCTCTTGCTAGAGATAGAGTTTTCTTCCCTTCAGCAGCCTTAGCACTGTCACTTGTGGTCTTCTCTATTTGACTTTCTTCTCTTTCCTTCACTTCTTCTTCTTGACTGATTTTCTCTTCTGTTCTTTCTTCTCCTCTAGATCTGGAGTCTACTGGGGAAACCGGAGGAGAGATGTTTGCTTCTTTAAGGAATTCCTCTTCCAGAGCAGAGGAATCTAGATCCTCAGTTTTCTCTTCACTTGTCTTCTTTGCCTTTTTGCCACTGTCTCAGTAGATTCTCCTTTGTCATCCATCGCAAAGGGTTCATCACCTAAGTCCTCTATAATAGGAAGATTGAATCTTTTAAAGGCATTCAGGAGGATATCTTCTGTTTCCTTTGCCACTTTGTCAGTTTCTCCAAGCATAAGTTGATTCATTCTAGCTTTGCTCTAGAACTCATCCTTGTAGTCCTTGAAGATAATGTTCATTTGTTTAGGGGTAATGGACAGATAAAGCCGAATAACAATCTGCTCCTAGATTTCTAGATCTTTTGCTTGGGCATTGTTCTTCCTTATTTCAAGTTCCTTCTCTAAGCTTTTGGTAATCAGAGATATAATTTCAATGAATTCTTTGTTGTAGATGTTTAGATACTTGACTGTGGCATCTTGCAATATCTTCTGATCAATTTCACTATATTCATCATAAAATTCAACCATTGGTTGCAAGTTTCCATCCACAGTAACTGATTTGATGATACCATCAATGCGGAGAGTAGGTTTTTCAATAAATTCTTCTGCCTCTTCCCTCTTGTCTTGACCTAGAGAGGATTCACCGGATACTTTCTTCTTCTTCTTCATTTTCTTTACCTCCTCATCTGACTCAGTCTCTTCATCATCCTTCTGAATGATGTAAGACCTTGTGGCCTTTGTCTTAGTTCTCTTCTCTCCCTTTCTGGATGTCCTAACTTCCAGTTTTGATGCCTTTTGGCTCTTAGAGGTGGTAGGAGTAGAGCTCTTGGAAGATCTTGTCTGGGAGGGGGCTTGCACCAGAGTACTTTCTTTTTTAGTTTCTTGCCTTTCTTTCTCTGCCCTTTCCATCTTTTCTCTGTTTGCATCAAGTGCCTCCTTTGAAATTCCATGCTTTTTGGCAAATTCTTCTACTTCCCTCCTCACTTTTCTTTTCATTTTTGGTTGTCTTAGCTCTACATGAATCTTCACATTCAACTCTTCAAAGGTTCCAAACCTTTCTGCCTTAAGGTCCTTGGGCTGACTTAGTAGGTGTTGAATATGTAGCTCTAGAATTTTCTCATCAACTTCATAT
The DNA here is from genome assembly GCA_027924645.1 of Cunninghamia lanceolata. Classification (NCBI taxonomy): domain Eukaryota; kingdom Viridiplantae; phylum Streptophyta; class Pinopsida; order Cupressales; family Cupressaceae; genus Cunninghamia; species Cunninghamia lanceolata. The sequence continues at coordinate 4,584,471 of BSBN01000556.1, read as the reverse complement.
CCCATTGGCATGATCCAGACTATCCTTGGCTCCACTACCTCCATTAGGCATTGATCAGTTTCTACCATAAAGCATATTGTATCTTTATACTTTTCAACTAGAGATTGGGGGATTCTCTCTCTTGCTTCCATCATACTTTGAAAGTTCTTGAAGTAGCCCCATAGTGCTGTATTTTGTGCCTTGGCATCACCTATTCCATGCAAATAATCTTTGATTTGTATCGCAATAGGTCTATCATTTTGCCATATCCAACCACTGGATCCAGGTAGCTCATTCGTAAAGTAAAATAATAGACACAATATCAGACCACCATATTTGAATGAGTTTTTCTTGTCCTTCTTGATCCTTTGTAAGTTTTCTAAAAGTTGGCTCAGAAGAAGTTCGTAGAGATCATAGTCAACATTTTTCCTTAGCATTTCATAAGTAGTATACACAGTTGTTCTGGATACTGAATTCTCCCTACTGGAGTGATATATCTTATAGCCAATTATCATAGATGCAAACTTGATATCTGGATCAATGATATCTTCTATAGTCATTGCTCTCTTGTTAAATTTTGATCCGGTTGCCTCACTCACTGTCTGATTCTTGACAGATTTGAGAGCATGTATCCCACTGGATGAGTGCAATCTGGTAACTGCCCTAATGGCATCCTTGGTTATCTTGAATGGCCTCATCAACCATATAAAGTTATCATGCATTCTACTTAGAACATATCAGACCCATTCATCTTCTACAAACAGGGGAAATGGATGCAATGTCCAAAATGCTTGTCCCGGATAGCCTTGTACTGCGGTTTGAGTTCAAAAGCATCATCTATTAACTGATTGTGATAGATATCCATTAACTTGGATTCCCCAAATTCCTTAATGTTTGCATGAATATATGCCCTAACATCTTCTACATGCAAAATCCCATGCGGAATGCTTGAAAATGCGCCTAGGGGATCAACTTCTAGGGATTTATAGGGATGTTTCTTGAATTCAGGGTGCGGCCTATCAGTAATCTTCACAACATTCAGAGTAGCCATCTTTCAAATATTCAGAGAGAAATTTCAAGATCAAAAATCACCTCTTACACTTCTAGGGTTCACGATATGAGCCGGATCGAGTTGCTTGCGGTTTGATCTTTGAGAGGATTGAGATAACTTGTTGCAGAGCTCCTTCTCTCTTCTTTTCAAATGCAAATGTTGAAATGATGAACCAAAGAACCCTTTTATTTCTGCGTAAACCCTAATTCCATTTTGCAATAAATGCACAACCTAAGTTATTTTGGTTGCCTTGTTTTCCTTGTTCCAAGAGAGATCTTTCCGGATCACTGTTATGCACTATTAGGTGCCTATCTATCTTTCCCAAATCATTCCACTTATCCATAGATCAAGATACCTCAAATTTGAATCATACCGGATCTAACTGTGAAAATCCTGTTCTTACTAGATGACTGTTAAACTGGATTAATTTCAGATGATTAACCTCTTCAAATTCCTTGCGGATCTTTCATATCTTTCCCAAGGGTTATTTAGATGTTTCTCTAAGAGCCCTTTCAATCCGCAACCTTCCATGTGCCAATTTCAGGCACTAATTGACTAGCTGGGGGAAATTATTTTCTTTTGTGACTCCCCCTAAGCTAGAGCTCATCTATCTAGTTTTTAGAAGGAATATCAGCACCTGATTCTAGTGCAGATCCATCCTCAACATTTTCTGTACTCCTCTTTACCCAAATCTTGTTCATCTCCCTCTAAATTTCATCCGCATTCATTTTTCCTTTTCCTTTGTCTTGGTTTTGATTATGATGCACCAAACCCTTTTTGTCTTGATTCTTACTTCTGTAGAATTTGGCAATATGACCGGATCTATTGCAATTGTAGAAAATAATATTTCTTTGCATGTTTGACTGATATCCTCTTGATCTACACTGATTAGCCATATGTCCCATTCTATTGCATGCAAAGCATCTACCATTAAATGAATTGTTCATTTGTATATTTCTGCACTCATGAGATTTGTGACCATACCTTTTGCATTTAAAACACTGTCCGGAGAAGGATGAACTAGTCTGATTCATTCTTCTTCTGCACTGATTTTCTTTATGACTAAAGTTATTGCAGTTGTGGCAGTATCCATTGAAGGATGGATATCTTTGAGCATTAGGTTGCCTTACCGGAGTTCTTCTAGGCCTATTCCTTGGATTTCCTGATCCAGAGTTCTTCTGACCAGATCCGGAGCTTTCACCTTTCTCATACCCCAAGCCTTGTTTGTCATCTACTCTCTTTTGGCTTTCAAGAAGAACTTCAAGTTGAGCAGAGCTTAACTTGAATTTCTCTTTTGTATTCATTTGTTGTTTGAAGATCTCTTTTTAGAGTGTCAATCTAATTTTCAAGTTGTTCTTCATTATCTCTAGCTTCTTCCAGATCAGATTCCAGATGCCTGATTATTCTATCCATTTTGTGGCAGTCTTCTGATTTCTCTTTGAGAGATTGTTTTAGACTATCTTCAGTTTTTCTCTTTTCTTCAATTTCTTGGGTGAATTTCATAACCCCTGATTCTATTTCATGTCTTACCATAATGACCTCTTTTGATAGCTTCTCACATAATTTGTTCTTCTCATTCAGATCTTCATTTGCATCATTGGCTTCATTCTGACTTGCTAATTGCTGAAGCAGTTCCTTTCTCTTTTTCATAGAGATACTCAGTTTCTCCTTTAGTTCATTTATGAAATCATCAGCTTGTTTGAGTCTTTCTCTTAAGTTATTGACTTTAGAGTGAGATTGTTCAAGATCATCTAAGGTAGACTGAAGTTGTTCCCTCATACCATACATATCTATTGGAATTCCTAGATCTTCCTCAAGCTGTTAGGCTCTATTTGGAGGAACTTGGCTCTGATACCAATTGTTGATAACTGAGAGGGGGGGGTGAATCAGTTATCTAAATTACTTCTACTTTCTATTCTTCTTTAACAATTAGTGCAACATCAAATCATATAAGTAAAAATTACCATGAAAGAAAAAAGAACATCAACACACATAACACAATGATTCGGACGTGGAAAACCCTGTTAAGGGAAAAACCATAGGGTGACTAACCCAAGATTGTATTCTCTGTTAAAAGAATAAGATAGTACAAAATGACACTTACCAATTAGGGCTCATTGCCCAAGCACACTGCTCACAAGAGGCTCACTGCCTACAAGAGACTCACTATCTACAAGGTACAAGAAAGTAACAAGATACTTGAATTGATGAGAAGCATCCACATATGCTAAAGTTCAGTTCTGGTTAGGCTCAATACACTGATCTACTGCACTTCATTCTTCCTCTTCTTTGGTGCTGCTGTCCTATCACATACCAGACCTGTATTACTGCTTCCACACTGCTCTCTGCTTTTCTTCGCACTCCACAACACACCACACACAGTTCTTCTCATCGAAATCCATCTGGTATATATATCCACACAAAGGATTTCAACATCTTTCTAGTTGGCATCTGGAATACTCAATATTTTCCCAAACTCTAGTCTGTCGGCTGAATCCTTGCTTACCAAGTGATGCGTAACAAAGAGATGCTTATAGAAGTCATCAATCATGTCAACCAATCATGAATGATCCCTTAAGAAACTTTATTACCATCAATATCTCATCTGGATTAAGGTCTGAAGCTCTGCCTGTCATTTCTTCCTCAGTCTACTCTGCCAAACAGGAACCCAACACTTAGGTGTTCATATCTTTTCACTCTTACATCACAGGAGGCTCAATCTCTAGAATATATTAGTCATGGTACTCTTCTTGACTTCCCCAAGTCCACACTTTACTGAGATACTTCATCTGAGAGATTTGGACCTGATTGTCAGACCTTGCTACATGCTCTATTCTTGGTCACCGAACCACAATACTCTTCAATTTGACTTTCAGTATAGACACACCATGTCCTGTGGATGTGTGGGATGGACTTTATTGCCATCAATGACAACACTCATGATGCCACAGAGTGTCTCTTTCCAACACAACAATCATTGGAGCAGATTGAAGACATTTTGGATAGCAGAGTTGGACACAGCACCAGATGAAGACAATACAAATAATACATTGTAAAGTGGAAAGGTAGACCAGAAGAAGATTCATCATGGATTTCTCAAGCTGAGGTGGACTGCCTTGGTTTCCCTCTAGCCCCAACAAAGTGAGGGACTCACTTTTTCAATAACCTCGGATGTCTGATGCAGGAGCATCCCTGGTTCAAGAGCAATCTTGCATCCCCCAAAAATATTTGCATTCAATTTGCTTGCAGTTCAGTTTGTTTCTTTTCATTTTCTAGTTCAGTTCAGGCAGTTTAGTCAATAGCAGTTTCTGTATTTTGGTCCGCATTCTGCTGCAGTTGCATTTCAGATCTTGCGAAGCTGGACTTAGCATCTAGATTCATTCATCTACATCATGTTCATAATTCAGAGCATTTGGATTAAGTACCAGAAAGTTATCACTATTAGAAGATTGACTGTTTTCTTAGAATAGAGCATCCTAACAGTCTCAGACAATCAGCTGAAAGAGAAGACTTGCAGAGCATTCCTTGACTTGTGAATCCCAATTGCACATCATTCAATGATCTTTGGTTCATGGCCGACCTTCCCCGAGATCCATACATCATTCCATTCATTCCGGAGGAATTCTTCATGATTTGGTCCAACCTATCCGTGTACACACGTTACAGCGCTTCCTTAGAGTTTGTAACCTTCCTTGGCCGATGCAGAGGAATCTATTGTTCCAGAGATGATATATATTGATGTAATAGATCCCTAGGAGAGTAGTTATCAAGTTAGAAATTGATTCATAAGTTCATAGTTTAGATTTTGTGCGAAGGGACTTCAAAGCTATATCTTATGCATATTCTGATATTCTGTAATCAAGCCTGTGAGCTGAATTGTAAGCTCGCATGTTGTCGGCCGATCTGTATTTGAATTCTTTGATATACTAAATGACTAAATCTACATTTGTTTCATATCTTTGATTTGTTTCTATTGTGTTTACTCTTGCTGCATGGTCTGGATAGTTCATTCTATGAACCCTCCTACTGTGACTGTACAAAAAACCAATGGCAATGGCATAGGCAGATTGGGATCTCAAAGATCATAAAGCTAAGGGTCTTGTGAGACTTTGTTTAGTTGATTCCATCCTATTGAATGTTCATGAGGAGAAGACTGCAAAGGAGCTATGGAAGAAACTTGGTGATGTTTATCAGGCTAAATCCTTGGTAAACAAGTTATTCCTAAGGAAGAAGCTATATTCTCTGAGGATGGAAGATGGAGGATCGGTTGCAGACCACCTGAATGCCTTTAACATGCTAGTTGCACAGCTGACATCCGTTGCTGTAAAGATGGAGGAGGAGGATCATTGCATGATCTTGCTTTGTTCTTTGCTAGACTCGTGGGACAACCTTGTCACAGTCATTGGGAGTACTACAACCACCTTCAAGATGGATGAAGTGGTGTCTTCATTGTTACCTGAAGAGATGTGGAGAAAGTCTTCCGAATCGGCAAAGGAGGCTCTTGCGGTTCATGGTAGATCCAAAGAAAAAGGGAAAAATAATGACAATAAAGCTGAAAAGGGCAAATCCAAATCCAATGGGAGATCCAAATCTCCTGGAAAGTCCAAGGCACTATGTTGGAATTGTAGAAAAATTGGGCACATCCAAAAGGAGTGCAAGGAGGAGAAAAAGAAAAAGAAGAAGAATACCTCCGATTCAGATTCTGACAAATCTCATGATGATGGTGATGCTTTTATTGCTGCCTTGGCCACCCATGTATTGGATGATGTGTGGATGATTGACTCTGATGCTTCCTTCCACATGACCTCACATTGAGGTTGGTTCACAAAGTATGAAGAGTTTGATGGTGGAAGGTGTACTTGGGTGATGACTCTCACCTAAAAATAGTTGGCTGTGGAAGAGTCTTGATCCGATTCTCTGATGGATGAGTGAAGAGGATTAATGGTGTTATGTACATCCCTGATTTAGCATGAAACCTGCTCTCTGTAAGTAAATTAAATGATGCAAGTGTGCAGGTTGTCTTCTCGAATGGAGGATGCAAGATGACAAGAGGATCTATGGTGCTTACTAAGGGTACTCAGAGAGGTACTCTGTTTCAGTTGGATGCATGCACTGTAATAGTTCTTTTGATTCAAATAAAAGAGCTTCAGTCACTTCATCCTCACCATTGGAACCAACAACGAAGAAATGTGTTGCTTCAACTTTTGATGGTAGTGCATTTTGGGTACTTAAGGGTGCTCATGCTTGGGAAATGAAACTCCCTGTTGAGAAGACAATGTTGTGGCATAAGATACTTGGTCACATTGGTGAGAAGGGTCTTAGAGCCTTGAAAGATAAAAACCTCATTGAGGTGTTAAATAATTGTAATCTTGAGTTTGACTTTTGTCAACATTGTATATATGGAAAGCAAAACCTTGTTTAGTTTTATGCTAGTTCTCACAAGTCTTCTGGGGTTTTGGATCTCATTCATTCTGATGTGTTTGATCATGTGAATGTTCCTTCGATTTCTAAATCGTTATATTTTGTATCATTCATTGATGATTACAGTAGAAGGACATGGGTTTATTTTCTCAGAAGCAAATCTGAAGTCTTCAATCAGTTCAAAGAGTTTAAAGCTTTTATAGAGAATTAGACTGGTAAAAAGATTAAGTGTTTGAGAATTGATAATGGTGGTGAGTTTTGTTCTACAGAGTTTGACAAGTTCTGTAAAGAGCATGGGATTGAAACCCATAAGACAACTCCTTATACCCCACAACAAAGTGGAGTTGCAGAAAGGATGAACAAAATGTTGATGGAGAGGGCTAGGAGTATGCTTAGTGGTGCTAGCCTTGAACATAAGTTTTGTGCTGAAGTTGTAGCCGCTGCTTGCTACCTAGTTAACAAGTCTCCTACCTCAGCACTCATTGATAAGACACCCATGGAGGTGTGGTCTTGTAAGAAGCCCTCGTTGAGACATCTTCATGTTTTTGGTTGTGAGGCATATGCACATATGCCTAAGGAGAAGAGGTCAAAATTAGAGAACAAGGCAGTTAAGTGTATCTTCATTAGCTATGGAGTCGGTGTGAAAGGGTACAAGCTTTGGGATCCTGTGACAGAAAAAGTGTTGCATAGCAGAAGTGTTATTTTTAGAGAGCTAACACCTTCTCCTGTTGTTCTATAGCCAGAAGAAAAAGAAAAGAAAGAGGATGTGGTTCAGTTTCCTTCTATCCCTGAGAATACTAAATTGAAAGATTCTAGTTGACTAGATGATGAAGAGAGCTCTAGTAGCTCTAAAAGTTTAGAAGAAGAAGTAGAACCTCCACCTCAGCCTTTGAGGAGGTCCACACGAATTAGGAAGCAAGCTAAAAGGTTTGGTTATACTTTTCTAGATTCTAGTTGTGCTTATGCCTTGATTACTAACATTGATGAGCCTAGAATTGTGACAAAGGCTATGGACATGAAAGATGTAGGTTCCTGGAAGGAGGCCATGGAGGATGAGATGGCTTCTTTGGAAAAAAATAAAACTTGGGGCTTGGTGCCTTTTCCTGATGGATGGAAACCTGTTGGATGTAAATGGGTGTTCAAAAATAAATTTGGAGCAGATGGTAGTGTTGAGAAGTACAAGGCCAGATTGGTTGCGAAGGGGTATTCACAAGTGGAGGGAATTGATTATGGTGAAATTTTATTTCCCATTGTAAAGCTGACATCTATTTGGTTCCTGTTATCTCTTGTAGCAACTTATGACTTAGAAGTGGAACAAATGGATGTGAAGACAACTTTCCTTCATGGTGACTTGGAGAAAGAAATTTATATGTCACAGCCTGAGCACTACGTGGTGAAAGATAAAGAAAATTTGGTTTGCAAGTTAAAGATGTCTTTGTATGGTTTGAAACAATCTCCTAGGATGTGGTACTTGAAGTTTTATGCATTTGTATTGTCCATTAGATTTTTGAGATCGAAATCAGATCATTGTGTGTATAACAAGTTTGACAATGATCGTATTCTCATTATTGCACTATATGTTGATCATATGTTGCTGATTGGGAATGGTAAGACTATGATTTATGATTTGAAGTCTCAGCTGTTAGCATAGTTTGAAATGAAAATCTTAGGGACAACCAGGTACATTCTTGGGATGGAGATCAGAAGAGACAGAGCAAACATAAAACTTTGGTTAAGCCAGAGTAAGTATGTGAAGACCGTGTTGGAGAGAGTCAGCATGGAAGATTGTAGACCATTGTGTGTTCTTGTTTCATTGGGGACAAAGTTAATTGTGAATGATTGTCCAAATTCTCCTTCTGAGATAGAGAATATGAGCAGAGTACCTTATGCTAGTGCAGTTGACAGTTTGATGTATGCTATGCTCTATACAAGACCAGACATTGCCCAAGCAGTGGGAGTCCTTAGTCAGTTTATGGCTAATCTTGGACGGGTACATTGGGATGCGGTGAAGAGAGTGTTCAGATATTTGAGGGGTACTTTTGAGTATTCCCTATGTTATCATGGTTATCCTACAGGACCTTAGCATTCTATGAGTATTCGTGGATTTGTGGATTCTGATTGGGCAGGTGACATTGATAGTAGGAGATCCACCAGTGCTTATGTGTTTACCATGTTTGGTGGTGCTATTAGTTGGATGAGTAAGCAACAACCTATGGTTGCTTTGTCCATGACAGAAGCATAGTACATATAAGCAACTCATTCTTGTAAGGAAGCCATTTGGCTTAAGAGGTTGTGTTCAGATATTGGTTTTGATGCAGGACATATTACTATCTATTGTGACAGTCAGAGTGCGATTTGCTTAGCAAAGAATCATACTTTCCATGCCAGAACAAAGCACATTGATGTTCAGTATCATTTTGTTCGTGATATGGTAGATGGGAAGGTGATATTGGAGAAAGTAGACACTTTGAAGAGTGTTGCAAATGCATTGACTAAGCCCGTGGGCACAGAGAAGTTCAGATGGTGTTCGAAGTCTATGGGCCCCTTGGCCCCTAGTAGTTAAATCTTGTCATTCTTTTGGCTCTTGCAAGGTGTTTGACAAGTGGGAGAATGTTGGGAATTAAGGTGTCTTAACCTTTACAAATTCCTAGCATTTTTTATTTAATTGTGTATTTATTTATTGCCTAATTTTGTATTTACTTGCACATTCAGTTTGGTCACTTAGTTGTGGTGGCATTGTGACATGTCATCCTACTTGGAATGCGACTTGGATGGTCAAGTCAAACTCACATGGATTTGGGCATCCCATTTGAGGTGGCACTAATATGCCATGTGTTGGCATCTTCTGGTATGTGGAAGAGGATATTCCATATGACAGAATCTATGATGTGTAAGAGCCAAGTATAGAGATTCTCGGGACAAGTGAAGACAAGTGTCGTAAAGTATCTTTGCATGTAGAGAAGGCATATTTGGGTGCCCAAGTTGGGCTATGACATGTTGTAATAGGAATATGCTATATTTATCCTTGTATGACGTATTATCTTACAACATTTAAGGTTGTTATGTTGGGCAGATTTTATGACAGCTATAAGATGCATAAGAGCATTTGTCATAGCTATTTTTAGCCTGGAGTGTTCTAACTTTGGGAAGTCAAATCTGCCATGTATGATAGATGTAAGAGAGGTATTTGCATCTTGGAAAAGTGTCCTTTGTTGCAGGTAAATGGCCATGTGGCCAAGATGGATGCCCATCTCTAGAAGCTTCCCGTTTATGCCTTGTATCTCTATATAATGTGGAGTTTGGAGTTGTAGTTTGCATAGTTGATGTACAGGTATTGTTATGCTGCTAGAATCACTCTAGAAATGACATTTGAAAACTCTTGGAAGAACTTGTATTGCAAGTGTATTGTAAACTGTTATTGTTTCGATAATACATTGTGCAGGTTTTAGAGTGTGGGGTTTTTTACCTGAAAAGGTTTTCCCCACGATATATCTTGTGTCACTCTCTTTATGTGTTGTGTTGCTTCTGTAATCTTTATGTTATGTGTTTAACATTGCTGCAATTGTAAGGATTAAAAAGAATTTGCATACTATCCCCCTCATTAGATTGGTGTAGGAAGTGTGTTCTGTGTACCTTGCTTCCTTTCATTTTGAACCTTTTTGAAATATTTAAAAATAAAGTAGAATCATTTCCCATAAATGGGTGAGTCTTTAGCTCATTAAAAATATTTCATTACAAACATTAGAAAATGAATTTATAATAAACACTTAACTCATTTGGATCATGTTTTGTAGTCTTGTACTTCAACATCCCAGATAATATCATGTTGTCTTCAATTTCATTTGCTTCCTTTTGTACGATTTCCAAGTCACATGTTTTATTTATTTTCAACATAAATATAATTTTAGGATGCAAGGTAGTAAAAAAATATTTAGATTTGGTTGCTTGGACTTGGTTGATTTCCATGAGTCAATTTTTTAAAATGTGCCACAAACTCTCCTTTTCTCACCATATTTCTTTTGAATTTGGAAGAACATAATAATACACATATCTTAACAACTAGTTTAAATCTATCAAGGAAATTGTTTTTCATGTTGTTCCAATCCATAATATATCCATCCTTGAAATGTCAGAACCAATCAACAACATGCCCAATTTAGGTTTCAAAAAATTGCCTTACAAAACAATTTCCTTGTTGATTCTGAGGGCTTCACATGCCACTATAAATACATGAATATGATTATTAGTATCTTGTGAGTTTTCTCTAGAGAAATTTGGGAAATTCTTCCTTGAACCTAAAGAAAGATCACTGTCACTAGTTAATGCTAAAGGTCTAAAATAATTTCCCCATGGGATAGGTTAAACCAACACTATGATATGATTCAAAAAAAATATACACTAAGTATCTTTTCTTTAGCAAAGTCAACAACCTCCATTTTTGGAAATCCAAAATGCACTAGCACTTCAAATCCTGAGTAGAATTACCAAAAAATTATTGGCAAGTAAACTTGTTGCTATGGTTTTTGCGTTTGTTAATGTGACTCTTCCAATTGGCAGTTACATGTGCTTGCAACAACGGGAGAAACTATCATTGAATGGGTGATTTTCCTCTACATTTGAGAGGGGTAACTCCCTAGTATTTGGAGTTTTTGTGTACCTTTTACTTAAAATTACAAAAGGGTAAATGAATAGAAAAAGAACATTTAAAAAAAAAAAAAGAGAAATCCTAGGTAGGCTTAACACAAACAACCATCTAGGATTGTTCGATAAACCAGGGAAAGGAAACAAGCATATGCAATCTTGAATAGCAAAATGAGTTTAATGCTACATATACCATTAATAAGTGAATAAATATTTAACTAAGTGCCAATTCATCCATACTAAAGTACAAATAAACATTGAAGAGATAGTCTTAGATCATACTTAAGTACAATGGAAAATCAATGAAGAACATAAAAGCCACATAGTCTTGCATATATCCTTCTTATTTTTTCAAACAATGGGTACAAAATCTCTAATGTAGTTTTTTGTAAAATACTGTGTAAATGGAATAAAAAAATACCTACAATTATATTCTAGTGTCTTCAATAGGCAAGCAACCAACTTTTGTTAATTGGGTTTTGTTTTCCTACACATTTTAAAACATATATCCACTTTTAACATAAATATGCCCTTTGAACCTTTTTAAAACATGTTTAAACTATAGTACAACCATTTCCTGTAAATGATTGAATCTTTAGCTCATTAAAAACATTTCATTACAAAATTAGAAAATGAGATAATAAAAAATTAAATCTCCATTGAAATTTGGCATTCAAACAAATGTTGTTAGTACTTCTTAGCAACTTTTTTGGTGTAACAAGGAAGTTGTGAATACTTTGATGGAGAATACATAATTTCAAGAAGTCTCTTCATCACAAATATAAGCCAATGTAGAAACATCTTAAAATTTAATCTTCTTTACTTACAAACTAATCAATTTGAGTACATAGGAGTCTCTTTGATCAAATTATTAAAGAGTGTGAGAGTCACCATGAATCATTATTGCAAGTCATCAAATTGTATTAAAGATAATTTAGAACCATTAACATGAATATCCACATAAACATCAGTTATGTATATTGAGAAGTATGTTACAAGCCCCCTATTGCAGAATGGTTCAATGAATGAAGATGTACTTTCTTATAATTGTTGCACTTGTGTTGTCATTGATGCCAACAGTGTGAGATTCAGGTGTGTTGTCAGTAGTGCTAGAATGAAGAAGGCCAGAAGTAAAGTGAAAAAGAGGTAATGCTAAAGGAAATCTATGGAAATGTGATCAAAGATCAAGAAAAAAGAAGATAGATCAGAGAAGTTGTGATAAAAAGGGTAAGGTAATGAATGTCATCAATATCTCCTGAAGTTGTATAGACAAAGAATGTGCTAACATGAAGATTCTTGCTTTGAGAAAAGAGTTTGTTTTTGTTGTATGAAGTTGAGAATGAAGTCTATGATGTGGTAGATATTGTATTCATTATTTCTTGAGAAAAATCTTTGCTTTATTTTTGAAAGAAAGATTCAAGTTATCTAAGGCACTGAGATTTGAATAGAATAAACTTGGGAGAATGCTCCGCATTCCTTTGCATTTGTGTTGCAAGTATGTGCCTAATTGGTGTTGTCATTGATTTCAACATACCTTTGTTGTCATTACTGTCAACTATGTCCTATTCTATTACTTGTTTAGAAGCTTTGTATGTTGAGGATATTGAGAAAATTAGCCTCTCTGGAAGAAATAGGTGAGCTACAGTGAAGTGCAGTATAGACAGTGAGTTGTATGCGAAAGAATAGTCTGGTAGATTACTCTGCATTTCTTTCTTCTTGAAGATCTTGGTATGTGGATTGGAAGTTATTTAAAGGGATGTTTGAAGATGCTAAATCCTGAGTTTGAGCCACTGGTGTAAAGAATTGAGAGAGTTGCATTCACCAGAGTAAAACCTACTTTCTCTGATTATTCTCTAGTGACAGGGAGAAAGTATTTTGCTCAGTATTCCCTCACATTAAAGTATTTTTCTCTACAATTCTAAAGGGAAGTCTGGGATGATGATAAGTGCCTACAATTGCAATGGTTCATGCTTTGGTGGTCCGCAAGCTATCTTTCTTTTATGACAGTTGAAGACAGTGAAGTTTATGTGCTCCGATGTGAAGAATCTCCTGAATAAAGTGGTTTGAGTTTGTGCAGTTGCTCTTGATGATTTCAACGTGCTTGTGGATTCCTCCTGATCATGTTCCTACCTTTACATTGGTCCATGTTAAGGAAATGAGATCATGTTTGAAGACTATTCCTAGATAACATAGCGTGTAACCAGTCTTAGCCGACTTGGTTAATTTCAGTAATTGCGGAGATCCCTTAAAGATTATGGAAGCATTTTGTAGCATGGAAGATCATGTTTGAGTCCCATCTAAGGCATGACATGGTCCACATACATTTATACTATAATTCCTTAGATTAATTTGTATTAGGTCAAGACCTATTTTGTAAATGTTTGTAATACTAACCTTGGAGATTGTTCCAATGGTTGATGATTGTAATGCCGGCCTTGATGATCATTCCAAGGTCAATGAAGTGTATAAATACTTGTAATTGAGTCGTGGAAAAGTAGTCCTTGTGCGAAAATGAGAATATAAGAAAAAGGGTGAGGAGATAAGGTAGAGCAGAGCATAGGAACTATTGTACTTCAATGTATTAATCACAGACATGAAGAAGATGGAGATTTTGGTAGTGAGCTTGGCAATGAGCTACCAATAGGGTTTAACAACCCTCAAGGTTTAACAACCCTTATTGTAATCTTTCTAGGTTTAGGGTTGAGGCAGTGAGCCTGCTAGACCTAGTTGAACTTCATGGCCATGAGCCAGTATGTTCTAGGCCCATGGAGTGACCAAGCCTGAACATCATTTTTCAAAGATTGCAATATATTTTGAGAGCTAATCCTCTCCATAGTTTTTCCCCACCTTGAGGTTGTCCACATAAAAATCTGTTGTCTCTTGTGTTTAATGTTGCATCTATGTTTAAGTTTCTAATTTCATGCATTCTTTGTTTAATCATAATAAGTGCGGATAAGTGATTAATGTTTAAGTGTTTGAGTTTTTGGGACAATTGATTCACCCCCCCTCCCTCCCTCTTAGTTGTCTGGCACATTTCAACAATTGGTATCAGAGTGAGGTTCCTCTAAAGAAAGTCTAACAGCTTGAGGAAGATCCAAAATGTCTTATAAGAAGGAAGCACTGTATTTTGATGGGATGAATTATGCTCTTTGGAAGGCATGAATGAAAAGTCATCTTTTTCTCTTGGTTACAAAGTATGGAAAGCTGCAGAAACAAAATACACCTTGCCTCAAAATGGTTTGATGATTGAAGACGAAATCAAAGAATATGAAGTGGATGTTAAAGAAAAAGATGCTCTGCTAAGTTCATTGAATGACTCAGTACTGACAAAAGTTGTGGATCTTGAAACTGCAAATGAGGTATGGGAAAAGCTAAAACATCTGTATGAGGGAGATGATTCTGTGAAGGAGGCCAAGCTACAAAGTTTGAAAGTGAAATATGAAAGTTTGAAGATGAATGAAGATGAAAACATAACAGCCTATATGCAGAGAATTGATGAACTTGTCACCAAAATAAAAGGTATGGGGGGGACTCTCGGTGATAAGGAAGTTGTGATGAAAATTCTTAGATCACTACCAAAGTCCTATAGTCACATGGTAGCTGCAATTGAAGAATTCATGCAAGTAAAATCTATTGACAGAGATCAGTTGCTTGGTAAGCTTATTGCCTTTGAGATGAGAGAGTTTGGTGATGCCCTGCCAAAAGTCAAGACTGGCTTCAAAGCCAGTACCTCTGGGAAAACCTCCAGATCAGATAAGTACAAGGTAGAATCTGATGATGAGTTTGATCAAATTGAAGCCAACTTTGTGGATAAATTGCAAAGAGGATCCAATAAGTTCAAAGGTAAATTACCTTTTAAATTTTTTTCCTGTAGTAAAGTAGGCCACTTTGCTTCCAGATGTCCTGAACAAATTGAAAGAAATAAGAAAAGATATGAGAACATGCCCAGGATCCAAAAGAAATGTTATTATGATGAAAATTTTGATGATGATGAATGAGTATCAGATAATGGTGAACCAGATAATGTTAGTACTTCTGATAATGAATGCTTGTTTATTTCTAGCAAAGAAGAACCTGTGTCTACTAATCTTGCTAGCTGTGTGAAGGAATAAAAACTAGTAAAAGTGCTTTGGTTGCTCAGGTTGTTGAAGACAAAGATGAATGGGTTATTGATAGTGGCTGCTCTCACCACATGATTGGTGACAAAAGTAAGTTTGTGAGTTTGGAAATATATGATGGTGGACTGGTTAGGTTTGGAGATGATACAACTGGTAAGATTTGTGGAAAAGGATCTATTTCTTTTGATGGAAAGCATAATACTAAAGATGTCTTGTATGTGAAAGGATTAAAGCACAATCTTTTGAGTGTGGGTCAGATGTGTGACAAAGGTTATGACTTAAACTTCAAAGACAATGGATGCAAGATCAGGGAAAGCTCCAGAATAGTCAATGAAACTGGTAAGAAGACTAGAGGTAATATCTATCACTTGAAAGGAACTGATAATTATTGTTTGTTGGCTCAAACTGATGAAAGTTGGCTATGGTATTGTGTAACATCAATTTTGATAACATTATGAAGATAAGTACTGCATAGGCTGTTAGAGATTTTCCTAAGCTTGTGAAGCTTGCTAATCCTATTTGCAAGGAGTGTCAATTTGGGAAACAAACAAGAACAAGTTTCAAAAGCAAGGACCAATCAGTTGATGGACTACTGGAACTAGTGCATACAAATTTGTGTGGAGCTACCAGAGTAAGAAGTTTGCAAGGAGACAAGTATTTCATGTTGCTTATTGATGATTATTCTAGAATGACTTGGGTTACCTTTTTTAAAGAAAAATCAGAAGCTCTAGATAAGTTCAAGGTATTTAAGGCAATGGTTGAAAATGAGATGGATTTAAAGATCAAATGTTTAAGGTCTAATAGAGGAGGAGAGTTCACATCAAATGAATTCAATTTATTTTATGAAGAACATGGGATAAAGAGATAGTTATCTGCACCTAGAACTCCAAAACAAAATGGAGTCATTGAAAGGAAAAATAGAACAATTCAAGAAGTTGCTAGAACCATGATGAAGGAAGCTGATCTTCCAGAAGTATATTGGAGAGAGGCAATTCACATTGCTATATATATCCTAAATAGAGTCCAAGTCAAAGGTAACAGTTCTAAGACTCCTTATGAATTGTGGTATGGTAAAGTTCCTACGATGAAATATCTCAAACTTTTTGGTAGCAAATGTTATATCAAAAGAGAAGAAAATCTAGGAAAGTTTGATGCTAGGTGTGATAAAGGAATCTTCCTTGGCTAATCAACCAAGAGAAAGGCCTATTGGTGTTATAATAAGAGGCTGAATAAGATCATTGAAAGTGCAAATGTCAAGGTCGATGAAAGCAAGGAAAGGTCTGTAGAATCAAGTGGATATGAATCAGATAAACCAGATGTTTTAGAAGTGGTGTAGCATGAAGACAACTTAGATGAAGAGGATCAAGATCTAGAAAGTGCTACCAAGACACCAATTTATGTAAAACTTGATCATTCTGAAGATCAAGTCATAGGAGATAAGAGAAAAGAAATCCTGACCAGAAGAAGAGCTGCAGAAGAATAAGTAAATTTATGTTTGATTTCCAAGATTGAACCTAAGACTGTGAATTAAGCTTGCAATGATGAGAATTGGGTAAAGGCTATGAAAGAAGAATTGATGCAAATAGAGAAGAATCAGACTTGGGATCTTGTTCCTAGACAATCAGATAAAAATGTAATTGGTACAAAGTGGGTTTTTAGAAACAAGATGAATGAGAATGGTGAAGTAGTAAGAAACAAAGCATGATTGGTATGCAAAGGATACTCTCAAGTTGAAGGAATAGATTTTGAAGAAACATTTACATGAGTGGCAAGGATTGAAGCTATAAGAATGTTTTTGGCATTTGTAGCCCACAAAGATTTTAAGGTATATCAGATGGATGTAAAGTCTGCATTCTTGAATGGAGAGTTGGAAGAAGAAGTCTATATTGAACAACTAGAAGGATTCCAATCATCACATCAGGGTGACATGGTATGCAGATTGAAGAAGGCATTGTATGGGTTAAAACAAGTTGGATAAGTATCTGATACAGTTAGGATTCATCAAGGGTACCACCAACATCAATCTCTATTTCAAGATCAATAATGAACAAATCCTAATTGTTGCAGTCTTTGTTGATGACATTATCTTTAGAGGCAATGAAGGTATGTGCACAGTTTTTGCTAGAGAAATGCAAAGTGAATTTGAAATGTCCATGTTTGGTGAGATGAATTTCTTTTTAGGTCTACAAATAAATCAATCAAATAAAGGTATCTTCATTTCTTAGTCTAAGTATGTGAAAGAGTTGTTAAAGAAGTTTGGGATGGAAGACTCTAAATAGGTAAATACTCCCATGATAACTGATTGTAAGTTGAGAAAAATGATGACTCACCTATGGCAGATCAGAAAAGGTACATATCTATGATTAGAGGATTATTTTATTTGACTCAAACTAGACCTGACATAATGCATGCAATTTGTCTTGTGGCAAGATCTCAAGCAGAGCCTAAGGAATCACATGTGATGGCAGTCAGAAGAATTCTGAGATATTTGAAAGGCACAATGGATTATAGTTTGTGGTATCCAAGGGACAATGATTTCACTCTCAGTGCATACAATAATGCAGATTGGGCTGGAGATGTAGATGCCAGAAAAAGTACAAGTGGAGGTGCATTCTTTTTGGGAAAAAGGATAGTATCTTGGATAAGAAAAAAACAAGACTCAATATCTCTGTCCACTGGAGAAGTAGAATATATTGCAGTAGCATGTAGTTGTACTCAAGTGTTGTGGATGAAGTAGACATTGAAGGACATTAGAGTTGTGTATGAAGATCTAATTACAATATTTTGTGACAATACAAGTGCCATAAACATATCAAAGAATCTAGTAATGCATTCAAGGACAAATCATATATCCATAAGATATCACTTTCTAAGGGAAAAAGTGACAGAAAATGAAGTCAAGTTGGAATATTTATCTTCAAAAGACCAGATTGCAGACATTTTCACCAAATCTTTTCCTAAGGATACTTTTGAGTATCTTAGAAAAAAGTTAGGGGATATTACCCCTCCTACTCTAAATTAAGATGCACAAGAGTGCATCAGTCCAGAGGTGCTTAGAGTTCCTTCCTCAGATCCAGATTGATGCTTTTAGGGCTACTTCTCAGGGGGAGTAGCCAGAGAGCTTAGAAGAGAAATTGAATCAGAGCAAAAGAGTGCAAGTATGTGCCCTTTGCCATTGATGTCAAAGGGGGAGATAAATTATGTGAAAAACTTAGAAGGAAAGAGTGTAGATGTGTAAAGAGATAGGGGGAGAATCTTGTCTTGATAGATTTTGCAGTTTTTCACATCATATGTTGCCATCAATGACAAAGGTGGAGATTGTTGCAAGTATGTGCCTGATCGGTGTTGTCATTGATGTCAACATACCTTTGTTGTCATTGGTGTCAACTATGTCCTATTCGATTACTTGTTTAGAAGCTTTGTATGTTGAGGATATTGAGAAAATTGGCCTCTTCAGAAGAAACAGGTGAGCTACAGTGAAGTGCATTATAGACAGTGAGTTGTATGTTGAAGAACAGTTCGGTAGATTACTCCGTATTTCTTTCTGCTTCAAGATCTTGGTCTGTGGATTGGAAGTTATTTAAAGGGATGTTTGAAGATGCTAAATCCTAAGTTTGAGCCTCTAGTGTAAAGAATTGAGAGAGTTGCATTCACCAGAGTAAAAACTGCTTTCTCTGATTATTCTCTGGTGACATGGAGAAATTATTTTGCTCTGCATTCCTTCGCATTAAAATCTTTTGCTCTGCAGTTCTAAAGGGAAGTCTAGGATAATGACAAGTGCCTACAATTGTAATGGTTCATTCTTTGGTGCTCTGCAAGCTATCTTTCTTTAATGACAGTTGAAGACAGTGAAGTTCATGTGCTCTGGTGTGAATAATCTCATGAATAAAGTGGTTTGAGTTTGTGCAGTTGCTCCTGATGATTTCAACATGCTTCTGGATTCCTCCTAATCATGTTCCTACCTTTACATTGTTCTGCATTAAGGAAATGAGATCATGTTTGAAGACTATTCCCAGATAATGTAGCATGTAACCAGTCTTAGCCTACTTGGTTAATTCCAGTAATTGCAAAGATCCCTTGAAGATTATGGAAGCATGTTGTGGTGTGGAAGATCGTGTTTGAGTTCCAGCTAAGGCGTGGCATGATTCACATACATTTATACTATAATTCCTTAGAATAATTTGTATTAGGTCAAGACCTATTTGGTAAATGTTTGTAATACCGACCTTGGAGATTGTTCCAATGGTTGATAATTGTAATGCCGACCTTGATGATCATTCCAAGGTTGATGAAGTGTATAAATACTTGTAATTGAGTCGTGGAAAAGTAGTCCTTTTGCGGAAATGAGAATATAAGGAAAACAATGAGGAGATAAGGCAGAGTAGAGTAGAGGAACTATTGTACTTCAATGTATTAATCACAAACATGAAGAAGATGGAGATTTTGGCAGTGAGCCGCCAGTAGGGTTTAACAGCTCTCAGGGTTTAACATTCTTTATTGTAATCTTTCTAGGTTTAGGGTTGAGGCAGTGATCCTGCTAGACCTAGCTAAACTTCATGGAAGTGAGCTAGTATGTTCTAGGCCCATGGAGTGACCAAGCTTGAACATTATTTTTCAAATATTGCAATATATTTTGAGAGCTAATGATCTCCGTGGTTTGTCCCCACCTTGGGGTTTTCCACGTAAAAATTTGGCATCTCTTGTGTTTAATGTTGCATCTGTGTTTAAGTTTCTGATTTCATGCATTCTTTGTTTAATCATAATAAGTGCGGATAAGTGATTGATGTTTAAGTGCTAAAGTGTTTGAGTTTTTGGGACAACTGATTCACCCCCCTCCCCCCCTCTCATTTGTCCAGTGCATTTCAACAATTTGAAGGTATGGCCTTGCAGCTTGGGAGTTTGTCAAAGACATGTGTGAAGATCATATGTTCCTAATTTTAGAGCTTGAACATTAACATAGAAGTCTTTAGAGCTCACAGAGTGAAGATAGTTTCTTAGAATTGTGGCAGTCAGGATGCATCTAGGAAATGCTCTCCTTTTCTCTACTTTTGAAGTTGAGATCCTGTGGTTTGAAGGATGATCATTTATAGATGAGAATATAGTACTATTCAAGTTTTAGTTGCTAAGGTGCACTGCAGAGGTCATCCAAGGTTTGCAAAATAAAGACATATCTTGCTGCTAACTAGGGTTGTCTGGAGGAGAAAGCAAAAGCCACCATATTTCACCACAATTTATCTTTTGGCTTTGATGTTTGGAGGATGAGTGAAAATATTTAGATAGATGATTCAATTTAGGTTTTAGGTGCTTAAGTGTACTGCAAGTTGGTTTGTCAATGCTTTATCTCAAGACTGTGTGTTTAGTGTTCGTTGGTGATACCAAGCTCATATTTTATTTGTTTGCGCTAGAAATAGAACATACATTTAAGAAGAAGGATTAATTGAGAAGGTTTGTGTAGGTCTTATGTTTCTTGTGTGATGATTTGCATGATGTTAATTGATCCCTCCAATACCACTGTAGGTCTGGAGCTATTGGGTAGAAGGATGAGTGTTTGCTAGGCTGACTTCATGTGTTTTTGATGTTCCCACTAGATGATTTGAAGTGTGTGCTAGCTTGGTATAATGTGATAATGAAGAATAGGTCCTAGTTATCACTTGTCTTGAACCACATTAATTTTCTACATCTTGTGGATGCCGACTTAGTGTGGCCTTGTACATTTCATGAATACACGTTTCATCTTGGATGACATGGGAGAAAGATTTTGTAATGTACGGAAGGCATAAATGAAAGATCTTGTTTATTGAGGAAGGTATGAGTGTGTGAGAGTATAAAAAGATATATGAATAGATGTGAGTGTGGTTGTGAAAGTTTCTTGGAGGTAGCAGTGTTCACTGAGTAGAGAAAGTGAAGTTGTAAGACAAAGTGAAGTGTGTGGATGATGTAGACATGGTTTGTTCAACAAGATATGTTGAATGTAATATCCAAAGGTTGTAGCCTCATTCTGTAAGTGTCATTGCATTATATTTTAGGGAGTTACATCTTCCTTTGGGTTGTAGCCCATAAATAATATTGTAATCCTATTTTATCTTTATTTGTGAGGTTGGATTTGGACAGCAGATCCAAGTAGCTTGCTCACCATAGTTTTTCCCTTCTTGGGTTTTCCACGTAAATTTGGTGTTGTGGCTGTGTGCTTATGTATTGTGCTTTAATTGGTTTAATTTGCTAATCTTCTGGTTAAAGTAGTTAGAAGTTTTGATTGTTGATATTAAACTGAAATAAGTTTAGAGATATACTGATTCACCCCACCTCTCAATATATCCTTGTGTTCTAACAAAAACTCCTATCCTATTTCAAACTATCATTATGAAAATAAAATTTCCCTTTGGATATTAATGATGCTTTGTCAAAAGTAAAAAATCTCAATCATAATAGAGTTATCACGAGATTGTTCCTTACAGGATTTTCTAGTTGATCAAAATGAAGAAAGGTGTCCACAACTCCAATAATGTAATTATTATTGGATAATAATTTTAGATTGTCTACCAAATGGGTAATGTTGTCACATAGATTTGCACCCAGTGTTGAAGGCTTTTAGGGCTCCAACAATCTAGTGAAACATTGAGATGACCTCTAGGTGTGGGACCCTATAGGGAGGTCGAATCTCTAGAGAGATGTTGGTTCCTTTGCTGAATGAGAGATTCAGCAATCCTAAGACTAAACCTAATCTATCCACTTGATAGGAAAAGAGGAAGAGGGAGTAAAACTAAAAGTAAAGGGAGATGATACACCAGGATCGAATAAAGAACATTCACAGAGCTAAGATGCAAAAATAAAGAAATACAACTGATAAACTTACATAGATCATGGGGATTTTAACAAAGGTAAAGAATGGATTGCCAAGAATTTAAACATTCACAAACAATAGCCAACTCTAAGACTAAACAAGTTAAAAAGCATGAAAAAGTAAAACACCATATGTATTGATCAAGAGGCACATTTACAACAGAGGAAAGTTCTGTTTGGTGTACAGAAGCATAAGACTAACTATTTTCCAACCTTTTTTACATCTTACATTCATGCATATATAGCATCTGATTCCAAACCTTGACCTAATTAGGTTACAATGAAATGCCCCATAAGCTGTCATAAATTATCTCCGCCAAAAGGAATGTCAGCCTGTAAGAATTCATTGCAAAAAATATTTGGATCCATCGAGCAAATGGAAGATATTTTGGGCCATCAATGCAAGATGCCGAATCACTCACCTGCAACAATTAATGTAAAATATCTGAATTTGATAAACTTCTAGAACACTTCAATTTGGCTCCAGATGTGTCTTGTCGGTCGAGTCTACATATCCTTCTTCAGTCGGCAACCATCCTGATATTCAAAGGCATATCTAGATCATAGGATTTGGATCATATTTTTAAAGTGAGAATATCCCTCAAAAAATCCCGCCAAATGAAAGAGGAGGAAATTCTAAACACTTTTGCCTTTTGGATCACATAGAAATTCCTCAGGATGAGGGAGATATCCGTGGTCAAAGTTGCAGTCAACTGGCATCTAGATGTCCATGTGTCATCATTTTGCGGCTGTGCAGAAAGGATGTCACGTCAGCTTTAGACGGTTTGCGGGCATGTGATATCCTAATATGCACCCATCAAATTACCTTCACAACATGGAGAAACCATCATCTGCATGGATATTAACCCTCAATATCTGGGTGCCAACTTAATATCTGGATGCCTTTGAAAATCCTGATGATGTCATCAGCATAAGGAACTTCTTTGGAGGGAGGATCTGGTTGATGTCATCAGGATATTAGCACTGGGGGGGATATATTAGAGGCAGAATGTTTGGATGACATCATAGTCATATGCATTTCTTTGGAGAGGGGACCGTCCAAATGACATCATTAGGACATTCACAAGGAACCCATATATTAGAAAGGATCTAGACATTAGTTAAGATTCAGATGTTTAGAAAATATCTAGATATTAACTAAGGTTTGCATATTAGGAAGCATCCAGATATTAGGAAATATCCAGATGACATCATTAGGATATTCATACAAAAAATGACTAAGTAAAAGATGGAAAATCCTTGTGAAGGAAGGCATTGAAGCCAAAAGATTTTTGGGTTTTTTTAGGATTTTTGCAAGGATCCTCCAAATGGCCTTTTAGGGATTTTGCAAGGCAGAGCACTAGGATTGAAAGATTTAAGGCCTATAGGGCCATATTCCAGGGGATATCTAGCCATTAGGAAGGTGAACCATTTGAGTCTAGGTAGAGGAAAATGGGTCAATAGGTAAGATTCATCAAATTTTATAATGTCATCAAATACATCATTGCAAGTGACTGCAAGAATATCAAGTGTTGATAGCACAGTAATGGGAAATAATTAATTGACCATATATTTGGACCTACAAAATTGTTTGTGTTTGTTTGAGACATTGAGATCTTTATTTTGACTATTTATTCTTGATGATTCTTTGGTATATTCTCAAGGCAACTCCAAGCCAAAGGTTACACACCTAACAATAGAAGAATCTTATCCTTGCATTAGCATGAGCTTATGAAAGAAGAGCAAAAACTCTTTCTTGGTTTGGTTTTATAATATGTGCCTGAACCCTTGTTTTGGATAAAATTTCCACTCTACTCTTAACATGGTGTAGGGCTTGAATAAGAGTAATCAAAGCATACCACGCATCGTCAATATACAACAAAAAAATTATTGAAATGTACATCCAAGTCATTTTTTGAGTCATCCATGAGAAAGGAACATTATGGAGTGAGATATGAGAAGTGAGTATACCAACACAAACAACTCGTGATAATACTAGAGAGCATTAAATCATGTTAATGTATGCAAAGGCCATGGAAGCTTAATAATCCATGCATAATATCCCAACATTTTTTAAATCCTACTCAAAAAGGCATTTGGCTATATGTGCTAATTCCATATTTCCTTTATTCCCAATTTGTTCATTAATAAGGAAATATTCTTGTTTGAACCTTGTTTAGAAGTGTTCACACCCTTTCTAGGAAAGTCATGTGATATAAAGGTTTGTTAATAAAAACATCTAAAAAAATAATTAGTAAAGGCAATTTGTCAAGAAGGAGATTAACAGATGTGTCATTGGTAGTTACACTTCCCCAAATTCCTTCATAACACTAAGGAAACCCATCCCTACATGAAACATCTAGCAACCTGGAAACAACCGGCAGGAGAGAACACCCGATGCAACCTGATGTCTAAATGCAAATCTAAATGATGATGTACAATATCTCACAACATGATGTGACAAAGAAATATATAAATAAAGTTTACTAGACAATTGAATTTCATCTATTTCAACGAATATGGCTTGGCCCAAGCACTTAGAATAGTTACGATCAAATCCTAAAAATTTGGAAAAGCCTACTCTATTTGCCCACATTCGGCATCCTAGACCAAAAGTAACCCAATGCATAGAGAAAATAAACAATTCTAACCCCAATGTGCCCATATTCAGGAATCATAAATAAATAAGAAAAATAATCTATTGCCCCATGATACCCATGATTAGGAATTGTAAGCAATCAAAGCACGCATAATTACTTCCATTCAAGATTTAGTGAGCTATACTCTATTTTCCATGTTTGAAAGACACTAAATTTTTCTTATCATTCATAGCTCTTGTGGAAGATTAAATTTTGAGATAGGTATGCATTCATTGAACTAATATATCCGCAAGTAAGTATACATAAGTTTTCTATTTTATCGATAACCACTTGTTCATGTAATTCATCAAGAAAAACTTGTTTGCATTCCTAGGCCAATATATATACCATAGTACATTTTATGGCTATAATTTATTCTAACATCAAGCTATATTCATATTAATCTACATTGGAGTATACCTACACAATATATGTATATATTGTTACAAGTATGGGCCTAATCAGTATTGTCATTGATGTCAACATACTCCTGTTGCACTAATGATAAGGATTGGATGAGCTGTGTGCTGAGGATATTGAGAAAATTAGTCTCAATTAAGAATAACGAAGAATAGTGATGACAGTAAGGTAAAAGTCAAAGATAGGATGAGGATCAGAGGATGTGGATTAAAGGGTTTGTAGATATGTGTCTTAAGGTGATCCAGTAGAGATTTCAGAGGTCCGCATGAAGATCGGAAGAAGTTGTGGCCGCTCAAGTAAAACTGGTTCCGGCAGATGTTCAGTGGTGACAGAGTGTTACAGATAGGTCCGGTGAGATCCAGAATTGCATTATCCTGTTCTGCAGATTTGAGGGAGTGTTGAGGAAGTCTCTATGGAGTGTCAACTAGATTGATTTGTGGTTTGAAGATCTGCAAGCACCTATTCCTTTGTGACAGTAATGACAGACTGTGTTCTTGAGGTTCTGGATGAAGAGAAGATTGATTTGAGAAAGCAGATAAAGTATGGATGTTTTTGGTGATTCAGGAAAGCTTGTGATGGTCTTTGGATCGTGTCCAACTCTTGTTGGTGGTCTGCTTTGAAGTTGGAGTTCGCATTTGAAGAACAACTTCCAGATGATGGTGTTCTTCCTAAGACAGGCCGACCGGATGAGTTATACATCTTGCGGATGTTCTTGTGGATGTTTTCTGACTTAGATGATCATTCCTAAGTCGATGTCTTGTATAAATAAGGGATTATGAAGTCATTTCAAAGTTGTCCTTGTTGTGATGTGTGTGTGGTAGCGAGGAGAGTGAAAGGGTAGAGCAGAAGTATTGGGCTTAAATGGAACTAATTCAAGCATGGTGAAGATGCTATTCTCCAGTTCATGTACGTGATACTTATTTCTTTGTAGGCAGTGAGCCTCTTGTGAGGAGTGTGCTCGGGAAGTGAGCCCTAATTTGTAGGAGTCAAGGACAACACTGAGAGGGGGGTGAATCAGTGTTGTGTGAATTTTCAAATCTTTTTCAAACTTTAACTTGCAGAGCATAAAAGTGAGAAAGTTATCATTGAATTGTCAAACACATATGCACATAACTTTGTTAAACACATAAACAAAACTCATTAGTAAAACATACAATCATAGAGAGATGATCAATATGAATCAAGACACAAGAATTGCACAAGTGGAAAACCCTCCAGGGGTAGAATAACCACTCCAGAACTGCCTCACTGGCTTAACTGATAAAACATGCCTCATTGGCTACAATACATGTCTCACTGACAAATGTTAAGGTCTCACTGACCTGTAAGCCTCACTGGCATACTATTTAGAAGCACCAGCTTCAAGGAGCACCAACCCCTAATACTGAACAAACTGAAAACAAGAATTCAGAGGGTTTCTCTGTTTCAATACAAAACATTTCTTCTCTCATGTGTCTGTCAAATGTCCATTCTGTTCAAAATCAATCCTACATCTGGATACACTCAACAACACTGCATTTCTCTGTATGTTTCATCTCTGTCTCACAAGTCATACCATCAATGCACCTGAACAACTATTATATGTAAATTGGATGTCTTTTCACCTTTCACATTCTGCACAGTCATTTGCTCTCGCTGAAGATCATTTTGTCCTTTCATCTTCTCTTTTTAATGTCTTCAACAACAATGCATCTTATATTGTCACCTGCAAAAATAAAAGAACATATATCTAATCCAAAACCTTTCACATTCTTCAGATTCACGAAACCAAAATCCCATTTATATTTCCTTTTAGAGATGAAAGAATATCTTTTCATATTTGAGACCTTTCATTTCAATTTCTTCATCTCCCTGCAAATAAACTCTTTATCTTCACAAAATATTAACAACCAACTTCAATACATTATTTCCTCCCTGATTCATAAAATAGAATTCTTTACTTTCTTACAAGACAAATCTTCTCCATGAAAACCTTTTTAATACCTGCATAAAACCATCTAAAAGTAGGATCATATAATATCAAACCCTATTGAAAACTCTTCATATTCTCTGCTCATATCTACAATCTCTGCATGATGTTTCATATTCTCCAAAACACAAAACCCTTCAATTTGATTATCTTCTCTGCTGCAAATTCCTTCAAACAAATTTTTCATTATCCTCTTCAAATTCTTCTTCAAAAATAATCTTCTCAATCTGCCTTATTCTCAAAACAATCCTTTCAAAAACAATCTCTAATCTCCATACAAAAAATCTCCTCAAAAAAATTAGTCTTCAAAAACTTCATCCTCTTAAAAATCTCTTCATAAAGAAAAATAATAAAAATCTCCTTATTAAAAAAAAACTCCTTAAAAAAGGACCGACCAAAAAGATTTAGAAGGAAATTACTTAAGTTTTAAAAAGGAAACTATTTAAAGTTTCTAAACTCCTCACAAATTTTCAAGGAAGAAAAAATAGCATTTTCTTAATGCATCGGGCTCACACAAACCCATGCCCTCTTAGACTTTTGGCAGTGGTAATCTTAAATTCAAACCCATTGAAAGCCCGCCCATTTGGAAGACTTGCTCTATCGGTAAAAAGGAGGAAAGGGGCCGGTTGCCCTATGGAATTTCATGACTTAAGTTTACAACTTAAGTTCTTTCACCTGCTTGACCAGTCATTTTCAAATTAGAACAAAAGCACCCCTTTTGTAATGACAAGTAAGTCAAGATTTTAGAATTTATTAAGAAACTTTGGGGTTACCAAAAAATATAAGCATAGATGTCTCAAAAGATAAATCATTCTTAACAAATATGATTAGATATCTTTGCAGCTGTGGCACACTAAAAGTCATTGACATATTCCATAACACTGTGAATTTCTCAACATTGTACCAACCTAATCCTTCCTGTATCATAAAACCTTGTTGATAGATTTTTGACAACAATCTTATATCATGAACCCATGCAAATAATGAATAACACCAATCCATCTTGAAAACCTCTCTCAGATCAATGCACAACACCTTTTGTCATCAATACAGTATGAACACCAAACCAACATTATGCCAATGAAGCACTCCTTGAGAGCGAGTTGATTTACTGATGTTCTTGTTTAACCTTCATGGAGATGAGTATGTACCACTAGATGAATCAAAACCATCCTGATAAGATAAAGATCAATAAATATCATGCAAGGATCAATATATATCATGCAAGCTATTCCAACACTTCAACCAATACACATCATATTCAACCTATCAACAATGTCAACCTTGTCATGCTGCCACTATTCATATTACAAACAACTATCATGAGATGATCACATTCAGAAATATTCTCTACAAGTACTACTGAACAAACAAGTCCTTCACTTTAGTTACACACTAAAGATCCACAGAATACAAAATGAACATGCATCCTAAATTAGATCCTATATCTGATTTCACATGATCCAAGATGATCCAACAACACTCCATCATATGTAAGCAAAATGATATAAATATATCATTATGATGCAAAACTCCTGATAGAACCTTGACCTATCAAATGCAAATTAAACCTGATTGAAAAACACATCTGAATTTACCTCAACCATATTAAGTTCATGATGAATGCCTCATTAACCATCTCCTCCTGATGTCCTGCAACAACTATGACAACTTTGCAACTTTGCAACATCAACTCAACACACTTTTGACATCAATGACAATCTATCACTATCATAGTTGGCATGTGCCATTTTGTTCTTTCTATTCTTCTAACAGAGAATACAATCTTGGGTTAATCACCCTATGGTTTTTCCCTTAACCGGGTTTTCCACGTCAAAATCTTGGTGTCTTATGTGCTGATGTGTTTTTGCTTTTGATTTGAATGCATTATGTTTTATGATTGATATCCTGCTAATCATTAAGAGGATTTAAGTGTGTAATTGGAGAAAGTTTTGCACAACTGATTCACCCCCCCTCTCAGTTGTGAGCCCTAAGTCTAACAATTGGTATCAGAGCCAAGTTCCTCTAAAAAGGAGCTTAACCGCTTGAGGAGATCCAGGATGTCATCTTACAAGAAGGATAGTCCAAAGTTTGATGGAACCAATTTTTCTCTTTGGAAATGTCGCATGAAATGTCACTTGCAGTGTATGGGAATGGTGTACTGGACCGTGGTCACAATACAGTATGTACCTCCACAGGGTGGTCTGAAAACCCTAAATGAAATCACATATGCTAAAAACAATCTGTGGACTATAGAGGCTCTTCTAAGCACATTATCTGATTCAGAGCTCTCAAATGTTATTGACCTACCAACTGCTTTTGAGATTTTGAAAAAACTGGAACTTTTGCATGAAGGAGACCAGTATGTTAAATGTGCAAGGTTACAAAGCCTAAAAGGGAAATTTAAAAATCTGAAGATGAGAGATGATGAAAATATTACTACTTTTATGCCAAGAGTGAATGAGCTGGTTTGTGGAATTATAAATGCTGGTGGAGTCTTGGATGAAAATTAGATTGTACGCAAAATTCTTAGATCCCTACCTGCTTCTTACAAAATCAAGGCTATTGCCATTGAAGAATTCAGAGCCCATACAACTGTCACAAGAGATCAATTGGCTGCATTTGAAATGACAGAGTTTGGAGATGACCCCCCCAAGACTGAATTTGCATTCAAAGCTAGTGCCTCTATAAAAGGTAAACAAAGGTTTGATTCGGGAGAGAACTCATCAAGGAAACTGTCATGGTAGGAAAAAGCAAGAAAAGACCTGGAAGAAGAAGTAGAAATTGCTCAACTTGAAGCCCTTATTGCAAAGATGCTGTCAAGAGGATCCGGTAAGTACGAAGGAAAATTACCTTTTAAGTGTTTTAACTGCAATAAGATTGGTCATTTTGCCTCAAGGTGTCCGGAAAGCTTTTTAAGGCAAAATCCTAACAAGCCAAGGTTCCAAAAGAACTGTTACTATGTACATGAAGATGATGACAATGAAGGAGTAACAGATGATGAATTAGAGACGGGAAACAGATCCAGAAATGAATGAGTGTTCATTGCCATCAAGGAAGAAGATCCAATGTCCTCTGTATCTGTCAATCATAAGACTGTGGAAAGAGCTCTGGCTGCCCAAATTGAAGAGAAGGATAATTGGATCATTGACAGTGGTTGCTCTCACCATATGATAGGTGACAAAAATAAGTTCTTAGATTTGGAAAGGTATGAAGGAGGAGTGGTAAAGTTTGGTGATAAGTCTGCTGGTAGAATCAAAGGTAGAGGAACTATTTCTCTTGATGGAAGGAACAAAACTAGTAATGTACTATATGTTGAAGGTTTGAAGCACAATCTTCTCAGTGTTGGATAGTTGGTGGACAAAGGCTATGATCTCTGGTTCAAGAATGGAAAATGCAAAATCTTTGAAAGTTCTGGAACAAAAATTGCATCCGGTACTCAAACTAAAGGTAATATCTTCCACTTGGTTGGTACTGATAAAAATTGCTTATTTGTTCAAGTTGATCAGAGTTGGTTATGGCATAGAAGGATGTGTCATGTGAATTTTGATAATATCATCAAGATAAGCAATACTCAGGTTGTAAGAGATCTTCCAAAATTGGTGAAACCTACTAATAGCTTGTGCAAGGAATGTCAGTTGGGTAAGCTGAGCAGAGTCACATTCAAAAGTAAGGAACTGTCTTCTACTGGATTATTGGACTTAGTTCATACTGATCTTTGTGGTCCGACAAGAATCAAGAGTATTCAAGGTGATAGATACTTCATGCTACTAATTGATGACTATTCCCGAATGATGTGGGTAACCTTTCTAAAAGAGAAATCAGAAGCTCTTGAGAATTCAAAATATTCAAGGCTATGGTAGAGAATGAAACCGGATTAAAATTGAAGTGTCTAAGGTCTGATAGAGGTGGAGAATTCACATCCGGTGAGCTCATAGAGTTCTGTGAGAAACATGGAATTAAGAAACAGTTGTCTACTCCTAGGACTCCATAGCAGAATGGAGTAGTGGAAAGAAAGAACCAGACCATCCAGGAAGCTTCTAGGACCATGATGATGGAAGCAAATGTTCCTCAGATCTATTGGAGAGAAGCTATCAGTACTGCAGCCTATACTCTCAATCAAGTTCAAATTAGAAGCAATACCGGTAAGACTCCTTATGAACTTTGGTTTGGTATCACTCCTACTGTAAGATATTTCAAAGTTTTTGGTAGCAAGTGTTACATTAAAAGAGATGAAGATCTAGGAAAGTTTGATTGTAGAAGTGATGAAGGAATATTCTTGGGATACTCTACTCAAAGTAAAGCCTACCAGTGTTATAACAAGAGATTGAGGAAGATGATAGAAAGTACAAATATGAAGGTTGATGAAGGAATTGAAAAACCCTCAAGATTATATGAATATGATGAAGATGATCAGAATGGTGTTCTGACTCAAGGAGCCCAAGCCTCTTCTATGATTCAGATCCATATTGATCTGATAAATCAGGAAGAAGAGATAAGTTTGAATGAGCCTGATCAAGAAGCAGAAATGCAAGTAACTCCCAAAGTGCCTAGGTATGTAAGACTGAATCACTCTGAAGATCAGATCATAGGTGATAAAAGCAAAGGTGTACAAACAAGAAGGAAAATTGCTCAAAACTCAGATGAGTATTGTCTGATTTCAAAAATTGAACCTAAGACAGTGAATGAAGCTTGCAATGATGAAAACTGGACTAAAGCAATGGAGGAAGAGTATGTAAATTGAGAAAAATGACACTTGGGATCTTGTTCCCAGACCTAGAAACAAAAATGTGATTGGAACCAAATGGGTCTTCCGGAACAAACTAAATGAAGTTCATGAAGTAATCAGAAATAAAGCCAGATTGGTTGCAAGGGTTACTCTCAAATAGAAGGAGTTGATTTTGAAGAAACTTTTGCTCCGGTGGCAAGAATTGAAGCAGTCAGATTATTTCTTGCTTTTGCTGCTTTCAAGGATTTCAAGGTATATCAGATGGATGTCAAGTTTGCCTTCCTAAATGGTGACTTGGAAGAAGAAGTATACATTGAGCAATCGGATGGACTTCAATTGTCTGATCATGATGATATGGTCTGCAAATTGAAGAAAATATTGTATGGATTGAAGCAAGCCCCAAGAGCATGGTATGAAAGATTGGATAAGCATCTATTGAAGATTGGTTTCAACAAAGGTACTGCTGATAGCAATTTATATTTCAAAATTGATCATGAAAACATCCTGATTGTTGAAGTGTTTGTTGATGATATCATTTTTGGAGGAAAAGATAGTATGTGTAAAACTTTTGCAAATCAAATGAAAAGTGAATTTGAGATGTCCATGCTTGGTGAAATGAATTTCTTCTTGGGTCTGCAAATCACTCAAACAAAGAAAGGAATCTTCATTTCTCAAACCAAATATGTGAAAGAATTGTTGAAGAAATTTGGGATGGAAGACTCAAAACCAATGAATACTCCCATGGCAACCGAATGTAAATTAAGCAAAGATGATGATTCTCCTAAGGCTGATCAGACAAAGTACAGGTCAATGATTGGAGGACTGTTGTATCTCACTCAAACTAGACCAGATATTATGCAAGCTGTTGGTCTTGTTGCTAGATTCTAGGCTGATCCTAGAGAATCTCATGTCATGGCAATCAAGAGGATTTTTAGATATCTAAAGGGGATAGTTGAGTATGGTTTGTGGTATCCCAGAGATCATGATTTCTCTCTTCATGCATATACAGATGCAGATTGGGCAGGAGATGTGGATGACTGGAAGAGTACCAGTGGTGGATCATTCTTTTTGGGGAAGAGATTGGTTTCATGGCTGAGCAAGAAACAAGAGACAATATATCTGTCTACAACTGAAGTAGAATATATTGCAGCAGCAGGTAGCTGCACTCAAGTTTTGTGGATGAAGCAGATGCTAAGAGATATCAAAATGGAGTATGAGGAACCTATCACAGTCTTCTATGATAATTCAAGTGCAATAAATATATCCAAGAATCCGGTGTTGCATTCAAAGACTAAACACATATCCATCAAGTTTCACTTTTTGAGAGAGCAAGTGAACAAGAATGAAGTTAGATTCGAGTTTGTACCTTCCAAGGATCAGATTGCAGACATCTTTACTAAACCTCTACCTTAGGATTCTTTTGAGTATCTCAGGGAGAAGCTAGGGGTTATTGCCCCTCTGGTGTTAAACTAAGGTGCATTGAGGTGCATCAGTCCGGTGGATATCACAGTCATATCTGGTGATCTGGATTGATGATGGGGAGCTGCTACTCAGGGGGAGCAGCAGGTATGATTCTGAAGTGTTGGAATTGCAAGTATCTGGCCTTTGCCATTGATGTCAAAGGGGGAGAGAAGACATGTGAAAAATAAGTGGTTGTTGATCAAAAGGGGAGCAGTTAAGGGAGAGAAGACATGTGAATGGTTGTTGCTGATAGGGGGAGTTGTAACAGTGAGGAGAGGTTCTTGTCTTGATGGTCAAAACAGTTTTTCACATCATATGTTGCCATCAATGACAAAGGGGGAGATTGTTGCAAGTATGGGCCTAATCAGTATTGTCATTGATGTCAACATACTCCTGTTGCACTAATGATAAGGATTGGATGAGCTATGTGCTGAGGATATTGAGAAAATTAGTCTCAATCAAGAATAGCGAAGAACAGTGATGACAGTAAGGTAAAAGTCAAAGATAGGATGAGGATCAGAGGATGTGGATTAAAGGGTTTGTAGATATGTGTCTTAAGGTGATCCAATAGAGATTTCAGAGGTCTGCATGAAGATCAGAAGAAGTTGTGGCCACTCAAGTGAAACTGGTTCCGACAGATGTTCAGTGATGACAGAGTGTTACAAATAGGTCCGGTGAGATCCAGAATTGCATTATCCTGTTCTGTAGATTTGAGGGAGTGTTGAGGAAGTCTCTATGGAGTGTCAACTAGATTGATTCATAGTTTGAAGATCCGCAAGCACCTATTCCTTTGTGACAATAATGACAGACTGTGTTCTTGAGGTTCCAGACGAAGAGAAGATGGATTTGAGTAAGCAAATGAAGTATGGATGTTTTTGGTGATTCAGGAAAGCTTGTGATGGTCTTTGGATTGTGGCCAACTTTTGTTGGTGGTCCACTTTGAAGTTGGAGTTTGCATTTGAAGAACAACTTCCAGATGATGGTGTTCTTCTTGAGACAGGCCGACCGGATGAGTTATACATCTTGCGGATGTTCTTGTGAATGTTTTCTGACTTAGATGATCATTCCTAAGTTGATGTATTGTATAAATAAGGGATTACGAAGTCATTTCAAAGTTGTCCTTGTTGTGATGTGTGTGTGGTAGCGAGGAGGAGAGCGAAAGGGTAGAGCAGAAGTATTGGACTTAAATGGAACTGATTCAAGCATGGTGAAGATGCTATTCTCTAGTTCATGTATGTGATACTTATTTCTTTGTAGGCAGTGAGCCTCTTGTGAGCAGTGTGCTTGGGTAGTGAGCCCTAATTGGCATGTGTCATTTTGTTCTTTCTATTCTTCAAACAGAGAATACAATCTTGGGTTAATCACCCCGTGGTTTTTCCCTTAACTAGGTTTTCCACGTCAAAATCTTGGTGTCTTATGTGCTGATGTGTTTCTACTTTTAATTTGAATGCATTATGTTTTATGATTGATATACTGCTAATCATTAAGAGGATTTAAGTGTGTAATTGGAGAAAGTTTTGCACAACTGATTCACCCCCCCTCTCAGTTGTGAGCCCTAAGTCTAACATATATGTCATGCACCTAATCATATATTTGGGTTCCTATGTGTAGGTAGAGAAAATAACAAATAAAATTATTTCAATAAAACTATTAACTACCCCATTCCTTGTTGAGGAAAACCCCACAACCATTATTACACAGACCCTTTTATTATTACAATAGAGGTGGCATAAAAAATATAACTCAGGGCAATTTAAATTGAAGGGAGTGTCATTTAAATATAAGAAAGGCCATTTTAAATATAAAAGAAAATCGTTGCTTCAAAAAAGTTGATTAATATGAAAAAAAGGAAGCAATTTAATATAATAGGAATACAATTTAAAATAAGGCAGGTTGTTGTTATCAGCAACAGGCCGGTTCATTTGACCAGGACGTTTAACTCAGAGAGAAGGTTGTTTATAAATATTACACGAGCCATTGAAAAATCACACATGCCGTTGCTATCAACAACATGCCGCTTCAAGCACAATGTAGTAGTTTGCATAGCATAAAAGGGGGGTTGATTTACAAAATAAGCCGATTTAAATTGAATTTAGAAGTTTAAAATAGGCTGACAATTTCTCACAGTGAACAGGTCAATTCTCATAAAGAGATCAATAGAAATTTAAGAAAACTCAATTATATAAATAGAGCCTCATAAAGGCCAATTGATAAAAAAAATTCAAGGTAAAATTTTGTTTTACCTAGACAGACCGAGAACTATCAAAGGGGCCACTGTAAAAAAAAAATCTTAGGCTGAAGAAAGTATAAAGAAAAGGTGAGACCATTGAAAGTCATAATGGCTCAATTGAAGTTGGGTTTCGATAAAAAGAAAGGCATTATTAGGCTTCTGACCAATATGCTACAACAACGCTGATCTCAGGATAAGTTGCTCCACAAGAAAAGAAATGCAAATGGAAGAAAAAGAGTCAAGGACCGTCTCAATATTGCAATGAAGGCCAAATACATAAAGGAGATCGATACTTTGAGAGTTGGCCACTAACATGCAATTAAAAGGGAGGCCGACATGCCAAAAGGTTAAGAGGTCCTTATTAAAGAAGGGCCAAGAAAATCTTAATAAAGCAGTTTGAAAAGTGGAAGGAAAGGCTAAAGAAGATCATAAAGGAAGTTGATCCGCTAAGCTAGTAAGA
The DNA here is from genome assembly GCA_027924645.1 of Cunninghamia lanceolata. NCBI lineage: Eukaryota > Viridiplantae > Streptophyta > Pinopsida > Cupressales > Cupressaceae > Cunninghamia > Cunninghamia lanceolata. The sequence continues at coordinate 4,548,513 of BSBN01000556.1, read as the reverse complement.
AGATGGTTGCTCAGATGAACTAGGCACTCAAGATTTATACAACTAAAACTCAAGAAAGATTGAAACCTTATACAATAAAGATAAGAGGAGTACCCAGTTCCTGGCGGTCTCTTTTGATTTTCTTGTGTAGTACAACTCTAATGCTTTTCCTAATCCTTGCTTCACGAATCTCATCTTCCTTCTCTTCTTGTGTACGTATTTGGCTCTCTCTGCTTTGGTTTTTATCTTTTCTTTGGTCCTATCTTTGGAGTTTTAAAATTAGAACTCCAATCATTACCGAGTTCACTTCCTTTGAACAAACACATGGCATTTTCCTTAAATTCTGCATGTCCTCTCTTTCATTTAATAGATATTTATGTCTAGTATTTATATATATATGATTTCTATAATAGTCTACATTATATTATTTCCATATTTATTCAACTATTTACTCATATATTTGTAATACTATATAAAGTATTTTTTTATACAATTTTTTATATACTCTTAAGCATGCCGAATATAACTTACCTATATGTGCATCTAAATATATATATTTATATACATAAACTTACAAAATTATGAGTAATTACCTTTATTTATCATTTCATTATAAGTCTTTATACTCACATATGAAATTGTGTTTAAACTACGTCTATATAAATCAACTATACATTCATAATTAAGTACGAATAAGTCCATTTATAAATGTTATAAACAACTTATTCAATAAGATAATATAAATACATGAACACACATATCGCTACTTTTGCACTAGAACAACCATATCGAGGCAATGAGATTATATAATTTATCTACTCCACATAGAACATTCATGCCAAACAGAGTTCAAGGAGATTATGCCAAAAGTACCTAGTGAAACCAATCATAATGCAAAATGACATGATACTATATGATCTATATGTTTGTGTAGGTATTGGGGTCTTATCTTGTTAGTTCTTGCCAGGCGACTAGAATGTCTCTACCTTAGCCATGTTCTCACCCACGATGTTCTTGCATTCATTCGCACTTGATTCCACATCAATAGGTTAGTCCAAAATCATAGCTAAAGAAAAAAATAAATCCATTATACACATTTTAAATCCATCATAATATCTATTCAGAAATTCACCAGTTAAGTTTACGTAATTAACCATGCAGTAAAACATTCAAGATAATCATCAATAGTTTGAGTTGTAAAAGGATTCTAGAAGAACAAGATGTGACATCCTTCCCCAATAGGAAGAGACATCATCCCAATGTCTTATTACACAAACTAAAATAATAATGTATCTGTCTACCATTATCAATGTATCCAAAGCATCATCAAAACAAAAAATCAGTATCTCAAAGTATCATCAACTATGCATGAATAAAAGAAACTATGCTAGATCCTCAAATGAGAAAAATATCTGTTTATCTCCTCAACATCCTCCCATGTGGTAGTGTCCACAAAATACTGGTCCCATTGTACCTTGTACTACACAATAACCCTTTTATGCAACTTAATGTTGCACCTCTCCAAAATTCAAGTTGGCTCCACTAGCACCACTCCTGGATCCTGTACCTATAAAGCATGCCAATCAAGAATGTGTGAAGCATCAGGATGATAAGGCTTAAGTAAAGACACATTAAAAACATTATGGATTCTAACAAGTGCAAGTGGTAGAGCAAGTTGATAAGCTACATAATTGATCACTTCCAGTACATCAAACGATCCTATGAATTGAGGTGCAAGTTTGGACTCTTTGCCAAATGAAACTGAACTCTTCTAAGGCTTGACCCTCAGGAAAACTTTGTCACCTACTAAAAACTATCTATGCATCCTATTTCTATCTGCATAACTCTTTTGGCAATCTGAAGCTTATTTTAGTTTCTCTTTGATCTACCTCATTCGAGCATCCATTTCCCTTAACATATCAGGACTAATCACTATTATGCCTTCCACCTTGTCCCAAATGATGGGTGTTTGATACCTACACCCATAAAGAGCTTCAAACAATGCCATTCCCAAATATGCATGGTATGAATTGTCATAAGTAAACTCCACCAATGGAAGATACTCCTCCCATTTATATTGTTGATCCATACAATACATACTGAGAATGTCTTCTACTATCTGATTAACTCTTTCTATCTAACCATCTATTTGAGGATGATATGCCAAACTAAAATTTAATTTAGTTCCCAAAGATGCATTCAGAGTTGTCTAAAACCTAGAATTCATGTGAGTGTCTTGATCTAAAATGATCTCTTTGGCACTCCATGCAATCAAAAGATTTCTTGAACAAACTTTTTAGCTAATACCAACAAACCATCTGACATATTCCTTGGAATAAAATGTGCTACTTTTGTCAACTTGTCCACAACTATCAAGAATAAAATCCATACTTATCACTTGCCACTTATGTTCTGGAAATACTTTGTGGGTACAAAAATCCTGCTAGATGCACATGCTTAGCCTTGATTTGCTGGCACTCCAAACATTGAGCCACAAATCTTGTTACATATTTCTTAAGTCTAGGCCAAAAGTATAAAGGTCTCAAACCTTCAACCATCTTTGTCACTCTAGGGTGCCCCAAATATAGTACATTGTGGATCTTCTCAAGGACTAACTTTCTCAACTCCCCCAAGTTAGGAATATACATCCTTCCTTATATCGTAAAAGCCCATCCGACTCAATCACATATCCATCAAATTGATGGTCTACGGGGTCTTCTTATAAAGCTTGCTTTACTCTGTCATAATGTTCATCCCCTTGAAGATTTGGAATTACTTTCTATCTCAAATTGGATCTTGTGGTAACCATGGCAGCCAGATGTCTTCTTCTACCAAGAGCATCTGCTATTCTATTCTCCTTTCCTTTTATGTACTCAATCCTAAAGTCATACTCACTAAGGAATTCTAACCACCTTCTCTATTGTGCATTAACATTAGGTTGATTAAAAATGCAATTAAACCCTAAATGATCTATTTTCAACTCAAAGGGCTTCCCTAGAAGATAATGCCTCCACATCTGAAGTGCATGAACCATGGAGGCTAACTCAAGGTCATGCAATGCATAGTGTAACTCATTGATTCAACTTCCTCGACTCATATGCAACCACTTGCTCATTCTGCATCAACACTCCTCCTACTCCTTCTAAAGCATCAATTATAACTATGAAATGACCATTAGGATTTGGTATGGTCAAAATAGGAGCAGTTGTGAGCTTTTCCTTTAACACCTGGAAAGCTTTCTCACACCTTTCTATCCATTCAAACTTTTTACCTTTCTTCTGAAGTTAGTTAATCGGTGTTGCTATTGTTGAGAATCATTCCACAAACTTTTTGTAATATCCTAGAAGCCCCATAAAACTTCTGACTTTTGTCACATTCTAAGGTGTAGGCCAGTCCATTATCACCTTAATCTTTTTAGGGTCTACTATAATCCCTTCAGCTGAGACCACATGACCAAGATAGTGTACTTTATTCTGATATAATGTACACTTGGATAGCTTATCGAAGAGTTTTGTCTCTGTTAAGCTCTATAATACTATCCTCAAATGCTTCTCATTCTCTTCCACTGATTTAGAGTAAATCAATATATTATCAAGAAAGATCAAGACAAAATCATCTAAGCAATCACTGAATATGCTATTCATCAAATTCATGAAGTCTATTGGAGCATTAGTCAACTTGAATGGCACCACTATGAACTCTTAGTGACCATAGCAAGTTTTGAAAGCTGTCTTTGAGATGTCCTCATCCTTAATCCGTAACTAGTGATAGTCAAATCGCAAGTCTATCTTTAAGAATACCGTAGCTCCCTTCATTTGATCGAAGAGTTCATCTATTCTCAGGAGTGGGTACTTGTTCTTTATAGTAGCTTTGTTAAGCATTCTATAATCAATGCATAAACACAAAGTCCCATCCTTCTTCTTTACAAAGATGGCTGGTGCACCCCATGGTGACACACTAGGTCTTATGAACCCTTCATTTAATAACTCTTGCAATTGTGCTTTAAGCTTGTACAATTCTTTAGTAGTCATCCTATATGGTGCCTTAGATTTAGGCTTAGTCCCTGGTAGCAAATCAATTGAGAATTCAAATTCTCTCTTCGGTGGTAACTCTGTTAACTCCATAGGAAATACATCTTGGAATTCCCTTAGGATAGGGTAGTCATTAAATGTTGGTTCCTCATTGTCAAGGTCTTTTACTTGGACAACATAAATGGAACACCCTTTTCTCTTGGCTTTCTTTAACTGCATGACTAAGATTTGTCTAAGTTCCAAGGGTCTCTTAGAACCATTAATCTCCACTTGATTTCCTAGGTCATCCAAACATCTAACAACCTTGTCTTCATAGTTTACTATTGACTTATGTTTAGCTAACTAGTTGATTCCTTGTATCACATCATAAGACCCTAAAGATGCTTTATAAAGATTGACTTGCATTTAAAAACTTGGGAACTCTAATTCACTACATGCAAGACATGAGTCTACTCTCTTCTCTGCCCTATTGCCATATTGTACCATCCATGAGTTTTCCATATGTCTAGATCTAACAAATAACTTTGAAACTACTTTAGGATCTACAAAACGTTCCGTGCCTCTAGTATTAATCAAAATATAAATAGGTTGTCCATAGAGCTTACCTTGAAACTAAATAGGTGCCACCTGGAAATCAGCTTGCCAATTATCCATGGCTACATGAATTAGGTGCTGAGGTTCTCCATGTTGATTCCTGTCTCTTCTTCATGTTGTTCTCTAAGGACAAGTGTTAGCGTAATTTTCTCCTCTGCAAACATAGCATCCTCCATGAGGTGCCCTTGGTCCCTTTGACCTATCCTTCTAGTTATTGTTGCAGTTGTTATTATTGTTGACGTTGTTACCTCTCTTCAAGTTTCTGATTTGTCGACTGTTATTGCCCTAATTGTTGTTATTTTGATTGTTGTATTTATTGTTCTAGGATCTCTTGTTTGCAAACTTTGCATCTCTAAACTTACAATAACTAGATGCTTGCTACAACTTCTGCTCCTGCTTAACATCTTTTTCAAAAATTGCATCCATAGTCAATGGATTGTGAATGTCTACATCCACTCCAATCTGGGGCCTTAAGCCCATGATAAACTTCTTGATTCTAAATCTCCCATCCATTTATTATTGTGGAACATACTTAGTAAGTGAGAGAATCTTCCCAATACTGGGTTACCAACATTCCTCCTTGTGTTAAATTTTAGAACTCTGTCACATTTTTATCAAAGAAGAGTTGTGGTAACCACTTTTTCCTGAAGAGCTGCAGGAAAAGTTCTCAAGTGATTTCACTAAGCAACAATCTTTTATCTACCTTCTCATTATCCCACCATGTAGCTGCTTCCCTAGTAAGTTGATATGAACCCCACATTGCCTTTGTTTGATTAGAAGGATTTCAGAGCTCGAAGTATTTTTCTATTTCTATAATCCATGCTTCGGCTCCATCACCGATGGTCCTACCATCAAACTTAGGTGGTGAGACCTTCTTGAGGTCTTTGCCCACCACAATTATTCACATTCCCTTCAATCTCTAGAATCTACACCTCTACCCTTGGGTTCTCATTCTGCGCTTCTACCCTCGGGTTCTCATTGCCTTGATTCGGATTTGCATTTCCTTGGTTTTAATTTTGATTTTGCCCTCCACAGTTCACTCTAATCTCTTGCTCAAGATTATCCATTCTCATACCTTGCTGGGTTAGAAGAGCAATGATTCGATCCAACCTTCCATTCTGATCATTGTTTGCTTCACCATGGTTTCTTTCATTTTTCGCATTACCTGATCCTAAGACTCCTCCACTACAATCAATGTTTCTAATATTCATGATGATTTATTTGCATCAAAGTGGCATCTTAGTGTAATAGTCCAAAAAGGCCCTAGTGTCAAACCTAGGTCTCTGATACCAAATGTAAAGTACACATTCCATAATCAAAAGTTACTGAAGTAAATAATCCACTTAATTACATCAACTCAAGTAAAAAGATAGATCTCCATATAATTACCAACAATAAAGAAATTACATCTTACAATCCATGTGCCTTAACTAGGTGTTAGCACTATAAAAAGGTATACAATGTCCATCTTGGCTCACATGCCATAAGTTATCATAATGAAATAATAAGGTACAATAGTCTGATACAAGAATGAATAAGATCTAAATCACTGTCTCCAGGTGCCACTAACCCATATGGTCATCTACAAGCCGAGAGATGGGAACATGGCTCAGGTGCTTTTTTTGCCCAACCATGAAGCACTTACACTTCCTTGGATTCCTTCATAACATGAAGGAAACCCAGCCCTACACAAAACGTCTAGCAACTTGGAAACAATTGCCATGAGAGAACACTTGATGCAACCTAATGTCTAAATGTAGATCTAAATGATGATGTGCAATATCTCACAACAAGATGTGGCAGAGAAATATATAAATAAAGTTTTCTAGACAATCTTTCATCTATTTAAATGAACACGGCTTGACCCAAGCACTTAGAATAGTTACTGTCAAAACTTGAAAAAGAGGAAAAGCCTTTTCTATTTGCCCACATTCAACATCCTAGCTGAAAAGTAACCCAATGCAGATAGAAAATAAACAATTCTAACCCCAATGTGCCCATATTCAAAAATCATAAATAAACAAGAAATATAATCTATCTCCCCATGATATCCATGATCAGGAATTGTAAGCACTCAAGGCATGCATAGTTACTTTCATTCAAGATTCAATGAGCTATACTCTATTTTCCATGTTTGAAAGATGCCTAATTTTTCTTATCATTTGTAGCTCTTGTGGAAGATCAAATGTTGAGATAGGTATGCATTCATTCAACTAATATATCTGCAAGTATACATAAGTTTTCTATTTTAGTGATAACCACTTGTTCATGTAATTCATCCAGAAAAATTTGTTTGCATTCCTAGGCCAATCTATATACCATAGTACATTTTATAGCTATAATTTATTCTAACATCAAACTATATTCATATTACATCTACATTGGAGTATACCTACACAACATATGTTGCAAATATGTGCCTAATCGGTGTTGTCATTGATGTCAACATATCCTTGTTGTCATTAGTGTCAATTGTATCTTATTCTTTCACTTGGTTAGAAGACTTGTATGTTGAGGATATTGAGAAAATTAGCCTCTAGAAGAAACAAGTGAGTTACATATCTCTCTATCAGAGACAGTGAAGACAGTGCAGTTCAGTGAAGTAGATTACTTTGCATTCCCAGTGAGATGAAGATCAGAGTCTGTAGATTAAAGGGTTTGTAGAGGATTGCCTGAAGTTGGTCCAGTTAATATTTGGGAGGTCCGCATGAAGTATTTGTGAAGTTAGGGCCATCTGAGTAGAACCAAGTTTTGTAATTGTTCAGAGGTGATAGAGTGGCAAGAATTTGGTTCGGATTGCTCCACATTGGGATATTATGGTCTACAGATCTAGAGCTATGTTTGGGATGTTGGTGTGTATCCTCAACTCAAGAGGTTCATGGTTTGGAGGTCCGCAAGCAATCTTTCTAGCGTGACAGTCATGACAGTTGGTGTTCTTAAGTTCTCGGATGAAGATGCAAGTGTTTTTGGTGATTTGAGGTGATGTGGTTGTTCTTGTTGATTTCATCATGCTTGTGGTGGTCTCTGGATCATGTGCCTATTGTGTTGGTGGTCCACATTGAGGATTGAGCTCGTGGTTGAAGATTTCTCCTTGAGTGTTGTTATTCTTTCCAGTGTTGGCCGACTATATGCTTGGTGCATGTTGCGGATGACATAAGAAGAGTTCTATGGAGTGTGGCATGTTGATTGAGGAAGATTTGAGTCCCAGGTATGTTTGGCCGACAATGTAAAGATTCACATGTAGCATTTTTGTAATTGCTTGTAATGCCTATCTTGGAGAATGCTCCAGATAGATGATTGTAAGGCCGACTTGATGTTCATTCCAAAGTCGATGTCATGTATAAATAAGTGTTGTGAAGTCATGGAAATGTGTGGTGATGAGTGAAGATGTGAATGTAGCGAGGAAGTGAGTGGGGGTAGAGCAGAGGTGTTGTACGCTTCAATAGAACTGAACCTTACCTGAAGAAGATGTTGTTTCTCAGTTCAATCTTTCTGTGTTAACATTGGGAATGTTCTTGTAGGAAGTGAGATTCCTTTAAGCAGTGAGCTCTGGGTAGTGCATCCGAAGGCAAGTGCCTTCCCATTTTTCTATTCTTTTAAGAGAGAATAAATCTTGTGGGTTAACCCCCACCATGGTTTTTCCCTTAACCGGGTTTCCACGTAAAAATCCTAGTTTTATGTGTGTTGATTATGTTTCTTCTCATGTATTGTTGATTCATGCTTTCATGGTTATATCATTAATCTATTAATAAGTGGCAAAGAAGTTTAAATGCAGCAAAAGATAAAAGTTTTGTGACAACTGATTCACCCCCCTCTCAGTTGTCCGCCCTAATCTCAATAATTGGTATTAGAGTTGGTTCCTCTAAAAGAAGATTGACCACTTGAGGAGATCCAGGATGTCGACATACAAGAAGGACAGTCCAAGATTTGATGAAACAAATTAATCTCTTTGGAAGAATCAGATGGAGTGTCATTTGCAATGTATGGGTGATACTTATTGGTTGATAACTAAGGATGAGTATAAGCCTCCGAAGAAAGGTCCTTCAACTCTAGATGAAATCAAAGATACTGAAAACAACATTCAGGCTAAAGAAGCATTGTTGAGTGCCCTAATTGATACAGAAATGACAAATGTCCTGGAATTGAAAACTTCTTATGAAATCTGGAAAAAGTTGGAAACTCTATATGAAGGTGATGCATATGTCAAATGTGCTAAGTTATAGAGCCTGAAGGTTAGATACGAAAGCTTGAGGATGAGTGAAGATGAGAACATCACTTCCTACATGTAAAAGGTGAATGAACTCTTATGTAGTACTAGGTGTGCTGGTGGAAAACTGGAAGAATCAGTGATTGTTGGCAATGTGCTCAGATCCTTACTTGCTTCATACAAGCATAGAGTTGTTGCTATTGAGGAGATTAGGACTATGACAACTGTTACAAGGGATCAATTGGTTGGCAAGATTTTAACATTTGAAATGAGTGAGTTTGGTGATTCCCTTCCTAAATCAGAATCTACTTTTAAGGCCAGTGTTTTTGGAAAGCAAAGATTTGCTCTAGGTGAAAGCTCTTCAAGAAGCTAACGAGTTATGAAAAGGCAAGGAAGGAACTGAAGAAGATGAAACAGAGCTTGAAGAACTTGAAGCCCTTTTTGCCAAAAGATTACCAAGAGGATCCGGTAAGTATGAAGGAAAGTTGCCTTTTAAATGTTTTGCTTGCAATAAGATTGGTCATTTTGCTTCAAGATGTCCGGAGAGGGTTTCAAAGCCAAGCCCTAATAGACCTAGGTTTCAGAAGAAATGCTACTATGTCCAAGAAGCTCTTTATGAACGAGTTACAAATGATGAATCTGATAAGGGAAGTACCTCTAGAAATGAATGGGTGTTCATTGCTATCAAAGAAGAAGATCTGGTGCCTATTGAATCTGCTAGCTATGTGAATGTGGAAAGTGCCTTAGCTGCTCAAGTTGAAGAAAAGGATGAATGGGTGATTGACAGTGGATGCTCTCATCATATGATAGGGGATAAGAGTAAGTTTGTAAGTATGGAAAGGTATGAAGGTGGAATTGTGAAGTTTGGAGACAATTCAATTGGTAGAATCCATGGTAGAGGATCCATCTCTCTTGATGGTAAGAACAACACTAATGATGTTTTGTATGTAGAAGGATTGAAGCATAATCTTCTCAGTGTTGGATAGTTGGTTGACAAAGGGTATGATCTCTAATTCAAGAATGGAAAAAGTAGAATTTTGGAAAGCTCCAGAACTAAGATTGTATTTGGTACACAGACTAGAGGTAATATCTTTCATTTAAGTGGTACTGGTAAAAGTTGTTTGATTGCTCAGATTGATTAGAGTTGGTTATGGCATAGGAGAATGTGTCACGTAAACTTTGATGGTATTGTCAAGATAAGTACTACTCAGGCTGTGAGAGATCTTCCAAAGCATGTAAAACCTGCTAATAGCATGTGTAAGAAATGTCAGTTGGACAAATAGAGTAGAACTACATTCAAAAGTAAAGAACAATTTTCAAGTGGATTGTTGGAACTTGTGCACACTAATTTGTGTGGTCCTTCTAGAGTTAGGAGTTTGCAAGGAGACAGATAATTTATGTTGCTGATTGATGATTACTCCTAGATGATGTGGGTCACTTTATTGAGAGAGAAATTAGAGGCCCTTGACAGATTCAAGGTGTTCAAGGCTAGGGTAGAGAATGAGATTGGTATGAAGATAAAATGTCTAAGATCAGACAGAGGTGGAGAGTTTCCCTCTGGTGAGTTTAATGCATTTTGTGAAAAGAATGGAATAAGAAGACAATTATCTACTCCTAGGACTCCTCAGCAGAATGAAGTTGTGGAAAGGAAGAACCAAACTATTCAAGAGGTTGCTAGAACCATGATGATGGAAGAAAATGTTCCACATGTCTATTGGAGAGAGGCTATGAATACTGCTGTCTACACTCTTAACCGGGTGCAGATCAAATGTAATACTGGTAAAACTCCTTATGAACTGTGGTTTGGTAATGCTCCTACTGTGAAATATTTCAGAGGTTTTGGTAGTAAATGCTATAACAAAAGAGATGAAGATCTAGGCAAGTTTGATGCAAGGTGTGATGAAGGAATATTTTTGGGTTATTCTAACCAAAGCAAGGCATACCGGTGCTTTAACAAGATTGTTGAAAGTGCTAATGTCAAGGTTGATGAAAGCAAGGAGAAATCTTCCAAGTTTTGTGGATATGAATCAGATGATCAAAATGAAAGTCCTCAAACTTAGATTCAACTTTCTCTGACTCAAGAAACTAGTACAAATGCTGAGGAACAAATTCAAGAATCAGAAGTTCAAGAAAATCCTAAAACTCCTAGGTATGTAATGCTAAATCATTCTGAAGATCAGATCATAGGAGATAAAAATAAAGGTGTTCAAACTAGAAGAAAAATTGCTGAAGAACAAGAGGAGTATTGTTTGATTTCAAAGATTGAACCAAAATCAGTGAATGAAGCTTGTAGTGATGAAAGTTGTGTAAAAGCAATGGAAAAAGAATTAATGCAAATTGAAAAGAATCATACTTGGGATCTTGTTCCTAGACCTGAAAAAAAATGTAATTGGAACTAAATGGGTCTTCTAGAATAAATTGAATGAAAAGGGTGAAGTTGCAAGAAACAAAGCAAGATTGGTGAGCAAAGGATATTCTTAGGTACAGGGAATTGATTTTGAGGAAACTTTTGCCCCGGTGGCAAGAATTGAAGCAATCAAATTATTTCTTGCCTTTGCTACTTACAAAGATTTCAAAGTTTACCAAATGGATGTCAAGTCAACATTCCTAAATGGAGATTTGGAAGAAGTCTACATTGAGCAATCGGAAGGATTCCAATTGTCTGATCAAGGAGATATGATCTGCAGGTTGAGGAAAGCATTGTATGGACTTAAACAAGCCCCAAGAGCCTGGTATGCAAGATTAGATAAGTATCTTCTAAAATTAGGTTTTAGTAAAGGCACAACTGACAGTAATGTTTATTTCAAGATTGATCATGAACACATCTTGATTGTTGAGGTATTTGTTGATGATATCATCTTTGGTGGAAATGAGAGCAAGTGTAAAAAAAATTGCTGATCAGATGCAAAGTAAATTTGAGATGTCCATGCTTGGTGAAATGAATTTCTTCTTGGGTTTGCAAATCATTCAGTCAAATAAGGGCATCTTCATATCTCAGTCTAAGTATGTAAAAGAGTTGTTGAAAAAGTTTGGAATGAAGGATTCAAAACCAGTGAGTACTCCTATGGTAACTGGATGCAAGTTGAGTAAAGATGATAATTCACCTAAGGCATACCAGAAAAGGTATAGATCAATGATTGAAGGACTACTTTATCTAACTCATACCAGACCGATATTATGAATGCAGTTGGCCTTGTTTCTAGATTTCAAGCTGATCTTAGAGAATCTCATGTTGTAGCAGTTAAAAGAATTTTTAGATATCTGAAGGGAACATCTGATTATGGCTTATGGTATCCTAAGGATAATGATTTCACTTTTCATGCATCTATAGATGCTGATTGGGTAGGATATGTGCATGACATGAAGAGTACTAGTGGTGGTGCATTTTTCTTGGGAAAGAGATTGGTTTCTTGGCTGAGCAAAAAGCAGGAGGCAATATCTCTATCTACTACAGAGGTAGAGTATATAGGAGCATCAAGTAATTGTACTCAAGTATTGTGTATGAAGCAAATGTTGAAGGATATCAGAATTGTGTTTGAAAAGCCTATTACAATCTTCTGTGATAATTCAAGTATAATAAACATTTCAAAGAATCTGGTGTTACATTCAAAGACAAAGCACATATCCATTAAGTTTCACTTTTTGAGAGAGAAGGTAAATGAGAATGAAGTCAGATTGGAGTTTGTTCCTTCAAAGGGTTAGATTGCAGATATCTTCACTAAGCCTCTACCTAAGGACACTTTTGAGTATCTCAGAGAGAAGCTAGGGGTGATTACCCCTCCTGTTGAGAAGTAAGGTGCACTTGTTGCATCAGTCCGGTGGAACTCACAATCACATCTTGTGATCTAGATTGGTGTTAAGGGGATTCTACTCAGGGGGAGTAGTCAACATATTCTGAGTTCAGTTTGGTCTTGTCTAAGAATCAAAGAGGGTGAGAGATGATTACAAATATGTGCCCTTTGCCATTGATGTCAAAGGGGGAGAGAAGTCATGTGAAAAACTTGGATGGAAGTGAGTAGTTTCTCGGGAAAGGAAGAGCAGTGAAGAAAGTGGTTGTAGGTGTGATAAGAGAAAGGGGGAGAAATCCTTGTCTTGGTGGTTGAATCAGTTTTTCACATCATATGTTGCCATCAATGACAAAGGAGGAAATTGTTGCAAATATGTGCCTAATCGGCGTTGTCATTGATGTCAACATATCCTTGTTGTCATTAGTGTCAATTGTATCTTATTCTTTCACTTGGTTAGAAGACTTGTATGTTGAGGATATTGAGAAAATTAGCCTCTCCGGAAGAAACAAGTGAGTTACATATCTCTCTGTCAGAGACAGTGAAGATAGTGTAGTTCAGTGAAGTAGATTGCTTTGCATTCCCAGTGAGATGAAGATAAGAGTCTGCGGATTAAAGGGTTTGAAGAGGATTGCCTGAAGTTCCTCGAGTTAAGATTTGAGAGGTTAGTATGAACTATTTGTCAAGTTATGACCATCTGAGTAGAACTGGGTTTTCTAGTTGTGCAGAGGTGACAAAGTGGCAGGAATTTGGTTCGGATTGCTCCGCATTGGGATATTATGGTCTGTAGATCTAGAGGTATGTTTGGGATGTTGGTGTGTATCCTTAACTCAAGAGGTTCATGGTTTGGAGGTCCGCAAGCAATCTTTCTACTGTGACAGTCATGACAGTTGGTGTTCTTAAGTTCCCAGATGAAGATGCAAGTGTTTTTGGTGATTTGAGGTGATGCGGTTGTTCTTGTTGATTTCATTATGCTTGTGGTGATCTCTGGATCATGTGCCTATTGTGTTGGTGGTCTGCATTGAGAATTAAGCTCGTGGTTGAAGATTTCTCCTTGCTGAGGAAAACACCACAACCATGATTACACAGGGCTTTTTATTATTACAATAGAGGCAGCATAAAAAAATACCTTAGGCCAATTTAAATTGAAGGGAGTGTCGTTTAAATATAATAAAGGCCATTTTAAATATAAAAGAAAACTGTTGCTTGAAGAAAGCTGATTAATATAAAAGAAAGGAAGCAATTTAATATAATGGGAATACAATTTAAAACAAGGTAGGTTGTTGGTATCAACAACAGGCCACTTCATTTAGCTAGGTCATTTAACTTAGAGAGAAGGCCGTTTAACTTATAGAGAAGGCCAAAAAATCACACAGGCCATTGCTATCAATAGCAGGCCGCTTCAAGCACAATGTAATAATGTGAATAGCATAAAAAGGGGGGTTGATTCACAAAATAAGCCAATTTAAATTGAATTTAGAAGTTTAAAATAGGATGATAAGTTCTCACGGTGAGCAGGCCAATTCTCATAAAGAGCTCAATAGAAATTTAAGAAAACTCAATTATATAAATAGAGCCTCATGAAGGTCGATCGATAAAAAAATTCAAGGTGAAGTTTTGTTTTACCTAGATAGGCCGAGAACTATCAAAGGGGCCGCTGTAAAAAAATCTCATGCTGAAGAAAGTATAAAGAAAAGTTGAGACCGTTGAATATCATAACGACTCAATGGAAATTGGATTTCGATAAAAAGAAAGGCATTATTAGGATTCTGGCCAATATGCTACAACAAGGCCAATCTCAAGATAAGTCGCTCCACAGGAAAAGAAATACAAATGGAAGAAAAAGAGTCAAGGACCATCTCAATGTTGCAATGAAGGTAAAATTTATAAAGGAGATCGATGCTCTGAGAGCTAATTGCTAACATGCAATTAAAAGGGAGGCTGACATGCTAAAAGATTAATAGGTCATTATTAAAGAAGGGCCAAGAAAATCTTAATAAAATAGTTTGAAAAGTGGAAGGAAAGGTTGAAGAAGATCATAAAGGAAGTTGATCTGTTAAGCCAGTAAGAAGATGGCCGCTTAGATGAACTAGGCACTCAAAATTTATACAACTAAAACTCAAGAAAGATTAAAACCTTATATAATAAAGATAAGATGAGTACCCATTCTTGGTGGTTTCTTTTGATTTTCTTGTACAGTCCAACTCTAATGCTTTTCCTAATCCTTTCTTCATGAGTCCCCTCTTCCTTCTCTTCCTGTGTGTGTATCTGGCTCTCTCTACTTTTCTTTTTATCTTTTCTTTGGTCATATCTTTGGAGTTTTAAAATTAGAACTCCAGTCATTATTGAATTCACTTACTTTGAACAAGTGCATGTCACTTTCCTTAAATTCTGCATGTCCTCACTTTCATTTAATAGATATTTATGTCTATCATAACGTGTGCAAGAGGACTCAACTATCAGGTTTGCTATCACTTGGAATGATACGGAAATTTAGAATTTGTTGATTAATGTGTTAATTTTAGTCCAATTTAGCTCAAAACCCTAATTATGCAAAATCGTAAATAAACAGACGAATCCTGACAAATGCTTGCACAAAAAGAGACTAAATACAAATTAGATACATATCAGATTTCAAGTTTTGGAAGATGAAAAAGTCAGGGTCGAAAGAGTGGGCACCCAAGCCCAAGGTGGTACTTTTCTTAGGGCTTCAGGATCTTTCTACTATAGACTACAACCACTTCAAAGGTTTCGAGTACTGCAAAACAGAGGGTCAAAAGAGTAGGTGCCCTTGACCTTTTTGTGATATTTTCTACCATTTTCTTCAAATCTGGAATCCTTATGATCTGCAATGATGCTATGTAATGATCCTTTGCAATTCCTCTCCACAAGATCCAATACTTGTCACCTGCAATCACAAGAGGGGTTGGGGGTTGTGGTGTTTAGGAGCTTGCCTCGGTCAAGCCCCAGAATGGAATTCAAGCCTTCCAACACCATCATTAGATAGAGAGTGTGTGCCCTTGCAGGATAGGGGCAAAAGCAAATGATAAAGTAGATAGATTGAATCACAAATAGATATCCCCTTGGAGGTGTAGCTCTCAAGGAGATGAAGCCAAATTTGCAACAATAAATACAATAATAGAATTCTGGTCTACAACACAATGAATGCCTTGAATGCTCTATGATCATAAGTTTGCCTTAATCTCAAAATTATCTTCTAGTTTTCAAATGAAGTCCTAAACATGTTTATATATGCATTCCCGCTATAATTTCATAATTCAAACTTAAGATGCCGACAAGGAACACCTTTAACGATAACTTTGCCGACATTTAAATTTTGGACCCCGACAAAATAGGGTAGGACAAGGGCGTAGACGCCCTTGTCTAGGCACCTATTTTAGGGTTGGATTAAGCTCAAAGTTCTCCCCTAGGTCCCATTTGATATGGGTTTCATTGGATTTTGTTCTAGGATTCATTTCTAATATGCACGATCAAAACTAAAGGACCCGGGAGCTAAACTTAGGAGGTAAAAGTCTTAGGGGGACATTTTACGACAAAACATTTAGCCCCCACTTTAATGTATGTATGATCTTACGACCCATACATGCATTGAAGTACAGTAAAAAACACATCAAACATGCCAGGCACTTGAAGCTAAGGCATACACAAAGATTGAGGAACTATTTCTAACCCCCAGTCTCAAGTAAGTGTTATCAACTAGGATTGCACCCGTGATGCAAAGCTGTGAGGCTCAACAATCTTGTGTAACATGGGAATACCTTCAGGTTGTGGGTTCCCTATGGTGAAGGTAAACCTCTAGATTGTGGGTTGGTTCCCTTATGATTGATCTAATAGTAAATTGACTTTGCAGGAAAAAGGAAAGAAAGAATTGTAATGGAACAATAAACTAAATTTGAAATTGTGGTGATGCACCTATATGATGGTAAAACTTGCAAAATAATTCACAGCTATTCTCAGAGACATCGGTTATACAATTCATAAATTATGACTTAATCACAAAAAGTGTTTCTAAAGCAGGCCAACCAATTTGTTCTTTCAAGAGGAAAACAAATTTCATAGTTTTTAAGGCCAAAATGAGACAAGCACAACTTGAGACATGTGATGGATGTACAATAATGAATGAGACAAACTTAAAGGCTTTAATGATTAAAACACAGTAATTTCATCAAATCATTCATGAAGGCATTTGCATATTTATGAAAAGGCAAATTTGGTGTATTCTAAATGAAAATAGAAGGAAAAAAAGCACTGCATAAGACCAAAGAATCAACCTATAACCTGTTGTACTGTATAGATCTAAAAATGAGTTACAAACACTCCTATGCCTCTCTAAAATGTGTAAGAGAGAGAAGGCAAGAACTTCGAAAAAACACAAGTTTTTTCTCCTATATACAAAAGATAACTCCAAAGTGCCAAAAGGTGACAATAACAACTAACTAAAAGTGAAAATATCTCCCAGAATCTCTCCCACGAGCAAAGATGAAAACCCATGAAAAGGGGGCCCATAACTAATACATAAACTACAATATCAAATGGTCAAACTCATCTTACATGATGGTTGATCCCAAAAGGCTCCTAAAAAGACTCCACCAACTGAAAATGAGACTCAAAACACATGTTGAACTCCACCTTCTGATTTCACACGATTTTGGGATGAAGGTAATAGTTTGAACAAATATATATTTTTTTTTAATGCGCCTGGTAAACTTTTTAATGTGACCGGCGATGTTGGTGCGACACGCCCTCCAGCTCCACCTGACTGCTTTTACCTGAAGCAATGAACCGTGAGGCCACAACATGGGGGACCTCATCCCCTAGCAAGAACACTTCAAACCCACAAGCTTGTTGGCCTAGTGAAGGCATAAAGCCTGCGAGCTCGTTGGCCTAGTGGGGGTTTGAACTCTGGTGGCCACCACTACAACCAAGCGAATTAACCACCAAACCACACCCTTATCAGCAGTTTGAACAAATAACAAAGTAATCATGATGACTTACTTTATTAGGTGTCATGTATTTGCTCAATTTCTTGCATTTTATGACAAATAATAAAGTAATTTATAAACTATTACTTCATTATTTGTTTACATTATTAACTTTATCTCACACTTATGCAAGGCTCAAGGGGAATAATTTTCATCATTTCACTCTTAGTCAATTAAATAAACAAATATATAAACACTTTATGACTCCCTTTGACCTTTACTTCTTCATCACATGCATCAACCTTGAAAGAATCATTAGAAAAATAGAAAAACAACTTTTCATGCCCGTAATGATTTGAAAATACCTTCATTGTGCATCATTAGGTCTTATGACTTGAAAGTCATAGACCACGGTCTCAATTTCATTGTAATAATTTTCTCAAAATTTTAAAGTCAAAAGAGCTCAAGTAATTCACGGCTAGGGCATGAAATGACTCAAAAAACACTTCTCAAACCCTAAAATATGCTTCATTCTTTCTTTTCACTTTGCTCAGTCTAGGGTTTGGAGGGCGTCGCCATGTCTCTGTTGCAACATTCTTGCTTTGTGGGCTCTGTGAAGGTTTTTAGATGGTTTTGAAGCTCTGCGTGTTCTCCACTCTGTGGTAAGCTCTCTTATGTTTCATGTTCTAGGTTTCATATAGTGAAAATTATCTTTTTATGTTCCATATATATGTCATTTATGTTATTCTATATGCAAACAAAATGATGAAAGTATTCTTTGTGTTTGTTGCTCCTCTTCTTGCCTATGAGCTATTCCTTCACTTTTTCTGGGTTTCTTCTTGAATGAAAATGACATAAAAGCCTCTGTGTTTGTTGTTTAAAGTTTAAGCAATAAAACTCCAGAACTAGTAAACATCATTCTTGGCTATGAGCTCATTCCTATAAACAAAATTAGGGAGCAATATACCCGTAAGTACTAGCCATAACTGTCCTCTCATGTATCTTTGTTAGGTTTTCAGATGGTTTTGACATTATGAAAGGTGCAGGCTTATGTAGCCTTTCATTTATTCTTTTTATGTGCTCTCTATTGTTATCAATGGTTGTTTACCAAGGAAGAGTTGTGTATCCTCTGCTTTTACCACGTCCTTTCATTTCATGGTTCCTATAGCAAAGTGATAGCTCCTTGTCTAGCAATAGATTGACCTTCATTATATACTTCCTTGAGTTTGAAAATCTGCTCTTTGACTTTCACAAACCTGCTCTTTGATAGAACTACCTTTGCCTTTTCTTTATGCCAAAGTTGCATACTTCATACTATCTTGGAATGGTGACATTTTCTCTCAAACCACAAACTGGGTTTTCATCCAATTTAATGGGAGTTTTCATCTAACTATTTTCTAATTTCAATCAAAAACTTACAAAAACCCAGTTTGTATTTTTTGAGATATGATGAAATCACGTGACTGTTGTCCTATTGTCTTCATTGTTTTAGGTTGCTGTATGAACAAGAAGTGGTTGTTGTTTATGATCAAAGGTGACCCACAGTTCATATGATTGTTCCCTACTGCATTGAGACTGTTATGGATTTGCTAGTAAGTAGCATTACAACTCCTTTTATAGCTTAAGCCCTCTATAAACAACATATTTATCATGCCATCTCTTTCACAATTGCCCTTTGCATCCATTTGACTTGTTTCTTGGCACTGTTTACTGTCCCATTGTGACTGCCTTTGCATGCTGAGTTATAGGCAAGCCTTTATATTCCCTTGTCTTCACAGTCTTCATAAGGTTTCCTATGGCTATCAAAAAAGAATTTGTCTATGATTATCAAAGCAAAAACCCTTAGATTGCTCTCTTAGTCTATGAGCATATATTCTGACAAGGTACAAAGATAATTCTATGTATATTTGGTATAGCTTGCCACAAAGCCTTAAAAGTGAATATGCATTGCTCTTCATCTTCTTTAAAATAATGCTTATACTTACAAATCTCTTGTAATATGCTTCTTGTTGTTCTTCTTGGAGAAATGATACTGAACCAAACATAGAAAAGCTCTATTTTATTGTTGATTTTGCTCTTTGAATGGCTACTGTGCATGGTCTCTTTCTATGTAGACCTTCATGAAGATTGGAGACCTTAGATCAGTGCACTCCTCTAGGTTTTAAACATCATTTACCACTATTCCTCCCTTTGTAGATTGTTACCATGATTCTATTTATGACATGCTCCTGTTATTTTGTATAACATGGTCAAGATGACTGTCCCCCTTACATCTTGTAGTTAACATTATTGTCCTCATATGACTGTTAATACTATCCTTTCTGTTAGAGTTCCTATACTTGCTACCACTGAGGATAATGCTTGATGTCATGCACTCCAACTTCTTTCATTTATGCTTTGCTACCTTTAATGAACGATCTTAGGTGACTGTTCCTCTTATTGGATGGCTACTCATAGCAGCATGGGGCTATTTTAACTATCAACTATTTTGTCACTTGCCCGTCACTTGGACTTGATTATGCATGCCTTGGGGAATTCCTTATGCTATCCTTCATATGCTTGAATGCTCCCTGCACTATGGATTGTCTCTTCTTGAGTTTAGATTGTCCCTTATCATGATGACTGCACTCAATAGTGGCTTAAGTTCTCCTTATGTCTGATCATTGATATTTTAGGGCTATACTATTGTTCACTATCCTATGGCATCTCCAGATGTTATGATGATGATCTTTTGCATGTACAGTTATTAATGACTATATTCATGTGATCAAGACAGTCATTAATAACTGTACTTGCATTGTATTTAGCTCTTTTTCCTCTGATCATATGACTATCCCCTGACATGATGTAAGGTTGACCTTGAGGCTTTGTCATTACTGTGTCTAGCATCCTTCATGGATTGAGATGACTGTATCACTGATGTTGACTACAATTATGACACATATCTACTTAATGGGACAACATGCTGAGCTCAACCCTTGTGGGAACCCATTTTTTCACCACATGCTGAAATATCATTCACAATGATGAATGTACTTGTACCTGCACATTGCACAAACAAGTTAGATAAAAATAATGAAGTTCAATGCTCCTGTGATGACTTGATCTTTCATTTGATGATCTAATTTTTGGCTTTTCTTGCACACATCTGGTAATGGCACAACTGATTTAATGCATCATGTGCTTAGGTTATATGTCTATTGATGAAACATATGATGAGATTTCATATCCTGAGCTCTAACCAAACTTTCAATCACCTACAGGTATGTCTGAAGATCAGGAATGAGAGGAGTTGAAGATAAGAGGACCAACACCAGAATCAAACATTTAAGGCAATTAAGGATATGATCCCTTTTCTTATGCTTTTCCCTTATTTTATCTTCAGATGTATAGTTTGCATTCCATGTTGCATTGGCTCAGTTCAGTCATTCCCATGGCTTGTGTGGGATATTTGATTTTCTCTTTTCTTTCCAATGAATAAAAAAACAACACCTATGCAATCTTATGTATATTTCATTACAAAATGAATGAAACATTGTAAAATAAATGAAGCAACTTCTTATAATTCATGTATTCACCTTTATGCTGCAAAGCATTGAATAATGAAAACTGCATTCCATCTCTTTAAACACCTTTAAATATGCAATGGTTAAGCATAATCGAAATGTATGAAATACCTTCCACCTTTAATATCATAAAACTATTTCAGCTCTACCAATTTGAGCTGTAGGTAAAAATTTGGTAACATTTCTAGCGGTTTCTGCTGAATGCTTGCTTGCTAAGCATATAGACCAGTTGCCTGAATAATCCATTGGGCATGGAGTCAACTTCTATCCTCGATAACCTTGAAAACCATTTGTAACTCAGTTGTTGAGACATATACAGTAGCAAAACAAAACTTGAAAATAACTACCATGACACTATTTAAGACAGGGCCCGCAATTGTACAACTGCACTTCTTGGAAAACAACTGAACTGAAATGCCTAAACAAAGCCATTAATTGGTTATGTAAAATATCTCCCTTTCATGCCTCTGAGTAGCTAACAAAATGTAGAAAAATGACAATATCAAGATCAACTGCTACAATATCTCTTGGAGATTGAAAATTAGTTCATCAGAATGATCACACATGCTGATGCTTTGAGGTATATAGGTAAGAAAAAACTATTGTTCTTTAGCTGCAACTTCATACTTGGGTGCAAGCACAACCTGTAAGACTTTGTTGTATTTGATCTGAGCTAGATATCTAATTGGACATCCTTTTGAAAGATTTGGGCTGAACTATTGTTCTTGTGGAACAAGCAGATGATTTTGAACTGCATGGTCTTCTTCTTCTTTCTGTAAATAATCCAAGAAGGCTGAAATAATGTTGTCATGGCTGCACTCCTCAAACCTTGCCTCCTGCTGCTCATTACTTTCACCTTGCATGATAACCTGCCATGTCAATTCCTCCTCCATGGTTAGTGGATCATCCTCCTCTGTTATGGTAGCCAATAACTCATCAAAACTATCAGATCTTTGAAGGCTCTTAGGAACAACAATCTATTCATCTTCCAAAACAAGTCTGTCCTCATTTTGTTCTCGGTAGGCTAGCACACTATCACAATCATTTGCATCCTCCTGCCATCCCTTTGTTGCTACCTTTGGTATGAGCATGCTTTTCTCATCTGGCTCAATAAAACCAGGTAGCTGATCAAACAAAGAAACCAATTCTTCCTCCTCATGCGGTGCTTTCTCCAATGAAACTTGGGCATTCTGTCTTTGCAATTGAAGACTTTCACCTTGTGACCTCTGTACTCTGATTTCATTCATCTTATAACAACATTAGAAAACTTTTCAAATGAATCAAAATGCAAAGGTCTCGGTGTTAAGTTTGAACCAACATCCTCTTCACATGCATTATGCTCATATTTAGCTGGGAATGTAGCACAAACAACATCAACCTCTTGCTCCACATCTAATTTTTTTGATTTGTTGGCACAAAAAGGACTGTAAGAACCTTCAGTTGCTGGATTGAAACTTGAAATTTTGATTGGCTTGGGCTCTAAAACCTTTTGCTCCTATTCACCACACTAACTTGGAATCTTGATTGGTTCAAGTTTTACTACCTTTTCCTCTTCCTGATTTTAGATTGGTATGGGAGGGGTAGCCTTAACAAGATTTGACATTTTATAATCAAGATACTTAGTCTAAGAAGGCTACCATGGTTGTTCAAAACTTTGATGACCTGGTTTAGGTACTTGATATGACTGATACTAAGGATTAATAGACTAGATTTGAATAGAAAAAGGCTCCTGAGAAAAATCAGAACTTCTGAAACTTGGAATTTGAAGACTTTGGGGAGTTTCTTGAGTTTCTTGGAGGAAAAAAGGCTCCTCAAGTGGCTGGTTTTGAAGCATAAAAAATTTAGATTGTGCCAACTTAGGCTCTTGCAATGGTAAAGGATTTCTAAAACTAGGAATATTGACCTTAGTAGGGTTAGGAGGCTCACTTTGCTTGAAACTTGGAAACTTATGTTTACAAACCTCCTCTTGAACAGGTTGATCCGGAATGAAATGAGCTATTTGGACCTCATACCTTTGTGTTTGAGCAAACAAAAACATGATCTGCTCCTCTTTTGCGGCTATCTCCCTCTTAAGACTTTCTTCAAACTGTAACCTTTGTGCCTCCAACTCCTGCTCATGAAGATAGGCTTGATAATCTAGTTCCTCCTGATGCATGTTATACTCTCGTTCTCTATCAATCTCATCTATCTGTCTTTGAAAATTCAAAGAGAAATCCCAAATGCTCATGCTATCATCACATTGAGGATGATCAATAGAAAAAGTATGCTGATTGGAAACAAAATTGTCATTTTGGGACTAGTTATGAGCATAGGTAGGCTGCCAAGAAGGTTGATAATGTTGGTTATAATGAGGGAAATGATTGTTTGAGGGCCTAAAGCTTGGATTTTCATGATATGGTGGAGAATCACCATAATTGCTGCAATATTTAGACATTTTACATGAAAGATCTAAATCACAAGACTGTCAAAACATGAACATTAAAGACAACACCAACCTGATTCATTGTATATTTTTGGGCTGCTAAAACCAGTTGATATATGCTTAGAGTCACCATGGTGTTTGATGGTTTTGCCTCCAAAAGCTAATAACACTAAAGGAAACATCAAATCCTTCAGTATGTACTCTTCTTATGGCTATTCACACTAGATCTGCTTTTAAAAATTAGAGAATAGAGTCGCCAGGTATATGTTTATAACCTCTAAAGGTCAAGAAACACTGTTGTCTATACCAAAACAACAATGGAAATAGTATCTAGTGGCCTGAACTTAGTTCAGAGTCCCACCGAGCGTGCCAAAAACTGTTATCAACTAGGATTGCACCTGTGATGCAAAGTTGTGAGGCTCAACAATCCTGTGTAACATGGGAATACCTTCAGGTTGTGGGTACCCTATGGCGAAGGTAGACCTCCAGATTGTGGGCCGATTCCCTTATGATTGATCTAATAGTAAACTAACTTTGTAGGAAACATGATAGAAAGAATTGTAATGGAACAATAAACTAAATTTGAAATTGTGGTGATGCACCTATATGATGGTAAAACTTGCAGAATAATTCACAGCTATTCTCAGAGACACCGGTTACACAATTCATAAATTATGACTTAATCACAAAAAGTGTTTCTAAAGCAGGCCAACCAGTTTGTTCTTTCAAGAGGAAAATAAATTTTCATAGTTTTTAAGGCTAAAATGAGTCAAGCACAACTTGAGACCTGTGATGGATGCACAATAATGAATGAGACAAACTTAAAGGCTTTAGTGATTAAAACACAATAATTTCATCAAATCATTCATGAAGGCATTTGCATATTTATGAAAAGGTAAATTTGGTGTATTCTAAATGAAAATAGAAGGAAAAAAGCACTGCATAAGACCAAAGAATGAACCTATAACTTGTTGTACTGTATAGATCTAAAAACAAGTTACAAACACTCCTATGCCTCTCTAAAATGTGTAAGAGAGAGAAGAAGGCAAGAACTTAAAAAAAACACAAGTTTTTTCTCCTATATACAAAAGATAACTCCAAAGTGCCAAGAGGTGACACTAACAACTAATTGAAAGTGAAAATATCTCCAAGAATCTCTCCCACGAGCAAAGATGAAAACCCATGAAAAGGGGGCCCATAACTGATGTAAATTGCAATATCAAATTGTCAAACTCATCCTGCATGATGGTTGACCCCAAAAGGCTCCTAAAAAGACTCCACCAACTGAAAATGAGACTCAAAATGCATGTTGAACTCCACCTTTTGATTTCGCATGATTTTGGGATGAAGGTAATAGTTTAAACAAATAATAAAGTAATCATGATGACTTACTTTATTAGGTGTCATGTATTTGCTCAATTTCTTGCATTTTTATGACAAATAATAAAGTAATTTATAAACTATTACTTCATTATTTGTTTACATTATTAACTTTATCTCACACTTATGCAAGACTCAAGGGGAATAATTTTCATCATTTCACTCTTGGTCAATTAAATAAACAAATATATAACCACCTTGTGACTCCCTTTGACCTTTACTTCTTCATAACATGCATCGCCCTTGAAAGAATCATTAGAAAAACACAAAAAAAACATTTTCATGCCCGTAATGATTTGAAAAGACCTTCATTGTGCATCATTAGGTCTTATGACTTGAAAGTCATAGACCACGGGCTCAATTTCATTGTAATGATTTTCTCAAAATTTTAAAGTCAAAAGAGCTCAAGTAATTCACGGCTAGGGCATGAAATGACTCAAAAAACACTTCTCAAACCCTAAAATATGCTTCATTTTTTCTTTTCACTTTGCTCGGTCTAGGGTTTGGAGGGCACTACCATGTCTCTGTTGTAGCTTTCTTGCTTTGTGGGCTCTGTGAAGGTTTTTATATGGTTTTGAAGCTCTGCGTGTTTTCCACTCTGTGGTAAGCTCTCTTATGTTTCATGTTCTGGGTTTCATATAGTGAAAATTGCCTTTTTCTGTTCCATATGTATTTCATTTATGTTGTTCTATATGCAAACAAAATGATGAAAGTATTCTTTGTGTTCACTGCTCCTCTTCTTGCATGTGAGCTATTCCTTCACTTTTTCTGGGTTTCTTCTTGAATGAAAACGACATAAAAGCCTCTATGTTTGTTGTTTAAAGTTTAAGCAATAAAACTCTAGAACTAGTAAACATCATTCTTGGTTGTGAGCTCATTCCTGTAAACAAAATTTGGGAGAAATATACCCGTAAGTGCCAACCATAACTGTCTTCTCATGTATCTTTGTTAGGTTTTCAGATGGTTTTGACATTATGAAAGGTACAGGCTCCTGTAGCTTTTCATTTATGCTTTTTATGTGCTCTCTATTGTTATCAATGGTTGTTTACCAAGGAAGAGCTATGTATTCTGCTTTTACCATGTCCTTTCATTTCATGGTTCCTGTAGCAAAGTGATAGCTCCTTGTCTAGCAATAGATTGACCTTCATTATATACTTCCTTGAGTTTGACAATCTGCTCTTTGACTTTCAAAAACCTGCTCTTTGATAGAACTACCTTTGCCTTTTCTTTATGCCAAAGTTGCATACTTCATACTGTCTCAGACTGGTGAAGTTTTCTCTCAAACCACAAACTAGGTTTTCAGAAACTTTAATGCCTTTTTTCATCTAACTGTTTCCTAATTTTTGTCATAAAATCATGAAAACCCAGTTCGTATTTTTTGAGATATGATGAAATCACGTGACTACTGTCTTGTTGTCTTCATTGTTTTAGGTTGTTGTATGAACAAGAAGTGGCTATTGGTTATGATCGAAGGTGACCCACAGTTCATATGATTGTTCTCTGCTGCATTGAGACTCTTATGGATTTGGTGTTAAGTAGCATTGTAACTCCTTTGATAGCTTAAACCCTCTGTAGACAGCATATTTATCATGCTATCTCTTTCACAGTTGTCCTTTGCATCCATTTGACTTCCTTGTTTCTTAGCATTGTTTGATGTCCCATTGTGACTGCCTTTACATGCTAAGTTATAGACAGACCTTTATATTCCCTTATCTTCACAGTCTTCATAAAGTTTCCTATGGCTATCAAAATAGAATTTGTTTATGACTTGTTGGTGCCTGAATTCACTATCAGTTTTTAAGCATTTTTCATGCAGGCACCTTCCCTAAAATCCAAAAAATTTTAAAGTATTGGGGCCCCTCAGCGTTCTTCAGCATCTGCATCATAGTTCTTGAGGTGGTGGTCTTCATGTTTTCTCCATCGGAATGAGTTTGTATATGTCTTGGCGATCATGATTGGTACCAATGGTGTGTTTTCTTCAATCGCTATGACATGGGCCATCGAATGGACGGAGGAGTGTTTGCCCGATGGTGTTAGTCTTACCGACGAGGGTTTTGAAGGTTATCGGAGTGATCGGCGTCATCGGCATAGGTTTGAGGTGTTGCTCCGACGGTGTAAGTCGCACCGACGGAGGTGGGAAACCGATGTGTTATCGGCAGGTGTTGTTATGTCGGCAAAGGAGTTTCGTGCTAGGCCGATGGTGTTGGTCTGGCCGACGGGGATGTGAGATGTGCCATCGACATGACATAGATTGTCGGGTGAACGGGCAGATGTTGGACCGACAGTGCGAGGTTTGGCCTATGAGGTGTCATCGGTGTGTGTCTCGCCGAAGGTGGTGTGCCATCAGGAGGATTCATGGCATTGGCGAGGGAATTTCATGTTGCTCCGACAATGTGTGTCTGGCCGATGGGAGTGAGGAGTTTGGCCATTAGGTTGACTTCGTGCTTGGTCTCGCCGAGGGAAGTGCTATTGCCATGACTTTGGCTATTGGGCAAGCCGGCGTGGGGTTCACCGATGGAGTGGTGTCTGGCCGATGGTGTCATTGGCTTGGTGTTTGGTATCGGGTGGACTGTGTTTGGTTTTGCCGATGAGATGTTCATCGACGTATGTGGAATGGCCATCAGCGAGATTATTGAGGTCGGTGGGAGCTTTCATTGGTGTGCCGATGGTCTATGTCTTGGCGACAAGGGATTATGAAGTGGTCTTCGGCATGACCTGTGTTGTCGGCAGGAGAATTAGTTGTTGAGCCGATAGTGTAGGTTTCGCCGACGAGGGTGTTTTGGTGGCCATTGGGGAGAGTTGGTCTATCAGCCAAGGAAGCTTTTGGGTTGGCCGATAGACTATGTCTGGCTGACAAAGGCTTGCAGAGGTGTCGTCGGTGAGACGATTGAGGTCGGTCAGAGGATTTTTTGATGTTCCGATGGAGGGAGTCACGGCGGCGGCGGGTGTGTTTTGTTTGCCATCGGCGAGACCGTTGAGATCGGAAGGAGTTTTTTGGAGCGGGCTGATGGTATAGGTCTGGGCGATGGGCTTTGGGTTGAGAGGCGTGTGTCGAGCGTGGAAAAAGCGCTCAACACTTAGTATATGGGTGGCCATGTTTTTAAAGTGCTAGTGTGGTCTCGGCACCGCGCATGTGGGACTAATTCTCCTACATAATTTGAACCTTTAGAAAACGCATTTTGGCAGGAGGCTTCCGTTTGAAAGTTGCGATGGTTTTCTCGGTGGCCGCAGGTGGTTGAGCCATTAATGGCGACAGTGCAGGGGTATGGGCGACGGTACAAGCGATTAAGGTGCCTGATCGTGGATGAAGACTTTCAGATGGTGGTGCTGGGCTCGAGATCCCCCCTGTTTGTCGCATTTAATCTGTGAAGGCCATTTTCAAATGGAAGGAATGTATCTGGCAAATTTTTGACTTCTGGCCATGTAATTAATTGCTGAATGTACACGGTTCTGTATATAATGGTCTGGCTGTGTTACTTTTAGGAGGTTGGACGTTTTTGGGCTTTCTGCTCTGGCTCTGAACATAAGGTGTTCACATTTTGAAAGGCATTTTTTGCTACAGACTCGGTCCTTAGTCTGGTGTACTAATCTATCTTGGCTTGTAAATGATGATTTTCTCTGTGATGGCCTTCTATGCAGATTGATTTTAAATGAAAAACACCTGTGTGTGTATTGTTTCTGATTGTCTCCTGTATGTCATTTGTTTTCCTTTCAAACAAGGTTGTCAAGGGCTTCCAAGTTTTTCAGTATGTGCATACTGTGTGTCTGATTTATTGCGTCTGCTCAAGGAGTGGTTAAATAGGCCTTTGATCAGATACAAAGGAAAATAGATTGCATCATAGGATCTGTTAAGTATGATCATTAATGATACTCTTTCTTGGACATGTTGCTGTTAGGCAGTAGCATTATTCTTAGGTCCTCTGGATATGAATTTATGTTGTCATGGGGAGACATTTACAATCTTAGATATGACTCTGCTGCCTAGATAAGGCACTGGTTTGGGAATCTGTCTGTTCAATGGGTCTAGGAAAGTCCCATAACTCCAAACACCATTTCAACCCATCTCATCACTTCCACCTGTTAGTTGTAGGATTAGGATTAGGAACCTCTGCATGCTCTCATACCTAACCAGACATTATGTCCAAGAATGTTGCCAACCTTGTGATTTGTTACACAAATCTTGGTCCATACATGAGAGTATTCTGCCTGTTGCCGTCAAGTTAAATCCTTCTATCATTGAGCTAGTCAAGCTTATACTTTTATCAAATAGGGACACCCCCCTTGGTGTGGCAGAATCAGAAGTGAAGGGGAGGAGCTCACGCAACCTCTTGTATTCAGTTGGTTGAATCTGCCTGTGCATTAGAACTGGAAAACCCTAATGCTGATTCAAAAGCAAAAACCAACAAATTGGTGACTCCGCTGGGGATGGACTGATAAAAAAAATGATATATTTGTGGCCCATCTGAGTCACCAACAAAATGGCGACTCTGCTGGGGACGTTGATGTGAAGTGTTATCCTGCAGTCTCTGGTGAAGTTTTGCTCTGCTGGTGGAATGAACTCAGAAACATATTTGATGAGCTTTCAGCTGCTGTAAATTTTGTCCTCTTTGGAGAGGTGGCGACTCTGCAAAAAATTCAAATGCACATGGAAAGTTGATGTGTGTGTTGTGACAGAAAATGTGCTGTTCAGACTTCAGCATCTGTATAAGAAAGGTACCTTGTTCCTTCCCCTTTATTTTTGCTGTTTTGCTACATAGGTTAGATGCCAGGGGAGGTTACAGGTCTTAGGAATGCAAGGGATGTCTAAAAATAGAAATTTCATGAATCCAAGTATGAATTATCCCATACTCAGCGGTGAAATGTTGGGTAAAAGAATAGAAGAGATAAGAAATAGGTTGATATTCTTAGAGGCTGAGTAGGCCCAGTTAAAAAGCAGTAACCCTGTTGTGTTTGCCAGTCAGAAAGCTAAACCTCCTGCCACCCCTTTTGATCCTTTGTATGACCAGTTAGATTTGTCATGGGTTGACTATAAAGTAGAAACTATGCCTGCTAAGATATACTATCAGATGCCCAGATTTAGTGGTCACAGTGTATGTGATGGGAATGCACATATCTAAAATTTTCATGAGTTCATGGGAAAACATTCATTTAGAGATGAGGATATGTGGATGAGGTTTTTTCTTAGGTCCTTTGATGCAAAAGCAAAAGACTGGTATTTGAGCTTTCCAAAGAGATCCTTTGCCTGTTGGGATGAGCTTACTGACTTTTTCAAAAAAGAATTTGTAAAAGAACCTGCTGATCTTGTTGCAGAATTGATGAGAATTAGAAAACAAGATGAAGAGCCATGTGTTGATTTCAGTCATAGGTTTGCAGTAGCCTTTTCACAGATCCCATAAGTCTTCAGACCTGACACTTCAGCCTGTGTTGGCATATTCTTTGAGGCTTTTGAGGAGGGCTCTAGTGCATTACTGAGGGATTTCAAGGTGACAAGTATGCAGATGGCATACAAGTTCATAGAAAAAATAGAAAAAATCATAAATGTGCACCTGCTGAAAATCCCTGTCCCTTGGCCTTGGTGTGAAAAATAGTTGTGAAGCTACAAATGACCAAATAATTAAGGCATCATGTGCAGATAAAAATGAAAATGAAAGCATAGAGGTTGAGACTGCTGTATTTGAACATAATGCTAACAATACTGCTCAACTGGATTGTTCACCAGTTGAGGATGCCAGTGAAAGGACTAGTGAGGATTCCCATTGCAATGATGAGGCATATGACCATGAAAACAATAACGAGGTTGTGGACAGTAATGAGCAACTTTTGGAATGGACCTGTGGAGACAATTGTGAGTATTGTACTCAAGACAGAGAAGGTATAAGCAAACAGAAAAATAGTCCCATGTGTGACCCATTGCCTACCTTTCAAACACATGGAGATCATGAAGAGCGGTCAGAAATTGAAATAAGTGCTAGTGCAAAGCATGATTGTTTTTCATTTGATGGCTGTTTTTCTTATGACACACAGGCTGATACTCCTTCACAGAGTGAATCCATTGGTGATGAAAATGCGTGCTCTGCTGCCCATGAACCAATGGCATACAATGATGAAACTGATGCACCTGGGTCACCCATTTATGACACATGTGATGATGAGGATCTATCTGAGTATGGTGAGGATCTAGACATTGTTTTTGACTTGGATTCTGTTTCTCATCCTGATGAAAGAGGAAACAACATACATTAGGTAAGTGACTGTAAAAATGTGCCTGATTTGAAAAAGATGCCAGAGCCTGATCTTTTCCAGTTTGGTGCTGCTATTGGTTGTGTACATGATGTGCACAATTGTGAATTTGAAAGCTTTTCTTTTGAGAGGCCAGCATATGAAATGAGCTCTGATCTTCCTAGCTGCATGGTGGACTTTGAGTGTTTTCAGTTTTCAGTCCATCTAGGAGATCATTTTGCAATGCATAATGCTGATACAACTGATAACATGTGTTATATTCCATTTGAGTATGCATTGCTTGATACATTCTGCATCCATTTGTTGCTTGATGCTAAGGGTTGTTTGCATAAGGTTGACAGTGACAAAATAAATCAGAAGGTTGAATGTGCAGATGACCAGGTTTGTTTATGGTCAGATCATGGCAGTACTCTCAGGCTTGACCCAGTGTATGCAGATGAGAACAAGGTGTTTGACAAGGGGAAGTATTGGTTTTCCCTTTCTTGGTGGCCTTAGGCCATCAAGAGTGTTTGGTGATGCAGATCATTGTAACTTCATGACTTTGTGCCCAATGGATAAGGCACTGGTCTGCATCCCAAAGATCTGGGGTTCTCGCTGCAGTCTTGCACCTGCACGTCCCCAATCAGAGCCACTGTTGGTGCCTGAATTCACTGTCAGTTTTTAAGCATTTTTCATGCAGGCACCTTCCCTAAAATCCAAAAAATTTTAAAGTATTAGGGCCCCTCAGCGTTCTTCAGCATCTGCATCATAGTTCTTGAGGTGGTGGTCTTCATGTTTTCTCCATCGGAATGAGTTTGTATATGTCTTGGCGATCATGATTGGTACCAATGGTGTGTTTTCTTCTATTGCTGTGACATGGGCCATCGAATGGACGGAGGAGTGTTTGCCCGATGGTGTTAGTCTCACCGACGAGGGTTTTGAAGGTTATCGGAGTGATCGGCGTCATCGGCATAGGTTTGAGGTGTTGCTCTGACAGTGTAAGTCGTACCGACGGAGGTGGGAAACTGATGTGTTATCGGCAGGTGTTGTTATGTCGGCAAAGGAGTTTCGTGCTAGGCCGACGGTGTTGGTCTAGCCGACAGGGATGTGAGATGTGCCATCGGCATGACATAGACTGTCGGGTGAATGGGCAGATGTTGGACCGACAGTGGGAGGTTTGGCCTATGAGGTGTCATTGGCGTGTGTCTCGCTGAAGGTGGTGTGCCATCGGGAGGATTCATGGCATCGGCGAGGGAATTTCATGTTGCTCTGACGATGTGTGTCTGGCTGATGGGAGTGAGGAGTTTAGCCATTGGGTTGACTTCGTGCTTGGTCTCACCGAGGGAAGTGCTATCGCCATGACTTTGGCTATCGGGTGAGCTGGCGTGGGGTTCACCGATGGAGTGGTGTCTGGCCGATGGTGTCATTGGCTTGGTGTTTGGTATCGGGTGGACTGTGTTTGGTTTTGCCGATGAGATGTTCATCGGCGTATGTGGAATGGCCATCAGCGAGATTATTGAGGTCGGTGGGAGCTTTCATTGGTGTGCCGATGGTCTATGTCTTGGCGACAAGGGATTATGAAGTGGTCTTCGGCATGACCTGTGTTGTCGGCAGGAGAATTAGTTGTTGAGCCGATAGTGGAGGTTTCGCCGATGAGGGTGTTTTGGTGGCCATCGGGGAGAGTTGGTCTATCGGCCAAGGAAGCTTTTGGGCTGGCCGATAGACTATGTCTAGCTGACAGAGGCTTGCGGAGGTGTCGTCGGTGAGACGATTGAGGTCGGCCAGAGGATTTTTTGATGTTCCGATGGAGGGAGTCATGGCGACGGAGGGTGTGTTTTGTTTGCCATCGGCAAGACCGTTGAGATCGGAAGGAGTTTTTTGGAGCGGGCCGATGGTATAGGTTTGGGCGATGGGCTTTGGGCTGAGAGGCGTGTGTCGAGCGTGGCAAAAGCGCTCGACACTTAGTATATGGGTGGCTATGTTTTTAAAGTGCTAGTGTGGTCTCGGCACCGTGCATGTGGGACTAATTCTCCTACATAATTTGAACCTTCAGAAAATGCATTTTGGCGGGAGGCTTCCATTTGAAAGTTGCGATGGTTTTCTCGGTGGCCGCAGGTGGTTGAGCCATCAATGGCGACAGTGCAGGGGTATGGGCGACGGTATAAGCGATTAAGGTGCCTGATCGTGGATGAAGACTTTCAGATGGTGGCGCTGGGCTCGAGATCCCCCCTGTTTGTCACATTTAATCTGTGAAGGCCATTTTCAAATGGAAGGAATGTATCTGGCGAATTTTTGACTTCTGGCCATGTAATTAATTGCTGAATGTACACGGTTCTGTATATAATGGTCTGGCTGTGTTACTTTTAGGAGGTTGGACGTTTTTGGGCTTTCTGCTCTGACTTTGAACATAAGGTGTTCACATTTTGAAAGGCATTTTTTGCTACAGACTCGGTCCTTAGTCTGGTGTACTAATCTATCTTGGCTTGTAAATGATGATTTTCTCTGTGATGGCCTTCTATGCAGATTGATTTTAAATGAAAAACACCTGTGTGTGTATTGTTTCTGATTGTCTCCTGTATGTCATTTGTTTTCCTTTCAAACAAGGTTGTCAAGGGCTTCCAAGTTTTTCAGTATGTGCATACTGTGTGTCTGATTTATTGCGTCTGCTCAAGGAGTGGTTAAATAGGCTTTTGATCAGATACAAAGGGAAATAGATTGCATCATAGGATCTGTTAAGTATGATCATTAATGATACTCTTTCTTGGACATGTTGCTGTTAGGCAGTAGCATTATTCTTAGGTCCTCTGGATATGAATTTATGTTGTCATGGGGAGACATTTACAATCTTAGATATGACTCTGCTGCCCAGATAAGGCACTGGTTTGGGAATCTGTCTATTCAATGGGTCTAGGAAAGTCCCATAACTCCAAACACCATTTCAACCCATCTCATCACTTCCACCTGTTAGTTGTAGGATTAGGATTAGGAACCTCTGCATGCTCTCATACCTAACCAGACATTATGTCCAAGAATGTTGCCAACCTTGTGATTTGTTACACAAATCTTGGTCCATACATGAGAGTATTCTGCCTGTTGCCATCAAGTTAAATCCTTCTGTCATTGAGCTAGTCAAGGTTATACTTTTATCAAATAGGGACACCCCCCTTGGTGCGGCGAACCAGAAGTGAAGGGGAGGAGCTCACGCAACCTCCTGTATTCAGTTGGCTGAATCTGCCTGTGCATTAGAACTGGCAAACCTTAATGCTGATTCAGAAGCAAAAACCCTTAGATTGCTCTCTTAGTCTATGAGCATTTATTCTGGCAAGGCACAGAGGTAATTCTATGTTTATTTTGTCCAGCTTGCCACAAAGCCTTAAAAGTGAATGTGCACTACTCTTCATCTTCTTTAAAATAATGCTTAGACTTACAAACCTCTGGTAATATGCTTCTTGTTGTTCTTCCTGGAGAAATGATACTAAACCAAATAGAGAAAAGCTCTATTTTATTGTTGATTCTGCTCTCTAAATGGCTATTGTGCATGGTCTCTTTCTATGTAGACCTTCATGAAGATTAGAGACCTTAGATCAGTGCACTCCTCTTGGTTTTAAACATCATTTACCATTGTTCCTCCCTTTGTAGATTGTTTCCATGATTTTATTTATGACATGCTCCTATTATTTTGTATAACATAGTCAAGATGATTGTCCCCCTTACATCTTGTTGTACCCATACAAATTTTTTTTTCTATGCCTACAAACAGCCTAAAAAGATGCCTAAACACACCTCCCAAACACCATGTCACCTTGTCATTATTTGCTAACCCCGCAGGTTCAAGATATATCAAAGGAAATCGATACAAGGCCCGAATGGAGAAGGATTCAAAGGAGCCAAATTGACTATGTTATGCCAAATCAAACTTTTTTTGCTTCATTAAGGCATTCTTGTGAGAATCCAAAAGATTGGTCGTCAAAAGTCAAAAAGTCAAACTTTCTAAAAATAGAAAGATCTATTTTTAGAACGTTTCTAAAAATAAACGTCAATTTTAGGTTTATGGGTTTCTTGAGATACAGAAGTTGGCAAAATTTTCTAAAAATAGAAAATCTGATTTAGGAGTCCTACTTGATTCTGATTGGTTGATATTGCTTCATGATCAAGGTGGTCTAGACGGAATATGCAAAAGGTCGAGTTTTCTCTACTGGGTCAATTTTGCTTTTTCAGAAGGTGAAACACAAACTCCAAGGCCATTAATAGAAAGTTGAAGTTTATCTACCAGAGATCATATTCAAGTTTTTAGTGTTGTTCAGAGGACTTAGAACTGTTGAATGATGCAAAGGAATGGCGAAAATAAGCTCCAGAGGCAGAGGCAAACGACAGTGATCCAGGTAACCTCCATGAAAATGGCCAAGGCAAAGTTCATAGTTTTCCAAGGTCAAGAATCATAAAGAATGAGCCCTAAAATTGGCTAAGTCTGGTGTCCTAAAGCCTGATGTTCTAAGATCCTGAAAACTGTCTAAGTCTGAAATCTGGCAGATCCTCAAAAATCTAGAATCTGCATGTGAAATCCCATGGATCCGGGACCTATCTCAAACATCCTGGAAGTATATTTCAAAATATTTAGAGTATAGGCCTATACTTAAATATATTTTTAAATATACTTCCACCCAGGACACTTCGAAATCAGGTGGAAAAATTTTAAGTCTTGAGATTTGCAAAAGGCGCTCAGAACCAAGAAATCTCACGCCTTTTTCAAACTCCAAAAAGGTGAATAAAACCTCTCAAAAGCACGCCTTTCTTGCCTTTCAAAAAGGCGTTCAAAACCTCCAATTCTCATGCCTTTTTGACCCTTCAAAAAGGTGCTCATTTTGAGCCAAATCCATGCTTTTTATATACCTCCAAAAGGTGCTCCTTTTGGGCAAAACCCACGCTTTTTGAGCATTGGAAAAAGGCGCTCTATTTTGATGAATTGCACTTCTTTTTCACTTAGGATTGTTGCATGGAGGGAAAAGAAAAGCAAGATAAATTTAGAGGCAAAACCTATTTGAAACCCTAAAAGGTTATTTGCTTCTATAAAGGATACATACATGCATTCTATTTGTCATTTCCAAGGTTGCACAAAGGGTTTGGAGGCTGCACATCAATTGGAGACTCCATTATTGAAAGCTTTGAAGCTTTAGAAGGCATATTTGAAGGATTGGAGAAGAGGCACTTCATCTTGAAGGCTAAGACAACATTATATTGCATCATTCTATCCATCTTTATTTCATTCAAAGACTTGCCTACACCCTAGAAGGGCATTCTTTCACATTGGCAGCCATTAACAAGGGTTTCAAGCTTTTTATGACAAGTTAAAGGCACTTTTTTGGGTCAGCAAAGCATAAAGGAGGCAGATTGGTCACTTCAAAGCATCATTTTCTTCATTCTCCATCATCCCAGGGTCCATCTTCATGCA
Organism: Cunninghamia lanceolata; assembly: GCA_027924645.1. Taxonomy (NCBI): domain Eukaryota; kingdom Viridiplantae; phylum Streptophyta; class Pinopsida; order Cupressales; family Cupressaceae; genus Cunninghamia; species Cunninghamia lanceolata. Next base: position 4,511,938 of record BSBN01000556.1, on the reverse strand, counting down.
TACAAGGCAACGTCTAGGTCTAAGGAGCCATTTTTGAAGGATTTTCAATCTCTTTCTTCGCTGGTTATGATTGATCATGCCCAAAATCACCACCTACAACCAAAATAAAAGTGATTTTTAAGGCCTTTATGTTCAATTTTTCTCATTTCCATCACATACCCACCTTAGGAAAAGGTGTTTTCCATCATTCTTGATTGTCTAGAGCTCAGATTCGACAACTTTTTGAGGATTTAGCCTCATATTTTCACTTTCCAAGGGCAAAATATATATTTTTTCACAAAAATCAGATTTTGGGCAGTGAGAGTAAAAACTTGATTTTCTTGAACAACAAGCATACAGAGGCCTAGTTTGATCTTTTGAAGAAAAATAATGAAGAAGAAAGGCTTTTATTGGAGGCCTAAAACAAAAGCTACCATGCAATATTCTTCTACCACCATGGAGGCTAAGTCAACACTCATTCATGAGTATCCAAAGGTCAGGGAGTATTTGGATCTCATGAAGATAGTGGAGTATGCAAACACCATCTTGCAAACAGAGATCATGCATCCGGATCGTATCATTATCCTAGAAGAGGCTAAGGTTGATAAATTTGAGAGAAATCTCAATTCTCATAATCATTTTTCACTATTTGCAAGAGAACTCTATTTTTGGAGGTTGGAGGGATTTCCAAAGCAGTTTCTATTTTAAGAACTGACTTTACTTTCTAGAGTTAAATCTATTTTTGAATTATGCTTTTGGAAATCATGCAAATTTTCTTTGAGTTGGAACTCATTGTGTAATAACATGCAAGTTCAGTTAACTGAATTGCATGAGAGATATTTTATTTTTAAATTGCTAATAATCTTGCATGCTTCCCATGCAACATTAGGGTTAGAGTGGAGAGTGTTAGTTAACTCCTTTTATTTCTTTGCATCTTTGCTTTTTAGGGTATAAATAAGTGTATTCTACACACTTAAACAAAAAAAAATGGTAAATGCTGAGGCTTTTATTGCTCACATCTTATTATTCAATGGTTGTGCATATCTTTATTACTTTGAGAATAAATATATGCATTGTCTTTCTGAAAGCTGTTTGTGTTGTTGAGACTGAGAGGAATTGTTTATGACTTTGTGCTTAAACATTCGTTTCAGATCTTCTTTGTTCTTTTGTGTTAAATCAAATTGCCTATGTTCATTTGTTTCCTTCGATCTTTGGATTTAATCAAAGGGATCAAAAGTATTCAATGTTCATTATCCAGTCTTGTGTTCAATCAAAGAATAAAAGCAATAGTAATTCTCATGCCTCTATTTGCTTAAATTGTTATTTGTCTAATATTCTCCTGATCGTGTTCTTGTTTTGTTCATTAATGGATTCTAGTATGCCTATTTTGTTTCCAAAGATCCATTGATGTGTGTTATTTGTGCCGAGGGTTAAGTTGATTCAACATACCTACAAACTTTGTGTCGCAGGTAAAATTATAAGTTGTATCTTTGAATCTTCTTATAGTTAATTTAATTTTGGCATTTGTGTTGAAATGTTATTCAATCTGATTCAAGTGTACTTGCCCTACTCAACCTCTGAATTTAGTTGAGTAGCGTAAGCGTGTAGACTAGGTTATGTTTTTAGTCAAAAAGCATAAAACTCTTTGCTTCGCTGTTGAATGTGCGTCTCTGCCTTTTTGCATGTTGCAAAAACCCAAAAAGATTGTAAAGTTTTTAGTTAAGTTCTATTTTACAGGGAGCTTCCCCTTCCAATTTGAAGAGCGGTTCTACTACACATCTGTCCATTTTTCTTTCTCACTGAAAGGTGCAAAATTAAACGCTAACACATCTTGTAATTAATATTGTTGTCCTCATATGACTGTTAATATTGTCCTTTCCATCAGAGCTCCTATACTTGCTACCACTCAGGATAGTGCTTGATGTCATGCACTCCAACTTCTTTCATTTATGCTTGGTTGCCTTCAATGAACGATCTTAGGTGATTGTTCCTCTTATTGGATGGCTATTCATAGCAGCATGGGGATGTTTTAACTGTTAGCTATTTTGTCACTTTCCCATCACTTGGACTTGAGTATGCATGCCTTGGGGAATTCCTTATGTTGTCCTTCATATGCTTGGCTGCTCTTTGCACTATGGACTTTCTCTTCTTGAGTTTGGACTACCCCTTATCATGATGACTACACTCAGTAGTGGCTTAAATTCTCCTTATGTCTGATCATTGATATTTTAGGTCTGTACTATTGCTCACTATCCTATGGCATCTCTATATATTATGATGATGATCTTTTGCACATACAATTATTAATGACTGTATTCATGTGATCAGTACAATCATTAATGACTGTACTTGCATTGTATTTGACTCTTTTTCCTTTGATCATATGACTGTCCCCTGACATGATGTAAGGTTGACCTTGAGGCTTTGTCATTACTGTGTTTGGCATCCTTGATAGATTGAGATGACTGTATCATTGATGTTGACTATAATTATGACACATATCTACTTAATGGGACAACATGATGAGCTCAACTATTGTGGGAGCCCATTTTTTCACCACATGCTGAAATATCATGCACAATGATGAATGTACCTGTACCTGTACATTGCACAAACAAGTTAGATAAAACAGTTCAATGCTCATGTGATGACTTGATCTTTCATTTGATGATCTAATTTTTGGCTTTTCTTGCACACATATGGTAATGGCTTAACTGATTTAATGCATCATATGCTTAGGTTATATGTCTGTTGATGAAACATATGATGAGATTTCATATCCTGAGCTCTAACCAAACTTTTAATCACCTGCAGTGTGTCTGAAGATCAGGAATGAGAGGAGTTGAAGATAAGAGGACCAACATCAGAATCATACATTTAAGGCAATGAAGGATATGATCCCTTTTCATATGCTTTTCCCTTATTTTATCTTCAGATGTATAGTTTGCATTCCATGTTGCATTGGCTCAGTTCAATCATTCCCACGGTTCAATCATTCCCATGGCTTGTGTGGGACATTTGATTTTCTCTTTTCTTTCCAATGAATTAAAAAAAATACCTATTCAATCTTATGTATATTTCATTACAAAATGAATGAAACATTGTAAAATAAATGAAGCAACTTCTTATAATTCATGTATTCACCTTTATGCTGCAAAGCATTGAATAATGAAAATTGCATTCTATCTCTTTAAACACCTTTAAATATGCAATGGTTAAGCATAACAAAAATGTATGAAATACCTTTCACCTTTAATATCATAAAACTGTTTCAGCTCTACCAATTTGATCTGTAGGTGAAAATTTGGTAACAGTAAGCACTAGAAAACACATTGCGAACACACAAGACATAATGAAGATAGTAAGAAGCATGCAAAACATGGAGAAGACAGTATTGAAGACATGCAAAACACAGTCAAGACATGACAGCAATCACACAAACATGATGAATACATTGATATAACATTTTTATTTTCATATATATATGCATGGGAATAAAAAATTGCAACACAAAACCCAAGAATGTAGGGGAGACTCTTCGCTACACCCTTTACATTACACCAAGGGGAGAAAACATGCCATACAAAACCCAAGCATAGTGGGGACTCATCACCACACCCTTTACACTACACAAGGGGGAAAACACATGGAAGACACATAGAAAACATGAGCGCTGTATAACATGCCATAGACATACTATACTTCTTAAACACGACAAATAAGGCGATGGAAGGAGCTTATTGCTAAGTCCCACCATCTCAAACACTCTGTAGACACACCTAATAGTTGGGCTTATGCCACAACAACTGCCAAAGACATGCTTAAGGGAGGATAGTCTCAAGATCTAACCCCGCCTCCGTAGAGGACTTTTGAAATAAAAGGATGTGCACTAGCTCAAGAGATACACCATCCCACCTCTGCAGAGGGATTTTGAATAAAAGGATACATACTAGCTCAAGAGATACATTATCCCGCCTCTGCAGAGGGCTTCTTTGATTAAAATATAAATAAAGATGTGCACTCATGCTAGAGGTACAACATCCTACCTCCGTAGAGGGCTTACAAACACGCTTCGTTAGTATCAAAATCATCATATAGATAAGCTTATATATGCCCCCACCTTAAGGTGGTTGATGTCATGTATTGATATCAAGCACGTTAAGATAAAGATAAAACACACAAGGGAACAAGAGCTTTCACAAAGCCCATGCTACCAAAGGTGACATGTGCTCACGATCGCCGAATGTTCCCACAAACACATTGATTTAATAAGATAACAAGAGAGGTTAAAAATCTTACTCTAAGATATTAACCAAAGCAACACATGAAAGCTATGCATGAAACATATATGAGATTACATCAAAGAAACCAAGGCTACACATGTATGTTCAAATCTAAGTATAGTCGTTGGGCTTATACTGTAGGCATCTTAGAACCGAGTATAACAACAAGGTGAGATACTAGATAATCAAAGTGTAGGGAGTAGATGTATTGTTATGGTTTGTTAGAAAAGATAAGACAACATCAAATATCACATGGAGTTATTCTACTAGCCAAGCATTGGATATATAAATCAACCCCATCTTCATGTATGGACTAGGTCCATTTTTGCTTTGCTTGTTAAAGGGACATACAGTCCATATCAGTATATGTTTGTTTTTCGTCATCTGCTGACTAGATAGAATCACTAGAAGAAGGTAAAAAATAAAATGAGAGAGGAGAACAAGTGCCTTAGGAACACCACGTAGGAGGATGCCCCTAGGTCATCAACCACAATGCTATGCCTCTAAGGCATGACACATAATAATAAAATAGATTAGAGGCAAGATAGAAGAATGATGATACAAATAGAAGAATGATCACAACAGAGGTGGTCTCCCGGTATCCTTGACCTTACAAAAGTATCAAGGGTCATCCTAGGAGGCCTAAACAAAACATAACACATCACAAGGGAAGACAACACAAGAGGGGAGGCCACACAAACAAGCAAACTATTCTACGACAAAGGTGGCCACCAGGGTTAGAAATAATTACCCATTTATAAGAAGTGCTCAATTTTGTGAGCATCTTAGAGAGGTGCTCCATCAAGTTCTGTAAAAAGTGTGAGTAGTTCATATTTTTTTGATTTGTATTTCCAGGATTATCAAGCAGTGTTTGTTTCTAAAATCCCTATATATTCGAAATCTTCTGTTGCTTGTGAGGAGGGGAATCATTACTATTTCCCACTGATGCTAACCGTCTTGTTCTTTTCTGATCCTTCAATTTCTTGTTAAGTTTTTTATGGTGGAATGGGGTATTTTTCACCATGGCATCATTTCCTTTTATAACATGTTGTCGTGGTTGTTCAATTTGAAAATCTTATGCCTCTTGGTTGACTCCCAATCCTTGAAGGGATAACGACAGAGGAACCTCAACATAAATACCTTTTCCTCGTGGACAAGGTGAGTTTTCGATCTTCTCCTTATCCACTTCTATCATACCAACTATTTCATCATAATCAAGATAGTCATCTTCTTTCTCTATTGTATTTTACTCTACCATATTGTTGTTTCTATGCTTAGGAAATGGATTAGTAAAGATCTGTAAATTTTGATTTGGAGGGACAACTGACTTATTTCCATTGTCATTCACACAAGTTACTTGTATCACATTCGAGTTGATGAGGTCTTGAATTTCATGTTTAAGATGCATACATCGCTTAGTATCATGCCCTTGTTGCCGATGATAATGAAAAAAAGCATTAGCATCAAAGTGAGGTCCTTGCATTCTATTACTATCCAATGGTTTGATTAGAGTAAGCTTCAAGAGATTATTGCTCATTGCTTGGTTCATGATAGAATGTAATGAGTCAAATATCAGAGTAAACTGTCTTTGTTGTTGTCGATACTAAAATGGTGCCCTCTTTGGATTAGTGATAGTGGACACTTGTGAAAAGTTGTTTGAATTTTTCCCATTTATCTTAATAAAGTTCATGTTGTTCCTCTTAAAGTTTTTTTCAAAGGTCTAGCTGTGGATTGATCAACTTGAGCCGATGAGGTTTGGTTTTCATACTGACTAGACGAAAGTTGGTAATCACAAAGGGTTGTGCATAAATGTTGAAAAGAGCTATACTTCATCAAGAGGATCTTATCATAGATGTTGGGTTGTAGATTTGTAATAAACACCTTCTGAACATCCTCATCATTCATCTAGTATTGAATTTGTGCATAAAGAGCCTAATATCGACTAATAAACTCAGTTAACTTCTCTTTCAGACCTTGTTTGCAATGAACTAAATTAATCAATGAGACTTGAGGTCCAATGTTTGCTTGAAAGTGTTGTAAGAATTGATTGACTAGTTGAGAGAAAGAATGTATTGAATTCAAAGGTAATGAGCAAAACCATTCTAAAGTCGTGTCTTTGAGAGATCGCAAGAAAAGTTTTGCCAACAAGTCCTCTTCAAAGAAGAAATTGCTACACATTGTTGTGAATGCTGCCGCATGAGTATTAGGATCACCTTTTCCACCATATTTTTCAAAGTGAGGAGTCTCAAACTTGTCAGGCATGGGAGTTCTTAAGATTGCAAAAGATAGAGGATTTTGAGCATGGTATGTTGGTGTATTAGGCTGAGAAGAATTTATCAAGCTTGTCACCTTTTTTTTTAAGGAAGTCATGCTTTTCAGGAGTTGGTTTAGGAGGGCATCATTAGGAGATGTAGTTTGAGAATTAGAAGTTGTGATCATGAAATTTTGAGGTGATTGACTGTGAGTGGTAACGAAGGGTGGTTGAGAATAATTGTAAGTGAAAGGTGGTTGAGAATATGTGGAATGGAGAGGTGTTGAGAGTGATTATTCATGAAAGAAGTCACCCTAGGTGGTTGATTTTGATAGTTGAATCCCACAGCCTTGTAATTCTATGAATTAATGCCATTAGATACTCCAATACTAGTGGCAACATTACTATAAGCATGTGCATTAGTAGTGAGAATTGATGATGTAAAAGTAGGAATCCTAGTAGAATTTGTTGGTATATTAGGCTGAGAAGATTTTCTCAAGCTTGTCACCTTTTTTTGTAAGGAAGTCATGCTTTGTAGGAGTTGGTTAAGGCATCATTAGGAGATGTAGTTTGAGAATTAGAATTTGTGGTCATGAAATTTTGAGGTGATTGATTGTGAGTGGTAATGAAAGGTGGTTGAGAACAATTGTAAGTGAAAGGTGGTTGAGAATAGGTGGAATGGAGAGGTGGTTGAGAGTGACTATTCAAAAAAGAAGTCACCCTAGGTGGTTGATTTTGATAGTTGAATCCCACAGCCTTGTAATTATGTGAATTAATGCCATTAGATACTCCAATACTAGTGGTAGCATTACTACAAGCATGTGCATTAGTAGTGAGAATTGATGATGTAAAAGTAGGAATCCTAGTAATCGGTATAGGTGTCGAAACTTGTGTATGAGTCGGTGATGACATATTATTAATAAAGTTTGCACATTCAGTCAAAGGCATAACATTATGATTCACTATATGCGCTAAGCCACAAAGCATGTTAACACCATCTTGTCCTTCTTTTAACAATTCTCTTATGTTATGAACCATAGGTACAGCTTCTTCTGATATCCTTTATTTTTCAATAAATGCTTGAAAATAAGCTAGTTCTTTATCAAGTTTGTTTATTTGCTCATCAGGTACATGCGTTACCACATCAATAAGATCCTTACCATCATGAAATATTTTTTCTTCCATTGTAGCTATAGGAGGCATGATATCTTGCAAAGTTTGTGTTTCTCCTTTTGTAAAGTAGGTGTTCAATGGAGTTTTTGATGTAGGAACACCATTGCTATCGAGAGCACTAGAACCCATTAATCTAAGACTTCTCCTTAGAGGATATTTGTATTAGGGTAGAAGGTTATAAGACTCATGCAAAATCATACAACACTCAATGCACCAATTAATAGAACAAACCCTAGGAGGAAGGTATAGTTGTTGAAATATACAATGTGTAAATGCAAACTTTGAAATGTAAATGCAAAAACACACTATGATGAGACACTAGTCCAAAATTCAATTTGAAAAAGTGTTAAAAGGAGTAGCAAAATCTGAAATAAGATTTTAACCACAAACCCTAGCTTTTGGAATAACTAGGTTATATGAAAAATGCACAATTTCAAGCAAACCCCAACAAAATAAGTATGGAAATACAACGTAAATGATTATGAAATGATGAATTACTGTAATTTGTCTCAGATCTGATATAAATATCAGAAATTTAAATGATTCCAATGAAATGCAATGAAGATAGTGCAAACTATGCCTTAATGCAAGTCTAGGATGCTTGATTTTTTTTTTCAAATTTTTCAAATTTTATGCAAGATTTTGAAATGATAATGATGACAATGAAATGTATGAATGCAAATCTAATTTACAATAGTCAGCAAGATGCAATGTCCAGCAAAACATAGGTTCACCAAAATGTAATGTAGGGAAAAGAGGGTTTATTGATTTGATGGGTAGTTTAGTTAGGTCCTTTCACTCAATACATTTAAAACCATTTAACCAAGTTGAATCACAACTTGTGCAAGAGGACTCAACTATTAGGTTTGTTGTCACTTGGAATGATAAGGAAATTTGGAATTTGTTGATTAATGTGTTAATTTTAGTCCGATTAAGATCAAAAACCTAATTATGAAAAATCGTAAATAAACAGATGAATCCTGACAAATACTCGCACAGAAAGAGACTAAATACAGATTAGATACATACCAGATTTTGAGTTTTGGAAGATGAAAAAGTCATGCGTTTATTTTGCGTGCATTCATTCATAAAGGTCTCATTGAAAAAGGCAAACAACTAGTCAAGCTCAAATGATCTATGGTATGTTCGTCATTTCAGTTTTCATTACTCATTTTGATATATTTAGATGCTAGACTAATACTAGTTATTGTAGGTATAATTACAAAAAAATGACAATAGGTAAGGCCTAGTTCGGGAATGGTATCTACCTTTCCTATAGACTATCATCCCCAAGGGGGCAAATATGTAAGCACCAAAATCACTCACAACTCGCGAGGACCGCTATGATGATTCATAATCCTTGTCACGTACATGTAAGTGTGAAATAACATCCTCTTAGCTGCAATTCTCTTGGTGATGTGTCTTTTCTTCCTCTTTGTATTGTTTCCCCTTTGTCATTGTCTCTCTCTTTGTTGTCCACATTTTTTGACACTTTTTGACACTTGTCGATTTGTGTTTTCTAATCTTGAGACCTTATTCCTAAGCCTTGTATGCATCTTGTAGGTGATTTTTCGCCTCTCCCTAGTGTCTTTCATCTTCTCCACCCTCTAGAAGCCTTCTAGAGGTCCCCCCTAGCCATCTCCAACTTTCAATTTTTAGTTTCACTCAATCAATTCAAATCTCCCCATATTATTTCTAGATTTCCCCCTGGGAGATCCTACTTTGCAAGTGGAGATTTGGATTTTCACATGTGCCTGACCTGTTTCTGCAGGCAGATCCCCTTCTTTTCTCCTCCTCTTCCATCTCCCATCATGCACTTCAACCTAGGTGCCCTCCTTTGAGGGTCGCCCCCCGAGTGACTAGATTGGTGAAAGGGGTGACCACTGGGTGACCCTATCGTGTTTCTAGCCGTAGAAAAACTTGAGTTTCTAACTCGAAAAAGCTCTGTTTTCACCCGTTTTTCTTCCTATTTGCATGGAGTTTCAAGCCTAATATGGAGTTAACTATTTCATGCACCCACACATGCATAATTAGCTCTATTTCATCTTAAATTAACAACTCATGCATTCCCATGTACTCCTTCTTCTTCACTTCTTCTTGAGTGATAAGATTTTACTGGATAGATCACTCTTGAATCCTGTATGTTAACTCTCTAATCAAATTGAGTTAACTCTCCTTCTTCTTCACCTCTCATCCCTTCTTCTAACCTATAAATACCCCTCACCTCTTCATTAATATCTAAGTTGAGCAAGTTGGAGAATACTCTTCTTATCTTCACAAGCTTTTTCAAGATTCTTCACAGGCCTTTGAGCCTCTTTCTTCATTTCTTTCTTTAGTTCTCCAAAGCTTCATAGCTTTCATTGTTGCATAGCTTCAATGAATTTTTATAGGAGGCAATTTCAGTTGTGCACATAGCTTTTGCAAGTTATTGCTTTCCACATTCAACATTGTCATGCTCATACAGGACATATGAGCCTTTTGTTTTGTTCGTTGCTTCATCTAGATTTCATAAAAAACTCATTACGCGTCCATACACTACTCATATCAAACCATCGTGCTCATCAAAGCTCTCATTGAGCTCTCTTTGCAAAGCTTCAAAACTTCTTTTGCTTCCATTGTTGCTTTGTTGCCAAGAGGATTCCCCACTGCTACAAGAGGATATGAGGTTGCAATCACAAGGATTTCTGAGGGTAGTGGAGGCTCACACATCTCCAGGTTCCTTTATGCTTTCTTCCAATTCATAGTAATTAGATCACTAAAATTGCTCTTGGAATCAGTAATCTTGTTTCTTTTTCCTTGATAGGATAGATAGATCTTGCATTTTTAGAGTAATTTGCTTTCAAAGTTCATAGTTTAATTCATTTAAAAGCAATTTCCTTTCTTAGATTAATTTTTTCCAAATATTCAGAAAACCCCCAAAACATAGTTTACATTGCATTAGGCAACTTCATCATAGCTTGCATACATTTTACAATTCCTAGATTAGAAAAAAGCATCTTCAATTCCAAAAACATAAAAAAAGCACAAAAAGAAGTTTTGCATACATTTATGCTTGCATTCATAAAAACCCAAAAAAAAATAGAAACATTTGAAACGTAGGAAGTTTGCAAACCCTTGATTCCATCACAAGGTCAACCATAGTCAAGCATTTGGTCAAAACCCTTGGTTCCATGACAAGATCAAATGAAGTCAACCATAGTCAAACCTTAGGTCTCACAAACCCTAAGTCAAACCCTGAGTCTAGTCAAGGTTAGCTCAATTTGCTTATCTCTTGTCTCGGCTCACGAATGTGCCCAAGATTAAGAGGTGAGTGGGTGAGGGAACTCCTTGACGAGATAGAGGAAATCGATCTGAGACCACAACAGGACCCACTTGTCTTACAAAAACAAGAAGTGTTTAGACAACTCTTAGTACAACAAGCATTCATCGAACAATTTGAAAGACAACAAGCAATCAACGAGAACAATAGCCTACACACACAAAGGTGGAGTATTAGAAACCCCAATAGGAGAATAGTGACAAGTGACCCTTCGGGTCATACTGTTATCTTTAGAATCATGATCATTGAACAAAACATCAACACAAGCACACAACACAGGCCCCAAGACTAGTCGACCCCTATGAGCCAGACCACCCCTATGTCTCACCTCCTCTCGACTGGCTACTTTCACAAGAGCGAGAGTGATGTGGCAGTTCACCCCGTGGAAAGGAGGGAAGGGTTTGTGTGTGCACCAAAATCTAACTCAACAGCCCTAGGCAATTGACGTCATGATTTTGAGTGTACAATGACATCCATAACATCATAAAAATAATCATTGTAACAAATGTCATAAAAATTGTTGCTAAAAATGTGTAAATGTTAAATGTTGTAACCAATAAGGTATAACATTCAAAAGAGTGCCTCATGTTGTGTACAATTGATTAGGGAAAAATGTTTTTGTAAAGGGAGTTATTCCTTTACTATATATAGAACTTGATAAAAAGGTAAAAAATATTTCATTTTCACCTTAAATAATTTTAACCTTCAAAATCTCAACTGCCTTGAGTATCTAAACATAATAGTATCAATGTTTGTTGTGTAAGGGTTATTCTCCTTAGTCAAACCCCTAGAGCTAATTTAACAATTTTAACAAATTTGAAGATACACCAAACAACCATACAATAAATAAATAAAAAGGAGGTTGACTTAAACCCATAAATAAAATTGAATTTAAAAAGTCTTAAGATCATATTTATTTTGTGGATCTAAACCAGATTCAAATTCACACCTACAAATTCAACAACCAAATTGAAAAAAACAAAAAGAATATAGAATCTAAATCCTTCAAATATATATAGAATGCAATTTCCTTTTGCCAACATCTACACAAGGAAGGATGTTTAGAATCATTTAATAAAGTGCCCATAAAGCTCCTTTTAAGTCAATGTTACCTGGTATAAATATTCTAACTTTTGAACATAACTCATATTATGCCTTTTGAACATAACTCATCGTATTGTAAGATGCACCTAATAAAAGGTCCTCAAAGCTAAAATATTCTTTTAAAAACAATCAACATGAATGTTCAAACTTATAGAGATTGACCTTTAATGAAGACAATAACCAAGCAATACATTTTCCTATCACTAAAAGAGATTAATTACTTAATTTACCCTCAAATATTTATATGTGTTTTATTCCCTTTCATGTATTAATTTAAAACATAATGAATAAATAAAGAATCTTGAGATGAGTTAGTTATTGAAATAAATACTCATAGATTAAATAAATAAAATAATGGATTTTAGTTAGAAACTTTATGGAGATTTTTATGTGTGGAACTAGATTGCTCAAGCATCAACATGTGTCTAAAAGAGGTGTGCTCAAATTTTTAAAAATTCAAGTCTCTCATGTGTTCATAAAAAGTCAATTGAGGCATATTTGTCCATCCCTAAAGTTGAGTTTCTTTTAGGCAATCCATAGCAAAAAATTGTGTGTGAAAGAGTTTGTGGTCTGAGTGAATAGGCATGGGAACCCAAAGTTTCCTTGCACGTTTGTAGTATTTGCAAAACTATATGCTAGCCCCAAAACCCCACTGTGTTCTATTGTGTTAGAGATCCAGAGTACTTTCTTTGTGTTACACAACTACACGCCACCAAAGTCTAAAGGATCAAGAATGTACTCCATACAAATTTGTAGTTACCACATAACTACATAAAGATTACTTAACCTCAAAGCTCACTAAAATCCCACACATCTCTATTAAAGCACACTAAAAGCCCCACATTAATTGCTAAGTGTGCCGAAACCTTTTTATATGCCTACAAACCCTTTTTTTCACTACTTAATCTAGTTGCATATTTCTTTGCTAAGGTGTCCATATGAGCTTGTTGATTCCTCGTTGGTTCGTCTTGGCCTACAAAACCTTTGCTTTGAACACAATTGTTGTAAGTCAAGGATATAAAACAATGATAAAAACATAAGCAATCATGAAATACTTTGATGTCCATCATTGTGTGCCACATGTTCTCTTAGTAATTTTCTAACTTCTCAAGTCATGATAAAATATATTATTCAAATTTGATCCATAGTAAGGTCAATAATTTATGATTTTATTAAAAACAAAGAAAGAGAGCATGGATTTTATTAAAAAAACAAAGAAAGAAAACATGGATTTTTTTTTAAAAATGATCTTTTGAAAGGCAAAGCCTCAAATAAAAATCTTAAACTATGCAGGATTAGAAATAGAAATAATAAAGTCTGAAAAAAATACAGAGCAAATCCAGCAGACCAAAGTGCCTTCTATGACTTCATATCCTTCAAATTTTATCCTATTGTAGTGTACTTAACTGCCTCTTGGTCTACTCTGATCTTCCAAACAACTCTCTTTTTCACCTCTGTTTGTTTTGTGTTTCTTTTAGATTCTGGTTCAGCTGCCTTACTAGATGTGGTCACAGGACTTCTCTCTGTGTAAACCTTCTTCAGTTGTTTTTTTGTCCAATGGTATAATGCTGCCAATGTAGTATAAGTCAAGGGAAGCAGATTTAGCTCATTGATCTTACCTGGCTGGGAAAGCTGGAATCAAAAGCCTTCAAAGTCAAACATTATAAAGACTGCTAAATCCACATAAGAGCAGTTAACATTTCATTTTAGCAGTCATTGTATGGACTGCTAAATCCACAGAAGAGCAGTTAAGAGGTCTCAGCTTATGTGGAACTCCTTGACCGCAGATAGTTGATATTGATGGTTCAGATTTGTCTTAACATTTAACTGCTAACAGTTTGGCTTTATCTGATAACATTTATCATTGTTGTGTTGTGCTTGGCACGCTGTCACAGGTTGTGCTTGATTTGTGCCCTGGTTTTTGTATGACTGTTGGTTGCTCTACGGAGCTCTTTTTCAATTGTATATTTGCATTTTTCCAATAAAAAAAATAATATTTCCAATGCTTTTAAAATTTACTTTTAAGTTTCAAATTTTCAAAAAAAAAAATGTATTGAAAAAAAATGCAATTGTACAAGAATGGCCAGTGCTAGAAAAGCAGCTGAAAAATGGAAAAAACAGTTAACAACACATATATTATAACTACTACCTGCTACAGAGGCTACAAAAATGGTGGATCCTTTTGAACAGGCCAACCATCATGGTCATACATGCAATCATCGGGTTGTCCCCATTGAACAATATATTGACTGGTTACTTCGCCTTCATTTGTGAGGAGAATTTGTGAGTATGTAGGTGCTTCTTGAGACTTTTCTTTAGGAGAAGGCACTATCCCATCCAGATTAGGAGCTTGTTGAATTGATTCTTGCAACCCACACAAAATGTTTGAGGTCAAAGGTCTTGTGGCCTCCACTTGGTATTGAATTGGTGAAGCTATAGCTGCACCAGAACCGGAGGCCTGCTCTAAAAGAGATCCTGCAAAGGCTGACTGAGTATTAGGCATAAGGTTGAACAGACTGAAATTTTTTTAATTATAATTCACCAAATGCAGAAAAAAAATGAATCAAAACAAGAAGTTTATGCTTGTTGAGTGGGCTTCTTTAGTTGTGACAGACAAATTTTTCAACATATGATGATAATTGTATACCCAAAATTTTATCATCTACAACATTACCATTTTCAAGTTCAACGGAGTAGGAGATGTGGCCCTTGCAATTGCCAATTGTGTATTTAGAGTATTTTCTGGCTCAACCCGCTCGAGATGTTCTATTGTTTTACTGGATTGTGGTGGCATTTGGAGTTCAAATTCTGACAAAACATTATGTTTCTCCGTTTCCACTGGTTTCTTAACAACTGCAGCCAGTGAAATTTGATGAGATTCAAATGCTTGTAACGACAAAGAATTTAAGTTCAACCCAAACTTACCTGCAATTGCGGATTGTGCTTCCAGAGTCTTTTCTGGGTCGATTTGCTCGACATGCTCTAAAATTTTACGTGCTGTCTCCCTAGATTGTCGTGGCACTCCACATTCATGTGCATCTAATGAGAAAAAAAAAAGAATTTAACTGTTAACTGGTTGAACAAAATGGATTAAACTTACTGGATGGGGTGTAAAAGTTGGTTTTTTGTCGGGTGCCCCTTATGGGGTCTCTCATTGCCAAACGCCCACTTAACATAGAGCTACTCCTCTTTTTTAAAATCTGAGGAGCAAATCATATCATTTAAATAACGAAGAGATTATACCAGAAACTAAAATACCAAAATCAAAACAAATCATGGAAAACTTAGAAGAAACATTGTGAAACATGGATTCTCACCTGTGGTCCACCTGTAAGTGGAGATTGTATTGGTGTCCACTGCGGTTTTGAGGTACTTAGTGGAGTCTCATCGCCTATGTGCTGTGAGTACAACAAAAAAAAGAGTCACGACATAATAGAACAGAACATATTGAGTTTCTATAAGTTTTAAGATTGAATTGAATGTGCTACAGTAGTTCACCATAGGATAACGAACCTGCTGACTAGAATTTCTGACATCTGAGGTATAATTCAGGCACGGAACTCTGTTTCGAGTCCTTGGATATTGGAGGCCATCAAGCCTGTTAGATGGGGTCGTCAATCTGTTTTCAAAATGTCTATTCCCAAACAACCCACCTACAGTTGTTCTGGGCACATCTCGAAATAGTTGAGATCGTCTACTCCCATCTGGAAAATGTCTACGAGACTGCGCACTCATATAAGCTTCTGCAATGTCTACTGGATTAGAGTCTGCGTCATCAGAATCCTACAACATGTACCATTATTATATATACACTGAATAGAATAATTTAGCATCAAAATGTAAGTAAAATGTGTCAACTTACATTTCCAGTAACAGCCTGAGGCAATGCTTTTGGATCATTGTCCGAATGGAAATCTTTTTCTTCCCTTACTTTTACTTTTTTCCTTTGTCCGCACTCTGCATTTTGCACATTGTTTGGTTCATTTCTACTAATTACTTCCACAGTTTCTTCAAAAGTGCGCTTCCTGCAGACAGAGTTGAACAATTTCATTGCGCATTTTTCAATAAAACGTCTGGTTAGATCAACTACTAATCTCCGCACCCAGGTCGCTCCATTTACTCTGACCCCACCCTCTTTGTACGACCTTGATCCCTCTCCTCCTTCTCCTCTTCCTGCTACAACTGCCATTTTGCTCTTTGAAATTGCTACAGAAGAAATGCTATGTAGCAGTTGAAATCTAAAAGAAGACTTTTCCGCCCAAAACCTCTCCTACTAAAAAAATCCAAGTTAATTTAATTTGTAAATTTGAGTTATGTAGATAAATGTTTCTATTATTTTGAATTGGATGTTTCTAAAATTTGGAAATTTGAGTTATATGAAATAAATGTTTATATTATTTTGAATGGGATGTTTTTTGTTTTCATAGTTATTTTTTCGTTTGTTTAGAGTTTTCATAGTTTTGTATTGATTTTTAATTTTTATTTTTTCAATTTCTTTTTTAATTCCATAGTTTTTGTGATTTGTCCATTTTCATAGGTTTTTTTTTGTTTAGAGTTTTCATAGTTTTGTATTGATTTTTAATTTTTGTTTTTTTCAATTTCTTTTTTAATTCCATAGTTTTTGTGATTTGTTGATTTTTAATTTTTATTTTTTTCAATTTCTTTTTTAATTTCATAGTTTTTGTGATTTATTTTTTTTCCATAAAAAATTTCCAATTTTATTTTTTATTTTTAAATTTTAATTTTTTTAATTATTTAATTGTTTTTGTTTTTTAGAATTTTTAAAGTTTTCATAGTTTTTTATTTGTCCACTTATTTTCCTTCAAAAATTTCCAATTTAATTTTTAATTTTTAATTTTTAATTTTTTTTAGAGTTTTCACATGATTTGTCCACTTTTTTTAAAACAAATCTTTTAAAAGTTTTCACATGATTTGTCCCAGGGTTTAAATTTGATGGTCTGTCAACAAGTTTTTTAATGACAGTTATCTATTTGAAGGTGCCCTTAAAATACTAAGGTATACTGTCATACAGCCATCAAATTTAAGCCCTGATTTGTACTTTTTTTAAAAAAAGTTTTCGTAGTTCACCTTTTTTCCTTCAAAATTTCCAATTTTATTTTTAATTTTAATTTTTAATTTTTTTAATTTTTAATTTTACTTGCTACATATAACAAAAAATAAAATACTTTTTTATATTTTCACCTTTTTTTCCATTTTTAAATTTATTGGGACATATAACATAAATTAAAATACTTTTTTATGTTTGTTTTCATTTTTCATTTTTTTTTTTTCAATTTCTTTTTTAATTCTGTAAGTTTGTTTCCAATATTTTTTTTGGTTTCTGTAGAAACATATTTAGTCAATAGGCTTTTATATGTGAGCATTATAGTGCTCGGAATTGTCTCACGCCCGAAAATTTTCTAAACTCGTCAGTTATTCCTATCAGCGTATTCCTTGAACCTCCTACGAGTGCAAGTGCTAGTTAGTAAGGGTGATGGTATGTTGCTTGATTAATCATAAATCAAAGTTCAAATTTTTAGATGTGCAACAAGTTGACAGAATAGATACCCTTCAATCCTTAAACTATCAACTTACACTCATACTTCTACATCTTAAAAAACAAGACATAAGATCTTCTGAAAAAATACAGACAGACTACTCAAAAAAAATACAGAGACAGACAAAACACACAGAGACTACAGACAAAACACACACAGACTACTCCAAAAAGAATGACACAGACAGAGACTGAATACATAAAGGGCATTTTATTGATTGTTTAACCAACAAACCTAATAGTGTTTTATGACCTATTCTTGTGAAACCTACAAAATTTGTATAAATCCCCAGTTTTGATTACATATCGTTCATAAAATCTGCATCTACTTATTTCCGATACATTACCAGAAAGATTTATAAGAAAAAAAGTCAATAAAGTTTAAGCATTTCTGCCAGAAGAAAACACAAAAGGTTTTAAACCCGCAAAAAATGTACAGGGCACATCCAAACTCCAAGCAAATATTATTGTTCGCGGGAAGCCTGACAGGCAGTGTTGTAGGGTTAATCTGTGCATCAGATTTGAACCTCTCACAGATGGATTTCTCATCATATGTGGAGGCGTACTGCGATGCATCCGCTGTAATAAAAGCATTTTTTTTTCAAGCCTTGTGCGTTGCAGGCCGGAATCCATTGGAAAGAGGAATAAACTTCGGCGTCACAAAACAATTGTTTAGTGACTGGCAGAGTTCTATACAGAAGTGCATCTACACATCTCTGAAACCCTAATCATAAAACCCTAACCATGAAACCCTAAGTTCCATGTACAACACCAATGACTCACACCTAAATTCCCGTTTCCCCTTCATTTCAACGGTTTAAGTGCAAAACAGTATACCTAGCCTTAACACTGGAAAATAAACTAGGAGTTGCACAATATTTATGTGCAACTATAAATGATTTTTAAAAAAAAGTTAATGTTTGAAAATAGAATAAATTTAAAAGGAATTTTCATAAATATATTAATAAAGGAAAACATTTTTTTTGCACAAATCACTTTAGATCTAATTAGTTGATGCACTCATGTGCATCTTCATTTGCCTCTAAAAGAAGATTTGCTAGACAGAAAGGTCTAGACCTTTGTTGTTTTGTTCTACCTTAACAAAATGGTACGGTAAGATGAGTCAATCATCACTACTATATCATAAAAACACAAATAATAAGGCTATCAAGAACTCTAAACAACTGCCAACTTAAAATAAAACATGAGACCCAATGAGGGATCATCTTTGGAATTACATACCTTATTTAATTTATAATGTAGTGAATTTCATAGAAAATAGAGTAATGCTTCCCCTCTAGCCCACCCCTTGTACACTTGTTGCCTATCAAATTATTATAGGGGCTTCCACCTATAATTAAATAAGAATCTTAAAATGAATTAATCATTTCATCAAGCCTTTCTTCTTTAGATTATGCACATCTTCCACCTCAATCAATCTACCCTTTTGATGTGTTTATCCCCAACTTCTGAGGATAAACTTATTTTATGAGGCTCCATTCCATGAAGCTTCATTGGAGCTAGTTGATTTCTACCAACCCACATGAAATCCCACTTTGTACATCATAAAAGTACCATAGTCTGATAACTAACTGCACTTTCAATCATGTTACAACTTTACTATCATGATAAAGTAATTACAATAATTAATATTTACTTGTCTTACCAATGAAGGGTAACCCTGAGCAAAGTGGTCAATGAAATTTTAACCCTTTGCTACAATCTATCCAAGTGTTAACATTGATTTTTTAGAGGATTGTGATACAACATGCTTGGTCAAGTGTTAATCGACCCTTAGAGAAATAAAGGGAGCTTATCTTATCACATTGAGCTCAAGTAGAAATGTTAAACGGTGCTAGCAAACAACATGCTTGATTTGCTTCAAAACATAAGTATCTATTTGGGAACATTAACATGCAAATCAAGTTTGTTCTTGCAAACTCTGCTTGGCACTGTGACTGTTTATTATGTGTGTATTTCAAATTACAGTCTTAACTCAATTCATAGTTGGTATAAGTACAAACACCATGATACAAAAATCAAGAGAAGAAAAAGAAGAGGATGAATAATGCCTATGTGTGGTACACAAATAAAAAGTCAAGATGGGAGCTTCTGTGAATGCTCTCGTCCTGCCCAAAATCCTACATTAATGAAATGCTCAACCTGCTTAATTATGGTTCTCTCATATATGCATAGTAGTTAGGAGATGGAAGCCTCTGATTACAGGGAGAGAGACTGATTTATCCAAACATTTGTTAGAAATGAAGGTGCAAACCACACAAAGGAAATCTGATTCAAACCTTATTATGCCCTCTAAATAATGTAGAATCAATGAAGATTGCAATAGAAATTAAAACCCATTACACAAAAATAACATGCACTAAGAACTGAACACATAACACAGTATGCAACGTGAAAAAAACTCTTTCGGGTAAAAAACTCCACCAAAAAAAGATGCTCCAAATTGTGCCCTGGTTTTTGTATGACTATTGGTTGCTCTACAGAGCTCTTTTTCTATTGTATATTTGCATTTTTTTCAATAATTTTTTTTTTTCAATATTTTTACTTCTAAGTTTCAAATTTTTTTTTTTAAATGTATTAAAAAAAAAGCCAATTGTACAAGAATGACCAGCACTAGAAAAGCAGCTGAAAAAAGAAAAAAAACAGTTAACAACACATACATTATATTATGTATTGGCCTGCTACAGAAGCTACAAAAATGATGGATCCTTTTGAACAGGCCAACCATCATGGTCATAAATACAATCATCGGGTTCTCCCCAGTGAACAATATATTGATTGTTTACTTCCTCCTCATCATCAGATGACTGTCACATAAAAGTCCATTCAAATATTAGTTAGACCTTAAAAAACTGTAAGTCACCTAAAGTCTAATTGATATTTAAAAACGTTAATCCACAAACATACCTGAGGTAAACTCATTTGAAATTTTTTTGTCCATTCTTCACTACCAGAGGATGTAGGCACTTCTTGAGAAGTTTTCAAAGAATTTGTGAGGAGAACTTCGCCAGTACCATCAAATATTTGCTCTGAATCAAAGGTTTCTTGAGACTTTTCTTTAGGAGAAGGCACTATCCCATCCAGATTAGGAGCTTGTTGAATCGATTCTTGCAACCCACACAAAATGTTTGAGGTCAAAGGTTTTGTGGCCTCCACTTGGTATTGAATTGGTGAAGCTATAGCTGCACCAGAACCGGAGGCCTGCTCTAAAAGAGATTCTGCAAAGGCTGACTGAGTATTAGGCATAAGGTTGAACAGACTGAAAAATAAATAATTATAATTCAGCAAATGCAGAAAAAATGAATCAAAACAAAAAGTTTATGCTTGTTGTGTAGGCTTCTTTACTTGTGACATATAAATTTTTCAACATATGATAATTGTATACCCAAAATTTTACCATCTACAACATTACCATCTGACAAGTTCAACGGAGCAGCAGGAGACGTGGCCCTTGCAATTGCCAATTGTGTATTTAGAGTCTTTTCTGGTTCAACCCGCTCCAAATGTTCTATTGTTTTACTGGATTGTGGTGGCATTTGGAGTTCAAATTCTGACAAAACATTATGTTTCTCCGTTTCCACTGGTTTCTTAATAACTGCAGCCAATGTAATTTGATGAGATTCAAATGCTTGTAACCACAAAGAATTTAAGTTCAACCGAAACTTACCTGCAATTGCGGATTGTGCTTCCAGAGTCTTTTCTGGGTCGATTTGCTCGAGATGCTTTAAAATTTTACGTGCTGTCTCCCTAGATTGTCGTGGCACTCCACATTCAAATGCTGATAGAACATTTTGTTTCTCCATATACTCTATTTCATGTGCATCTACAACCAGTGTTGCCCAAATTCATGTGCATCTAATGAGAAAGAAAAAGAATTTAACTGTTAACTGGTTGAACAAAATGGATTAAACTTACTGGATGGGGAGTAAAAGTTGGTTTTTTGTCGGGTGCTCCTTATGGGGTCTCCTATTGCCAAACGCCCACTTAACATAGAGCTACTCCTCTTTTTTAAAATCTGTGGAGCAAATCATGTCATTTAAATAACGAAGAGCTTATCCGAGAAACCAAAATCAAAACAAATCATGGAAAACTTAGAAGAAACGTTGTGAAACATGGATTCTCACCTGTCGCCCACCCATAATTGGAGACTGTATTGGTGTCCACTGCGGTTTTGAGGTACTTATTGAAGTCCCATCGCCTATTTGCTGTGAGTACAACCAAAATAGAACAGAACATATCCAGTTTCTATAAATTTTAAGATTGAATTGAATGTGCTACAGTAGTTCACCATAGGATAACGAACCTGCTGACTAGAATTTCTGACATCTGAGGTATAATTCAGGCACGGAACTCTGTTTTGAGCCCTTGGATTTTGGAGGCCATGAAGCCTGTTAGATGGGGTCGTCAATCTATCTTCAAAATGTCTATTCCCAAACAACCCACCTACATTTGTTCTGGGCACATCTCGGAATGGTTGAGATCGTCTACTCCCATCTCGAAAATGTCTACGAGACTGCGCACTCATATAAGCTTTTGCAATGTCTACTGGATTAGAGTCAGCGTCATAGCAATCCTACAACATGTATCATTATTATATATACACTGAATAGAATTATTTAGCATCAAAATGTAAGTAAAATGTGTCAACTTACATTTCCAGGAGGCAATGCATTTGGACCGAGGTCATTGTCCCAATGGAAATCTTTTTCTTCCCTTACTTTTGCTTTTTTCCTTTGTGGGCACTCTGCATTTTGCACATTGTTTGGTTCATTTCTACTAATTACTTCCACAGTTTCTTCAAAAGTGCGCTTCCTGCAGACAGAGTTGAACAATTTCACTGCGCATTTTTGAATAAAACGTCTGGTTGGATTGATTATTAATCTCCGCACCCAGGTCGCTCCATTTACTCTGACCCCACCCTCTTCGTTTGACCTTGATCCCTCTCCTTCTTCTCCTCTTCCTGCTACAACTGCCATTCTGCTATTTGAAATTGTTACAGAAGACATGCTACAGCAGTTGAAATCTAACATAAAAATTTTCCACCCAAAACCTCTCCTACTCAAAAACCCAAGTTAATTTAGTTTGTAAAATTGAGTTATATGAAATAAATGTTTCTATTATTTTGAATTGGATGTTTCTAAAATTTGGAAATAAATGTTTCTATTATTTTGAATTGATGTTTTTAAAATTTGGATTTTTAAATTTAATAAAAATAGATGTTTCTATTTTTTTATGTTTTTTGTTTTCATATTTTTTTTTTCCATTTTTTAAGAGTTTTCATATTGTATTGATTTTTATTTTTTTTCAATTTCTTTTTTAATTCCATAGTTTTTTTTATTTGTCCATTTTTTTTGTAGTTTTTTTGTTCGTTTTTTTTAGAGTTTTCATAGTTTTGTTTTGATTTTTAATTTTAATTTTTTTCAATTTCTTTTTTAATTCCATAATTCCAGAGTTTTTTTTGTGATTTGTCTTTTTTTTTTTTTTCTTTTTTTTAGAGTTTTCTGAATTTTTCCATAAAAAATTTCTAATTTTATTTTTGATTTTTAATTTTAACTTTTTAAAAAAAAATTAATTTTTAATTTTTTAGAGTTTTCATAGTTTTTTTAATTTGTCCACTTATTTTCCTTCTAAAGTTTCCAATTTTATTTTTAATTTTTAATTTTTTTTATTAAATATTTGTTTTAATGTTATTTTTTTAATTTTTAATTTTTTTATTAAATATTTATTTTAATGTTATTCTAAAGAGTTTTCACATGATTTATCCATTTTTAAAAAGTTTTCATAGTTTTTTTTTCCACTTTTTTGCCATCATTTCCAATTTTTTTTTAATTTTTAGTTTTTTGATTTTTAATTTTACTTGCTACATATAACAAAAATTAAAATACTTTATGTTTCCAACTTTTTTTCCATTTTTAATTTTACTGTGACATATAACATAAATTAATTTTTTTTTTTTTTTAATGTTTGTTTTAATTTTTATTTTTTTCAATTTCTTTTTTAATTATGTAGTTTGTAGTTTTTATGATTTGTCCACTTTTTTTTCTTAAAAGTTTCCAGTTTCTTTCCTTCAAATGTTTCCAATTTTTTTTGTGGTTTCAGGACTATAGAAACATCCTTTCGAATTTGCAGGCCTAGGGTTTCATCATGGAGAAGAAATGTAATAGTGTTAGGATTAGAGTGAGGAGAGATATTACCCTATCGTTTAAACTATTCCCAACTTACATGCAATCTCGTTGCTTTACCCTATCATTTCTTGCATGTTTCATGGCTTGTGCATGGGTTTAATCCCTAGTATAAACTCTTAAATACCTCAAGAGAAGGGTGTTATGGTTTACACTTAGACTTAAAGTTCTTTAGAAAGTCCATATGTTTGTCTAGGCCTCTCAAATTCTAAATGTAATATGTTTTGTTTGTGATGACTTGCAAAAGATAAGGTCTTGGTGTTGGAGCATGGAGGCGGTTGTTTATTTCAGTTAGTTGTTTGTGTTGAGCTTCGTAGGATGTCAAATGTGAGTATCTCTCTCTCTCTCTTAGCTATATGTTTTAAAGGATTTAGGTAGTCTTGTAAGCTTTGAAGAGTTTATTGTTTTGTAGGCATTGGGGGGTTTTGGTTTGTTTAACCTAGATAAAGGTTTTTTATTGTATTTCAATGATCCCTTAGGATTTCTCTCGAAGCATCTCTTTATAATAATTATTGTTCCCTAAACTTAGTTTAAAAATTCACGAAAATCATCTTGCAAAGGATATAAATTTAGAGTTTCCCTTGTTGATTCTAGCAAATACTTATTTTTGTCCTTGCTACAATCTACATATTCCAAGAAGCCAGGCCTCTCAAATGCCAAACCTAATATGTTTTGTTTGTGATGGCTTAGAAAAGATAGGGTCTTAATTTTTGGAGCATGGAGGCAGTTGTTTATTTCAGTTAGTTGTTTGTGCTGAGCTTCGTAAGATGTCAAAGGTGAGTCTCTCTCTCTCTCTCTCTCTCTCTCTCCGCTATATGTAAAGGATTTAGGTGGTGTTGTAAGCTTTCAAGAGTTTATTATTCTGTAGTTGTTGAGGGGTTTTGGTTTGTTTAACCTAGATATAAATGTTTTTTATTGTATTTCAGTGGTCCCTTAGTATTTCTCTCGAAGCATCTCTTTATAATAATTATTGTTCCTTAAACTTAGTTTGAAAATTCACAAAAATCATCTTACAAAGGATATAAATTTAGAGTTTCCCTTGTTGATTCTACCAAATACTTACTTTTATCCTTTGTAGAATCTACATATTCCATAAATTGTATCATAGCAGTTTTGTTTGAGTATGGAAGTCATAGTGAGGTTTTCAATCATTACAAATATGGCATGCTTATAAGGTTCATTTTTGTTACTTTGTGGAGAAAGTTCATTTACATATCATATGCATGATTCAAGTGCCAATGTGGTTTGACAGAGTTTTGTAGTTCTGAACTAGAGAGATTTTCTCATGCTTATGCTTGGTGCAATTGATGCCTAAATAGTTGATTGTTGGCCTCAAATTCTTTGGTACAGAATTTGTGCTTCATACCTTCAAATTATTTCTTTTGGACAAGCTATTGTATTAATGGAGATGTTTGCTTTTTTGTGTGTAGAGATGTTAGTTTGAAATATGTAGGTGAAGTGAAAAAGATGACATACCTTTCATTATTGCAAAAAAAATTATGTATTTCTTTGTGCTTTTTTGCATTACTACGTTTATTACAAATACTAATTTCCAAATTAATCAAGGGTTGCATCCATTCCAAATACCTATCAGTGTGCCCATTGCTTATTAAGTGCGATTGTTAGTATATAGTGATCTTCGCTATTACAAGAATGTTTATCATTACACAAACCATTGTGATTAGATAAGTAGTTATATTATAGATAATCCACCATTAAAGGTAATGATAAAAAGAATTGCAATGGACAAGGACATCATTACATGGA
This sequence comes from Cunninghamia lanceolata, assembly GCA_027924645.1. Lineage (NCBI taxonomy): Eukaryota > Viridiplantae > Streptophyta > Pinopsida > Cupressales > Cupressaceae > Cunninghamia > Cunninghamia lanceolata. The sequence continues at coordinate 4,486,302 of BSBN01000556.1, read as the reverse complement.
AATTTGGAAAGAATTTGCTGACTTATCTAGTTCAGGTTGGATTATTCATCAATCTTTTCTTTTCATTACCTTTATTGATGAATCCTTTGATGAGATTGTAGAAATCAATTTGAATGGCGGTGATGCAGACACTTCTTTGCCACTACAAGTTAAATCTCTGAAACAATACCCTGTTCCTAGTAATTATTACTCAAGACAATGAGTAGTACCAAAGATAACAGGGCAAAGAAAATACAAGTTATAACTCAAACTTACAACAAAACTAAATGAACACATGTTAAAGTTACAACTAAAGATAATTCCAACAGCACAAAGCATCTCTTGTTTATATTAAAAAAATGAATCATTACAAATTGTCAAAACCTCTCCCTTTGTATCCTCCTCGCTAGAAATTGTTCTCATGCTTTTCTCAGGCAAGTTGTCACTTGTCTTCTGCCCTTCTTCAGTGATGTTGTTGTAGTTAACACCCACTTTCTCATTGACGCTATCAATGCAATCTTCCTTCTTTTTTGTGGCATTATCTCCTATAAAAAAGTCACTCTTCTTGTCAGTCGACCACCACTCATCGATATAATGCTCAACAATCTCCCTCAATAAAATCCCACTAATCTCCTCTTTGTCATATACAATAATCCATTTTCTTCACGCCAATTTTACCTCTGATCTACTTGAATAGTGACTATGCAGTTAATAATAAGGCAGATGTGATTGAGGAGGTTGACTAGGGTGGGGAGAATGCTATATAATACAGGTGGTGAAGCTGTTGTTTGAAGGATGGTTGCTAGAAACTCAGAGCAAGCCACCCCCGGCATGTCGAAGATGATACAACAAAAGATGCAACAAGACCAAGCATAGATTGAAGAGATAGTAAGCTTAGAACTCAGATACAATTTATTTTTCTCACAGTTCCTCAGATGCCACAGCCTCCATCTGCTGGAAACTACCTTTATGTGGTTTCTTCTTAGCATTGCCTTCTACTTCCAGAACCTCTTCCAAAAGGAGATCTTCATTGTTCTGGGATGGATGAAATTTGTGGGAAAATAGGCACCATCGAGGAAATATACAAGATACCAAGAGCACATTTAAACATTGCGTTGCACGTGGAGGCTTGCACAACAAGCAACAGAGGACACTGTAGTTGGTTTTGACACGAGTGGATTTGATCATTTCAATGGGTGCCCTGTACTAGCTATGTGATTCAAACTGTTGATTTCCAGTCCTTGGCATATGGAGAACAAGCTCATTTCAGCCACATAAATCTATAGGAAGACTCCTCTAACTTGCACTGTAAGAGAACTGTATTTCAAGTACATTATTCCTGGTATTAACATGAGCTGTGAAGATTTCTCTGATGGTCATCCCCAACACTAGGACACCGACTTAATAAGAGCTCACCGCGTTAGATTCTTATAGGGTGTTGTTGGGGTTGGATCCATTCCCAACTTGTCTTTGATGAAATTATTTTTTTATAAATAGTGTATTTCTATATTAAGTTTAGCTTATTTTTCAGTTCTTATTGTTCACATTTTACATTTATTCTTATAGACCTAATCTTGTTCCATTTTTATTTATTCTCATAGACCTAATCTTGTTCCATTTTTATTTGCACCTATTTCTAAATATTCATCTTATTAATAACACATACTTATATATATATGTACTCTACCTTGATATCGGGATTGATTCTAAAATTCAAACTTTCAACAAATTCCTAATTTCCCACCCTCTTCTACTAGTCTTTGAGGGTGGACTTTGTATAATTTTGTGCAACATGTTGTTATGTTGTATTTAAAGACATTCAATACATGCAATTAATTCATGGGGGTTCATCAAGGAGAAAATCATTCTAGGAACATTTCAATTTGGAGCTTAAAAAGAACACATATACATCAGAATCAAATTTTGCATATAGGCCATATGGATGTTTGAGAATGTTGTCTTCGAATTTTTTCCCAAGGCCTTAAACTCAGTATATCTAGGGGATTGCCCGAGGAGAACTTTACCCTAGCGATCTGGCAACTTCCTCAAAGGTATTTTTGAATATTTTCATCCTTAGACACATTCAGATATTAAAGATCAAAAGTAAAGCAACGTTTAGAAGTTTGTAGTTTGTTGAATTGATATCATGAGTTACAAGTCAATTATATGCATTAAATCATTCTTGTAGGGTGTTGTTGGGGTTGGATCCATTCCCAACTTGGCTTTGATGATTTGATTTCTTTTATAAATGGTGTATTTTTATATTAAGTTTGGTTTATTTTTCAATTCTTATTGTTCACATTTTACATTTATTCTCATAGACTTAATCTTGTTCCATTTTTATTTGCATCTATTTATAAATATTCATCTTATTACTAGCACATACTTTTATATATATGTTCCCCTGATATTAGGATTGACCTAAAATTTAAACTTTCCACAAATTCCTAATTTCCCACCCTCTTCTACTGGTCTTTGTGGGTGGGCTTTGTATAAGTTTGTACAACATGTTCTTATGTTGTACATTCAATATGCAATTAATTCATGGGGGTTGATCAAGGAGAAAATCATTCTAGGAACATTTCGATTTGGAGCTTAAAAAGAACACCTATACATTAGAATCAAATTTTGCATATAGGCCATATGGATGTTTGAGAATGTTGTCTTCAAATTTTTGCCCAAGGCCTTAAACTCAATATATATAGGGGATTGACCTAGGAGAGCTTGACCCTAGCGATCTGGAAACTTCATCAAAGGTATTTTTTAATATTGTCTTCCTTACACACATTTAGATATTAAAGATCAAAAGCAAAGCAACATTCAAAAGTTTGTAGTTTGTCAGATCGATCTCATGAGTTACATGTCAATTCTATGTATTAAGTCATTCTTGTGGTGATCGCATTTGATCCCTAGGGGCTTAGATTCAACCCACATGTATTTCTAAAACCATACAAATCCTAAGACATTCATCAAGCTACAAGCATTAATTTTTTGTACATGGATGATTAGATTTGACATAATATCAACATTAAATCTTCAGTTGTTCCCAAAGCTAAGTGGTTTATCCCTTTACATTTAATTCTTGAAATAACATTTCAATTTATCGAATCCCAACTCTAATTAATTTAAATTAATTACTTGCATGTATTTAATTAACCTATATTAATCCACACGAGGTGTTTTAACCTTTACAATTGTATAAAAGTTATCAATTTCATCTCAACCTCAGAACCAAATAAGTGTTCATTATCATTTTCCACTCTTTATTTTCTATGGTAATTACACTTCAAGTGTGCTCTTACCTATTCCCTCCCACTCCCTTGGGAGATTAAAGTTTGAATGACTTCTATGGTGTATGGTTTGGCATGGATCATTTTGCAAAATCTTTGACATTTGATATGGTTTTATAAGCCCTTTAATTTATAATTTGGTTTGTTTGTGTGTCTAATATTGATCTATGAAGGATCAAGAAAATTGGAATTTATCATAGGAGTTACTTTTAGTAGTTACAATTCTTTAAAAAAATCCAAAAAAAAATGTGGTAAAGCAAAACAATCAATTCCTAAAAAGGGTGGTTTCATAACCATTTCTGCAATTTTGTAACCAGTAGTTGTCTAAAAGTTGTGGTTTTGTCCCAACTCCAACATATAAATCTGAAACAATTAGTCTAGTATTTCTCCTAGTTCTATTGTTGAGACCTCCTAGTGCACAAGAAGAACATATTTATGGACAAGAGGGAGTTGGATTATTGTAGAATATTGAGAAATAAAATTCCATTACAATTCTTGTCATAGAATCGATAATGGGCATGTAACTAAGTGGAACAAGGGGTAGATTGTATCCATAATATTTTATATCTCATTGTACTTATCTAACTTCTAATAATAATTTGGTAGTAGTGCATTTACCACTACCAAAGTTGGTTTTACCCTTTCAAGGGGTTTCTAGGATAAAAATGTGTTCATTTCTCTTTCATAGCTTTCTTTCCTTCCTAACTATCTTTTATCTTGAATCAGTAGCATAGTTTATTAATTGATTGATTCTTAATTTCGACAAGTATGTTTGATGAGATTACAAAACAATTTGTTATTAGAGTGGTTTTAATTTGAGTGCAACATCGTGTGTACACATTCTTAGTGCACTAAGCATCACTCAACATGCACAATGTAGTGCTTGCACATCCATGCACAACTCGATTCACACAACTCTATGTATAGTTCTCACACATAATTTCACAACACTACTTATGTGCATAGTGTGGCCCTATACATAGTTGCACATGTCAGTGCCTAGTTAGACCTAATGCATGTGACACATGGATCATAAACATCAACATGTTATGCTTCCATATGTATGCAGTCTCTATGCCACAAAACATGATCATACAACTAGGACCATATGCATTTAACACATGGCAATGTCATGCTTCTATAATACAACTGATAGGTCATATGGATTTAACACTAGGCATCACCTGCCCACATGATCCATGCACCATATGTATTCAACATTTTTATACATCTATATGGAGCCTAGTCGATGACCTACTTGGACTATTATGTATAAATACATGTTTTGTACACTTTGTAGAGTAGGAGAGAAATATATACATTTTCATCTAAACCTTCTATATATTTCCCTTGTTCTTTCAAAATATGAGTGACATATCTACCAAAATCCTTTTGCATGTTGAATGTGTCTTTGGCTTGCATATTTATTTTCCATTATGCATTATATGATCTTGTTGCATTACTAGCTAACTTATGGGATCATCTAGTGGTTAGTTGGGAATCAAATAATTAGTATAAGAGTTAAAGCTCTTCTTTCATGCCAATGCAAACACATGCAGGGAAATGCAACACACCTAGTTCAATTGGTGAAAGTTTAAATGAACATCAAGAAAAATGGTTGACGAATAAGTACAAAAGGTCTTAACAAACATTCAACAAGTTTTCAACATTTCCTTGAAATTACAGACCAAGAACTCTTTGGATAGTTTTATGACTTCATAATTCACATTGGATTAGCACATAGAACCCCACACAACTTAGGAAACATCACAATCCATTTAGAGTTCAAGTCAATCTAGATATCCCTACGTTTGAAGGAAAAATTGATGCCTCAATGCTAAATATTTAGATTTAAAATCTCGAAGCTTACTTCTTCATCAATATCTTCACTAATGATCAAGAATGTTTTTGGATGTAACTATGTGAGAATTCAATACAAAAAACTCACACAATTACATTGAAAAACATTCTTGATCAATAATATGGACTATGGAAATATTATCTCATATCTTCATTGATGTCAAGAAGATTTCCTTTGTAGCACTAAAAATGTCCATTTTAGTGTCCAACTAGTGATAAGTACTCAACACACAATTCAATAGGGATAACTAGCCAATTCTCGCCTAGGAATCCTTTGTTACCACTTTGTAAGAGGAATTTTACTACCTCAAACATTACAAGGATGAATAAATGAAGTTCTAGTAATTGCATTGATGAAAGTATTATATGGAGGAGTACATCAAGTACCATGACTACTATACACACTTGCACGAGAACTTTCCTAAGAAACATAGAGTGCTGAAATACATCAATGGATTATCACCTTTTGTCCATGCTAGGATGGACCTCTTAACCTAGAATCCTTGGGACAATAATTCAATAATATGTTGAAGGTTGAGGCCAAGGTGAAAAACATAAGCATAAGTTATCCTTGCATTAGAACAAATTTGTGTAGGAGACTAGACACAAGACTTTAGCATAGAAGCACCATCCTTCTATGCAAAAAGTAGTAACAATACTCCAAACAAGTTGTGTTTAGCCTTAGGAAATCCTTACTGTCTTCTCTAGGTCGAGACAAGGGTAAGAAGCCACAACAAGGTGATATGTGATGTTATCTTCACACTCTCATAGTGATGTTGAATGTTATATGCAACAATCTCTACTTGCGCAAGCCATATCATATTTTAACTCCAATGAGGATGTTGATTAAGAGGTAGAGTACCTCAACACCAACACTGTGACCATTGACACTTTAGAGGAATGAGAGAATCTCTTTCACAAAATGCATAGTCAACCTACAATATGTCCATGTCATCATCAACAACAATAGTTAAAAGATCATCATTATGCATGATGCAATTAGACAACTAGGTCCTTCTACCACTGCGCATCAAAATCCCTACTCTCTAGGATGGTTGCAACATGATACAAATATTTAGGTAACCAAATAATTCACTTTCAAGTATGTAGTCAAGTCTATGTAGGACACTATTAACTATGATGTTGCACCTCTAGAAGTATGTGACATACTACTTGGAATACCATACCTGTATGATCAAGATGACATTTACCATTCTAAACCTCAAATGTGGATGGGACATATTAGTAAATAGTACTTCAATCTCTGCAATTCTGAATCACATGCCAAATTAGCTTTGTTCCCTACTAAATAATGCCTCAAGATCATTGCCCACATGTAGAAATTTGTGCTTCTCATGGTTTGCCTAGAGGCACTTGGACATGCAAGCTTACAAGTTTTAGCATTGCACGTGAACATGCCAACCCCATCACAACAACAAAATCTCAACAATGTATTATATTAGTATAGAGACATGTCTTTGAAGAACATAAGGGTTTTTCAACACACTACACAATACATTGAATTTGGTTTGTGTATGCCTTATCCCAAATAACTCTTTGTATTGTAGGTTTACTTGGGAGAATGAGGAAGTTTAGTGCCAAATCCAAGAGCTACTTGATCAAGGAAAGATTAGACCTAGCTCTTCACCATTTGGAAACCTAGTAATTCGTATGCTTAAGAAGGATGACACTTGGTGCCTATGCATTGACTCTAATGCACTCAACAAGATCACAATGAAAAACATATATCCTCTATCGCACATAAATGACTTATCACCTTAAGGTGTGTAATACATCACCAAGATTGACCTAAAATGAAGATATCATCAAGTACCAATTTCAATTGGAGATATTTGGAAGATAACTTTCAAAACTTAGAAGAGATTGCACAAATGGTTGGTTATGTCCTTTCAATTAACCAATTCTCCAACCAAATTCATGTGCTCAATGACCAACATCCTTAGACCCTTCACAAACTCCTTTGTCATCTTCTACTTGGATGACATCCTCATCTACAACAAGACTTGGGAAGAGTTTGTGGAGCAGGTTTGCAAGTACTAGATACATTATGCCAACACAAGTTGCAAGCCAACCTCGGCAAGTGTACTTTTGGCAGTATTGTCTTATTTTTTGCCTAGGCCAAAGTAACCCAAAAATCCCTCCTTCCATTGGAGAAATCCGATCTGAGAAAGCATAAATGGAAGTATAAGTTCCCCTTAGAAAATCCCAAAAAACTCCTAAATTTTTGCCTTTTATTAGGCCTTAGTCGACAAAGTTTCCATTTGGCGAACCTTTGGTTCAATGGTTTGATAGTTTGCAGACTAAAGAGTGCACAGGAAGAGAAAGGAAAAGGTAAAGCAGGCAAAGCGAAAATGTCTAAGGTAGGGAGGAATGAAAGAGACGAAGGCATGCTTTGTCAACAAAGTTTGAGGTTCGCGAACCTCTCGATTCGTCGATCGGCGAATTCATCGACTAGACAAGGCAAATAGGATGGCGGGAACATTCTCTTTGAGTGAAAAGGCCGAAGGCTTCTTGAAAATGGTTGAGGCAAATAAAAGGAAAAGCTTTGTCAGAAAATCAAAAAAAGTTTGAACTTGCCAACTAGTTCAGAATTTCTTAAATTCGTCAATAAGTTGATGCATTAGCAGGGAAATCTTCATCAAGTGTAAAGTAGCTAAGGCACAAAAGGAAAGGTCATCGACGAATTGGAAAACTGTCAAACTTGCTAAGTAGTTTGAGTTTTCTTAAGTTTGCCGATAAGGCGATAAAGAGAGCCTCAAGCAGAAAGAAGGCCAAAGGCCTGATAGTTCATGAAGTTGCAGATTCGTCGATAAGGTGAAAAGTAGGCAAAGGCAATGGAGAGTTTGATAAAGTAATAAGTTGTTGATAAAAGAGGTAAGTCAGCTAGGAAAGTCAGCTAAGACAGGTCAAAGGCCAAAGTAATGGAGCCACCATTGGTAAGTCGACAAAATATCAAACTTGCTAAGTGGTTTGTGTTTTCAAAGATTCTCTGATAGGGTGAGTAAGGAGAACCAAAAGCGGATAAAGGCCAAGTTCACAAATGGTGAAGTTTGGCAATAAGGAAAAATAAAGAGAAAAAAAGGAAAAGGTAGCCAATTGGTAGGTCGGGGAAAAAGTGAACTCAAAGGCAGTTCGTGAATTCAGAAATTCACCAATAAGGCAATTATGAAGCCAAAGAAGCCAAAAGAAAAAAAGAAATGAAGAAAAGAAGAGCCTGATGGTTTGCGAAATGTATATTTCGCTGACCAAAGGAAGATAAAGAGGTCAAGGCTAAAGAGTTTGGCATGGGACAATTTTGCTAAAAGAGGCGACAAGGAAATGGGCTACGAACCAAAGGTTTCACCGATTGGGCCGATTAGGAGGTAAAATATGCAATAATTCAAATTCTCCTGGGACGCTAATGTAGAATTAGAAGATACCACACTTTAAATTGTTGTAAAATCTTGCAAATCAATCCTTTATATCACACCATTATTATGGGATGAGAAAGTACCTAACATTCAGTGTTGTAGGCCAAGGTCAAATACAAGTAGCTAAAACAGTGGAAAACTCCAATGACAAAGGATCAGATATTCATGAAGAGGATGAAGTACCCTTTGTGGCCCATATTTCTGCAGGTCCTTCCAAGGACAAATCAGTACACAAGACATGGCCGCACTCCTCAAAGTCTGCTAATCTTTTGGCTCAACTTCTGGGCTGAATTGAATACAACATGGCCATACAAATCAAGTCGATTGACCAAACTCCAATGCCCAGGGATGCTACAGTGAACTAAAAATTCTATATATACATGAAAGTAAGATGTAAAAAAGGTTGTTGGTTGGCTACGTTGGGTCATTTCCAGAGGCAAAAAGTTCCTTGCAGATTCGACCTTATGGTTTTCTCCAGAACTGGGTAGATTTGATGGACTGTGCTCTTTTGTTGAGCCCCTCATGTCTCTGTAATAGTTCACCAATGAAGGAGAGTCTATCATTTTGTGTCCATTTCATTTCTGTAATGAATTTTATTCTTTTGTAATGGTTATTTAGCCTTTATGATCAATATAAACTAAATTTTGCCTCTCTCATTGTTCTTACATTGTGTTTATTTGATAGATGTAAGTTGTGTATTGTGGATAAAATGATCCCTTTCATACTTTCATCTCTCTACCTTAACCTTTGTTTGAACCTACATGAGTCTATGTGAATCCCCTTCATCTTTGAGATTATTATTGTGTTATGTCAGTTGTATCCGAACACTCTAAATCTTGGTGTATCATTGTTTTCCTTTCTGTATTCCTTCTATCCATTTTCCCTGGTGATCATTAGCATAGGTTTAGCTTAATTCTTTGAGCCTTAAGCTTAGAATGAGGAACCAACCTTCTCTGGAGGTTTGATCTCAACTGCAAGGTCCCACACCTTGAGATCAGTCCCATTATGTCATTGGAATGCTTGAACAAGCTTCAAGCAGGATGCAATTCCATGTGACAATAGTTTCTGGTATGCCCGGTGGGACTAGTTTGATGAGCTTCATCATCCATTGGAGGATTTGGTGTGTCCTTTAGTGTATCTTGCCATTTGGGATAGTTTTCTTTAAAACCATGGCAACTTTATTGAACATCTGCTAGTGAAGCAACCCAAGTGCTTAAAAATTTATCAAGGATGAGGATTTCAGTGGTATTCCTGGTCTAACATGCTTTTAGAAGTATCTTGAATCACCTGGTGACTCTCTCTTGTATGAGTTTTTTAAAGGCAGACCTGTTCCCTTTATTTTCAAAAATATTTTGATACATCTCTACTTTTTAATGCTTTAAAATGTCAAATATTTATGGGAGTTATGGCTACTCCCCTTCTCCTGGCCAGAATGCAAGTTATTGGCCCCAATACCAGTAATATCAGCCCCAAAATACCTCTAGTTTTATGCCATACAGTCCTGCAATAGAAGAATATCAACATCCTCATGATGCTTACCTCCCTCCCACCACTGCCCATTCTTCTTGGTAGCCTAATAATGCTTGTTATCAACCCTAAGAAGACTACCCTAAGCTGCTAGAGCTTAGGGAACATTTGGATGATATTAAAAGAAATATGGGGTATAATCTGCTGCAGGAAGCCTTTAATTTTAACATCATAAATGAGGATGATGTGATGGAGATACTCTGAGGTTTCCAATGGGAGTGGGATGAAATTCAGGGAATAATGGAGTATAACATACAACAAAAGGAGCTTGCTTATCAGACTCACCTTTAACAACAACAGTTGGAGGCAAAGTAAGGAGATTACCACGAGCAAATTAAAATGCATCTTGCAACCTTATCTAAGGAGTAGTTAAGCAAATGCTAGCTGATGTAGAGAGGTGGGAAGCTCAAGCAGTCCCCTCCATTCGCAGTAATAGGTAGCCCCTCCCTTCTATGTAGGTTCAGCCTCCAAAACCACTTTCTAGTTTCAAAATCCCAAGTTTTAGAGGCCCCTAACCTTCATGAGATCCTGTTCCTGCACAAATCTAGCCTATTATTCCTTAGGAATGATCCTCTCAAGAAGCCCTTCCAGCCCCCATTCCATGTTAACCCTCTTGTCCTGGCACTAGCCCAAAAGAGGAGGACAAGCCAGTTTTTTAGCAGGATACTGGGTTCTATGAGCCAGAAAAGGAAGTGTTGGAGGTAGCTGTGAGTTAGCCTACTAATTGTGAACCCTCATGTACTATTGAAACTAAAAATCCAAACCAGTTACAAGAAGAAGTTAATCCAAATCAGTTGGAGCAACAATGTGTCAAGCATGAGGTTAGTGCAAATTCAGGTGTTGGGTTGAGTCCCCTAGACTTTGGATCATTTGAAGAATTTTCCCATGCTATGAGCAAGATGAATGAAACCATAATACAAAGAAAGCATGGTGAAGAGCTCCAGTTGTAGAGATAACTCAAGCAAAATGCAAAGGAGTTGCAACCAAAGGATGAGGATGTTGTAGAGCAGATTGCTCCAATTGCTCTAAAGGCAGATGATGCCACTATATTTAATGAACTGTCCAGCTACATTGAAAATGGAGGAGGCATGCAAATGCCAACATTACCTGCAGTATTGGAGCAGCATAAGGACATGGAATATGGTGGCAGGTTGCTGGAATTTGAGGCCAATTGTGGCGGTGAGTCTCCAACTCATGAGAAGGAGAAAACAAGCAGCCCTATTCTAAAAAATGCAGAGGTTAATGATGTAGACCTGTTTAAGGAGCTCCCATCTTTCATAGAAGATAGTGATGTGAAGATAGAGCATGGGTAAGAACAAATTAAAGATTTGTTCTTGATTATCCAACAAGGATATCAGCTCCTTAGTGGGGAAGACTTCTCCATTAAGCATATGCAGGGCTCATTTTCTGAGCCTAATTTAGTAAACCATGAAGCCAGGGTGGATCTTCTCATTCCTATGCACTTTGAAGAGCTAGAAGACCTCTTTAGGGATGAGATAGATCTTTTCTACTCAAAATGTAGCATCAAACCAGCATTCCCTGAGGATGATTTATTTTTTGAGCAGATTCCAAACTCATTTTTTGGGCCTATTTCTGATGGCCTCCTTGAACAACATGATCACAGGGTGGAGGTAACCATATTTCCAATTGAACCATAGGAGATAGAGAATTTAGACCAACAACAGAATGGAGAAGAAACAGAGTAGGGGCATGAGATCAACTCTATTGATTTACATGTGTAACGTTGGAAAATGTCCCCTTGGGGGCTTTTCCCTCAAAAGGTTTAGCTCCCAGGTCTTTAGAGTGCATTTAGAACATTTTAGTTCATATTTTAGCATCCCAATGGAATGAGACCTAAGTCTCATGACAAATAGGACCTAGGAGGACCCCTTGAGCTATACCCTATCTAAAATAGGGGGGAGGACTTGGGCACCCACACCCTAGTCCTGCCCTATTTTAGGGCAGCCTTAATTTCTGGGTGTCGGTTAGTGACTATTATTAGGTCCCTTTGCCGACATGGTAAGTTTGAATTTCAAATATCTTGGTGGGAGTGCTTGTAGATGCATATATAAACATATGTAGGCATTCATTTGTAAACTAGATTTCAATTAGATTGTTATTGTGAACTCTAGGCATTCTCAAGGTGATTCAAGGCTTTCTATTGTGTTGCAAGAGCAGACTTGTGTGTTTTGTGCATTGATATTTGTAGATTTGAGCATCAAGTCCTTCGTGGCATGAAGAGCATCTTCCTCCATGAAAGATTCACTACAAGGTGACATATCATTGTGTTTTCATCATTGATTCCTTTGGTTTTTGGCCTCTGCCTCACAAGGGCATGCCCTCTTCATCTGACAATGGTGTTTGGAGACTTAAGTTTCCTCCAGGGTTTGATTGAGGCAAACCTATAAACACCACAACCCCCAAACCAAGTCTTGTGATTGTAGGTTACAGGTGTCACATCTAGAAAAAGTGGAGTTGCAGGAAGGCTGGAAAGACATCAGAGATTCAAGATCTGAAGAAAAGACGAACAAAGGAGCACTTCCAGGACTAGGGTGCTCGCTCTAATGTCCTTCGCAGATAGATTCCAGAAAATAGAAGTTACAAGGATGATCAATATCGGAAGGAGATCTAGATTCCTCAAAAAATTAGGTACCTTGGACTTGGACGGCCACTCCAGTGTCCCCAACTGTTCCACTTTAGAACCCTAAAAATAAGTATTTTGTAATTTGGTATTTTACTTTTGTCTATAAAAGCTTTTTCCGTAATTCGATAATTTGTTGTCGTATTTGCATAATTAGGGTTTTAATGGTCAAGTGAGCATAGGAGAAGGAAAAATTGATAATTAATTTCCTAATCCAAGCTTCCCCTCATTTGCAAATGACCTAGGGTATGATAGTGCTCACCACTCGACCCTAGATCCTTCAATGTTAGGGTGAAAGGAGGATTTTAACATCTAAACCACAAAAGATCTACAAATCCAATTTTACCCTAAACATTTTGGTGAACCCATGTCTTTGAACTTAAATTGCAACTTGCTGAGTTTTTTTCTTCAGATTTGGTGTGATTTCATTTATTCATTTGGTCATTTAATTTATTACATTGAGAAAATTACAAAAAAATTGAAAAATTTGGAAAAATACAAAAAATTGCATTGTTGGGCTTACTAAATTATATCAATTCTTTCTAATTTTTCCTAATTAATGATTTTTGCATTAGATCTGATATAAACTATAGAAAAATACAAAAATTCAAAATCTTTCTTTGCATTTTCATCATTTAATTGCTAGGGTTTTGTGGAAATTTTGTCAATTTTTAGATAACTTAGTAATTCCAAAATCTAGGGTTTGTAGGCAAAATCTTTTATCAGATTTTTCTATTAATTTTAGAGGCTCATTCAAATTTGCATTTGGCTGTATCTTGCATTTTATTGTGAATTTGCAATTAAATTTAAATTATTTGCATTTTTGCATCGAAAATTTCAACAAAAACTAGCAATTTTGGTGCATTTTCATTAAATTTACATGGGAATTTTGCATGATTAATCTTGAAAATAATTTTTAGATATGAGAGTATGTAATTTACATCATAAATCAGACATTAAATCATTCGCATAGCATTTTGTTCCAAAATCTCAAACCTAGGGCTTCAAAAACGATAATTTTCACTAATTTTGGCCTTATCGACTTCATAAATTTGCACCATAGGTGTGTTGTGAAATATATTTTGCATTAATTTGTTGTTATCAAGGTAATAAGTTTCTTCCCCTCATAAAAATCTTCACAACACCCTTTTTACGGGCTCTTGTAGTGAAAATTCGGCAAAAAACTACACATTTTGGCTATTTTTGCCCTAGGGTTTGACGTAGTTTGCACTCCAAGTGTGTTGTGATCCATTTTATGGATTGAGGTGACTGATATTGTTGATATTCTTCACTTTCCCTTCTAAAACTCCTTACAACACCCCTTTTTCTAGGTCTTGGAGTTGAAAAACCGTGAAAAATTACATATTTTGCTATATTTTCACTAGGATTTTACCTTAAGTGGCGCTACAATCATGTTGTGTTCGGTATTTTTACATCAAGTGGCTGCTATTGCTGATATTATTTACTATCCATCATCATTTTCCTCTCAACACCCTATGTTATGCTCTTTTGCATTGAATTTTGGTGAAAAAAGTGCTCATTTTGACATAATTTCACTATATTTTGACTTGGCATTATCTTGGATTTGCATCAAGAGTGTTTTAGAGTGAATATATTACTGTTTTGGACTGATATCAGACATATAACTTTCTTCCATTGACTGAAATCCTCACAGCATCCTTTGTGTCATTCATTGGCTTTGAAAAAGTATCGAAAAATCAAGCATTTTGGCCATCAATCATATCCTTCTCCTAGGATTTGCTCTCTTAGTTTGCGTAGTGTGTTATATGATTTTGTACAAAATTTATGACACGCTGTCCTAAAAACAATATTCCTTTGAGAAGAAGCAAAATATTAATGGGATCTAGTGCTCTTGAAGAAGTTGGTACTTTGGACACCTTCTTTACAAAGGGAGACAATCAACTTGGGCAAAATATTATACATCCTCCAACCTCAATGGAAGAACAAACTTTTCATGATGTTGATAATACTATTGAGGCAACAGGATATGTATTTGATGAGCAAATAGAGAAGTTGGATAAAGACCTAGCTGAATTTCAATCATTCATGGAAAATGAGAGAATAGCTGAAGAAGTCATTCCTACAATTCATAATATAAGAGAATTGATAAAAGAAGGACAAGATGGTGTTAATGCACTTCGTGGTCTAGCACATATTGTACAAACCAATATCATGCCAGTGACCGAATGTGCGCAAGCGATAAATAACACTTTATCACCATCTCATACTCATGTTTCCATACCTATACTAAATACAGGAGTATCCACTTTTACATCAACGATCTTAACAACTAATGCGAATGCTTGTAGTAATACTACCACTGGTATTGGAGTATCTAATGACACTAATTACAAAGCTGTGGGATTTGATTATCAAAATTTGGTTCCTAAAGGGACCTCCTCTATGCATAATTGTTCTCAACCACCTATCTATTCCACTCATTTCCAGCCACCTATTACATACTCGCAACCATCTTCCACCTATGAATATGGCCAATTACCATTAACCTACTCTCAGTCTCCACCTATCGTATCTCAAGCTCAATCACCTCCTCACCTTGGTTCTAATTCCTCACAACAAACCGCATCTCCCAATGATGCCATCCTAAACTAACTTTTACAAGGCATGACTGCTTTGCAACAAAAGGTAACAAATTTGACAAACTCTTCGCAGCCTAGTCTACCAACATATCATGCCCGTAATCTGTTATACTATGCAATTTTGAGAACTCCTATGCTTGAGAGGTTTGAGACTCCTCGCTTTGAAAAATATGGTGGAAAAGGAGATCCTAATATCCATGTGGCAGCATTCACAGCTATGTGTAGTGATTTTTATTTTGAAGAGGATTTGTTAGCAAAACATTTTTCGTGATCTCTCAAAGATACTGCTTTAGAATGGTTTTGCTCGTTGCCTCCAAATTCAATACACACCTTTTCGCAGTTGATTGATCAATTTATACAACATTTTCAAGCAAATATCAGACCCCAAGTCACTCTTATTGACTTGGTTCAATGTAAGCAAGGTCCAAAAGAAAAGTTGACTGAATTCATTGGTCGGTATCAAGGACTTTATGCACAAATTCAATATCAGATGAAAGATGAGGATGTTCAAAAGATATTCATTACAAATCTACAAACTAATATTCGTGATAAGATTCTCTTGATGAAATACAACTCCTTTCAACATTTATGCACCGCTCTTCGTGATTATCAACTTTCGTCTAGTCAGTATGAAAATCAAAACTCATCAGCTCAAGTTGCTCAATCCTTGGGTGGATCATTGCAAAACAACTTTAGAAGGAACAATAATAGGAGTTTCATCAAGATCAATCGACCGAATACGAATGTGTCTACTATAAATAATCCAAAGAAAACATCATATCAACCAAGAAAGTTTACTCTGATATCTGAGTCCTATCATTCTATCATGAATCAAGCCGTGAGTAATAATATCCTGAAACTTCCCCCGATCAAACCTGTTCATCCTAGTAAACAATGACCTTACTTTGATGCTAATTCCTTTTGTCATTATCTTCAGACACAAGGACATGACACTTAAAGATGTATGTGTCTTAAACATGAGATACAAGACCTTATTGATTCAAATGTCATCCAGGTATTGGGTGTGAATGACAATGGAAATAAGTCGGTTGCTCTGCCAAATCAGAATTTACAAATCTTCACTAATCATTTTCCTAAGCATACTGAAAATAATATGGTGGAACAAGATTTAGTGGAAGTAGACGAGGATGATTACTTGGACTATGATAGCATTGTGGGTATGATCGAAGTGGATAAGAAACAAGTGGATACACCACCTTGTCCTCGAAGAAATAGAATTTATGCTGAGGTTCCTCCTCCGTTATCCTTATATGGAATAGGAGACAATCAAAATACCTTTGAAAAGAAAGAACAACAACCGATATAGACGAGAAAAATGGTACAGGATGAATCTTGCTACTGTTCTAGAAAGATTCACCAACGAAAACTTGCTAAAAATTGAAAAAGAGCAAGATGACAATCAACAAATAGAAATAATAGTGGTTCTCCCCCTCACAAGCAACAAAAAGTCTCATTTAAACAAGGATTTAATGAACAAACATCATATGATAACAAACAAGACTCTCATAAGAACCACTCAAATTTTATGACAAACATGATTGAGTACCTCTCCAAGAGGTTCGAGAGCTCCAATATATAATATGAAGACCTTACAAGTAAGTATTTATATATTTGTTATTTCTATCATAATGTGCTTCCCCTGTGATGTGTTATGTGTTGTTTAGGCCTCCTAGAATGACCTCAGATTCTCCCGTAAGGTTCAGGATACCAGGAGACTGCCTCTGTTGTAACCTTCTATTTGTATCATCATTCTTCTAAATTACTCTCTCTGGTTTCATTGTTTTGTGTTGTGTCTTATGGACATAGCATCATGGTTGGTGACTTGGGGGCACCCTCCTACGTGACTATCCCTAAGACACTTGTTTTCTCCTCTCTTATTTATTGTTTCCCTTCCTCTAGTGTTTCCACCTAGCAGGTGGATGAAGACAAATATTTATACTGATGCGGACCTAGTGTCCCTTTCAAGAGCAATCAAAAAATGGACTTAGTTCCTAATATGATGATGGGGTTGTATATCTTATCTAATGCTTGGCTAGTGAAAGCACTTGTGCTTTCTGTGTAGTGATTTTAATGATGTTTCTATCGCATTTACAAACCTTAACAATACTGCTGCTCTGTGCACCTTTGTTTGCCTTTGAATCTAGCCTTGGTGGTACTCGATTCAGAGAGCTTCGTGATAGAGCCCCTAGTTGTATAACCTTGGTTCTTTGTGTGGTTAATCATATGCATTGATGTTGTTGTTTATCAGGACGTTGTAGACACTAACATGTTTCTTGCAGGGATGTGTTTGTGGGAATGTTTGGCGATCGTAAAGTACATGTCACCTTCAGGGGGCATGGGCTTTACGAAAGTTAGTCTTCCCTTGTGTGTTTTCTTCCTACCTTAACGTGCTTGATATCAATAACTGATATCAACCACCTTAAGATGGGGGCATATAAGGTAAGCTGTCTGTTATAGATGTTAGCAATGTGTTTGACCTCAAATGCAGTGACCTGCACTAGAGTAGTGCATTGTGCATCCTGAGCTTGTTTGCAATCAATCAATAAATCATATAAGCCCTCTGTGGAGGTGGGATATCGAGCATATCCTTTTTCTTAAGCCCTCTGCAGAGGCAGGGATGGTGTATTTCTCAGAGCAGATTGCATCATCTTGTCATTTTCAAAAGTCCTCTACAGAGGCAGGGAGTAGTTCTGTGACTAACTCAACTCTTAAGCATGTCTTCAGTGATTGTTGTGGTGAAGCCCAATCGTCGGTGTGTGCCTGTAATGTGCTTGAGATGGTGATGAGCCTAGAAATAGGGTACACACCATCACTTGTTTGCCATGTTTTCTCCGTGTCTTCAAGTGTGTGTGTTTTGGTGTGCTTGTTTTGTATGGCATGTTTGTTGCCTCATATGTAGTGACCAGTGCTCTTGGAGAGTACTTCATGCATTTTGGGAGGTTTTACGTGTCTTGCATGTGTGTTGCCCCATATACAGAGACTTGCGCGATGAGTGCATCATGTATTATGGGAGGTTTGTTTACTTTCCAGTACTTGCATTTTCATATATATGAGAAAAAGAAAACAAAAGATATCATTTCTGTCTTCCATGCATTAATGTGTCTTCTATGCATTAATTGTTTCCTCCATGTTCTACATGACTGTTACTATCTTCTTCGTGTTTTGTGTGCCTGTTACTGCCTTTTATGTAGTTGGCATGTCTTCTCCATGTTTGGTGTGTTTACTGTGTTTGTGACCTTACTTTAATGCATGTATGGGCCTCGTGTTCATACATACATTAAAGTGGGGGCTAAATGTAACATCAAAAAATGTCCCCTTGGGGGTTTTTCCCTCATAAGGTTTAGCTCCCGGGTCTTTAGAGTGCATTTAGGACATTTTAGTTCGTATTTTAGCATCCCGATGGAATAAGACCTAAGTCCCATGACAAATAGGACCTAGGAGGACCCCTTGAGCTATACCCTACCTAAAATAGGGGGGAGGACTTGGGTGCCCACGCCCTAGTCCTACCTTATTTTAGGGTAGCCTTAATTTCTGGGTGTCAGTTAGTGACCATTATTAGGTCCCTTTGCCAACACGGTAAGTTTGAATTTCAAATATCTTGGTGGGAGTGCTTGTAGATGCATATATAAACATATGTAGGCATTAATTTGTAAACTAGATTTTAATTAGATTGTTATTGTGAACTCTAGGCATTCTCAAGGTGATTCAAGGCTTTCTATTGTGTTGCAAGAGCAAACTTGTGTGTTTTGTGCATTGATATTTGTAGATTTGAGCATCAATTCCTTCATGGCATGAAGAGAATCTTCCTCCATGAAAGCTTCACTACAAGGTGACATATCATTATGTTTTCATCATTGATTCCTTTAGTTTTTGGCCTCTACCTCACAAGGGCACGCCATCTTCATTTGACGATGGTGTTTGGAGACTTAAGTGTCCTCTGAGGTTTGATTGAGGCAAACCTATAAACACCACAACCCCCAAACCAAGTCTTGTGATTGCAGGTTATAGGTGTTGCATCTGGGAAAAGTGGAGTTGCAAGAAGGCTAGAAATACATCAAAGATTCAAGATCTGAAGAAAAGATAGACAAAGGAGCACTTCTAGGACTAGGGTGCTCACTCCAGTGTCCTCTGTAGATAGATTCCATAAAATAGAAGTTACAGGGCTAATCGGTGTCTAAAGGAGATATAGATTCCCCAAAAAAGCAGGTACCTTAGACTTGGGCGTCCGTTCTAGTGTCCCCGACTGTTCCACTTTGGAACCCCAAAAACAGGTATTCTGTAATTTGGTATTTTACTTCCATCTGTAAGAGTTTTTTCCGTAATTCGATAATTTGTTGTCATATTTGCATAATTAGGGTTTTAATGGTCAATTGAGCATAAGAGAAGGAAAAATTGATAATTAATTCCCTAATCCAAGCTTCCCCTCATTTGCAAGTGACCTAGGGTATGATAGTGCTCGCCACTCAACCCTCGATCCTTCAATGTTAGGGTGAAAGGAGGATTTTAACATTTAAACCACAGAAGATCTACAAATCCAATTTTACCCTAAATAACATGTCATCTCAAGGGGATGTTTGATCAGGCATCTGGCCCAATTGGAGACATATCATGAGGAGTCACCACTTGTCATGCTTAACATATCATGAGGAGTCACCACTTGTCATGCTTAACCTTAAGCATGAGTTGAGCATCAGAATGAGCATGATCAACCCATTTATCCACCGCTTAGCAGTTGCATTCCCAATCAGTTTGGGTGGGTAAGTGAATCTATTCCTATTCTTGGGGAAGTGTTTCATCAATTTGTTATACGTCAACTCCTTCCCCATCTACTGTAACTGCCCATAAGCATGTAAAGCATTGTAAATTGTTGAGAAAGGGTAGTTATTTTGAAGAACCAATTAATGACTTTGTTTAAGGTCATTTCTAGTTGGTTAGTTTAGGTTTAGGTTAGTTTGGTTTCTATTTTAGGTTTCCCTTCCTCTAAGTTCTTTTGCATAGGCAACATTCTCATTAGGAGATTGTTTTCCTTGTTGTGTTTTTAGGTTTTCTGGAGGCAGTTTTCAGTTCTATTTGGTCATGCTGTTGCAATTTATTTTGACCATGTTCCCAATGGATTATATAAGGTAGCTAGATCCCTATGTTTAGCACGCAAACACCCCTGCATAGCCACCAAAATGTTTCTTTATTTTTTGCCTAGGCTAAAGTAACCCAAAAATCCCTCCTTCCATCAAAGAAATCTGATTTGAGAAAGCATAAATGGAAGGATAAGTTCCCCTTAGAAAATCTCAAAAAAATCCCCAAAAAAATTCTAAGTTTTTGCCTTTTATTTGACCTTAGTCGATAAAGTTTCCATTTGGAGAACCTTTGGTTCAATGGTTCATTAGTTTGCTAACTAAAGAGTGCGCAGGTAGAGAAAGGTAGAGGCAAAGTAGGCAAAGGGAAAATCTCTAAGGTAGGGAGGAATGAAAGAGATGAAGGTGCACTTTGTCAGTAAAGTTCAAGGTTCACGAACCTCTTGGTTCACCCACAGACAGTTTCATTGATCGACGAATTCACTGACTAGACAAGGCAGACAAGATGGTGGGAGAATTCTCTTTGAGGGCAAATGACAAAGGCTTTCTTGAAAATGGATAAGGCAAATAAAAGGAAAAGCTTTGTCGGTAAATTGGCAAAAGTTCAAACTTTCCAACCAGTTCATAATTTCTTAAACTCACCGATAAGGCAATGCGTCAGCAGGGAAATCTTCATCAAGTACAAAGCAGCTAAGGTAAAAAAGAAAAGGTCATCGGTGAATTAGCAAACTGTTGAACTTGCTAATTAGTTCAAGTTTTCTTAAATTTTCCAATAAGGTGATAAAGAGAGCCTAAAGCAGAAAGAAGGTCAAAGGCTTGACAGTTCGTGAAGTTGTAGATTCACCGATAAGGCGAAAAGTAGGCAAAGGCAATGGAGAGTTTGGTAAAGTAATAAATTACTGATAAAAGAGGAAAATTAGCTAAGATAGGTCAAAGGCCAAAGTAATGAAGGAGCTTCCATCGACAAGTCGACAAAATATCGAACTAAGTGGTTCGTGTTTTCAAAGATTTGCCGATAAGGCAAGTAAGGAGAACAAAAGGTGGATAAAGGCCAAGTTCACAAAACGTGAAGATTTTTGATAAGGCAAAACAAAGAGAAAGAAAAATGAAAAGCTAGCCAATCAGAATATTTGGGAAAAAATGAACTCAAAGGTAGTTTGTGAATTCATAAATTCATTGATAAGATGATTAGGAAGCTGAAGAAGCCAAAGGCAAAAAAAATGAAGAAAAGAATAGAGCCCAATGGTTTGCGAAATGTATTTTTCGCCGACCAAAGGAAGATAAAGAGGTCAAGGCTGAAGAGTTCGGCATGGGACAATTTTACCGATAGAGGTGACAAGGAAATGAGCTACAAACCAGAGGTTTCACCAATTGGGTTGATTAGGAGGTAAATTGTGCAAGAATTCAAATTCTCCCAAGATGCCAAGGTAGAATCAGAAGATACCACACTTTAAAGTGTTGTAAAAGCTTTCAGATCAATCCCTGAAATCACACCATTATTACAGGATGAGAAAGTACCCAACATTCAGTGTTGTAGGCCAAGGTCAAATACAGGTAGCTGAAATAGTGGAAAACTCCAATGCAAAAGGACTAGATATTCATCAAGAGGATGAAATAACCTCTGTGGCCCATATTTCTATAGGTCCTTCCAAGGATAAATCAACGCACAGGGCATGGCCGCACTCCTCAAAGTCTGCCAATCTTCTAGCTCAGATTTTGGGTTGAATTAAATATTGCATGGGTGCACAAATCAAGTCAATTGACCAAAATCCAATGCCTAGGGCTGCTACAGTGAAATAAAAATGCTATATATACATGAAAGTAAGATGTAAAAAAGTTTATTCATTGGTTGCACTAGGTCATTTCTAGAGGTAGAAAGTTCCTTGCAGGTTCAACCTTATGGTTTTCTCCAAAACAGGGCAGATTTGATGGACTGTGCTCTTTTGTTGAGCCTCGCATGTCTGTGTACCAATTCACCAATGAAGGAGAATCTATCATTTTGTTTCCATTTCATTTCTGTAATGATTTTTTCTTCCTTTGTAATGGCTATTTAGCCTCTATAATCAATATAAACTAAATTTTGCCTCTCTCATTGTTCTTGCACTGTGTCTATTTGATAGATGTAAGCTGTGTATTATAGATAAAATGATCCCTTTCATACTTTCATCTCTTTGCCTTAACCTTTGTTTGAAATTGCATGAGTCTATGTGAATCCCCTTCAACTTTGAGATCATTACTGTGTTATGTCAGTTGCATCCAAACACCCTAAATCTTGGTGTAGCACCATTTTCCTTTCCACATTCCTTCTATCCCTTTTCCATGGTGATCATTAGCATATTTTTAGCTTAATTCTATGAGCCTTAAGCTCGGAATGAGGAACTAACCTTCTCTGGAGGTCTAATCTCATCTACAAGGTCCCACACCTTGAGATCAATCCCATTGTGTCATTGGAATGCTTGAACAGGCTTCAAGCAGGGTGCAATTCCACATGACAACAGGCACTAGACAAACTCAATATTGGGCTACATCATCAACCAATCTAGTATACATGTCAACTATAAAAATTAAAGCAATATGAGATTGACCAACACTACACAATCTCACTAACTTACACAACTTCCTTTGACACATGTGCCAACTTCTATCGTAGGTTCATACTTGGATTCTCTCACATCATGTGGTCACTCAGTCATATCATGCACACTAATACACCGTTATTATGGACACCTAGATAACTAAAAGCTTTTAAGGAGCTCAAATAGTGCCTACTCTTGCAATGTCTAACATTACACACCATGTTGAAATCTAAACTGATGCATCTAACTATGAAATTGGTATTGTACTCACACAACATGGACATCCAATCATTTATCCTCAAAGACTTGAAGTGACATGGTCCAATGTTAGTCCACCCATGAAAATGAGTTGTATGCCATTGTACAAGGTATCGAGCAATGATGCCACTACATATTTTGGAGGGAGACATTCACTTTGATCATAAGTCACTCCAATTCTTGCACACTCAAAGAAAGTTGGAAAATGCACACCACATGAAGAGGAAAACTTGTCTATAATAGTTCTATATGGTTATCAAGCATGAGAAGGGTAAATACAATAAAGTAATTGATCTCCTTATCTAACCATTGGTTCCCACACTTATCACAATGCTAGACTTGAACTATCACTTCTTTAACTAGGAACCAAGGATTTTGAAGTTACATGCTCTAATCACATGATGATTATTTTGACCTACAACCTTTCCCTTAATTTGGTAGGATTGACCTTTAAATTTAAACTTGTGTGGTTGATATATGAGTGACTTCTAGTCCCAGTGTACTATGGTGGATTGACCTAGGGGTTTCTAGGGGTTTTGCCATGTACAAATTGCCTTGGAAGTTGCACAAAATGAAATTAAACATGAAGGAAATAAATTTTAATTGTGTTGGTAACATCTTTAAATCTTTATAGAAGAAAGATAGGGAAATGGAAGAGACTCATTTTTTCTAAAATCTAGGAAAATGTCTTAACTCTTAATTTATTTGATAAAGATAAATCAATCTTAGTGTATTTAAGTGGCTTGTATGCCAATAAAGAAATATGTTGGAGGAAAACTATCATGAATTATGGTTAAAAGTTAGGGATAGAAACACTCCTTTTTCTAAATGGATAAAATGGTATGAAGGAAAGCTAACATTATTCTTTAACTAACCAAATGAGATGGCTCTATAGAAGATAGTTTAGAGGATATTAAGTTAGAAGAAAGTGGGGTATTTCTAGAAATTTTCTTCGAAAGTCTTAACCAAAGTGACTTTCTTAAGCATTGTTTAGAAGAAGAGACTAGAATAATAGTATTTGGTAGAAGGAAAGAGAGGCCCTAGGTCTTGATGGTTTTTGATCATATAGGCCTTTTGGAGTAGAATGAGCATAGATGTGATGGAAGTAGTTGTAGAATCAAGGATTTTGAAAATAATTATGAAGTGATTGAATACAACCCTATTTACCCTTAGTCCAAAAAAGAATGAGTGTGATAAGATGGTGTATTACCTACTTACCTATTGCATTGTACAATACACTGCATACAAATATTTCTAATTCAATTGCAAGCATAATAAAGACCTATCTTAACTTTATTGGTTTGGAGCAAGTAGGATTAATAGAAAATAGATAGATCCTTGAGGGTGTTGTTCTTACCCATTAGCTAGTTCATTATTTGACCTACAATAAGAATAAAGGTATCATGCTAAAATTAGACATTAGTAAAGCTTTAGTAGAGTTGATAGGGGATTTTTGTTGAAAATTTTGCTTAAATCAAGGTTATATCTCTAGGATTACATTTCCACTCCAAGATTCTCTACTTTGGCTAATGTTTTCCTTATGGATTCTTTAGAGGAGCTAGAGGACTACGACTGGGGGAGCCAATCTCACCTTATTTGTTAATTATTTTGATTGAAGCTTTAGATAAATCTTTGATTAATGCACAGCTCAAATGGACATAAAAGGGATTGAATATCACATCCAATTTAGACCCCTTAACACATCTACAATTTTTTGATGATACCACATTGTCTAGCAAGGCATCCTCTAGGAGGATAGAAATATGAAGTCTCTTTTGAATCAATTTGAAAGAGCATAAAGATAGGAAATCATTTTTTTTAATGTTCCTTTAGGTAGGCAACATTTGATATTGAGAATTTTGGGTTCTAACTAGGAACCTTCCCTAGCACCTCTCTTGGAGTACCCATATTTATAAGAAGGATGATGAAATCAATGTGGGAACCTTTGTCAAGTAGACTATGTGATCACCTCAACTCATATAAGATCAATTCCTTGAATTTTTGTGAGACACATCCTTCTGATCCATTGAAATTTTCAACACCAATCTATCTATTCTCAATATTATAAGTGCCTTCAAGTATAGTGAAGGAAATACTTTCTCCTTTTCGGTCTACCCTATCAAAGGGAAATGCATTGAGTCATTGTAAGGTTATAAATTTCCTATTTTATAATTTCCACCTTATAGTTCCTACAATCATTTTGTTATCCATTCCCCTAATATGTTTTTAGGTTCATTTTACTTGTTTCTAACTTCTCCCATGATCACAAAAGAATACTGTAACTGACCCTAGCCTTAAGATCCTATCACTAACCATCCCCTAAACTTGGAAATCTTACGTTATAAAGACACCTATGTCCATGGTCACTACTGTCTAGATCATATGTACCCCCCATCATAGATGTCCAAATTTGAAACTCAAAAAGTGAATTTTTTGCCCCTTTGTGTTCTAGAACTTACTATGTTTTCAATGGCCATTTGACTAAAAACTTAGTATATGCTCACTTATAATCCCATTTTTTCCCTCCAATCACTCATTATATGCAATCGAGAAAACTTAGTACCATCATTCCTCCTCCAACACATAGGCAAATTGTAGGGTCTACATTAGAGCAATAGGTCATCAAAGTGAAGGTTGAAGATCTAAGATTATGGAAGCCCCTATGAGAATTCAATCCATAGATTCCCTATAGTTTTCCTTTCCCTCATACATTTCATATATCTACTCATCTAATTCCTTCGTTAGTGAGCCATTATGAACCCACTTCCCTCTACATAGCCAAACGCCAAATTTGTAAATCCATCTATTTCCCTCATAGCCAAGTCTGAACCCTTCCCATCCTTTTACCTCACTTTCATGTTTGTTTCTGAACATTTCACACCTTTTGTGTCTCCATCATATCCTCACACACTACTTATGATAGTTTTCCCTCCCATGGTTTGATGTTGTGACCACCATTATTGCACATACCACCATCCCATGATCACTAGGTATTTACACACTTTAAACATTTATAATAGTGCTTTGTGGAAGTTGGAATACACCTGATAGGGGATTGATTAGGGTAGTCTCTTATATAGCGTACCCTTTGCCCCTCATCCCCACCTTTAGCTCATACAACTGTGAGAATGACACCATTCTGCAAGCAAAAAAAGAACTAGGAGAGAAGGTGAACAACTTCTAAAAGTTGCAGAGTGACCAAACACAAATACACATATGCCTAGGAGGAGTTGTAATACCTAGCTATGCAAAATTAGTGCTCAATTACAAAACAAGGAATAACTATGCAACAACACCTAATTTCATAAAATTTATCTACTAGTGCCCATGTTTGTACCATACTTGTACTTCTAACTCATTAGTCCAATTCTACAACCAAATCCATCATTTGTTTGTGTAAGCATTCTATTTTTCTATTTTTATTTCCATAACATTTCAATTTACATGTTTTTGTTTCCCAACTCTTGTATTATTTATTTTAGATCAAATTAGTATAACTT
Source organism: Cunninghamia lanceolata (assembly GCA_027924645.1). Taxonomy (NCBI): domain Eukaryota; kingdom Viridiplantae; phylum Streptophyta; class Pinopsida; order Cupressales; family Cupressaceae; genus Cunninghamia; species Cunninghamia lanceolata. The sequence continues at coordinate 4,459,526 of BSBN01000556.1, read as the reverse complement.
TTTGTTTTGAAATGTTTTAACTCTAATTTAGTAATAGATAGTACATAGAAAGTACCTTATCTATCTCTTAGGTCTTCTACACTTAAGGGATGACAAAAATATCTTTCATTTGGTGAACTTGACCTTCTACATGCCTCATTTTTTATTTGTGTGTGCAAACCAACAACATCATCATTTCCTTTTGATTTTTCCTTTCATCATCTTTTCACATATTTTTCACTTTCATCACTTATTTTTCATCTTTCTCAAAACCTAGGTCACATATTCATTCTTTTATTTTATGTTTTTTTTAATCTCTAATTCAAATTTATCAACCATATTTACTCATCCACCAACCTTTCCTATCTTATCCCAACCCTCAGTTTCCTCATTTTATAGCCTATATCCACTTTCCCTTTACATTTTACTTATCCCTAGGTTGATCCAACACCCCTATCACCAAGCCCCAGTTTTTCCATCCCTATCCATAGTCTACCATTCCCTATAGAATTCCTTTTTGACCAAGTCTCCATAGCACCTATTTTGTTCATCACAAGACCCTCACATTTCCTTCACAACACCCATTTATCCCCATAGCTTCCCTTTGGCACTCACCTTCACCTATACCTAGATTTCACCACTTAGTCACTTCTCACCTTCATTACCTTCTATTTACCCACCATTAGGCCCCCTCCATACCCCAAATTTACCACCCACATTAGTACACTTGTATCCACCATCCCTTTCCCTAGTTTGTATATCCCACTACTACAATTTTTCCTTAGATTCCCCTCTACACCTCTTTATCCCACCCCTACTTTTCCTACCCTATCCATAGTCTCCTACTTCCCAGTATCCCTCCATCCTTACCTTTTGTTATCCCATATCCTACATCACCTTAGTCACTTCTACTCATAGTTCTCCCTTCACCTATACATCCCTTATTGTTGGTCTATACACATAGTTTCCCTACAACCCACTTACTTCCCTTCAACCTATTAGTTCATGCCTTGTGCTTGTCATAGGTCCTACATGTCATATCTTTAGATACACATATTCTTCATCATAGCCTCTAACTTAACCCCATCATGGCTCATATTCCAACTCTTTCCACCACTTTTGATGATGTCATATATTTCTTCCCTATCAATGAAAACTTTGATCATGTGGCTTACCCAGTCCATGTTGATATGCAACAAAACTTAAGATCATTGCCCAATTGTAAGATGCCAAAAATGTTGTAAATATTACTACTGACCTTGATCCTTATAGGCTTATAGATGCATTGAGAAACTTGTTGATTAATCCTTTTGGCCTCGCAATGCTACGCAATATTGGGCATATTGTGCATGTGAACTCACCTTTTTCAAGTATTTTCCATTCTTCTTCTAGTCCTCATAGAGCACCCACTTCTACAATATCTTAAAAGGGCCCATCCCTCTTCACTAAGATACCTATTCACACATCTACCTCTCCATAAATTTTTCTTTTTCCCACTACTTCCACTTCTAGCTTTCTTGATATTTCATAGCAACAATATCACATTCCCCCACTCTCACAACCAAGGCTCATATCCCTCCCTCAACATAGATGCATGTCCCACCATCCTTGTCTTTTCCCTCATTTGTTTCACATTCCCTCTTAAATGCAAATTTATCTATGACTACTTCATTCACTCATCCCACTAAATCTATGTATCACCTTACCTCTACCCCATCAACATCTTATCACACTTCTCATACATTCTTCTTTCCACCTCCCACATTCCTCAGGACCTCTCCTCTACATATTCCATACCAACATTTAAGTCTTTTTCCACCTTCCATACATTTGTGCCTCCCACGTATGGCTTATTACTTCCACCACCCCCTCATTTATACCCATCTTCATTAGATCCCACCATGCCTCATGTTCTACACCATCTTCATCAAATGCAATAAATATTGGATGTTCTTCCTTTGGGGTCTATGGAGGCCACCATAGACCTCCATCACAACCCCATTTCTTATGATATATTGTCACTATTTTCTCCTATGTTTGTGACTCCTCAATTATCCCTCTATGATGGCAAGGGTAATCCCACAATGCATGTGTGATCTTTCAATTCTACTTGTAATGATTATGTATATGACGACTACATTATCACAAAAGTTTTTCCTTGAACTCTCAAATATTGTGCACTTGAGTGATTTTATTATCTTTCACATGGATCTATTTTGTCCTTTAGTACACTCACTCAAGCATTTGTGAGTCACTTCTAAGTGAAAATTAACTTGGAAGTGAATTTCACAAATCTAGTACATTGCAAGTAAGGATCCATTAAGAAAGTAAGTGAATTTATGTTGTGCTTTTAGTTAATTCTAGGTAAAATGCACTATTATTTCTTTGATATAGAAACTCAATGATTTTTCATAGAAAATATACTACCTTCTATTATAGAAAAACTTGTTTTCTAGAAGTACACTAGTTTTTTAAATTTGTGTGCTACACTTTGTGACTATAAGACTAAGATGGAAAAAGTGTAGTGTGCTTCTAACGAACTAACTATTGTTAATGCTTCTTCACAAAAAATTATAATCCTTTCAAGAAAAAAATTAAATATTACAAGTTAAATTAGAAAGAAAACATGAATGTTATTATGTTGTCTATGTTTTCTTCTTCTTCCTCCTCCATCTTCTAATGTTATCTCTTTCCATTATAGACCCACGTGAAAATTTATGAAATTGGAGTACATATTTTTTGGGACGAAATAAGTGAATGTGGCCAACCTTCTCACACTTCAATGTATACACCTCTTGATACTTCTCTTCCTTTTCTTTGGGGATACAAATCCAAAGTAGTTTGCTAGTATCATGGGGTCCCTAGTCATGATATTGAATAATGTACTTCTCTTAAATATAAGATCTAGGACCTTATCAACTCTAATCACATACATGTGGAAGGGTTGAATGATAAGAGCAACCCCTCAATTGCTCCTATACATCAAATTTTAAAAATCTATATGAACCCCTTTCCACAACATAACTAGGCTAATAATGTGGATCCTCTCCTAAAGTCTAGTGTTCTTCCTCTCTCTTGTGATGAGCCTTCTTCCACCCCACCTTCAAATTCTATTTCTCCTTTAGCAAAGTTGTTTCATACATTTTCCTATGATGATTTTGTTTGCACCTTGGACATGAAGCAATTTGTTGATGCTCCTTTTTCTCCTACTCTTCCTCTTATTTCTTTCCCTCCTACTAAGGTATTAAACAATAATTATCATGGGCCTCTATATATTAAAGCAATAATCAATCAAGAACATTGTGAATTAATATTAATTTACCCTAATTGTCCATTCAATATTATTACAAAGGAGTATTTTCTCAATATACATAATTAACAAGAGTCCTAACAGTTGCATCTAGGGTGTACTTCAAATGCTATGACATTTTATTTATTAACACGTTGAGTTATATAAGGGGAGACCCTTTGGTGAAATGGTGGGGCTTCTTGCTTGTATTTCCAACAACCAAGGTTCAAACCTCGTGGGGTCACCCTCTACCGCATCAAAAATTAAGGTTGCTTACCTCCAAGAGGGGAGACCCTATGGTGAACTAGTGGAGCTTTGGCATGTAGTTCCAACAACCAAGTTTCAAACCTCCTTGGATTTTTATTGCACACTCTTTAGGAATCACTAAACTTCATGTGGAGGAAGATTCAAATCTAATGGTGGATGCAGTGTTAGGCAAAGCAAGTCTTGGATGGCATATGTTGGATCTTATTAGTGATATAAAAAATCTTCTGATTGGGCTTGAAGAATATGAAGTTTCCCATATTTTTAGAGAGGGCAATAAGGTGGTTGATGCCATGGACAATTTAGGCATTAACAACATGTCTTGGAGGTGTTGGAGGCATCTAGGGAATATCCCTAACAACATTCAAAATCTTATAACTAAAGATGTAAAGAATCTGGGAAAATAATACTCAAGTCCTCCCAAGGGCTTACAGTTGGTCTTTCTTACTCTGGACGTATTGGTTTCAAATGACCTTGATCAAGACTTCCCCCTTTAACTTAGATGTTATTGGGAATTGGTTCAATAAACCGAAGGCGACTAGTTATTTGAAAATTAGTTTGGGCGGGAGGGCAGTTGAGCATGAGAAATTTCAAACTCAAATCTTGACTACGTGGAGTAGGAGCAATGACTAGAACGATGTGAGTCAACAACTTAACATTCACTAGACTGGAAGCTGTCATATAAATGTCGATGGAAAGGTAGGCTAGACAAGTAATGATTGCTAGGCTGCTCAGAGGATTTTTATTAATGATGGCCTAGGGTGGTGGGCGTACTATCTATACTTGTCGGTAAATAGGAATGGGCTAAATCCTTTGATTGAACTTCATGGTATCAATTCACATGAGTTCTAGTTGTGCAATCATTTCTTGGATATGAAGAGATGGGAAGGATCGAGAACCCAACTTCATGAAAATATATTGCATTCCTTAAACAGAAAAGGTGAAGTGTTGGCTTGAGGGTTTTTGTGTTATAATTTGAATTTACAACCTACTATTGATAATGATAGAATGGCCATAGGGGGTGACAAGGTAAGGATGAAGCCCTTATCATGTGAAGAATTTAAACAAGACCCTACTTTGTGGCATATCTGTGAGGAAGGTGGTGTTTCTTCCTTCTTGGAAGTGTTGAATGGTTACGATGAGAACCTCTCATCAAATTGTAGACTCCTAGGATAATCGCCATGTTCTCCTAGGTGGCACTGGTTTTAAAGTAATGGAGAAGGTGATTGGTCAGGCTACTAGTGTCACATCCTAACTATTTCACTTAGAATCAAACAATGTATTAATATATTTAAGTATAGATTAGTGAACAATCATGAAAATAATTTGATTTTGTTAATAAATTTTAATGAAATTAAAAATTAAAAATTAATTCTCCTAGGATAGGAGAGATAAGGTATCATCGAGAGAGAGGTCTAGTTGTTTTGCAGGCCACATTTTATGATGGGATCAGTGCGCTCTATTAGAAACATCTCGCTAAGTTGCATGGGTGTATGATTTCAGATTTGAAATAATAACTTAATGTAATGAGTTTGGAGATTGAGTCCCTATGTTAGTGTTTATTGTCCATGTAGATTAAGACATACTAGGACATAGTTAAACACTTTGATTGAATGTCCTACTTGTTTGATGTAACCCTTATGCATTACAAATTAATTTTATAGCTTTTAGCTGCCAAATTTTAACACAAAATTGAATCCAATTTTAGTAAATGGGTACTCCTAGAGAGGCTCATGTCAAACAAGGTACTTTTACAAATTCACTTACCTAGCGATGTTTGATTTGTCAAATTTTAAGGACATAAAGCATGAGGTTACTTATATTATTCATAGACATAATATTTAATTGAAGGACCTACATATTTTAAATGAATCAAATGTATTTTTGGGTGCGAAAGAAATTAACTTCTTTTTTCTATCATTGACATGTGAAACCTATTGTGTTTCCCAAAATCATTGATTTAAATAAATGGATGTCCTTCAAGGCTTTCTACCAAGTCATTCCATGTGCCTTGCCATTGATCCCACATTTGTATGCCTACATATCATGTCATTCAATCCATTTCACTTATGGGGGGACCTTCATATGGAGAAAGAAGAGAGGAGGGGGCTGATTGGCTTGTTATGGATGGAGAGGACTGCAACAAGCAAGACATATCACACAGTTCTACAACAATACTAGGGGGTATCAAATGCAACTAAGTATTTCAGAGTGCAAGATAAAGAAATTAATCAAGGGGAATACTTGTGTATAGTGAAACATGGCACAAATCTAAGGAAATATTTGTGTTTGGGGGGGCGTTTAGAAGAACAACATTAATTTTAAGCTGGCATCAAGGTGGTTAATATGAATGCCAAATCACAACACAAGATTACCACAGTAAGATTTTTACTCACATATATTTCTTCATGATTTTAGTAGATTTCTCCTTCATGTTATTTGAAAGATTTTAGTCTTTCCATTCCTAGCCTTCATATTCACAATAAGTAACTTACCAAATAGATAGACATTTGAAGCAACATACTACAACACAATTTATTTTCCTAGTGTTGTTTCATCTATATTTGGGCCAGCTAGTCTTACAACATTTTCTGTAAAGCACTCATTCCATCACAAAAGTTGCTAAAGTAAATAATCCACTTAATTACATCATCATAAGTAAAAAGATAAATCTCATAAAAATTAATCAATAAAGTCATTAAATCTTACAAATCACATGCTTAATCTAGATGTTAGCACTATAAACAATATACAATGTCCATTGGCTTTCATGCCATAAATCATCCATTGATAATTAGAAGATACCATATTCATGTACAATATAAGAATAATAAATCAGTCAAACTCTCCAACTGCCACAAACCCACATGGTCCTCTTGCAAGCCAAGAGACAAGAACATGGATCAGGCACTTTTCCACCCAACCATGAAGCAATTACACTTCCTCAGATCCCTTCATAACACGAAGGAAACCCAACCTTACATGAAACATCTAGCAACCTGGAAACAACTGGTAGGAGGGAACACCTGATGCAACTTGAAGTCTAAAATGTAGATCTAAATAATGATGTGCAAATGTCTCACAACATGATGTGGTGGAGATATATATAATAAAAGTTTGCTAGACAAAATTTCATCTATTTCAATGAATCCCAGCTTGGCCAAGCATGAAAAAATAGGTTAAGGTTCAATTCCCGAGAAGAGCAAAAGTAATCTCTAAAAATCCACATTCAGTATCCTAGCCCAAAAAGTAACCCCAAACACACATAAAGATAATCTATTTTCTTTCAAAGCAAATAACAACCCAAGTTTGCCTAAAACCATCTCTAATCCCTTTCTTTTGCATAATTCAAGAAACACACTTTCAAGCAAGTAATAAGATAGGAACATCATTTATTCATTTACACGCATATATATATATATATATATATATATATAAACTGGTTATATTCCCTAACCCATGTTTCATTCTTTTCAATATTTTGAAGAAAACTAATGTTAACTACATCTACCCAAAGATGGTTATAATTCAAAGCAATTCATTATAACAAAGACTTAATAAGAGCATAAATATTGCCCACAATATACTATTTAAAATCAAAGGCATAGGTAATATTAAAAAAATATACTATCTCAGTTCCAAGCAATAATCTACCTACTACAGGAAGTTCTAAATCGAGCTACAAGAACTGAATAGTCTTCAGCAATAAGAAGAACAAAATGGCGATAGGCATAAAACAAAATCTACAGGGTTCTAAAGCCTTGGGTGCTAAGTTGGCCTGGAAGATGTTTTCCAATCCAGATCTTAAATGGTGTAAATTCCTTCAATATAAATATTTAGATTCCCTTTCTCTTGATAGGATCTTTACAATTACTAATCCCCCTAAGGGTTCTTCAATTTGGAATTTTTTAGTTTCTTGCAGGAGAGTTCTTTTACCTCATCTGTCTTGGAAAATTTTTAATGGTTCTAAATCCTCTTTTTGGGATGACTCTTGGAATGGTTTTTCTCCTCTCTCCTCTATTAAGGATTTGGATCAAGCTAAGTCTTATCTTTCTTCAATTTGGGGTGATAGAGTAAGAGATTATCTTTCAGTTTCTAAAGAAGGTTCTTTTTATAGTTCTACTTGGAAAGATTTTTTAACTTGTCCTATTCCTAAGACTCAGAAGCTCCTTCTTAGCCACATATTAAGTAAAAGGAGGGTTTGTTTTTTACCAAAAAAAGATGTTTTATTTTGGTCCTTCTCTAATAATGGTTCTTATTCTGTTAAGGATGGTTATAGATATCTTTCCTCTCTGGATTTTCCATCTGTTTCAGATTGGCCTCAGTTGTTGTGTTGGAATGTTGCTTGTCTTCAAAAAGTAGGAGCCTTTGCATGGTTAGCTCTGAAGAATAAAATTCTAACGGGTCAGAGATTGGCTAGGCTGGGGATTATGGATTCCTTCAGCTGTGTGTTTTGTGGTTTATGTGAAGAAGAGGTAAATCATCTATTTATTTCTTGTCCTTTTACTTTTTCATGTTGGACATGGCTTTTTTCCAAATTAAGTTGGTCTTCTCCTCTTCCTAATTCTCTGTTGGATCTCTTTCATAGTTGGCCTATTTTATTTAAAGGTTCTACTTTTGCTGCTATTTGGATTGTTGTGCCTTCTATTGTTAGCTGGAACATCTGGCTTGAAAGGAATAGAAGGATCTTTAAAAAAGAACGAAAGGATTTTAAGTCCATCTCTCTTATTATTGAAAAATCCATCTCAGAGGTTGTTTTGAATTATCTTAAATCTTTAAAGACTTCTAATCTTCATTTCTCATCTTGGGATAATTCCATTTTGAAAAATTGGCCTTCTTTAGGTTCTTTTCCTGTTTCAAATTCTTTTGCAGTCTCACAACAGGATAGAAGACTAGTTAAATGGTTGCCTCCCTTTGAAGATTTCACTAAGTTCAATTTTGACGGGGCTTCTCGTGGCAATCCGGGCCCTTCTTCCATTGGTGGGGTTTTTAGAAATATGAAAGGTGAAATTTTTAAAGCCTTTTCTGGTAAAATTCTTGATGGTACTAATAACCAAGCTGAGATCCTTGCTCTTGTCGAAGGTCTTAGATTGGCTATTAGTTTAAAGGTTTCTAGACTCCATATTGAGGGTGATTCATTAATAATTATCAATGCCTTGAAAAAGCATCATATTCTTAATTAGCACCTAGATTATCTTCTACAAGAGGCATGGCATCTCCTGGATTCGTTTGATAGTTTCATTATTTCACACACCCTTAGAGAAGGTAATAAATTGGCTGATGCTTTAGCTAACTTGGGTTTTGAATTAGAATCCTTGCTAACTTATTTTGATGAGGATTTGATTGGCAAACATCCACATTTGGCAGATATAGTACAATTTGATTTTTTAAGGTGTGCGACTTAATCCTCACTTGTGTGGTTAATTGTATGTGGCATTAAGTAGTTATTTCTTGGAGAAGTCATTATTTCCACATGCACCGATACTCTGTGTTTTGAAATTAGCTATCCATTGATTTATATCCTCCATAAGTATCTTTGTCCTTGCTTTCTTACAGTGCCGGCTCACAGCAAGTTTTATTCATTTCCTTCATGGGAGATGATGCTTACTAATTATGATTTTTTGATCCTTTGGGCTATATATTGATAGTTGTTTATATGTTTAACCATCCTTCTTTTACTGTTGTTTGTTCTATGTGTCACAATGGAAGTTCAGCTTAACCGCAGGTTGTTCTTTCCAGTTTCAAAGTGGGAGTTTGCTTTCATTGGTTCTGTGTCTTCGGATGGCTTAAGATCTGTTTTTGTTATAGACGGCCCAGAGGTGGAGGAAGCCATTAGAGACGTTGTGGGTAGAGATATCCTTGAAGGCCATGTCTGAGTTCTTTATCCTTCTCAAATCTTCATGGTTTTTGTTTCTAATGCTATGGATTTATTACAGGATATTGGCATGGTTCGTCAGCTTATTGAGAAGTATGTTCATCGTTTCCTTTTTTCTAATGATAGTTTTGCTACAGCCTTTCAGAATTATGATCTCTTTGGCTCAGAGGCTCTTATTGGTGGCCTTTTTGCCAAGTGCCAAGTCCTTCACTCCCCTACTCATAATTGTGTATTCAATGCTGTTCGTTCTTCTCTGCTGAATGAGAATGAAGATTTTTTGCATCTTTCTTTACATGCTCATGGTAAAGAGATTGGTGAGAGTTTATCTAACAGAGTGGATGAAAAATTTCAAGCTCTGTTGTTTTTAGTGCAATTTCATCCTCTTCTTCCTCCTCCTCCGGGCTCGCCTATTGAAGATCATGCTGTGGGGGATCCGAATTATCTTGTGCAGGATTTGAATGTTGAAGCGTATCTGGGTTAGATAGTAGTTTTGTTTTTTGGGATTTTGATTCCCTGGAGGAATCTCAGTTTTATCAGTCCTATGATCAAAAATGTAATATTTTGTTAAATTATACATGTAAATCTTGCTCCTAAATTTGTGAAATGATTGGAGCTTTTTGTATTCTCGAGCTACAACTGGAGGTTTTCTTCCCCTGGTTCTTTCCTACCAGTATGCTTGTCGAACCAGGGTCTGTAACTATTCTTATTATCTAATATAATTACAGTGGTCCGCCACTTTTGTTAAAAAAAAAATATGCAGGGTTCACTAAATTTATGACAAAACCATCTAATTGGAATAAGAAGTTTATACTAATTTCTACACAACATTTAATCATGCCACATGACAGTAATCAGGTTACAGAAGTAAGTTTGCAATGACATAACAAATAACAAGTAAAGGATTTAGAGTAAAACTGTGACAATAACATCTTAATAGTGACATAGATTTTAACTTTTTGAGACAGGAATTATAGGTGGTCGAATAGAAGATCAAACAGGTCGTTAATTTAGCTAAGGGTTGATTTAAACTCACATTGAGAAAGGTCTTTAAACAAAAATAGAGAGATAATGATCCATCATGCTATCCAATAAAATGACCAAGGGTAAAACTCAGGTTGCTCAATCCATGACTATGGCTAATAATAGAGAATATTGGTCGTTAGTAGAGGATACTGGCTAGCATGATTTAAGGTCGACACCCAGTAGAAAGAAAACATTTCCAATAATAAAATACAGAGAAAGAAAGCAAGCAAATTATAGTTTTAGGAGGTCGTTGAATAGATAGTTTTGGCCAACCACTTTTCTATAGACCACTTGGAATGATTCAGGCCATTAAGAAAAAAACAGAGGAAGATGCTTGCGGTCAAACTAGATATACATAGGTAGGTTGAACAAGATTAAGATGCAGACACCTAAAAGAAAGAAGATGATACATAACAAACACATAGGAATAAAATGCAGCTGACAGGGAGTTTTAAGGCATCAAGGAAAATAAGGCATAACTAGTGATCAACCTCAATTCATCCAAGTATTACACAGAACAGAAAATTGACAAGGTGTAGGCCAATATTTAACCATGGTTTTTTACCGTATATTCAACCATAACTATTGCAAAACAAAAACAAGGGAAATACCTGATTTTATATGCTTTCCTCAAAGTTGAATTTTGCCCTATCGTCGATCTTTCTTTCACCTTCTATCACTAGTTGCTAATTTCTTCTCTTATTTTTGTCACTCCAAAACAATGATCCAAATTTCTCTACCGTGCATTTTTCTTTTATTTCCCTGCCTTCTCTATTCTTGTCATTCCCATTTTTGAATCACTTTTCTTGTTTTAACTTTTGATTTTCTTTGCCCTTGAAAACTACAATTCTCTTTCGTTTGCATGCCCTTCTTGGCATTCCAACCAGACTTTAAATTAAAATAAATCAATTTCTTTATTTATGTCGCTTATGAATTTTACCCAATAATTTATTTATCTTTAATAAAACATAATTATTTTTTGACCAATCAAGATATTGTTTTTCAAACAATAATATATTATATAAATAAGAAAACACTTTTATTATTTATAATTAAATAATATAATATACACAATTCCATTAAATATAATTTTGAAGGAACATAATAATTTCATGACTAATTTATGCATTTTATTAGACTTACTATAGCAACTCAAACACATATTTCCTACTCACAAAACATCAATCACATTCATTTAACCATATAATAATGCATATTAACGCCATTCAAAATGCAATATGACATGAAACTATGTGAGTGTGTGAGTGCATTAGGTTTATCCATCCCAAACAGTTCTTACTGAGTGACTAGAACATCTCTACCTCAACCATGTTCTCATCTTTGATGAGTACCTGCATTCAGTCGCACTCAACTCTGCATCAATAGGTTAGTTCCTCAAAATCATAGTCGAAGCAAAACATAATGTACATCCATAGTCACACCAATGATATACAATTATTAATCAACTTTCCTAATTATGCATTTGTTATGTTGGAAAAATGCACCCTTGGGGGCTTTTTCCTCTTAAGGTTTAGCTCTCGGGTCCTTAGATTGCATTTAGAGCATCTTGCATGATAATTCAGACTCCCAATGAGAAAACCCTTGGGCCTTGTGACAAATGGGACCTAAGGGGGACTATTTTGATAATCATGGAACAAAGATAGGGGGTGGACTTGGGCGCTAGCACCCTAGTCCATCCCAATTTTGGGTCTAACCTAAATTTAAATGTTAGGCTTGTGACCGTTATTTGGGTCCCAGGCTGACATCATAAGTTTTAATTATGAAATTCTTGGCAGGAATCTTTGTAGTTGCATATATAAGCATATGTAGGTTATCATTTAGAAACTAGAAGGTATTTATGATTATGAGCTATTGGCATACTTGTGATTTTCATTATGTTGTAGAGCAAAGCATTGTTATTGTGTTTTTTTTTGCAGGTTGGATTACATCTTCTCCTCATGGCATTGAAGAGCATCTTCCTTGCATGAGAGCTTCATCATTAAGGTGACATCTATTGTGTTTTATCATCATTATTATTTGGATTTTTGCCTCTATCCCGCGGGATACGCACTCTCATCTTACAACAGTGTTCAAAGGACTTGAATGTCTCTCCGGGGCTTGACTGAGGCAAGCCTCTAAAAACCACAACCCCCTCCCATTCTCCTTGTGATTGTAGGTTACAGGTATTAGATCTAGATAGAGTGGAGGTGTAGGGAAGATTGGAGGACATTGTAGATTCAGGATCCAAAAAGAAGTAGACACTGTGTGAGATTTTAGGACATGGGCACTATCAACGTTGTCCTCCACATCTGAATCTATAGAAACAGACTGGACAGTGATAATAAGGGTTTGTAGAGCTTTTGACATCTGGCAGAAGATTCCTTAGTGGACTAAGATGCCATCAACAGTGTCCTCTGCATCTGAATTGCCAAAAATTAAAGATACAGTGGAGATCAGTGTCAGAAGAAGGTACAGATTTTACAAAGAAACTTGTACCTTGGACTTGGGTACCATCACCATTGTCCCTGACATTTCTATTTTTTGAATTGTGAAAAATAGTGAATTAAGGTTCTCTACCATTTGTCATAGTTCAATAGCATTTGTCGTAATTTGCAGATTTACTTACTGTTTTGCTTAAATTAGGGTTTCAAGACCATCAAAGCATTAATTTGAGACATAGTGCGATAACTTCTAAATTTCCCAGCTTCCCTTGTGGCAACCCAACCTGATAGGTGACTCTCCTCTAGAGTGGAGAGGCAACTTGGTTGAAAAGCCCTTGGAATGTTTAGTGGAAATGAGGATTCAAACTAAAACCCCCATAAAACAACAAAATTAACAAATCCTCCTTTTTCATACTAAACATTTTGGTGAATCCAACGTTTTAGACTTTTTGGCACCTTGCTAAGTGTTGTTTGATAGATTTGCATTCATTCATTCTATTGCATTTGAAAAATTACAAAAAAGTTGAAAATTTTAAAAAATTCAAAAAAATTGGCATATTAGGATTGCATTTTTGTAAAATTTAAATTAATTGGCATTAGATTTTATTTAATTTCTGTTATTTTCATTAGATCTAATTTAAATTACATTAATTTATCATTTACAATTCATTTACGTTGCATTTGCATGCTTGATTTGTTAAAAAATTGCTTGAAAATTGTGCATTTTTTTCATAAAAACCTAGTTTTGCATGAGCTAGGGTTGTAGTAAAAATCTTGTTTCAAATTTTACTACCTTGTTAAAACACTCATTAGGTCTGATTTCTAATTGTAGTGTTGCATCATAGTGGCCTCCTTGTGAAATTTCATGTCTAGGGTTTGAAAACTTACATTTTTCACTAGATTTGGCCTTATCATCTTGTTAGATTTTCACTCCAAGTTTGTTCTGAGGAATTTTTCTGCTCTAATTAGCTATTATCAGAGTTATTATCTGCTTCCTCTTCTCAATTTCCTTACAACACCCTTTCTTTTGGGCCTTTGCAATGACATTTTGTGAAAATTTGCATATTTTTGCACTAAGGTTTGATCTAGATTGGCACTATAGGTGTGTTGTAATGGATTTTTTGTCATTAGGTGGCTGCTATTATTTTTCTAAGTTACTTTCCATCATCATTTTCCTTACAACACCCATTTCCCTACTCTTTTGCAGTGAGATTTGGTGAAAAATCACATATTTTGACCTATTTTCACTAGGTTTTGACTCATCGACTTTCTAGAGTTGCTTCAAAAGTGTGTTGTGAAAGATATTTTTGCATTATTGGACTGATATCAGACATATTATTTTATGTCCCTGATAAATTTTCTTACAACATCTTTTCTTTCACTTATTATCATTGAAAAAGTTGAAAAATCAAGCATTTTAGGTCATTTTTACACATAGTTTTGCACCTCTCTTTCGCATAACTTTTGAAAAGATTTTAAAATCTGATTTCACATTCATTTGAAAACATATATCATGGATACTTCCTTGGAAGCTCTATTTGCATACATCATAGACATTGATCATTTCTCTAAATTCACTCATGAATATCCTCAAGTCTTGGAACAAATAGCATACATACATGATGTTGATCCTTCCATGTGCTCCACATATGAAATCCTTTGTTATATATCTGATTTTGATAGTTTCACAAATCTCATGGGAATATATCATTTGATATTAGATGATCTCACTAAATTCATGATCAAAAATATATATACTAGTGATGACCTCAAGATGTTAGATGAAGCCTTAGATGACTTTATGGAACATTCCACTATGGCACCTATTGCTAAAACATGTGATGATAACTTAGGTTTACCTTATGATCCCTCTCCCAAAGTTGTTCCTCCTCATGAGGACACTTCGATGCATGAGGATGATTTCATTGACACATCTCTTAACATCATACCACCACTTTCCCATTCCACTACTCTCCCTAGCCAAGATGAAGCATTAGTGAATGAGGAGCTCCATTCAACAAAGAACAATCCATGGATAGATAATGAACATTCATTTAACAAAAATAGAAATCCTACCCTAGTGCATGAAACCTCTATGGATCATCCCACCAACCTTCTTCCTTTAGTTGATTGTTCACACACCTTGGATATCACTAAGGAAGAGAAGACCCTTAATCTCTCTCCTTTGATTGTATATTCAAGTCATTCAGACATCACTAGGGATTTAAAAACATTGACTACCTCTCCTCACAACACCTTACCTTCCCCTCATTCCTATGCTCTTTCTTCAAAAGATGTAGTACTAATAGATGAGGAAAGGTCTCTCACATCAAATCCCTCAAGGATAGATGCTGAGATCACTAAAAACAAATTGCTTCTTCCACCTCCTAAGAGGATAGTGAATAAGTATGCTAATGAACTTCAATAAGAAAACATTTCACCTAACATTGAGTCAAACCAAGAAGAATTTAAGAATGAACAAAAGAATAATCACAAAGACTTGGTAATGGTACCTTACACACCTCTCTCCTCTAGCATTCAAGATTGGGTAGAGGATGATATGATTCTTGATAAAACCTAGCATGAGCCTCCCTACAGGTAAGTATTTCTAATCCTTTATCTCTTGTGATGTGTTTCCCCCATGATGTGTTCTGTGTTGTTCAGGCCTCCTGGGATGACCCTTGATTCTCTTGTAAGGTCAAGGATACTAGGAGACTACCTCTGTTGTGACCTTCTTCTATTTGTAGCATCATTCTTCTATATTGCCTCTCCTCTATTTTCACTATTTTGTGTTGTGTCTTACAGACATAGCATTGCGGTTGGTGACTTGGGGGCACCCTCCTACGTGGCTATCCCTAAGGCACTTGTTCTCCTCTCTGATTTATTGTTTACCTTCCTCTAGTATTTCCACCTAGCGAGCAAATGACGAAAAACATATTATACTGATGTGGACCTAGTGTCCCTTTAGCGAGTAATCAAAAAATGGGCCTAGTCCATACATGACAACGGGGTTGTTACACATTATCCAACGCTTGGCTAGTGGAATCACTCCATGTGATCTCTCTATCCTGATGTTGATGTTGATGTTATCTTATCTTGCTAACAACACTTTAACAATATTGTTGCTCCGCGCACTTTGTTTATCTTGGATTTTGCCTTGCATGGCTCTTTCATGTAGTTGATCATATGCATTGTTGTTTATCATGATTATGTGGACACTAACACCTTTCTTGCAGGAAATTATGTGTTTGTGGGAACATTTGGCGATTGTAAAGTACATGTCACCTCTCGGGGGCATGGGCTTTGTGAGAGCTCATGTTCCCTTGTGTGTTTTCTTCCTACCTTAACGTGCTTGATATCGATATGTGATATCAACCACCTTAAGGTGGGGGCATATATAAGGTAAGTTGTCTATTGTAGATGATAGTAAAGCATGTTTGAACAATCTAAAAATCAATCACAAGAATTTAAGCCCTCTGTGGAGGTGGGATATTGAGCATATCATTATATCTTAAGCCCTTCTATGGAAGACAGGGATGGTGTATTTCTCGAGGAGATTGCACTATCCTATCATTTTCAAAAGTCCTCTGCAGAGGCGGGGAACAGTTCTGTGACTAACTCAACCCTTAAACATGTTTTCAATGATTGCTGTAGCGAAGCGCAATCATTGATGTTGTGCCGGTAATGTGCCTGAGATGGTGATGAAACTAGTAATAGTTTCACTCCATCGCTTGTTTTCCATGTTTTCTCTGTGTCTTCCATGTGTGTGTGTATGGCGTGTTTGTCATCAAAGTGTAAGACCGGTGGCGATGAGCTCCTCTACGCTTTGGGATTTATTTGGTGTGTTTGTTCTCAAGGTGCAAGACCGGCGGTGATGAGCTCCTCTACACCTTGGGATTTTTTTTGGCATGTCTATTCTCCAAAAAGTGTGGTGGCGATGAGCTCCTCTACACTCTTTTGGGATTTGTTTATTTACTTTCCTTGTACTTGCATTTTGCATTTCATATGGGAAAATCAAAAAGAAAATAATCACTGCATTCACTATATTCTCTGTGCTTTGCGTGTCTTCAATGTTGTATTCTCCGTGTTTTGCATAACTGTAACTGTCTTCTCTATGTTTTGCATGCTTGTTATTGTCTTCAATATGTTTGGTGTGTCTTCTCTGTGCTTGGCGTGTTTGTTGTGTTTGTTGACCTTACTTTAATGCATGTATCAGCCTTGCGTTTATACATACATTAAAGTGGGGGCTAAATGTTATGTCAGAAAAATGCACCCTTTGGGGCTTTTTCCTCTTAAGGTTTAGCTCCCAGGTCCTTAGATTGCATTTAGAGCATCTTGCATGATAATTCAGACTCCCGATGAGAAAACCCTTGGGCCCTGTGACAAATGGGACATAAGGGGGACTATTTTGATGATCCCAAAACAAAGACAAGGGGGTGGACTTGGGTGCTAGCGCCCTAGTCTAGCCCTATTATGGGTCTGCCCTAAATTCAAATGTTAGGTTTGTGACCATTATTTGGGTCCCAAGCTGACATCATAAGTTTTAATTACAAAATTCTTGGTAGGAATCTTTGTAGTTGCATATATATGCATATGTAGGTTATCATTTAGAAACTATAAGGTGTTTATGGTTGTGAGCTATTGGCATACTTGTGATTTTCATTGTGTTTAAAGTAGATCATTGCTATTGTGTTTGTTTTTTGTAGGTTGGATTACATCTTCTCCTCATGGCATTGAAGAGCATCTTCCTTCCATAAGAGATTCATCAGCAAGGTGACATCTATTGTGTTTTATCATCATTATTATTTGGATTTTTTTATCTATCCCATGGGATACGCACTCTCATCTTACAACGGTGTTCAGAAGACTTGAATGTCTCTTTGGTACTTAACTAAGGAAAGCCTGTAAACACCACAACCCCCTCCCATTCTCATTGTGATTGCAAGTTACAGGTATTGAATCTGGAGAGAGTGGATTTGCAAGGAAGATTGGAGGACATTCTAGATTCGGGATCCAAAAAGAAGTAGACACTGTGCGAGATTTTGGGACACAGGCACTATCAACATTGTCCTCCACATCTGAAGCTACATAGACTAGACAGTGATAATCAGGGTTTGTAGAGCTTCTAACATCCAACAGAAGATTTCTTAGTGGACTAGGGCGCCATCAACAATGTCCTCTACATCTGAATTGCCAGAAATTGAAGATATAGTGGAGATCAATGTCAGAAGAAGGTCCAGATTTCACAGAGAAACCTGTACCTTAGACTTGGGTGCCATCACCATTGTCCCTGAATTTCCATTTTCTGGACTGTGAAAAATAGCGAGTTAAGGTTCTTTGCCCTTTGCTTTATTTCAATAGCATTTGTCGTAATTTATAGATTTACTTACTATTTTTCTTAAATTAGGGTTTCAAGAGCATCAAAGTATTAATTTGAGATATAGTGTGATAACTTCTAAATTTCCTAACTTCCCTTGTGGCAACCCAACCTGATAGGTGACTCTCCTCTCGAGTGGAGAGGTAACTCGGTTGAAAAGCCCTTAGAATGTTTAGTGGAAAGGAGGATTCAAAGTAAAACCCCCATACAACAACAAAATTAACAAACCCTCCTTTTTCATACTAAACAACATTTATAATTTATGATATTTACTTTCACACACACGTGGAATCACTCATAGTAAACAATCATAGTAAATGTGCAATAATCTAAATTAATAAAATAGTCCATAAAAAAAGATGTGAAATCCTTCCCCACTAGGAAGAGACATTGTCTCGATGTCTTATTACACTACTAAAATAATGTATCAATCTACCACTAATAATGTATTCAAAGTATCATGAAAACAAATGATAGTAACTCAAAGTATCATAATCTATGCATGAATAAGAAAACTATACTAAATCCACCAAATGAGGAAAAGATCTGTCAATCTCATCTGCATCCTCCCATGTGGCACTGTCCATAGAATACTGGTCCCACTGGACCTTGTACTGCACAATATCCCTGGTACAAAACTTAATGTTGTGCCTCTCCAAAATTCAAGTGGGCTCCACCAACACCACTCTTGCATCCTAAACCTTCTTCTTTACAAAGATGACCGGTGCACCCCATGGTGACACACTAGGTCTTATGAACCCTTGATTTAGCAACTCTTGCAATTTTTCTTTAATCTCATAAAATTTTGTAGTAGTCATCATTTAGGGTGCCTTAGATTGAGGCACAGTCTCCGGTAGCAAATCTATTGAGAAGTCAAATTCTCTCTTCGGTGGCAACTCTATCAACTCCATAAGAAATACATCTCGAAATTCTTTAAGAATAGGGTAGTCATTAAATGTTGATTCTTCATTATCAAGGTCTTTTACTTGGACTACATATATGACACACCCTTTCCTCTTGGATTTCTTCAATTGCATAGCTAAGCTCTGTCACTAGAGCTTGTCACCCCAGTGGGGGCACACAAGGTTAAAGGACAAGAGAGTCTTGGACTGAGAGGAGGGAGATGTGTGGCATGTTGTGTGGCATGCTCTGATACCAAATGTAAAGCACTCATTCCATCACAAAAGTTACTTAAGTAAATAATCCACTTAATTACATCATCATAAGTAAAAAGATAAATCTCATAAACATTAATCAATAAAGTCATTAAATCTTACAAATCACGTGCTTAATCCAAGTGTTAGCACTATAAACAATATACAATGTCCATGGGATTTCATGCCATAAATCATCTAATGATAATTACAAGATACCATAATAATGTACAATATAAGAAGAATAAATCAATCAAACTCTCCAGCCACCATGAACCTACATGGTCCTCTTGCAAGCCAAGAGATGAGAACATGGCTCAGGTGCTTTTCCACCCAACCATGAAGCAATTACACTTTCTTAAATCCCTTCATAACATGAAGGAAATCCAACCCTACACGAAACGTCTAGCAACCTGGAAATAACTGGCAGGAGGGAACACCCAATGCAACCTGAAGTCTAAAATACAAATCTAAATAATGATGTGCAAATGTCTCACAACAGGATGTGGAAGAGATATATTTAATAAAAATTTGCTAGACAAAATTTCACCTATTTCAATGAATCCCAGCTTGGCCAAGCATAAAAAAATAGTTTAAGGTTCAATTCCTGAAAAGAGGAAAAGCTATCTCTAATAATCCACATTCAGCATCCTAGCCCAGAAAGTAACCCCAAACACACATAAAAATAATCTACTTTCTTTCAAAGTAAATAATAACCCAAGTTCGCCTAAAACCATCTCTAATCCCTTTCTTTTGCATAATTCAAGAAACATACTTTCAAGTATGTAATAAGATAGGAACATCATTTATTCATTTATATATATAGAATCTATAAACTGGTTATATTTTCTAACCCATGTTTCATTCTTTTCAATATTTTGAAGAAAACTAATGTTAACTACTTCTACCCAAGCTAGTCATAATTCAAAGCAATTCATTGTAACAAAGACTTAATAAGAGTGTATAAATATTGTCCACAACATACTATTTAAAATCAAATGCATAGGTAATATTCAAAAAATACACTATCTCAGTTCCAAGCAATAATCTACCTGCTACAAGAATTTTTAAATCAATCTACAAGAATTGAATAGTCTTTGGCGACAGGAAGAACAAAAAGGAGATAGGGATAAAACAAAATCTATAGGGTTCACTAAATTTATGACAAAACTATCTAACTACAATAAGAAGTTTATACTAATTTCTACACAATGTTTAATCATGCTACAAGACAGTAATTAGGTTACAGAAGTAAGTCTACAACGACATAACAAATAACAGCTAAAGGATTTAGAGTAAAACTGTGATAGTAACATCTTAATAGTGATAGCTTTTAACTTTCTAAGACAAGACTTATAGGTGGTCGAATAGAAGATCAAACAGGCTGTTAACGTAGCTAAGGGTCGATTTAAATTCAAATTGAGAAAGGTCTTTAAACAAAAAAAGAGAGATAATGATCCATCATGTTGTCCAATAAAATGACCAAGGGAAAAACTCAAGCCGCTCAAGCCATGATTATGGCTGATAACAGAGAATATTGGTTGTTAGTAGAGGATACTGGCCGACATGATTTAAGGTTGACACCCAACATAAAGTAAACATTTCCAACAAAAAAATACAGAGAAAGAAAGAAAGCAAATTATAGTTTTAGGAGGCCATTGAATAGATAGTTTTGGCCAACCACTTTTTTACAAGCTGCTTAGAACAATTTAGGCTGTTAAAAAAAATATAGAGGAAGATGCTAGCAGTCAAACTAGATATACATAGGTAGGTCAAACAAGATTAAGAGGCTGACACCTAACAAAAAGAAGCTGATCCATAAAAAACACATAGGAATAAAATGCAGGCTACAGAGAGTTCTAAGGCGTTAGGGAGAATAAGGCATAACTGGTGATCAACCTCAATTCGTCTAAGTATTACATGGAACATAAAATCGACAAGGTGCAGGCCAATATTTAACCATGGTTTTGACAGTATATTTAGCCATAACTATTGCAAAACAAAAACAAGGGAAATACCCAGTTTTATATGCTTTCCTCAGAGTTGAATTCTGCCATGTCGTCAATCTTTCTTTCACCTTTCATCTATGGTTGCTAATTTCTTCTCTTCTTTCTGTCACTCCAAAATAATGATCCAAATTTCTCTACCGTGCCTTTTTCTTTTATTTACATGCCTCCTCTATTCCTGTTGTTCCTATTTTTGAATCGCTTTTCTTGTTTTAACTTTTGATTTTCTTTACCCTTGAAAACTCCAGTTCTCTTTCATTTGCATGCCCTTCTTGGCACTCCAACTAGACTTTAAATTAAAATAAATCAATTTCTTTATTTCTGTTGCTTTTGAATTTTGCATGACAAGAGCTTTCTCTTTTATTATTTTATTTAGATAGCTAATTTTAATATATATATATATATTATTAGTATAATTTATTTATCTTTAATAAAACATATTTATTTTTAGACCAATCAAGCTATTGTTTTTCAAACAATAATATATTATATAAATAAGAAAACACTTTTATTATTTATAATTAAATAATAAAATATACACAATTCCATTAAATATAATTTTGAAGGAACATAATAATTTCATGACTAATTTATGCATTTGATTAGAGTTACTATACAAACTCAAACACATATTTTCCTACTCACAAAACATCAATCACATTCGTTTAACCATATAATAATGCATATTATTGCCATTCAAAATGCAATATGACATGAAACTACGTGAGTGTGTGAGTGCATCAGGTTTATCCATCCCAAACAGTTCTTGCCGAGTGGCTAGAACATCTCTACCTCAACCATGTTCTCATCTTTGATGAGTACCTACATTCAATTGTACTCAACTCTACATCAATAGGTTAATTCCTCAAAATCATAGCCAAAGAAAAACATAATGTACATCCATAGTCTCACCAATGATATACAATTATTTAATCAACTTTCCTAATTATGCATTTATAATTTTACGATATTTACTTTCACACACATGTGGAATCACTCATAGTAAACAAGCATAGTAAATTTCTAATAATCTAAATTAATAAAATAGTCCATAAAATGAGATGTGACATTTTCTTCTCTTGCAATTATCAAGATTTCAACAACAAAGTGCTTAGATCCTAAATTAATTAAAGGTGGAGGAAATATGTGATTTTGGAAATGAACTACAATTTAATACGAGAAATTTGACACTGTGCACATTATTATAGTGAAAACCTATTTCTCAGATTGCTTCTTTCATCATCACCAATAATCTTCACAAGAAAATTGTCCCTATTTAAAATGACAGAAATGGTTCACATCTCTCACAACAATTTCCCTTGCAACAATCTTGGAAATAAGTTTCGTTGCAATAAGATAGTCAATGAATACCTAAAGGTTCTTAACAATTCTTATAATTGTTTTGTTGAGCGTGTTTAACAAACCAAATGTTATTTCCAACTTCACTATGATGGCAAAGAAATAATTTTTTTTCTTACTCTTGCACAACATTAAGTAAATAACTTGAATTTAAATGATACTCTATTGCCTTCATCTTCCACGCCAATAATTCCCCTGCATCTATGGATGTGATCTGCTTCCTGCTTGAAAAAACATGTACCATTTTATGGCCTCATTTTGTCAAACAGTTCGCATGCCTTGTCTATGTGACCACAACCCCTTGAGACATTCTATGAAAGAGTGTGACTATAGTACCTTTTCTTTTTATATGTGTATCCTGTATTCATTACATTTCAAGAGAATTCTTTACGGCATTTTGTCAAACTATCCACGTACCCTATGTACATTTCCATAATTGCATACTTGCCTACAAGGAACTCCCAACTGCATTTTCTGATAGCTATTCCCTTTATAATATGCTTTCCTTGATCCAAAGCTCTTGAGTGTTGGCATAGGCTTGTAGCATAAAAGAAAAGATGATCTAGTTGAAGTTGATCTATAATTTTAACCTTTTTTGAAAGGGACTAGTCAAACAGTGATATTTATAGTCATATTTCTCTTGTTGTGGTGGTGCATACATGTACCTATCCTATTTACATCTTTTATCAATAGTCTTGGTAAACTGAAAACATGTTTAACTGTTGAGGTGGTAACTATTTCTGATAAAGGTTGGTTTACGATTTCCTTTCCTTGTGTTTGTAATGGGTAGTTGGTTTAGGAAATAAAATCCAATTGTATTAATGTCAGTATGTTGTAAAAGACCAACTTTTCACTACTTTGTAGCCAATGCACCTTAATGTGCGAGAAATTGTTTATATGTTTGGAAAATCAATAACTCTTTTTTTTTGGGTGGGTTGGTAATACTAGTTGAAAAGTATTCCTTTTGGATGGAATGTCTAGATAAATTGGTGAGGAATTAGCATATTTTATCCTGTGTGTATGATTAAGGGGTGATTTAGTCTCCATTGAGGACTATTCTTACCTTAAATGGGTATACTAAAAAGCATAGGAACCATTTTCAGGCCATCATGTGTATTGCTTACTTAATGGTTGCTTAACATGAGTTACTCCTTATAAGAGCATCATTGCTTTTATTATTATGAGTAATAATTTCAACTAGAATGTCCAATATCTTAAAAGATAAGGATGTTGTTATCCCACAAATATATTAATGCTTTATGTGACTTGATTGATACATATTGTCAAGGTATTAACTATGTTTAGATGACAATATTGATGGGCATTGTTCCAAGATTGTCAAGATATCAACTGTGTTGATAAGACAATATTAATTGGATTTGTGAGTCTTTGTACATCCTTGCATAAGTCACTTGTTTTCTAGACATCTTGTTTGGGCTAGTTTGAGGGAACTGTTATCTCCTTGATTATGTTTCTTTACCTGAGATACACGTGTGGGTAGGTGCTGAATATGGAAACTTAGAGAATATGAGTCAGAAGAAAAGAATCTTAGGTAATTATTTTGTATTGGAAACTAATGTACTTAGCTCAAATTTTATTATATGATAATTAAGTGAAGAAAATAGACATGGAATTAGATATAAGTTGCATGAATATAGGATTGCTAGACTATCGGTGACTTGCATAGTGCACAAATCCCTCCATGCATGCTGCCACATATTGCTAGATCCATCGTGATGGGTCAAGTTTCCTAGAGGGAAAACATAGGGAAGCTTAATGCTTCATGGAAGGGCGGATATCGCCTTGATGCTCTCTCTCTCTCCATCCCTCTCTACTTGCTTGTTTTGTATATAGATCTCAAAATGTGTGAACCTGAAGTAATAATGTACATGTAAAAAAAAGTTGATCAGATCTTGCATAAGGAAAATGATGTGAGATAACAATTTGAATATGCAGACATGGTTGGAATATATTTATGTGTTTATTACTAAATGCAGAATCCTTCTCTATGATTAATTTTTAAGAAAAAATAGTCAAATGTATGACTCTTGATTATGGATGTAGTATACATATTGGTATTTAATACACAATGATTATTAATTTGATTATTTCTTGGTTCTTAGATCTTACATATAGTATCATGTGGAATATGTGTATCATTATATTGACAATATATGTTAATTTTATTATGGGATCATCAATTGTATTTGATCATGTGGATGCTTTATCCTTAGCTTTATCATTTATGTTAGTTGATTATCATTTCATGCTAATCATACTTTTGACATAGAGCCAAAATGGAATGTTTAATGTTAGAATGATCCTTGATGTAGTATTAAGGCATTATTCTTATTGGGTTAATAAATGGAGTTGTTACAACTGGGTTGTTGTGCAAAGGAAGAAGCTCCATCGTCAAAGCAAGGTCCCGGACCCTAACAGTATGGCATCTTTTTTCAAAGAAGGGGAATCTGTTGTGAAGCTTCAGGGGGATTAGAATGGGAGAAACTCCCCAAACTTTGGGACCAGGTTTGTCTTGTCATCATGAAATATATTACCTTAGAAGGTCAGTTTAGGGTTTATTATCAATGCCGTTTTGCCTTATTGAATCATTTTAGGTGCAAGGTTTTGATAAGCTTTCCTTTTTATCTTTTGTCGCTCATTGAAAGCTCTATCCATGCTACTAGAGAGGCTAATGATAAAAATCCTAACTTCCTTATTATTCCCCTTCACCAGGGGTTAATACACCATCTTTACCACTTCCACTTAGCTCTTGTCCCCCGCAGGTTATCAAGGTTAATGTGTTAGAAGAAACCCCCTGGATATGCTATTACTACTCCCCCGAGTGCCAAGAACAAAGCTAAGAGTCAAAAGTGTATAGACTCCCCACTCCCTAATGATTCCTCCATTTTACCTAGGATTGTTCAAATTGAACTTGAGGATACTCTATTGGCTTCACCCCCTGTCCTTAAGCCTACTTCTAAATTTAAAGGTAAATCCTAGGGGAAGAAAAAATCCCAAGCTGGCAATTCTAAAAAAGGATTTACCCCCTCTACCAAGAGAGCTTGTGAGGAAGGAGAGAGTAGGAGCCACAAACAATTGAAGGGAGACCAAACTGTTAAACGATATATGGTTGAGGACTCAAAATTTGTGGATATGGATCTTATTACTAAACAAGGGATTAAAGGAACTAGGGAAGCTAGTGAGGTGAGAATCAGGAGGATTCCATAGGTGAGGAAGTCAAAATGCATTGCTAGAATTTAGTCTCATGACCCTAAGGAGGTGGATGTGTCCAATGAATATGATTTTGAAGAGGAAATGTTAGGGGGGAGGATTTTGACACCCTTGAGGCATTTTGTGAAGAGGAAGGTAATAACTTATTTATGAAAATGAACACCCCCTACTCTGAGGATGTTGAAGAAGACCAGGACCACCCACAACAAGAGGAGGTGTCGATTCAATAGGAGGAGGGAGAGAATGTGTGCAAACCATTGAGGAGGAGTGCAATAATCACACGAAAATTGCTAAAGAAGTTGCTACTCTTAAGGCTAGAATAACTGATATGGAGAAGAGTTGGAAAGTTATGTTGAGATTCACTACCAAGGTGTTGCATCGTTCAACTACTTCCTTCTTGGCTATGTAAAAGATGGAGGCAAAGATTCATGGCATTGGAACTAAATTTATGGAGGACTATGAGGAGATGTTTGCTTTCCTCACTAAAGGTAGGACTAATGTTGGCCCTTAGTTGTCTTTGCTTTGTTAGCTACATTTTGTTTTGTTTAAGTCCTTTCATTCAGCCTCATACTATGGTCTTATCTATTGTTATGGTTTATGATTGTTGTATCAGCTGTTAATGTGCTATCGGTGCGTTGCTTTTGGCCAATTTGGGCATGTTTTTCTCTACCATTTGGCTGACTTTGTATAAGGTTCTGTACCCTTTTTTGTAGATTACTTTATCAAAAACACATTGAGTTACATTATTCTACCTTTCAAAATTAATATAAAGGAATTATCATTCTCACTCAAATCATTTCCACTTTATATTAATTCCATATATTATTAAGAATCTATGACTAGAAATAACTTAAGCTATACCAATTTTTTTGCACCAATGTTTGAAATTCATACATGATGGTCAAGTTGTGACCATTCTAATTTATTTGTACCAACCTATTTATGAATCAGGAAATTTTACCATCTATTGCTTCATTTGAAAGCCCACTTCTCCTCCACATGAGCATCGTGATCTTATGTTTGATGTATATAAGTGCTATGTGGAACAAAGGGCTTCTTGTCATACATGTGATCCTACACTTACTATTCACCCTACGATTCTAGATAATCGTATTATCTAACTACAAAGGGAATTTGATATTTGTAATCCTCCTTATTTGAATTGTACCACTCAACCACTCCATGCCCCTTATGTCTAGCCTCTCCCAATTCTAGGTCCTAGAGTTTGACCTAGAAACCAAGGATCCCCTCTTATTTATCCTAGAGCTAGGACTTCTTCCCCTCCCCCATCTAGATCCCCACCTTGTGTACCTATCCAACCTAGAATCCTATCTTCTCCTCTAACTAGAACTCCACCTCGTCCACCTAATCAACCTAGACCTCATCCTCCTCCACTTGTTCCATCTAGACCTTAGCCTACCTCTCTTGTGGAGCCTAGACAACCATCTCCACATCCTATATAGCCTCAAACCAAGCATAGAGAACCTTATAGATCTCAATCTCCTTCTCATTTGTCTAGATGTACACCTCCATTGTCTTAGATCCTTCCACCCTCCAACCTTGCTTCCCACCCAACATTTCTCCTCTCTTGCATCATCCTAACCACTTATACCACACCCTTACCCTTGATGATATGTTGAACCCTCCTACACATTACCTCCCTACCCCACCCCAACCTCCTCATAAGCCACAATTTGAACCTTGTCAACCCTTGAAAGAGTTTAGACATAGACCAATTCCATATTTGACACTGTAGAACCTCCCCTAAAATCTTCTTCTATACTTGTTGGTGTTGTGGGGCCCTCTCATCTTTCTATGCACTTTCCATGATTACCAATGTTCCTGAGGGTCCCATTATTTCATATGCTTCTATTGATACATCAATGGGGGATGAACTTGCATGTCACATAGATTCTCTTCATATTGCACATCCTCTTCTTCCTCCTTTTGACTCAGTGGTGACCACCATATTAGTTTCTCCTTCCACATTCAGTGTTGTCTTGCCTCCTCAAAAAAGCATGGTTGGTAGTATTGATGATATTCCACCACTATCTTCTATCTTTACATTGGGTAGGTTCTCTAATGTTACACTCACTCACTTTGTGACATTCATAGACATGGATTTTATTGATGATGATTTGATGGATGATGTGGATCTTCTTGCCTGTGTTGAATAGATACATGTTCCATATGTACATAGTTCCTCCTTATTGTTACCTTATTTTCTATGTTTTTTATCATTGTACCCTCAGTATCATGAATGGGTATGACACTTTTGGGAAAATGCTAATGCATGGTGGGGGCAATGTTTGATGTTAATGTTGTAGTCCCTATCCTCTATTTATTGTGTAGCCCTTTCTTTAATGTATGTATGATCCTTACCCTTTCTTATGACATTTAGGAATGATCCAAGGCATCAAGGAGTCAAGCCCCTTTTCATGTTGACCCAAGTATTGTAGGATTTTTATTGTTATGTGTTGTACTTTCATCTCTATGTTGCATCTACTCATTTTCTTTTCACTATCTATTGTGTTCAATATTTGTGTCTTTCATCATATGTCTTTTAGGGATGATTCAAGGCATTAGTTAATCACACCCTTTATCATGTTGATCCAAACTCAAGAAAATTGTTCACTTTGTCCCATGTTGTATTGGATTCTTACCTCTTTTCTTTCTGTGTATATGTGTCCTTCTGTATAGATGGATGATGATGATCCTATATTAGAGATCATTATATGGAACATCCTTATTATGACTAACTCCACTCTAACCAAACCCATTGTGCTCTCTCATGTGTGTGTATCCATTTTCTCTTCTTATGCTATTAATTACCTCTCCTTTTTTATCTCCCATTCTCATCTTTTCTATCCTTCACTATTCAGATTAATGTTACACTCACTCACTTTGTGACATTCATAGACATGGATTTTATTGATGATGATTTGATGGATGATGTAGATCTTCTTGCCTGTGTTGAATAGATACATGTTCCATATGTACATAGTTCCTCCTTATTGTTACCTTATTTTCTATGTTTTTTGACATCAAAATGACTAACTAGGACCTTTTACAAGTTAAATGTAGCCATTTAAGCCTTATTACAACATAACAATACCTATACAAAATCAAAATCCTAAGTCTACCTCATGGAGGCATATTCATGCTAGGGTGCACCTGCACCATACAACCAACCAACAAAGATTTCCAAGTCCCTTGGAAATGTACCTACAAAACAAATCTACCTTTTCCTGCATCTCTGTCTGGCTTCATCTTTCACTCTGTCTCTTCAGCTTCAGGCTTCAAATCTTCACATCAATGGAATAGTGACCAGCCATTCAACAATGGTAAACTACCATCAACATTTCAGAGTATCTTCAGGCTCCTTCTACTCCTAGCAATGGAGTACTCTCAGACTGATCAAAACTTCAATGACTACCACACAATGCTCAATCAGATGTCCATCCTACACGCTGCTTCACAAACCCATTCCTCTTGTCCAACAGCAGATCCTGGAGATGCACTACCACTCTCTCTCTTAGTGGCCTCACTCTGCACCCTCTTCCAGCCAAATCTCTATTGGTGAATGGTCTTGACAGACCTCAACATCATCTACCCACACTATAGGAATCCTATTCCTTCTCACAACTAGATGGTACGAGCATCTGCAACAGTCTTACAACTACTG
The DNA here is from genome assembly GCA_027924645.1 of Cunninghamia lanceolata. Taxonomy (NCBI): domain Eukaryota; kingdom Viridiplantae; phylum Streptophyta; class Pinopsida; order Cupressales; family Cupressaceae; genus Cunninghamia; species Cunninghamia lanceolata. Next base: position 4,429,843 of record BSBN01000556.1, on the reverse strand, counting down.
TCAGCCTGTAAAATACCTTCTACAATCTCCGTCTTCAAAATGGTCATGAACCAAACATTTTGCTTCAACTCTTCAATTTTTTCTTCAACTCTTCACCTGCCTTCTCAGCGATAGAAAATACACAACACCTCTACCTAGAGCTTTTGCTAGCTCTGATACCAATTTGATGTAGAGGCAAATTGGATACAAGAAGAAGGACAAATTTGGCAAGGTTCAACTACACCAATGAGCCCAAAAACAAGGATCTTCATGGAAAAGTGGGAACAATAGTTAAAGTTCTTGAATTCTTCTTTGAAATGGTGTTTAGACATGTACTGGAACCCATTCCATCCATTGGCAAAGGTGGATCAAACTTTGAACTAGTACTTCCTTCACAAACCCCCAAAATGGCTTGTGGCCCTTCAAAATGACAACAATCCTAATAACTTTTTATGCAGACCTAAACCCAAATCTTAGATAATCAATAGATACCCATTATGCCTCCCCACAACATACTTTAGAATGGGTTTGGGTTGTTTTGGAAAGTATGCCTTAACCAATAACACTCCTAGTGGTTTTAAGCCCTAATTAGGCCTAGTTTGTGAAGCAAGTACCCTTGGATGGAATAACCAAACTCTCTGGACCCCTTGGACACTTCACATGGATGGAAAAATAATTTATTTCAAGGTTTTTGTGGTCAGGATGCAAGACAATTTCATTCTATGCTTGTTTTCCCACTTCAAATGCAAAAATAACAAGGAAAATGCTGCTACAGTCACCTAGGGCATCAATTTAAACACACCAAAACAACTTTTTCAGTCCTGAGCCTTGGTCAACATGTCAATCACTTCCTCTACTTTCATTCCACTAATTTTTAGAGGATTCCCATGGTGGAATGAGGTTTTATGACATTTTTCCTACCAAAACCCTAATTAACCTAATTAACAGAGCAGTTTTAGAAAAAATGTGATATCTTCCTCTAGGAATCGAGTTAAGACCTTAGACTAGATGAATTTGAAAGGTAATTTAATCCTATTTCCATAAATGTATGGATTGTGCCTATATATATCCATACAAAACCGTACCAAACGCTGCAACAGGACTGTTGCAGGGAAAATCTAAAAATTACAGTCCATAAAACACTCATATCTTTCACAAAACTAAATCATTTTTCATGAGACAAAAAGCATATTAAAGAAGATTCACAGGGATAACACCTTCAACAGAGGAGGGTTAAAGGATAGTACTTTCCCGTACAATGGCCTGAAAATAATAAAAATACAAGAAATTACAGAAAAATAGAGTATTATATTGATTTCTTCACTTATACATCATCCCTCAACCTGCCTCGAAGTTTGTGAGGCTTCAATATGCCTTAAATAACCAAAACCACCACCTATAACTAACTTTCTAACTACTTTGTCCCTTCACCTTCCACCTTACAATTTGTTGCATTTTTGCAATTTGTTGCTTATGACAACTTTTGTCAATTTGTGCAACTTTTACATTAGGTATCAAATGACATCAAAATGAATAACTAGGACCTTTGACAAGTTAAATGTAGCCATTTAGGCATTATTACAACATAATAATACCTATACAAAATCAAAATCATAAGTCTACCTCATGGAGGCATATTCATGCTAGGGTGCACCTGCACCAGATTTTATTGATGATGATTTGATGGATGATGTGGATCTTCTTGCCTGTGTTGAATAGATACATGTTCCATATGTACATAGTTCCTCCTTATTTTTACCTTATTTTCTATGTTTTTTATCATTGTACCCTTAGTATCATGAATGAGGTATGACACTTTTGGGAAAATGCTAATGCATGGTGGGGGCAATGTTTGATGTTAATGTTGTATTCCCTATCCTCTATTTATTGTGTAGCCCTTTCTTTAATGTATGTATGATCCTTACCCTTTCCTATGACATTTAGGAATGATCCAAGGCATCAAGGAGTCAAACCCCTTTTCATGTTGACCCAAGTATTGTAGGATTTTTATTGTTATGTGTTGTACTTTCATCTCTATGTTACATCTACTCATTTTCTTTTCACTATCTATTGTGTTCAATATTTGTGCCTTTCATCATGTCTTTTAGGGATGATTCAAGGAATTAGTTAATCACACCCCTTATCATGTTAACCCAAACTCAAGAAAATTGTTCACTTTGTCCCATGTTGTATTGGATTCTTACCTCTTTTCTTTCTATGTATATGTGTCCTTCTGTAAAGATGGATGATGATGATCCTATATTAGAGATCATTATATGGAACATCCTTATTATGACTAACTCCACTCTAACCAAACCCATTGTGCTCTCTCATGTGTGTGTATCCCTTTTCTCTTTTTATGCTATTAATTACCTCTCCTTTTTATCTCCCATTCTCATCTTTTCTATCCTTCACTATTCAGATTATGGATGACATGCACTTTTGTTCCTCTATCTTACTTATTGGTTATGTCTTGATTAATATCTTCCCCTCTATTTTGCATGAGTACAATCTTTCTTCTTTATAATTCACATATACATTTAATGCTATTTTCTTCACATACTCGTATGACTATTCTCACCATTACTTTATGATCTCTATTATGGTATGACATCCTATTCATTTATATGTTCATCATTCTTATGTTATTCCTAGGACTCCTTCCTTTCTCACACTCTTATCATGATGTCTCCTTTTGTTTGGAGCATCTCATCTCATCTTGATCTTTAGGACTTGGGGGTATCAAATTAGTTATATGCTCACATTTTCCTATGGTCATTTTATCTCTTACTAGTAGTCTCATCACTCAATCACTCCCTTATGATTCTTGACACTTACTATCTACATCACATACTCATGTACCTTAGGGGTATCACCCACATGTTCCCCTCTTTCCTCTATCATTATACTATCACGTGTACCTTTACATTTTTCCTTTCTCCCCTTTAACAGTTATCTTTGATTGGTTCTCCTTTTCCAGTCAATCTAAGGGGCATACTCTATATGCATCATATAACTCATGACATTGCAACATCATCACTTTATACTAGTTTATGTTTTTGTCTTGGCTTGATATTTTTATCTAGTTTGGGGGGTAACCACAAATATCTAGGTGGTAACCACATAACCATCATCATTACTAGTTTATGTTTTTGGCCTAGCCTAGACCTTTTATCTAGTTTGGGTGATAACTACATAACCATCATCATTTGACCATTTTGTTTTCTTTTGTTTTGACTTGGCCTATCCCTATCGTCTAATGGTGATGACATAGCTAGTTGTACCACATCTCTTTATCACATGTTAGTGGCAATGCCATAGCCAAACCTTTTCCAAGGTACCATTCTCCTATGTGGCTTATCTAAAACTGTTTCTTACTATGTGATCCTCATGGATCTTCTTCCTACCTTCCCCTTCTTGTTGGAAACTAAGGTGTCTCAATCTTTTAAAATTCCTATCATTGGTATTTAATTAATTATTTATTATTTGCCTATATTGTATGTAGACAAAAAATTTGGATAAATGAAAACAATAAAATAATAAAAAATGCATTACCTCAATCCAAACCTTTTGACACCTCAGATATCTGGAATGATAGATGCATGCAAGATCATTGATTGATTGAATGATTTGATATGTTGATGTTGATTGCTCATTTTCGCAGCATAACGTTGAGATGAAAGATAATGGAAGAAGATAGATAGATAGATGAGAAGATTGGAAGAATTTTGGCATGGTGAGGATAGTAGAAGAAGATGCTTTCAAATGGCTTGTGAGAGGCCATATTTATAGGGAAGGCTGACTAGGGTTTCCCTCCTCTACAAGATAAGAGGGAATTTTCAATTTGAGGATATGATGAGGTGTAAAATCAGATAAACTTGGCCAATTTATTTGATTTATTGAGATAAGAAAGGGCCCTTAAGCGAGGGGTTGTGACATGTGTAGGATAAATCTAATTTAAATAATGCTTTATCTGAATTAGTTGTGCATGTGAAGAGTTGTGAGGGAATAATTCAAATAAATTAGTTGGGAGATGATGTGGAAAGATAATGAAATGATAAATTTATTAAATAATGATAAAGCATTATTTAATAAAGGATAGGGATGATGTGGAAAGATAATTAAATAATGTAAAAATCATTATTTAATTATAGATGAAGATGGAAAAGGATAATTAAATAAATAAAAATTTATTTAATTATAGGAAAAATGGATAAATGAGTAATTAAACAATTAAAAATAATCATTTAATTAGAGAGGATAAATGGACATGAATAATTAAATAAATAAAAATTTATTTAATTATAGAAGAAGGGATTATGGGATAGAAAGGGGATATATGAAATTAGTCAAATAAATAAGATTTATTTAACTAGTTAGGTTATGACATGGGTACCTAGGGCAAAACATGCTACAAGATGTCTAGATGAGGTAATGTTCTAACAAGGTGTTGCAAGAACATTTTTGGGTGTCTGCATTTTGCCCCTCTTTGAGATGATGTTCGAGATGATGAAATTTGTGTCGAGTAACATCATTTCAAAGAAGATAAGGTATGGATAGAGAAAAAAGATGATGATGATGGAAAGATAGGATGAGGATACCCCCTCAAGAGGATAGGTAGGTTGGACAAACATGGGTAGGCTCTCGAAATGAAATGGATTGGTCAAGGAAGAAATATAAGGAAATGGATAGAAGAAATGAATGATGTGTTATGATGCAATGAAAGTGAGCAACCATGATGTTTGATATAGCACTAGATGTTATGTACCAGGGTATGAGGATCAAGGTGACGATGTGTCTCGTGCCCCACCATAATACAACCTTGTCTAGACATATGAGGAAGAAAAATTAGAGCATTAAAATCATAATGCACAAAAGGTATGATGTGTTGATAACTGAGAGGGGGGGGGTGAATCAGTTATCCTAATTATTTCTTCTTTTGAACTTTCTTATTAATCAATGCAGCATTGAATCAAACAAACAAACATTACCATGAAATGAAAAACACATGACACAGTTTTTTTGACGTGGAAACCCTGTTAAGGGAGAAAACCACGGGGTGATTAACCCAAAGATTATTCTCTGTTAGAAGAATAAGGAATTACAAAATGGCACTTGCCAATTAGGGCTCACTGCCCGAGCACACTGCTCACAAAGAGGCCCACTGCCTACAAGGAGACACATTGTCTACAAAGTGATAAGAATCACAGTCTTGAACTGATTGGAAGCATCTATATATGCTGGAGTTCAGTTCCGGTTAGGCTTAGTACACTGATCTGCTGCACTTCATCTTTCCTCTGTTCTTTATTCTGCTATCCTTTCACATACCAGATCTTTCTTACTACTTCTGCTCTGTTCTGCACTTATTCGCATACACCATCACACAATTACTCACTTCACAACTAAATCCATCCTCTATATATATCCGCACAAGTAATTTCATCACCTTTCTAGTCGGCATCCGGAACAGTCTAGTTTCTTACAAACTCTGTTCTGTCGGCTGAATCCTTGCTCACCAAGCAATGCGGATCAAGCATATACTTGTAGATATCATTAATCATGTCGGCCAAACATGATTCATGCCTTCACAACCTTTACCATCAACAGTAACACATCCGGAAAATAGTCTGATACTCTGTCAGTCAGTTCTTCCTCTGTTCTCACTGTCTCTCAGGAATCCGGTACTCAACTATTCATATCTTTTTCTTTGTTCATCACCGGAGGCTAAATCCTTGGAATATACTACTCAAGGTAGTCCTCTTGACTTTCCCAAATCCGCACTGCACCAAGACACTTCCTCTGAGAGATCCGGACCAATCTGTCGGACCTTGCCACATGCTCTGTTCTTGTTCACCGGACCACAACAATCTTCATTCTGACTTCCGGTAGAGACACACCATGACTTGCGGATATGTGGGATGACTTTTGTTGCCATCAATGACAACAACCATGAATCCATATAGTGTCTCTTGCCAACAATCTCCCCCTTTGGCATTGATGGCAACACTTAGTGAAAAATGACTAAGTGTTTATACTACGCTCCCCCTTGGCTGATGCTCTATATACAATTTCTAGAACTCCCCCTTAGTTGGATTCCTCATTTTTCACTGCTCCTCACTCCCCCTTTGACATCAATGGCAAAGGGTGGGGTCCGCACACCAAAATTTTCAAAAATTTTCTATACATAGCCGCATATTTACATACTCACATATACTGAAGAATGTCTGCAAAAGATGTCTTCAGTTGGATCAATTCTGTAGCCCAACTTTGCTTCATTCTATGCAAAATTGAAATGTGACCACTCAACAAAAATGCAAATGCATCTGCCCTTTTTAGATCTTTCGGATCACTTGTCTGGGCTGTGATTTGAGCTTCTGCTATGGCCTCATGCATGGCCTCTAGCTTAGGGACAATTAACCCACTGAGCTCACTCAACCTGCTTATTCTATTTTTCCTTTCCTTCTCCAATTTCTTGATTTCACTCAAGACTGCAATAGTCTGACATTCTTGATTTGTTATAGAGGAAGAAAGAGGATCAAAACTTTGAGACAAGCTTAGTAGTGTGTCCTCTTGCGCTTTTATTTTCTTCTCAATGTCCACTGTTACCTTAGACCAGGAGATACAAAATTTGTATATTTCACCGCCATCCTTAAGAGCATTTTCTAAGCTCTTTATCCCAATGTTCATGTTTCTCCTATCATTAATGATCAAACCCTGAACCTCGAAGAACCTTTTATCCAAAAACTCCTTCCGGACCTTTTCTTCAGCTGATTTTTCTAAAGATTCAAAATGTGTATTAACACTGCTAACTAAGGTTTTGAGATTACCGAAAGAGGAGGCTGCCGGATCTATCTGGACCGATGGCATAATCTTCTCAAGCACTCCGGAAGCAGCCTCTATCAACTCACAGTCTTCCATATGAGACTTTAAGAGCTTTTCATTTGCCTTAGCATTTGCAAATGAGGCTATCTTCATTGTCTGCACCGGAGAGAGGGAATCAAAGTTGAATGGGCCTTGTAGTAGCTCCGGTTCATCGATCTCTATTGTTTCTTTGCTCAAAAATTGTTGAACAGTTTGTGCAGTGTCTCTTGCCGAAGACAGATGTTTCTTTTCTTCTGCAGTCTTGGAACTGTCCTTTGGGATTTTCTCTCCTTCCACATTCTTGCCACTATCAGTCATGGTCTTCTCTGATGGAGTCTTCTCTTTCTCTGCACCCTTGGTACTGTCAACCTCTTTATCTTTCACCACTGCTTCCTTCTCCTGTAATTTCTCTTCTTCTTTGGATCCAGAGACTGTAGGGGAAACCGGAGGAGAGATGCTAGCCTGTTCATAGGCCACTTCTTCTGGAGCAAAGGGTTCCAAGTCCACAGCTGTTTCTGCACCTAAGTCCTCTACAACAGGAAGATTGAATCTTTTGAAGGCCTTCCGGAGGATCTCTTCTGTCTCTTTGGCCATCTTGTCAGTCTCACCAAGCATGAGTTGATTCATCCTGGCTTTACTTCTGAACTCATCTTTGCAGTCTTTGAATATTATGTTCATTGTCTTGGGATCAATTTGAGGATATAGCTGAATAGCTATCTGCTCCCGGATCTCAAGATCTTTTGCCTGAGCATTATTCTTTCTTATTTCTAATTCCTTTTCTAGGCTTTTAGGGATTTTAGAGATAATCTCAATAAAATCTTTATTGTAGATGTTCAAGTACCTTATTATAGCTTCTTGCAGGATCTTTTGATCTGCCTCGTTGTAGTCATCATAAAATTTAGCCACCGGTTGAAGGTTCCCATCCACAGTGACTGATTTGACTACACTGTCTAGGGATAGAGTGGGCTTTTCAGCAAATTCTTCTGCCATTTCTTCCTTGTCTTGGCCTATGGAGGGTTTCCCGGATCCTTTCTTCTTCTGCTTCTTTATTTCTTTTACTCCCTCATCTGACTCAGTTTCCTCTTCATCCTTTTGGCTTTCATAAGCCCTTGTGGCTTTTGTCTTAGATCTTTTACCGGATGCCTGGACTTCCAGTTTTGAACTTTTGGTTGTGGGAGGTGCAGATCTTTTTGATGATCTGGTCCGGGTGGAAGTTTCAACCGGAACACTTTCTTTACTTTTCTTTTCTGCCTCTTTCTTTTCATCCTCAGATTTTCTTCTCTTTTCCTGGCTGGCATCAAGTGCCTCTTTTGAGATGCCTAGGCCTTGAGCAATGTGCTCTACTTCTTTTCTCACCTTCCTCTTTATCTCAGGTTCCCTGAGTTCTACATGGATCTTTACACTCAGCTCCTCAAAGGTTCCAAACCTTTCTGCCTTTGGATCTTTGGGCTGACTTAGCATGTGTTGAACATGCAGCTCCACTATCTGTTCATCCACTTCATACCCCATGGGCATGATCCAGACAGTCCTTGGCTCCACTGCCTCCATTAGGCACTGATCAGTGTCCACCATAAAGCACACTGAGTCTTTGTATTTTTCAACAAGAGACTGGGGAATTCTTTCTCTTGCTTGCATCATGCTTTGGAAGTTTTTGAAGTATCCCCATAGGGCTGTATTTCTTGCTTTGGTATCCCCAAGCCCATGTAGATAGTCTCTTATTTGGACTGCAATAGGTTTGTCATTCTGCCATGCCCATCCACTTGATCCGGGCAGCTCATTCATGAAGTAGAAGAATAGACATAATATAAGAGTACCATACTTAAAGGAATTCTTCTTGTCCTTCTTGATTTTCTGTATATTTTCCATTAATTGGCTTAAGAGCAGTTCGCAGAGATCATATTCTGCATTCTTCCTTAGCATTTCATAGGCAGTATATACTGCAGTTCCGGATACAGAATTCTCCCTGCTGGAGTGATAGATCTTGTATCCTATTATCATGGACGCATACTTGATATCCGGATCAGAAATATCTTCAATGGTCATTGCCCTCTTATCAAATTTTGATCCGGTGGCCTCAGTTACAATGTTATTTTTGACAGATTTGAGGATAGGTATCCCTCCGGAAGAGTATAGACTAGTTACTGCTCTAATTGCCTCTTTTGTGATCTTGCAGGGTCTATCCAGCCATAGGAAGTTGTCATGCATCCTGCTCAGTACATACCGGACCCATTCATCTTCTTCAAAGCAGGGGAAATGAATGAATTGATCAAATTTTTTCTTCTGGATACCCTTATACTCTGGTTTAAGCTCAAAAGCATTGTCTATCAGTTATTTGTGATAGAGATCTCTCAATTTGAATTCCCCAAATTCCTCAATGCTTGCATGTATGTAAACCCTAATGTCTTCTGTGTGTAAAACTCCGTGAGAAACACTAGAAAATGCTCCTAAGGGATCTACTTCCAATGACTTGTATGGATGTTTCTTAAATTCAGGTCGGGGCCTATCTAAGATTTTTACTATATTTGGAGTAGCCATTTCTTCAACAGATTTGTAGCAAGATATCGAAAGTGGAAAATACCTTTTGCGTCTTCGGTTGCACAGAGTAGCTGGATTGATTTCTGTATGTAATGACTTCGGTAGGAGATCTTCGGTGAACTTGATGAATTTTGTTGCAGAGCTCCGCTTTTCGCTTCTTCTTGGATGTGGAATGATCAAGTGATTGTTGAGAAATCCCTTATATCATTTCGCAAACCCTAATATCTGTTTGCAATAAATGCTTCACCTATATTATTCCGGTTTGCCTTGTCCGGATAGCTTGGAGTATCCTGGATCAGTCCTGATCTATGAACATCATGCGGATCTTTCAATCATGAATAAGTCGAGATGACACATTACAAGAACATCCCAAACATTCTGTCCAGTCCGCAGAGTAAAATAATGTACTTCCGGATCTCTCCGGACCCTTTTGTAGTCCTTTGTCATTCCGGAGCATCTCCTAGAACAGGTCTTTACTTGATCGATCACAACTTCTTTATATCTTCATGCGGACCTCTGAAATCTTGTCTGGATCATCTCAGGACTGGTATCTTCAAACCCCTTACTCCGCATCTTGTGTCACATCCAGCACCACTTGATTGGCTGGGGGAACAGGTTTTTCTTTGAGTCTCCCCCTGAGCCAAAGCTCACCTTTTAATTTCTGGAAGAAATATCAGCACCAGAGTCTGGTGCGGATCCAACCTCTACATTCTCTGAACTTTTCTTCACCCAAATCTTGTTCATCTGATTCCTAACTTCATCCGCATTCATCTTTTGTTTACCCTTGTCTTGATTCTGATTATACATCGGACCTCTTTTGTCCTGATTCTTGCTTCTACAGACTTTAGCATTATGACCGGACCTATTACAGATTTGGCAAATAACATTTCTTTGCATATTTGACTGATAACCTCTTGATCTGCATTGATTAGCCATATGACCTACTCTATTGCATGTAAAACATCTACCATTGAATGATTTGTTTACTTGCATATTTCTGCATTCATGAGACTTGTGTCCATACCTTTTGCAATTAAAGCACTGTCCGGAGAAGGATGGATTAGTTTGATTCATCCTTTTTCTGCACTGATTAGCTTTGTGACCAAAGTGATTGCAGCTGTGGCAGTATCCATTGAAAGATGGATATCTTTGAGCATTGGGCTGTCTTATCGGAGGTCTTCTAGGCCTATTCCTTGGATTTTCTGATCCAAAATTCTTTTGACCGGATCCGGAGCTTTCTCCTTTCTCATATCCCAAACCATACTTGTCATCTGTCCTCTTTTGACTACCAAGAAGAACTTCAAGTTGAGCAGAACTTATCTTGAATTTCTCTTTATATTCATTTGCTGTTTGAAGGTCTCTTTTGAGAGAGACAATTTGATCCTCAAATTTTTCTTCATTATCTTTGGCATCTTCAAGATCAGATTCAAGATGTTTGATAATTCGGTCCATCTGAAGGCATTCTTCTGATTTCTCTTTAAGAGATTGTCTTAGATTGTCTTCAGTTTTTCTTTTCTCTTCAATCTCTTGAGTAAACTTTATAGTTCCTGATTCCATTTCATGTCTTAACATAATGGCTTCTTTTGATAACTTTTCACATAACTTGGTTTTCTCAGTCAATTCTTCATTTGTATTGCTTTCTTCACTTTGTCTTGCCAATTGTTGGAGCAGCTCCTTTCTCTTTTTCATAGAGAGACTTAATTTGTCCTTTAATTCTCTCATGAATTCATCAGCCTGTTTGAGTCTTTCCTTTAATTAATTGACTTCAGAATTTGACTGTTCAAGATCCTCAAGGGCAGTCTTGAGTTGCTCCCTTAAACCATATGCATCCATTTGAACTCCCAGATCTTCCTCAAGCTGTTAGGCTCTATTAGGAGGAACTTAGCTCTGATACCAATTGTTGATAACTGAGAGGGGGGGTGAATCAGTTATCCTAATTATTTCTTCTTTTGAACTTTCTTATTAATCAATGCAGCATTGAATCAAACAAACAAACATTACCATAAAATGAAAAACACATGACACAGTTTTTTTGACATGGAAACCCTATTAAGGGAGAAAACCACGGGGTGATTAACCCAAAGATTATTCTCTGTTAGAAGAATAAGGAATTACAAAATGGCACTTGCCAATTAGGGCTCACTACCCGAGCACACTGCTCACAAAGAGGCCCACTGCCTACAAGGAGACACACTGTCTACAAAGTGATAAGAATCACAGTCTTGAACTGATTGGAAGCATCTATATATGCTGGAGTTCAGTTCCGGTTAGGCTCAGTACACTGATCTGCTGCACTTCATCTTTCCTCTGTTCTTTATTCTGCTATCCTTTCACATACCGGATCTTTCTTACTACTTCTGCTATGTTCTACACTTATTCGCATACACCATCACACAATTACTCACTTCACAACTAAATCCATCCTCTATATATATCTGCACAAGTAATTTCATCACCTTTCTAGTCGACATCCGGAACAGTCTAGTTTCTTACAAACTCTGTTCTGTCGGCTGAATCCTTGCTCACCAAGTAATGCGGATCAAGCATATACTTGTAGATATCATTAATCATGTCGGCCAAACATGATTCATGCCTTCACAACCTTTACCATCAACAGTAACACATCCGGAAAATAGTCTGATACTCTGTCAGTCAGTTCTTCCTCTGTTCTCACTGTCTCTCAAGAATCTGGTACTCAACTATTCATATCTTTTTCTTTGTTCATCACCGGAGGCTAAATCCTTGGAATATACTACTCAAGGTAGTCCTCTTGACTTCCCCAAATCCGCACTGCACCAAGACACTTCCTCTGAGAGATCCGGACCAATCTGTCGGACCTTGCCACATGCTCTGTTCTTGTTCACCGGACCACAACAATCTTCATTCTGACTTCCGGTAGAGACACACCATGACTTGCGGATATGTGGGATGACTTTTGTTGCCATCAATGACAACAACCATGAATCCATATAGTGTCTCTTGCCAACATGATGTGACCTTAGATGCAAAGGATAATGCAAAAAGCTATTCCAACATACACAAGATATGAATATTAGCTGGAATGATACCGATGTGATACAAATGCAAGATAAAAATATAACACACACAAGCAAGCAAGCATGCACAAATGATTCAAAAACAAAGAAGGTATTGCCCTTGTCAAGCTATAAACCAATGATTGATTGATTGATTGATGATAGATAGTGTTGTCATTACGGGGAACGATGTATCCCTAGATCAACACAAGGATGTGGGGATGATATATCCCATTGATGATGATGATGATGATTGATTGATGTGGTTTACAACAAGGTTAGGATCAAGACCATTGATGTGATTGGATAATTTGACAAGCTTGACTAACTTGATTGGTATGGATAAAGGATGACTTGCATTTGGATTTATTACTTGGATTGATTTGATAATGATGATTTGAAATGAGGAGATTGATTGGATTGGTTGAATAGATGAGAAGAGTGATTTGATTGGATTGGATGAATGGGATGAATAAATGTGATGAAAGAAGGTGAGATGGATGAGGATGATAGGAAGATGGAAGAAGTATTGCCACATGTGCCTAAGTCTAGATACTTCCTTCGTATTCTAGACTGCCTGCATACCCTGTATGCACGGGATCAAGGCACTTAATGATAGAGATGATATGTAGTTCTTGAAATGTTTGATGATGATGGTGGGATGAGTGATGAGTGGATTGATGTGATTTGATGCAGTGATGATTGGATTGGAAAAAGTGATTTGATGGATTGATTTTATTGCTTGGATTTTTGTTGCCTATTTGATTTTTTGGATTTTTGAAATATTTTGATTTTTTTGGGATTTTTGAAAATATTTTGGATGACATTGGATGACAATTTGAGTAGCCTTTATTCTATATTCCAATGACAGGGGAAAAACCAAGTCTAGGTGCAATGAGGTAGGTGGGATGGATGACTCATGATAGATGAATGGATAAAAGGATATGCGATAGTAGATGGGATGGAAGACTCATGATAAATGAATGTGTAAGAGGATAGGCTATAGTGTATGGGATGGAAGACTTATGATGTATGGATGGATAAGGGGATAGGTGGCAATGGATGTATGTATCATAAGGGAGCTAAGATGTGATCTCCAAAGACTATGTCGCATAGGAACAACATGCCCCATTCTTGGTGTAATAGTTAGGATTTTACATGACAAAGCTTATGACAAATAGGATAATAAGATGGATTGGTTTGGATAGGATGGAAAAATGGGTAATGACATGAGGGTAATGATAGGATTTTGTTTGGAAAGGATGAGTTATATCAAGAATATCCAAAACATTTGTCAACATTGTTGCCCCCATATCTTTATCAAGATCAAAAGAGGAAGGGTGGATGGATGGACTGAATATGATAGGTATATGTAGGTGGGTGTTAAGGATGATGGGATAGGTTATGATAGGATGAATAATTTTTGATGAGACAATGTGCCCTCAAGTGTAAGTGACATGGAAGATCAACCTACACATGACACATGTTTGCTAGGTTTTCATCATGGTACTTATCCAAGGCGCCACCAAGGGTGGTTTTCACCATTGGATGAATAAATTTATCTTTACTATTTTAATTTTATTTTTTTGAATACTTGGATGGGATAGGTGGATATGGATGAAAGGGACTCAAGTGTCTAGTTCCATGAAAGTGATAGTCCCATTAGAGATGGATGTCATTGCATGGACCATGTCAAGCGTGCTCATAGATGTTGGTAGGGAATTGCATGAAAGATGGATTAGGTAGATGGTGGATTATGATATGGATTATGGATGGAAGGATAGTGGATTATAATGTGAATTATGTAGGACTTATGCAAGAGGATGGGTGAAAGGCTTATGCAAAAGCATGGACCATAGGGATATGATGGGGAAGATATGTAGGATAATAGTTGAAGGAAGGGGAGATGGAAGTATGTGGAAATGTTGTGGGATTGAAGGGAATAATGACCAAAGGTTGCACACACTATGATAAAAATTGATCTTTTGATGGGAAGGTGGTGTAGGAAGCAATGGTGATATTTGCTTAGGGGATGGGTGAGGAAGTATTTTAGGAACCCACATAGAATTAGTATTTTTTTGATTTTTGTTTGACTAGTGGGATGAAGGGATTTGATATTTTAGAATGAAATGGGGTATTTGGATGGAAGATAATGGTTGGGATTTTTGAGATGTGGATGCCTCGTTTGACTTGCTTTCTTTGTGCTTAAGCACCCAAACCATTTTAATTTTAGTCTTTTATTTTGGAGGTATGGGCTTATATATATTTTTAGATGGATTTTTCTTTGATTCTTTTCTTTTGTGTCCTAAGGCATGAGGACCCTTAGGATTTTTTGCTTTATAGGTAGAGGCATCAAAATTTTTGCTTTGGAATCCCATGGACATGGTGGAATGAGTGGAAGCTTAAGGTTTAGACAATGTGTGCATTAGTTGGTCATGATTAGTATTTTTAGAGGATTTATGGATAAATAGATAAGGGGATTGGATAATGGGTATATTAGGTGTTGGAAGTAGTGGAGGTAGATTCAATTGGTAGTAATGGAGGCAAAGTTGATGGTGGAAGGTGTACGGTCACATGCTTTTGACATTTGTAAGATGATGGAGGTGGAATGGAAACATATGTTTTAGGTATATGATAAGCTTCTTTATGGTGAAAAGAGGTGGACTCAAGAGGCATGGAGAAATACCAACATCTTTAGATTGTTTACCTTGGGGTGTGTGTCCAAGGCCATATGAGAGTGGAGAAGGGACTTTGACATGTATGGGCTCCAAAATTCCTTGTTCAAGAAGGCCTAAGCCTTTACCTTGATAGTTCATTCTTTGGATCATGCAATGGACAATGGGACTATCTTTGGTATGGACACTAGACACGAGTTCCTTATTGGATGGAGAAGATGAGGTGGTAGATAATGGTTGTTGTGTTCCTAGGGAGGAACATTCATGGATGAGGGTGGATAGACCAATAGGATGTGATGGATTTGAAATATGGTCGATAATGGATGTGGAAGGATCATTAGTACCTTGAGTATTGTGTTCACTAAGATCTAAGATATTTGTTTGATCTTCTATGTTTGCTTGGGAGGCATGTGTCTCATCATAACAAGTGGATGTTGGTGGATCATGGATAGGACTAGGTGGAGGTGTATTTGGGATATCTTGCTCATGAATAGGTACAGGATCAAGTTGCTCATAGATAGCTTCTTCATAGGTAATATCTTGATCATAGAAAATATATAGGTTATGGATAGGTTTGATGAAAGTGGTTTGATCTTGAGTAGGACTAGGGCTTGATGTTTCCACATGTTTGGGAGTAGACTCTTGATATAACTCGTGTGGTTTCATGGAAGTGAAAGTGGGAGACTCTTGGCTAATTTTGATAGGTTCTTGATATTCATCAATAAGAGATTATGATGAACTTTGACTTGGGCTCGTGATGGGAGGCTCTTGAATAGGGTCGATGGCTTGTGGGTCACATGATGGGGTTTGAGGGCTAGGCATGTTAATAGAGGACTCATTGGGAGGCTCAAGAATGGGTGTTTGTTGACATGGAGATATTTTATTCCTTGTTAATAGCCATTGGATCACATCCTTCATGAGTGAATGGGTGGATGGACAATATTAAGGATGGATGATAAGGGTGGATGGTGTGGTAGGCTTAGGATTAGGACTTGTGAAATGGATAATGGGATTAGATGGGTTAGGACTTGGGCTAGATGGAAGGATAAGGGGATTAGATGGATTGGGCATATTAGGATTTGGATTGGATGGGGGGATAGTAAGGTTGGATGGATTAGGACTAGGAGTACAATCATATGATGGTGTTGGTATTGGACTAGTTGACTCATGTGTTGGCATGTGATTGGATGGTGAAGGTGACTCATAGGATGCATTGGCTAGGTTGGTATCTCCCTCGTCAAAGGATATTAGGTCTTGTAGCATAGGTGGACTTAAGTCTATTAGGTCTTGCTACAAAAGTGTACTTGGGCTTGCTTGATTTATGTACAAAGGGCCACTTGAACTTGCATGTGGTTCCTGTGAGAACACTTGGTTGCCTTGTGGATAGGTTTGGTGCTGTGTTGGAATGTTAGAATGAGGAATTGGATAATCTTGGAGTGGATGTTGATAGGTTGATATGGCATTGACATGGTATGCAGATATATTAGGTTGGCCTGATGGTGAAGATGACACATAGAATTGTGGTTGAATGTGTTAGAAGTTGGGATGGTGTTGTGATGTGATTGGTTGTTGTATGATTTGTTGTTGAATGTTTTGATGTTGTTGAATGTTTTGATTTTGGATTTGTTGAATTGGTTGTTTTTGTGGTGGAGGGATTGCATAGGATAATGGTTGTTGAGATATGATTGATATTAGAAGAGGTGTGATAAGTTGATGAAGGATTGATGTGACATGTGGATGGATTTGGTTGATATGACGATATAGGTGACACATAGGAATGATGTACAATTTGTTAATGTGGTGATTGGATTTGATGTTGTGCTTGTTGGATTTGAGAAGTGGTCATGAGGTGTTGGGCTTGTGCTATGAGTTGTCACATTTGAGGTGATTGACTTACTTGAAATTTTTGGATCATGTCATCGATGTCTTGAATGGTTTGTTGGCTTAGAGATGATTGGATTGATTGAGTTTGGTGAAGTAGGTGAATAAGCTTTTGTGCTAGGTCTTCTAATGTTGGCATGGTGTCACTTTTGGAAAATGTTTGATTAGGATTACGATGATGATTTAGAATGATTAGTATGTGATTGCTTGAATGACTAGGATAATTTGGTTTGGAAAGATTAGATGATGTGGCAAATTGTTTATTGGTAGTTTGACTTTGGCAATATAAAACACAAAATTTCACATGTGAATGCATGAGCACACACACAAAACACAATGTTCAATTTTCCTTTCAAGATTAAATGTTATGATTAAGAAAACACTTGAAGATACAATAGCAAGCCTAATGTTAGTCAAGTGGGGTTTGGCTAATTAGGTCTTAAGCTAGGTTGTACAAGGTTGACTAAGGATGCAATGAAAGTGAAATCCTACCACATGGAGAAAGGGGTAACCCACCCTTCACCTTCACTTCCCAAAGGTATAAAGTTCTTTGGGGCTTAGCCAAGAGTGAAAAGATTTCAACTCCCAAAGCAGGGTGTCTTTCGATTCACACCTTGGTTGAGGTTGTCCCTTGGAGTGGTGTGTCTCCAAGCAGGACTCCTAGGTAGGGTATGATAAAAGTGAACCAAGTGAGGTGTTTTTGGATCTCCAAGATCACCTAAGGAGAGAGCATACACATGCACACTTGATTCACACTTGCAGTTGTTAATTGCTCTTTAGAAAATGAGATGTGTGAAAACAATTCAAGCACTTGTTCTTTTTTATCCCCAAGTCAAAATATGTGATTGAAGACACTTGTTCATTTTAGACCCCATTTCAATGTGTGAAAGCAAACAATGTTCATTTTAAGATACCCAAACTGAAGTGTGCTGACAAGCAAATTGTTCTTTTTAAGCCCCAAATTCAAGTGTTTTGACAAGCAATAATTAGAGATGAAAGATGGAATGTGTGCACCTGATTATTTTCACTTTCCAAGTTACTGTTGTGACTGATCCAAACGCTGCTCCATCTCCTTTGATTCACCTACAAGTCACAAAATCAAAAAAGAAACAAGTAAAATTGCAAAGAAGATGGTTATGTGAAAAAGATGAAACCTAAAAAATTCTGATGAAAATGATGAGCTATAGAAAAATAGATAGCATAATCAGAAAATTCAAAAGATTTCATACACTTTTAAAAAATAATTCATTGAAATCAGATGAATTTTACTCAAGATATGCTTGTTTGAAGTTTAAAATCAAGTTTGACTTTGGCTGATAAAAAGACTAGAAAATGACACATTCACCTGATAATTTCTACACTGTTGAGAAGTTTGTCTAGTCAGCTTTCCAATGAGTCTAATTTTGCGTGATTTCGATATCGTATGCTCTAGAGATGAGAAGAAGAAAAAATTTGCCCCCTTATGGCATGTGAAGGCACAAAGGGAACCCTGACTGTCTAAAATAGACTGCTAGCGGTTAAGAGGATTTGATCATATGTAACTATCTTCCTGGCAGCTAGATTCAGCGGTTTAGGCTAAACAGAGCCCTTGGTTTTCCATGTGACTAAGGGCGAAGGGATGCAAAAAAAATAAAAAGGCAAGTTTTAAGCGACCAGGGGGCTAAAAAGACAAGCCACCCCACCACCAGTCACCGATATGACCGCGTGCCTATGAAAACTGTCCCCTGATTATTTTTTATGGTTGTTTTAGCTATGGTTAGAGATTTCCAATAGACGGTGATAGCTTGTGTTTGTTAGCGACTAAATCTCTGAGGGTCTGCGGTGGACGTTTTAGAGTCTACAACAGGCGTTTGAACTAGTTTAAGCAGATTTCAAATAGCGACCAATAAGATTTGGAGGGTAATGGAGACATAGACAAGTGGCATCGACATTGTATTTCCATGTTTCGACCAATGGATCGAGAGGTCTCGACTAGGTGGCAAAAGATCTCAACCTGACCGGTGATGGTGGGATGGACCCCGAAGGGCAGCGATGAGGGTTTCAACCAAGCTGTAGAGTGGGTGGCGACAAAGCATATAAGATGACAGCGATCTTAATGTTTCAGCGGTGATTGGGAGGTAGAGGCTGAGCATTCAGGAGGTGACTGCTAGGATGCTAGTGACTAAATGTTTTCTAGTGATGATGTTTAAACCAGGGTGGTGATTGGGTAGTGTAATGGTGGTGTAGGAGATTTTAATGGATGTGGATCTAATAATGGTCGGGAACGAATAGAGGTCGGCGGTTAATGTTTAGGGTTTTTTGGAGATCGGTAAAATATATGGCGACTGGAAGATAAAGATGCAGCAATGAAAATAAATATAGAGGTGGCCGGGGTTTAAAGACTATGAGGTTGATATGACAGAGTGTGCAAATTGCAAGGCTCGATCAAGGGAAAGGCTTAGTGGTGATAACGACTAGTCGCCACCAAAGGTGGTGACAAAAGGGAGGTGGGCTAGAGCTTAAACAGATAGTGATGGTGGTTTTACAGCAAATAGTTGATAAAGAATTTTGACAAGCACACAACGGTCAGAGCAAACAAGTGGTTGGAAGAGAAATAAAGAAGGTGACAGGGAGTTTTATGGATGGCGACATAAGCTTGCAAAGAGGTCAACAAAGAGTTGTAACCCTACAATCAAGCAAACAACTATGACAAAAACCTCAGATCACCAGATACACTATCTCTATAGAAATCAATACCCAAACAAACTTTAATGGTAGGTCCGTGCTGTATGGATCCGTACACTATCGCTGCCAAGTAAAAAAATTCAAAATTTTACAAAAAAAATTATGTGAGCAAACCCTAGCAAATTTATAGTCAAAATCCACGGAAATGGCCTCCCAGACGCAATGGTGATGTCAGTTTCAGCCCAAGAGGTCCCCTACAACAATTTTCTTGCAAAAATTGACAAACTAGGGTTAGGAAAACACAATTTTTTGTAACAAAAACCTGCAAAGACTATTGATTAGATCCAATAGGGCATGTTCATGTTAGGTTCACCAAAATGTATAAGAAAAACATGGACAAATGAAAAAGATAAAACAAAACAAATGCATTACCTCAATCCAAACCTTTTGATATCTCAAATATCTTGAATGATAGATGCATGCAAGATCATTGATTGATTGAATGATATGATATGTTGATGTTGATTGCTCATTTTCATAGCATAACATTGAGATGGAAGATAATAGAAGAAGATAGATAGATAGATGAGAAGATTGGAAGAATTTTGGAAGAGTGAGGATACTAGAAGAAGATGCTTTCAAATGGCTTGTGAGAGGCCATATTTATAGGGAAGGCTGACTAGGGTTTCCCTCCTCTACAAGATAAGAGGGAATTTTTAATTTGAGGATATGATGAGGTGTAAAATTAGGTAAACTTGCCCAATTTATTTGATTTATTGAGATAAGAAAGGGGGCATTTTCCCTTAAGTGAGGGGTTGTGACATGTGTAGAATAAATCTAATTTAAATAAAGCTTTATTTAAATTAGTTGTGCATGTGAAGAGTTGTGAGGGAATAATTCAAATAAATTAGTTGGGATATGATGTGGAAAGATAATGAAATGATAAATTTATTAAATAATGATAAAGCATTATCTAATAAAGGATAGGGATGATGTGGAAGGATAATTAAATAATGTAAAAATCATTATTTAATTATAGATGAAGATGGAAAAGGATAATTAAATAAATAAAAATTTATTTAATAATAGGAAAAATGGATAAATGACTAATTAAAAAATCAAAAATAATTATTTAATTAGAGAGAATAAATGGACATGAATAATTAAATAAATAAAAATTTATCCAATTATAGAAGAAGGGATTATGGGATAGAAAGGGGATAAATGAAATTTGTCAAATAAAAAAGATTTATTTAACTAGTTAGGTGATGACATGGGTACCTAGGGAAAAACATGCTACAAGATGTCTAGATGATGTAATGTTGTGACAAGGTGTTGCAAGAGATGGACATTTTTGGGTGTCTACATTGTATTTATTTATGCACATCCTATTTCATCATTTAGTGTGAGGTGGCATGGTGAGTTGTCATCCCACTTGGAAGGTGACTTGGATGGACATGTCAACATGAGGAAATGTAGGTGTCACATTTGAGGTGGCATTAAATTGTCATGTGTTGACATCTTGAGCAATGTGTAAGAGGTTATGATATATGATGAAATATATGACATGTAAGAGCTAAAAATAGAAGATTCTTATGACATGTGTCATAAAGAATCTTTGTATTTTTGAATAAAGTGTATTTAGGCACCCAAGTTTGACTATGACAAGTTGTAAAAGAATCGTTTATTAATAGTCTGTTATGATCGATTCTCTTATAGTTGTAAGTGTTGTCATATATGGCAGATTTTGTGATGGTATAAGAGCATCTGCCATACCTATTTTAGGTAAATTTGGGGTCCCCAAGTCTGGAGGGTTGTAAGAGGTGTAAGAGAATATTGCACAAGTGTCATTTGCTACAAAAGAGGTGTTGGAATGTGTGCCATACGGATTTGGATGCCCACCTCTTGTATCTTCATCAAGAAGCTTCCTTCACACTTGATATTGTTTATAAATAAGTTGCTTGTTGGAATAGTTTGTATGGTTCATTTGTAGGTGTTGCTATGCTGTCGAAATTACTCTTGAATATCAATAGTGGTGAACTCATGTAAGAGCTTGGCTCTAGAAGTGTATTGTAACCTTCATTATTTAAGTGAAGTGTATTGCATTTTTTTTTTATGGAGTCAAGTTGTCATTGATGTCAAAAAGGTATTGATGGTTCGGCGTTGTTGCTTCATGATAGGATGTGTGTTGCTTTAGTGTGTTCATATTGATAATATGTTCTCAAGAGCACAATGTGTCTTCACTGAGTTGTTTCTTGTTTAGAGATGGTTTCGAGAATGTTTGAGGGATGCAGAGTGTTTCAGGAGGTTCATATTTGTTTGTGTTAGTCATTTCAAGAAGTTCAAGCATTGTTCATGCAGGATGTTCAAAGAAGATATCAAGACATAAATTTGTCATAATTTCATCCGAAGAGGTTACATAGGTTTTGCAGGATCTTTCACTCTATCAGGAACATCAATCAGGAGTTCATGTGGTCTGTTGATTATCAGGTGATGGAGTTCATTATCTTGATAACTTGTGTTGATCTCATAATTCAAATTGTTTATGAATTGTTGTTGAACAGGAGGAACAGGAGTACATCATCTTGTGTGTTCTTTCCATCACATCTTGTTTAGTATGGTTGATACAGATGACATGATATGCAGTGGAACAAAGTAGTCTTCATCATGATTTGATATCTAGGTGTATGATTGCATTTTTTTTGTTTGGCATTCTCTGCAATAAGGTTGGATCAAAGATTGGTTTCATTATAGGTGATCTTAGGAGTTATAATAGTTCATATGTATTGTCACCGGTGGTCAAGGTAATGAATTTAAATAAAGGCATTGAATGCTCTTATAAAAAGATCTCCATTTATTTATAATTCAAGACTTTTAGTGGAGAATTTGTTTTATTTAAAAAGGCCGATAGAAAGTATTTAAAATGGGCCATTTATGACATAAAAATCAGTCCTTATTTATGTGCATTAAACTCATAGGGGATCGGCCCCTTTCTCCTAGCAATACCGGTGGTGAGGATTATATGAGCATGTTTCATAAACCATGTTTTTAAGGAAACCAAAATAAAGTTTTAAAAATATAGATCTTCTTTCATTTGAGAAAAGGCATTGAATTATTTTGGGAGCATAGTATATAAGATAAGGAGCCTGATTTCCATAAAGATGCTTTATGCCTTTTCTTGCATCGGTCATATTTTTTAAGACTAGTCAAAGTT
This sequence comes from Cunninghamia lanceolata, assembly GCA_027924645.1. Lineage (NCBI taxonomy): Eukaryota > Viridiplantae > Streptophyta > Pinopsida > Cupressales > Cupressaceae > Cunninghamia > Cunninghamia lanceolata. The sequence continues at coordinate 4,406,999 of BSBN01000556.1, read as the reverse complement.
TTTAACAAGGGCATGAATATATGTGGAGCCCAATTAAGTCTTCTATGGAAACTTGTTGAAGATTCGTTGTCAAAGGAGGAAGCCCACTTCTTTAGTCATATTTATGGCTTTTTTAAAATTTTGGAAACTTTATTTTTTAACTTCCATTTTTGATAAGGAGTTTTTTGGTTCTTTTTAGAAGGCAGATTTTTTTCTTTTTGTTTTTTCCATGAAGGCAATGGATTTGGATGAAAAAACTTGGAAGATTTTTGAAGTGGATTAGATTAATTGTTTTGAAAGAAGTTGAAGGATTTATTGATTGTTTATGCAAGAGAAGATGGACAAGGCAGATTGGATTTAGTTTTTAAAGATAATATGAGAAGTTTAAAAAAAAAATTTCAAGTGGAAAATAATAAATGCAAAATGAATATGCAGATGAAGAAAATATTTTTTTTTGAGATCTTAAAAATGGCAAATGATCAGGAAATTGAAGAGAATTGAAATGAAAGGTCAAGGTTTATTTTTTTTTAGATGAAATTTTTATAAAAGAGAATTTGGGAAAATTGAAGACTCAAAATGTGAAAAGTCTTATACAGATGTTTCAGAGAATGGCCTTGAAAAGAACTGATTTTATTTTGCAGAGATGTAATTTGTTTGGTTCAGGATTTCTTGAAGAATATGAAAAGTCTTTTGATGCAGATTAAAGTTTTTTTGAAGAAGATGAAGGTGAATGGATTACAAGATCAGTTTATTGCAGAGCAAGAGGAAGATGAATGGTCATCTGATATTTATTGGGCTTATAGGTGGTTTGGTAAGTGTGTTGAAGTGCAGAGCATCATACAATTATGAAGATAACTTTATGAATATTCTTTTAAAAAGAAAACACAGAAGAATGTATGCAAGAGATAATTTGCAGTAGGATCAGGTGATTTCAAAATGATATGCAGAGGAAGATATTGAAACTGAATTGTAGAGATAAGAGTGTTGAAAATTTGTTCATAGGAGTTTGTTTTCAAAGATCTGTAAGGTCTTGACTTGAAAATCAAACAGGAGAAATTGGGGTGTATGATGAAACACAGAGTGTAATTGGTGCAAATCAGATTGATTGGTAATCAATTCTTGCACATAGAGTTTTATGATGGTAATTGTCTATGCCAGTGAGGCTTATAGGTCAGTGTGACCTTAACATTTGTCAGTGAGACACATATTGTAGCCAGTGAGGTGTGTTTTATCAGTTAAGCCAGTGAGGCAGTTTTGGAGTGGTTTTTCTACCCCTGGAGGGTTTTCCACTCGTGCAATTCTTGTGTCTTGATTCATATTAATCTTCTCTCTATGGTTGTATGTTTTACTCATGAGTTTTTATTTTTCATTCTCAGTTATGTGCATATGTGTTTGACAAAGTTATGTGCATATGTGTTTGACAATTCAATGATAACATTCTCTCCTTGTGCTTTCCAAGTTAAAGTTTGTAAAAAGATTAGAAAATTCACACAACACTGATTCACCCCCCCTCTCAGTGTTGTCCTTAACTCCTACAGGGTTGTGCTTTGGAGTGTGGGGTTTTTCACTTGAAAGGGTTTTTCTCATGTATATCTTGTGTTGTGAGTTTTTGTATTTGCATGTGATGATTTATATATTTTTGTATTGTGTATCTCATTATTGTAATTATTAAAATATAAAAAAGTGTACAACTCTCCTCATTAGATTGGTGTAGGAAGCATATTTCGTGTACCTTACTTCCTTTCAATTGGTATCAGAGCTTGATCAACTTTGGTTCTATTTGTTGTGTAGAGGGTTTTTTGAATTGATCTTCATTTGAGTGGGAGCTTGTGTAGAGGATTTTAAAATCTTTGTTGTAGGAAAGAGATGGTGAGCACATATGGGAGGATAGAGATGGAAATGTTTAACGGAGGCAACTTTGAGTTGTGAAAACTCAAGATGGAAGACATGTTGGTTGATAGAAACCTCTAAACTGTTATATCTAGAAAGATGCCATCGGGCATGAAGCAAGAAGATTGGGATCTGATGGATTGGAAGGCTAAGGGTCTTTTGAGACTCTATTTGGCTAAATCTATGTTACTAAATGTCCATGAAGAGACTACAACGACAAATCTATGGACTAAACTTGGTCAAATTTATCAGGCTAAATCCCTAGTAAATAAGTTTTTCCTAAGGAAGAAGTTATACTCTTTGAGGATGGAAGATTAAGGATTTGTTGTAGATCACCTAAATAGTTTTAACATGCTTGTTGCTCAATTGAGCTCCGTTGGTGTGAAAATGGAGGAGGATTGGTGTATGACTTTGTTGTGTTCTTTGCCAAATTCATGGGACCACATTATTATGGCCATTGGGAGTACCACTACCACCTTCAAGATGAATGAAATGTTTACATTGTTACTGTTTGAAGAGATGGGAAGAAAATATTTCAAAACAACTAAGGAGGCTCCTGCAGGTCGTGGTAGATCTAAAGTGAAAGGGAAAAAGAAGGGCAAGAAGCAAGAGAAGTCAAGATCCAAATCTTGTGGGAGATCTAAGTCTCCTGGAAAGTCCAAGGCATTGTGTTGGAACTGTAGTAAACCTGGGCATTTCTGTAAGGAGATTAAGGAGGAGAAGAAGAAGAAAAAGAAGAACTATGATTCAGATTCTAACAAATCTTCTCAGGGTGATGGAGAATCATTTCTCACTACCTTGGAAACACATGCATCTAAGGATGTGTGGCTTATTGATTCTAGTGCATCTTTTCACATGACCTCTCATCAGGGTTGGTTCATGAAGTATGAAGAGTATGATGGTGGAAAGGTTTATTTGGTTGACAACTCTCATCTAAAGATTATTGGTTGTGGAAGAGTCTTGATTTGATTCCCTAATGGATGAGTGAAGGGGATCAATGGTGTTCTACATATCCTTAGTTTGGCACTGAACTTGTTATTTCTAAGTAAGTTGAATGATGTGGGTGTGTAGGTTGTTTTCTTGAATGGAGGATGCAAGATGACAAGAGGAGCTATGGTACTAGCTAAGGGTGTTTGAATTGGCACTCTATTCAAGCTTGATGCATGCATGATTCAGTGCAATAGTTCTTCATTTTTTAAGAAGAGAATTTCAAAATCTTCATCCTCACCATTGGAACTAGTAGCGAAGAGGACTATTGCATCTACTTCTGATATTTGTGCTTTCTGGGTACCTAACGGTGCTCATTCTATAGAGATGAAACTTCTAGTTGAGAAGACAATGTTATGGCACCAAAGACTTGGTCACATTGGTGAGAAGGGTCTTAGAGCCATGAAGAGTAAAAATCTTGTTGAGGGTATGAATGATTGTAATCTTGAGTTTGATTTTTGTGAACATTGCATTTATGGAAAACAAAACTATGTTCATTTTTATTCTAGTTCTCATAAATCTTCTAGAGTGTTGGACTTGACACATTTTGATGTTTTTGGTCCTATGAATGTTCCTTCAAATTCAAAATCTATTTACTTTGTATCTTTCATAGATGATTATAGTAGAAGGACATGGTTCTATTTCCTTAGAAGAAAATCTAAAGTCTTTAGTCAATTCAAAGAGTTTAAGGCTCTTGTAGAGAATCAAATGGATAAACAGGTTAAGTGTTTGAGGACTGACAATGGCGGTGAGTTTTATTTAGCAAATTTCACAAGTTCTGTAAATAACATGGGATTGAGAGGCACAAGACAACTCTATATACCCCTTAGCAAAATGGAGTTGTAGAGAGGATGAACATGATGTTGATGGAGAGGGCTAGGAGTATGCTTAATGGAGTTGGCCTTGAATAAAAATTTTGGGCCAAAGCTATTGTTGTCACTTTCTATTTGGTTAATAGGTCTCCTACTTCAATGCTTGTTGAGAAGACACCTATGGAGGTGTGGTCAAGTAAAAAACCTTCATTAAGATATCTTTGAGTATTTAGTTGTGAGGCATATTCACAAGTGCCTAGGGAGAAAAGGTCTAATTTGGAGAACTAGACAGTGAAGTGTATCTTCATCGGTTATGGCATCAGTGTGAAAGGACACAAGCTTTGGGATCTAGTGGATGAAAGGGTTCTGTACAGTAGAAGTGTGATCTTCAAAGAACTCAATCCTTCTTCCATTGTTCAACAGATAGAAAAAGAAGAGAAGAAATAGGATGTGGTTCAACTTTCTTCGACCCTTGATAAAGTTGAACTAGAAACACCTGTTGGACCTGATGATGAGGAGATCTCTAGTAGCTCTAAAAGTTTAGAAGAAGAAGAAGAAGAAGAACCTCAACCTCATCTTTTGAGGAGGTCCACATGGATAAGGTAGAAAAATGATAGGTTTGGATATTCATTACATGATTCTAGTTGTATTTTCACTTTGATTTCTGACACTGATGAGCCTAGGACCATAAGGGAGGCTATAGGTATGAGTGATGTAGATTCCTAGAAAGAGGCCATGAATGAAGAGATGGTTGCATTGAAGAAAAATAATACTTGGCATCTGGTGCCCTTTCTTGATGGATGCAAATGGGTGTTAGGAATTAAGGTGTCTCAACCTTTACAAATTCCTAGCATTGGTATTTAATTAATTATTTATTATATTATCTATATTGTATTTATTTATGCACATCCTATTTCATCATTTAGTGTGAGGTGGCATGGTGAGTTGTCATCCCACTTGGAAGGTGACTTGGATGGACATGTCAACACAAGGAAATGTAGGCATCCCATTTGAGGTGGCATTAATTTTCCATGTGTTAGTATCTTGAGCAATGTGTAAGAGGCTACGATATATGACATAATCTATTACATGTAAGAGCTGAAAATAGAAGATTCTTATGACAAGTATGACATGTGTCATAAAGCATCTTTGCATGTTTGGATAAGAAATGTTTAGGCACCCAATTTTGACTATGAAAAGTTATAAGAGAATTGTTTATTAATAGTTAGTTATGACAGATTCTCTTACATACGTAAGTGTTGTTATATATGACATATTTTATGATGGTGTAAGAGCATTTGTCATACCTATTTTAGGTAAATTTAGGACGCCCAAGTTTGGATGGTTTTAAGATGTGTAAGGGAATATTGCACAAGTGTCATTTGCTACAAAAGTGGTGTTGGAATGTGTTACATATGGATTTGGATGCCCACCTCTTGTATCTTCCTCTAGAAGCTTCGTTCACGCTTGATATTGTCTATAAATAAGGTGCTTGTTGGAGTAGTTTGTATGGTTCATTTATAGGTACTGTTATGCTACCATAATTATTCTTGAATATCAATAATGGTAAACTCCTATAAGAGCTTAGTTCTGGAAGTGTATTGTAACCTTGGGTTGTGCTTTGGAGTATGGGGTTTTTCACTCGAAAGGGTTTTCCCCACGTATATCTTATGTTGTGAGATTTTATATTTGCATGTGATGTTTTATATCTTTCCATATTATGTATTGCATTATTGTAATTGGTAAAAGATAAAAATTTGTACAACTCTCCTCATTAGATTGGTGTAGGAACCATATTCTGCATACCTTACTCCCTTTCACTCTCTGGTGTTGTCATATAACCATATATATTAGTCAAAGTTGTGTGTGTTTAGCAAAGGATAATAACAATTATATTCATAGGAAAGAACAACTGATATAACAAGTCTCTCTTGCAAAGGTATCTCAATTTGTAGACAACATTGTACAACCTCCAAATATTTTTACCACACCTTTAGTAACCATCATCTAATATCAACATATTCCACCCACATAAGCAATTAGATATAGTTGCCAAGACATTCTCATAGAATTCCAATCATCTCAACTATCTAACTGCTATGTAGAATATCAATAGTCACACAACTAAAACATGACCAGATCATGACATCAACATATTGCACTTATATCAACATGAATTCTCAACATTGATAAGCACTGCATATAATAAGCTATTGTCACTTACACTTGGTCAAAGGCTATTGACTATTTGTTGGGGATTTTGACCCCTATTGCATATGACTGATAGATTGGGATAATGAAACTAAAGACAAAGTATTAACAAAATATTCAACAATGCTTGCAAAATATAACATGTATAGAAGTAAATGGAATAGTATGCAACCACAAGATTTCGAAAGACGCAAAGATTTATGTGGAAAACCCTTTCAAGAGAAAACCCAACACCAAAATAATTTCACAGTTATGTTATTTAAAATCAGGGATTCAATACAACAAGGTCTTTTATAGAGTCTCAATCCACAACATTCTTCTACAATCACTCTATTTTTTTCACTAACAATGTTTGCTCCAATGTTTGTACAACCATCCAACCTTCTAACCTTGGCACCTTCACACAAAATGATACATATAGATGTTCACATGGGAATACCATCCATCTAACTATATAACCTACACATGGAATACTGAGAGACATACTTGACTATAATCCAACCATAATATGATGTCAGCATACTACACATATCACCAAGTATGATGTCTCCATATGTGTAGTCACCTTATATATGTTACTATTACCGTACACTATGACTCAATAGTTATATCCTTAACACTATTGGTATAAGCATGTTGCCGATATAGCCACCACTACCAACTCCTTGATTATGGTAGCACATACAAACATAATTTCACTTTTGATTACTTATGGTACCTTGTTCCATCTTGTAGGACATTATCTTGCTCCTAGATTGTTCCACATGAACTCTAGTTCTGCCACAAGTGCTCCTACATCATTGTTCATGCTTCCAATAAAAATTTTCCATATACAATTGTGAGTTCTTCCTCAAATGACTTGTGGTTGTTATCACAACATCACCACATATAAACAAACATGTATGTTGTACCACATAATCTACCGCAACATCACCACATATAAATCACCATTTCTATTGTACCACAACATTTGTAACTTCACTACATATTATTGCATTGAAGTATGTAGACAAACTCTTCCTACAAGGACTCTCTACAAGTGAATATCACACAAGTCCCAATATTATCCCACTTGGTATTTACTATAGGATAAAGTGAAGTATTCAACCCAAGAGATTAACCTCATGCTTAGAAATGGGATAAGATAATCTCATCCCTACACCACATGAACTTGGTAGTATTTACAAGTTTTTTCGATAAGTCAACAATATTTACCTGGTTTTCAGTTTTTGCCATCTAAATTTTCATACTCTTAACCATATCCCTCACAAAATGATTTTCAACATCAATATTTTTGTTCTAGCATGGTAAACATGATTCCTATCTAGATAAATTGCACTTTGTAAATAACATTTTATCACTATGTGACTCTTAAAACCAATATTGTCACTCAACCTCTTGAACCACGCCGCTTCCTTACAATGTGTTGCAGCCATATATTCTACTTTTGTAGTGGTATGGTAACTATCAGTTGCCACTTGCTCATCCAATTCACTACTCTAAATAGAATGAAAACATAACCACTTGTTGACCTTTGGTTATCAAGATCTCTAACCCAATCCAAATCTACAAATTCATGTACACTCAACACTTTGCCCACATCATTAGTACCATGACAAGTTAAGAAATAATTTAGAGTTCCTTTCAAGTAGCTGAACACTCTCTTCACATGTGTCCAATGTTCTTTACTTGGCTTTTCCATGAACTAATTACTAAGAACTACCACTGCTTGGGTAATGTATGGCCTTGTGCAGATCATCACATACATGAGACTTCCTATCGCACTAGCATATGGAGTATTTGCCATGTCCTTCAAATCCTTCATATATTTAGGACATTATTCCAAACTCAATTTTGTGTCAATTGGTGGGGGTGTACTTATTGGTTTACTGTCCTGCATTCCAAACCTTCTCAAAATAGTCTCAAGATTCTTCCTCTGGTTTAGCCACAAATTCTTGTTGGTTCTGTCATTGTCTATCTTCATACCATGTATGTATCTAGAAACTTGTCGGGATAAGTTGCCATTAACTTGCAATCCTAACCAATTCATGTGTCTCCAAAGTTCTTGGAATGTGTTCCCCAACACATAAGGACTATAAGAGATTAATTATTATTTAATTATATCACTTGGCTTATTGTAATCAACTCCTAATTGATAGGGTCAAACTTGGGCATCCACTTTTGGAGTGGGGTCCATGAAGACTTGTTGACAACTCCTTGAAGTCTATTTTGAGAGTTTGACAACTCCAAGTGAGTGGGAGTTAACTTGGGCTCCCACTTTTGGAGGTTTCTTATTTTATATTTGAAGTTTGCTTTTTTTATGTACATGAGTGGATATTGTTGATACACTTTGCATGGATATAATGTTGGAGTTAACAGAGGTGTTAGATATGCATGATGTTTGGATGAACATGATATAGCAATTAATAATGGATTTAGAGATGCATGATATTTGCATGAATATGATGTGGCAGTTAACAATGAACTTAGAGTTGCATGTTACTTGCATGGACTTGCATGTTGCTTATATGGATTTGCATGTTGTTACATGTCACTTATATGAACTTGCATGTGCTTGCATGTTATTTGCATGCTAATTGCATGCTGTTGCATGTTTCTTATATGGACTTGCATGTTGTTGCATGTCACTTATATGAACTTGCATGTGCTTGCATGTTGTTGCATGTTACTTGCACGGACTTGCATGTTGTTGCATGTTGCTTCTATGGACTTGCATGTGCTTGCATGTTGTTGCATGTCACTTGCATGTGCTTGCATGTTGCTCCCATGGACTTGCATGTGATTGCATGTTTTTGCATGTCAATTATATGATCTTGCATGTTGTTGCATGTCAGTTTTGAGAGGTTACTTGCAGAACACTCCAAATCCAAAAACTTGTAGGATGATACATCTTACTATTTCAGATAATGGGTATCAGTTACATGTTGAATAAGGTTTTTGCATGTCACCTGCATGTATAGAACAAGGTAATTCAGAATAATGTTGGGGACATCAGTCTTGCATGTTGTTTGCATGAGATTGGTGTGTGTCAATCACTTCAATTGACTAAAAGAGATTGGCCAAAATTGGATGCCCAATCTTGGGACTTTTAGTTGTTGCTTTTATTTGGAAATGTATTTGATGTTGGCTAAGTTTACTTGGGCAAACTTGGGCATCCACATCCAAAACAGGTAGTTAATAGGAAGCTTGACTTAGTTTGACTTTTGTCTTCTCTATTTGGAGTGCTTGGGTTTTGCAGAGGATTTGTTCTCATGTTATCAATTATAATTGATTGTAATTTGAGTTTTAAGATTTCTAATTAAGAAGCTTTTGAATTAAGAAGATTTCGTATTAATTAAAAAGCCCCATACATTTTCTAGAGAGTTGATTGTAAAAGACTTAGAAAAAAAAAGCAAGAATCTTTTTTAAGTTTTTATAGGTTTGAAGATTGAAGAAGCTTTTGAAGTGCATCAAGGAATAAAAAGATTTTAGTATTGAATGTAATCTTTCACAAGAGATTTAATACAAGCATAACCACCTTTGGTGTGGAGTTTTTTCCCTTAGGGGTTTCTCCACATAAATACTGTCTTCTTCTATCATGCTTTCTTCTTCTACTACACTAATTAAATTGGAAAAATACTCTAACATCTAAATTAAAAGTAATTTTCATATTTACACATGCTAATAATTTCATATTTGAAAATATTTGAAAGCTACATAGCTGCAACTTTACCTTGTTCTCTCTCCCTTTTTCCAACAAAACTTACTAGAAAACTAAGTTTTAAGTTCTTGAATTAATGTCTTATTGTCTCCAATGATAAGCATATCAACTTATAAAATAATAATCATGATGTGACCATTTACCTGCTTGAAGTATACACAATGATCAACATCACTTCTTCCACACCCAATTCTAGCACATGCATGCCAAAATTTTGGTTTCACATACGTGCGGACTACCTAATCCATATAGTAACCTTTTCAACTTATAAACTAGATTCTCTTTACCTTCCACCTTGAATCCTTCAGGTTGTTACATATATATTTCCTCCTCTAAGTCCCCATGCAAGAATGTTGTCTTGACATCTATCTACTCAATCTCCAAATCAAATGTTGTATCTATGAATAACAACATCCTAATAGAACTCAACTTAGCTATAGGGGAAATATATCATCAAATTCTATTCCCTCAACCTAGGAATATCCCTTTTCTACCAACCACACATTGTACTACTCAAGAAATCCATCTTCTCTAAAATTCTTCTTGAACACCCATTTGTAGCCAATGGGTTTTCTATCCTTAGGTAGATCAACCAAATCCTAAGTATTACACTACTTCAATGCCATTAGTTTCTCATCCATGGGATTCTTCTAAAAAAATTTCTCTTTGGAAGTGAGCCTCTTCTATAAAACTTTGTTCACTATTAGTACAAGTAAGAGTAAATACATAACAAAAATCTAGTGGATTACATCTATTAGGTGATCTCCACTATCTTGTAGACCTTCTCATAGTTACTAGTGAAGAATTTTTTGCAACATCTAAACCCTATTCTTCTTCAAATTTTGCACTCAATGTTCTTGTATATTCTTCTCCTAAACTATTTGATGCAAGAGCATCCTTGGTTCAAGAGCAATCTTGCATCAACCAAAAACATTTGCATTTTAGTTCTTTCATTTTCTAGTTCAGTTCAGGTAGTTCAGTTAGAAGCAGTTTCATCTTATGGTCTGGTATTGGCATTTCACATCTTACGGATCTAGACTTAGTGTATACATCATTCATCTACATCATATCAAGAATTTAGAGCATTTGGATAAGTTACCAGAAAGATATCACCATCAGAAGTTGGTTGTTTCTCAGAGTAGAGCATCCTGATATTCACTGGCAACCAGTTGAAGGAGAAACTTGTGAAAGCATTTCCTGATCTTTGGAACCCAATGACACATCATTCAATGATCTTTGGTTTTTGGCTGACCTTCCTTGGAGATCTACATGTCATTCCATTCATTTACCAGAAGTGTCTATGCATTTAGGTCTGACCTATCTATATTCACGCGTTACACCTCTTCTTTGGAATTTGTGATCTTCCTTGGCTGACGCGGAAGAATCTATTGGTCTGGAGTTGATATTTATTGATGTAATAGATCTTTAGGAAAGCAGTTAAGAAGTTAGCAATTGATTCATAATTCTTAGTTTAGATTTTGTGCAAAGGGAGCTTCAAAGCCTTATCTTGCACATGTATGTAATCAGGCCTGTGAGCCCTAATTGTAATCCCGCATGTTGCCAGCCAATCTCTATTTTAATTCTATGATATACTAGATGACTGAGTTTGGATTTGTTCTATTTCTTTGAGTTGTTTCTGTTGTGTCTACTCTTGCTGCACGGTCTGGATAGTTGATTCTGTGAACCCTCCTACCATGACTACACCACTATCATGTCCACTTTGTTGTTCAATTTCACATGCATTTTGCTACTCTAACTTAATTTTAAAATGCATATCTCATTCTCCTCTAAATGATCTTCATTGGACAAGAATCTAAGTTCCATGAATGTAACATCCCTTGAGTAGAGAACCTTAAGTGTTTCTAGTTCCAAAGTTTGTAGCCTTTAACAGTCTCACCATAACTGATGAAAATACACCTTTTCACCTTGAAATCCAACTTAGATTATCTATCCTTTCACAATGAAATAGATGCCTCACAGCCAAAGACAATCAAATGTGTCACAACTAGTTTTCTTCTAGTCCACATTCCATATGGTGTCTTGTTTTATAACACAAAAGTAGGAGACCTATTCTTCAAGTAGCATGCAGTACTTATAACCTCAACCTAGAACTCTTATCCTATATTAGTACTACTCAACATACTTCTAGCTTGTTCTAGCAAGGTTCTATTCAACCTTTCAACCTATTGATTTCCAAAATCACTAGAACCCCAAACCCTAAGTCATTACTTAATCACCCAGGCCAGGGTTGTCATCAGGGTGATTAGAAAGGGGTTTATCAATAGGTTTAGGGTGATTTTGGCCAACTTACAGGAGTAGGTAAACTCCTCTACACTTCAAGCTCAGCTAAGCTTAGGAGGGTAATTCCTAGGGGAACAAATAGAACATAAATACACCCATAGCCATACCTAATGTACACTTTATCCCCTATGATTTTCACTGGATCAAGATCGATTGGCTACACAAACCTCTAATTAAGCTAATCAAACATCTTACACATGCACCCATAAATGACACCATTTACATGTGCCCATGAGATGAATCTGTTTCATAATCTACACAATGGCAAGATGCAGGCATACGTGATCATGATTCCAAAAGGCTAAAACAGTTTTGTATTGCTTCAAATTTATCCTTGGTTACTACATTGAATCATGAACAACATGAAAAAACCTAAACTAAACCTATTCCTACAACTAATAGGAGGAGAGTTTGATTAAGAAGGAGTGATTGATCCATCCACAAATTAGACTGGTACCTACTCCAATGGGCAACAAAGTCATGAACAACAAAGAGGAAGGAGACACATATCAACCATCAACGGAATCATGAAGTGTATTCACATACAAATCTAAAATATATGAATCATACAAAAGACATTCTTAATAATCCCAAGCAGAACTACAAAAACCCAAATGCAACAAAGTGGAGACCAATACAAAGCTTTTATATTGCTTTAGAATGTTGTCACACATTAATCTTAATTCTGTTACAACATACCAACAAGTGTGGTACGAGAAAATACATAACTAGGTTCATATATTCCCCTAAATCATCACAATATGCCATGGAGACATACTTTTGATGAAGATATTCATTTAATAAGTTTCCTACAAATTGTTGAGAATATTCCTTTGTTTATAGATCTAACTGGCATGATTTAATTCCTTAAATCCTCCTTAGGCACTTTCCACATCCAAGATGGCTCAAAGACCAACCCCTTGAATGAGTTTCAATCTTCCATTTATAGCCTTTCAACTCAAATTTGATGGAAAAAATAGGAGTGAAACCCCCAAAAACTCCATCAACTATATTAAAAAAATCAAATTCAACCACCCACTTTGCATGAATGGTGATCTGGAGAGTTGGCAGTGTGTTTTTCTGCGTTTCTGGGCCTCTGGTGGGTGGCGGGACAACAGGAGAACTTGGCAACCAAGAACTTTTATAAAAAGTTCCAAAGTTCTGACAAGTCTGGAAGTCCCATCGGAACCCAAAGTGGCAAAGGGCCAAAATGAAAGTTTGACTCAAAACTGCATAAAATAATTAGCCATTCTATGAAAAAAATCCTTGAAAATTAATTTTTACCACTTAAAATTTGACTTGAAAATTCAGGGGGTCTGAAAAGATTACAAACTTCAAAGATCTTCCATTGGTGGGTCGTGGGGCATCAGGAGAGCCAAAACATTTGGAAAAGTTTGAAAGTTCTAACGAGTCCCAAAGTCTCATAGGAACCTGGCATAAAAGCTCTTGTGGGTCCCAAAATCCTGTAGGAACAAAAGGGTAGAAAATGAAAAAGGAAATGACAGTATACACATAAAATAAACATTTAAGAATAAGTTGGTATTTACCTTTCTTATATTTTATGTATTTACTATCATGATGTTTGAGAGTGCTTTCAAATCCATAGGAGTTAAAATGCAGATTCTAGAAATTGAAGGATCCATCAAATTTCAAACTTAGCCAAATTTTTAGGGTTTTAGAGTTTCAGTCAGCCAAATTTAGGGGTTCAGCAACACACATCAGGGTAAAGGCATAAGGATCCCTTAGGAAATTTTGATGAATTTGGCATGATGTTGCAATTTTGAGGTATGGAAAATTTGGGTGCCAACACCACCACTCCATTTTGTTGCAGTGTGTATGGTGTTGTCCTTTGCGTCACAATACTAGTGTGCTTACATAATATTTCAAACTCCTTAGAGTTATCTATCCTAAGTACCTTTATTTTCTTACCGATCTAATCCCCAACAAGAGCCCTAAACTCCTTAAACTTGAGAAACACTTTAGACTTTCCCCTAAGAAAATACACCCAAGAATACCTAGAACAATCATAAGTGAATGATACATAGTATAGAGACTTACCAATGGATTGGATATCCATAAGACCAAACACATCACTATGTATCACCTCCAAAATCTCTTCTTCTCTAGTACTTCTACATTTAAACCACAATCTATTCTATTATTCCAACACATAATGTTCAAAAAGTCAATACCAACAAAATAATCAATAAGACTATCTACCATATCTTTACTTACCAAGGTTTTTAGACCTTTCTCACTTAGGTGACCTAACCTAAGATGCCACAATAACCTTGATTTAGATGTAATTACATTAGCACTTCTAGATAATGTTGATGAATCTAACCTATATAGAGTACCATGCCACACTCCCTTAGCAAGCAGTGCCAAATTACCTCTTAACAACCTATAACATTTACCATTAAATGTGACATAACATTTCTAGCCAAACTCAGAATACGTAGAACATATGAGAGTATCCTTATTCTACCATCCATGAAGGAAACCTTCACCTTTCTTTGACCAACTATCTTTAAGGAGATTCTATCATCAAGGAAAACTTGTCCTTCATTATTCTTTGTGTATTCAGAGTACCACTCTCTATGAGGTGTCATATGATAAGAAGCACCTAAGTCAATCAACTAGGAATCATCACCAATGAAATTAGTATATAAATAAATACATCACTATTATATTAATCATTGTTAGAGGACATATTAGAAGAATTATCCCAATTTTTGGACTTACAATCCTTTTTTATGTGGCCTTTCTTGCCACAATTCCAACATTTTACTTTAGACGTACCCAGAGATTTAGACTTGTCTTTACCCTTAGACTTCTTATCTCTAGTCTTATTCTTACCTTTCTTCTCCTTAGACCTACCTCTAACAACTATGGCATGAAAAGAATTGTCATCCATAGACTTTCTCCTAATTTCCTCATTGAACAAAATGCCAATAACATTTTCCAATTTTAGTAACACAACATTACTGCTAATAGACATTATGAAGTTTTCCCATGAATCGGTAAGGATCAAATTAATACAATGCTCTTGTCCTCTTCCTCTGTCTTGACTCCTATTGATGCAAGTTGACTTAATATTATATTAAAGTTATTCAAGTGATCAATAATTGAGTCTCCCTCTTTCATTTTAAGAGAATATTTAGCTTCTTTTTCAATACAAGTTTATTAACCACACTCTTAGATTGATATAATGTACCTATCTTCTTCCACAATGAATTTTCAATCTACTCCTCAGCCACATTCATTAATATAGAATCTGATAGACATAACTAGATAGTAATTCTTGCTTTCTTATCTAATTTTACCTAGTCTTCATAAGACATACCTAAGGGTTTGGTCAAAGAAGATACTATATCCCGCTAATCTCCTTCCACCAAAAGATCCTCCATATTCAACTTCCATAATTTGAATTTCTACTCATTGAATCTCTCAATTTTAGACCTCAAGGTTCTATCCATTGATTTAATATTGTTCTTATTTCTCACAAAGTCCTTAAAAGTCTTCTTTTGTGTCCAGTTATACACAAATTGCAACAAACGAATCATTGTAGGGTTTACCAATGCACATGCTAGGGTTTAGACTCCCAATGATGTAGTAACCACCCAAACAACAACCTTATGCTTTGATACCAAATGTTGGGGATTTCAACCCACATTGTAGATAATCAATAGATCGGGATAAAGAAACTAAAGACAGAGTATTTAGAAAATAGCTAACAACACTTGAAAAATATATCTATCATGTATAGTTCTAGTAAATGGAATAGTATGCAACCATAAAATTACACAAGACTCAAATATTTGGGTGAGAAATCCTTTTGAAATAAAACCTACCACCAAAAGACTTTCATATTTATATTATTCAAAATCAAGGATTCAATACAACAAGGTCTTTTATAGAGTCTCAATCTACAACATACGTCTTCTTTAATATCTCTACTATTTTACACCAGCAATGTTCACTCCAATGTTCTCACAAGCATACAACCTTTTGATCTTGGTGCCTTCACATGAAATGGTACTTATAGACATTCACATGGGAATACTAATCATCTAACTATCCAATCAATACATGGAATACCAAGAGACATACAACTATAATCCAACCATAATATGATATTAGCATGCCACACATATCACCAAGTATGACCTCTCCACATTTGTTTCACCTTACATATGTAGTCATTGTTGCAAAATATGAATCAACAATTATATCCTTAACATTGTTGGTATAAACATGTTTCCAGTATAGCCACCACTTCCAACTCCTCTGTTGCGTTAGCACATACAAACATAACTTCATTTATGACTACTTGAAATACCTTGTGCCAGCTTCTAAAACATTATCATACTCCCATATTGTGCCACATGAACTCTAGTTCTACTATAAGTACTCCTACATCACTATTCATGCTTCTAGAAAACACTATCTTTAATATGCAATTATGAGTTATTCTTCAAATAACTTGTAGTTGTTGTCACAACATTGTCACATGTGAATCAACATGTATGTTGTACCACATCATCTTCCACAATATCACCACATGTAAATTACCATATCTGCTATACCACAACATTTGTAACTTCACCACATATTACCGCATTGAAGTATATAGAAAAACTCATCCTACAAGGACTCTCTATAGATGAATATCATCCAAGTCCCAAACACTATGTTGAACTATGCACATGTCTTCCTACACTACAACCAAACACTACCTATGGCTTGTGGTAACATAGACAAACATCTAATCACATTTAGCTTCTTGCAGTACCTTTGAGCATCCCTTAGAACATCACCATGGTCCTATCTGTCACCACATGTACTCCAATAGCATCACATTTGTACCTAAACTATCATACATACTCTAATAACTTACATAAACAATTATGTGATTGTGAGTACTCATCCAAATGACTTGCTATTGTAACTATAGAATAACTAGACTTGGACAAGCCTCCATGTTAAACTACAACATTTAAAACTCACCACAACTCACTGCAACTAATTTTACAATTGTTTCCTAGTATGTGATCAAACATTTAACATGAACTAGAACACGATGACTATCTTCTCACACTAAGAACTCTTTGCAGGTGAATAACACACCAAAGTTCCAACATTCTCCCACTTGATATTTATCATTGGAGAGTTTGCAATATACACCCTAAGAAGATAACCTCATGCATGGGAAAGGGTCAAATCCATTGCATCTTCACACTACAAAAACTTAGGAGTACATACAAGTTTTTATCAAAGAATCAACTGTATTTGCCCAAGTGTTAATTTTCTTCATTTGAACCTTCTTTGTCTCAATTATCTCCCTAATAAAATGATATTGCACATCTACATGTTTAGTTCTAGCATGGTAACTAGGATTCTTAGCCAAACAAATTGTACTTTAACAATCACAATTAAACATCACATGAATATTAAAACCAATAATGTTACAAAGTCTTTGTTACCACACAACTTCCTTGCAAGCATGCCTTGTAGCCATGTACTCTAATTCAATAGTAGACAACACAACTATCTATTGCCTCTTACTCGTCCAACTGACTACTTTACAAAAAAAGTAAAGGCATAACCACTTATTCACCTTCAATTATCTAGATCTCTAGCCCAATTAAAATCAACAATCCCCTATATGTTCAACACCTTACCAACATCATTTGAACTGTGAAAACACAAATAGAAATCTAAAGTTCCTTCAAGTACCTAAAAACTATTTTAACCTAAGTCCAATGTTCTCTACTAGGCTTTGACATGAACCTACTTAGAATTCCCACTACTTAATGTCTGGCCTTGTATAGACCATTGCATACATAAGGCTTCCTACCACACTTGCATAAGGAACATCACATGTCCTCCAAAGCCTTTGCAAACATAGGACATTGTTCCAAACTCAACTTAGTGCCAACTAGTAAATGGATACTTACATGATTACTATAATGAATGCTAAACCACCCCAAATAGTCTCAAGATACTTCCTTTGGTTTAACCACAACTTCCTACTGGCCTTGCAACACTTAGATCTTTCATATTAGATCTACTAGACAATTGAACATTGAGTTCCCTAATCAATGCCTTATTGTTACCAATGATAAGCATATCATTCACATATAAAACAATAATTAAAAAATGATTAGTAACCCATTGTAGTACACATAGTAATTAGTGATACTCCTTTTAAAACCTAGTTCTAATGCATATGCATAAAACTTTTGATACCACATACCCAGTGATTACTTCAACCAATATAGAGATCTTTTTAGTTTACAAGATAGACCTTCACCTTGAATTATTCAAGATGAATCATGTAGATTTGCTCCTCTAAATCTCCATGCAAGAATGTAGTGTTGACATCCATCTACTCCACAGTAAAATTAAATGTTGTAACTGTTTAATATGAAAAGGAGGGGAGAGTTAGTTTTAAGGGTTTGTGTTGATCCTCCTTCACCACTAAACATTGAAGGACATTAAACTGAGTAGAGAACTCTACTGCAGATCTCCTGTCACTTGGAACATAGGAGAAGATTGGAATTGTTTGAATTTGTTGTTCAATTATGTCTAATTATGCTCAAAACCCTAATTTCATGAAATCACAAACAAACAGATAAATTACAGAAAATGATCGCACACAGAGATATCAAATGACAACCAAATACATACTAGATTTTGAAGTTCGGTGTGCAGAAAAGTTAGGTACTAATGAGCGGGCACCCTAGTCCAATGTATCTACTTTTGTTGGGATCTCTGAAGAATGTTTGCAACCTGTTCTCGTTGTCACAGAGATTTCACCACTTTGGAATCTAGAGGACTAATGAGAGGGCACCCAAGTCCAAGCCCTAGTTTTCTTCTCAGATCTGCAATTCCTATAGTTTGCACTACTCTCCTGCAACTCCACTTCTTTTTCTTCCAAAACCTGTAACCTGCAATCATAGAAAAGTGGGTTGGGGGTTGTGGTGTTTAGAGGCTTTCCTCGGTCAAGCTCCAAAGAGACATTCAAGTTCTCCAAACACTGTTGTTAGATAACGAGTACATATCCCTGCAGGATAAAGGCAAAATCCAAATGATAAATGATAAAAAACACATTTGATATCACCTTGTAATGTAGATCTCATTAAAGGAAGATGCTCTTCATGCCATGAGGAGATGGAGTCAAATCTACAATCACAAACACAATAACAACACACAATACTGCTCTACAACACAATGAATGCCTTAAATGACAAATGAATCACTAGTCATGCTTATATATGCAACTACAAACATTCCAGTTAAGAAATTTGTAATTCAAACTTGAGATGTCGGCATAGGACCTAATAACATTCATAAAACTAACACCCAAAAATAAATCCTAACCTAAAATAGGGCAGGACTAGGGCGTGGGCGCCCAAGTCCTTCGACCTATTTTAGGCAAGATTCATGCTAAGCACACCCCCTATATCCCATTTGCCATGAAACTTCAGGGTTTTCTCTTTGGGAGTCACCATTAACATGCAAGATGACCTAAATGCATTCTAAAGGACCCATGAGCTAAACCTTAGGAGGGAAAATCCCCCAAGGGGACATTTTCTGACATAACATTTAGCCCCCACTTTAATGGATGTATAAACGCAAGGCCAATACATGCATTAAAGTATGGTCAACAAGCACAGTAAACACACCAAGCACGGAGAAGACATGCCAATCACAATGAAGACAGTAACATGCACACAAAATATGGAGAAGATAGTTACAATCACTCAAAACATGGAGAATACAGCATTGAAGACATGCAAAACACAGTGAATATAGTGAATATTTCTTTTTTTCATTTTCATTTTTTCTATATGAAAGCAAATGCAAGTACAAGAAAAGTAAACACACAACCCATAATGCAGGAGGGACTCATCGCCACAAGTATTTAGACTACATATGGGGCACTAGACACATAATAAAAATCTTAGAGTGTAGGAGGGACTCATCACCACTAGTCTTTAGACTGCACTTAAGAACGAACATGCCATACAAATCCCAAAGCATAGGAGGGACTCATCACCACTAGTCTTTAGACTATGCTTGGGAACAAACACACCACACACACACACATGGAAGAAATAGAGAAAAGGCAAACAAGAGATAGAAGAAACCTATTGCTAGGTTCACAGCCATCTCAAGCACATTACAGGCACACACTGATGATTGGGCTTTTCCACAACAATCGTTGAAGACACGCTTAAGGGTTAGGATAGTCTTAGATCCACTCCTTGCCTGCTCAGAGAAATTTTTGAAAATGACAGGATGTGCAATCTCCTCGAGAAATACACCATCCCCACCTCACACAGAGGGCTTAAAATAAAAAGGATATGTACGATATCCTGCCTCTGCAGAGGGCTTAAGTGATTGCAGTAGATTTCAAACTTTACAAACACACTTTGCTAGCATCTAAATCAGACAACTTACCTTATATATGCCCCCACCTTAAGGTGGTTGATATCATGTAACGATATCAAGTACATTAAGGTAGGAAGAAAACACACAAGGGAACACGAGCTCTCACAAAGCCCATGCCCCCCAGAGGTGACATGTTCTTTACTATCACAAAATGTTCCCACAAACACACAATTTCCTACAAGAAAAGGTGTTAGCATCCATATAATCACGATAAACAACAATGCAAGGCTAGATTCAAGATAGACAAAGTGCACGGAGTAGCGGTATTGTTATGTTTTGTAAGTGTGATAAGACAACATCAAAGTATCACATGGAGTGATTCTACTAGCCAAGCGTTGGATAATATATAACAACCCCATCGTCATGTATGGACTAGGTCCATTTTTTGATTTCTCGCTAAAGGGAAGCTAGGTCCATATTAGTATAATAAGATTTTTTGTCATCTGCCTGCTAGGTAGAACCACTAGAGGAAGGTAAACAATAAATCAAGAGAGGAGAAACAAATGCCTTAGGGGCAATCACATAGGAGGATGCCCCCAAGTCACCAACCACAACGCAATGTCCATAAGACACAACACACAACAATGAAAATAGAGGAGAAGCAATATAGAAGAATGATGATACAAATAGAAGAAGAAACACAACAGAGGCAGTCTCCCGGTATCCTTGACCTTACAAGAGTACCAAGGGTCATCCCAGGAGGCCTAAACAACACATAACACATCACGGGGAAGCACACCACAAGAGGAGAGGTCACATAAACAAGTTGATTATGCTATGACATAGGTGACCACCAAGGTTAGAAATACTTACCTGTAAGGACAACCTAATTAAAGGTTGTCAATGATCAAATCATCATATTCCCACTCCCGAATGTTAGGAAAGTGGGACATAAGGTACCATAGCCCAACTTTTATTCTTGTCTTCAAGTTGTCCATTCTTAAGGTCTTCTTGATTTGATTCAATGTTAGGTGAGATGTTTTCTTGTTGAGATATGTGTCGTTGGGAAAACTCTTTCCTTCTCTTCCTCCTTTCTCTTGCTTGTCCATTTCTTCTTGTCTTACTGCTTATCTCTTTTAAAATAGTGTCTTGTTCTTCCATAGGTTTTTGTGTTTTAGAGGAGGAAGCACCATGATCAAATCTCTCTCGATGACTACCTCTCAATCCTTGTAAGGATGGTGGGGGAGGAACCTCAGTATAGGGTCCTTTTCCTTTTGGTCTAGGATTCTCTTCAAATGCGGGTTGTTCGTCTCTTGTTGTTCTTGAATAGAAGGACCGGCCACTCGATGTAGTAATTGTGTTTTGTAGTTCTATAGCTTAAGAAGTTAAAATCTATTCATGGCTCCGATTACACTTCAGATCTTTCCCAAAAGTAATCAAGGCTAAAGTGTTGTCTTGTAACCAAAGGTTTATACCTATTGCAAGGAATAGTATGCACTTGTCCATTCAAAGAAAATTTTACACAGTTATAAATTGTTGAAGGGACAACTTGTTGATAACTGAGAGGGGGGGTGAACCAGTTATCCTAATCTTTCTTATAATTCAAACACTCAAATCCACTTTGTTATTTAATTAGCATAGCAATTAACCATATATGAAAGCATAAAGAATAAACACCAGAGCAGATAAACATCAACACATGAGACACCAAGATTTTGACGTGGAAAACCCAGTTAAGGGAAAAACCATGGGGTGATTAACCCAAGGATTATTCTCTGTTAGAAGAATAAAGAAAATAGATGGCACATGCCAATTAGGGCTCACTACCTGAGCACACTGCTCACAAGGAGGCACACTGCCTACAAGAGACACACTGTCTACAAAGTGATAAGAATCACAAACTTGAACTAGAGATTGACATCTTTACCATGCCTGGATCAGTTCCGTTTAAGCCCATAAACTCCTACTTTGCCTTTCACACTTCTCTTCACTATACCACACTCATCACCACAAGACACACTACAAAATGAATTCACAAACCCTTATTTATACAAGGCATCGACTTAGGAACAATCATCTAAGTCGGAAAACATCTACAAGATCATTCGTAAGACGTGTAATACATTCGGTCGGCCTGTTTTAGGAAGAACACCAATATCCACAGTTATTCTTCAAATACAAACTCAAGCTTCAATGTAGACCACCAACATGAACTAGACATGATCCAATGATCATCATAACCTTCCCTGAGTCACCAAGAACATCCACACTTTATCATCTCACTTGGATTCTTCTGTTCTTCATCTAAAACTTCAAGAACACAGTCTGTCATCACTGTCATAATGCAAAAGGTTCTTCCGGACCACCAAGTCATTCACAAGTCTAGTTTTCACTTCATACAGACTTCTTAAACACTCTCTCCAATCCGCAGACTGAGATAATTTAATTCTGGATCTCACCAGACCTTTCTGTGACCCTCTGTCACCTCTAAACACCTGCCAGAACCGGTTCCACACAAATAGCCATAACTTCTTCAGATCTTTATGCGAACCTCTAAAATCTTAACTGGAACATCTCAAGACTCATATCTACAAACCCTTTAAACTGTATCCTCTGATCCTCAACCTATTGAGTACTTTTGCCTTTTTCTCATCATTGTTCTTCACTGTTCCTGATGGAGACTAATTTTCTCAATATCCTCAGCACACAGCTCATCCAATCCTTCTTATCAGTGCAAAATGAGTATGTTGACATCAATGACAACACTGGTTAACCTCATACTTGCAACAATCTCCCCCTTTGTCATTGATGGCAACATATCATGTGAAAAACCATCAAGACAAGAACTTCTCCTTTCTCTCACAGCTCCCCCTATCAGCAACAACTCTTCACATGTCTTCTCTTCCTTTACTGCTCCCCCTTTGATCATCAACCACTTGTTTTTCACATGTCTTCTCTCCCCCTTTGACATCAATGGCAAAGGGCTTATATTTGCAATTCTAACACATTAGAATCATACCAGTTGCTCCCCCTTAGTAGCAGCTCCCCATCATCAATCCAGATCACAAGATATGACTGTGATATCCACCGGACTGATGCACATCAGTGCATCCTAGTTCATCACCAGAGGAGCCATGACCCCTAACTTCTCCCTGAGATACTCAAAAGAGTCCTTGGAAAGAGGTTTAGTAAAAATATCTGCAAGTTGATCCTTGGAGGGCACATACTCCAATCTGACTTCACCCTTGTTCACTTGTTCTCTCAAAAAGTGAAATTTGATAGATATATGCTTGGTCTTAGAATGCAATACTAGATTCTTAGAAATATTTATTGCACTTGAATTATCACAGAAAATTGTGATAGGTTCCTCATATTCTACTTGAATATCTCTTAGCATTTATTTCATCCACAAAAGTTGATTGCAACTACCTACTGCTGCAATGTATTCTGCTTCTGTTGTAGACAGTGATATTGCTTCTTATTTCTTGCTTAGCCAAGAAACCAACCTTTTTCCCAAAAAGAATGCTCCTCCACTTGTACTCTTCCTATCATCCACATCTCCTGCCCAATCTGCATATGTATATGCATGAAGAGAAAAGTCTTGATCTCTGGGATACCATAGGCCATACTCAACTGTTCCTTTCAAGTACCTAAAAATTCTTTTGATTGCCATGACATGAGATTCTTTGGGATCAGCCTGGAATCTTGCCATAAGACCAACTGCCTACATTATATCTGGTCTAGTCTGAGTGAGATACAATAATCCTCCAATCATTGATCTGTACTTGGTCTGATCTGTCTTAGGAGAGTCATCATCTTTGCTTAACTTACATCTGATAGCCATAGGAGTGTTCATTGGCTTTGAATCTTCCATTCCAAATTTCTTCAATAGTTCTTTCACATATTTGGTCTGAGAGATAAAGATTCCTTTCTCTGTCTGAGTAATTTGCAGACCCAAGAAGAAATTCATTTCACCGAGCATTGACATTTCAAACTCACTTTTCATTTGGTTTGCAAAGGTTTTACACATACTATCTCTTCCTCCAAAGATGATATCATCAACAAATACTTCAACAATCAAGATGTTTTCATGATCAATTTTGAAATATAGATTACTATCAGCAGTACCTTTGTTGAAACCAATCTTCAAAAGATGTTTGTCCAGCCTTTCATACCATGCTCTTGGGGCTTGCTTTAGACCATACAGTGCCTTCTTTAATTTGTAGACCATATCACCATGCTCAAATAACTAAAATCCATTCGGTTGTTCAACGTACACCTCTTCTTCTAGGTCACTATTCAGAAAAGCAGATTTGACATCCATCTGATATACTTTGAAATCTTTGAAGGCAACAAATGCAAGAAATAGTCTGACTGCTTCAATTCTTGCCACCAGAGCAAAGGTTTCCTCAAAATCAATCCCTTCTATTTGAGAGTAGCCTTTGCAAACTAATCTAGCTTTATTTTTTATTACTTCCCCAACTTCATTTAGTTTATTCCGAAAGACCCATTTGGTTCCAATCACATTCTTGTTATTAGGTCTGGAAACAAGATCCTAGGTGTGATTTCCTCAATTTGCATCAATTCTTCTTCCATTGCTTTGGTCCAATTTTCATCATTGCAGGCTTCATTTATTGTCTTAGGTTCAATTTTTGAGATCAGACAACATTCATCCAAATTTTGAGCAATATTTCTTCTAGTTTGCACACCTTTTCTTTTGTCACCTATGATCTGATCTTCAAAGTGGTTCAGTCTTATATACCTTGGAACTTTGGGAGTTTCTTGCACTTTTGCTTCTTGATCAGGCTCATCCGGACCTATCTCTTCTTCCTGATTTACTGGATCAGTCTGAATTTGACCTTCAGGAGAGGATGGAGCTCCTTGAACCAGAGCATCATTCTAATCATCTTCATCATACTCATAAAATCTTGAGGGCTTCTCAATACCTTCATCAACCTTCACATTTGTACCTTCTATCATCTTTCTCAGTCTCTTGTTGTAACACCGGTATGCTTTGCTTTGAGTGGAGTAACCCAAGAAAATTCTTTCATCACTTCTAGCATCAAACTTTCCTAGATCTTCATCTCTTTTAATGTAACATTTGCTACCAAATACTCTGAAATATCTCATAGTAGGAGTGATGCCAAACCAAAGTTCATAGGGAGTCTTACCGGTATTGTTTCTGATTTGAACTCGATTGAGAGTGTAGACTGCAGTGCTGACAGCGTCTCTCTAAAACATCTGAGGAACATTTGCTTCCATCATCATTGTCCTAGATGCTTCCTGGATGGTCTGGTTCTTCCTCTCAACTACTCCATTCTGCTGTGGAGTCCTAGGAGCAGACAACTGTCTCTTTATACCATGCTTCTCACAAAAGTTTATGAACTCACCGGATGTGAATTCACCACCTTTATCAGACCTCAGACACTTCAGTTTTAATCCGGTTTGATTCTCTACCATAGCTTTGAAGATTTTGAACTTTTCAAAGGCTTCTGACTTCTCTTTTAGAAAGGTAACCTACATCATCTGGGAATGATCATCAATTAGTAACATGAAGTATCTATCACCTTGCATATTCTTGACTCTTGTCGGACCACATAGATCAGTATGAACTAATTCCAATAATCCGGTAGAGGACTAATCTTTGCTTTTGAATGAAACTCTACTCTATTTACCTAGCTGACATTCTTTGCACAAACCATTTGTAGGTTTTACCAATTTTGGAAGATCTCTTACAACCTAAGTATTGCTTATCCTAATGATGTTATCAAAGTTTACATGACACATCCTTGTATGCCACAACCAGCTCTGATCAACTTGAACAAGTAGACAACTTTTATCAGCACCAACCAAGTGAAAGATATTACCTTTAGTTTGAGTACCGAATGCAATCTCTATTCTGGATCTTTCAAAGATTTTGCATTTTCCATCCTTGAATCAGAGATCATAACCTTTGTCCACCAACTGTTCCACACTGAGAAGATTGTGCTTCAAACCTTCAACATACAACACATTACCAATTTTGTTTCTTCCATTAAAAGAAATAGTTCCTCTTCCTTTGATTCTACCAGCTGAATTGTCACCAAACTTTACCACTCCTCCCTCATACCTTTCCAAATCTAAGAACTTGTTCTTGTCACCTGTCATATGGTGAGAGCATCCACTGTCAATAACCCAATCATCCTTTTCTTCAACATGGGCAGACAAAGCTCTTTCTACAACCTTGTGATTGACAGATATTAGATCTTCTTCCTTGATGGCAATAAACACCCATTCATTTCCAGATTTGTCTCCTATTTCTGATTCATCATTTGTTACTCCTTCATTATCAGCTTCTTCATGAACATAATAACAATTCTTTTGAAACCTTCATCTGTTAGAATTTGACCTTGTAGATCTTTCCGGACATCTTGAGGCAAAGTGACCAATCTTATTGCAGTTGAAGCATTTAAAAGGCAATTTTCCTTCATACTTACTAGATCCTCTTGGCAGTCTCCTTGTAATGAGGGCTTCAAGTTGAGTTGTTTTTGCTTCTTCCTCTTCCATGTCTCTTCTTGCTTGATCATACCATGACAAATTCCTTGAAGAGTTTTCTCCTGGATCAAATCTTTGTTTGCCTTTCACATAGGCACTGGCTTTGAATGCAGATTCAGTCTTGGGGGGATCATCTCCAAACTCAGTCATTTCAAATGCAGCCAGTGTGCCAGCTAATTGATCTCTTGTGACAGTTGTATGGGCTCTGAATTCATCAATGGCAGCAACCTTGATTTTGTAGGCAGTAGGAAGGGATCTGAGAATTTTGCAAATAATCTCATTTTCATCCAAAACTCCACCAGCATTCCTGATTCCACACACTAGCTCATTTACTCTTGGCATAAAGGTAGTGATATTTTCATCATCTCTCATCTTTAATCTTTCAAATTTCCCTTTGAGACTTTGCAACCTTGCACTCTTAACAAACTCATCTCCTTCATGTAGAATTTTCAGTTTAGTCCATATCTCATAGGTAGTTGGTAGGTCAATAACATTGGAGAGCTCTAAGTCGGTTAATGCACTTAGAAGAGCCTCTTTAGTTCGCAAATTGTTTTCAGCATCTGTGATTTCATTTAGAGTTGTCGGACCACCCTATGGAGGTTTATATGCTTTTGTGACCATGGACAAGTACGCCTTTCCCATAAACTCTAAGTGACATTTCATGCGGCCTTTCCAAAGAGTGAAGTTGGTTCCATCAAACTTTGGGTTGTCCTTCTTATATGGCGACATCCTAGATCTCCTCAAGCGGTTAAGCTCTTTTTAGAGGAACTTGGCTCTGATACCAATTGTTGATAACTGAGAGGGGGAATGAATCAGTTATCCTAATCTTTCTTATAATTCAAACACTCAAATCCACTTTGTTATTCAATTAGCATAGAAATTAACCATATATGAAAGCATAAAGAATAAACACCAGAGCAGATAAACATCAACACATGAGACACCAAGATTTTGACATGGAAAACCTGGTTAAGGGAAAAAACAAGGGGTAATTAACCCAAGGATTATTCTTTGTTAGAAGAATAAAGAAAATAGATGGCACATGCCAATTAGGGCTCACTGCCCGAGCACACTGCTCATAAGGAGGCACATTGCCTACAAGAGACACACTATCTACAAAGTGATAAGAATCACAAATTGAATTGGAGATTAACATCTTTACCATGCTTGGATCAGTTCCGTTTAAGCCCATAAACTCCTGCTTTGCCTTTCGCACTTCTCTTCACTATACCACACTCATCACCACAAGACACACTACAAAATGAATTCACAAACCCTTATTTATACAAGGCATCGACTTAGGAACAATCATCTAAGTTGGCAAACATCTACAAGATCATTCGCAAGACGTGTAATACATCCGGTCGGCCTGTTTTAGGAAGAACACCAATATCCGTGGTTATTCTTCAAATACAAACTCAAGCTTCAATGTGGACCACCAACATGAACTAGACATGATCCAACGATCATCATAACCTTCCCTGAGTCACCAAGAACATCCGCACTTTATCAACTCACTTGGATTCTTCTGTTCTTCATCTGGAACTTCAAGAACACATTCTGTCATCACTGTCATAATGCAAAATGTTCTTCTGGACCTCCAAGTCATTCACAAATCTAGTTGTCACTTCATACAGACTTCTTAAACACTCTCTCCAATCTGCAGACTGAGATAATTCAATTCCGGATCTCACCGGACCTTTCTGTGACCCTCTGTCACCTTTGAACACCTACCGGAACTGGTTCCACACAAACAACCATAACTTCTTCAGATCTTTATGCGGACCTCTAAAATCTTAACTGGAACATCTCAAGACCCATATCTACAAACCCTTTAAACCGCATCCTCTAATCCTCAACCTATTGAGTACTTTTGCCTTATTCTCATCACTGTTCTTCACTATTCCTGATGGAGACTAATTTTCTCAATATCCTCAGCACACAGCTCATCCAATCCTTCTTATCAGTGCAATATGAGTATGTTGACATCAATGACAACACTGGTTAACCTCATACTTGCAACACAACTTTCATAGTCTTTAACCATGGGTGTACTAATTTTATGTGAAAAAGGTCAGATACAAGGACAACATAAAATAATTGTTCTATAGATTTGTCAAATATAGTAACCAATAAAGATATCTTCCTAGAAGTGTTTATAAAGGTTCCCTTATGTGTCTTAATCATCATGTCTGAAGGGTCATAGAAGTCTTGTGTCAAACTATGTGAATACCAGAATTCTTCCATTGCCACATTAGTCATGAAATTAAGATTAATAAGGGTTCCATCCATAGGATTTCCCATTATTTTCACAATGATATAAAGAGGTCCTTCAGTGTCTCCAATTGTTCTATCATGAGGTGTAAACACAATTTTGGGTTCGGGGACCTTTCTTTTCATGTAAGGCCTAGGAGGGAACCTAGTGTTATTGATGTGATTAGAAGCCATGTGTATATGTTTACAAATCAATGTAAAATCAGATTTTAAAAGCTTTTCAAAAGTTATACAATAAACAAGTGCAAAACTATATGTGAAAATGACCTAAAATGCTTAATTTTTCAACATTTTTTCAATGCAAACAAGTGAAAGAAGAGGCGTTGTAAAGAAATTAATGAGATGCATCAAGTAATATGTCTAATATCAGTCCAATAAACCAACAATATCCTTCACAACACACCTTTGATGCAATTCTATAATGATGATAAGTCAAAACCTATTGAAAATATACCTAAAATATGCAAATTTTCACCAATTTTCAATGCAAAGGCCCAATAGGAAGAAGATTAGAACCCTAATAACAGCCAATTAGTGTAGAAAAATCCTTCACAACATGCTTGTGATGCAATTCTAGAGAGATGATAAGGCCAAATCTAGTGAAAATGCAAGGTTTTCAAACCCTAGACATGAAATTTTGCAAGAAAGCCACTATGGTGCAACACTACAGATAGAAATCAGTCCTAATGAGTGCTTTGAAAAGGTAGTAAAATTTGAAACAATATTTTGACTACAAACCCTAGCTAATGCGAAACTAGGTTTTATGGAAAAATGCACAATTTCAAGCAATTTTTAACAATTTAAGCATTAAAATGCAATGTAAATGAATAATGAATGAAGAATTTATGTATTTTAAATCAGATCTGATGATAATGACAGGAATTATATGAAATTAAATTCAAATTATTTGAACATGCAAGCTAAAAATGCCAATTTTTTCAAATTTTTTCAATTTTTCAATTTTTTTGTAATTTTTCAAATGCAATAAGATGAAAAATGAAATGAATGAATAAAATGAATGTAAATCTAAAGTACAACATTCAAAAAGGTGCAAAAAATCTAAAAACATGGGTTCACCAAAATGTTTAATATGAAAAGGAGGGGGGAGTTGGTTTTAAGGGTTTGTGTTGATCCTCCTTTCACCACTAAACATTCAAGGACATTCAACCAAGTAGAGAACTCTATTACAGATATCCTATCACTTGGAACATAGGGGAAGATTGGAATTGTGTGAATTTGTTGTTCAATTATGTCCAATTATGCTCAAAACCCTAATTTTGTGAAATCATAAACAAACAAACAAATTACAGAAAATGATCGCACACAGAGATATCAA
Organism: Cunninghamia lanceolata; assembly: GCA_027924645.1. Lineage (NCBI taxonomy): Eukaryota > Viridiplantae > Streptophyta > Pinopsida > Cupressales > Cupressaceae > Cunninghamia > Cunninghamia lanceolata. The sequence goes on along the minus strand of BSBN01000556.1, from coordinate 4,376,554 downwards.
ATGACAACCAAATTTACATACCAGATTTTGAAGTTCGATGTGCGGGAAAGTTAGGGAATAATGAGCACGTGCCCTAGTCTAGTGTATCTACTTTTTTTAGGATCTCTAAAGAATGTCTGCAACTTCTTCCTGCTGTCACAGAGATTTCATCACTCCAGAATCCGGAGGACTAATGAGCAGGCACCCAAGTCCAAGACCTAGTTTTCTTCTCAAATCTATGATTCATGTAGTTTGCATTGCTCTCCTGCAACTCCACTTCTTTCGCTTCCAAAATCTGTAACCTGCAATCACAGAAAAGTGGATTGGGGGTTGTGGTGTTTAGAGACTTGCCTCGGTCAAGCCCCAGAGAGAGATTCAAGTCTCTTGAACATTGTTGTCAGATAAAGAGTGTGTATCCCTACAGGATAGAGGAAAAATCCAAATGATAAATGATAGAAAACACAATTGATATCACCTTGTAGTGTAGATATCATGGAAGGAAGATGCTCTTCATGCCATGAGGAGATGGAGTCAAATCTGCAATCACAAACACAATAACAACACAAAATACTACTCTGCAACACAATGAATGCCTTGAATCACTTTAACATAAGCTTGTAGATCAAAATACCCATCTAGTTTACAAATGAATCACTAATCATGCTTATATATGCAACTACAAGCATTCCCACTAAGAATTTCGTAATTCAAACTTGAGATGTTGACATAGGACCTAATAACGGTCATAAAACTAACACCCAAAAATAGGTCCTAGCCTAAAATAGGGCAAGACTAGGGCGCAGGTACCCAAGTCCTCCCCCCTATTTCAGGTAGGATTCATGCTAAGCACACCCCCTAGGTCCCATTTGCCATGAAACTTCAAGGTTTTCTCTTCAGGAGTAACCATTAACATGCAAGATGACCTAAATGCATTTTAAAGGACCCATGAGCTAAACCTTAGGAGGGAAAAGCCCCCAAAGGGACATTTTCTGACATAACAGTAACTACAGATAACAACATCCTAATGGAATTTAACTTAGCTACCAATCTCATTGAGGGCTATTCCCTCAACATGGGATTAACCCTTTGCCACCAACCACACCTTGTACCTCTCCAGAATAACCCTTTTCCACCAATCACATCTTTTACCTCTCTAATGTACCATCTATTATATTTTTTATTGAACACCCACTTATAGCCAATGGGTTTCCTACCTTTAGGTAGATTAACCAAGTCCCAAGTCTTACATTTCTACAATGTCACCATCTCCTCTTTCATACAGTCTCTCCAAGACTTGTTCTCCTTAGAAGAGAGAACTTATCCTATAGAATTTGATTATCATTAGTACAAGTTAGAGCAATAAAACACCAAAAATTTGGTGGCCTATACCTTTTAGGTGATTTTTGTTGTCTTGTAGACCTTCTCACAACTACTGATGGAGATCTTGTCACATCTACATCCTATTTTTCTTCAAAATTTGTGCTAGATTTGCCTACATCCTCGCCAACCACTCTATCATGTCCACTTCATTGGTCTTTTGCATATGCATCTTGTTGCTCTAATTTATATTCAAAATGCATCCTATCAATCTCCTTTCACATTTGGTTGTCCATCCCTGGATAAAACTCTAAGTTCTCTAAATATGATATCCTTCGAGTAGAGAACTTTCAATGTCACTAGATTCCAAATCTTGTATCTTTTTTACATTCTCACCGTACCTAATGATAATGCACTTTTCAGCCTTGAAGTCCAAATTAGAAAATTTCTCCTTTCCACATGAACAAATGGATTAGAACCAAATATTCTTAGGTATGTTACAATATGGTTCTTAATTGTTCACATCTCATATGGTATCGTCTCCTCAAGCACAAAAATATGATAGTTGTTTTTCAAATTGCAAGTAGTATTAACTGCCTTAGCCCAAAACTCATGTCTTCAACCAACACTACTTAGCAAGCTTCTGGCTTGATCCAACAAGGTAATTGTTATATTATGGAGCCTATTTCCATATTACAATGTATTTCAAATAATGTACATTTTTTCACAGGTATAGATATGTGTGGATCCCCCTTTTTCCATGAGTATAGTTATGTGTTTTATTTATACTTGTATATGGGTGGAGTCATCACCCATGATTAATGGGAACTATCATGGGTTGACTTGGCCCATGGTTTGGTACCCATTATTTTGTAAAACCTCTATTGTCAGTTACCTATTGATGTAATTATAAATAGACAAACATATAGTAGGTAAAATATAGGAAGAATTGGGGAGGTGAATAGAGTGTGTGAATTCAAGTGTGAATTCAAGTGTGAATTTGGGAGAGTTTGTTCAGCACAGCTCCAAACAATATTTGTGCATTGTCATTGTGAGAAGACTAATCTGAGAAAGCGTTTCTTAGTGGACGTATCCCACATTGGGTGAGCCACATTAAATCCTATCTTCATATTGTGCAATTTTTATTTCTATTCTTTATTTATCTCTCTTCATAATTCTTGTTGCTGCGATTCTAAAAAATTATTCTGCATTGATTTCTATTTTATTTCTAACAGTTATGTTTAACCTTTTAGCCACTCTATTTTTTTTTAGTGTGTAGGGTGTTTCCTTTTCCTAACAATAATAGTGTTCTTGCAAAATGCCTCAAGTTCCTTAGATTGAAACTCCCAACACTTATCTAACCTTAACACTTTGATATTCTTACCAGTCTAATTTTCTACAAGTGCCTTAAATTCCTTAAACTTGTGGAACCCCTTAGACTTTTTCCTAAGAAAATACACCCAAGCATGTCTAGAATAATCATTAGTGAAAGAGATAGTACCAAAACTTATCAATTGAGAGTATATCCATAGGACTAAAGACATCACTATGAATCACTTCTAGTCTCTCATTTTCTCTAGTGCTTCCTGAAGCAAACCATACCCTATTTTTCTTTCTAAACACATAATGTTGACAAAACTCAAATCCAATAGAACAATCTGGAAGACCTTCCACCATATTCTTACTTACCAAGGTTTTTGGCCCTTTTCTCCTATGTGACCTAACTGGTAGTGCCATGACAACCTTGATTTAATTTTTAGTAACATTGATTGAGATGCACAATATTGATGCCTCCAGCCTAAAAGGAGCACCATGGCTCACACCTTTAGGAACCACCAAATTACCTCTAGCCAATCTACAACTATTTCCATAAAAGATAACATGCACTCCAAAGTCAATCATCTTAGAGACAAAAATCAAATTTCTAGGCAAACCTAGTATGTGCAAAATATCAAAGTGTCCTTAATATCTCATCCATGGAAGACACATTCACCTTCCCTCAACTAACTATCCTAAGAGAGTTGTTATCACCAAGGAAAACCTATCCTCCATCACATTCCTTCTAATTGAAGTACCACCCCCTTCAAGGAGTCGTGGTATGATGCTCCTGAGACAATCAATTAAGAATCATCACCAATGATATTTATAGATACACAAGAATCACTAGCATACTCATCAATGTTAGAGGATCTCTTAGAGGAATTATCCTTCTTCTTGGACTTACACTCCTTTACGTGACCTCACTTGTCACCATTCTAGCACTTTACTTTAGGTTTACCCAAAGACTTAGACATGTCCTTCATCTTGGACTTCTTATCTCTACTACTCTTCTTCTTACCTCCTCTATCCTTTGTGTTGGTTTGGTCTTTGGTATTCTTTAGGATCAATGTATTGTGTGTGGCCATCAACACTTGGAAAGACCAGCTTGTGTGGGACGTGACTATTGAGTCAATCTCAAGGATTAGAAAGTTAGCTCCTTATCTATCCTAAGATAAGCCTAAGTTTATATAAGAAAAGGGAAGATAGATTGTAGAAAGTAAATAATACAACTAAAAGGCTCATACTAAATAGATACATCCTTACAACTACAGCAAAATTTAATAGCTCACAATATAATGATTCATATAAGGGAATACACATGCAACAAACAAAAAGTAAATAAAGACAAGATTCAAAACTTCTAGAATAAAAAACTCTTATATTTAAGTTTGCTAAGACACTTGATCATTACAAAAAACACAATATCTTTTAGAAGCATGCATAGAGGCTCTCTTGTGCAGTTGTAAGGAGGTCAAGGCTAGGATCAAGCATTAGGATCAAAAGCTTAGTTGCATATCACCTAACTTGAGACTTGTTTTAAACATCATGCTTAATATCTTAGTTGTATGAAATTACATTTGAACTAGAAATGGGTATGAAGGATAATATTTATAGAGAAATCCCAACTCACAATGACATTTCCTCCCAATTTAAAGAAGTTGAATTCTACAGGTTAGTCAAGGAGATAGAAATGTTTATGAGAATTCAGTGCCATAAATTTATCTACCAGTGGTTGGAGTCTATTGCATAGATTGTGTGTACATATAATATTGAAGTTTGTCACATAGTACAACACCTTGGAGCTTTGGGTAGGTGGATTTCAACCACAGTGTGTCATGTAAGACAAAAGTTCGCTAGCCTTGAATGTTGGATCAATTCTTGTAGAGGATTTAAAACTGGGGGGTAACTGATCTTACCAAAAGTGTTTATGAATAGTGGGATGGTGTGTGGATGCCATGGGGAAGCCACATATTTGAAGGTTGTGTAGCTATGGATCATCATGGAGTAGACTTGTGAGAGAATGGTCGAAAGTCCCTCATGTTGTTGGATTAGTTTGTGGTAATAAATTGAATGATGTACATTGGTTCAGAGATGGACTGATGCTTTTCCTTTCATCAAGTATTGGGAGCATGCCATGTAGTGTTGGTTGTAAAACAACTAACCAACCATGTGTCATTAAGAAAAGTGGGGTCCACCAAAAAGAATAACACTGCAATAATAAGAAGGAACTCGCTATTGATGTGGACTAACGGTGCGAGTTTAGGAGTGAATCTTTATTTGTGAGCTCATGAAACCCCAAAAATTGTTAGATCAACTAAATAAGAGTTGTGTTGGGTTTTTATTATTTGTTACCTTTAATCCATTCTAAGAAGCTACCTACAAAACAACCTCTAGGGTATGTTAGGTCTTAAGGTAGCAAATACAAACATTTATGATAAAACAAAATAAAAATAGGTCCAACTTATGAGAGACGGCTCATCTCTCCTTCTTCTGAAAGCTCTGTCAAGCTCAGGGGGTATTCCTTTTTAGATCCCACCAATAATATTCAATTCCAAATTTATTCAAAAAGATAAGCATCACCAAAGATTAGTTAATTTATCATCAATTCTTCCAAAACTATTTGGTAATTAAGCTAAGCCTTTCAAACACAATTACAAACCCAATTTAAATGTTACTAGTCTATATTGTGTTAGCCATTAGCAAGATAATGAGGGGATTTAAAAATATATAAATATGGATCCACAGGTTTATGAGCAGAAGGTGAAAGATACAAAGAAAAATATAGGAACCCTTTGCACCATTATGTGTAGTGTGGAGAATAATTTAAATAACTTACTCGCAACATCATTTTCATTTATAAAATGGAGTAGGTGGTTAGAAAACACTTAGATCAATGTCTATTCCTATGCATAGAGTCAATTATCAAATAGAAAAGTAGCAAACCATTCATATATTCAACAATATTTTGAGTAGCCTAATTAACTAGGTCCTATCTTATACGACTTAGTCTATTAGATGGCATTTTACTCAAAAGATTTAGATTCTACTTAGTAATCCTTTGCTAACACCAATTACTCCATATGTTAAGTTAGAAAGATTTCCTATTAAGACCGACTCTTAACATAAAGTTTTATAGCATTTCTTGAATGCAAACTAATATGTAGTCATTAACATGAATACAACAAATGTGTATCCAAAAAAAAACATTTTTTAAAGCAAGAGATAAAGCAATGGAGATAATTTGAATTTTTAAGTAAAACTATGTCTTACACCAAATTCCCAAAAAAGAAAGAATGAATAACTAACAGAATTATGCTTGACATGAACTCAGAATGCTTTTATTTATCAAATGAGTTTTTCACACTTTTCCAAGCTCTTCCAACCCTTTGTACAATGTACACACTTCTTTATATAGAATAGTGACAATGTTCTTCTCACTCAGATGATTGACACTCATTAGCTCTTATTAGAATCTAAAATTTATTTTAAGATTACAACTATTTCTTGGGGGAAAAATATTGGGGGATATCCCAATTAAGTCAGCTAAAGTAAGCTAAAGAAAATGAAGAAAGCATCCCACCAAATCAAACTAACATGGAGAGAAGAGAATCACTTGATATAAATGCTAGAAAGGGGAGCCCATCCATTCAAAGTGGCTACTATTACTATTTTTTGGGGTATCCCTGGCCATGAGCAATCACCTCTAAGAATGAATTTAGAAAGAGAGAAAGGACTCATGGTATTCATACCACTGATAAAAGAAGGTTACATACAAGCACCATGAATGTGGCCTAGGAACCTTGAAATAACGAAGTATATGAAACAATGATTCGAAGACTTTCCCATTTCTCTTTCATTAACAACTAACTTGAGACTACTCATCAAATGAAATGCCTTGTATTGTATGAGTGAATCCCAATCCTTTATATAGTTTGAGACCTATCATTATCACCTTAATAACCTAGTTTGAGCTGTAAAAACTCCTTTGATAATTCTGGGATAGTCCATAAAGTTGGCTCATCCTTTCTATCACATACTACTAGTTAGACAAATGACCCTTCACTACTCAATTACTACTCCTATCTATTTTTTTCCAAACTGTCATTTACCAAAATACTTTTCATATAGAATCCTACACAAGAGATTTTCCATTTTTTGGTAGTAGAAGTCTAGTAACTTTATAGCATAATCTTCTACTTTTCAATGCATCTGTGAATCAACTTCTACTGTTCCTTGATTTTCCTCTTATGAACTTAATGTGATAGCTCATACCTTGTCATATAGACAAGACACTTGAATATGAAAAGATAAGAATGCAAGTGATAGGTTGTCGTGAGGTCTTAACACTTTAGTTGAAATATGTCAATTATGTTGATCGGGTAGTGTCCAAGGCAGTTTGTGCAGGGAATGAATTTGGACATCTCATCTTAGCAATGGGTTTCTAAGTTTTTGAACAAGCCTTTAACAAAATGAATCCAAACTAGAAAGCATACCACTCTTAATCTAGAAAGCATATAAACTAACTAGGAATCAATACATGCATTTTTAACTATGAATTTTACAAAGGTAGCTAACTATTAATTGAAAATGGATTAAAATTTGAGCTAACAATTGATAACAGATTTTATGGATGAAGCAGATGCTTTGAAAACTCTTAGCATAATAGTAGAGCTGAAAGATTGTTATCTTAAACACAATATCTTGCAGGAACACACAATAATGCTAAAACAGAAAGTTACATTAATCTAACAAAAACATTTACTAACAGAATTGAACAACATAATTGTGCAATAGTAAAATACTTATCTATCCTATATCCTTCGAGTGGCCACCTCTTGGGAGATCTTCTTATCGATTCAAATCACATGCATTATCTCAACAGCTCCAAAATAACTCCATTTTCATTTGCATTTCCATTGCTCAGAATATATTACTCAGAAGAACTAGGTTGCTTCATTCCATAGAGAATTATCACAGAACATAATAGCTGAACATTACTTTTGTATTGTATATCAGAACGTAGCATAACATAACATAGCATAAATGTTTTTGAGATTACCCATAATCTATACTACCAAAATCCTAATTTTTAGGTGACGTATAAATGCCACTTGAAAAAGTCTTCAATAGAAAAATAGACTTTTAACTAAACTAGATGTCTGTTAGGTTCAACATAGTAAAGGCTTTGAGTGGAGTCATAAAATATCTTAAGTATTTTTAACAGAAAATAAAGGAACTGTCAATAAAGCCTATGATCATGTATTCCTATATTTTTCGGTGCCCTGAGATTTCGACACTGTTGACTTCAGTTGCTTTTAAGTTCCACTAGGCACTTCATAAAAACCTACATAAATACATAGACCTTTACACACGATCATGTAAACATTAGTGGAAAACTTCAATCAATTAGAAAACAAGATTTGTACATCATTCTGTCAAAAATAAACAAATTTTGCTCATAAAATTAGTAAATTGGCATGGTTTGGGTAATTTGGGTGACACAAAAAGGGTTATATGACTTATTATGAAATGAGGTTAATTATACCTCATCACGCTCCCCTCTCTAAGATGGAGCAGGTCCTCCTGCTCTCTACTAGCCATGGGCTCTTTGCCTTTCTGCATCCCTCTTTCTGTTTAGTTCATCATACTTCAAGCTGACGTCATAGATGTCCCCTGCTTCCTCATCCAAATGGTCAGGATACTTAAGAAACCCTTTGTGTAATTTTACCCCCATTTGCCATGCATGTAAATCCTTGGGGTCTTGCTCTGCAATTACCATTGCTGCAAGTGGCGGCTAAAGGAGCAATGGAGGTCTGTACCTCATGCCTATCCATTTGGTCTTAAGTTGTAGTATTTCTGTCAAAGCTTCTACTCTTCTATAGGACCATCTGAGATTTGTTGGAGAAATCATCTCCCTTCATTCCAAGTACATGGGTAGAGGAGTATATTTTTCTTCACAAGCATTCCATGCTCTTTCTATCAATTGGGGTCCATTAATGATGAAATCTTCAAAACAAATTATTATGCTCTCATTATATTTTTCCTCCATGGCTGTATACTTTTTGATTCTTCAGAATTGAGCCTTGAAGGCAAAGGGCTTATGATGAGGATGCCTCATGTGAAGCCCCACAGTTTTCTCTACTTCAAGGTATTCTCTAGTCCTGTCTTGCCAATTCAGTTGGTTCTGCAGGTTTGACATGAATGCCCTGAGCTAAACTTCTCCCACAAAGAGATTTGTGAAAAAGTCACTGTACTTTTCTACCAACAAATTATGCAAAAAGAATTCACACAACAAATTCTTTTGAACAAGAGATGATTCTTTGAATGCTTCTAAAAATTATTTGTTATCAGGATCATAGGGCAAATTATAGGAAATCCTTAAAAGCTTCCATCTTACCACTTGTTCATTAAGGAAAATAGAATATAACCTGGATGGCTTCCTACAAGCTAGTAACAACACTCTGATTTTGCATGCATCAGTCTTAGCTTGATAAAGTCTATCATAAGATTCCTTTAACAATACTAATTCTTGTTTGAGTATAGTATTTTCTGCTCCAACTTGCCTTAGGAAATAACATCTTTCCATCCACTTTGCCAGCATGGGAGGAATATGGACTTGAAATCATTCCATTTTGGTTGGTTCAGTCTATATCTCTTTTGATTCCATGGTTGGTTTAACATTGATTTCCTATAATTCTTTCTCTAGTTCTACAGTTTTGCTAAGAGCTGTGTTAAGTTGTTGTTTCTGTTGTTCCTATTTTTCCACAAATGACTTAAGGAATTGTTCAAAATTGACAGTCAAATCTTTAATTTGTTCATCTTTTGCAGACAAACTGGTCAAATGTTTCTTATCTTCTTCCTTAATTTTTTATTTGGGACTATAATTTCTCAATGAATGCATCTTTCTATTCTAACTGTGTCCCTAGAGTCCTTATTTCCTAATCCTTATGTTGCAAAAGTTCTATCTATGTGTCAATTTTCTGTTGTTGTTGTAATGTCTTTACAATCCTTGGTAAACTTGGTGATAATCACTCAATTCAAAAGAATATCCTACTAAACAGTCCACTATAACTTCTTGAAAAGACTTTCATCGAATTATCAACCAGGACTCATAGGCTTGTGATGGCACTTGCACTATATGTGCTTTCAGGGATCAAACTATCTAACTTATCTAATATAGTATTAAATATTAGGCTACTTATTAACAAGAGAAAGTAATGTTGCTACAACTTCTATAGATACTTTGCAATGAAAGATTGTAACAAACGATTATTAAGGAATGAACTCTAATTTGCTAATGACAACTTTTCCTATCCTCTAGAGTATCACAAGTCAAATGAACTAAAACAACTTAAGAATCTAATGGATCTTGAATTCATGAAATAACTACTACAATAATAATAACATGCAATAAATAAAGTGAAGGACAATTATCCTAAGTGGCCCTTGCTGAGGTGACTGCCTCACTACTTAAACTCAAATCTAGCTCTTTAAATCAACACAATCATATTGATTCTAACATATATTGTACAATCTTTTCAAATCACATAAAATCTTGTTGAACTGTAATATTCATAACTCACAATCAAATAACATTGTCTGCATAATCTAGAAAAGATTCAGATAGCTATATCTGCGATAAAACAAAAACTATTCAAAATTGAACTTAACTTCTACCTCAACCACTGAACCATAATATAGGCACATGGGAGTTATTAAAATAGGTATCTTAACTATAAACATAAAAACACCACTCCACATGAACTAGAGTGTAATGAATACTAACAATAATGACTGGAAAAAGAAGGAAAGAAGTGTTCTAACAAAATTAGAACTCTTTGCTGAAACAGGGGAACATGGACCAATTGAATCAGTTCCATTAGTCTTCTAGTTGCAATAGAGTCCTTCAAGCTTCCAATCATCTTTATTAATAACCTATCACGATGCGTGATTATCTCAATCAAGTGTCATCTTGCCGTGGTTGCTGCACTTGGTTGAGTTTGGAATCTTCCCTGCTCTATGCCTAGAAATGTTGTGGCTATGGGCTGCATCCTGTAGTTGTTGCAGGTTATAGTCCTTCCTCTTTTAGCAGCAAGGTTAGTCCATAAACAAGTACAAAATACTAATAACCACAATCAACACAAACATTCTTGATAATCCATACATCCCCACATATAACATACAATTTCATCATATTTAATCATATCTCCATATACTTAATTAACCAAGTTCAAGTCTGCATAATGATCATAAGGGATAACATAACATAGAAATATGCTTAAAATAGTGTCTGGGGATGTCTTTCAACTTGCATAAAACTAGAAGAAAATAGGCTAATAACTAGGCTCATCACACCCCCTAACTATCCATTTGCTTGACCTCAAGAAAATCAACTAAGGCTATAGGTTGTAATATAGGGTGATCTCCCTAAAATCTGCAATAGTACCTACTCCTTGGGTCTGCAACAAATAAAAACCATTGTTGTATGCCAACCTGTTCATCCTGGAGACCTCTATTTTCTCACACTCTGCACTCCTCCTCCCATTCCAATATGGCACTAGATATAGAAGCATAGGAGGTTGGAAAGTAAGTGGTATCCAACTTAGTGCTTGTCCCTTGGCAATGTCCATGCATTTCCTGACCCTTTCAAACATAGCCATAAAGTTACAGACAGAATGGGGTTCTTTCTTTTGTAACACTGGAGTCAAACTATTACACCTGTCTTGTACATGTTGGTGAGAGTGATGGATGAGCCCAACTATCAAATGCTGAATCTTGTCATAATCATGTAGCCTTAAATTCATAATCTTTCTCCCCACACCCTTGTGTTCTAAAAATTTGCTTCCATTATGCAATGATAAACTCAGGGATTTCGGATTCTTTTCTAATTGGAAGGGCAATGGATTTTTCTCTTTCTATGTAAGCTTGCATGATGTCGCCTCTCAATTTCTCATCATGAAGTAAGAGGCCAGTGCTCTATGTGTAAATCCCCTACATAAATTAATGGATTCCATTCAATATCTTCAGATACAACATAATTATTTAAGTAAAACTCACATAGCTGATCTTGTTCATCAGGTGTGGAGGTAGCAAAAACTTTGAGGAAGGCCATTTTCTCACTCATGTCAACTAGTTTATTGTTGATCAATTTGTTGAACTGGTAACTCAGAATTTTTTCTTTCAGAAACAAGGCATAGGTTGTGAGGCCTACCTTTACCTCACCATATATTTTGCTTATGATACATATGTGATGGATTTTATTATGGACATGTGCACATTGGGGACTTTTGATCACGTACTTAGACCTTCTTTACTATATCTTATGTTGTTTAGATAGATGGTTTATGCTTTGTGGATGATTAGATCTCATGCTAGATTTCATTTGATGATTATTGGTATGTGTATTGATGGTGAAATTGATGATTTATCTTACATTATGAGAACATGATTATACTTGTGAATGAGAATGACTTGAGAGACATATATGTGTGTGTGTGTATGTGTGTGTGTGTGTGTGTTAGCATGTGGTTGTTATTGTTGTTATATGTGATTATGCAATCAAGTGTGTGATGTATGTAGTTCACTTTGCTTCATCTATTTTACCATGTGTTATTAATGGGTTTGTGGAAATGTGGAGGTAACTTTCCATGCCCATGGAAAATCAGACATTGGACAATAACCATATGTTGTATCCATGTTAAGCCGACCTAGTCCTAAGTTGGACTAAGGTCACTTGTGTTTGAGAATGTTGATAATGTGGTTTTGGATTTATGATATTTTGTAAGGTTTACCCTTTTAATTTATCTCTTGATGTGTTGTAAAAATTGTAATGTTGGGTTTGCACAATTTTAGTGCTAAATGTTTGAGGCCCTTTTCAAGTGATTTTATGTGTTTCCTAGTGTTAATAATGGTCAAATATTAACCCTAGGTCATACCCCTAGGGTCTAGGACCATTCTTAACATATTTAAACTTGTTTTAAACCATGTATGGTCACCCAAACTTGGCCTTTGAGTCAAGTGACGAGTTTGGGAAGTGTGAGAGGTGGTTGGAAGGTCACCATCTCACTTAACCTAACCTCACCCACCTGGGTAAGGTTACCCTTGCCTCAAGTCCTTTAGAAGCTTCTTGAAGCTTCTCACATGTGTGAGACCTCATCCCTATGCTCTCACATGTGTGAGAGCACTTGTAGCGAAGAGTGTAGCTTAATTGAATGAGAAGGTGACAAGTGTCACCTCCTCATTCATGAGAAGCTTCCCTTGTGTGCTCACATCTCCCTATGCTCTCACACATGTGTGAGAGAATTTGTGGGAGAGTGTGTAGCTTTATGGAATGGGGAGATGGCAAGTGTCACCTCCTCATTCTTGTGGGGTTGTGAGGAGGGTTATGTGGATGGAGGAGAGGGTGACAAGTGTCACCTTCTCATCCATTAGGGTTTGAGAGCCTTGCCTATTTATCTCTCCTATTTAGATGAGATAAGGATTTTTTTTTCTTTTCTTTTGGAAAATTTTATGCTTGTGTTGGGAGGAGATAAGGACTTTGATGCAGAGGGAAAACTCCCTTTCAAATCTAAAACAAATACCAACACAAAAGCCTATGCAAGAAGGCTACAAATGAAGTGAAACAACAGAAAATGGAAGAGAAATCAGAAATCTGTAACACTTATTTTATTTCAATAAGAAATTTCATTACATCAACATGAAGCTTATGATATTCCTAGAATCATACATGCAACACCTGCAACAAATAAATTTTCAGCATCCTGGACTCATTTCCCAACATCTGGGTCTCTCTTCAATTTTCTTCTCTGAGCTCCAAAAAAACCCCGTCACTTACTCCTTTTACTGCGCCCTCATTGTTTAGAATTTACTACAAAAGTTTTTAGGTTTTGTGCCTCTCCTTCCCATCTTTCCAGAACATGTTTAATTTCTTAATTTTGATAATATATGAGAAAGTTATGCTCATTTTACCGAGACTAGGTCTCATAATTACGACCCCCATTTTTGGAGTTACAAATTTTGAAATTACTAAAATAAAATTCTGGGAGTTAGGTCCACCAACCTGGCCATAAAGACCACTTACAAGATTCCTTACATTATGACAATTACAACAATAAGTTCCATTAATTCCATGATTCTTGGTAGCCCCACTTATGATAGAATCAACCCCACTTATGACAAAAATCAGCCCCCACTGAAATAGAATTTAATGCCTTTGCCTAGGAAAGATATTCTCCACTATTTGAGGCATTTATAAATTACCGGGGCATTTTTCCACAAAAATTACATTTACCAATATGCCCAAGGAAAATTATATTTGTTGCAAATTAAAATATTATTTCCCAAGCCCATAAACCTTATTAAAAACAAACAAACATAAATTAAAATATTTTTGGTGTTGTAAGGTTGCCATTGACCATGGATGCTCCTGCATTAGACTTGTAGATCTTGGAAGGAATTTGGGAGGACTTTTGAAAAGCTCTAAACCAACATTCTCCATCCTTGAAGCTTGAGAAGTATTTCTCAAGGTTTCAATCCTATTGTTACTTGCTTTTGCTTATGCATTATGTATGTTCATGTTTGTAATGCTTATGTTTTTTTAGTTTTTGTGTTTGTGGGTTTTAAAGGGTTGTTTGGGTAAGCTCTCCATGTGAGAGAGCTCACCTTTGTCATGGGTGAGAGAGTATGTGAATGTCCTTGGTTTCCCCTCTTTGTTTTGGTATAGTTTTATGGCCAAGGGCCTTATATTAAATTTTTGAGAAGTATGGTATTATGGCATGAGTGCCTTGTTTTAAGAAATGAGAAGTTATGGCAAGAGGCCAAGTGATTATGAGCTTATTGAGTATTTGGGTATTATGAGTGTGGGTCCCCTTGAGTTGAGAGTAGTCCACTCTCTCACCCTTCAAACTCATTTCAAAATGAGTTAGTTTTGTGAATTACCTTGGATGGGTGTTAATGTGCATGATGTGAGTGTTTTGTTCCCTTGTCATATGCTCCTTGGTTATTGGAAGGCCTCCTAGCTTGGGGGTGGCCTATTAGTAGGCCTAAGTTGGGAGCTGAGCTTCCCATGGGTGTGGTGGACTATTTTTGTGTGTTTTGTAGGTTCACTTTGTGGCTATGAAGGAGTTTGGCTTTGGGAGAAACATGAAGCTTAATGTTTTTGGAAGTCTTGTAAAATGAGAGCATTGAGATGCCTCATCCCTATTTTGCATTGTATTAAGTTTGGTACAAGCTTGAGAGTTGGGTTATAGTCATTTACCCCTTTTTGTAAATATTGTAATATATTAAATAAAGGGCAATAGTTTCATCATCATACATTGTTGAAATAATTGTTATCTCTCTCTCCTTATTGTGTTATGCTCAAGAAAATGATGTGAGAAAGGAAAATAAGTATATAAAAAACCTATTTGTGAAATAAATTTTATACTAAAATGTTGTTGTAAAAGAAAAATAATGTGAATGGCTATTCTTTTTCACCTCCTTGTGTTGATATATATATCCATTGTGTAATATATATAAAGATATGTATATTTATATGAAGAACAAATACTCACTGTTTTTATTTTTATAACTTACTATTTAGACGTAGTGAACAAAAGCATAATAGTGTATTATATATATATATACCTTAGCAAATGCCTTTTAACATAAATTGTATTTAGAATGCCATGTTTTTTATTACTATTGTTGGCATTTGATTGCAAGTTCAGGGTTACATTTTTTATTTATGGCAGGGAGGTTTGTGGCAGCTGTAGGGCCAAAGCCCCTGCGCCGTCTCATTTTCTTCCTTAAACTGTAGTATGAGGGGGGAGGGGACCCCATCCCCCACCCCCTTTACTTTTAAATATATATATATAACGTTGTGCTTGGCGCAGGATCTCCGTCGGCCGTGGGAGCTAGGGCACAACCCTGCAACTTCATCCCTTGTTTTTTTATTTTTCCAGTTACTCTACGTTCAATGCAGGTCTCACCTCAGTCTTGTTTGATGTTGGAATATATATATATATATATATATACTTCCCCCCTGTGTATATTACTCTGTGCATTAAGCACACACTATGTATATTGGGTGCATACAACAGTTTTAAACAGACTCTTCTTTGTATATTAATGAGAGACCAACATAGTTATATATATAGGTTATTTTTAATGACTGGGTATTTTTTATTTATACCCTGTGTTAAAGGCAACAGCTATTCATATAATTATAGATATCCATATATTTATATATACATGGTTGTGGGTGGATAGTTATCCCTCTCTATATAATACACCAAAAAAAAACCAGAAAACATAGAAAATGAACTTAGCAAAACAAAATAAATGTTAGACAATGAAAGAGCAACCTGTAGGTGAGCATGCTAGAGAAATTTAAATAAACTTTTAGAGACTTTCTTATTGAGAAGATACCTCCCACTTGGAGAGATACCTTCCATCTTCTTGCCCCTCCTTGAAAACCTACACATCCAACCAGAATTAAAACAACTTGAGAATGAGAACAAATGAGACAATTTGATGTTTTTATAATGTTTGTCTAGGGTTTGGTGCCCCAGGTTTAGAATATGGGTTAACTTAATTAACTGGTTTTGTTATGTGCAAACCCCTCTTAGTGAGTTGTAGACTTTTTGTCTTATTGTGTGTGTGTGGGTATTTATTTCTTTTGTTTAGTTAATTGAATTATTGGGTTGTGTACTTTATGAGATAACTAAATTATTCCCATGATGAATGTATTAAATTAACCCTGGCAATTTTATTCACATGTTGGAAATTAAGACTATATTTTTAGTTGTGTTGATTTATTTTATTGATTTAAATATTGGGAGAGGGTAATTAGACTTTATATATGCATTTTAATTATTTAATCTTGAAAGGGGTTAGAATGTAGATTTTATTTTAAGTTAATTTTGCAAACCTCCTATAGTTGATGAGATGGTGTTATGCTGTCGAAATTACTATAGGATTTATTCTATTTGACCCATTATGCTGCCAAAATTTACCTAGATTTAATTAAGTTAATTGTTTATTATTAGTTCGATTAATGTATTCCTTTTTGCAATAAATGTTGGATTATTGTATAAGTCAGGATTTGTTATTATAGTATTTAAATGTTTAGATACTTAGCTCTTTAGTGGACCTAAGGTTAGATTTTGATTTATATCAAAATTGACTCACTTCATTTTAGTGACTCTAGGGTTGGAATCGGAATCTAACCCTCTTAGTATCACTCCTTGCGACATACACCCCCTTAGTGGCTTACATTTCGTAGGGATGGCAAAGTGTATGTTGCATCATCCTGTTGTGATTGACCTTCCTCACCTTTGGGCGATGCACATGATGTTAGTTGTTGAGGCAACTACATTGTGTGCATGTGTCACCGAGTGCGCATGTTGCATGCAAGGGGGTTTGTAGAGTCAGGTGGGAAATTTTTTGGTAATTCATGTCATGACCACATGGCAAATGTGGACATGAGATGTGGTTATCATGTCATAACTACATGGTGAATGTGGGCATGACATTTGGTATCAGAGCTCAAGTTTAAACACTGGGCATTGAGGGCATATTATTTATTCCGCAATTTTGTTTTAATTTTAGGCATTATTCCGTGTAGGATGCCACCTAGAGCAAGGAGAGGGCGCTCTCGTGCTAGTGGGTCTAGAGGAGCGGGTATACCAAATGTAGTACTGCCTAAGGGTGAGGTTCCAGTGACACTCGACATTAGACCATAGATTCTCTAGGCTTTACATGCAGAATTAGTGAGATTACCACTGGTCATGAATGAGCCTCATGTAGAGATTCCAGACACTACCACCGAGGATCACGCATCAGCTCACCAAGAGAGCAACAAGAGCCTACTGCGCCACGAGGAGTGCGAGGTGGGGGTTGGGGTGGAGCCAATCCATCATGACCCTTATGGTTATGGATAGTGAGACAAGGTTAATGCACCCGTTCGAGGACACCGAGACCACGGAGACCCCATCAAGGATCTACTTAGGTTGAACCCACCTACATTTGTGGGTACTTCAGAGGGAGCTAAAGCTAAGGCCTAGCTTATCAATCTTAATCGGTGCTTTGCATTGCCCTATGGGAGTAATACGAAGGCACGTGTCAAAGTACATTTACTTTGCGATGATGCGGTGATATGGTAGCGCACGAAGGAGCACAAACACCACTTATCTTTGGACACACTTTCGTGGAATACTTTTCTAGAGCGTTTCGTGCTATCTCTTGAAGAACTACAAATAGTGTCATATAGATGAGTTCCATGATCTACAGTAGCGAGGTTCCACAGTTGCAAAGTATGAGTGCAAGTTTATGGAATTATCACGTTATGCTAAGTATCTTCAAGATAAGAAGCGTCTTGTGAGTCATTTAATCAAAGGCTTGAATCCTCACATAGCAGGACCGGTTCACATGGCAGATCCATGAACTATGAGCGAGGTCACCGATAAGGCACTCATTGCAGAGGAGGTCCATGGGCGGGGCCATGGGTCACGACCTCAATTTCAAGACCGCAATCATCAGTAGGACTAGGGTTTCTGTAGACCCCAGCCACCTCAGAGGAGCAATTTTAGATTGGCCTCTTTACCTCCTAGACCTCCATAGCAGTAGTAGTATCAACAGAGGTCGCAGCCACAACAGAGGGTATAGTGTGGTCCCAATCGAGTTGTAGTCACAGGGTCTGCGAAGATACCAGCACCAGTAGGCATCAGTTGCAGGACCAGCTAGGTCACAACAGTCCTTTAGAGGATCTTAGGGCAGTACAGGATGACCTGGAGCACAGCAGTCCAATCAGACTCAGTCAATGCATGTCCAGGCTTGAGGACCTTGTTATGTACGTAGTAGCGCAACGCACTTGGCTAGAGAGTGTCCACAGGAATCAAACTCAGTTAGTGCATGTCCAGGCTTGAGGACCTTGTTATGTATGTAGTAGTGCAAGGCACTTGGCTAGAGAGTGTCCATGGGGATTTACAACTGGAGGTCAGCGTGCTAGTGGTTCTGAGGCAACAGTTGGAGATATGGGACGTTCTCACCGAGTCTTTGCAGCGGTTGATAACCGTTAGGATGACTTTCAGGCCTCCATGATAGAAACTCCAAGTACTATTGGGGATGTTCCCATTACTATTTTGTTTGACTCAGGAGCTACAGACTCCTTTATTTCTCTATCGTTAGTGGAGAGTTGCAGGCTAGTGACCTCTAGGCAGGATGTTAGGTGGGAGGTCGAGTCAGCTACAAGGGCCAAGATGGTCATAGAGTCAATGGTCAGAGATTGTGAGATAGCACTTGGTGCCTTCACAACAGTTGTGGACTTTAGGGTCATACAGTGTGGTGTTGGGCATGGATTGGCTTGCGGCTTATAGGGCCAAGCTAGATTGTCACCGAAAGGTGATAGGTTGCCTCGATGATCACGGCACAATAGCAGAGATAGTGGGCATTCAAAAGCCCACCGCAGTTCACATGATATTTGCTAAATAGCTTAAATGTTGTATGCGGAAGGGTTGTCACTTATTTGTGATCACAGTCAGTGACAAATCAAAGGATAAGTCAGAGGCTTTGCTTGATGACCATCCCATCCTTAGAGAGTTTGCAGATGTTTTTCCACTTGAGCTTCCAGGGATGCCACCTCACAGAGAGGTAGATTTTCATATAGACCTTGTACCAGGTGCCGAGCTAGTGTCTCATGCACCTTACAGGATGACCACACATGAGCTCACGGAGCTCAAGCTTCAGCTAGAGGAGTTGCTAGCGAAGGGGCACATCTAACCTAGTGTCTCACCTTGGGGCACACTAGTCATCTTCATGATGAAGAAGGATGGGTCTCTTTAGCTTTGCATGGACTATAAGCAGCTGAATAAGGTGACGATGAAGAATCGTTATCCTTTGCCTAGGATCGACGACTTGTTTGATCAGATGCAGGGAGCTAGGGTGTTCTCTAAGATTAACCTAAATTTTGGATACCATCATTTACGCATTACAGAGGCAGATATCCATAAGACTACATTTTGGACTCGCTATGGTCACTATGAGTTCATTGTGGTGCCCTTCGGTTTGACAAACGCCCTCGCAGTATTCATGAGTCTTATGAATGGGGTGTTTCACACATTCCTAGATCAGTTTGTGATCATATTCCTTGATGATATATTGATCTATTCACAGACTGAGGAGGAGCATGAGGAGCACTTGCACCAGGTTCTACAGTGTCTGAGAGAGCAGTAGCTATATGGCAACTTGGCAAAGTGTGCCTTCTTTCAGTCAGAGGTTCAGTATTTGGGGCACATTCTATCTGGTGATGGTATCTCAGTAGATCCATTAAAGATTAGAGCTATTAGGGATTGGCCATCACCTACCAATGTCATAGAGGTTAGGAGCTTCATGGGGCTAGCAGGATATTATCACAGATTTATTGAGGGCTTTTCCAGGATAGCACACCCTATAACTTCCCTTCAGCGGAAAGGGAAGAGCTTCACATGGATAGAGCAATGTGAGAGGACCTTTGAGGTCCTCAAGGAGCATCTCACTAGCGCTCCTATCTTAGAAATACCTAATCCAACGACAAACTTCATGGTATGTACAGATGCATCTTTAGAGGGATTGGGTGCAGTCCTTATGCCGGATGGTCGAGTGATCATGTATGAGTCATGAAAGCTTAAGACCCATGAGCTAAACTACCCTACACATGATTTGGAGCTTGCAACAGTAGTTCATGCTCTTGTTCGATGGATAAACTTCCTCTTAGGACGTCATTTCGAGTTACACTGCGACCATCATAGTCTATAGTATATCTTCACATAGCCGAATCTAAATGTTTGCCAACATCATTGGATGTAGTTCCTTTGTGAGTATGACTTTGATGTGCATTACATCAAAGGGAAGGAGAATGTGGTTTCCGATGCCTTGAATCGGAGGTGCCACGAGATCCTGACTTTGACTTTGAGTGTAGACTTGAGAGGGCTCATATTGCATCATCTACCAGAGGATGAGTGGTTTCTGGAGGTTCAGCGAGAGATTCAGTCACAGAGGGCCCTTAAGGGCAAGTTTGCAAGGTATTCACTTGAGGTAGATGGTCTTCTATGACATCAACATCACATCGAGATCTTCGATCATTGGTTTTATCAAAGGCTCATAGAGCACCATATGCAGTACATGCGGGGGTGAAGAAGTTGCATGGCAATTTGAGATAGTTGTATCATTGGGCAGGGTTGAGATGTGATATTGCAGAGTTTGTTGCTCATTTCCTTGAGTTCCAGAGGTTGAAGGCTGAGCATCAGCATCTAGCAGGACTACTTGACCCTCATGAGATACCAGAGTGGAAATGGGATACCATTTCCATGGATTTTATTGTTGGTGTACATTTGTCATCTCACTGCCATGATGCCATCATGGTGACGATTGACAAGTTGACTAAGGTAGCACACTTCTCACCGGTATGCACAATGTACAATGCACTAGTAGTGGTGAGGGTCTTCTTGAATGACATCATGAGACTTCATGGAGTACCTCATCGCATCATATCTGATAGAGATTTAGTGTTCACTTCAGGCTTTTGGAGAGCATTACAGCAAGCATTGGGCACTCAGCTCAACTTTAGTTCAGCATATCACCCAGAGAAAGATGGGCAGACTGAGACAATGAATCAGGTGTTAGAGGACATGCTCCTCATGTATGTGATGGATCACCATTTTATATGGGAGGACTACCTATATCTAGTTGAGTTTGCCTACAATAATGGGCATCACAGCTCGTTAGGTATGCCTCCCTATCAGGCCTTGTATGGCAGGCCTTGCAGGACTCCTTTGAGTTGGGACTGTATTGAGGACAGAGTGGCTATTGGACCTGAGTTGGTTTAGGTTATGGAGTAGAAGGTTGCCTTGATTAGACAGAGATTGTAGGAGACACAGGATCACCAGAAGAAGTATGTCGATGCCAAGAGAATGGATCAGAGCTTCTCGGTGGGCGACAAGGTGTTCTTGAGAGTACGGCCGCATAAGAGTCCAATCCGTTATGGAAAGGGCTCTAAGATTGCACCTCATTTTATTGGAACTTTTGAGATCTTGGAGTAGATATGACCCATATCTTACCATCTTGCCTTGCCACCTAGTATGTCACGCATCCACGATGTGTTTCATATTTTTGTGCTGAGACGTTATATTACTGATATGACTCATGTTTTGGAATGGGATGCCTTATAGGTAGAGTCAAACGAGCAACTAGATTTGGAGCCAATTCACATCTTGGCTTGTCAGATATTGGGCTTTCGAGACCGAGAGCTGGACTAGGTCAGAGTTCAATGGGACCGTTATGATGAGGTCTTGGCTACATGGGAGGACATTGCTAGTTTGAGGACTCTTTATCCTCACCTCTTTGCTGACTTTCAGGAGGAAGTATAGTTTTAAGGGGGAGGATGTGAGGCCTACCTTTACCTCACCATATATTTTGCTTACTATACATATGTGATGGATTTTATTATGGACATGTGGACATTAGGGACTGTTGATCCCGTACTTAGACCTTCTTTATTATATCTTATGTTGTTTAGATAGATGGTTTATGCTTTGTTGATGATTAGATCTCTTGCTATATTTCATTTGATGATATGATGTTTAGATGCTATGATTTCATTTGATGATTATTGGTATGTGTATTGATGGTGAAATTGATGATCTTACATTATGAGAACCTAATTATACTTGTGAATGAGAATGACTTGAGAGACATATATATGTGTGTGTGTGTGTGTTAGCATGTGGTTGTTATTGTTGTTATATGTGATTATGCGATCATGTGTGTGATGTATGTAGTTCACTTTGATTCAGCTATTTTACCATGTGCTATTAATGGGTTTGTGGAAGTGTGTGGGTAACTTTCCATGCCCATGGAAAATCAGAGGTCAGACAATAACACCTAGTCCTAAGTTGGACTAAGGTCACTTGTGTTTGAGAATGTTGATAATGTGGTTTTGGATTGTTGATATTTTGTAAGGTTTACCCTTTTTAATTTATCTCTTGATGTGATGTAAAAATTGTAATGTTGGGTTTGCACAATTTTAGTGCTAAATGTTTGATGCCCTTTTCAAGTGATTTTATGTGTTTCCTAGTGTTAATAATGGTCAAATATTGACCCTAGGTCATACCCCTAGGGTCTAGGACCATTCTTAACATGTTTAAACTTGTTTTAAACCATGTATGGTCACCCAAACTTGGCCCTTGATTCAAGTGACAAGTTTGGGAAGTGTGAGAGGTGGTTGGAAGGTCACCATCTCACTTAACCTAACCTCACCCACTTGGGTAAGCTTACCCTTGCCTCAAGTGCTTTAGAATCTTCTTGAAGCTTCTCACATATGTGAGACCTCTTCCCCATGCTCTCACACATGTGTGAGAGCATTTCTAGGGAAGAGTGTAGCTTAGTTGAATGAGAAGGTGACAAGTGTCACCTCCTCATTCATGAGAAGCTTCCGTTGTGTGCTCACATCTCCCTATGCTCTCACACATGTGTGAGAGAATTTGTTGGAGAGTGTGTAGCTTTGTAGAATGGGGATATGACAAGTGTCACCTCCTCATTCTTGCGGAGTTGTGAGGAGGGTTATGTGGATGGAGGAGAGGATGACAAGTGTCACCTTCTCATCCATTAGGATTTGAGAGCCTTGCCTATTTATCTCTCTCATTTAGATGAGATGAGGGTTATTTTGTTCTTTTCTTTTGAGAAATTTTATGTCTGTGTTGGGAGGAGAGAAGGACTTGTAGATCTTGGAAGGAATTTGGGAGGACTTGTGGAAATCTCTACACCAAGATCCTCCATCCTTGAAGCTTGAGAGGTATTTCTCAAGGCTTCAAGCCTATTGTTACTTGCTTTTGCTTATGCATTATGTATGTTCATGTTTGTGATGCTTATGTTCTTTTAGTTTTTGTGTTTGTGGGTTTTAAAGGGTTGTTTGGGTGAGCTCTCCATGTGAGAGAGCTCACCTTTGTCTTGGGTGAGAGAGGATGTGAACCTCCTCAGTTTCCCCTCTTTGTTTTGGTATAGTTTTATGGCCAAGGGCCTTTTATTGAAGTTTTGAGAAGTATGGTATTATGGCATGAGTGCCTTGTTTTTAGAAATGAGAAGTTATGGCAAGAGGCCAAGTGATTATGAGCTTATTGAGTATTTGGGTATTATGAGTGTGGGTCTCCATTAGTTGAGAGTAGTCCACTCTCTCACTCTTCAAACTCATTTCAAAATGAGTTATTTTTGTGAATTACCTTGGATGGATGTTAATGTGCATGATGTGAGTGTTTTGTTCCCTTGTGGTAAGATCATTGGTTATTGGAAGGCCTCCTAGCTTGGGGGTGGCCTATTAGTAGGCCTGGGTTGGGAGATGAGCTTCCATGGGTGTGGTTGACTATTTTTGTGTGTTTTGTAGGTACACTTTGTGGCTATGAAGGAGTTTGGCTTTGGGAGAAACATGAAGCTTAATGTTTTTGGAAGTCTTGTAAAATGAGAACATTGAGATGCCTCATCCCTATTTTGGGTTGTATTAAGTTTGGTACAAGCTTGAGAGTTGGGTTATAGTCATTTACCCCTTTTTGTAAATATTGTAATATATTAAATAAAGGGCAATAGTTTCAACATCATACATTATTGAAATAATTGCTCTCTCTCTCTCTCTCTCTCTCTCTCTCTCTCTCTCTCTCTCTCTCTCTCTCTCTCTCTCATTGTTAAATTGTTGTGCTCAAGAAAATGATGTGAGAAAGGAAAATAAGTACACAAAAAGCCTATTTATGAAATAAATTTTATACTAAAATGTTGTTGTAAAAGAAAAATAATGTGTATGGTTATTCTTTTTCACCTCTTAGTGTCACTCCTTGCGACATACACCCCCTTAGTGGCTTACGTTTCGTAGGGATGGTGAAGTGTGTGTCGAATCATGCTGTTGTGATTGACCTTCCCCACCTTCAGGCGATGCACATGACGTTAGTTATTGAGGCAACTACATTATGTGTGTGTGTCATCAAGCGCACATGTTGCGAGTGAGGGGGTTTGTAGAGTCGGGTGGGAAAATTTTTGGTAATTTGTGTCATGACCACATGGAAAATGTGGACATGACATGTGGTTATCGTGTCATAACCACATGGTGAATGTGGGCATGACATAGGTCCTAGCTGGGGATCTGCATTTGACAATCTGAGTAAGTTTATCTGCTACTTCCTCCATTCTAACTACCAACTTCCGCAAATTAATATCCTTTCTTTCCAGTGCCTTGTGGGCTGCAATCATGGTTTCTTTTTCTCTTTTCCATTCTTCTTTTTGTTCAGAGAAATCCTGAGTAACCTTCCATAATTGATATCCTAAGGATACAATTGTATAACAAGTTCAGGTTTTGACAAGAGGGATTTTCTTTTCTTTAGTCACTAATTCCTTATTTCCTATAGCTACTATGGCTAGCTCTGTGAGGGCATCTAGTTTTAACCCCTGATCATAGGTGTTAATCTTTTCTTCCAACTCATGTATTCTTGTCTCTCTCTCTTTGTCCTTCTGCTCATAGGTTTTGATCAATTATTCCAGTTGTTTTATTCTATCAAAAGCTTCTTGTAGTTATCTTCTTATATTCCTGTCTTCAATCAACAATTCCTCATCCCTTGAAGATTGTTCATCACCACCCCCTATACACTCATTATCCTCATTATCAGGGTTATCTGGGGTTTTCTTCCTAGTTTTCTTAGTAATAAAAATGTCCTCTGATTCAGATTCAAAGGTACTGGACACATAATATTTCCTTTTGATAAGGGTTTGTACATTCTCGGTCACATTATCCTCTTGTTCATGGTCACTTTCTATTGCTACCACATCCTCCTCTTTTCCAGGCTTCTCAATAGCACTCCCCATAACACCTTTCTTCTTAAGGCAATGTGAACGCCTTAATGGTGTGGATTTCTCTTTTGACCTCTTTGCAGTGTCAGAAGAGGAACCACTCTTCTTTTTCCTAGTTCTTAGTGTTTTGGTGCTAGGTGTCTTACTAGAGGATGGGACCTTATTGGCCTCTTCTTCTGGGGTTTGATTCTCTTCTTCCAATATAGGTTGATTAGATACTACATTTGGCACAATTGGCACATAATGTACTCTTATTTCCTCTACGTTGCGGGTAGGTGAAACAGCAGGTGAAATAGGGTTTTCTCTTAAGGATGCAGTAGGTGACTCTACATTTTCTGGTGTTGTTGGCTCATTAAGGATATCATTGATATTTTTGCATTTCAAGAATTGTTTCCAGGGCACATTTGGATACTGCATCCTAAGACTTCTCTTAACTAATAGAGTGACCAAACAATCATGGGATAATGCTGATTTTTTTTATTTCCATTGATATTCATAGCCCATTCTCTGTAAGAAATTATATACGAAATTTGGCACATTAACTACTCTTTTATGATGAAGATGGATTAATAATTTAAAATGGATAGTGTATAACATAGATTACCTACCATCACAGATAAGGTATTTGATAATATGCATGGCACAAGTAGCCCATAATTCTTGAAGTGATAACCTTTTAGTACCTTGTGATGTGGATTCTAGTTGCTCCCCTTCCTCACTGAATTTGTTTCTTGCAGCTATTGCATCTACTTTGATGGGGAACTCTTCACCGTTTCTGGGTAAACCAGATACCTCAACAATTGCCACTTCTGAAGTATCCACTATCAAACCTTTTATAGTGGCTTCATCATGGAAGAGTGAGGCTACAAATTGCCTCGTCATACCTTCATCAAATTCTGTGAGCTTCAGGAAATAGTCAATCCATCCTGCCTGTGTAAGGATTGGCAAAGTTAATTGGTCTCCTAGTACCATATCATGCATTGTAGGTTCCCGTCTAATGATGTCTCCTCCCATATTACCAAATTCAAATTCAAGTTCCCCACAACCCCTTCTACAAACCTTCTATTATATCTGCTTGCTCTTTTAGTTTCAATAACCTCCTATATATTCCCTTGCTATATTATACCAGCTTGAACTAGCAAACCAACATGAACCAACTCAGAACTATGGGAAATTGGGAAATTTAGCATATCAGACAATTTTAACAGACAAATTTAGCATAGTAGGCATAAGAAGGAAAAAGAGGTTGTATTTTCTGTGTTGTGTTGTGTAACTGACAATGGCAAACAATCATTATTTTGAACAAAAACACTATCCCTCCCCCTAACTAAAATATTGAAGTGACCTCAGTTCAAGGCTATGTACGACCAAGAGAAGGATGATAGTATATGGATATAGGATTAGAAATGATAATTTTGTATTATTAAATGCGAGCATATTTGGAAATATTGAAATAGTTGTGTCAAATAATGGGAAGTTAATATTTGTACCTGTTGGAATGAGATGAATTAGACTTCACATGAGTGGAGTGTTGGAAAATGTGTCTATAGCATAAGTTCAATTGGATAGAACTTATTATTATGACAAATGGTGGAATGACATTTTGGTATGTGTGAACGAGCTGATGTAGTTTGCATCCAGTGAGATGATGAACGGTGGATGCATGCACTTGAAAAGTGGAGTGCATGGCACAAAATTTGAATGAGCTGACAGATAGTTGTTGCATGTGAGTGGATGGATAGTTTCTACATGTTCTCTTCCAATAGGTCCCAATGTATATAATGGCAACGTGGAGTTGTTGCCTTCAACAGGTCCCTACGGCTTATTGAATTGGTCTTCATGAACATGGTGGCATCAGTGTTGTGTGTAAACGTGAAGAAAGGAAAGAAATTATACCTGAGTGACCTTAGGAGGTGAGCTAAGTAGCTCACCTACTGAGTCACTGTGATAACTGGTAGGGTCTTCTTCCATGTTACTTCTAGGTGATGATATAGCAGTATCTGGCTCATGGCTAGGAATAGAGCATTGGTTTAGAAAATCATCTCATTTTGATGGCCTAGTGTAGAGTTTTAACAAATGGCCATTAACCAAAAGTGAAAATCTAACCTCGTCTATGATCTGCAGTTTGACAGCTCTATTGGGAAAGACCTAGTGTATTTCATAAGGTCCTAACCATCATGATTGCAATTTACCCTTATGATCTTTATAATTTGAATCATATAACAGAGCCTAGTCACCCACATGGAATGTTTTATTTTTGATATATGATCATGCCATTTGGCTATCTACTTTTGAACAATCTCTGTGTGGTCCATGGCTACCATTCTAATCTCATCTAACCCATTGAGAATATGGAGTCTTTCTTGTTGTACTGTTGTCAGATCCATGTCAAGTTCTAGTGCAGTCCTTAGTGTCTTATATTCAAATTCTATGGGTAGAACTATTGTTTTACCATACACTAACTCATAAGGTGTGAAACTAGTTGTTGTTTTCTATGTAGTTCTATATGCCCATACTGCCTCTAGTAGTCTGGTTGCCCAGTCCTTCCTATGAATGTTCATTGTCTTGGTCAGAATATTCTCAATTTATCTATTTGTAACTTCCACTTGCCCATTAGCTTGGGGGTGATAAGGTGTTGATTTCCTATGCCTAACTTCATATTCTTTAACTAGTTTGGAAATGAGTTCAGAAGTGAACTAGGGACCTTGGTCAGTGACAATCTCTCTTGGTGCTCCATACCTAGTGAAAATTTCTTCATACAATAATTTGGCTACATTCCCATCTTTGGCAAATTAGAAGGCCTTGACTTCAACCCACTTTGTTAGATAATCAGTGCAAACTAAAATGCACTCATTATTAGAAGCTGGTGAAATTGGCCCAATGAAATCTAGCCCCCATTTGTCAAATGGTGCTAGTGTTATCTGTGGTTGCAAAGGCATCTCATCTGATCTTGTTGGTCTACCCATTCTCTGACATCTATCACAACTCCTTGTATACTTAATTTCATCCTTATGAAGAGTTGGCCAATAATAGCTTGTTGTTAAGATCTTGAATGATGTCCTCTTGGCTACAAAGTGACCCCCACAGGGGTCATCATGACAAGCTTTTAGAATGTCAAAGACCTCATCTTCTAATATGCACCTCCTCATAATATGGTCTGGACCAATGTAGAACAAATAACCAAAAATCCAAGAATATGGAAAGCTTTTATGTACTAATTGTCTCCTTTCTCTTGGGGAGGAATGTGATCGTATATGCCCTGCTACCAAATAGTTAGCAATGTCAGCAAACCATGGTGTGTGTATAGTAAGAGCAAACAAATGCTCATCTAGGAAGGAGTCATCAACAACACCTTCTTCCATTTGTGTAGGCAATCTAGATAGAAAATCTGCCACCACATTAGCTTTTCCTGGCTTATCCACTATTATTATATCAAACTCCTATAGCAAGAGCAACCATCTGACTAGTCTACCCCCAACCACAAGTTTATTCATTAAGTATCTAATTGTAGTATGATCTATATGGATAAATACCTGGTAACCAGTTATATAATGCCTAAACTTGTTGATAGCATAGACAATAGCCAACATCTCTTTTTCTGTGACAATATAATTGAGCTCTGCTCCTTGTAAGTTTTTACTGATATAATAGATAGCAAACTCTTTATTACCTTCTTTCTATCCCAATACAACCCCTATAGAAAAATCAGAAGCATCAGTGTGTATGTGGAAAGGCAATGTCCAATTTGGTCCTCTCAAGATAGGTGCTTTGGTCAAAGTTGTCTTAAGTGTGTCAAAAGAGTGCTAACATTTTGTGGTCCAATCAAATTCCATGTCCTTTGTGAGTAGAGAAAATAAAGGTGCTACTAGTTTACTGAAGTCCTGTATAAACCTCCCATAATAGCCTAGATGGCCAAGAAATCTTTTGACATCTTTTGGTTTCTATGGTACAGGAAGTGTAGAATTTATCTCAAGTTAATTGGGATCCATATGAATACCATCATTGGATATAAAGTGTCCTAGAACAACTCCTTGAGTCATCATCATAAAGCATTTTTCATGACTCGATGACAAATTATGCTCTTGACATCTTTTCAAGACCTTCTCTAGATTACTGAGTGTTGTCTCAAATGTGTCTCCATAGGTGATAAAATCATCCATATAGATCTCCATAGAATCATGAGCATAGTCTGAAAAGATACTTAGTACCACCCTTTGGAAAGTGGTTGTGGCATTGCATAACCCAAAAGGAAGGAAAAAATAAGCATATGTACCCCAAGGGCATGTAAATGTGGTCTTATCCTGGTCCTCTAGAGCTATTTTTATCTGATTATATCCACTAAAGCCATCTAAGAAGGAGAAGTACTTTTTACCTGCTAGGGAATCAAGTACTTGGTTAATGAAAGGCAATGGGAAATGATCTTTTCTAGTGGTTGTGTTAAGTTCCCTATAATCTATACACACCCTCCACTTGCCTCCTTTCTTAGGGACAATAACTAAAGGTGACACCCATTCACTATTAGAAATAGGGTAAATAAAACCAACATCAAGGAGTTTTTGGAGCTCAGTTTTAACTATGTCTCATAAGGCAAGATTCATTCTCCCTTGTGGTTGTCTTATGGGTTTGAAACCATCATTTATGTAGATCCTATGCATGCACAAATCTAGATCTATTCTTTTCATGTCATTGTAATCCCATGCAAAAGTTGATGCATGTGCCTGTAACACAATGTGCAATGAAGTTTGGTGTTCTTCAGTCAGGTAATTGTTAATATTCAACATTTTGCCTGGTATGATTTCCAATGTTTTAGAAGCTGGTTGGACAGATGAAAGGTCACATCCATTGATGTTGGGAACACATTCCTGAGGTAGTAGAGAGTGGAAAAGTTGGGATAATTCCTCTGAGGAATGTGTAGGTATGATATTTTGTAATGGATCTTGTAGACATGATAGACAGTCTTGTTGCTGCAAGTCCCTACCGCAATGGTTCTGTATAATGTGGTCAATTAAGTCATCCTCATCTTGGGTTGCTAACAAGGGGCTACATTCAATGGTCACGAGAGTTTGTAGGGAATAGTGGTCTTCTTCTTCTTCTAAGGTAGGCCATATGGTTTGCTCCAGATTGTCATGAGGTTGAGCTGGGGGTAAAGGACCAATTTCTTCATGATAGTCCCATTTGAGATTATCATGTTCCTAGACCTACAACCTATGAATGCATCGACTATTGCTAACCATGGTCTACCTAAGATAAGTGGATAACCTGCAAGATTGACTTTTGGCTAAAAAACTATGAAATCTGTAGGGTACTCCAATGAGTCTAATGCTATGACTGTGTCTTCAATGATCCCCTCAGGTTTCACTGTTGACCTATCTGCCAACTATAAAATAGTTGGTGTAGGTCTCAGGTTAGGTAGTTGAAGTAGTTGCATTGTTTCTTTAGTCATGACTTTGATGGTTACCCCCAAGTCAATCAAGGTGTTTTTGATGAGAGTTTCATTAATCTTAACATCCACTACTGGACTGCCAGGGTGTGTGTATTTAGGGACAGTTATGTTCCCTAGCATGATATCAGCAAGGTTTCCTAGGACATGGACTATCTGAGGGCCCTTCTTCTTCCTCCCTAGTTTCTTAAGACAAAGGTCTCTCACTATGTTGGTGTAGATTGGGATGTATTTGATAGCTTAGATAAGGGGTATCTTAATACTGACATTCTTAAGTTGACCCAATAAGTTTGTCTCTGCTTGGGTTTGATGTTTTGGAATGGCTAGACGTTCAGGGAAAGGAGGCTCTAGATTTGAGATGGTTTGATTTACCTAATTTGATTCAGGTTTTAGAGGTGAATTGTCTAATGTCTTAGCTATGGCTTATTCATCCACCACCTCAGTGATTTGGGGAGATGAAGACCCAACTATAATTTCCATGACCTAAGGTGGACATCACTCACCTCTACCCCATAAGTGGGGTATTGAATAGCCTTGTTAGTGTATACATGTTGAACAGGCTTGTCATTGGGGTTAGGTGCAGGTTGGGCAAGTATTTGTGGTGCTCTTGGTGGCTGAGTTGTAGGATTGGATGGGTTTGGCACAATGGCTTGTTGTTGAGGCTGAGAAAGCAACAAGGATTGTGAGTAATTCATATTTTGGTTTTGCCATTATTGTCCCTTTTGCCATTGTGGTTTCCATTGGTGTTTTTGTATTGGCCATTAAGGGTTGTAATTATGTCCTTGGAAGTTTTATTGGGGCCATACAATGGGTGGTTGATGATTCCAGTTTGGCTGATGCTTATGCCATTGTTGAGGGTTTTACCATTGGTTTTGGTTAGTTGGCCAAGGCTGAGGGTTCCAACCAGAGAAATTTTGATGACCTACTAAAAATAATGTATTAAAAGTTAAAGGATCTTGTGGCATACCTTGTCTTTGCTACCATGGTTTCCTTTTTGCAACATAGTATAGCTGGCCATCTTCACCTTCAATAAGTTGAAAGTGTGGTTTCTCTGACTTATCTTCTGTAATATTGGCCACTCTTTTGCATTTGCAATTAGCTTTTCTTTGTCGACAATTTGGACAGTATTTAGTGAGTATTGCATCAGCCTCCTCCTATTTCTTCTTTAAATGTAGAGTATCCAGTTGAGTAGCTAGGTGACTGATAATATCTTCCTTCATGTTGGTCAACAGGTTGCTCAATTCCACCCTTGAGACTAAAATAGATGATTTGCTAATGGTGGATGTTCTCTCTCCCCTTGTCCTCCTAGTGAAAGTCCTTGAGTAATTTCTACAAGCCTTGCAAACATCTTCAAAGGGTAATTGAGATATATCCCTAGCCCCAATAAGATTAAGAGCATCCATGCAGTCCCCATTAACTCCTCTCAAGAATACAAGATTCAAAGATTCATCTGAGAGTCTATTCTATGGATTTTTCTTTAGGCAGAACTGAAACCTCTCTACATAATCCTCCAATGGTTCATCTTCTTTTTGATTCATTCTGAAGATGTCATCTCTTCTTCTATCAATTCCCCTGCAATAGTCTTGATATTTTTCCAAGAACTTTGTCTTCATTGTGTCTCAATCTGGAATAACATCATTGCCTAGTCCCATGAACCATCTTAAAGCGTCATCCTTCAAAGTGGCAGGAAATAGCTCAAGCCTATGAGGATCCATGGTGTAGCCATAGCTCCTACACAGGACATAAAACTCAAACAGGAACATGTCTGGATCTTCAATCACCAAACCATAGAAGACAAGCAATGCTAAAGGAGGTATATTCTTCAGAGCAGCAGGTCTCTCCTGGTTGGTAAGTGGAAACTCGAAGGTCACATGCTCAAGTGGATCATCCACTGCATTAGCCATAGTGAGGAAAGTTCTTTCTATATTACTAGTAGATGATGAGAGGGAAGATTCTTCTTCAGTAATACCCTCGCTCTGATCACTATAGTCACCAATATTTACTATAGCTTTCTGATTTGATGGAAGGAACCTTCCCAAAGTATCTCTCTACCTCTGCATACAATGGGGATGACTTTGTATGGATCCTCCACAATGTTAGTAAACTTTCTGGTAGTTGGTGAGGTAGAACCTAAGTACCCTATCCTTTTGAAAGAAAAATGTTAACTAAGAAAGCTAGAAACTGACAGGGACTAATCTCTGAAAGTAACACCATCCTCGGCAATGGTGCCGAAAATGTAGTGGCTTTACAATGCTTGGTAAACTTGGTGGTAATCACTCAATTCAAAGGAATATCCTACTGAACAGTCCACTATAACTTCTTGAAAAGACCTTCATCAAATTGTCAACTAGGGCTCATAGGCTTGTGATGGCACTTACACTATATGTGTTTTCAGGGATCAAACTATCTAACTTATCTAATATAGTACTAGAAATCAAGCTACTTATTAACAAGAGAAAGTAATGCTACTACAACTGCTATGGATACTTTACAATGTAAGACTGTAACAAAAGATTATTAAGGAATGAACTCTAATTTGCTAATGACAACTTTTCCTATCCTCTGAAGTATCACAAGTCAAATGAACTAAAACAACTTAAGAATCTAATGGATCTTGCATTCATGAAATAACTACTATAGCAATAATAACATGCAAGAAATAAAGTGAAGGATAGTTATCTTGAGTGGCCCTTGCTTAGGTGACTGCCTCACTTCTTAAACTCAAATCTAGCTCTTTTAAATCAACACAATCATATTGATTCTAACATACATTGCGCAATCTTTTCAAATCACATAAAATCTTGCTAAACTGTAATATTCATAACTCACAATCAAATAACATTGTTTGCATAATCCAAAAAAGATTCAAATAGCTATATCTATGATAAAACAAAAACTATTCAAAACTGAACTTAACTAATTTCTACCTCAACCATCGAACCATAATATAGGCATGGGGGAGTTATTGAAATAGTTCTCTTAATTGTACACATAAAAACACCACTCTGCATGAACTAGATTGTAAAGAATACTAACAACAATGATAGGAAAAAGAAGGAAAGAAGTGTCCTAACAAAATTATAACTCCCTATTGAAACAAGGGAACATTGACCAATTGAATCAGTTCCATCAGTCTTCTAGTTGTAACCAAGTCCTTAAAGCTTCCAATCATCTTTATTGATCACCTATCATGATGCGTGATTATCTCCATCAAGTGTCCTCATGTTGTGGTTGTTGGACTTGGTTGAGTCTGAAATCTTCCCTACTCTGCGCCTGGAAATGTTGTGGCTACGGGTTGCATCCTGTAGTTGTTGCGGGTTACAATCCTTCCTTTTTTAGCTGTAAGGTTAGTCCATAAACATGTACAAAATACTAACAACCACAATCAAGACAAACATTATCAATAATCCATACATTCCCACATATAACATACAATTTCATCATATTTAATCATATCTCCATATACTTAATTAACCAAGTTCAAGTCTACATAATGGTCATAAGGGATAACATAACATAGAAATATGCTTAAAATAGTGTCTGGGAATGTCTTTCAACTTGCATAAAACTAGAAAAAAATAGGCTAATAACTAGGCTCATCAGCTGTATATGCATATGTTCCTCACTCTGTTGGAGTTTGCTCTTCAACCATATAATTTCTTCTTTCAATTCTATCAATTCAACTTTCATGTGATCACATTTTTTATTTTCTACATTAGTGGGAAGAGGGGAGATAACAATTTCTGTATCATTTCTAGACACATGTCCTTCATTATTTCCTTCTATTGGACCTTTCTCTGTATCATGAACATTATTTAGAGGGGATGATTGTTCATTTTGAGCGACTATGTCAGCTTTGTGTTCATCTAATGACTACTGAGTGGTGGAAATTGTTTCCACAGGGTTGTCTTCCTGAGCCTCTACTTCTTCAACAAGTACATAATTTGGAACTTGTTCTCCTATTTTCTCTTGATTCTTCTCAGGTGGAACAATCTCTTTCTCATAACAAGGGTATCTTTATTTTCTAGGGCTTGATTTTCACTTGGCTGAGCTACATTCTCACTTGGCTGCCTATCTCGCCTTTTCTTTGTAGGGATAGGTGGCTGGTCACATGTTGTAGAATAGCTTGTTGGGAATTAAGGTGTATCAACCTTGGTAATTCCTTGTATTATTTCATTGTATTTATTTATTTATTGCCTATTATTGTAATTAGGATGCAAATCCTTATTGTCATCTTGCGGGAGTTGGTACGGTGATGTGTCATCCTACATGGAAGGTGACCACATGTAAATTTGTCCTCACATGAGGAGATAGGCATCCGACTTAGTGGTAGGAATATTTTGCCATGTGTTGGCATCTTGGATAGCACGTAAGGGAATATTGACTGATATGGTTATGATAGATTCCTATGACAAATCTATGACGTGTAAGAGTCATAAATGGAAGATTCTATGACAGGTGAAGACATGTGTCACAAGGCATCTTGGAAGAAGGCATATTTGGGCGCCCCAAGGAGGGTTATGACAAGTTGTAAGAGAATATACTATTTTTAGCCTGTGTATGACAGATTCTTTTACAGTTGTAAGATATGACAGCTATAACAGATTCTATGATAGTTGTAAGAGTCGTAAGAGTATCTGTCATTGCCCAACTTGGGAATAGGTGATTTATTTGGGATGGGGTGATATGACAAGTGTTATGAACACCCTACAATGTTGGACAAGTGTCCTTAGGCATGGGTTTTGGGCCATGAGGCCATGTTGGACGCCCATCTCAAAATGGACTCATTTTTGCCTTGTATCTTCTATATAAACAGGTGCTTTTGAGAGGAGATGTATTATGTGATTGACAGGTACTATTATGCTGCCGGATTATCTCTAGATATGAGTGTCAAAGACTCTTGCAAGAGCATTGGCTCTAAAACTATATTGTAACCTTGATTGTTTATTGGAATACATTTGAGCTGTGTTTTGGAGTGTGGGGTTTTTCACCCGTAAGGGTTTTCCCCACGTATATCTTGTCTCTCTCTCTTCTATCTACATTCTGTGTGTATGTGTATTGCTGCAATATCTCTATTTTTGGGTTAATAACACTGTAACTATAAAGGATAAAAAGAATTTGCACTCATTTCTCCTCATTAGATTAGTGTAGGAAGTGATTTCCTCACACCTAGCTTCCTTTCACAGCTAAAGTCGGTAGCCAATATTTTACTTCTTCTTAGAGGAGGAGGTTTTTGCAACTTCATCTTAGGCCTTCGTTCCCTTTTTCTAGGCTGACTATTTTCATCCTTAGAGTCAACTAAGTCCACATTTTCTTGTTTTTTAGAGTTTCTGGAACATTATATGGTCTAGGTTGTTCCTTGAGTTTTGAAGGGTTTGTAAGATTTTCTGGCGCTTGACCTTAGGGAACTTCCCTAGTAGGTTGAGGCATAGGAGAAGGTTCCCTAGGGTTCTTTGCCACCAAACTGGATGACTCACCTCTCTCAAAATGTCTTGAGGGTGCAAGGTTTTCAAATTTCTTGAGAATTTTTTGCCATTTCTCATCTACTTTTCTCTTTTTGAGGAGTTGATGCTTGCAAATTAAAGAAATGGGGTTGTGGTGTTTTAATGGCCCAGACCCAATTGTGAACCTTTCTATCATGTGGATAACGAAGTCACTTAAGAAGGAAAGAGGATTAACCCTCAATTTAGGGTTTTCAGTGCCATAATGCAGGTGAATGAGCAAACGAAAGAGAGGACCGACGATAGTAGCACAGTATCCATCACATGTAAAATACTTAATTATCCAAGCTACTGTCGTTCTCCATGGTTCTACAATGGACATTCTTTGAAACCCTTTATTCTGCCCCCAGGTATTCATAACTAATAATGGTTGAGGTTTCCCTTCCCTTAAGAAAAGCTCTATCATTTTCTGGTAGGAAATATTTGTAGTTTCTGATAGATTCAAGCCTTCATTTTTGATACCAGATAAACTATAAATAGTTCAAGCACTTACCTTAAATTTCTTTCCTTGCACAATTGACTGCCCATCTAAGAAATTCTCCATGAACTCTTTAACTAGCTGTGTATTATGCCCTTCAAAAATTTTCATGAAGTCCAACCATCCCACTCTTTGAAACAATTCTAAAATACTATTGAGCACCAATAATTTGTTAGCAAAAATTGGCTCTGATTTACATTTTGCTCCCCCCATACTATCCCCTACTAGTAATTCTGATGACTTTTTACTAAATGTCACAACACCCAAAGGTGAGTAACTGTTTCAAACAAACTGATATGTAGACTAAACGAAACTCAATCTTTACAGCTACTTGTATTACAACAATGCTGATGTGACCTCCATTAATTCATTGCATTAAGTTGCATTGTGTCTACTCATTACCTTGCATGGTGTAGAATGCATGCGCCACCATCTCTTCCAGTGAAAGTACAGTTCTCATGGACTTACTAAATTTACAAAAAGGGTGGAACGTGCCAATTTATTTAATTTTATTCACAACATATTGATTAATTAAGAAAGAATGTGTGCGTACCTCGTGTTCCAATTTGATTTAAAATTCACCACACTTGTGCTGATGTAATGACTTTATAAACAATTATATATACAAAACTTAGATGGGATGGTGAAAGGTTTGGGCGGATTTATTAATGATTATGACAGAGTAGTTGGAGTAATTTATTTATAATGATGATAAATAGTCATTATAATTTGATTTATTATGACAAGGGGTGGTGACACAAGGAATGAGTCCTTTAATGAATGCTTTGGTATGGGAAAGTTTGGTGACAGAAATGAGTATGCTTTTGAAAATATCAGAGCATCTGCAAAGAAGGGGTCACAAATCAAGAGCATCGAGAGTAGATGCTCATGGAATGAGTATAACAAACATATGGGAACAACACTATGGAGCATTATGGTTGGCTACAATGTTCCAGAGCATCACTGAAGGGTACCGACAGAACGTGAAACAAAGTTCTAGAGCATTGCTGAAAGATGTAGCCAGAATGAAGTAACAAAGTTCTAGAGCATTGTTGAAAGATGCAGCCAGAATGCAGGAACAAAGTTCTAGAGCATCGATAAAAGATGCAGCCGGAATGAAGGAACAAAATTCCAAAGCATCACTAAAAGATGCAACTGGAATGTAGGAACAAACTTCCAGAGCATCACTGAAAGATGCAGCCAGAATGTAGAAACAAAGTTCTAGAGCATCGCTGAAAGATGCATCCGTAATGGAGGAACAAAGTTCTAGAACATCGCTGAAAGATGCAGTTGGAATGTAGGAACAAATTTCTAGAGCATCATTGAAAGATGTAGTCAGAATGAAGGAACAAAGTTTTGGAGCATCACTAAAAGATGCAACCAGAATGTAGGAACAAAGTTCTAGAGCATTGCTGAAAGATGTAGCCAAAATGTGGGAACAAAGTCTGGAGCATTGCTGAAAGATGCAACTGGAATGCAAGAACAAAGTTCTGGAGCATAGCTGAAAGATGCGCTGGAATTTTGTATTTATTTAAAGATGAAGTCCTACAAAATAATACTAAAATTTAGACAAGTAACAAAAATGGAAAATACAATAACTTGACTAAAATGCTATGAAATAAACATGCATACACATTTTTTTTAATAGCTAAAAATAGATTATTTTTCCTCTGCCAAGGTAGAGTCAATACATTGGTTCTCTCCTTGCATTTCCACCATCCTTGTGAATTCTTCTTTTTTAATAGGTTTGTGGTAGATCCGCAATTGATGACCATTGATGAGGAGTGTTCGAGTGTCACCATCGATGGGTTTATAATTTACCTTTTTGGTCTTTGTATCTGGAGTCAAATAGCAGTACCCAATCATCATTATGGAACTCTCTTTCTTTTATATGTTTGTCATGCCAAGCCTTTCGTTGTTGTTGGACCATCTCAGTCTATTGAATGGCTTCTAGATGGAGTTCATCGAGTTCACTAAGTTGCGGGACTCTTTCAATATGAGCTCGATCAAGGTCCAAGCCCACTTCCATTGCTATTCTAAGCATTTGTAATTTGAATTCAATGGGTAGAAGAGGTTTCTTTCCAAAGGCTAATTCATAGGGAGTGAGACATGTGGTTGATTTCCAGGTTGTGTTATAGGCCCAAAGTGTCTCATGCAGTTTCCTAGCCCAATACCTTCTTCCTGATGCAACTCTTTTTGTCAGAATGTTTTCAAGTTCTCTATTGGTGACTTTGACTTGACCATTTGCTTGTGGGTGATAGGGAGATGACTTCTTATGGCTTACTTGAAAATGGTCGGTAAATGCTAACAGAACTTTAGACATAAACTGGGATCCCTGCTCTATGACAATTGATCTAGGAGCTCCAATTTAAGGAAGATCTTGTTATAAAGGAAATCCACAACTTGTTCCTCTCTAGAAACTTTAGTGCTTGAACTTCTACCCATTTAGTTAAATACTCGGTACAAACTAGGATGTATTCTTTACCCTATGATGGAGGATCTATGGGGCCTATGAAATCTAGCCCCCATTTTTCAAAGGGTTTGAAAACCACCTGTGACTATAGAGGCATCTCACTAGATGTAGTAGGTCTTCCTACTCATTGGCATTCATCACAGTGGTGAACATATTTTTTTACATCTTTATGCATGGAAGGCCAATAATACCCTGC
This sequence comes from Cunninghamia lanceolata, assembly GCA_027924645.1. Classification (NCBI taxonomy): domain Eukaryota; kingdom Viridiplantae; phylum Streptophyta; class Pinopsida; order Cupressales; family Cupressaceae; genus Cunninghamia; species Cunninghamia lanceolata. The sequence goes on along the minus strand of BSBN01000556.1, from coordinate 4,337,011 downwards.
ACCTAAGATTTTTTGAGACATTCTTTTTGCTGAATAATGACCACTGGAGGGATCATCATGGTAGGCTCTGAGTATGTTGTAGGTTTCATCTGACCTAATGCAATAGCATAAAACCAGATCATGGCCACTTTTGAATAGCATACCAGTGATCCATTTAAACTAAGCACTTTCCCTAATGAGGTATTTCTTTTGTTTTGATGTAAAGTCTGGTGGAAACTCAGAGGTGGCAAGATAGTTAGTGATGTTTGCAAACCAGGAGGTTTTAATGGAGATAGCAAATAAGTTTTCATCTGAGAATTCATCTTGTACAGGGGCACAATATCCATTATCTTGTTTGATCCTAGATAAGAAGTCTGCGACTACGTTGAACTTTCTGGGCTTATCAATGATGGTCATATTGAATTCTTGGAGAAGCAATAACCATCTAATTATTCTTCCATTTACTGCATGTTTGTTCATTAGGTATTTGATAGTTGAATGCTCTATGAACATAGTTACGTTATACCCTATAATGTAATGTCAAAATTTATTGATTGCATGAACCACAGTTAAGAATTTTTCCTCCATAGTGGTGTAGTTTCGTTTGGTGGGGGTCAAATTCTTACTGATGAAATATATGGCATATTTCCCTCCATTCTCATCTTCCTGACCTAAAATTGCTCCAATAGCATCATTGGAAGCATTTGCGTAAATATGGAAAGGAAGGATCCAGTTAGGTCCACATAGGACTAGAGCAGAAATGAGTTTCTCCTTAATGATCTCAAATGATGTTTGACATTCTACTGTCCAAACAAAGTCTATATCCTTTTGGAGAAGGGAGAACATGGGGGCTGCAATCTTGTTGAAGTTTTCTATGAATCTTCAGTAATATCCAGCATGACCTAAGAAACTTCTGACATCAATTTAGTTCTTTGGAGTCTCTAGTTGCTATATCACTTTGATTTTCTCAGGATCTACCTTTATCCCTTCAGCTGAGATGTGGTTTCCCAACACTATGTAGGAATACACTCAACACTGAGAGGGGGGGGTGAATCAGTGTTGTTAACAATTTTAACACTTTTTACTCCTTTTCTTAATTTAAATTCACAATTGTAAAATTCTTCAGATAGAACAAAGAAAATATGCAGAGTATCAAAACAAAACTTGACACAAGAAATTTCCTGAGTGGAAAACCCTCCTGGGGTATAAAAACCACTCAACTGCCTCACTGGCTTAACACAAATTTCTGATTACAATTATCTCACTGACATTACAATTCTGCCTCACTGACATATTGTACTTCTCTGCATGTCTCACTGACATTACAACATCAACATTCAATGAAAATTATAACTCAAGGGATTTCCCTGTTTCAATAAAATCAATACCTTATTTCTCCTTTTCAAAACAAACAAATGTATATTTTCTGTAATCAACCTTCAACAGTTATCATCATATTAGACATCATCTTCACAACAATCAACCAAATTTGATCTTTAAGATATTTCATACCTCTATCTCTGCAAATCAATTTCAATACAACTCAATTCATACTTTTCAATTTCATAGACTCTGTCACTGCAATATTGAAAAATTTTAACCTACTCCAAAATTATTTTTCAAAGCTTTATCCTTCTCTGAGGAAATATTGTTCTAATCTGATCAAAAATCTCCATCCTTGATTGCACAATCACACCTCCAAAACTGAACAAATCTCTCTTACAAAAATTATCTCTTCATGTCAAAATATATCTGCAATTAACAAAAATTATCTTTCAATAAATAATCCCATTCTTCCTCTCTGCAAAAAAAAAACTTTCTCAGACTACCATTAGATCTTATATCTCCTCCTTGAAACATATCTGCACACACAAAAAGATTACGAACATTCATCTTCCCATTCTCTTGTAACTGGTTCAGCTTCATCTCTTTATTTTCTTCTTTAAAAAAACTTATCATATTCTCTCATCAAAATCAAAAAACAAAACAAGAAAAAATGAATCCCCTTCGAAGAACTCTGCCTTTTCATCTTCTCTTCAATTAGAAACATACTAAACTTCACTCTTTCCTTCACACAAAAATCAACTTCAGTGCCCCTTGAATTTCGATTAGAAAGGCCAAGAAAAACATGATTTATTTCCTTTTTAACAACAGTGAACGTCAACTTTAAAGCCACGAACTAACCGTTTGAAAATGCTTTCTATTTAAAAACAAACCCTCCGATCTGCGGTGCCCGCCAATCTTTATTTAAACTTTGATCGTTGGATTCGGCGGCTTTAAACACAACTTTATTCCACCGTTTGCGCTAGGGGAGCAGGGTCCAAATGACTTACCCCACTACGACTAATGATGCCTCCAGCCGGTCATCACTTAGAAAGAACCTGCTGTCACCGGTCACCTCAAAGATATAACATAAAGTGCAAAGTGTTATGACAGGCAGTAAGGTAAGGAAGAATAAGTGTTGAACACAAAATTTATGACTTGTTAAGTGTTAAGTAAACCACATTTACCACTTCCATTATTCTAAACCTCAACATATTTTTAACACTTAATTGAAAACCAAACTTCAACTGATCTGCCACTGTCATGAAGCCAAGTTAAATGAAATTAATATAATGCATATTAACTTATATCAAATGACACAAGCCCTTCTCCTGATTCAATATTGATACAATGAATGTCATCTTCTGAAATGAGTAAGTCAGAACAACCTCACACAGGATCAACACTGATGTGTCACTGATGTCATTACCATGAAGGACCACTTGTAAGAGTTTTACAACTTGAAAACTGAGATGATACCAAACCACTGTGATTACAACAAGTCACAATCAAAAGTGTGTCATAATTGCATGAAGACCACTCATAATGCCAACCTTAGCCACTTTCACTGAAAGCATGACTTAAACTGTCCTATGAAGAATCCTTCTGAAATATAATGTGATCAACACATCTGTCAACTGCATCTTGTGAAAACTGTGAAATGCATCATCCTGATATCCTGATATTTTGACATCAATGAAAAGACAATATACTCAACTGTGAAATGTGCTACAAAACTCCCCCTTTGTCTTTGACATTGATGGCAAAACCATAACTCATTTCTCCCCCTTTTTGACATAAAATTGTCAAAGGCAAAAAGAAATACCACAACTAATAGATTCCTGTTCTTGTAAATGCAATCCTCTAAAAAAATTTTGCCAAAAACCAACACTTTACTTTACACTGATCAAATGCACAATACTATAACACTCCCAACCAAAAAAAATGTGTACAAAAAACTATATACAGACTATGTACAAATGAGATTCAGGACATTAAAATAATCTAGAAAACAACTCCCCCTGAATCTAATTTCTCTGTAACTTACTGAAGAGAGACAAGAGACAGAACTCCCAGTCTCTGTCTCAGAGTTTCAAATGTCTCCTTTTGCAAAGGCTTTGTGAAGATATCAGCCAATTGATCACTAGTATGCACATATTCCAAAGCAACTTCATTTTCAATCACCTTTTCCCTTAGAAAATGATATCTGATAGCAATGTGCTTAGTTCTTGAATGCATTATAGGATTCTTTGACATATTGATAGAACTTGTGTTATCACAAAGAATAGACACAGGCTTTTTAACCTCAACCTTAATATCAAGAAGTGATTGTACCATCCAAAGTACCTGTGTACAACATGATGAAGCAGCAATGTACTCAGCTTCAGCTATAGATAGAGAAACACAATCTTGTTTCTTACTATGCCATGCAACCAATCTGCCACCCAGAAAGAAAGCTACCCCACTTGTGCTTTTTCTGTCATCAGAACACCCTGCCCAATCTGCATCTGTATAGGCAAGAAGTGTAAAATCATTGTGTCTAGGATACCATAAACCAAAATCAAGTGTACCCTTAATATATCTAAAGATTCTGTTAACAGCATTCAAATGTGATTGTTTAGGACAAGCTTGAAATCTTGCAACCAAACAAACAGCCTGCATAATATCAGGCCTAGAAGCAGTGAGATATAAAAGACTCCCAATCATAGATCTATACAGAGACTGTTCCACTTCAGGTGATTCATCATTTTTACTTAGCTTATGCCCTGTCTCCATAGGAGTGCCCAAAGGTTTGCAATCATTCATTTGAAATCTCTTCAACATCTCTCTGGCATATTTATTTTGTGAGATAAATATTCCCTTTTCAAGCTGAGATACTTGAAGACCAAGAAAGAAAGACAATTCTCCCAACATAGACATTTCAAATTCTGACTTCATAATGTTAGGAAATGAATGACTCATATCATCATTGTTACTACCAAAAATGATATCATCAACATAAATTTCAACAACCAGAATATCCTCACCTTTGATTAAATAGTACAAATTACTGTCCACACCTCCTTTGTGAACCCCTGTTCCTACAGAAACTTATCCAGTCTATAATACCAAGCTCTTGGAGCTTGCTTTAAACCATATAAAGCCTTTTTCAACCTATAAACATGATCTGAATTATCTTTATTCACAAAACCTTCTGGTTGTTCCATGTAGACTTCTTCTTCAAGATCTCCATTTAGAAATGCTAATTTTACATCCATTTGGTAAACTTTGAAATTTTTATAAACTAAAAAAGCTAAAAACATTCTTATAGCTTCTAATCTAGCAACAGGAGCAAATGTTTCTTCAAAGTCAATACCTTCAATTTGTGAATACCCTTTGCAAACCAATCTGGCTTTGTTTCTAACAACTTTACCTTTATCATCAAGTTTATTTCTAAACACCCATTTTGATCCAATGACATTCTTACCTTCTGGTCTTGGAACAAGTTCCCATGTTTTGTTCTTTTCTATTTGACTTAACTCCTCTTCCATGGCTTTAATCCAGGCTTCATCTTTGCTGGCCTCAACATAATTCTTTGGTTCCATTTCAGATATCAAACACACATGTGCTTGATTATGTGCAGCATCAAGATTTCCTCTTCTTGTTAACACACCATTGTCCTTATCCCCAATGATCAACTCATGAGGATGATCTCTTTGAAAAGCCTTTGAAAGAGTCTTTGTCTTAACACCAACAGATTTTTCAGGATCTTCTTCCTCTTCCTGAATTTCTTCTTCCTTCTGTGAATGATGATCAACTTCATTGTCATGAATCAACTGCATACAGGGCTGCAAATCCTCATCCACCTTAACATTAGTACTTTCAATTATTCTTTTGAGCCTATTGTTAAAACACTTATATGCCTTGCTATGTGTAGAATAACCAAGAAATATGCCTTCATCACATCTAGACTCAAAACCACATAAGCTATCATTATCTTTCTTGATGTAACACTTACTTCCAAAAATTTTAAAATACCCAACATTAGCTGACTTACCATACCAAAGTTCATAAGGAGTATAATTTGACTTTACCCTTAATTGAACTCTGTTCAAAGTATATACAGCTGTATGAACAGCTTCTCTCCAATAAACATTAGGCAGATTTGCATCATGTAGTAAGGTTCTTGCCATCTCTTTTACAGTCCTATTTTTTCTTTCAGCTACTCCATTTTGCTGTGGAGTTCTAGGAGTGGAGAATTGCCTTCTTATTCCATGTTTTTCACAATACTCTTCAAATTCCTTTGAATTGTACTCTCCTCCATTGTCTGACCTTAAACATTTCAGCTTGAAATCAGATTCCTTTTCAACCATCTTCTTGAAGATTTTGAATCTATCAAATGCCTCTGATTTATGCCTTAAGAATGTTACCCATGTCATTCTTGAAAAATCATCAATGAAAAGCATAAAATATTTTTCTCCTCCCAGAGCTTTAGTCCTTGTAGGACCACACAAATCTGAATGTACCAGCTGCAGAGGTTTTGATGTAAAATACTCCTTAGGCTTGAAACTAACTTTGGTTTGCTTACCCAGCTGACACTCTTTGCATATAGTATTACTTGGTTTTGAAATATGAGGCATATTTCTGACATTGTGATTCCTGCTGATTCTCACAAGATTGTCAAAATTCACATGACCAAGTCTTCTATGCCACAACCAACTTTCCTCAATTTGACCCATGAAACAGATATGGCTATCAACACTTTTAGTTTCTGAGTTATGAAGATTGTAGATGTTACCACTAGTCCTTAGACCTGCTGCAATAACTTTACCTGGTTTCTTTTTGATCTCACATCCATGTGCATCAAAAACCACATTAAAACCATTGTCACATATTTGACTGACACTTAACAGGTTGTGCTTCAGTCCTTCTACAAAATACACATCATGTAGTGGTGTTTCATCATCAAGAAGAATTGTACCTTTGCCTCTGATCATAATGCAATCATTATTTCCAAACATAACAGAGCCTTCATTAATGTCTTCAAACTTAACAAACTTATCTTTGTCCCCTGTCATGTGGTTGGAGCAACCACTGTCAATCACCCACTGTTCCTTCTTTTTGGCATGAAAAGCAGCTTGTGCAATCATAACATCTAAGCTCTTATTGATTACCTTAGGTTTCCAAACAAGCAATTTCTTTTCAGAACCCAAAGAAGACAAACCTGAGACAGTATTTCTTGTTGTTTGCTGCATTTGCAATGAAGGTCTACAGAATTTGGCAATATGCCCAAAATTTTTACAATTGTGACACTTCAAACTTCTTAAGAACATGAATGGATTCCTTGGAAATAAATGCATTTCTCTTCTGACTCCAAATCTGCATTCACTAGATTTGTGTCCAAACCTGTTGCAACAAAAACAATATCCAGTAAAGTGAGCATTATACCTGAAAGTATCACTTCTATTGTAGTTTGTTGTCCTTATGATTGATTTGCCTTTTATACTAGCCTTTTGAGAACATTGTCCCTCTTCAAATCCAAGACCTAATTTATCTTTGAATCCTTTTTGTCTATCAAGAAGATCATCAAGTTTATCACTACTTCTGCACATATCAAGTCTTCTTCTCAGACCAATAATTTCAGCTTCAAGTGTATGACATTCCTTGTCCTTGTTATTCAACTCTTTGTCTTTATCATCAATAATTTTCTTACTTTCTTCAAGAGAAAGAATTAGATCAGTAATCTGTTTCTCATAACAAGTTAACTTGTTATTCATGATATCATTTTCTTTTTGAAACTGACTTCTTTGTGCAATGATTTCCTTCTTAAGTTTCTTGACTTGACTTAATGCACACATCAATTCTCCTTCAAAATCAATAACTGCTTCACAACTATTTGATTGTTCCTCACATTTTTCATTTTGAACTTCATTTAGAATAGCCATAAATAAAGTCTGTGCATTTTCATCAAGAAAATCATCTAAATCACTTTCAGACATGTCAACATTTTTTATGAACAAACTTCTTTTCTTTCTGAAATTATTTTTCCTTCTAGAAACAAACTGTTTCTTTTTAAATTGCTTCTTGTTTTCATCTTCATCACTGTCTAGGTCTTTGTAAGGACACTGAGCTGCATAGTGTCCAATCTTTCCACATTCAAAACATTTGAATGGAAGCTTACCTTTGTACTTACCAACAGATCCCTTCTTCAACTTGCTTGCAAGAGATATTTCTTGATCATCATCCAAGTCTTCTGAATCAGAAATCTCCTTTTCTTTTCTGACTGATTTGAAAGCAGCTTCTTTGCTTGAAGGTATGTCATTGCAAATTCTCATCTCATAAGCTGTGAAAGTGCCATGAAGTTCATCAAAGGTAACTTTGCTTAAGTCTCTTTCTTCTACTGCAGACACTTTGGATTCATATTTAGGATTTAAAGTCCTTAAGACTTTTATAACAACTATCTTCTCTTCCAGTGTATCACCAAGTCCTCTAATAGCATTTACAATTTCTTGGATCCTTAGAAGATATTCTGCCACTTTATCATCATCACTCATTCTGAGACTTTCAAATTTGGCTCTGTAGGATTGCAGTTTTGCTTCTTTGATTTTATCATCTCCTTGATAAATATTAGACAGTTTGTCCCATATTTCCTTGGTTGTTTTGCACTCCATGATTTTGACAAGTATGTCATTGGTAAGACCACAACATAATGCATTTTTAGCCTTAGCATTATTTTCATATGCTCTTTTCTCATCAGCTATGCTAGGAGGATTTGTAGCAGTATATGCAGTAACAATGGCAGCATACACATCATACCCCAGAGATGACAAATATGACTCCATCCTAAATTTCCAAAAAGCATAGTTAGAACCATCAAACACAGGCACTTTATAATTAGAGTAACCTTCTTGACTTGCCATGATAAATATTCCAGAAATATGATCTACCCAAGCTGATTAAGCTTTGACAGGGTACCAGGCTCTAATACCAATTGTAGGAATACACTCAACACTGAGAGGGGGGGTGAATCAGTGTTGTTAACAATTTTAACACTTTTTACTCCTTTTCTTAATTTAAATTCACAATTGTAAAATTCTTCAGATAGAACAAAGAAAATATGCAGAGTATCAAAACAAAACTTGACACAAGAAATTTCCCGAGTGGAAAACCCTCCTAGGGTATAAAAACCACTCAACTACCTCACTGGCTTAACACAAATTTCTGATTACAATTGTCTCATTGACATTACAATTCTGCCTCACTGGCATATTGTACTTCTCTGCATGTCTCACTGACATTACAACATCAACATTCAATGAAAATTATAACTCAGGGGATTTCCCTGTTTCAATAAAATCAATACCTTATTTCTCCTTTTCAAAACAAACAAATGTATATTTTCTGTAATCAACCTTCAACAGTTATCATCATATTAGACATCATCTTCACAACAATCAACCAAATTTGATCTTTAAGATATTTCATACCTCTATCTCTGCAAATCAATTTCAATACAACTCAATTCATACTTTTCAATTTCATAGACTCTGTCACTGCAATATTGAAAAATTTTAACCTACTCCAAAATTATTTTTCAAAGCTTTATCCTTCTCTGAGGAAATATTGTTCTAATCTGATCAAAAATCTCCATCCTTGATTGCACAATCACACCTCCAAAACTGAACAAATCTCTCTTACAAAAATTATCTCTTCATGTCAAAATATATCTGCAATTAACAAAAATTATCTTTCAACAAATAATCCCATTCTTCCTCTCTGCAAAAAAAAAACTTTCTCAGACTACCATTAGATCTTATATCTCCTCCTTGAAACATATCTGCACACACAAAAAGATTACGAACATTCATCTTCCCATTCTCTTGTAACCGGTTCAGCTTCATCTCTTTATTTTCTTCTTTAAAAAAACTTATCATATTCTCTCATCAAAATCAAAAAACAAAACAAGAAAAAATGAATCCCCTTCGAAGAACTCTGCCTTTTCATCTTCTCTTCAATTAGAAACATACTAAACTTCACTCTTTCCTTCACACAAAAATCAACTTCAGTGCCCCTTGAATTTCGGTTAGAAAGGCCAAGAAAAACATGATTTATTTCCTTTTTAACAACAATGAACGTCAACTTTAAAGCCACGAACTAACCATTTGAAAATGCTTTCTATTTAAAAACAGACCCTCCGATCTGCGGTGCCCGCCAATCTTTATTTAAACTTTGATCGTTGGATTCGGCGGCTTTAAACACAACTTTATTCCACCGTTTGCGCTAGGGGAGCGGGGTCCAAATGACTTACTCCACTATGACTAATGATGCCTCCAGCCGGTCATCACTTAGAAAGAACCTGCTGTCACCGGTCACCTCAAAGATATAACATAAAGTGCAAAGTGTTATGACAGGCAGTAAGGTAAGGAAGAATAAGTGTTGAACACAAAATTTATGACTTGTTAAGTGTTAAGTAAACCACATTTACCACTTCCATTATTCTAAACCTCAACATATTTTTAACACTTAATTGAAAACCAAACTTCAACTGATCTGCCACTGTCATGAAGCCAAGTTAAATGAAATTAATATAATGCATATTAACTTATATCAAATGACACAAGCCCTTCTCCTAATTCAATATTGATGTCATCTTCTGAAATGAGTAAGTCAGAACAACCTCACACAGGATCAACACTGATGTGTCACTGATGTCATTACCATGAAGGACCACTTGTAAGAGTTTTACAACTTGAAAACTGAGATGATACCAAACCACTGTGATTACAACAAGTCACAATCAAAAGTGTGTCATAATTGCATGAAGACCACTCATAATGCCAACCTTAGCCACTTTCACTAAAAGCATGACTTAAACTGTCCTATGAAGAATCCTTCTAAAATATAATGTGATCAACACATCTGTCAACTGCATCTTGTGAAAACTGTGAAATGCAACATCCTGATATCCTGATATTTTGACATCAATGAAAAGACAATATACTCAACTGTGAAATGTGCTACACACTATCCCTTGTTCTACCATTATTAAACACTTTTTGTGACTTAGGGATAGCTGATGGTCTTCACATCGTTGCAACACCCTATCTAGGTTTTTAAGAGATTCATCAAAAGTGGAACCATATACTGTGAAGTCATCCATATAGACTTCCACACAATCATTTACAAGCTTAGCAAAGATGGCTAGAATAGATCTCTGAAATATTGTAGGAGCATTACATAGCCCGAAGGGAAGAACTTGATATGCGAATGTTCCCCAAGGATAGGTAAAATTTGTTTTGTCCTGGTCCTCTGTTGCTACTTGTATTTGGTTATATCTGTTGAATTTGTCCAAAAATGAGAAATACTTTCTTCCTGCTAGATTATCCAAGACCTGGTCTATGAAAGGTAATGAAAAGTAATCTCTATAGGTGGCTTTATTGAGATCTCTATAATCAATGCACACTCTCCATTTTCCATTTTTCTTTGGGGCTACTACCAGAGGTGAAACCCATTTACTGTCAGAAATGGGATAGATGAATGCTACTTGCAGGAGTTTTTCAATCTCTGTTTTAACAATGTCTTTGAGAGTAGGGTTGAGTCTTCGTTGCGGTTGACGAATAGGTCTAACATCTTCAGTATAGATGTGATGGGTACAAACACTTGGGTGCATCCCTCGCATGTCTGTGTAGTCCCAAGCAAAAGCTTTGGATCTATTCACCAAAACATCAAATAACTTGAGTTCATCTACCTCTGTTAACTAGCTATTAATATTTAAGGTCTTTCCTGGTAGTAACATGATAGTTTTGGCGAACTTCTCTCTTTAAGGTGTTGAGAGGTAGCTATATGGTATAATTATGTGGAATCTGGTAATATCTTTGAAGAAGTGATCTATTTTTGGAATGATATTAGCCAGAGGACAAGGTAATGTTGTAAAGGTGGTGTAACTATGTTTGATATCATCAGTGTGGATCGAGTGTCCTAAAATCTCTTCAACTTCTAAAATTTCTTCATCACCTGAATCTATGGCAAGATCCTGCATGTTGTTTTCCAATTCATCTTCCAATTCTTTTCCATGTTGTTTGATGACTACCATAGCAAGTGAGGCTAGATTCTCTTGTTTGTCAAAACTATTTGATTCATCAACCCAAACTTGTTTATGTGCAGCAAGTTGAGCATGGGGATAAAGGGATAAGTGTTTGCTATTAGGGCCATTTGAAATGGTCATTCCTCTTACTCTGTAGTCAATTTTGGCTGCAACTATAGCCAACCAAGGTCAACCTAGTATTAATGGGTAACTGTCCTTAGGTGTGAGGGATTGGATTACTTGAAAATCCACTAGGTATTCCCAATTGTCAACCTTGATAGGAAAATTTTCCAGGACACCTTTGGGAATAGCTATGGACTAGTTTACCATTTGTAATATGGTGGTTGTGGGACGTAGATCAGTGAGTCCTTGTTTTTCCATAACATCCACCGTCATGACGTTAATGGCTACTCCCAAGTCCATAAGTGCATTAGGTATTGCTACCTCATTGATTGTCACTATTATGAGTGGACTACCTCGGTCACCATATTTTGGGGTTGAGATCTCCCTAGCCAAAAGGTTAGCTAAATATCCATTGATGTGCACAGTGTTAATCTGTTTCTTTTTCCTTCCTGGTGTTTTTATGCACAACTATTTGACTAGCTAGTTTAGTTCAGGAATTTCTTTAATTGCCTGTAACAATGGAATCTCGATATGGATTCGTTTAATTTCTTGTATTAACGCGGTTTTAGTGGGTAAGGTCATTTCTAGAGGGTTTTTCATGGGATCTCTTTAGGCACTCTAGAAAAGGTGCTTGGGGTTTCTTCTTCAAGGTGGAATCCTTCTCTGGAAGATCTGCTGAATGTTCAACAACTTCTTCTTGAGGTAACTCAAAATTTTTAGGTGAGGATTGTTGAGGAAGCTTCTCTTGGTTACTCCCAGGGTTTTTATCTGAAGGTATGGAAGATGCCTTTGTTCCTTCAGTAGATTATGCATTATGTTCATTAAGGATCTCAACTATGGTAGGCTACTGGAGTGTTTTTCCTGACCTCAATTGCAAGTTTCCACAATAGATAGATTTAACTCTAGCCATGTTTTCCTACTCTATGGAATACAATAGTGTGGTTTGATGGTTATTTTTTGGATTAGGGATAGGTTGCGTTGGTAGTTGTGGTTAGTTGACCTGCTCATTTTGTTGAGTGTTTTGGGGTGCTGGCAAGAGGTTCTATTATGGATTGGGAATCCTCTTTGGTCCATGATAGAACTGAGTTGGAGACTGATTCCATTGAGGGGTGGGATTCTGAGGATACCATTGTTGTTGAGTCTAATTTGGCCATTGAGGGTTTCCCCAAGATTGATTTTCCCATTCAGGTAGTCCCCAAGGCTAAATTCCCAAATTAGGCAGTGTGGGAGGCCAAGGTGTTGCCCATTGCACTATTAGAATTTTGGCAAATAAATGACTACATGACTAAAACTTTTAGTCATGACAACTAAAAATGACTAAATTCTACTATTTTTTTGCAACACAGCTATACATGACTAAATAAATGACTAATTTGATTGTCACACAAATAAATTTAGTCACACAAATAAAAATGACTAAATAATTAGTCACAATATGATATTAAAGTGGGTAAGTTTTGATTTTTGAGGCATTTTTCGTGGAGGGAAAATGGACAAAACGTAAGGTTTTGATTTCCCTCGCATTTTTCATGGAGGGAATATGTGCAAAACCTAAATTTCTATTCTGTTGTTTTTTGCAAACAGGAATGTGTGTTTTGCATGTTGGGATACATATGTGGCAAACATTTCTCTTCATGGAGGCATCAAAATATGGTTAAATAGCTACCAGGACAAAGAAGAGGGTTTAAATAACTTATTTTCAAATGGCATTGACATTCTTTCCTGCAGATCCCAGTCTATCTAAGCATCATGTCACAGATTTGAATAGGTAATGGTTTAATATATTGTTTCGTCAGTGTGTGTGCCCTTTATTTGTCACTGTATTTTTCATTGTACAATCTACATTTTGCATGTTCTATTGTTTTCTAGGGCACTTCCAATGTGTGCAAAGAACTCAACACAGATTGTGTTGATAGGTTCCTATGCGGCTTGTCGATTCACAACCATTATGACGATGAGTTCTCCAATGATTTGCTTATCGATTCATAGAGAAAAGCTATGTTCACACACTCCTGGACCCCTGTTACCCAGAGCATGAAGTTGTTTGGACTTTTCATTTTTCTCGATTGGGGGATCGCTTTTCATAAATGGAAATGCCTAAAATATTTGAGAAGGAAGATGTTTTGATTACATTCATTCGTTTTGCTCTATTTTTCTCTCTTCTTCTTCTTGTGAATATGAATACTTTCATGGGAGGATTAGATGGTGATAACAGGGGTAGGTAGTTGGGTATCCAGGTTCAAGGAATCATGAGGAATGACTGGAGACTTAGGTAAGTGAATTCAATCTAAATTTCTTAGTATTGTATAATTTTTAGATGGTAATGTTTCTAATGGTTCTTTGGATATGTCATATCTCTGGTTAAGAATTTATTTACGGTATTATTCTAGGAGCTATGTTGCATAGAATCAAATCTCCCTGCCATCCACTCATTCATTTGCCTCTACATGACAATGGCTTCAAAATCATACTTTTAATTCCTCTACATGTCAATGGTATTATACCATAATATTTTTACACCTGCTGGGCGTGGATCTTCTCTGTATGTCCTTAATATTTTATTCTATAACTTTAAAATCTCTTAAAATTACAAAATTACTAAGTTAAAATCTTTTATAATTATAGAATGTTAGTTTATAAGATTTTAACTCAAAAAATTTATAATGGTTGTTTAAGTAGATAAACATCATCACACTCCTGGACCCCTATTAACCAGAGCATGAAGTTGTTTTAGGTATCCCATTGTGTGGATCATCACACCATTTCACAGTCCTTAAGGAGGGTACCAAGGTTATACTAAGTCATTTCACAGTCCACATCAAATGACATTATGAGCATTTTCAATGATATTGAGCCAGGGACAGTCATATAATAGTCCTAATTGAGTCTTTTAAACCATGTTTCAAGAGTCTTTGTTATCATTTGGTGCCATGAAGTATGATAGAACTCATAAAAGTATAGAGTGCTCATGGAATAAAGGGACAATCCACATGCAAAGGCAACCATGTTATGACTATCAAAAGAATGATAGTCCTTCAAAGAAATGAAAGATCAGATAACAATAAGTGGAAGGGTAATAGGGCAGTATAATAGTTGGGTAGTTAGTAGAATGGAACAGAGTTTGGCAACGCATGACAATAGTTCTCCAGACATTAATATGTTCCCTATAGAAAGTCCACGTATTAACACATGCAAGTTGAGGTCATGAGCTTCATTTGTGTATTGATTTTATAAAAATAATAAGATTATATTGTATGTAACATATCCTACGAACAAAAGATTGATTCACTTATGCTACTATCAAGTATAACCTACACAATGCTTGGAGCTTTTGAATTTTCACATCTTTCTTTGTGCAGTTAAGACAATCATCTTTAGATCCACAAAAAAAAAATTATCATTATTTAATTACTGGACACAACAATTGTGTAAATACCTTGGTGAGTATGATCACAATTTTAAGATAGTATCTTTTTCATTCATTAGTTACTCCTAGAGATTAATATTCATATTTGATAAGTGAAACATTTCATTGGAATCACAATTTATTCTTGTCATTTGAGCTCTAAGTTTGCATGGAAAGGTTCAAATGTTGATAGAAAGGTTCAAAGAGCGAGATGAAAATGTTAAAGTATTAATATTTTGCGTATATTTAAGTTTTAGATTAATGATGTAATTTTCTTGTATTTTATTATTTCAACTTCTTGTTAATTCTGCTGCAGATGAATGTGTTTAATGCCTTTATTGAGTTGTTACGCCAGACTGGGAATGTGACTAAAGGATCAGGGGATGCTTGACATTCAAGGCAAGTGTTTAATGAAATATGAAGAGCTGATATTACTTGTAATTCTACAAATTTTTCTTAGAATAGTATCTATTAGAGGTTTGTTGGCTGCCTTGTCCATGGTTGTTTGACTTCCAAGTGTGTTATTTTAAGGACAAACATACTTCTTACTAAGTCTGTTGGTTTTGTTTCCAATTTTCTATTGTTACTTATTGAGGCCTTTGTAATTTGTTGATGAGTACTTTGGACGAAATGACCAATAATAAATGAAATCATTTATCTTTGTGAAATCTAGATGAAGTTGATAGATTGGGTACCCTAAAATAGAAACCTTATATACAAAAGGGATAGAAGGAAACCCCTCTGTATTTACCATCAAAATAACGATTTGCATCAATGATGATGGCTTGGTATTCAAAACTATATTTATCTTAGGCTTTAGCACATAATCACAAAAATATGGACACCTTCCTCTTTCAGATTCTCATCCTTGCATAATTTAGATAGTCAACTGTTATCTAAAGTTTGTAGCCATATAAAGAAGAGAAGAAGAATATCAAGTCCTTTTGTAAAATGACTAGAAGAATAAAATGGGTACCCTTTAAAATGCTCTAAGACAAAAGAAGTCAATCAGGCTACCAGAATTATATATGAAAGGGCTAAAAAGAAGGAAAATTGTCTGTACTGATGTCAAAATAATCATTTGCATCAATAATCATTGCTTGGTATCCAAAATTATATCAGAGATTGTTGTAACTTGTAAGGATAATAGATGGATCTAATAGGGACCTTTTGGGCAGTCTTTAGAGGTACAAGGTCAATGTACCTTTTTGAGCCCATGTATCTAGTTTGCTAGCTAGGGCAAGAGGGCTTCGTCTAGAAGGGTTGTTACAATCTCCATGAAATTTAGCTTTTTTTGCAAATTGATTCAAATTCTAATCTGGCGAGACAGGTTGGATAGAAGAAGTAATCATGCTCATTATCATAGGCTTTCTCAAAATTGTTATTGTACCGTAGTCTGTCTTGAAAGGAAGATCATATGTGAAAGGTAATATTGTAGATAATGGATACAATAAACCATCCTGATCTCATTTGAAAATTGAAGAAAATGTTTTAGAGGCTAGTTTCTTGAACTTGAAGGGGCTTGTCAAAGGTGATTCAGTCTGGATAAGGCTTATGCAATTATGTTATATGAATTTACTTTATATCAACAAGGTAATGATACTACCATGTGATCATGTCTTGACATGGCCGAGTGGACTGAAGGACAAGACTTGAGATGGGAAATAACATCATTGGTTGACTTTTCAAAGGAAATGTGTGGGAAGTTGTCTTGGATCTTCCACACTTCACTAAAAAGGAGGAATCAAAATGAGCTACATTTAAGAGTGACTGGATATTTTTTACTCTAGTAATTGCATTCACTATAATGATCTTTCAAGATGTTGTCTGTGAAGGCCACTTCTTTTTTGGTCATGATTGAAATGAGTGATGGTGAATATCTTAGTTAAATTTTTCTAATCAAGTCTTGAGTCAAGTTGTTGGGTTACTAGTTTGCCTTTCTAATCCATAGCATGACAATTTTGGGAATGAAACCTTGGTAATTTATTTTTATCTAAATATTTATAGTAACTGATGAGCAAAGTGAATACAACTTTAGTATGTCTTTTAACATAATAAACTTCAAATTTGTCTTATATCATTTAATGCTTTGGCAGCCCATTATTGATGTTGAAGCAAGAAGTCCCAAAAATAGTCAAATCTCTGAACATGCAACTCAGGGAAAAATTAGTAAAGACTAAGGTGAGTGTCAAATCTATATGTTGAAAATGATGTTGCTCTACAATACACATTACTCTTTAGTTTGAAGCATCTTTTGCATATAATGAGGGCTTGTGATTCTTCTTCTTTTTCTCCTTGTATTTTGATGTTTTTATAATATTAATATCCTGAACTAAGAATGCTTATGCAGGTTGGAGCATTTTTAGTATTGAAGGAGCTTGTGGTTGTGCTACCTGATTGCTTAGCTGATCATATTGGCTCCTTGGTGCCTAGAATTGAGAAAGTACTTAATGTAAGATAAAGAGGATATGTTTTATTTGAGATTTTCCATTATCATTATCTATTATTTTGTCACTTTTCTGAATAATGTATTGTATTAGGACAACTTATCAAACTCAAATCTTAAGATTGAGGCTCTTGTATTCACTAGACTTGTGATGGCTTCACACTCACCCTTTGCCTTCCATCCATACATCAAGGTAATGGTTGCCTAACCATACACACAAAGTGTTATATTGCAGTGCTTTATGACTAAAACATCAACATAGTTGGAGTTCATTGTTTTCTAGTGTTGTGCTCTCTTTTTTGAAATTCTATTGTAATAGTTTGTTTTATATTCATATCCATTTAATCTGTCTAGTTGGTAAGAGAGTATTTGGAGACACTTAATTTGAATATAGAGAAAATTATTTGTTATCTATCTGCCTTTAAGTCAAAAAGATGGTTGATAACTTACACACTTTGTACAGATATATCTTTGTTTTAACTATATAGTCATTCATAATTGCATGGAGCAAGAATATTTTTATGCTAACTACAAGTTTCTGGGTCTCAACAATAGACATAATATTCAAGCTTGGATTGATTATGGTCATTTTGAAAAGGAGCTCAATGTCACCATTGCAGAGGTTGGTTCATATCACTTAGAAAAGCCACTGATATATGTGAAAATTTTGTCTATATCTAACATTCTTGAAGAAGAAATCTATGTTGGTTTCTCAATAGCTATAGTAACCTGTATTGTAGAGAATTGCATCCTTGCCTAGAGCTTTACTACAAATAGAGCCGCTCCATTCAAACAGTTCTTGTGCCTTGTCTATGCTTCCACATTTTGCATTCATGTCTACCAGAGCATTTCCAACTATAATATCTAAAAAAAATCCCCCTTCCATTATGTTTTGATGGATGTCCATACCCTATTCCAAAGCTCCCTTTTTGACACAGGCAGGGAGGATGTTGGCAAAGGTTATGGAATTTGTCTTTACACCAGCCAATTGCATTTGCTTTAAAATTTCTAAAGCATTTTCAACAAATCCATTTTGTGCATATCCTACAATTATTCCAATCCATGAGACCACATTTCTTTGAGGCATTCTGTCAAGCAGTTCACGTGCCTTGTATATGCTTCCACATTTTTCATACATGTCTAACAGGGCAGTTGCAACTACATCTAACAAAATTCCTCTATCCTTTATGTTTTGATGGATGTCCATACCCTATTCCAAAGCTCCCATTTTGACACAGGCAGGGAGGATGCTGGCAAAGGTTGTGGAATTTGGCTTTATACCAACCAATTTCATTTGCTTTAAAATTTCTAAAACCTTTTCAACAAATTCATTTTGTGCATATCCTGCAATCATTGCAGTCCATGAGACCACATTTCTTTGAGGCATTTTGTCAAACAGTTCACGTGCCTTGTATATATGCTTCCACATTTTGCATACATGTCTAACAAAGCAGTTGCAACTACATCTGACAAAATTCCTCTATCCTTTATGTTTTGTTGGATGTCCATACCCTATTCCAAAGCTCCCATTTTGACACAAGCAGGAAGGATGCTAGCAAAGGTTGTGGAATTTGGCTTTACATCGGCCAATTGCATTTACTTTAAAATATTTAAAGCCTTTTCAACAAATCAATTTTGTGCATATCTTGCAATCATTGCAGTCCATGAGACCACATTTCTTTGAGGCATTTTGTCAAATAGTTCACGTGCCTTGTCTATGCTTCCACATTTTGCATACATGTCTAACAGGGTAGTTGTAACTACAACATCTGACAAAATTCCTCTATCCTTTATGTTTTGTTGGATGTCCATACCCTATTCCAAAGCTCCCATTTTGACACAAGCAGGGAGGATGCTGGCAAAGGTTGTGGAATTTGGCTTTACACCAGCCAATTGCATTTGCTTTAAAATTTCTAAAGCCTTTTCAACAAATCCATTTTGTGCATATCCTGTAATCATTGCATTCCAAGAGATGACATCTCTTTGAGCCATTCCATCAAATAGTTCATGTGCCTTATCTATACTTCCACATTTTGCATACATGTCTACCAGAGCATTTCCAACTATAATATCTGACAAAAATCCCCCTTCCATTATGTTATGATGGATGTCCATACCCTATTCCAAAGCTCCCATTTCGGCATAGGCAGGGAGGATACTGGCAAAGGTTGTCGAATTTGGATTTACACCTACTAATTGCATTTGCTTGAAAGTTTCTAAAGCCTTTTCAAAATTTTATTTTGTGCTTATCCCACAATCATTGCATTCCATGAGATGACATCTCTTTGAAGCATTCTACCAAAAAGTTTGCATTCCTTGTCAATGCTTCCATATTTTGCATCACCCCTCTCTTGTAAGCACTTCAAGTTATGCCTGTAGTGATGCGGGGCTTTCCCCGCATCACCGCAGGCATGACTTGAAGTGCCTGCAGGAGAGCGGGTGATGCAAAATGTGGAAGCATTGACATTCCAAAGCTCCCATTTTGACACAGGCAAGGAGGATGCTAGCAAAGGTTGTGGAATTTGACTTTACACCAACCAATTTCATTTGCTTTAAAATTTCTAAAGCCTTTTCAACAAATCCATTTTGTGCATAGCCTGCAATCATTGCATTCCAAGAGATGACATCTCTTTGAGCCATTCCATCAAATAGTTCATGTGCCTTATCTATACTTCCACATTTTGCATACATGTCTACCAGAGCATTTCCAACTATAATATCTGACAAAAATCCCCCTTCCATTATGTTATGATGGATGTCCATACCCTGTTCCAAAGCTCCCATTTTGGCACAGGCAA
Source organism: Cunninghamia lanceolata (assembly GCA_027924645.1). NCBI lineage: Eukaryota > Viridiplantae > Streptophyta > Pinopsida > Cupressales > Cupressaceae > Cunninghamia > Cunninghamia lanceolata. The sequence continues at coordinate 4,316,873 of BSBN01000556.1, read as the reverse complement.
GGAGGATGCTGGCAAAGGTTGTCGAATTTGGATTTACACCTACTAATTGAATTTGCTTGAAAGTTTCTAAAGGCTTTTCAAAATATCCATTTTGTACATATCCCGCAATCATTGCATTCCATGAGATGACATCTCTTTGAGGCATTCTACCAAACAGTTCACATGCCTTGTCAATGCTTCCACATTTTGCATCACCTGCTCTCCCGCAGGCACTTCAAGTCATGCCTGCGGTAATGCGGGAAAGCCCTGCATCACTGCAGGCATGACTTGAAGTGCCTACGAGAGAGCAAGTGATGCAAAATGTGGAAGCATTGGCATTCCAAAGCTCCCATTTTGACACAGGCAGGAAGGATGTTGGCAAAGGTTGTGGAATTTTGCTTTACACTAGTGAATTGCATTTGCTTTAAAATTTCTAAAGCCTTTTCAACAAATCCATTTTGTGCATATCTTGCAATCATTGCAATCCATGAGACCACATTTCTTTGAGGCATTCTGTCAAACAGTTCACATGCCTTGTCTATGCTTCCACATTTTGAAGTATTTGACCATTCTTTTTCTGAAACTATAGTTTTTGAATTGTAATGTTCCTTGCCTTTAGGAGAAACTCATGAATTTAGGGGACTCCATTTTTTTTCAAGAATGCTACATTATAGTAATCAGATAAACATCAGCCATATATGAAAAGTCAGTGTTTTGTAAAGTGTCAAATGTTCTAGTTTGCATATGAGTATTTAAGGAAAGATATTCTTTTAAATAAAGAAAAATTAACTTCATTTTTGTGTAGTTGAGATTTGCATTCCTAATCTTTGCTTCATTCACTTATTTCATATATTCTTATTTTGTGCATGAAAGTTTTGAGCAAATGTGTATCAATCTAACAAATGAGAAGTTGTAAAACCATTTCAATCAGGTTAGGAAACTGTCATATATGTTTGAGCTCTTTTCATGGCTGCAACATATTCTCCAGCAACTCTTCTCTGCACTCTGCGATTAGAATTTTTAGTTTTGATGTTATATTTGGTACTTTGATGCAATATGTGTTTAAGATGGAGTAGGAAGAATACATCAGAGAAGAAATCAACTAGAGTAGCATATAATCTATGGATAATCAAGATGTGTTGGATCTCATCGAGAAGGTTATTATTGCTCCTCTTTTTTGTGATGTTAATTTAATTTTTGCCTTACCATATCAATTGTATAGATATGGTGAATTGTTAGAGATGATGAAGTTTGTATATCGACTGCCAAATGGTGGGGGTTCTATAGGGTGCCCCACCCATGAAAGAGAAGTATTACAAGGCTATCCATCATCATAGAAACTACAGATAAAAATACCTACTGAGAGCTACATACAACTATGCAAAAATTAACAAGACCATGATAAGCATATTGCCATAGCCATCAGCTACCAAAATCCAAAACTGCCCAATAACTATGAAAAACCTTTACAAGCATACAACAACCCAAGAGAAAAAGACAATGCTAAAACCATAAACCCATAGCACTATACCACACCCCACCACTCCTTTCCTCCATGCATAGCTTGGCTAGTATCTACCACTTCCTCCACCCAAGGAGCATTATCATTTCCATCTTGAGCCCTTCGATTACCAACTAGCATGGGAAACCATACACTGTAACAAATTTCTTGTCGACATTGGGATATGTGTACAAAGGAACCACAAAAAAAGCAATAGTGTAATCACTACCAACCTCCAAGTGAACATGGAAGTGATTAACATACAACGTACATAACACTGCCACATCACCACATTAGGCTTGCAAAACCCAAATTTCTCTCTGCACACTATCCAATACATTTAGCAAATCTTCCTATTGTAAAGTGGGTAATACTAAGCCAACTCCCTCAGCCTTGACTACTTGCACCTCCAACCCACCACCAAATTAATATCTAGCATCATCATCCCCACGAATTGATCAAAAAGGAAGATTATGAGAAGCCAAAGACAAACTTCAACATTGGGAAGATAGAGCACTAAGTTGGCAATGAAATCCTCTCTTTTAGCCACTTTGGAGCATTGACCATCCCATAGTGCTATCTCACTGAAGATGGATTTGACAAACCCTAGCATAGTTGGGTCCATACATGCAAAAACACATTGCAATCTATGGTTTGAGATGCCTCATTATGATAGAACCACCCCATCTCAATGCATTGATGACAAATCTTCAATACCTCAACAAGATACCAAACCAGAGAAGCTACCTACATGCTACACCAAAGCCTTGCAAATGTCACCTTTTGTATTTGCAAATAACAACACCACTACCACTCTTTATAACCTCGAGCCTAACTACCACCTTATTGCAAGATATAAAAGGACTATACAAAGAGCATTCATATCCAAGCTCTCTGAGCACTACTTGATGCAACCATTCATATCCAAACTCTCTGAGTAGTCTTATCTTCTTTTAGAAAAACACATCACACTAAAAATATGAACAGTGAATACATAGTAGTGAACTCTTAAACCTATAACTATTTTCTCATTAAATTTGAAAAGAAATACACTGCACTAGCTCAAAACTGGAATGAATAAATCACTCACACCCCTACCTCTCTTTTATAGATGAACAAGGATAAGAGTAAAAAGGAACTACTAAATCTAGAAAATATAACTTCCAAAAGCAAACAACAGCAAAGTTTGAACTTAGATTTCTCAATATGCAACAGTATTATAATTTGGAAGAGGATGAGGCTCTTAGTATGCATGCACCATTTCGTACATAACTAGGTGTTAACTTGAAGAAGACAATTGTTGTGTCTCTCCTTGCTGCTATCACTGTTGTGCCATCATTGTGAGAATACTAGTTGAGCAACTCAAGGTAAAAAAACTCTTTAACATTTGACTTCTTAATTCTAAAGTGCTACCAATAGAAATTGATGCCCAGTAAACCCCAATCAAAATTGTTTTTATTTACAAAGGATTCACCGTTATTTTTAATGACATGACCTTAAAGTATGGTATTAAAAGTCCATTATCAGATAGAAACATGAAACAGTGTTGGTAACTATTAAATTATCAATGAAAAAGCTATTGCTCAAGTTAAATATTTTGTGGTGTTTTGCAGGTGATGCTCCTGGGACATAGTAACGACTATACCCAAGATGTTTAGTTGTATTCAACCACTTTGGAGAAGGGCTTGTTCAGCGTATGCCCAGGTATGAATACAATCTTATTAGATTTAGTATTACTTACTCAAAAGCTGAAGTTTATCTATCTATTCTCTATTGGAAGATTACAAAATTAATGTTGTAATGTAGGTGCTGATATGGATACTTGCATGTGGTGAACAATGATTACACCCACTGGGATATGTATGCCATCGGGGGGAGTGCAAACCCCACCATTAATAGCCAAGGCAACAAATTCCTTGCCCCTGACAATGAATTCAAAAAGGAGGTAAAAGGCCTATACAACTCGTCTCTTATTTATCTCTTTGGTTTACAATGGATGTAGAATAGTTATGACGAGTATGAGTAATGTGCAGGTGACAAAGCATGAAGATGCATCAGAAAGTGTGTGGAGAAATTGGAATTGGTGATCAGAGGGAGATCTGATGTTAAACAGAGCACTCTTCAGAGCATTAGGGGTTGGAGCATCCTCAATCTATGCCAAAGCTTTGAGTATGGTGGCAAGGCCTTCCTCTATTGTGGGCTCTATTATTGCAACTTCAGGTGTTCTGCCCTACAGAAAAGGTTCCCATTGTTAGACCAAAATACATGTATTATGCACAAATTGTTTGGAATCCTTTGACTCTATCATTTCTATGCATTGTAACTCAGGTTTTCAGTCTTGTGACTAAAAATAAACATTGTAATACTCTATTTCTAAGCATTTTTCAAGAAAGATAGATATTTTAGACTTGTGCAAGCTGTAAGAACACCTTTCTTTTAATAAAGTTCAGCGATTTTGCCTTCTCAATGGCTGTCTTATTGTGTACAATTGATGATTGATGTGTATTTCTATGTTTTATGTTTAAATCCTCAAATATCAGACTAAATATACTACCAATTGACAAAAATCAATGAATAAATATGACTAAATATACTATGACAGAAATCAGTGAATAAATATACTATTTGGTCTCGTTATAAATTTGGTCATGTGACAAAATAAATGACCGGAAATAAACTACTAATGGTCATGTGACCAAACTCAGTGAATAAATATGATTAAATATATGACTAAATCAACAACTAAATATACTACCAAATCAATCAATTAAAACAACCAATAAATGACTAAAAATGGTTTAGTCATCAATTTGGTCACGTTATAAACTACTAGTGGTCACGTGACCATGTTTGGTCATTTATAAGCAGTTTTTAGTAGGTTTTTTAGTAATATATGGCTCTTTTTGTACTAGTGTTGATTATTATTCCAATTATTTGGAGGGCGCCAAGATGGGTTTGAATTCTGGCCATAGGAGAAATTCCCTCTAGGTCTTTGGCCCACAAAATTGATCTCTTCCTTAGTGTGAGATGACCTTTTCTTGGAATTTTTTATTGCATTCAGTATCTCGCACTGGTCAGTGGCATGACTCTTTTCACAAATTTGACAATTATCAGCTTTGTCCAAAGGACACTCCCTTAACAGATGTTTGTTTTGACACCTAAGGTAGCAGATGGATAAGGTTTCAGGATTATGTGTTTTGGCTTGTATTCCATCCAAAGTGGTGTTTAGCTAAACAAGGATGTCAGCTTTCAAATTTGCTATTTCCTCTTGTAGTTTACCCATTTCATTTGAGCCCCTCAAGAGAGTAGACTTAGGGATACCTCCACGTGTCTGGCAAAAATTCCTACATAACTCAGGAATATCATTGAGTTCAAGTTGGGACACATCTCCTTTTTCCCATCAAGTCTAGGCTTCTCCTAGCATCCTCATCAAGTCCCTTGAGAAATATGGTCTTCAAAATTTATGGGCTCATTGTCTCTTCCCCACATCATTTGGGTAAGAAAATGAACCTATCAAGGTAATCTTCTAGGCTCTCATCTTTTTTTTTTCCTTAGTTTGAACAATTCCTCTTCCTATCTCTAACTCTATAGTAGCTCTGATATTTGTTTGAAAAGATAGTCTCCATTTCTTCCCACGTGGTTATTGATCCTAAGACTAACCCCATGAACCAATGCATGGCAAAGTCTCTCAGAGTAGAGGGGAAGAGTTTGAGTTTCTAATTATCTATTTTGTAGTCATATATCTAAAATAGGACTTTAAACTTAAAAAGGAATGGGTCAAGGTCTTCAGAGGATAACCCTCTAAAGGTTGGTAAGATAGAAGGTGAAATGTTTTTCATGGGTGAATCATCATCTTCATTGAGAGCAATAGGATAGGTAAATGTTTCGACTGCTCTCCATGGGTTATCACCATCTCCATGGTTTGCTCTCCTCCTGTTGAAAGGGTTATCATTGTTAGTAGCCATGATGTTAAAAGGAATGATTCCCTCCTCAAAGATTTGGTCTGATAGTTGAATACCTTCTTCCTCAAAGGTTTGGTTTGATGGCTGAGTTTCTAGGGTATGTTGGGAAGTATCAGGTTGATCCTGACTAATCAATTCATAACAAAGTTCTTCAACTAAGACTTCTACCTCCCTGTTTATGGTTGGAACTACTATTAGAGGGGTTTTGGTATGAATCTTTCGTGTGGACCTCGTTTCCTGACCATGCAGAAAAAGAGATCTAACAACTATTTTTGTTCTTACTAAAAGAGGTATCCAAGTATTCTCCTATTAACACTAGAGAGAATGTCCCCAGCAATGACGCCAAAAAGTGATAGGTTGTCGTGAGGTCCTAACACTTTAGTTGAAATATGTCAATTATGTTGACTGGATACTGTCCAAGGCAGTTTGCAATAGGGAATGAATTCAGACATCTCATCTTAGCAATGGTTTTCTAAGTTTTTGAACAAGCCTTTAACAAAATGAATCCAAACTAGAAAGCATACCACTCTTAATCTAGAAAGCATTTGAATTCTTAATCTAGAAAGCATATAAACTAACTAGGAATCAACACATGCATTTTTAACTATGACTTTTAAAAAGGCAGCTAACTATTAACTGAAAATAGATTAAAATTTGAGCTAACAATTGATAACAAATTTTATGGATGAAGCAGATGCTCCAAAAACTCTTAGCATAATAGCAGAACTGAAAGATTATTATCTTAAACACAATATCTTGTAGGAACACACAATAATGCTAAAATGGAAAGTTACATTAATCTAACAAAAACATTTACTAATAGAATTGAACAACACAATTGTGCAATAGTAAAACACTTATCTATCCTATATCCTTCGAGTGGCCAGCTCTCAGGAGATCTTCTTATTGATTCAAAACACATGCATTATCTCAATAGCTCCAAAATAACTCCATTTTCATTAGCATATCCATTGCTTGGAATATATTACTCAGAACAAACTAGGTTGCTTCATTCCATAGAGAATTATCACAGAACATAATAGCTAAACATTGCTTTTGTATTGTATATTAGAACATAGCATAACATAACATAGCATAATTGTTTTTGAGATTACCCATAATCTATACTACCAAAATCCTAATTTTTAGGTGACGCATAAATACCACTTGAAAATTCCTTCAATAGAGAAAACATACTTTTAACTAAACTAGATGTCTGTTAGGTTCAACATAGTAAAGGCTCCGAGTGGAGTCATAAAATGTATTAAGTATTTTTAACAGAAAATAAAGGAATTGTTGATAGAGCCTATGATCATGTATTCCTAGATTTTTGGCGCCCTAAGATTTTGGTGCTGCTGACTTCAGTTGTTTGCACTTCATAAAAACCTACATAAATACACAGACCTTTACACATGATCATGTCAACATTAGTGGAAAACTTCAATCAATTAAAAAACAAGATTTGTAGATCATTCTATCAAAAATAAACAAATGTTGCTCATAAAATTAGTAAATTGGCTTGGTTTGCGTAATTTGGGCAACATAGAAAGGGTTAGATGACTTATTATGAAATGAGGTTAATTATACCTCATCAGCAAGCATCAATACTCTTTAGCAAAATCCTCTATCCATTCATCAAAATCCTCATCCCTAGACCAATTTGCCTCCAAAATAGTCTTGATCATATTCATATTAGTGGTGTATTTGGCATCCAAGGCTAGTTTAAGTTCTCTAATAAAGATATCCACCTTTGTTTCTAAGGATAAAGCCTTATCAATTTGACAACTCACTAATATAGGATCAACTTTATCCTCTTGCAACAATAGATTAAGCAAGACAAATATCAAACTTTCAGAGCCACTTTTCTATATCCGCAATCCCTTCCTCTATCCATTTAGTTTTGTGATTTTAGGGATACCAAAGTCCACTAACATTTGGAATTCATTCATCTCATCTTTTGAAAGCATTTGCATTTTATTGACAAAAGCATATACATCATGCAATAACTTTGTTACTTCATATATCTTTGTGATTTTATTTTGAGTTCCCAAGTGCATATTTAGAATTTTTATGAATGATTCTCAATGTCATTACTTGTGGGATCCACTTAACATTAATTTTTGCTAATTGTGGGCTTACATCTTGTATTTGATTCATATCCCTTCTCAAATGTTCATGGCACTTCACATAGATATCCTTATAAGATTGGACACCTTAGCTTTGAGGATTCCTCTACGGAGTCTTCAACTTCTTATTTTGTTTCGATGCCCCATTTCCTTTTCTCTTCTTATAAAGTTTGAATTTGTTTCATCATTTTGCTTGTGTCCTCCTATGGTAGAGATCTTCCTTGAGAAGTACTAGGAAGAGACATTGTTGGTCCTAAGCCCAAAGATTAAATTTAAGCTAAATAGGTTTCAAATTTGTCTTTCTCCTTTTGATGTTGACACCAATCATCTTTTACTATTTCTTTGATTATCTTCTAATTCTTTCTTATGATCACAAGTGATAACTCAAATCCTACCTTATTTCCTTAACATAAAAACTAATGTCTAATGTGAACTTTAGATCTTTGACTCAATAATGCATTAAATCCACCTCCTCTTTCCTTGAGGGAGTTTAAAATCCAACACATAAAAGTAGAGACCTCATACAACAATTTAGTGGCCTCATGGGCATGATTGGTTCTAGTAGGGCTTGCAGGATTGTATTTAGCATTCCAATAATAGTTCTCATTGTTAAAATATGAGGAAGCCATTTGTTGTGTACTTATATCCAAGTAGAGTTAGAAAGCATGAGGTCTGGGAAAATGGGAAAACTATTACCATCCTACCTTGGGAACCAAAGGACTCGGAAGCTTCGTTAGGGAATAAGAATCAGGGTTTTTACATACTCGATTCACTTTTGAAATGGGGGATGAAAAATTATAAAGATCCACAATGACTTAGTATTGAGGGTGGTCAAGGATCGAGGTTCTAACACACTAAATATGAAAGATGACCTAAAAGCCCATTGAGGTTTGGGGTTTGGGGTTTAGTGATACAATATACCACATATTGGAGGAATTTAACAAAGAGGATTCTTGAAGGTCTGGGTCCAAAATGGTAAAAGAAAAGTGAGAGGTAGGGACTGGTGTTTTAGGGAACTTAATGATAGGTAGACATATATACAAAAACTTGCAAATTTGATGAAAGTGATAGAGAAAGGGATCGAGAATGTAAGGATTGAGATCCTTCCTTACCCAGGGAAAACAAACAAAATGGGAACTTGGAAAGTAAAAAAACCAAAATCCTAAAGTGCGAGTGAGCGGGGAAGGATGGAAAGGCATGCCATCAAGAAGAAACCCAAAACTTTGATAAAATAGGGAAACACAGGGCATGGGGAATGGGGAACCTAAGGGATAGGTATGAAGGTAAGGGAACCCTAAAACCCCATCCAAAGCCATAAAATGACATAAAGACCCCCATACTTAGATAAATTCTTTTTTTTTTTTAGATTTAGGCACATGACAAAGACATATGGGAAGGCAAAGCATAAAACTTCAGTATAATCTAACCAAGGGTGGCCATTGAAGATTTCTTTGATTGGATATAAATATTAGACAAAATAAGGTTAAGGAAACAAAGGGCACACATGAATTAGAAGATTTTTCATTTTGGGGCATACAAGAATTGATGCAATCAATGGCTCTAGTTGAGACGTGTGCCCCGTGCAAGCACAACAAGTGTCTAGAAGAACTCTACGAGAGAAGACCATAGGAGATAAAACAAACACACACCCACATACACTTTACCTTGAGCATAACAATTGTGTGCATTAAAGAGATGAAAACAAAGGATGGTTAGAGAAGCCTAATTCACCTTAATTCATCAATCTAATCCACCTCAAGATTAGGCTAAAGAACAATGCAGTAAACTATCTAAATTGTACCCTATCTCCTATGCAATGTTCTTGTTTTGACCTCAAATATGCTAAATGATATGCAAATTGCTATTATGCTATTGATATGCCAAGTGCTCAATGAGACAAAATTTCATTACATTCAAATTGCTTGTTGGAAATGGAGGGGAAGGGCTTAATTTATAGATTTTTGGAGGTGAGGATGGAGGGCTAGGATTAAATTTGAGGATCAAGGGCTCACATTGCTTGAGGATCCTCAAGTAAGGAGAATTAGACAAATGGCCTAAGGAGATTACATGAGGGTGATACTCTAAGATTCAAGGAGAGATTAAGGGATGACATCAAATGGTTGAATGGATGGATGGCTAGGATTGGGTAGGTGTAAGACATGTAAGGCCTTATTTATGAAAAGGCATGGTTTGGATTCTGTGAGGAATTTAAAATTGGGAGGAGAGGACAAGTGGAATTTTAAATTCCATGCAATAGTGCCACATGTAATTTAAAATTAGGGGAATAGTGGAAAGAAGGACAAGTATGACAAAAGGAAGATTTGCCCATACTTCCAAGGTACCACTTGTCATGTACATGCATGTACATGAGATGACAAGTGGCCTTCTAGAAGCATCGGGGAAAGGGGTAATCTAGGTTTAAGTTTAATTAACCTATGTGCACATATTTAGGAGGAATTAATGATTGATTACAAAAGTAATCAAAAGTGAACAAATTAGGTAATAAAATAAATAGGTATGTTTATTTAATTTTTTGGAAAACTATGTGAACTATAGTAGAAGGAAGTGATTTTTTTGTGATAGGCAGAGGTGGGGATATATTTAAAATAATTAGAAATTATTTAATTAACATATATGTCAGGTGGATTAAGAGTATTGTTCAATTTTAAGTGATCAATTGTGTGGATAATGAGGGAATGTGGTTGTGACCATTTTTAGTTGTCTATATTTTGCCCCTCTTTGATGTGGCATCATAACTGTTAGGGGTTAGCAACATATCAAAGAAAATTTGCATTTCATTTTTTCCCCAATCTGCCAGTGGGAAAGGGAAACGAGGTGAGGTGATGCCCCCTCAAGAGATCAGTGGAAAAAATAGAAAAAAAAAAAAAATTGGTCAATGTCTTGAAAGAGGGAAGAGGGAAAACAGAGAAAAATGGGCATAATCGAGGGCTAGGGAGGAAAAATGAGGGAGGGGGGAATTAGGTCGTGGAATAAAAATTAGGGCTAACTGAGCTATAAATAGGAGTTTGGGGGCCCATACCCCTCATTTGTGCATTGCCAAGTTTAGAAAACTGATTAGAGGAGAAAAAGGAGATTTCGGGGAGATGGCATGGATTCCACGTGAGGAGCATCAAGGGGAGCATGTGCGTGAGTGCCTGCAGCCTATATTTGCTAGCGAGCCAGTAAGTCATCTTTTCATGCTTTGTGCTTTCGAGTAGGGGTAGTTTAGGTGCATTAAAGGCAGGGGAAAATTAGGAAGATTTAGGCACTAAAGGGTGGGATTAGTGCTTAGGGGTTGCGGGTAGCACTTAGACTATAGATTTTAGCACTTAGACAAGAATTAGCACCCACTCTAGTGATTAGTGCCCATGTGGGTGATTAGTGCCTACAAGTCGATTTAGCACCCAAAAAGCGATAGTGGAAGGGATGACGATTAGCGCCTAAGCAACATAGTTTAGCGCCGACATGGCATTTAGTGTGAAGGTGGCTAGGTTTAGTGCCTATGCGCCTTGTAGCACCTAGGGCATGGGGTTTAGTACTGATGCACCATTTAGCGCATAAAATAGAGGAATCAATGCTTATGCATGGTTCAGCACATACAACTGGGGGATTAGCACCTATGCAATATTTAGCACTTAGTCATGAAGGATTAGCACCCATCTTGTTGGCAGAAGAAAAAGGTGTTAACAAAGTCAATTTTTGATGATTGTAGGATGATGAGGATGTCTTGTAGTCGAGGGAGCAACAACTGCCTACCAGCGCGCTGTGGGTGAGACTAGATGGGACTAATAGTCTATTTTTGTGGATGGTGGGATTATGATGGATTGCTGACATGCCAAAGTTATGAGCGCACCGAGAGATGATGATGGCCTTGGTTGAGAGATGGCAGAGTGAGTAGTGTGTATTCTTGTTATCGACATGAGAGATCACCATCATGCTAGAGGATGTGTGGAGGATACTTTGTATCCCCATTCAGGGAGATAGGGTGGTGTATGACCATAGAGGAGGGGAAGGGTAAGTGGAGTTTATTTTTGTTCCTATAGTGGTACCATTTAATGCAAGGAGGATGAAGATGGTGTGGTCTCAGACCATGAATAGATTATATGCTTTTTCATTATTTGTGGTAGGATTGATAGCTGGTACACTAGTGCCAGACAAGAGATCACAAGGCGTTCTAGTTGGATAGGGTATAGTGTTGCTACGGATGATGAGAGATGGGGTGGTATATGCATTGAGGCCATGTGTATTAGCCCATTTATATCATGACATGGACATGGTAGTGTATCATCATGGAGCGATTTGGGGATGCAATGTGGCATTGCTTCATAGATGGGCTTGGGAGCACATTGTTGTGACTAGGTCGATCACAGTCAAGACACGGGACTAGAGGAGGCAACCCTACGTGTATGATTATGGAGTGCTACAACACCATAGGTTGGGGGACCTAAGTTATTAGAGGAGGGTGACAGATGAAATTTAGACGGTGATATGGAGACCATGGATTGGATGTGAGAGATGGTCGAGAGATGCGATCCAGTTGGCATACGTTTGACAACCTTGATATTTGATGGGTGGTACTGAGTAGATTATTTATAGATACATACCAGATTAGGTACTGTGACAGTTCAGCATCACCCAGGGGTTCTATAGGAGGAGGCTATATTCCCACGAGTGTAGTCAGAGGCACCGAGGTGGGGCATACTGATCGATCCTTGGTCAATGATAGAGGTGTTTAAGGGCTTGTAGCAGGGAGTCTAGGATTTGTAATCAGATGTTGCATATGCAAGGATGACTGATGGCTATGATGCATGGTGGGCACATGAGTGACTTATTCAACTCACAACTCCAGTAGGATAGGTTGTGGGCCATGGAGGAGGTGAGGATGAAGAGGAGAAGGAGGAGGTCGAGGAGGAGGGTGTGGAGATGGAGGAGGTAGAGATGGATAATGATGATGGTCAGGGGAGGGGATGAGGTAGGTGATGACAGGAAGGAGGTGGCTAGACTCTAGGCATAGGTGCATCAACTGTAGGCATAGGTGGCTCAGTTACATGGGTAGGTAGCACAATTACAGTCTCAACTAACACAGGCTTAGGGAGATGGATAGACAACATTACTACATGCAAAGATAGTGCAGTTGTAGGGTCAAGTAGTGAGATACCAGCGAGAGAGGTATGAGGCATGTTAAGTGTTCGGGCCACTAATGGAAGATGTGCTCAGGGGGATGAGGCCACCAAGGAGCCACAACACTATAGGTCTCTCTATGAGTGGCTAGTGCCTGTAGGGTAGAGGGAGAGTTACAGGAGTTGATCAAGGGATTATGCTTCTCGGAGGATGGGACAGTCAAAGAGATCTAAGCAGTAGCCATCACAATAGTAGGCATAATTACCAGTATAACCGGTAGTACAACATCCCATGGGGCCACCTCCACCACGAGCAACATGGCCATCTCAGTCAGGGACATCACAGAGGGATAGTTCCACCTAGAGGCTAGTGCAAACATTTTTTTTGACATGTATGCCTATGGGTTGATTTTGTATTTTCATGGCTCTACAGAGCCAATGCATGTACATTGTATTTGATCATATATATATATGATATGGCATTTTTTGGCGGTGATATATGGACATTGTTTATGTTTTATGGATCATGCTATGTGATGGTTTATTTATGGTTTATGGATTATGTATGATGGTTATGATTACATGACATAGATTATGATGTAGATTATGCATAGGATTGTATGACATGGATTATGATGTGGATAATGTATGACATGGATTATGATGTGAATTATGTGGATTATGCATGATGGATGTGTTGAACTACACCGAACAACTAAGAGGGGGGGTGAATCAGTTGTCCTAAAACTTTTAACCAAATGTGTTCATCAACTTATCAATTACTTATAATCAGATTTAACCATGAAAGCATCAAATGAGGAGCTCAACACAAAAGCATAAATAACATAGGAGACACCAAATTTTAATGTGGAAAACCCTAAAAGGGAAAAACCACGGTGGGTGTTAGCCCACAGAAATATATAAGTTATATCAATACCAAAAATTAGAGGCTCACTACCCAAATTGCTCACTACAAAGAGAGGCTCACTGCCTATGGGTTGCTCATTGCCAAAGGAAGGCTCACTGCCAAGAGAAGGCTCATTGCCAAAAGGTTGAACTGGGATGACAACATCTACTCCATGCCAAGGTTTAGTTCCATTGAAGCACAAACACCTCTGCTCTCCTCTACAACTTTTCTTCACTCTATCTTTGCATCTTTGCACTTGGATACATTTTCACGACTCAATTACAAGTATTTATACACTACATCAACCTTGGAATGATCATCAAGGTCAGCATTACAATCATCAACTATTGGAACAATCTCCAAGGTCGGCATTACAAACATACATAAAATAGGTCTGGACCTAATACAAATTTAGCTAAGGAAAAGATGTAAGAATGTATGTGGATCACGCCACACCTTAGCTGGGACTCAAACATGATCCTCCATGCTACAACACACTATCACAATCTTCAATGCATCTTCGCAAGATATAAATTCAACCAGGTTGGCCAAGACTGATGTTAACACAAGTATTCACAAGAATGCGCTTCATGCATGATCTGAATTATACCAGTTTAGAGTCTTCCATCCCAAACTTCTTCAACAACTCTTTCACATACTTTTACTATGGGAATTCTTCCATACCGCAATTCATAGGGAGTTTTAGTACCATTACCTTTCACTTGAACTCTATTTTGAATGCAGACAACAATGTAAACAGCTTCTTTCCAAAAGACTTCTGGCAAACCTTCTTCCTTCATCATTGTCCTAGCAGCCTCCTAAACTATCTTGTTCTTCCTTTCCACAACTACATTCTACTGAGGAGTCCTAGGTGCGAACAAATGTCTCTTTATCCCATACTCTTCATAGAAAATGTTAAATTCATTTGATGTGAACTCACCTCCTCTATCCAATCTCAAGCATTTAATCTTCAAATCTATTTCATTCTCAACCATTGCCTTGAAAGATTTGAATTTCTCTAGGGCTTCTAATTTATCTCTTAGAATAGTAACCCAAGTCAATCTAGAATAATCAACAATGAGTAACATGAAGTACCTATCACCTTGTAGACTTCTCACCCTTGTAGGACCACAGAGATATGTATGCACTAGATCTAGCAAATCGGTAGAAAATTGTTCTTTGCTCTTGAAACTTGTCCTTATCTACTTTCCCAATTGACATTCCTTACAAATTGAGTTGGAGGGTTTCACAAGTTTTGGTAAATCTCTCACAGCCTGACTTGAGCTTATCTTTACCAGACTATCAAAGTTTATATGACACATCCTTCTATGCCACATCCAACTTTCATCTACCTGAGCTAATAAACAATAATCATTAGTTCCTTTCAATTGATAGATGTTACCTTTTGTCTTCTTACCAGTAGCAATCATAGTTCTAGAGCTTTCCATGATCTTGCACCCATTGTCTTTGAATCTTAGATCATATCCTTTGTCACACATCTGACCAACACTCAAAAGATTATGCTTCAAACCCTTCACATACAGAACATTGTCAATATTATGCTTTCCATCAAATGAAATAGATCCTTTTCCACAAATCTTACCAGCTGCATTATCTCCAAACCTAACCAGTCCACCATCATACTTTTCCAAACTTAGAAACTTACTTTTGTCATCGGTCATGTGATGTGAGCATCCCTATCAATAATCCATTCATCCTTATCTTTCTCAACCTGAACTGCCAAAGCACTTTCTTCCACTAGTTTTTCATCCTTCACACAGCTAGCAGAATTAGTAGACACAGGATCTTCTTTAATAGCAATAAATAGGCATTCATTTGCACTAGTATTAGCATCATTAGATTCATCATCAGTCACCCCTTCATCATCAAAATCTCTAACATAGTAGCATTTCTCTGGAACTCTAGGCCTGCTTTCATATTTCTTCTTATTTCTTTCAATTCTTTCAGGACATCTGGAAGCATAATGACCTACTTTACCACAAGAGAAGCATTTGAAGGGTAATTTACCTTTGAACTTACTAGATCCTCTTTGTAGCTTGTCAACAAAGTTAGCTTGAATTTCATCAAAGTCATCATCCACTTTGTATTTCTCAGCTCTGGAGATCTCTACTGAAGTACTGGCTTTAAAAGTTGATTCAACTTTGGGCAAGGCATCACTAAATTCTCTCATCTCAAAGGCTGTAATCTTTCCAAGTAACTTATCTCTATCAATAGTTTTCACAGTCATGAATTCCTCAATTGCAGCTACCTTGTGACTATATGACTTTGGTAGTGATCTGAGAATTTTCATCACCGGCACTTCCTTATCACTGAGAGTTCATCCCATACCCTTTATTCCAGTGACAAGTTTATCAACTCTTTGCATAAAAGATGTTATGTTTTCATATTCATTCATCTTCAAACCCTCATACTTCACTTTTAGGCTTTGTAGCTTAGCTTCTTTTACAGAATCATCTCCTTCATACAGATTTTTCAACTTCTCCCATACTTCATTTGCAGTTTCAAGGTCCACAAATTTTGTCAACACTGAGTCATTTAAGGAACTTAACAAAGCATCCTTTGCTTTGACATCTACCTCATATTCTTTGATTTCATCTTTAGTCATCAAACCATTTGGAGGCAAGGTATATTTTACTTCTGTAGCTTTCCATATTCTATAACCAAGGCAAAGAAGATGGCTTTTCATTCGTACCTTCTAGAGAGCATGATTTGTCCCATTAAAATGTGGAGCTTCCTTCTTATAAGACATCCTGGATCTTCCTCAAGTTGTTAGGCTTTGTTCAGAGGAACCTTGCTCTGATACCAATTGTTGAACTACACCAGACAACTGAGAAGGGAGGTGAATCAGTTGTCCTAAAACTTTTAACCAAATGTGCTCATCAACTTATCAATTTCTTATAATCAGATTTAACCATGAAAGCATCAAATGAGAGGCTCAACACAAAAGCATAAATAACATAGGAGACACCAAATTTTTACATGGAAAATCCTAAAAGGGAAAAACCACAGTGGTGTTAGCCCATAGAAATATATAAGCTGAATCAATACCGAAAATCAGAGGCTCACTACCTACAAGGCTCACTACCCAAATTGCTCACTGCAAAGAGAGGCTCACTACCTATGGGTGGTTCACTACCAAAGGGAGGTTCACTGCCAAGAGAAGGCTCACTATCAAAAGGTTGAATTGAGATAACAGCATCTACTCCATGCCAAGGTTCGGTTCCATTGAAGCACAAACACCTCTACTCTGTTCTACAACTTTTCTTTACTCTATCTTCACATCTTTGCACTTGGATACATTTTCACAACTCAATTACAAGTATTTATACACTACATCAACCTTGGAATGATCATCAAGGTCAGCATTACAATCATCAACCATTGGAACAATCTCTAAGGTCAGCATTACAAACATACATAAATAGGTCTAGACCTAATACAAATTTAGCTAAGGAAAAGATGTAAGAATGTATGCGGATCATGCCACACCTTAGATGGGACTCAAACATGATCTTCCATGCTACAACATGCTATCACAATCTTCGATGCATCTTTGCAAGAGATAAATTCAACCAGGTCAGCTAAGACTAATGTTAACACTAGTATTCACAAGAATACGCTTCATGCACGATCTGAATTACACCTTGCGGACCAATCTGAATGTAGGAGCATGATCAGGAGACATCCACAAGCACATTGTAATACCATGAACAATCGCACGATCTCTAACAACTCTATCAACAAGATTCTTCAAACTGGATCACAAGAACAACACTGCCAGCCGAAGTCATGAGTAAAAGATAGCTTGCGGAGCACCAAATCACGAACCATTACACTTGAAGGCATTTAAAATCATCACAGACTTACTTCCAGAACTGCAATCCAAAATACTTCATTGTGGAGGAATGCGGAGTAAAACACTTTCTCCTTGTCACCATCAAACACACAGAAAAAGCTGCTTTCACTCTAGTGAACATAACTCTCTCAATTCTTTATACCAGAGGCTCAAACTTAGAATATAACATCTTCAGACAAGCTTCTAAATAACTTCCAATCCACAAGCAAAGATATTTATTCTACAGGAAATGTAGAGCATTCTTATGGACTGTTCTTCTGCCTGTAATGCACTACATCTACTGCAACACATTGTTATCACCGGAGGGGTTAATGTTCTCAATATCCTCAACAAAGTAAGAGCACAGTTGACACTAATGACAACACCGATTAGGCACATACTTGCAACAGGATGGTTATATCTAAAATGATCGATTTTGTATTTTACTGCTATGCAAATGGATATATTGATGCTATAGATATGTGATTATGATGCTTATATGGTTCTATGGGTTGTGTTATAGATATATTGTACTAATGTTATGATAGATGTAATTCATGATGTGATATGTTTATGATTTGATGCCATGGATTATGATGTGAATTATGCTTGATGTGTGTCTTACAATGTTATGGACGTCTTCCTATATTTATGGATCATGGATTATGAATGTATGTAGGGATTATGATAGCTATGTATGAGGATGGATTTTTGGTTGTAGATGATGATGATTACGGAAAGATGCATAGATTAACAAACATATATTATGAATGTAAAAAAGATGTTTAGATTAATAAATATATATTATGAATGATATGGATAATGAACATGTAAAAAAAGGTACTTAAGCCTATGTTTTATGCAAATAATGAGGTATGCAAGTGGGTTATGCAAATGACAATTTTCTTTTTTGTTGATCATGATATATGGGTCCTAAAAATGGTCAAAGGGAATAGGGTAGGTTGGGTGATAGTGAAGGGGGGACATATGGGATGGATGGGTAGAAGTGATAGGAAGACAAATAGAAAGAAGGATGTGCACATGGGATAATTTGGTAGGATGAAAGGTTTTGTCAAGACATTGTTAAAAGGGGTGTGGGTTTCAATCCAAGCCCTTACAATGAAATGACAAAGAGGAGAGGACGTAGGAGATGATATGATGGGAAGATCAATTCTATGAATCTTGGGGCTAAAGGGGGATGGTCGGTGATGATGGGAAGGAATGTGTTATGTAGGTTCCCATAACAAAGGATGTGGGTTGTGAATCCAAACCTTGTGGGAGATACCAAATATCAAAATTTCAATGGAAAATGGGAGTTTTTTTATGTATTTAAAACATTGGGTATATTATGAGCACTTATTTTGATATAGCATGAAATGTTATACACCAAGGTATAAGGAACCAAGGTGATGATGCATTCCATGCATAAGACTTAACTCTGCAAACAAAAGGATGATCTTATAGATGTCCAACATGATACAACCTTGCCTCTAGATGTGTGAGGATGAAATATTAGAGCATAAGTCCTTAGTGCACAAAAGGTATTAAATAGCCTTAGATGCACAAGGACAATTGGTTGGCAAGAATCTATTCCAACACACACAAGATATGAATATTAA
Organism: Cunninghamia lanceolata; assembly: GCA_027924645.1. Classification (NCBI taxonomy): domain Eukaryota; kingdom Viridiplantae; phylum Streptophyta; class Pinopsida; order Cupressales; family Cupressaceae; genus Cunninghamia; species Cunninghamia lanceolata. The sequence goes on along the minus strand of BSBN01000556.1, from coordinate 4,297,803 downwards.
GTTGGAGTAATAAGAACATCCAACAAGCATGACATACAAAATAAATGACCATTCCCCATTCTAAGCACTTCGCAACACACCAAGTTATAGAAAGATCATGGCGATATTGAATTAATCAGGGATGAAACAAAAGCTAAAATTAGCAAACAAAATACCAACTAACCAATCATATAGCCATCATATATCTTGCCAAGAGGTGTGTGGATTGAGGATTTTGCCTATTGTAGGAAAGATGCATTCGTAAGGTAGGTATTGGTGGTGATTTGGATAGTTCAGATGATAGGCCAAGATATATAGGTGCAATAGGTCCAGAATGATTTTGTTGTTTGTGGTTTTGGTGTAAGCGTTATGCCTTGTTGGGTATGTGAAATATGCTAGTTGTGTAAGTGTCGAGTCCAGGGGAGGATGACTTAGTGGAATAACAGCTTAGATAGAAGGGACAACCTAAAAAAGGTTGGAAAGGTGGCATCTTGTGTACCTATGTATTAGATACATCCTCCATATTCCAGACTGCCTACATACCCTATATCCACGAGATCAAGATACACTAGGATGCGGGTTGTGATGTATGTAGTTCTGGTAGATTGATGAATGTGATGATGGGATGATTTGATGTAGTGGAGTGGATAGAGGGTGAAATTGGCAATTTTGAGACCGTATCATGGTATCAAAATCACTATGGTAGGTTGGAGGAAGCAATGGTGGTCAGGAAGGGGTGGTAAAAGGATAAGGTTGGGTGGATGTAAGTATCAACTCTAGGTCCAGTCAAATTTTTTGTTTTGTGTTGCTTGACATGTTGTAGGTTAATTATTGCTTTTCTGTTACTTACTCTCTTGCTGGACACATACAGAATGGTGAGGGAATAGTTAGATGTTATGAGATGTGTGGTTAGAGTTATGGGGGATCAAGGAGATGACAGGTAATGTTTTCTCAATATGGACCAAATGGAATATCTGGAGGATGAGGGGATGGTGTGAAATGAAAGATCAGATAGCAAGGATGACCTAGGGAGTTGGAAGTGGATGGAGTGGGTGGAAATGACATATGCAGCAATGATGGAAAGAGGATGAATAGTGGATCCAGTTTGAGACTACACATAATGCCTACAAGCAGGTTTTCATCATGGTACTTGCCCAAGGCACCACAAGAAGTCATTTTCACCATAGGACGGATGATTTTACTTTACTATTTTTGATCTTTTTTTGCTTTTTTTGGATTTTTTTGTATTTTTGACATTGTTTTGATTTTTTGTATTTTTGATGGGGTATTTAGCAACCTAGGTATAGAACCGCTTAAGATGGATGATATTCATGGGTTCTTCAAGCTCTTCACCTTCAAGAGTGGCTAGGTGATATGCCTCTAAACCATATTTAGAGACAACCACATAGGGGCCTAACCAATTAGGTTCAAATTTACCTTTCTTTTCTCGCTCTTATAGATTCTTTTGATTTTCTTTTAAGACTAAGTCCCCTACAACAAATTCACTGGCATAGAGCTTCTTATTATAGGATCTGCAGAGCCAATTCTAGTATGCCTAGAGATTATTCAAGGCCTTGAGGCATCATTCATCCAATAGATCTAACTCTTGTAGGTGTGCAACACAATAGTCTTCCTTAGTGATGATATTACGCAAGGAGATGTGTAGGGAGGGAAGTTTGATCTCAATTGGCAAGATGGCTTTGGCTCCAAATACAAGTGAGTATGGAGTGGCTCTAGTTGGGGTATGAATGCTAGTGCAGTAGGCCCAAAGGGTGGGATGGATGTCAAGGTGCCAATCACGACTAGTTTCATTGATAACTTTCTTGAGGATTTTAAGTAGGGTCTTATTAGTTGCCTTGGATTGGTCATTTCCTTGAGGATAATATGGGGTGGACCAATGATGTTGAATGTGAAATTGTTCACAAAGGGTGTGAACATCATTGTTTCTCAAGGGTTTTCCATTATATATGATAAGGGCAGAAGAAATGCCATAGTGGAAAATGATATGGTAGAGGATGAATTTAGCAATTTGTGAGCCAGTGGTGAAAGTGAGGGGAATAGCTTCAACCAACTTTGTAAAGTACTCAGTAGCAGTGATGATGATTTTGTAGTCATCAGAGGAAGGGGTGAATCTTGCCAACAAGATATAGGCCCCATTGAGATAAGGGCCATGGTGTTGTGATTAGTTGCAATACCTGAGAGGGAGCATGAATGATGCAGGAGCATCCCAATTTGCAAAGAAATCTTGCATCAACCAAAAACATTTGCATTCTTTTGTTTTCTTTCATTTTCTCGTTCAGTTCAGTCAGTAGCAGTTTTAACATTTTGTACCACATTATCATTTCAAAGCTTGTAGAGCAAGACTTAGCATCTAGACAACATCATCTACATCCTATCCAAAATTCAGGACATTTGGACTTGTCTGCTAAAATTTATCGCTATCATAAGATCACTTGTTTTCATATAACAGAACATTTAGACAGTTAGTTGAAGGAGAAGGCTTGTGGAGCACTTCCATGACTTGTGGAGCTAAATGGAGCATATCACACAAGACATAAGGATCAACTAGACCTTCCTTGAGGTTCGTACCTTGTTTCATTCATTTGCGGAGGAGTACCAGTTGTTTAAGGCCAACCTATTGTTCTACATGTTACATTCCTTCATCAGAGTTTGTAACCTTTCTTGGCTGACGCGGAGGATTTTTGAAGCTTGATGATGATATATATAGGTCTCTTAGAGTAGTAGGAAGTTAGTTCTTGATAGTGAGTCATAATATGATGTTTTAGTCTTAGGATTTATTCTAGAAAGGTGCTTCAAAGCCATATCTGTTGTAACTAGAATTAGGCCTGTGAGCCCTTGTTTTGTAGCCCTCATGTTGCTGGCATATAAGCACTTTAAATATTTGATATTTTGAGCATTTGAATAATTCATTGCACTCTATATTTGTGTTTTTTCAATTGTGTTTACTCTTGTTTCATGGCCTGGATAGTTCACTCTGTGGACCCTCCGACCGTGACTGCTCCAAGTGGTATTAGAGTGAAGTTTGAATCCTTCGGGAGCGAAGTTGTGAAGTGAAGGCATTCTATAAGATCTTGTGGTGAACAGATCATTAAATCAAGGTAGTCTACTTGTGTTTGTCAATAGATTGCTAAGTGTGAGGCAATTGCTACCTTGTAGTCAGATCATCAAATTTGAGGCAGTTGCACCTAGATCCTAGGAAGAGTGAAAGCAAGCTAGGTGTGCAGAAATCACTTCCTACACTAATCTAATGAGGAGAGGTGAGTGCAAATTCATTTTAACCTTTATAATTATAGAATGTTTAATACAACAAAAGAGATATTGCAGCAACAAACAACATAAGAATGTAAGACAGAAGAAGAGAGAGACAAGATATACGTGGGGAAAACCCTTATCGAGTGAAAAACCCCACACTCTAAAACTTGCATGATGTATTATCAAAACTGTAATGGTTTACAATATACTTGCAATGCAATCTCTCAAGAGTCTTCAACACTCGTATCTAGAGACAAACTGGCAGCATAACAACACCTGTTAATCACTCTCTACATCTCCTTTCCAAGCACCTACTTATAATGAAGTTTCCAAGGCAAAAATGAACATATCTTGGAATGGGCGTCCAACATGGCCTCATGGCCCAAAACCCACACCTAGGGACACTTGTCCAACACTGCAGCATGGTTATGACACTTGTCATATCACCCCATCCCAAAATGGTTGCCTATTCCCAAGTTGGGCAATGACAGATGCTCTTACAACTCTTACAACCGTCATAGAATCTATCATAGCTGTCATAACTGACAGCTATAAGAGAATCTGTCATAAACAGGCTATAAATAGCATATTCCCTTACAACATGTCATAACCCTCCTTGGGGGGCACCCAAATATGCCTTCTTCCAAGATGCCTTGTGACACATGTCTTCACCTGTTATAGAACCTTCTATTTCTAATTCTTACATGTCATAGATTCTGTCATAGGAATATGTCATACCGTTTCGGTCAAGATTCACTTACATGCTACTCAAGATGCTAACACATGGCAAAAAACCTCTACCACACAAAAGGGATGCCTATCTCCACATGGAGTGAGTTGACCATCCTAGTCACCTTACAAGTGGAGTGATAACTCATCGTGCCACTTCACACTAGATGACAAAATAGAATGTGCAACAAAATTACAATATAGGCTAAGTAAATAAATTACATTACAATAATAAATGCAAAGAATTACCAAGGTTGAGACACCTTATTCCCAACATTCTCCCACTTGTCGAACACCTTGTAAGAGCCAATAGAAATAACAAGATTTAGCTGCTATAGGCCGAGAGGCCCATAGACTCCAAATACCATCTAAACTTCTCTGTGCCCACTAGTTTCGTTAATGCATCTACAACATCACATTCTGACTATTACAATAGCTAGTAATTTGTCCTACATCAACACCAATATCTAAACACAATATCTTTTCTATCATAGACAAAATGACCATAGGTTGTCATTTACTCATCCCAACTAAACTCCACTATGCTCACGAGCTTTATAGAAGCACCTGTAACATCTTCCAAGTGATCACCAACATGACAAAAGATTAGAATGCCAAAAAAAATGATGAAACACTAAATGCCACATAGACACACCAAAGTATCCAACTTCAAACTCGTTCACAGAACATAACTTTGAAGTCCAAACATCTTCAAAACAAGATCGAGCACGTATGCTCCAAAATAGTTAGAACAACAACCATAGTTGATTGTTTACATCCAACTAAAAAAACCCACCATTGATAGAACTTTTGCACATGACATATTCAGCCCATACTGCAACTCTCATCCCTGTATAATCCACTGTCCTACTCAAAGTTACCATCTCCCATGATAACAAACATACCAATAACCATTGATGTGCAAAAAATCTGAAGACCTTTGATACTGCAGTCCAATGAAAAACAATCTACCAAAGATATACATACATCCTAGGAATCAAACTACATGAGCAATGCCAACCAAAGCAACTCAAAGTCTACCAATCAGCACTTACATAAAAAGTGGCTTATAATACAAACATATAATACAAAGAACAATCACAATGATCTGCAAACTACAACCAACTATTGCAAAATAGAGCATACTTCCACAAATAGTTTTCTACTCACTTTCTCACCTCTGACCTCCTCCACTTCTCCCAAGTCCACATCTAAAAAGAACACATACTGTTTCCAAAAAACAATAAAGTACAACAACAGTAGATGACCACAAACCTAATGATCATGATAGATGAATAATAACCTCTAGGAATAAAAATGAGACCATAAAGAGAAATTGCAAACCATAACATGCCCTTCTGCCAACACCACCAAGTGCTAAGTTGTGTCAAGTATGATCTCCTTCACAAAACCCCAACTGAAAAGCCTTAACAAGACCCAACCATTCAATCTCATAAGATCAAATAAACATATGTAACATGTAATCAACATGGATGTAAGTCTCTCTAATCAAGGTAGATCAAACTCATAACCATTCCATAACAAGGAATAAGCCCAATCACATCTCCTAAACTCCTCATAAATGAACATCATAAACCAGACCATACAAATCAAGAAGATAACCATGCTAACATTCCTCAAATGAAACCTCTAGAACCAATAACTGTAGCTCAAGATTCATATCCATGAGAAAACAAAGCATAAAACAACATGAATCTAAAATAAACTGGGCAATACCTATAAGAACATTTGTTGCCAAGTGAACTGAGAGTGGGGAATGAGAATGATCCACTGAGATACATCGAGTCTCATATACTCTCTCCAAGAACAATCTCCTCTCAAGTTCAAACATAAACTCATGTCCATAACAACTGAAGGCTCCTCGGTCTTTCTACTAAAATTTAACCATTCCAACACATGATCCCTACAACAAGAGATCTCAAGTCTTATCTCAAGTCTCTCTAGTATCCATGAGCATCCATCAATCAATCCATGCCAACTTCAAATGCATCCTACAAAATCATGAAGTTTCAAGCAAATGATTAATACTCAAAACCAAGAGAACAAACAAGATCACTGTCAAAACTCCCACTGCACATCTGCACGATCAAGAAGCCCATCATGATATCATGATCTAACCATCTCCTCGTAAGAAGATCACATACAACAAAGCGTATAATGATGCATACATCATGTCTCAAGAGAACCTTTATCATGCCAAAACTTTAAGCTAGCATCAAGAGTAAACCATGACATAATAACATCTCTAAACAAAGGATAAACATGTCAAACTGACAAATCATAAGCTTGACACCTCAATCAAGATGTCAAAATCTCCAAACATATGAAGATAACCATCTCCGGACAACTGAACTAAAAATGTCAAAGAACTCTATGACACCAATATCTACTGCAAAAGATCATCCATCACATATGATGAATCCAACATCACTATCGAAGCTCCCACTAAAACTATGATACCAAGCTTATCAAGGCATTATGATAACCATCCTCTCAATGAAGATCATCGATGGCTCTAACACAATCTAATAATTGTCATGTGCAATACCAGCAACACAAAAGAATAAAGTAGAACCAAGATCTCCAAGTCAAGAAGATAAAACCATCACTGTCAAAAGCTTACACTAAACTGTGTAACCAAGCTATCCATGACATCATGATAAACATGCTATAAGTCCCAATAACTGACTATCCATGCACTCTAATTATCCATCCTCTTATCCCAATGCAACATACCAATACACAAATGACCACAAACAAGGCCAACTAACAAAGTCTGCATAAACACTGAATCAATCTCGTGGATAAAGACAGTCTACATTCAATTCATCTCACTACAACTAATGGGTAGCTAATCCATAAACTACATAACTCAAAGATCCAAAACAAATGTAACATGCAAACTCATCATTACATTAGTAACCTACAAACTGAGATACCAAAGAAGACAATCTGTAGACTTCAAGACTCAACCATCAAATCAATTCTAGATTCAATTTGCCAACAAGTCCACAAACGAGTGATCATAGTCAAGGAACTAATCAAGCATATACTATAGAAATGATGAATGATTAATCACATACCAACATCTCCACACTGAGAAAGATACAAACCTCCTCACATTATGCATGAAGCATACATGCAAACCTACAACTATCTTACATCTAGAAACACTCCCAAGGAATCATAATCTAAAAAATAGTTTGTCTGCAGATTTACAAAACCACAAGTATTTATTAACCATGTAAAACCTGCAAAACCATCATGTCATTGACATACATGCAAATCCATATCCACTTATCATCTGGAAGATCCACAAGTCTAAAAATCACCAATATATTTAAACCAGAATAATGGAATAACATAGATAAGCATGACCATAGATTTTTGAATGGAATATCTACAAAACCCTTAGATCAAATCAATATGAAACTGAGACATGCAACTACAACCAACTAAATGAAATAGAGGTCTAGGAACTTCAAGCCCACTTGTAGGCCCACTCCACAACCATCACCATGTACAAGCATACGAAGAAGCTAGGCTGTTCCAGAAGCTTTCAAACCATCCAATGATTAAATCCACAGTCTACATGCATTTGAGGTTAACAAAACAATGTCTTCAAGGACTAAAACCAAGCACCCAACATAAACACATCAAACCATAGCCATGGTAACCCAAGTTTCTCCATGTGATCAGGGAGCCAAGAACAAACACCCAACATGAATACTTTGCTGCAAATGACCATAGAATGATAGAACATAACCACCATGCATGAGGGTTATTGCATACTATCAAGTAGGAGCTCCAGATCAATATTATACTAAATGTAACCACATGATCAACTCCATAACACTCCATCTTAAGTTTCCATAACTCAAAATTTGTGTTGTTAAACACCTCCATCTCTACTCTTCTGGATGTGCATGCCATCTCATTCTTGCAACAAGATTTTAGAATACTCTGCAAAAACTCCCACTCAACCTAATATTAGCACACAAAACCCTTATCCAACAACTAGGACCAAAGAGAACTTAGCTCTGATACCAACTCAAAGGAAGCTAGGTGTGTGGAAATTGCTTCCTACACTAATCTAATGAGGAGAGGTGAGTCCAAATTCATTTAACCTTTACACTTACAGAATGTTTAATACAACAACAGAGATATTGCAGCAACAAACAACATAAGAATGTAAGCTAGAAGAAGAGAGACACAAGATATACGTGGGGAAAACCCTTATCAGGTGAAAAACCCCACACTCTAAAATTTGCACAATGTATTATCAAAACTGTAATGGTTTACAATACACTTACAATGCAAGCTCTGAGGAGTCTTTAACACTCGTATCTGGAGACAAACCGGCAGCATAAAAACACCTGTTAATCACTCTCTACATCTCCTCCCCAAGCACCTACTTATAATGAAGTTTCCAAGGCAAAAATGAACATATCTTGGAATGGGCGTCCAACATGGCCTCATGGCCCAAAACCCATGCCTAGGGACACTTGTCCAACACTGCAGCATGGTTATGACACTTGTCATATCACCCCATCCCAAAATGGTTGCCTATTCCCAAGTTGGGCAATGACAGATGCTCTTACGACTCTTAAAATTGTCAAAGAATCTATCATAGCTGTCATAACTTACAGCTGTAAGAGAATCTGTCATAAACATGCTATAAATAGCATATTCCCTTACAACATGTAATAACCCTCCTTGGGGCACCCAAAGATGCCTTCTTCCAAGATGCCTTGTGACACATGTCTTCACCTGTCATAGAACCTTCTATTTCTGACTCTTACATGTCATAGATTTTGTCATAGGAATCTATCATAACCGTTTCGGTCAAGATTCACTTACACACTAGTTAAGATGCCAACACATGGAAGAAAACCTCTACCACACAAAAGGGACGCCTATCTCCACATGGAGTGAGTTGATCATCCTAGTCACCTTACAAGTGGAGTGACAACTCATCGTGCCACTTCACACTAGATGACAAAATAGGATGTGCAACAAAATTACAACATAGGCTAAGTAAATAAATTATATTACAATAATAAATGCAAAGAATTACCAAGGTTGAGACACCTTAATTCCTAACAAAGAGATGTTGCGAAGGAGAATACCTATTGTAGGCACTATGGATGGAAGAATGGACAAAATGATGGAGATGATGAAAATAATGAAAGTTTGACTGGATGTTGTTGAAGAAGATAGAAGAAGAGGACTAAATCCTAGACCTAATGTTGAAAGTGATGATGATGAAGAATTTCAATCTGCTGATCAAAATGAAGAAATCCTAGAAGAAGAAGAAGAATCAGTTCAAGTGAAGATGTTGAAACCTATTTCAAAGATTGGAAAAAGACCTAGAGTGGAAGTATCGAATTACACTAGAAATTTGAATCCAGAGGAATTGATTGATTGGATAAGTGACTTGGAGGAATACTTTGAATATGAAGAAATTGAAGATCTAGAGAAGGTGAGATTTACAAAGACTAAGTTGAAAGGACATGTTGCTATTTGGTGGAAAGAAGTATAATTGGATAGAAACAAAAGAGGAAAAGAAAAGATCATAAAATGGGATAGAATGGTGACAAAATTGAAGAATCAATTTATACCCGCTAACTATGAGTTGGAACTTTGAAGAGGTTGCAGAACTTGAGATAAAAGGAGAAATATGTGAAGGAGTATACTGAATAATTTCATAAGATGATCATAAGGACAGGACATAGTGAACCAAGCAAGGAGAAAGTAGCAAGATACATCAATGGACTGAGATTGAACATTCAAGAAGAACTGAGCCTAGTAAGGATGACAACAATAGAATAAGCATATCAATTTGCCCTAAAAGTTGAATAAGAGGCATGACCAGAGATAGAAAGGCAGAGGAGGTAAATTTTAGAGAGGTAGATATATTCCAAAGGAGAGAGATCATATGCAGAGTAGGACAAACAAGATAGTACATTCAAGAAGGAAGACAGAGATAGCAATTCATACCAAAGAGATGACAAAACTTTCTACCACAGAGGGAATCATAATTCTTACCGGAGTGAAGGGTATAGGAGAGATGAAATAGGGTTTGATAGGAGAACATTTAGAGGAACTTGTTTTAAGTGTGGACATGAAGGACACCAAGCATTTGAATGTCATTAGGGAAGTACAGGCAAGAAGATAGAGAACAATGCAAGAACAACTTATGTAGAAAAAGAACCTATTGGATCACCTAATTCAGTTGGAAAACCTAAGAAAGGAGAATCACTTGTCATGAGGAGAGCACTATTTCAAGTAGAGACAAATGAGGAACCACCGCAAAGGAAAAGTTTGTTCTGGACCAGATGCAAATCAGGAGGTAAATGTTGTAAGGTTATAATTGATAGTGGTAGTACTGATAATTTGGTTTCAGAGGAGATGGTGACTAAGCTGAACCTGGAAAGATTGAAACACCCTAAGCCCTATCAGATAGCATGGATTCAGGATGAACACAAGGTACTGGTGAGTGAACAATGTTTGGTGAAATTTTATAATTGATCTTATCATGATGAAGTATTGTGTGATATTATGCCTATGGATATATGTCATATATTGTTGGGTAGACCATGGCAGTATGATAGAAAAGCTATACATGATGGGAGAAAGAATACCTATACTGTAGTATCTAATGGGAAGAAAATCACCATGATACCTTTGGAAGATGAGCCTAAGAGTGAAGTATGTGGGAATGCTAGAATCTGTTTGGTTGATGGTTTGAGACATGAAAATATGTGTTATGCTTTGATCCCTAAGAAGCATGGAACCCTAAGTACAGAGGTTGAAGAATCACCACTAGAGGAGATAATAGAATTATTGTTAGAGTATGAAGGCATCATATTAGATAATGTACCAAAAGGATTGCCACCAATCAGGAGTATCAATCATCATATGGATCTTATACCTAGAGCTAGTTTGCCTAACAAAGTAGCACACCAGATGACACTAGTAGAGAATGCAGAGCTAAATAGATAGATACAGGAGCTATTGAAGAAAGGATTGATCAGAGAAAGTTTGAGTCCTTGTACAGTACTTGTAGTGCTAGCACTAAAGAAGGATGGAGAATGGAGGATGTGTATAGACTCTAGAGAAATCAACAAGATCATAGTTTAAGTATAGATTTCCATTGCCTAGGTGGATGACATTATGGATTGTTTGAGTGGAGCAAAATATTTCACAAAGATAGACTTGAAGAGTGGATACCATCAGATAAGAATCAGAGAAGGAGATGAATGGAAGACTTCTTTTAAGATGAATGAAGGATTGTATGAATGGTTAGTGATGCCTTTTGGATTGACTAATGTACTGAGTAATTTCATGAGATTGATGAATGAAGTCTTGAAGAAATTATAGGGTAAGTTTATTATTGTATACTTGGATGATATTATGATTTTTCAGTAAGACAAAAGAATATTTGTGGCACCTGAGACAAGTATTGCAGAGACTGAAAGAAGAGAAATTGTTGATAAACATCAAGAAATGTAGTTTCAAGAACAAAGAATTGGTATACTTGGGATTTATGATTTATGTGGAAGGAGTGAAGATGGACCCTGAGAAAGTTAGAGCAATTATTGAATGGCCAACACCTGAGAGCATTGGAGAAGTCAGATCATTTCATGGATTAGCTAGTTTCTACAGAAAGTTCATCAAACATTTCAGTTCAATATGCATGTACCTATGACAAAAACCATGAGAGATGATAGAAAGGACTTTAAGTGGACATTAGGAGCAAATAAGAGTTTTGAACTATTGAAGCAAAAAGTGACAGAGCAACCAATGTTAGCATTACCAGATTTCAACAAGGTATTTCAAGTAGATTGTGATTCAAGTGGAAATGCAGTAGGAGTCATGTTAAGTCAAGAAGGTAGACCAGTAGCATATTTCAGCGAGAAGTTGAATGATGTAAGGAGAAGATATTTAGTTTATGATTAGGAATTCTATGCCATAATTCAAGCCTTGAAGAAGTGGAGACATTATTTTTTGCCTAAGGAGTTTGTTTTGTATAAAGATCATCAAGATTTGCAATATCTGAATAGTCAAGGAAAGTTCAATCAGAGACATATGAGATGGGTAGAGTTCATGCAGAATTACACATTTGAATTGAAGTGTAGAAGTGGGAAGTCAAACAAAGTTGTAGATGCATTAAGTAGAAGGAATTTGCTGACAGAGATGAGAGTATAAGTATTAGGTTTTGAAGAATTGAAGCACATGTATGAAGACCTTGATTTTATAGAACTATGGAAAGCATGTAAGGAACCTGTTGTGATAGATAGAAGTAAGTGTTTGGATTATTTCATTTAGGAGGATATGTTGTTCAAAGGAAATCAGTTGTGTATACCTAGGAGTTCAATGAGAGACAATTTGATAAAGGAGAAGCACAGTGGTGGATTGGCGGGACATTTTGGAATTGACAAGACAGTGGCTTTAGTAAGTGAACATTACTTTTGGCCTCAGATATATAAGGATGTAAGGAAGTTTGTGCAGAGTTGTAGAGTATGTCAAGTTGCAAAAGGGAGTAGTCAGAATACTGGATTGTACAAATCTTTGATAGTACTGGAGAGACCTTGGGAAGACATAAGTATGGATTTCAGATTAGGATTGATTAAGACACAGAGAGTACATGATGAACTATATTTGTAGTGGTGGATAGATTTTCAAAGATGGCACATTTCATACCTTGTAAGAAGACAAATGATGCAGTGCATGTTGCTGCCCTGTTTTTCAAGGAGATTGTGAGATTGCATGGATTACCTAAGAACATAATTTCATATAGGAATACAAGATTCATTAGATACTTTTGGAGGACACTTTGGAGGAAGATGAAGATAGACTTGAAGCTCAGTTCAACATTTCATCCACAGACCGATGGACAACCAGAAGTGGTGATGAAGGGGGTAAAACATAAAACACACAATAATAGAAATTGAACACAGAGAATAGAACTTTCTTTTATTGATCTGGGCAACTCATTACATTACAGAAGCTTAATTACAATCAGAGGAATCAGTCTTCTATAGGCTGCAACACACTACAGCTACCATCACCAGGCTCTGGAATCTTCCGCCTTCTGTAACCCCCAAATCAGCTAGGGTTTCTATTTTCCCGCCTATTCTTGACTCTACACTTGCCCCCTTAACTCTCCTACTGTCTGGGGTTCCCAAAAATGGTTATTAATAGCCTTTTTGGCGGCCAACAACCTAATTTCAAATTTTGCATCTCCCTCCAAAAATGGGTCAACTTCCGGGAACCATAACTTTTGATCTGGGACTCCGATTGACGAACCGTTTTATGCATCGGAAAGCTCATGGAGTGCTCTATGTGCTAAGAATTGGCCTGCTAGTTCTAGCCATTTTTGGGCCCGTACGGGGCCGTTTAGTGCCTCAAACCTGAGTTTGATTAATTTTCAGGCATTTTTCAGGAAACAAAAACTTTAATATCTTTCAGCTCGTAAATGATCTTCATGTGATTCCTTCGCCAAAGGTCTTATATTTCCATTATGTAACTTCCTATAAATTTTGACTTCATTCCGTGCCCAAATGCAAACTTTCTAAAAATAGCAATTTACTATTTTTAGCAGTTTGGGAAAACTGAAAGCTCTACATTATTATTCAGGCGATTATGGAACCAAAAACACTAATTATGGAAAGAAATGAAAACAACTACAATGATTTTGAATTAACTTTTTTTTGGGTGATGCAAGATTGCCCTTACACCACTGGATGCTCCTGCATCAGACACCCAGGGTAATTTGAGAAGTGACCCTGTCACGTCTCATGTGTTTGTGTGAGGAAAACCCAAACGGTCAACCTCTGCCTTAGACAACCAAGAAGAATCTTCAACAAGCCTTCCTTTCCATTTTACCAGATATTCTTCATATTTCTTATTCCGAGTACTTCTTCCCACACGGCTATCCAAGATCTCTTCTATCTCCTCTGTTGAAGTAGATGCCGGAATACTCCACTGTTCTTCTATTGGTCCATCCTCTGTTCCACCTTCATGATATTCTGATAAATCAGCAATGTTGAAAATAGGGGAAATATTGATCCCACTCGGCAGCTCTACCTCATATGCATTTCCTGAATCATGTTTCTTCAAAATTTTGCATGGTCCAAATTTCTTCATTTTCAACTTATTGTATGTTCCAATTGGGAACCTTTCTTTTCTCAAGTGAACCATGACTTCATCTCCTACCTGGAATTCCTTATATCTCCTCTTCTGATCTGCCTTAGCCTTGTACTAAATATTCATTTTATTAATGTGTTTTCTCACCTCTTCATGCAAATCCTTCAGATGTTCTGCAAAGTCTTCAGCTTCAGCACTTCTCTTTTCTCCGTTGTCCAGCTTCCTTAACTCAGAAGCATTTCTTGGGCTATTGCCATATACAATTTGGAATGGTGATTTACCAGTACTCCTATTGACAGAATTGTTGTAAGCAAATTCTGCCTGTGGTAAAATCAAGTCCCATCCCTTAGGCTTATCTCCTACTAAGCATCGTAGCAGGTTACCCAAACTCCTATTCACCACTTCAGTTTGTCCATCAGTCTGTGGATGGTGTGCAGAACTAAACTTCAAATCTGTCTTCAACTTCTTCCACAATGTTCTCCAAAAATAACCAACAAACTTGGTATCTCGATCTGAAACTATGCTCTTTGGTAGACCATGTAGTCTCACCACTTCCCTGAAAAATAACTCTGCAATATGAACAGCATCATTATTCTTCTTACAAGGAATAAAATGTGCCATCTTTGAGAATTTATCCACCACCAGAAAAATAGAATCATGCCCTCTCTGTGTCCTTGGTAAACCAAGAACAAAATCTATACTAATATCATCCCATGGCTTCTCTGGTACAGGTAATAGTTGATACAATCCTGTATTTTGACTTGTTCCTTTTGCCATCTAACATACTTTGCAACTCTGCACAAACTTCCTCACATCTTGCTGCAACTGTGGCCAATAATAATTTTCACCAACAATAGAAATGGTCTTATCTCGACCAAAGTGTCCAGCCAATCCTCCACTATGCTTCTCCTTAATCAGGTTCTCTCTCATGGAACTCTTCGGAATGCACAACTGGCTTCCTCTAAACAACATGCCATCTTGGATTATGAAATCCAACCATTTTGTCCTATCCAAAGTAACAGGCTCCAGACAAGCTTTCCAAGCCTCTTCAAATTCTGGATCTTCAGGATACAAACTTTTGAGCTCATCGAACCCAACAACCTCTATCTTCATTTCTGTCAACAAATTTTGCCTTCTGCTCAAGGCATCTGCAACTCTGTTGGACTTCCCACTCCTGTGCTTCAAAATAAAGGTATAACTCTGTAAAAGCTCAACCCATTTTAAGTGCCTTTGGTTCAACTTCCCTTGACTATTAAGATACTGCAAAGCCTGATAATCAGTAAATAAAACAAACTCTTTTGGCAACAAATAATGTCTCCATTTCTTCAAAGCCTGAACTATTGCATAAAATTCCTAATCATAAACAAAATACTTTTTCTTGGCATCATTAAGCTTCTCACTAAAATAGGCAATGGGCTTACCTTCTTGGCTCAAAATAGCTCCTATACCACTACCACTAGCATCACAATCTACCTGAAATATCTTATTGAAATCTGGAAGTGCCAAAACAGGTTGTTCTACAACTTTCTGCTTCAATGTATCAAAGCTCTTGTCTGCTTCTTTAGTCCATCTAAACTCTTTTCTATCCCCTCTCATTGTCTCAGTGAGGGGTGCACAAATGCTACTAAAATTCCTGATAAACTTCCTGTAAAAACTTGCCAAACCATGAAAAGATCTTACCTCTGTTGCACTCCTTGGTGTAGGCCATTCAATGATAGCCCTTACCTTTTCTAGGTCCATCTTAAGACCTTCCTCTGAGACAACAAATCCCAGGTATACCAACTCTTTCTTTGCAAAACTACATTTCTTTAGATTAATCAGCAACTTCTCCTCCCTCAGCTTCTCTAGAACTCTTCTGATATGCATCAAATGCTCATCCCAAGTCTTACTGAAAATTAAAATATCATCCAAATAAACAATAACAAAACTTCCCAAAAATTCTTTTAGTACCTCGTTCATGAGCCGCATGAATGTGCTCGGTGCATTGGTTAGCCCAAATGGCATGACTAACCACTCATACAAACCTTCCTTTGTCTTGAAGGTTGTCTTCCATTCATCTCCTTCTCTGATACGGATCTGGTGATATCCACTCTCTAGGTCAATTTTCGTGAAGTACTTGGCTCCACTCAAACAATCCATTATGTCATCCATTCTTGGCAATGGAATTCTATACTTGATCGTTATCTTATTGATTGCTCGAGAGTCTGTACACATCCTCCATTCTCCATCTTTCTTTGGTGCTAGTACTGCAGGTACTACACATGGACTTAGGCTCTCCCTTATCAGTCCCTTGCTCAACAACTCCTGAACTTGTCTGTTCAGCTCTTCATTCTCTGTAGGGGTCATTCTGTGGGCTGCCTTGTTTGGCAAACTGGCTCCTGGTATCAAATCCATTTGATGACTTATCTTCCTTACTGGTGGTAAACCTTCTGGTACATTATCAGAGATAATGTCCTGAAACTCTTCCAACATATCTGAAACTTCTGCTGGTACATCTTCACATTTCTCTTGACTAATCTTAGGAATCAATGCAAAGCAATGACGCTCATGCTTCATACCCTCCAAAAATTTCCTACCATCTACAAAACAAATTCTTGCAGTACTACATACCTTTTCTTCCACCTCCTTCAAGGGCTTCAACTTATGACAAACTCCATCTTTTGTTATGGAATATGTGTTTGCACGGCCATTATGGACAGCGCTCCTATCATACTGCCACGGCCTCCCCAACAGCATATGACATGCATCCATTGGTATGATATCACACAGCACCTCATCATGGTGGTCACCAATCTTGAACTTCACTAAACACTGCTCATTGACCAAAGCTCTATGGTCCTTCTGCAACCATGCAATCTGATATGGATGTGGATGCTTTCTTCTTGTCAACTTCAACTTGTCAACCATCTCTTCTGAAACCAAATTATCAGTGCTTCCACTGTCAATAATAATATCACAACACTTACCCTCACATTTGCACCTTGTGCGGAATAAACTCTTCCTCTGATTGGGTTCTTTCTCCTCATTCAACAAAGTTCTTCTGACAACTAGGGTTTCTCCCCTTTCTGCATCTTCAGAGTGCTCAGACTGTGCATCTTCATCCACATGTGCAACGTGTGCATTACCTTCAGGTCTTCTATTCATCCTTCCTTGATGTTGCGAACACTCGTATGCTCAATGCCCTTCTTCTCCACATTGGAAACAAGTTCCTATGAAACCTCCTCTTCCAGGTCCTTGCCCAGGTCTGCCTCTTCCTCTTCCTCTTTGCTCACCATTTTTTTGGTCACGAGGGCGGTAGGTATTATCACCTCTCTGATTTCGACTGGTACCAGCTTCTTCACTTTTCTTTGCATCTTCATTTTGGCCCCCATAGGGTCTTCCACCAGTCCTTCCACCTTGACCTCTTCCCCTTTGCTTGTTGTCAAATATTTTATTCAGCTTCTCTTCCACCTTCAGGGAAAACTAGTATGCATCTTCTATGGTGGTCATTCTTACTAGGCTCAACTCCTCTTGAATACTTAGCCTCAACCCATTAATGTAACGGGCTACCTTCTCCTTGTTGGGCTCTGATTGGCCTGTCATGATAGTAGTTTTATAAAACTCTTCTGTATACTCCTTAACAGACTTGTTACCTTGCTTTAGTGCTTGCAGCTTCTTTAGCAACTCCATCTCATAGTCCACAGGAATGAACTGCTTCTTCAGTTTCTCCACCATCCGATCCCATCTGGTGATCTTTCCTTTTCCTCTTCTATTCCTCTCTAATTAGACCTCCTTCCACCAAATATTGGCATGGCCCTTCAACTTTGTTTTTGCAAACTTAACCCGATCTGGGTCCTCCACATCTTCATACTCAAAATACCCTTCCATGTCATTGATCCAATCAATAAGCTGTTCTGGATTCAAATCTCCAGAATATGTAGAAACTTCGATCCTGGGCCTCTTTATGATCTTCAAAATGGCCCTCAACAACCTAACTTCTGCAGCATCTCCAGTGGCATCTTGTTCTTCCTCAGATAGCTCTTCTTCAGCTTCATCTTCACTTTCTTCTCTTACCCTCAGCTCAAACCCTCTTCGTAGCTCCTCTTGCAATGCATCGATTTGTCTTTGTAGGACTCTAAAACCCCCTTCTGTCAAAGCATTCCTCCCAACATGATTTCTTCGTGGAGGCATCTTGGTCTCCGCAGCAAAGCCACAACCTTAGGTCCTGGTGCAAACTGCCTCACGGTCGGCGATCTGTCTACACACTCAGGAACCCTTGCTCTGATACCACTTGATGAAGGGGGTAAAACATAAAACACACAATAATAGAAATTGAACACAGAGAATAGAACTTTCTTGTATTGATCTAGGCAACTCATTACATTACAAAAGCTTAATTACAATCAGAGGAATCAGTCCTCTACAGGCTGCAACACACTATAGCTACCATCACCAAGCTCTAGAATCTTCTGCCTTCTGTAACCCCCAAATCAACTAGGGATTCTGTTTTCCCACCTATTCTTGACTCTACACTTGCCCCCTTAACTCTCCTACTGTCCAAGGTTCCCAAAAATGGTTATTAATAGCCTTTTTGGTGGCCAACAACCTAATTTCGAATTTTGCATCTCCCTCCAAAAATGGGTCAACTTCCGAGAGCCATAACTTTTGATCCGGGACTCCGATTGACGAACCATTTTATGCGTCGGAAAGCTCGCGGAGTGCTCTACGTGCTAAGAGCCAACTCTGCTAGTTTCGGCCATTTTCGGGCCCATACAGGGCCGTTTAGTGCCTCAAAACTAAGTTTGAATAATTTTCAGGCATTTTTAGGAAACGGAAACTTTAATATCTTTCATCTCGTAAATGATCTTCATGTGATTCCTTCGTCAAAGGTCTTATATTTCCATTATGTAACTTTCTGTAAATTTTGACTTCATTCCGTGCCCAAATGCAAACTTTCTAAAAATAGCAGTTTACTATTTTTAGCTGTTTGGGAAAACTGAAAGTTCTACATTATTATTCAGGCAATTATGGAACCAAAAACACTAATTATGGAAAGAAATGAAAACAACTACAATGATTTTGAATTAAATTCTTTTTGGGTGATGCAAGATTGCCCTTACACCACTGGATGCTCCTGCAACAGACACCCAGGGTAATTTAAGAAGTGACCCTGTCACGTCTCATGTGTTTGTGTGAGGAAAACCCAAACGGTCAACCTCTGCCTTAGACAACCAAGAAGAATCTTCAACAGGCCTTCCTTTCCATTTTACCAGATATTCTTCATATTTCTTATTCTGAGTACTTCTTCCCACACGGCTATCCAATATCTCTTCTATCTCCTCTGTTGAAGTAGATTCCGGAATACTCCATTGTTCTTCTGTTGGTCCATCCTCTGTTCCACCTTCATGATATTCTAATAAATCAGCAATGTTGAAAATAGGGGAAATATTAATCCCACTTGGTAGCTCTACCTCATATGCATTTCCTAAATCATGTTTCTTCAAAATTTTGCATGGTCCAAATTTCTTCATTTTCAACTTATTGTATGTTCCAATTGGGAACCTTTCTTTTCTCAAGTGAACCATGACTTCATCTCCTACCTGGAATTCTTTATATCTCCTCTTCTGATCTATCTTAGCCTTGTACTAAATATTCATTTTATTAATGTGCTTTCTCACCTCTTCATGCAAATTCTTCAGATGTTCTGCAAAGTCTTCAGCTTCAGCACTTCTCTTTTCTTCGTTGTCCAGCTTCCTTAACTCAGAAGCATTTCTTGGGCTATTGCCATATACAATCTGGAATGGTGATTTACCAGTACTCCTATTGATAGAATTGTTGTAAGCAAATTCTGCCTGTGGTAAAATCAAGTCCCATCCCTTAGGCTTATCTCCTACTAAGCGTCGTAGCAGGTTACCCAAACTCCTATTCACCACTTCAGTTTGTCCATCAGTCTGTGGATGGTGTGCAGAACTAAACTTCAAATCTGTCTTCAACTTCTTCCACAACGTCCTCCATAAATAACCAACAAACTTGGTATCTCGATCTGAAACTATGCTCTTTGGTAGACCATGTAGTCTCACCACTTCCTTGAAAAATAACTCTGCAATATGAACAGCATCATTATTCTTCTTACAAGGAATAAAATGTGCCATCTTTGAGAATCTGTCAACCACCACAAAAATAGAATCCTACCCTCTCTGTGTCCTTGGTAAACCAAGAACAAAATCCATACTAATATCATCCCATGGCTTCTCTGGTACAGGTAATGGTTGATACAATCCTGTATTTTGACTTGTTCCTTTTGCCATCTGACATACTTTGCAACTCTGCATAAACTTCCTCACATCTTGCTGCAACTGTGGCCAGTAATAATTTTCACCAACAATAGAAATGGTCTTATCTCGACCAAAGTGTCCAGCTAATCCTCCACTATGCTTCTCCTTAATCAGGTTCTCTCTCATGGAACTCCTCGGAATGCACAACTGGCTTCCTCTAAACAACATGCCATCTTGGATTATGAAATCCAACCATTTTGTCCTATCCAAAGTAACAGGCTCCAGACAAGCTTTCCAAGCCTCTGCAAAATCTAGATCTTCAGGATACAAACTTTTGAGCTCATCGAACCCAACAACCTCTATCTTCATTTCTGTCAACAAATTTTGCCTTCTGCTCAAGGCATCTGCAACTCTGTTGGACTTCCCACTCCTGTGCTTCAAAACAAAGGTATAACTCTACAAAAACTCAACCCATTTAAGTGCCTTTGGTTCAACTTCCCTTGACTATTAAGATACTACAAAGCCTGATGATCAGTATATAAAACAAACTCTTTTGGCAACAAATAATGTCTCCATTTCTTTAAAGCCTGAACTATTGCATAAAATTCCTGATCATAAACAGAATACTTTTTCTTGGCATCATTAAGCTTCTCACTAAAATAGGCAATGGGCTTACCTTCTTGGCTCAAAACAGCTCCTATACCACTACCACTAGCATCACAATCTACCTGAAATATCTTATTGAAATCTGGAAGTGCCAAAACAGGTTGTTCTACAACTTTCTGCTTCAATGTATCAAAGCTCTTGTCTGCTCCTTTAGTCCATCTAAACTCTTTTCTATCCCCTCTCATTGTCTCAGTGAGGGGTGCACAAATGCTACTAAAATTCCTGATAAACTTCCTGTAAAAACTTGCCAAACCATGAAAAGATCCTACCTCCGTTGCATTCCTTGGTGTAGGCCATTCAATGATAGCCCTTACCTTTTCTGGGTCCATCTTAAGACCTTCCTCTGAGACAACAAATCCCAGGTATACCAACTCTTTCTTTGCAAAACTACATTTCTTCAAATTAATCAGCAACTTCTCCTCCCTCAGCTTCTCTAGAACTCTTCTGATATGCATCAAATGCTCATCCCAAGTCTTACTGAAAATCAAAATATCATCCAAATAAACAATAACAAAACTTCCCAAAAATTCTTTTAGTACCTCGTTCATGAGCTGCATGAATGTGCTCGGTACATTGGTTAGCCCAAATGGCATGACTAACCACTCATACAAACCTTCCTTTGTCTTGAAGGTTGTCTTCCATTCATCTCCTTCTCTGATACGGATCTGGTGATATCCACTCTTTAGGTCAATTTTCGTGAAGTACTTGGCTCCACTCAAACAATCCATTATGTCATCCATTCTTGGCAATGGAAATCTATACTTGATCGTTATCTTATTGATGGCTCGAGAGTCTGTACACATCCTCCATTCTCCATCTTTCTTTGGTGCTAGTACTGCAGGTACTGCACATGGACTTAGGCTCTCCTTTATTAGTCCCTTCCTCAACAACTCCTGAACTTGTCTGTTCAGCTCTTCATTCTCTGCAGGGGTCATTCTGTGGGCTGCCTTGTTTGGCAAACTGGCTTCTGGTATCAAATCCATTTGATGACTTATATTCCTTACTGGTGGTAAACCTTCTGGTACATTATCAGAGATAATGTCCTGGAACTCTTCCAACATATCTGAAACTTCTGCTGGTACATCTTCACATTTCTCTTGACTAATCTTAGGAATCAATGCAAAGCAATGATGCTCATGCTTCATACCCTCCAAAAATTTTCTACCATCTACCAAACAAATTCTAGCAATACTACATACCTTTTCTTCCACCTCCTTCAGGGGCTTCAACTTATGATGAACTCCATCCTTTGTTAGGGAATATGTGTTTGCACGGCCATCATGGACAGCGCTCCTATCATACTGCCATGGCCTCCCCAACAGCATATGACATGCATCCATCGGTATGATATGACACAGCACCTCATCATGGTAGTCACCAATCTTGAACTTCACTAAACACTGCTCATTGACCAAAGCTCTATGGTCCTTCTGCAACCATGCAATCCGATATGGATGTGGATGCTTTCTTCTTGTCAACTTCAACTTGTCAACCATCTCTGCTGAAACCAAATTATCAGTGCTTCCACTATCAATAATAATATCACAACACTTACCCTCACATTTGCACCTTATGCAGAATAAACTCTTCCTCTAATTGGGTTCTTTCTCCTCATTCAACAAAGTTCTTCTGACAACTAGGGTTTCTCCCCTTTCTGCATCTTCAGAGTGCTCAAACTGTGCATCTTCATCCACATGTGCAACGTGTGCATTACCTTCAGGTCTTCTATTCATCCTTCCTTGATGTTGTGGACACTCGTATGCTCGATGCCCTTCTTCTCCACATTGGAAACAAGTTCCTCTGAAACCTCCTCTTCCAGGTCCTTGCCCAGGTCTGTCTCTTCCTCTTCCTCTTTGCTCACCATTGTTTTGGTCACGAGGGCGGTAGGTATTATCACCTCTCTGATTTCAACTGGTACCAACTTCTTCACTTTTCTTTGCATCTTCATTTCGGCCCCCATAGGGTCTTCCACCAGTCCTTCCGCCTTGACCTCTTCCCCTTTGCTTGTTGTGAAATATTTTATTCTGCTTCTCTTCCACCTTCAGGGAAAACTGGTACGCATCTTCTATGGTGGTCATTCTTACTAGGATCAACTCCTCTTGAATACTCAGCCTCAACCCATTAATGTAACGGGCTACCTTCTCCTTGTTGGGCTCTGCATGGCCTGTCCTGATAGTAATTTTATAAAACTCTTCTGTATACTCCTTAACAGACTTGTTACCTTGCTTTAGTCCTTGCAGTTTCTTTAGCAACTCCATCTCATAGTCCACATGAATGAACTGCTTCTTCAGTTTCACCACTATCTGATCCCATCTGGTGATCTTTCCTTTTCCTCTTCTATTCCTCTCTAATTGGACCTCCTTCCACCAAATATTGGCGTGGCCCTTCAACTTTGTTTTTGCAAAGTTAACCCGATCTGGGTCCTCCACATCTTCATACTCAAAATACCCTTCCATGTCATTGATCCAATCAATAAGCTGTTCTGGATTCAAATCTCCAGAATATGTAGAAACTTCGATCCTGGGCCTCTTTCTGATCTTCAAAATGGCCCTCAACAACCTAACTTCTGCAGCATCTCCAGTGGCATCTTGTTCTTCCTCAGATAGGTCTTCTTTAGCTTCATCTTCACTTTCTTCTCTTACCCTCAGCTCAAACCCTCTTCGTAGCTCCTCTTGCAATGCATCGATTTGTCTTTGTAGGACTCTAAAACCCCCTTCTGTCAAAGCATTCCTCCCAACATGATTTCTTCGTGGAGGCATCTTGGTCTCCGCAGCAAAGCCACAACCTTAGGTCCTGGTGCAAACTGCCTCACGGTCGGCGATCTGTCTACACACTCAGGAACCCTTGCTCTGATACCACTTGATGAAGGGGGTAAAACATAAAACACACAATAATAGAAATTGAACACAGAGAATAGAACTTTCTTTTATTGATCTGAGCAACTCATTATATTACAGAAGCTTAATTACAATCAGAGGAATCAGTCCTCTACAGGCTGCAACACACTACAGCTACCATCACCAGGCTCTAGAATCTTCCGCCTTCTGTAACCCCCAAATCAGCTAGGGTTTCTATTTTCCCACCTATTCTTGACTCTACACTTGCCCCCTTAACTCTCCTACTGTCTAGGGTTCCCAAAAATGGTTATTAATAGCCTTTTTGGCGGCCAACAACCTAATTTCAAATTTTGCATCTCCCTCCAAAAATGGGTCAACTTCCGGGAGCCACAACTTTTGATCCGGGACTCCGATTGACAAACTGTTTTATGCGTCGGAAAGCTCGCAGAGTGCTCTACGTGCTAAGAACTGGCCCTACTAGTTCTAGCCATTTTTGGACCCGTACGGGGCCATTTAGTGCCTCAAACCTGAGTTTGATTAATTTTCAAGCATTTTTCAGGAAACGGAAACTTTAATATCTTTCAACTCGTAAATGATCTTCATGTGATTCCTTCGCCAAAGGTCTTATATTTCCATTATGTAACTTCCTATAAATTTTGACTTCATTTCGTGCCCAAATGCAAACTTTCTAAAAATAGCAGTTTACTATTTTTAGCAGTTTGGGAAAACTGAAAGCTCTACATTATTATTCAGGTGATTATGGAACCAAAAACACTAATTATGGAAAGAAATGAAAACAACTACAATGATTTTAAATTAACTTCTTTTTGGGTGATGCAAGATTGCCCTTACACCACTGGATGCTCCTACATCAAGTGGTAAACAAGATTTGGGAAACTTGTTGAGATGTTTGGTAGGAGAAAAGGCAAGAAGTTGGGATCTAATTCTATCACAAGCAGAGTTTGCATACAATAATTTAGTGAATAGGAGTATAGGGAAGACACCTTTTGAGATTGTGACTGGAATGAAACCTAGAGGAGTTGTAGAGTTGAGAGATATCAGTATGGAGAACAAAAGAAGTACAGAAGCAAAAGAATTTGTTGGATACATGGAGATAGTACATAATCAGGTTAAGAAACATTTGGCAGAGATGAATAGCGAGTATAAAGGGAAAGCAGATGAGAAGAGGAGACATAAGGAATTTTCAGTAGGAGATGAAGTAATGGTATATTTGAGAAAAGAGAGATTTCCAGTAAGAACATATAACAAGCTGAAGATGAAGAAGTTTGGACCATGTAAAATACTCAAAAAGTTTCATTCAAGAAATACATATGAAGTGGAGCTACCAGAGACATTGGGTATATCACCTATATTCAACATTGCAAACTTATATTAGTATCATGAAGGAGAAACCAGTGACAACATTGAAGAGGATTTGAGGATTTAGTTACCACAGCAACAACTGGAGCAGATAGAGGACATTTTGGACACCAGAATTGGATGCAGTACCAGAGGAAAGCAATACAAGGAATCTTCGGTAAAGTGGAAAGGTAGACCGAAAGAAGATTCAACTTAGATTTCTCAGGCTGAGGTGGACCGTCTTGGTTTTCCTCTAGCCCTAGCAAAGTGAGGGACTCACTTTTTCAACAACCCCAAGTGTCTGATGTAGGAGCATCCCAGGTTATAGAGCAATCTTGGATCAACCAAAAACATTTGCATTATTTTGTTTTCTTTCATTTTTCTAGTTCAGTTCAGTTCAATTTAGTTAGTAGCAGTTTCAACATTTTGTACCACATTTTTCCGCATTATCATTTCAAAGCTTGTCGAACAGGACTTACCATCTAGACAACATCATCTACATCATATCCAAAATTTAGGACATTTGGACTTGTCTGCTAAAAGTTATTGCTATTAGAAGATCACCTATTTTCACAGAACAAAGCATTCAGACAGTCATTTGAAGGAGAAGGCTTGCGGAGCACTTATGTGACTTGCAGAGCTAAATGGAGTATATCACATGACACATAAGGATTAGATATACCTTTCTTGATGTCTGCACCTTGTTTCATTCATTTGCGGAGGAGTACCAACTGTTTAAGGCCAACCTATTATTCTACACATTACATTCCTTCATAGGTGTTTGTAACATTTCTTAGCTGATGCGAAGGATTTTCGGAGCTTGCTGATGATATATATAGGTCTCTTAGAGTAGTAGGAAGTCAGTTCTTGATAGTGAATCATAATATGATGTTTTAGTCTTAGTATTTATTCTAGAAAGATGCTTCAAAGCCATATTTGTTGTAATTGGAATTAGGCCTGTGAGCCCTTGTTTTGTAGCCCGCATGTTACCGACATATAAGCACTATCAATATTTGATATTTTAAGCATTTGAATCATTCATTGCACTCTATATTCATGTTGTTTCCATTGTGTTTACTCTTGCTTCATGGCATGGATAGTTCACTCTATGGACCCTCCAACCGTGACTGCACCAATGAATGAGGTCCCCGTGTTGCTGACAAGGTTTGCATTTCTTTACATACTCACATACAGCATGTTCCATTGTTGGTTAGTAATATCCTATGCGTAAGAGCTTTCTAGATAGGACATTACTACCTGTGTGAGCACCATAGATACTTGCATGAACTTGTGAAGTGTGAGTGAAGCCTCTTCTATATTTAAACATTGCAAGAGAGTGTCATCATAGCTTCGGCGATAAAGGGTGTCAGCAAGGATAGTATAGCGTGAAGCTTGGTGAATGAGGGATTTGTTTTGTTTATGAGAGAATTTAGGTGGGATGGTATGATATTGGAGATAGGCATAGATGTTATGATCCACCATTTTCTTTTGGGGGATCAACTTGTCATCTTTAGTGTGGTACTCATCATTGACTTGTTTGATGACCAATTGGGAGTCTCCATAGACCTATAATTGTTGGATGTTCCATTGAGTTGCTGTCGTAAGACCAATGAGTAGAGCTTCATGTTTGGCCACATTATTTGTGTAGGGAAATGCAATCGTGTATGCTTTGGGGATGTAGTCTCCTTGGGGAGTGACCAAAATTATTCTAGCTTCTGAGCCATGATTTGTGAATGATCCATTGAAATATAGTTTCCAGATTGTTGATTCCATTGTTGCAAGGATAGATTCATCAGGAAAATCAATAAAGAGTAGTTGATATTTGATGAGAGGTGCTTTTTCTAATTGATCTACCACAACTTGGCCCTTGATGGCCAAGAAAATAGGTATTTGAGAGGGTTGACTTTTGAGATGAGCTTGATTGAGTGAATCAACATGTAGTGTCATAGCTTTTGGGAACTGAAAATGACAGCTAGACATGCTCGTTCCATAAGTGTATAGTTAAGTTTATAATCGACAAGAGTCCTGCTGATGTAATAGATAGCCCTTTCTTGACTAGTTTCATCATGTTGTGCTAGTAGTGCCCCTAGTGCAACTGAAGTTGCTAATATATACAACAATAGGGGGTTTCCAGGAATTGGTGCCATAAGCACAGGAGGGGATGCTAGATATTCTTTGATGTGATCAAAGGCTTACTAATAGCTTTGGTCCCATTTGAAGGACATATCTCTTTGGAGCAAGTGAGAGAAAGGTTGACACTTACTTGCACGTTGGGCTATGAACCTATGAATATCCTGAAGCTTGCCTTGTAGGCTACAAAGCTGTTTCAAGGTTTTTGGTGGTGGCATTTATGTGATGGTGGTGACTTTGGCTGGATGCAATTTAATTCCTCTGCGGGAGACAATGAAGCCCTTGAGAGTTTTCCTGATGTGACCCCAAAAATATATTTATTTGGATTAAGGCATAGCTTGTATTCCCTGAGGTGTTCAAAGATCTGTTGTAAGATTGCAAGGCATTCATCTCTTGTTCTTGATTTCCCAAGGAGGTCATCTACATTGCCTTCCATGATCTTATGTAGCATGTCATGGAAATGGTGGTCATGGCACATTGATAAGTTTCTCCTGCATTTTTAAGTCCAAAGGGCATGACTTGACAATAGTAGGTTCCCCAAGGACATGTGAAAGTTGTCTTGTGCTGATCTTGTGGAGCAATTCTAATCTAATTATACCTTGAAAAACCATCCATGAGAGAGAGCATTTCATGTCCAACTGACAAATCTACAATTATGTCAATGTTTGGAAGAAGTAAATAATCTTTTGGACATGCTTTGTTTAGATCCTGAAAAATCTTTGCAAACTTGGATGCCCCCATGTTTCTTACCAACTAGGACAATGTTTGAAACCCATTCAGGATAATCTATAGGTCAAATGAAGCTCACTTCCAACAATTTTTGTAGTTCTTCTTTGACGAGCAAGTCGACTTGAGGATGCATTTTTCAGAGCTTTTGTTTGACCGGTCGGGCATTTGGATGTACCATAAGATGATGGACCACCAAAGAGGGATCTAAGCCTGGCATATCTACATATGACCAAGCAAAGACATTTGGTGCCTCTTGAATTATGGTTGAGAGGTTGGATTTTTCTTTGATGACAAGACTTTTTGTAAGATAGGTGATCCTTTGTTGTTCCTTAGTGCCAAGATTGATTTCTTGTGTGCCTTTAATTAAGATGGTGGAGCATTCCTGCCAATATGAAGGTATGGGGGAAGATGGAGTTCCTCATCTCCTAGCACCTTGGAGAGTTTTTCACCAAGAGATACACCCTTATTATTCTGTTCTGTGTCCGATAGCACCTCAAAGAGGTTTTCACTAGGGGATGTTTTTCTATTTTTTGATTTTTTATTTGGACTAAAGAACTCCTCTTCTCCAAAATAGGCATCGACATTCAGATATATCTCATACCGTGAGGTGTCATGAAATTCTAGGAATGTAGTCAAGGCCTCATCATTTTGGAATGTATTGAGATGCAGTGGTCCTTGGTGATCCCAATCAATGAGGTTGGGGTAAATGAGAGAAAGGTCAATGAGGAACATGGTGTTATCAGGGAAGATGCATGAGAGATCGAGGTCTTCATATGAAGCTATGATGACCATCAATGCATAATACTTAGCATATTGATTGGGAGATGTAGGATCTACTAGATTTGGTTCGATAGGACCTTGCTCGTTGATACCAAGTCCTTTTCCATGATAAGGCATATTAGTGCACATTTGATATGGTACAGGATATTTCTCTTTGAAGTATTTCAAGGAGATTATACTCAGAAGTGGTAGTGGTGGAGGATGGAGAAGATTCTTTTATGGTTACTCTTTTGTGTCATGTGGTGACAACACATTTGGGGGTTTTGATTTTGATTTTGATGGTGGCAACATGAGTGAAGTCAAAATCAATTTGGCCCACTACATTGTCATAGGGAGGTGAACCGTTATTATAACTGACGTTACTGGTTTGGTTATTGGGGTTGGGATTGGAGGATGATGGATTTGATGAGGAAGT
The DNA here is from genome assembly GCA_027924645.1 of Cunninghamia lanceolata. Lineage (NCBI taxonomy): Eukaryota > Viridiplantae > Streptophyta > Pinopsida > Cupressales > Cupressaceae > Cunninghamia > Cunninghamia lanceolata. Next base: position 4,268,479 of record BSBN01000556.1, on the reverse strand, counting down.
ATTAGTGTGGTTGAGAAGGGGATCCTGGTAAGCTTCCAAGCCATTATTTGGTGAAGTATTTTTGGTTCCTTCCACTTGGATATTACCTCGATCAACGAGGTCTTGGATATAGTTCTTTAATTTTATACACTTTCTAGTGGAGTGTCCTCTAATACGATGATACTTACAATACTCATTGTCTTTGTACCATGTGGGCTTAGGTTGGTACCATATCTACTCATACCAGTTTTTGAAATACAACTTCAAGAGGTTCCCCTAAAGAAGTGTATTTACATTTTGATTGTTGCACTACAACAAATCCCTATTATTAGCTCCCTTTTTTGCTCTATTTTTTGCTTCCACCCACTGTTTTAATGTATTTTTCTCTAATTTTTAAAAAAAGTTAGTGCTATTTATCGAGATGGCGCTATTTTTGGCATTTTTTGAGCCGATCAAAACAAGTAGGCACTAAATTAGGCACAATTTAGTGCTGAATTTAGCACCTAATCAATGTTCAAATGTTTGAAGGTCTTATAAAGTGAGTATCACACCGTCGCGAAGCATATCAGATGACGCCAGCACCCAGCCGCGACACTGCGATAGGTTGCCACTTGTCCAATCTACTTACGAGGTGTTTACTTCGAAATCTTACCTCAGCTAGTTGTTCATTGCCACATGTCCACAGAGCAAGCCTAAGATCCAACGGATGCACTCCAGCACAAGGGAATCTTTCCGGGAGGAATATTCACTGCGAGGCAACAAGATAACAACATGTGGCGTGCACCAATTGAAAAGAAAGTATAATATAGGTGCATGGATGTTATATCGCACCATCACACAGTAGGTATATGGTGGGCCCTCCCCGATTGTGACACCATGAAAAGGTGACACGCGTCTAGTCTGGGCTAAGGATGACATAAAGTGCAGGGAAGGTACTGATGATTTGGCTCATTTTCATTAGGCGATGACTTGTCAACAAAGATGACTAAGATTGTCAAATCTAGTCAATGAATCAAAGCCGCGGATTCCAGAAAGGCATGAAATGATCAATGGTCCAAATTCAAACTTGCAAACAAAGGAGATTTTTGAATGACTGTGGCACAAGCAGAGTTATGGTTGCAATGACCTCCATTTATATAAAGAGTGGTACAGGAATTTGATGTTATAACAACATAATTCTAAGCATTTCCTATCATTTTTTAAGGAGCAATCACATTTAGAGCCAGAGAATCATCAAAACAAGCAAGGAGAAGCAATTTTGAGCCTCTGCAATGTAAAAAAACCAATAAGTTATTGTCTCTCCCTTGCACTTAAAGTCTTTCTATATGTAAGTACTTTCTGAAGCATTTAGAATAGTTGTTGATTGCATAAACCCTAGGTTGCTTGCACAAATACAAAATGAGTCAGTCAAGTCAAGCTTCGACCTCAAAACACAGCCTAGATGAGGATATCATGATTCAATGTCCCGGATCATCTAAGAAACCTCTAACAAAATTAGGAGAGGTTGGCAAAAATGACAAAATATATGACCTCTGTGTAGATTGTCGAGATGCTAGGATCCCTGTGTCTGCTTGGAGTCTGTTTAAGCATTGGCACAAGCGAATTGATTATAGAGCCCCAGTCTTCCATGCCTGGACCCTTGACTTAGCCAAATTAATATGCCCTAATGTCTTTGTAAACACAAACTTGATGAGAGCTGTAGCAACTAGGTATGACCCTAGGACCATGTTTATCTTGTTTGGAAATGGCAATGTTATCATTAGGTTCACAAAGGCCTATATTGCTGTTAGGACTAAAAAAATCTGACAATTTTCTTAGTCCCCATCTTCTTATCCTTGATATATACCATGTTGGAGCTAAAAAAATTTCCCATTTTTCATCAACCATCACTCACTTGTCATCCAAATATCATACAAATTTGTCATACATTGATCTTGTGATTAAAATAAGTTGTTCAAATTTGTGTGATAAGATCCATATTGTAGCCCATGACAATTTCATAAAATATGACCTTTGAAATAAGCATTTCCCTAACTATAGTTGTGCAAATAGAAGTAATTAACCCCTATTGGCAAGATCACATATATGTCTTTCTGACCAAATAAGTCATAATCCCCTAACTAATATTTTCATATATATCAGGAAGACCTAGATGAAGTTACACCGATCAAAGAACCCAGAGACAATGATTGTGCAAAACAATCAGGAAGACAATATAATGTATTGCCGATAAAAAGTTGTATTGGCGAGAGATATAAAATCAGAATGAAAATTTTAAACTATGCCAATCTCAGAGGTCATACCGATAGATATAAGATCGGCAAAAGATATATGTTCTCTCACCGATAAACTGATACACTAGTTGTATCGGCATGACATATACCATCGGGATAAACTTTTTATATCTTCCCGACTTTATAAGTCACTCTGATAGGAAGAAACTAAAGGAACTTAGCAAGAGTCTCACCGATGTTCCCCATGAACAAAAGACCTAAAAAAACATTATCGGGGAAACTTGATATATCAAAGGGACATTCTATTCTCTCATCAATGATGATCGTCAACCCAATGACTATAAGATAACCACTGCTCATTGGGAAAACACTCACTGATGTCCAAAAGCAACTTTGATAGTCAGAACCACCTTGATATCAGGGTGAAATTAATAAAGTCTTCCCGAAATGTTAAAAACAGAAAAAGGCAAGTAATGTGGACCTAAGCAAGATTGATGAGAGTCTCCCCGATAAAGATCAAAGAACTAAAGGAACACCTCCCATCAAAGAGACATAAATCTAGTCTTGGCGATCAACCGAAAACAAATAAACAAAAGATGGCGCCAAAACAAACATACAAATTGGCATGAGATTAAAATAGTCTTCCCAATGTAATTCATTAATCGATTTGACACTTTTGGAGCCTGAGAAGCCTGCTGCATTCAATTCCAATGGCCAACATTAATGGCCACCTGAGCATAATCTCATACAAATTGCTTTGGTTCATAATGAATTGAAAATCAAAACAAATTTTTGAGGGTTACAGTGGAAGAGCGGGGGATTCGCCGAGAGACTGAGAAATTCGCAATGTCGAGCACATACAAGTAAGCATTGAAAACCTTCCTATTGCTAATTGATTATAAGGTTAAATCCAGTATTCAACATAGAGATAGAATGGAGGGTCCTTCCAAAAAAAAAAAAAGCAGTAGACTGAAACTAGCCAAACCATGGGCAAAAAGTAAAAGGTTCAGATAGGGAAAGGAGAAAAAACACAGGAAAGAAAACTTAATCAAGACCTTATAAACCAATTACTTGGTTCAGGCCCTAAGGCTAGAAGAACTACACAATTGAGGGTAGACGTGGAAAAATTAGAAGATAAATATAAACATGTAGGGAACATATGGACCCCTATCAAGGGATATGAGTTGTTTATGTTTCACTACTACAGAAGGAATAGATTGGAACCCATCTGTAACCCGTGGAATTTCAACCTAGGCAAGCTAGTTGTCACAAATGTTTTTGTGAACATAGATCTTGTAAAACTCATGGCTTATCATTACAACCCTGACCTAAAATCCATCTGCAACCTACAAGGGGAGCCATTTATTCATGTATCCAAGAATGCAATATGTGAAGTTTTTGCCCTCGATGACACCTGCAATACTCCTATAATATATGAAGATTTAGAAAAAGAGTACTTGAGAATGGATACCACTTATAAGGGTTGGAGATTTCCATTGCATAGACCTAGAGAAGAAGGGAATTTGGTGCCACTCATGGAAGGTGATGGACCTCCTTTTCATGTAGATCTATTTGAACCTTATGAAATACACATATTATTCAGTGGGACAAGTACTAGGAACAAAGGTCCCTGAATTCATGTCCATAGCACCCATGGTCATCTCTGCAGATATCCAGTGCCACCATGCTAGAGATTTTGATTATGCCTCCCACCTCTCTAAGGTGCTTGATTCAGGACTGATGGCCATTAAAAATGGCGCTCCAACAATAAGTTTTAAGCATTACTCTACTCTTATGCATATGGTTTTATACTATGGACAAGAATTAACAATGTGGCCACAACAACTGAAAATTGCACAATTTGATAAGAATGGTCAGTTGTTACCCATACAATTATGGACTTCCATATGGGATAGTAGATTTGTGAATTCTAGTTATGCACATTTTGAAGAATTCTTTATTAAAACACTGTACATATGCTATGGTTATCCATGTATCTATTCTTTGTTAGATGATATTAAAAGGTTTTTAAGGCCTAAGGATTTTGGTGGACCACCAACTATTAATCACAATTGGCATGATTGGTATTGTTTTCTAGATTCCACAATGATTAGGGTATATGGGTTTGAATATACGCCATTCTTATTGCCTAAAATAGTACCAGACAGAATCATATACTTGGAAATCGTCAGGCAATTAGATTACTCAAATGTTATGAACTTAAGTGACTATGAAAAAAAATCTTTTATGCCAAGTACATTATGTTTTGGGGACTTTACCATGTTGTCCAGGGAAGGATACGACCTCATTCATGACAAACTATTGCACTTTAATTTAAGAAACGCAATGTCAAGAAAAGGGTTTGACCCTGAAGGGTTTATTGATTCTACAAGAAGAAAACAAAATCTAAGTGGATATACTCATATTTCATTCTAACATGATGATGTTATCAGGAATTTGGAAGATGTAGACGTCGAATTTGCCATTGATGAGTATAAATAGGAAGTAGAAAGGAGGAGAGAGGCACAAGAGGTAGAGGTGTTATCCTCTGATAGTGAAGGATCCCATGATGAAAGACCCCAAGCCCACTCTGATATAATTCCTAAACTCAGAATTAAAGAATATGTTCACCTTCAAATAGAGAATTGGAAATTGAGGAAACACCTAATATAGATGCCAGGCAGCTGGCTTACAATTCTTTTGTTTTAGATGATCAGTTTATTCAGTCCCCAGAATTTAAATCTTTCTTGTATAGACATAAAGGCAAAGTAGTCAGAGAATCTGTTTCAAATATCACACCAGATAATGAAAAATAATTATTGAATAATCTGAGAACAGATGTTGAAAATGAAATAAAAAATATGACTCCAGAGAAAGGGAGGAAACTCCTAGAAGAAGATGGTGTGATGGTTTTTTCGGGCTTGGATTTGAAGTCTTCTTTGGTTTTTGATAGTTTTCTGCACAATAATGATGCCAAACATAAACTCAGCTTAGAAGGTGTGACAGAAGTGTACACTGGATCGCTATATAATCCTGATGAAGAATCACTTATGATATGGGCCCTATACCCTCCACACCAAAAGCTTGCTATTATTGACATAGAGAAGGCATTCGGCCATGTGATGACACTGAAAGTAGGAAAAATAGATCCTATGGTCATTGCAGATATTGGTATTAATGTTGCTAAGTTAAATAAAGCACATATTCAAATGCTAATTTGAGAAAGGGATATGTACAAATGACACTGTGAAAGAATGTGCAAAGAAAATGATTTCCTAAAAGATTCTGTCCCAACCAGGATGCTAACCCAAGGGGAGAGTTCCCAGGCAAAAGACAAAGATGAAATTCAAATAGCTCAAGCCAGATTCAATGCACTTTCCACCATATTCAAGAGGAGACATGCTAACACGATGGTATGGATGGATAAGTTTTGGGTGACCTATTCTAAGAATCAAAACGCACTCCAAGAACACAAGAGGTTGGCTGATAGACTCTAGGAAAAATTCCAAGAAATCCGTGACAGAGGCACTCTTGATGATGAAGTCATTACCAATGCAAAAGAATTAATCAGGGCACATATAGTTTTTCATGAGGAACTTCAAGAAGAAGCTAATGAATTTATTAATGTCTCTCAAAGAGGTGTACCTACATTAGTTAATGATGTAAAATTTTTGAGAATTAAGCAAGACTGGATAAAGCAATGCCAAATGATCCTACACGAAGCATTGGAAGAAGTGAAAGATGAAGACCCAACATTGGAAGGGGCATGCACCTACATGGAGAAAATGGTTGCCATGGAATTTGTTGCAAAGACCACTATGGAATGTGCAGATACTCACCTGAGCCAAAAATACTTAGATCATATTACCAAAATCCATTTATGGCTTATTATAGCCTAATGAAAATTTGTAATTATTAATCAAAAGTTTCAAAAGACACTTATGAAGAGGCATGCATCTTCTAAATATGGTTATATAAACATATAGTGGTAGGAGGTTAGAGGATCATCAGTAATTAGGAGAAGAATAGAAGTCTTTATTATCTTTTCATCAGTTCATTTATTATTAAATTTCAGACTTATGCAAGTAATATCCATATTTTCAAGATAAATAAAAATGGAGAAGGTGTTTGCATAAATATTGGTTTACTTCCAAGTGTTCAACAGTTGTGTGGATATATTATACTTATATGTTATTTGATTGTCTCCAAAGTGGCTGCTGATGTTATTCAAATTGAGTGTGAAAATACATTTGATTTGTCAATACACATTTGTTGTACTTGTGTGGTGCTGTTGATTGGTTTCTGTGTGTAGTAGGATTAAAATTACCTTTTGAGCAGTCTACTTTGATTGGTTCCTAACTGGATTAAAATCCTTTCAAATAAATTATCTTAATTAGTTTCTCCTCACATATGAATTAAAAATCCTTTCACAACTTCACAGTAACATAAGAGGATATCACTGGGATCATTAAGAAGAGTCTAGGTAACTGCTATACTTGCACATCTGCATAAGGTGCAGACATATAAAAGTGCCCAACTATCAGAGTTAAGCTGTGAAGTGAATCTACACATCTTATAAAACCCTATCTCTAGTATCACAATCTACTCATCAACTCTATTTACCCAATAAATTAGGCATTGGTCAATCTTAGATCATTTCATACAAGTATAACTCACATTATTTATATTTCAAGCATTCTTGTTAGAAAGTAGTTAACAAACCTTGCAAATATCTCATGTTTGTGTGCCATTAGTGAGTAAAATTGCCCAACCAGAATCCATCCATATTTCCAAATCTGCCTTATTGATTAGGTACACCCACCTAGGCCTGGCAATGTCAAAAGAGTATGGGGTTTTGTTGTATAAACCCTGTCTTGTTGACCAAAACTGTATCAAGGGATTGGCACCCTCTTGTGGTCTAAAAAACTGCGTTTTTGAGAACCAACATACCACACATAAATTGGCCACTCTGTAATTTTATGGTCAATACAAATTGCAAAAATTTGTGTGACAAGATCCATTCTAGCCTAAAATTTGTGTGACAAGATCCATATTATAACCTCTGTTAAATCCCATCAATCTGACCTTGATAAACATATTCCATGATCATAGTCAAGAAAACCTTAATTTCATCCTCATCAGCAAGACCTTGGGCATATCTTTCAAGATCCTAAAGTCATAATCTTATACAAACTATTTTATCCATGGTCGGGGAGAGACAAGTAAACTCTCAACGATAAGAGGTCCATAGACAACAAGAATAAATGATCGGCAAGATGTCACTTAACATTTCACCGATGAATATTCATCAGCAAAAATAAGATAGTCGGAACAAGATCTCCAAGTTATACCAATCTTGTGCCTCATACTGATGGATGTGTATCAGGGAGAGATGTGCACACTCACACCGATAGAGAAAAAAATTTTAACACTTGTGTCGGGGAAATATATATAATCGGAGCAAGCTCCTTAGCTCTCTCTAACTGCGTGGGTCACTCCAATGATAAAGACCACAAGGTTTCAATAAGAGTCTTGCCAACTTGTCCCATCACATTGAATAACAAAGGATGCACATCAGAGGGACATATACAATTGGAGTGAATTCATTTGATTTCGCCGACTATGTGGGTTATGTCGATAGTGAAAACTACAAGGATATTTTGGGAAGAGTCCTACTGATGAATAAAGTAATGGAGAAACATGTCGGGAAGACCCAAAGCATTGGAATGGCATGTGAATCTCATAGCGATGGTTTAAGTTACACTGATGACGGTATGAATCATTCCTCCAACTAGTACGTTGGGTAAGCTTTACAATGTCTCCCTGAAAAGGAAAGAATTAAGGGTAAAAGACAAGCACATGGACCAATTTATTCATTCTCCTGAGTTTAAGTCTTTTTTGTACAAGCACAAGGGAAAAGAAATAAGAGAATCTGTTGAAGACATCACACCAAATAATGAAAAACAATTGTTGGATGCAATGAAAATAGAGGTGGAAAGTGAGATGAGAGAGATGACTCCCGATAAGGGAAGACAATTATTAGTGGAGTCTAGTGTGATGATCTTTCTAGGTTTAGACATGAATTCTACTTTAATCTTTGATAGTTTTTTACATAGTGATAATGACAAATACAGACTTAGTCCAGAAGGAGTAATAGAAGTTTATACTGGGACAAAATACATGCTGATGAAAATTCTCTTATGATTTGGGCTTTGTACCCTCCACACAAGAAGCTTGCAATCATCGATACAGAAAAGGCATTTGGACATGTCATGACATTGAAAGCAGGTGAGACTGATCCTATAGTCACAGTTGATATTGACATAAATGTTGCCAAATTAAATAAAGCTCAAATTCAAATGTTGATCAAGGGAAGAGATATGTACAAGATGAGCTGTGAGAAAATGACTAAGGAAAATGATTTTCTAAAGGATGCATTTGGAGGATCTACCAGAAGATTGACTCAAGGAGAGGGTTCACAAGCAAAAGACAAAGGCAAAGAATTATAGTTGGATGATCAGGTATCTCAAGTCAGGAATGACACACTTTCTGTGGTACTTCAAAAGAGGTATACAAACATGATGGTTTGGATGAAAAAGTTTTGGGATACACATGCCAAAAATCACAATATCATTCAAGAGCATAATAGGGTAAATGACAGGCTCCATGAGAAACTTCATGAAATATAGAACAAAGAAGCTCCTGATATTGAAGCAATCACCACTGCTGAAGACTTAATTAAGAAACATAAAAGGTATCATGAAAAACTTCAAGTAGAGGGTGAAGAATTCATAGAGGCTTCAAAAGAAGGCGTTCCTACATTGTTCAGTGACAAGAAAGATTTAAAAAATTAGGAAGAGTGGACAAAGGAATGCTAATTAATATTATAGGGAGCTTTGGAGACATCCAAAGACAAGGATCCGGCATTAGGAGAAGCCTATCGACATCTGGAGAAGATGATATCAATAAAAATAGTAGCAAGGAATGTTGTGGAGTATGCCAATACACACCTGAGCCAAAAGCACTTAGATCATATGTCCCAGATCCATTTGTGGCTAACTAGAGCTTAAAGTATTGTTTATTATTGTTAAGTTATTATTAAGTTCCAAAAGACACTTATGAAGAGGCACATCCTCTTCAAAATATTATTATATAAGTTAGTCATTTTATGATAGAGAAAGGAGGCAATAGTAGGAAATAGAAGCATATTTAGTAAATTACTTTTGATCCATCATCTCTCATACTTTCAGAAGACTTATGCAAATTGATATATATATACTTTGAAGAAAATATAATGGAGCAGAATATTCTCATATGGTGATCTATTTCAATGTTCAGTTGTTGTGTTAATTTTCATGCTTACATGTTGTTGTGCTGTCTCTAGAGTGGTTCTTTTAAATTATTCAAATTCATGTAATTTGTCAGGACACATTTGTTGTTCATGTGTGGTTATCTGATTGGTTTCTGGTTGAAATTGATTTAAGTCCATCTGAATAATTTATATCTATTGGTCTCTGCCCTGAGTTAAAATCCTTTAAATTAGATAATTTGGTTGGTTTCCTTCAAAATAGAATTAAAATCCTTTCATGAAATCACAGTAATGTCAGACACCCCTGCTCCTCAAGTAGGCAGCCTGAATGTACAAACAACACATTTTGCAGAAGCAACAACACTCAATCTGTAGAAAGAGTACAATGAATTATTGGAGAAATACACAGAAGCAATGGCCAGGCTTAATACTTATGAGAGTCAACCTCAGCTGGAAGCTGGCCCATCTCAAACCCCTCCAATTATATAGACTGCAGAGTCATTACCAGTGGACACACAACCTCTGCTTCAAGAAATAAAGGAACTGAAAGAGGAAAATAAGGAGCTGAAGGAAGAAATAGAAAGTAAAGTGGAGGATGTAGCCACAAATTTGATCAAGTATAGGATCAACAGGATATTGGCCAGGTTGGAGGAGACCCATAGGTCCTACTCCCAATTAAGGATAGCACTTGAGAAACATGAATCAAATAAACAGAAGCTATCAACTAGGAAGACCAGGTGGCTACCAAGAACTGGAAAAATTAGATATTTTCTCAGGTGCTCTAAATATGATCTAAATGTCGCTCCTCAGATTGAGTTAGTATTAGGTATGCTAGGGAAATTTGAGGGTGTGGCTACTCATCAATTGAAATTGGATATAATATTGAAGGATAAAATGCAAGCAATTGAGCAGCAGGACACAAAGTGGTTACCCCACATTCTAGAAGCTGATGGGACAATAAAAGATATGAACAAGTAGAAGCAGGAAATCATTGATAATGGAAATCAGTTAATTCCAGCTTGTTGTGATAAGGGAGACCTAGCTTTGCATGTGTTAAGTTGGACGCTTGATAGGTTGCATGTTGTGGACATTACATTCGAATTATTTAATAAAAATGTCAAAAGTATCCTAGATGCAAAATATGTCAGCCACAATGGTAAGATAGCAAAAATCATTTCATTTCCTTGGCCGGCTGAAAGTACATTCAGTGAGTGGCAGGACAAGTATATATCTCCTGGATGACAACTCAACCACTATCTCCCAACCACAACAATGCAGATCCCTAGGCAGCTTCACGTGCTTCTCAAGGCCAACCACATCTTCTTCTCTTTTCCTTCAGTGCAATTAATGTTTCTTCAATGCCATTTGGCACCTATCTGTATCCATTATATTTGAAAGACAATGTGTTAAATGTTGAGGGTACACGTTCCTGTTATATAATGGAATTGTATTACTCATTTTATGGTTGTTGAAGACTTGAAAATTTTGGAGAAGTAATGAAAATATAGAGCTTTCTGGATTGTTCTATCTCTTGTGTGTAAGTTTATGAGTTATATGTCGAATGTATGTTTGCATATATGTTTTCAGTTTCATATTGATGTTATATGAGTAATGCTTCATTGCATGTATTCAGCCATTTGTCTCCACGTTGTGTGTGTTCTTCTTTTGAATCTGAATAGCTAAGGGTTATTTGAGGTTCTGGGATATAGGTTTTTCTGTATTAAATGTTTAATCTTTTACTTCTGCTCAAGGAGTAGATTAAATGTTTTAGGTTAAATATTGGGAAGAACATATTGCAATAAGGATATTCATAAGCAGAGATAATTGAGTACTAAATCTTGGGTGGTGTTCGTAAGGCAAATACCAATTTATCCCCATGAAACTTGAATGTCAGCTAAGCTTATGCAAATCATTCACATATATACATCAATCAAATTTGAATAATTAACATTATTGCTCAAATTCGTAAAGGTTTGATATAAGTATTTGTGTAGTAAGATTCATGTCTTGCCTATCCATATGTGCAACATGTGCATCACGATGAAAAACATCTTCCCAATTAAAATATGTTGTAGTCATCAAATCCTCAATCATCACTTCCTCGCAATGAATCGAGGCCATTATAGAGTTAAGCCTAAGGTTTCTTCTTAGTGCAAAATGAGGATTAGGTTGAGACCTTGACATTAAAGCAAAATATAAAGAAATGAAAAGGAAATTGCATCCAAGTAATCCTAATTTTTCTACCAATAATTCATACCAAAGATTGAACAATTTAAGGATATTGCAACAGGTAATTTGTATCGACACAAATGATATTACTGAAGCATTACAAAGTTGAGGCCATAAGAATCATCCTTTTTTACACATGGATTGCAAATAATTATGAAAATTTAATAATTCTAAAAATTTAGAAGTCTCGGTCATTAACATTATTGTCTGCTACAATGTCATCAAGTGTATCATTGTCAATGTTCATATGTTCTTTCAAGTATTTAATATTATCATCATCCTCATCTTGACTTGCATCATCTTCATCATCATTGAAATTTGACTGTAGACCATCTATATTGTTACCAGATGTATTTGAATCATCATTTTCTATACCATCCATATTGTTGTCTTCCATAACATCATCTAACTCTAGATTGTTGTCTTCTTATGCCTAAACATAACCATCTTCAACATCATCATGGATTTCAATTTCTTTGATGTTCTCTAATCCCTCTCTCTCATTTTGTTCGCCATCATTGTTTTGCTCAGTATCCACAAATGCATTATCAAATACATGCCTTAATCTTGGATCATAATGTATGACAAATATCCATTTTGGGTCCAAAATATCTTCATAGAAAAATACCTGCACATGAGAGACATACATTTATTAGATGTATGGTATAACAATTTTATTGATTAATAAACACCTATATATATTCGCAATAAACTATGAATTAATAGATTAATGATCACTACCGCTTCTTGTTTAAGTTAAAGAAATACCTGCTCACAATGAATTGGTAGAACATAAGGCTCCTTATCCTCCAGTAGGAAACATGAGGAATCTATGGGTATCATGTCTTCATGTCCTCTCAAATGCTTCATACCATCTACACTTAAAAACACAACATTTAAAAGAGCGGTAATCCAACTCAATAATTTCTTGTATTTTCCCAACATATTGTAGATTCCCTTCAATTATATTCTTATCTTTTAAGCTTGATCGACTGGATTGCTTAAAGTTAACCATGATGCCACAATCGAAGAATCGTCTCTTTACATCTACACTTTCTACACGATAATGTCGACCATATGACCACATTGCTGGATATTTCCTTGCTCTGAAAGACCATTTATTTCAATGAAAACAAATATAATGATGAATATTAAAATAGTTAATAGTGTCAAAACTGTAAGGAAACAACATTTTGTAAAATTCCAATTGTACCTTTCTTTCACATCATCTAGAAATGTTGATTTCATCTTTTTTTATGTTTGAATCTATACCTACATCTTCTATTTGATTTTGAATTTGTTTAGTAACCCATTCTAGTGTGCAATATTTGCCCCATTCCCCAAGCAAATCAGTGGGAAGTGGAGTATTCCTTGGGTTCGATCTCTTAAACGGTCTCCTTGCTTCTAACACTTCTTCTCTCTTTTTATCATACAGATCGATCCATTTGTTCATAAAGTCCATGTGGTATAGAATGAACTTGTTGAGTATAGCACTTTCATCTACACCTATTACATGTGAACATGTTTATTTCAAACTCCAAATGTCATGCTGTTAATTTGACAAATAAATTACAGAGTAAATTAATGATTGCAAGAAAAATAACCACACTGATCATGAATTTACTTACTAATTTCTACTTGAACACCATTAGATTGTCATTTTTCTCCATCAATAATATCTTATGCTTGTTCTTCATCCCAGAAGCATGGCCCATCTTCAAAATCCTTACCAAGGAATTCACACAGGAAGAAAAATGCTTCATTCAATACATACCCTTCATCCATGCAACCCTCTGGATGTGCCTTTTGTTGGACATATCTTTTTAGAGTTTTCATATACCTCTCAAAGAAAAACATCCACCTCGTTGATACGACACCCGCCAATTCAATGTCATCGACTAGGTGTATAAGTAAATGGACTTGTAGGTCCATGAAACTTGTAGGGAGCTCCTTCTCAAATACACATACAATTTCTACAATTTCCTTCTTCCATTTTAGCACTTCACATTCATGGATCTCCTTGGAGGTCACCCACCTAATATAAGAATAGTAAATTAGTATGACCCTTTAGTCAAAAATTAAAATGCAATATAATATCTCTATGTCTCTCACACATGAACATTTCATATAACCACATACCTTCTAAATGTTGACAATCGACTTATGGCATTCCTTAAGTCAATTGTAAGATAGGAATCCCCCCTAATTGCCAATGGCATGATATGCTTGTTGCAAGTATTGGCCTAACAGGTGTTGTCATTGATGTCAACATACTCCTGTTTCATTAATGATAAGGATTGGATGAATTGTTTGCTGAGGATATTGAGAAAATTGGTCACATCAGGAACAATGAAGAACAGTGAAGACAGTAAGGTAAAAAATCCAAGATAAGATGAGGATCAGAGGATGCAGTTCAAAGGATTTGTAGATATGTGTCTTAAGGTGATCCAATAAAGATTTCAGAGGTCCGCATGAATATCTGAAGAAGTTGTGGCTGCTCAAGTAAAACCGGTTCTGGCAGGTGTTTAGAGGTGACAGAGTGACACAGACAGGTCTGGTGAGATGCGGAAATGCATTATCCTGTTCTGCGGATTTGGTGGAGTATTTAGGAAGTCCTTGTGAAGTATCAACTCAATTAGTTCATGGTCTAGAGGTCCGCAAGCATCTATTCCTTTGTGACAGTAATGACAGACTGTGTTCTTGAGGTTCTGGATGAAGGAGAGAAGGATTTCAGCAAGCAGATGTAGTGTGGATGTTCTTGGTGATTCAAGCAAGCTTGTGGAGGTCTTTGGATCGTGTCTTATTTGTGTTAATGGTCTGCATTGGAGTTTGAGCTTGCAATTGAAGAATAACTTCCGGTTGATGGTGTTCTTCCAGAAACTGGCCGACCGGATGAGTTACACATCCTGTGGATGTTCTTGTAGATGTTTGCCGACTTAGATGATTATTCCTAAGTCGATGTCTTGTATAAATAAGGGATTGTAAAGTCATTTCAAAGTGCGTCTTGTGGAGATGTGAGTGTGGTAGGAAGGAGGAGAGCGAAAGGCAGAGTAGAAGTATTAGACTTAAATGGAACTAATTCAAGCATGGTGAAGATGCTATTCTCTAGTTCATGTATGTAATACTTATTATTTTGTAGACAGTGTGTCTCTTGTAGGCAGTGGACCTCTTATGAGTAGTGTGCTCGGGCAGTGAGCCCTAATTGGCATGTGCCATTTTGTTCTTTCTATTCTTCTAACAGAGAATATAATCTTGGGTTAATCACCCCGTGGTTTTTCCCTTAACCAGGTTTTCCACGTCAAAATCTTGGTGTCCTGCTTGTTAATGTGTTTTTGCTATTGATTTAATGCATTATGTTTTCATGATTGATTTATCATTATGCTGCTGAATTACAAAGTGGATTTAAGTGTTTAATTGGAAGAAAGTTTGGACAACTGATTCACCCCCATTGTCAGTTGTTTGCCCTAAATCTAACAATGTTATCAAACACATTTATGAAAAGGTCATTAGTAATTTTTTCTCACACAACAAAATATCAAAATATATTTAGTACCTAATCAATGTTATCAGTAAATGTTAAATGATGATATATAATATCTTCATAAAATTATGAAAATCGTGTGTTTTAAATCCTATGATATGTCCATCAACTGTAAAAGCTTTAGCCAATGACGACCCATAGCCAATAGGTGTCCTTATTGAACGGATGACATTTTTTAGTTGGTCTAGCTCTTTTTTTTCAAAATCCATGGAGCTTCTACATATGTTTCATTTTCCCTATTTGGCCACAAATATTTTCTATCAATTTTGGTACGTGAAAGAGCAATCTCTCTCCTCGAAGACAAGGTGTCCTTCTCTTTGCCTGATATATGTCGAAATATAGAATCTGGGACATTTTTGAAGATGTGCATAGGATCTAATGGGTGAGATATTAATAGATCCTTCCAGTAAGGGAGCTCATAAAATATGGATTTCCTTTCAATTCCTTCTGGCATATTAACTACAACTTGTTCTAGTTCTTCAATTGAACCACCCCAATCTAAAAAATCCTCCCAATCTTTCAATTCAGCATCTTCATACTTCTTAAGCCAATCACTTGGAACCATAATCATGGGAGGGCCTCTATTTTCAACTTTTCCATCAAATTGATTCTTTAGGCGATTTCTAAACTTATGATCTAGTAGTAGAAAAACCATGTTGTTTGCGTAAATAAATTTATGTAGATCTTTAGAATACCACCCTTGAAATTATTCTGCACATCTTGGACATGCAAATATCCCCTTTGTTTGAAGCCCTGCAATTCAATAAGTAATGTTAATAACATCAAAAAAATAGTATAAAACTAAGTATGAAAGTTGAGATGGAAATAAATTATGAGTGTAAATACATAAATATTTTCTCTTACCAGAACAAACACCAAGTCCTGGGAAATCATAGCACACCATACAACATGAAGGACCTATTTGATGGGGGATGTGATATGTCATACATTCTTATGCCTTTCCATAGCAGTTGCATCTCATCAATAAAAGGCGCAAGATAAACATCCATGTTTTTAACTTGATGTTTTCCTGGAACAATGAGAGTCAACATAAGGTGCTCCTTTCTAACACTCATCCATGGGGTAATATTGTATACTATCAATCCAAATGGCCAAACACTATAATTTGATCTTAGGAAAGAGAATGGGCACACTCCATCAATTGCAAGACCAAACCTGATACTACGGGGTTCATCTTTGAATTTTCTTGGCCATTTTTTCTCTATGTGTTTCATTGCTTTGGAGTCAGCCAGAATTCACATGAATCCATCTTTACTCCTATTCTTTGCATGCTAGTCCATCAATTGTGCAAGTGACTTGCAATGAAACATTCGTTGAAGTCTAGGTATAATTGGCATCTGACGTAAAACCTTCTTTGGAACTGTAGGACCTTGTACATCTGTACGATATCTCTTCTCTTTGCATATAGGGCATTCTACCTTGTTTTCATATTCATCTCTGTATAAAATGCAATCATTTTTACATGAATGAATTTGCTTATATTCAATCCCCGACTCAACCAACAACAGACGCGCCTCTTTGCAAGTTGATGGCAACACATTCTCTTCAAGGAATATTTTAGTTTTTAGTGCCCTATAAGATTGCCAGAGATTAAATCAATTAAATGTTTGACTTATGATGAACATGTTTGATATGTCAATCTATACTAGGACTATTTATATACAATATATGGTTTTAAATTCCCCTTAAAGAAATATAAATGAAGTTGATGAATGTTTATGAATTATGTACACCAATTGACAATGCAAAGTAAGAAATAGATTTCAACTCACTTTAGTAGGGTAGTGAATCCTTTGTCTGACCAACCAAATAGTGACTTGATTTCTAATAATATTAATGTGCATGCCATTTTTGAAGTTTGACTTGCACCCGATTTGAACACGGGTGTCTTTGTTGCTTGCTTGATGGAGTCTTTCAGGTTGTTATCATCAACATTACGTTGGTGGTAATTACCCCTGCTATCATCGTTATTGTCAACCATATGATCATTATTGTCATCATTGTTTCCATCCCCAAAGAAACCTATAAGCATTTCATTCAATCCTTCTTCATGCACTGCATTTTCACTATCATGATCATCATCATTAAGGCTAACTGGCATGTCATCAATGTATGCTGATCTCATCAGTAGTTCAAATTTCTCAGCTGGTAGTATTCTCTTCAATGTTGCTCTTTTTTACCTAGTATGGTTTAAAGGATGGTTTGAATCATCCCATCCAAACCTTAATAACCTAGTTGGATCTTGGGTATTAGTATGTGTTTCATCAACATCTTCTACCTATCAACAAATGCAAGCATTATTTAATGTTTGGCAACAATTGCACTAAATTCAAAATGTATCAATTTCAAAGAAATATAATCAAATATGGATTAAAAAATAAAAATATAAATTGTATGAACATATATACATCAATTGAATAATGGAACGTTATTTTATAGACTACCTTTTTTATACAATAATTTAAAGAAAACACAATTTTGACAACATAGTTTATAAAACATCAGTCCACTCATTTATTATTCTTTGGTTTTCTGCCCTTAAGAACATCCTTAGGAAGACCTTGTTCTTCCCTTTTCTTTCATGCAGGAGTGCGTTTTAAGTAGGGGTAATCAATCAATAACTCATCCCCAATGGTAAGGTCCATAATAGCCTCAACCATTATCAATCTATCAACCTCTCTTTCCATATCTCCATCTCTATCATTTATAACCTCAACAAATTGATAATTCGGTCTTAAAGTAGGGTCCCTTCCCTTCCTACTATTTATAAATCCTGCAATTTTTTGTGTGTGTATGCACGTCCATCTATATACATAAGATGACCTCTATTCATTTCTTTTCCACTTTCCAATTGGAGACAATGTGTATACATATTCAAATTTAGACCATATGCTGACATGCTAGGCTCATATTTTGCTAGCCTTCTCCATTCACCACTGTAAATATGATGGACCATAATATGGCATTAATCTCCTAGTGGTTTGTTCTGAATTGTTTTTATGTTTAGATCCCACATGTACATTTTGGACGATAAAGAGGCCTAGATTCACTCCATGAATATTGGAGGGTCGTATCATGTAGCTGTATCCCTAAAATTGAAACACCTCGTACACTCTAGGTAGTTGTTGATCACTAGGCCAAGCGCAATATAGTCGACGATCAAATGTCTCTTTGTAAATTGATCTCAAACTCAGGGGCTAGTAATTATCTCCAACACATTCATTCTCATAGGGTATGTAGTCCACCTTCCCCTTGTCTTAATTTATGTCAAGATTGGATAATACATTATAAATTTCAATAATACTATGAAAAAAGATGGATGTATCACAAAATGCCATCAGATCATTTTTTCCTAAGTTAAGTCAAAATTTGAGTACCTGATGTCCCGCTTCATCCGTTGTGTCCTCATTTGATATGACACGATCTGTTGCCATGGCCTCGTCTGGCCCCTATAATACAAAACATAGTAAATAATGTTTAGTACACCAATTATATCATTTCAATGAATATGCTATCCAACACAAAACCTCACTTTAGTCATATATGTGACATATTCATATCATGTTTTGGCCATCCTAATTTTCAAACTTTTCCCTTGATCATCGAATCACATTTAATCACCATTCCTGTGCATTTTCAACCAATAAGTTTGACCTTAGAGGCCTCATGGACAAAAAAATGACTTTATCTCCTTTATGTTGTAGCATTTGTGAATTCGTAAACACCTTCCTCCTTTGGTTGAGGTTGCTTTCTCTTCTTACCTCTATTGTATCTGCAGATTTTGTTGTCATATCTATTTCCACCCACTTTCCCCTCTGTGATTTAGTAGTTCTATGCCGTCCACGTCCTCTCTCCATGGCCTCCTCTGGATCCTGTAATACAGAACAATGACAATAGTCACATAACAATTGTGCATCAAGAGGTTGCCAAGCTCTCTTAACGTTTTTGGCTAATGACATGGGGCAGATATGGGACTGGCTAGTTTCACCCTGTTGCTTCTTATTTTTTGTTTTTGTAGGACCTTCCATCTTATTTCTCTACAAAACTAAATTATAATCTAGCAATTACAGGGATATCTCAGATGCTTACTTGTATACTGTGGGCACACTGAACTCCTTGACCTCTACTTCAATCTACCATTTTTTCTCCGCTGTAATTTATGAAAATTGCTTTCAGTTCAATCCGTTTTCAATCAAAATCGTTCATATAATGTTCGATCATGTGGCCATTAATGTCCATCACTAGAAATGAATGCAACAATTTTTTTAAATTTTGAAATGTCAGATTGCATTGGTGGGACTCTCCTAGTTTCAGGTTGATCTGTGTGCTTCATTTGGTGTCATCTTTGTTTATATATTCATAACTTATTGCCAAGACTCACTGAATGTCTTTTTGATATGTAGTGTCCCTTTAGTTCTCTTATTTAGTTGGGAAGACATTTAGTAATCTCACTGATATTGCATAGGTGCCTTTTGTCTTACTTAACGTTTTGGGGAGCACAATATGAAGTTTACCCGACATCAGGGTAATCTAAACTATTAGAAATCTTTTTAGTCATCGCCGAGTGTCTTTCCGACGAACAATAGTCATTCCTATTGTTATCAAGCTGACATGTGTCAATGCTGAGAGAATGGGATGTTTTTCTGATATAATTAGTCTCCCTGACCTGTTTCTTCCATCTCTTTGTTCGTTGGGATAAATCAGTAGGACTTTCACTGAAAACTCATATGGTGTTCCTTATTGGAGTAACCCATACAGTCGGAGAGACTCCGATCTGAGGGACTTACTCCAATCATTCATGTCTCCCCGACACATGTGTTCTTTTGTTTTATCGATGAGAGTATATAAGTTTCTCCTTGAAAAAGTGTCCATTAGCGTGACGCTTGAGATCAGTGTAATTTGAAAACTTCAGTCCGAGTAGCTTTCTTTTTCCGATAAGCTTTTTAATTAGCGGAACACTATGCACTGTCTTCTCGTTCATGCAGAAAGTGTTATCTTGGGATCTTTGATCACTATGACTTTATTTATCTCTTCCCGATATGCATAAAATGTTCAATAAAGAACTATAACTTGTTGATCAACAGGACATGCACATGATTTTTCTGATAAGATCAATTGCTCTTAAAAAATTTTGTTTCAAGGGATTATGCTTAGGAAGTTGGATTTCTGGATCCCTTGGGGATGGTGGAATGAGTGGAAGCTTTAAGTTTAGCTTTAAGATTAGGGTTGAGGGTTGAGGGATTAGGGATTAGGGTTTAAGGTATAGTGTTGAGGGTTGAGGGTTTAGTTTTAGGGTTTAGGGTTTAGGGTTTAGAGTTGAGGGATTAGGATTTAAGGCATAGTGTTTAGGGTTGAGGGTTTAGGGATAGGGTTTAGGATTTAAGGTTCAAGTGTTGAGGGTTGAGGCTTTAGGGATAGCATTTAAGGTTTAGCGATAAGGGATTAGGGTTTAGGGTTGAGGGATTAGGGTTTAGTGTTGAGGGATTAGGGTTTAAGGTATAGTGTTTAGGGTTGAGGGTTTAGGGATAGGGTTTAGGGTTTAAGGTTTAAGGGTTGAGGCTTTAGGATTTAGGGATAGCATTTAGGGTTGAGGGATTAGGGTTTAGGGTGGAGGGATTAGGGTTTAAGGTATAGTGTTTAGGGTTGAGGGTTGAAGGATGTGTTACATTGCACTGAAAGGTTATAGTCCCATTAGAGAATGATGTCCTCGCATGGACCATGTCGAGTGCCCTCATCGATGTTGGTAAGGGATACATGGAAGGCAAATGGATTATTCAGATAGTGGATTATGATGTGGATTCTAGAGGGAAGAAAAGAAGACTATGATGTGGATTATGTAGAGAAAATAGTGGATTATGATGTGGATTATGTCAGACTTATGCCAAAGCATGGACCATAGGGATGGTATGTGGAAGGTATGTAGAATAGTAGATGAATGATGGTAGATTTATTGTGGAATGGAAGGGAACCATGACCAATGGTTGCACACATCGTGATAAACATTGAAGCTTGTGATGCGAAGGTGGTGTAGGGTGCAATGGAGATGTTTGCTTAGGAGATGGATGATGAAGGGTTTCAGGAACCCACATAGACTTAGGCGTTTTATTACTTTTGTTTTGCTTGTGGGATAGAATGTTTTGACACTTTTGAGCAGAATGGGAATTTGAGATGGGAGTAGATGGTTGGGATTTTTTAGAGGTAGATGCCTTATTTAACTTGATTTCTTTTTGCTTAGGTACCCATACCATTTTGGTTTTGGACTTTGCTTGTGGAGGTATGGGCTTGGATAACTTTTTGGATTGATTTTTCTTTGACTCTTTGTTTTTATGTCCTGAGGCATGAGGACCCTTAAGATGTTTGGCTTTATCATAGAGGCATCTAATTTTGCATTTCTGGATCCCTTGGGGATGGTGGAATGAGTGGAAGCTTTAAGTTTAGCTTTAAGATTAGGGTTGAGGGTTGAGGGTTGAGGGATTAGGGTTTAAGGTATATGTTGAGGGTTGAGGGTTTAGGGTTTAGGGTTGAGGGTTTAGGGTTAAGGGATTAGGGTTTAGAGTTGAGGGATTAGGGTTTAAGGCATAGTGTTTAGGGTTGAGGGTTTAGGGATAGGGTTTAGGATTTAAGGTTCAAGTGTTGAGGTTTGAGGCTTTAGGGATAAGGTTTAAGGTTTAGCGATGAGGGATTAGGGTTTAGGGTTGAGGGATTAGGGTTTAGTGTTGAGGGATTAGGGTTTAAGGTATAGTGTTTAGGGTTGAGGGTTTAGGGATAGGGTTTAGGGTTTAAGGTTTAAGGGTTGAGGCTTCAAGCTTTAGGGATAGTGTTTAGGGTTGAGGGATTAGGGTTTAGGGTGGAGGGATTAGGGTTTAAGGTATAGTGTTTAGGGTTGACGGTTGAAGGATACGTTACGCTGCACTGAAAGGTTATAGTCCCATTAGAGAATGATGTCCTCGCATGGACCATGTTGAGTGCCCTCATCGATGTTGGTAAGAGATATATGGAAGGCAAATGGATTAGGCAGATAGTGGATTATGACGTGGATTCTAGAGGGGAGAAAAGTGGATTATGATGTGGATTATGTAGGGAAAATAGTGGATTATGATGTGGATTATGCTGGACTTATGCCAAAGCATGGACCATAGGGATGGTATGTGGAGGGTATGTAGGATAGTGGATGAATGATGGTAGATTTATTGCGGAATGGAAGGGAACCATGACCAATGGTTGCATACATCGCGATAAATGTTAAAGCTTATTATGCGGAGGTGGTGTAGGGTGCAATGGAGATGTTTGCTTAGGAGATGGATGATGAAGGGCTTTAGGAACCCACATAGACTTAGGTGTTTTATTACTTTTATTTTGCTTGTGGGATGGAATGTTTTGACACTTTTGAGCGGAATGGGAATTTGAGATGGGAGTAGATGGTTGGGATTTTTTAGAGGTAGATGCCTCATTTAACTTGATTTCTTGTTGCTTAGGTACCCATACCATTTTGGTTATGGACTTTGCTTGTGGAGGTACGGGCTTGGATAACTTTTTGGATTGATTTTTCTTTGACTCTTTGTTTTTATGTCCTGAGCCATGAGGACCCTTAGGATGTTTGGCTTTATCAGTAGAGGCATCTAATTTTGCATTTCTGGATCCCTTGGGGATGGTGGAATGAGTGGAAGCTTTAAGTTTAGCTTTAAGATTAGGGTTGAGGGTTGACAGATTAGGGTTTAAGGTATAGTGTTGAGGGTTGAGGGTTTAGGGATTAGGGTTTAAGGCATAGTGTTTAGGGTTGAGGGTTTAGGGATAGGGTTTAGGATTTAAGGTTCAAGTGTTGAGGGTTGAGGCTTTAGGGATAGGGTTTAAGGTTTAGAGATAAGGGATTAGGGTTTAGGGTTAAGGGATTCAAGTTTAGGGATCTTTACTCATGAATCTCTACTCTTGTTCTTTGCATGCCAGTCCATCAATTGTGAAAGTGACTTGCAATGAAACATTCGTTTAAGTCTAGGTATAATTGGCATGTTGGCATGAGGAACATTTTGGTTTGGCATAGCTAGGCACTAAATTAGGTGCACTTCGCGTCAGTTTTGGTGACCCAAAGAGATTACATTTAGGGCTGAAAGTTGGCACTAAAGTCGGCGTTAGAGACTCTGACTTTAGCACCAACTAATGAATCCAAAAAAAAATTAAAATTCCCGCCTATGTTAAAACATACCACAAAAAAAAATGCAAATTCAAGTTAATACATTTAAGCCCACAACACAGTGTACTCTGCCTCTGTTTTATGTTTCCTGCTAATAATTATAGGCTATGAAGTGACGACTTTGTTAGGTCAAAAATGGAAGTTACTAAAAAGTTTCTACAACAGATCCATGAATTTGTATTTTATTTATTTTTGGTTCTAGACATCTAGAAGATAAAAAATTGCTTTAGCTAGCTACTAAATTTGAGGTTTCTAATGCTAAATTTGGGGTTTCTAGCTACCTCAGCCATTCAATCAAGCTTGTTCACCTACCTTTTAGCAAGTTCCAATTGTTGAGCAATTTACTCGACCTAGGTTTTTAACGATTTTGATATAATTTTGAGCTCAAAGAAAGTTTTTCTAAGATGTACTCACGCTTTAGGGTAAATTTGAGTAGTAATGTTGTTAATTATCCTTGCTTGCAATATAACTTGCATTTACCATTTTTGGAAGCCCTGTCGAATAAGGTCTCTTTGTACATCATACCCAAAATACGAGCTATTAGGATTTTTTTTTGGCTACGATTGGTCAAGCATGCTGTTAATTCATACCTAGCTACGATTGCCTCTGTAGACACCTAAAAGTGTCCTCACGTCGCAAAAAACCCTAATTTCTCCTACATTCTCCTAATTTTCCCTAATTTTCCTCCATGATTAAATAATTGATTTTAATTAATTAATTATCTAATCATTCATTTCCCTAAAGTTCCCTTCATTTGATTTATTCAAGCAAATAAATCAAATCCCCTCACCTACTTATCCCCTTTCATATGCATCCCTTCCACATAAATTAAATAAATTGGGCAAATTTATTTAATTTAAATCCCATCCCACTTCACCAATTTCTTCTAATTTTAAATTCTATTTTGTCCTCTAGTGTAGAGGAACCCTAATCAATCATAGCCCTCCATTTTCAACCCTCAATCTTAGCCCTCCATTCAAAATCCCTCTTCTATAAAACCACTTATTCAGCCTCATTTTGGCTCTTAGTTCTCATTTTTTCCTCTCTTGGTTTATTTTTTCATTCTCTCATGCTCTCTCTCTCCAATATCTTGCTAACTAAACACATGAGCTTCTCAAGATGTTGCATGAACTTGCAAATTTGAGAACAAATAGTGCAAGATGGAGGAGAACAATGAAGATGAGATAATATTAGCTTAGATTTTTAGTTGTTTTCATGCTTGTTTGGTTGATTTCTGAGCTAGATTGCACTTCATTGCAATTAGGGTTAGCTGTAGTTTTATTTTTGCATGTTTAACCAGTTTTTTCGTAGCACAAAATGGTGACCCTGACATGAAAGCCCCAAAATGAGCTGGAGAAAGGTGTTTTATAGAAGAGGGATTTCGAATGGAGGGCTAGGATTTAAAGTTGACTTGGGAGCCAAATCGAGGGTGGAGGATTATTAGGGTTTCCTCACCACTACAAGACAAAATTGAATTTAAAATTGAGATAAATGGTGAGGTGGGAAATGTTTAAATTAAATAAACTTGATTAGTTTATTTAATTCATTTGAGGAAGGGGACATGTGAAAGGGGATTTTTGATGGGATTGATTTATTTATTTGAATAAATCAAGTGAAGGGGACATTAGGGTAGTGAATGAATAATTAAATAATCAATTGAAATTAATTATTTAATTATAGAAGAAATATGGTCAAGTGGACAAAAGGGATGAAAATGAATTGTCATGTCGCATTGGTGACATGAGGACATGACTTGGATGGTTAAGATGATGGTGATTAGATTATGAATGAATGGTGGGCATATGATTAGGATTGGATTGGGATGACTTGGATACAATTAGGAGAATGATGATGATGACATGACTTGGATGGTTAAGATGATGGTGATTAGATTATGAATGAATGGTGGGCGTATGATTAGGATTGGATTGGGATGTCTTGTAGTGGTGAGGAAACCCTAATCATCATCCACCCTTGATTTGGCTCCCAAGTCAACTTTAAATCCTAGCCCTCCATTCAAAATCCCTCTTCTATAAAACACCTTTCTCCAGCTCATTTTGGGGCTCTTAGTTCTATTTTTTGATTTTTTGACTGTAAACCTAGTTTTTCCCTAGCACAAAATGGTGAACCTAACATGAATGCGTGTAAAATCTAACTTTTTTGGTGATTTTTGAGAATCAAGTTTTGTAGGTGACCTCCGGAGCTCAAACAGACCTCCCTGTTGAGTCCCGGAGGCCCTTTCCATGAAAAATGACATAAAATTTGACCTATTTTGCTCACAAAATTTTTATTTATTTTTTTTTGAATTTTTTTTAATACGACCATCCATACCGTACGGATCCGTATCGTATGGACGGATCGTACCATATTGTGCAATGTTCTGAGATTGCAGGTTAAATCTCTGGTTTGACATTTTGTTTGTGGGGTTTGCTGGTTTTTAGTTTTTGTCCAGGGCTTTATATTATTCATCTTTGCTTAAATATTTACTGTGAACTGGAATACCTACATATCCATCTCTGTTAGGCACCTTTAGAATTTTCAGTAGCTCATCATTTTGTGTTGAAGGTCATGTTTCATGTTGCAAGTTGAATAAATGTTTATTGCAGGTTTAAATGTTGCAGGAGGACCCCAAAACCCCAATCACCACTGTTGTAAACCTTAAGTTGACACCTCACCACCGCCTGCTAACACTCTGTCGCCGCTCTGTGGCCACCTCTGGTTCGTTGTCACCATTTCTTACACATTCATCACTATTGGCTCCATCCCACCACCGGTCAAAGTCCTTCACTCACATTTTGGTCACTGCTTATCGTGTTCTAAACCCCCGTTGAACTTGCTTATGGCATCTTTGCTCTGAGCCTAAACCTAAACCCCCCTGTTGCAACCTCTGATGTAAATCCTAAAACCACTGTCGACCGCCACCAGTGGTGGTGACCACACTGTCACCACCTCCTGAACACTCTCGGCCTATGTTCATCCTCGTCGCCATTCATTGTCTAAGGCTTACTCACCACTCCCAGAGACTCTTGTCACAGTCTCTTGCCTCCACCATCGACCATGCACTCTGTCGTTATTCCCTTAAACTAATGGCTCCTATGAACCCTTAATTCCTCCCTGGTCACCACACCAGTCTCTGGTAACTATCACTGCCATCCAACACTACCTGTCGACAAGCTTAAACCCTAACTGCAGGCACGGGGTGCTTGGATTTTGATTTCGATCCTTAACACTAGCGGCTTACAACTTAGACCCTAATAACAACTGCGATTAGCCCTAAACCATTAACAACAAAACCCTAAACTACCTATTCTACCTTTCAAACCGCTCATTTGAACTTCTCACCCAATGCTCATTTAGATTTAAACTTTTGATTTGGTGAGCAGGTTTTTATCTCCTCTCGACTGTGGGGTCTGGTCACTTTAGTGACTGCAGGGCCTATTTACTCTTTTTACTTTTTTATTTTTATTTTTAATTTTTTTCTTTCCCTTTTTGGCCCCTGGTCATATGAATGACCAGGGGGCACTGCTGAGACATAACTTCCAAACATAAACTACCAGCTAAATTGTTAGCAACTAGTTGTAGCATGTGACCACCAAGTAACTAACCGCTAGCGGTTCCCTCAAACTGCCTGGCTTGACTTGTTTGCCCACATATGCCCTAATAAGCACTTTTTTTCAAATTTTCATAAATTTTGCAAAACAGGTCAAAATCACATGAAACAAGTTGCATCGCGGAGAAGACTCGGCCAATTCTACAATGGTAAGGTCAATTTTAGGTAAATATACCATTGTATTAGGTAAATCTTTAGTCAAAGTCAACGTTGTTTTTAAAATTTGACCGAGCATAACTTTGGCAAAATCTATTAGATTTCAGTGAATTTTTTTTAAATTGCTCAGAATTTCCTAAATTTTCTAAATCTCCAATTTCTTTTGCTGTCACTGATCACTATTTTTAGATATTTTGTAGATTCCATTTTTGACCTCTTTGACTTGTGGCTCGCAAAACGATGCATCTATTTGTTATTTCATATTTTTTGCATAATCATGGGATTTATTTTTGTGCTACTAATGTCTGATTTACAGCATGTGGCATTCATGGGCTGAAGACTATAAAATTGAAACTACTAACACATTCGATGCAGGGATTCAATTTCTTTCATATGCATGTGTGTTGGTTATCACAGGAACACTTCGATTTGGGCACTAAAATGAACTTAATCTTGTTGTTTTCACACTTGATTTGGGGGCTTAAAATGAACCAGTGTCTTCTTTGTTTGGTGATGTGTTTGTGTTTTGAGATGCGTATGCTCTTCCCTCGCATGTCATGTGATCTTGGGAATCAAAAACATCTCTCAACACTTGCATTTGTCACACCACACATTTGATTTCTAAGGTCAATGAACATTTGTCTAGTGTGGCATGAGTCCAAAAATACGTGTGCTCTCCCCTTGCATTTTTATATGAACCTTGGGATCAAAAGTATTTTTGTGCTTAAGTCACTTTTGTTAAGCCTTAGAGTGGGCCTGCTCTTGAGACACATCTGCAAGGAGAACTCACTTGCGACCCCAAGCGGGACTTTCATCCAACCTGCTATATAAATTGAGGATAAGGCAAAAGCCAAGTCTAACCAGTATGAGTGCTCACCATGTAGTGCTAGCTTGAAAGGAGGCGTACCTTTGTGTATATTAAATAACTAGTAGGGTTAGTTAGAACCTTAAGTGGCTTGCTGGATGCTTGTGGGGTGCCGGTCCCCTGGATATTCACTAGAACCCTTTTGTTTATTGGCCCAAAACCCTCTATTTATTGATGCAGAAGGGTAACCTTTGAAGCCACCTTGATTCTTGCGGTTCTTAGCTGAGATAGTAGGGACAATCCTAAGGTTTGTTGGGGGGACAAGCCTTGAGAAACCTAGAACTTGGTATGCATGAGAAGTGAGTGCCGTGGAGGGGAGTTGGTGCTACCAAGATCCTGGAGCTATCTGCTTTGAATAAGCGCATCTAGGGGAATCAACAAATATAGTCCTTACCTAGCCCTAGGGTTGTGCTTGTTTTTCTAAGTGTCTTCAAAACTCATCAAAAATTCCAAGTGTCTTCTATGATTGATGTGTGTGCTTGCCTAATCATCACCCTTGACATTCTTTCCACACATTCATTCCATGTCATCATCATATCCTCATCACTCAACCACATCCCTAATCCCATTATCCTTACACATCATCCTATCATATCCAAACAACATCAATCCTAATCATTCCTATTGATGATTACAATATACAGCCTTCTAGCCTTCTAGAAAACCGCTGATGATCGTTTTGATGCAATCATAACAATAAGTTAAAATTCACATATAATGAACTGAAACTATACTTGAAAGACAAGAAGGAATCATTTAAGATTCAACTAATCCCAAGTCTACAATGGTTCGGTTGGTCAAGTTCAGTTGGTCAATGTGAAGCTGTAATGTTCAAGGGGCCTTACGTAGTTTAGAGTTTCTTTGTGGTTTACTGGACTAAGATTGTGCAAAAGATCGTGAGATATGTCAATACTTTTCATTCCTTTACATAAAAGTGTTACTGTGCTGCAAGTTTTTAGATGGTTTTCTTGAATTATTGCAGCTTTCTCCTTCATATATTTATGAAAACTGTCTACTCTTAACTCTGTTATGCATGCTTCTTCAAATTTGAGACAATTTCCTTTAGATTTCTACGTTTTCAGCTAAATATTTCAGATGGGTTGGGAAAAGTTAGAAAGATCTAATCTATACCTCATTTAATCTATCGATGGATCTAATTGTTCTGTTATGCACTATGTAAATACCACAGTAATTTGATCAAATCCACAGTAAAAACCTTAAATGCAAGTTCTGAGCATTTTCACAAACATACATTTAAAATTGCAAGCTCTCAAAGAAAATATTTCAAAACACAAAGAAGAGCAGGAGAACACTCAGAAGATAGATGCAGAACTCCAGATTCTATTGTATTAGAAACGAATAGTCATACATGATTTACAATGTAGGTGTTGACTTTTTCCCAGACTGGATGCTTATTCCCAGATTTCCCTACAAGGTAGCCATCAGTGATCAACAGGATCTCTGGGCCAGGGGGCCAACAGTGTAGGAGATAGACTCTATATTTTATCTCCTCTTCTTCTTCAGGCTCTGCAAGACCTAGGGGGGTATTCCCTATTCAACATCCATGAGGATATGCATACAAGGCTGGGATGCTGACAGAAAGCAGATAGTCCTCTTGTAAGTAGACCAAAACTGAAAAATAAGGGCAAAGGGGCTAGCTTTGGGCCTATTTGCAATTGTAGACAGAGGACTGAGGTTCCTAAAACTAACTCTAATGTCCTAATGTTGGTTTTAGATTTTGCTTTGGAGTTTAAGTGTGGATGCAAAGCTGGACATGGTTATAACACAAAACAAAGCATGATTGGTGCCTATCCAGGGCCTGGAGTCAGTAGACATACACCTGTGGATGATCAGCATGAACAGCTGAAACTAGATTTCAAGGGGATATGTGTGATACCTGCCTTACAGGCATCTCCCAATACAAAGTGTTAGGTTATCTCTACTTATGGTATCCCTACTGCAGTATATCCCTCCCAATGTTCAACCTGAAAACAGTTTAATCTACCCCTTGAGTAGAAGTTAAAAGATCAGACAGTCAACATAGGAATTCTATGCTCTAGAATCTAAACATTACCAAACATCCAGATTCAGAAGAAGAATACATGCAATACTGGAGACAGAATTAACACAACACATGCCAAACAACATTTCTCATATAAGTTTAATCATGAAATCAG
The DNA here is from genome assembly GCA_027924645.1 of Cunninghamia lanceolata. Taxonomy (NCBI): domain Eukaryota; kingdom Viridiplantae; phylum Streptophyta; class Pinopsida; order Cupressales; family Cupressaceae; genus Cunninghamia; species Cunninghamia lanceolata. Next base: position 4,238,170 of record BSBN01000556.1, on the reverse strand, counting down.
TGGGTTCATGCCAAAAACAAACAACAGGAGATACATAAACTCACAGGTAAGCTGTACAGAGCAACCAGATCAGCTTGTTATGCATTACAGAGCCAAAATCATCAACTTTCAACAACCTTGAATGAATAACACCGTCTGCATTATATAGCAGGAGGGTGTATTCAGCATTGACTACCAAGTTGACCAAAAATCCCGCCAGATACACAGTACCATGAAAATGGCGCTCAAACACAACCGGATTGGCGCCCAAACTTGAATGCAGCAGGTAGGGGAGGAGACAGGAAGATTTCTCGAGCCCTGCGCCATCATCCGCTGATGTACACCCTCAATCAGGTACAAGATCGACCCACGCCATCGCCCATACCTCTGCAACAATCGCCATTAATGGCGCACCAACCCGCGGCCTCGGGAAGATCATCATCAGACTATCGCAAGCATTTCCCGCCGAGATTCATCATCATGATATTTGAAAATGCAGGATAACAATATCCCACATGCACCCCGCAGCAACTTCCTTTGCACTTTATATACTAGGTCATGAGCATATATCATGTCGGCGCTTTTGCTCCTGACGACACTAGTATAGACTTCATCATCATCATCCTCCAGCAGCATGATATCCTGTTGTTTGAAATATCACCCTGACGTCATCATGATATTTGAAATATAACCTGCATGATAATCGGCACAAGCTGATCCATCGGAGGAACATCCTCCTGCTGAGCTTATTCTAAAAGTCTGGCCGATGAACATCCTGATGACGTCATCATCATATCCTGCTGACGTCATCATCATATCCGCCTACTGCACACCTCCTCACATCCGGATGACGTCATCATCATGTTTGCAAATATCAGGAGGTCTCTTCAAGATGATCAGTTGTTAGAAATATGACCCCCGCGGACCTTGATGACATCATCATCATATTAACATCATCATGATATTCGGAAGACAACCGGATATTTGGAAATATCCTCCTGACGTTCGAACATCAGGTTGCACTGTAGCTCCTCTGTAAGATCGGGGCGATAACTGAATATGATGATGCTGCTTGAAAAGATCACCCTCAATAGATAACACGCGAAACCAGCAGGCGGATATCTCCTTGATATCAACATCATCATGATGTTCGAACAAACAAACATATATCCAGGTGATATGAAAATATCACCCCCTCCTTCGCGAATATCATGATGCAGATAGGCAGAATAGAAAAATATCACCCTGATATACGGATGACGTCAGCATCATCAGGATGAGAAACAAAGAACAAGAAGTGATACAACATCATCAGGATGATATTGACTAAGATCATCCTGACGTTCCAAAATATGATGACCCTAGTGAATATCGGGTCGCAATTACAACTCTTCAACAACATCATCAGGATGATGTTAACCAAGATCACCCGATGATAAAAATATCACCCCGGCGAAATATCATGAAGGCAGAAAATATGATGACCTCCACAAGCAGCAGGATGACAACTGAAAAAATGATGATGATGACGACCCTTAGGATAAAACAAGTTAGGTCGAGCAACTCAAAGAATAAGCAACATCATCATCATGCCTGCGCAAGGTGATAAATGGAAGATCACCGGAGACTTTGAAGAATCACCCTCGCAAGCAGATAAGGGCGCACTGTAGCTCGTCAGCATCATCAGGATAAAACCCGAACATCACCCGACAGCGAAATATGATGATGACGATGAGAAACCGGTCGAAGGAGAACATGATGATGCTGACCTTCATAGAAACAAACATGATGATGATGACCTCCTCCTCAAGAAAATATGATGATGCAGCTGAAAAATACTGAGGAGGTCCGTTACTTAGAGCATTTTTTGGATACTTAGGGAGAGTGCCTGAATGAAAATTTTTCAAAAAACTACCAGTCAATTCAGGCGTCAACAGTGGCTCTGTCTGGGGACGTGCAGGTGAAAGACTGCAGCGAGAACCCCAGATCTCTGGGATGCAGACCAGTCCCTTATCCATTGGGCACAGAGTCAAATACTGCACTGACCTGCATCACCAAACACACTTGATGGCCTAAGGCCACCAAGAAAAGAAAAACATGTATCTCCCTTTGTCAAATATCTTGTTTTCATCTGCATGCACTGGGTCAAGCTTGGAGATACTACAAAGATCCACCCACAAACAAATCTTGTCGTCTGCATATTCAATCCTCTGGTTTGGCTTGTCATTATCACCCCTGTGCAGATAACCTTCAGCATCATGTGCCATGTGGGTGTAGAATATATCAGGCAATGCATACTCAAATGGTATGGAATACAGGTTATCATCTGTATCATCATCTTGCATTGCAACATGATCTCCTAGCTGGACTGCAAATAGGAAACACTCAGAGTCCACCACACAACTAGGAAGATCAAGGCTCATTGTATTATATGCTGGCTCATCAAAAGAAAAGCTTTCAAAATCACAATTGTGTACATCATGTACACAACCATCTGGTACACCAGGCTGGAAAAGATCAGGCTCTGGCATCTCTTTCAAATCAGGCACATCTTCACAGTCACTTACCTGATGTATGTTGTTTCCTCTTTCATCAGGATGAGAAACAGAATCCAAGCCAAAAATAGTGTCTAGATCCCCACCATACTCAGACAGATCCTCATCACCATATGTGTCATAAATGGGTGACCCAGGTGCATCAGTTTCATCATAGTATGCCATTTGTTCATGGGCAGCAGAGCACATCTCTTCATCATCAATGGATTCATTCTGTGGAGGAGTATCAGCCTGTGTGTCATAAGCAAAACAGCCATCAAATGAAAAACAATCATGCTCTGAACTAGCACTTATTTCAATTTCTGACTGCTCTTCATGATCTCCATGTGTTTGAAAGATAGGCAATGGGTCACACATAGGACTGCTTCTCTGTTTGCTTATATCTTCTCTGTCTTGAGTACAATACTCACAATTTTCTCCACAGGTCCATTCTAAAAATTGCTCATTGCTGTCCACAACCTCATTATTGTTTTCATGGTCAGATGCCTCATCATTGCAATGGGAATCCTCATTAGTCCTTTCACTGGCATCCTCAACTGGTAAACAATCCAGTTGAGCAGTATTGTTAGCATTATGTTCAAACACAGCAGTCTCAACCTCTATGCTTTTATTTTCATTTTTATCTGCACATGATGCCATAATCATTTGGTCATTTGCAGCCTCATAACCATTTCTCACACCAAGGCCTGGGGATAGGGGTTTCAGCAGGTGCATATTTCTCATTTCTTCTACATTCTCAATGAACCTGTATGCCATCTGCATACTTGTCACCTTGAAATCCCTCAGTAATGCACTAGAGCCCTCCTCAAAAGCTTCAAAGAATATGCCAACACAGGCTGAAATATCAGGTCTGAAACCTTCAGGGACATGTGAAAGGGCTACTGCAAACCTATGACTGAAATCAACACATGGCTCTTCATCTTGTTTTCTGATTCTCATCAATTCTGCAACAAGATCAGCCGGTTCTTTTGCAAATTCTTCTTTGAAACAGTCAGCAAGTTCCTCCCAACAGGCAAAGGATCTCTTTGGAAAGCTCAAATACCAGTCTTTTGCTTTTGCATCAAAGGACCTAACAAGAAACCTCATCCACATATCCTCATCTCTGAATGAATGTTTTCCCATAAAACTTTGAAAATTTTGGATATGTGCATTCCCATCACATACATTGTGACCACTAAATCTAGGCATTTGACAGTATATCCTAGCAGGCATAGTTTCTACTTTGTAATCCACCCATGACAAATCCAGTTGGTCATACAAAGGATCAAAAGGGCTGACAGGAGGTTTAGCTTTCTGACTGGCAGACACAACAGGGTTACTGCTTCTTAACTAGGCCTGCTCAGCCTCTAAGAATATCAACCTATTTCTTATCTCTTCTATTCCTTTATCCAACATCTTACCACTGAGTGTGGGATAACTCATACTTGGATTCACAAAAATCTTACTCTTAGACATTGTTTGTCTGTCTAAGACCTAAGGCTTCCCCTGGCATCTAACCTATGCAGTAAAATAGCAAATAAAAGGGGAAGGAACAAGGTACCTTTTCTCATACAGATGCAGAAATATGAACAACACATTTCTGTCACATCACATACATCCATCTTTCATGTGCATTTGGATCTTTTTTGCAGAGTCGCTACCTCTCCAGAGAGGACAAAATTTTCAATAGCTGAAAGCTACTTTTCCAGGTTCATTCCACCAGCAGAGCATCATTTTGTTAGTGACTCGGATGGGTCACAAGTATTATTCTTTAGTCAATCCCCAGCGGAGTCGCCAATTTCTGTTGACTTTTTCCCAGACTGGATGCTTATTCCCAGATTTCCCTACAAGGTAGCCATCAGTGATCAACAGGATCTCTGGGCCAGGGGGCCAACAGTGTAGGAGATAGACTCTATATTTTATCTCCTCTTCTTCTTCAGGCTCTGCAAGACCTAGGGGGGTATTCCCTATTCAACATCCATGAGGATATGCATACAAGGCTGGGATGCTGACAGAAAGCAGATAGTCCTCTTGTAAGTAGACCAAAACTGAAAAATAAGGGCAAAGGGGCTAGCTTTGGGCTTATTTGCAATTGTAGACAGAGGACTGAGGTTCCTAAAACTAACTCTAATGTCCTAATGTTGGTTTTAGATTTTGCTTTGGAGTTTAAGTGTGGATGCAAAGCTGGACATGGTTATAACACAAAACAAAGCATGATTGGTGCCTATCCAGGGCCTGGAGTCAGTAGACATACACCTGTGGATGATCAGCATGAACAACTGAAACTGGATTTCAAGGGGATATGTGTGATACCTGCCTTACAGGCATCTCCCAATACAAAGTGTTAGGTTATCTCTACTTATGGTATCCCTACTGCAGTATATCCCTCCCAATGTTCAACCTGAAAACAGTTTAATCTACCCCTTGAGTAGAAGTTAAAAGATCAGACAGTCAACATAGGAATTCTATGCTCTAGAATCTAAACATTACCAAACATCCAGATTCAGAAGAAGAATACATGCAATACTGGAGACAGAATTAACACAACACATGCCAAACAGCATTTCTCATATAAGTTTAATCATGAAATCAGTGGGTTCATGCCAAAAACAAACAACAGGAGATACATAAACTCACAGGTAAGCTGTACAGAGCAACCAGATCAGCTTGTTATGCATTACAGAGCCAAAATCATCAACTTTCAACAACCTTGAATGAATAACACCGTCTGCATTATATAGCAGGAGGGTGTATTCAGCATTGACTACCAGGTTGACCAAAAATCCCGCCAGATACACAGTACCATGAAAATGGCGCTCAAACACAACCGGATTGGCGCCCAAACTTGAATGCAGCAGGTAGGGGAGGAGACAGGAAGATTTCTCGAGCCCTGCGCCATCATCCGCTGATGTACACCCTCAATCAGGTACAAGATCGACCCACGCCATCGCCCATACCTCTGCAACAATCGCCATTAATGGCGCACCAACCCGCGGCCTCGGGAAGATCATCATCAGACTATCGCAAGCATTTCCCGCCGAGATTCATCATCATGATATTTGAAAATGCAGGATAACAATATCCCACATGCACCCCGCAGCAACTTCCTTTGCACTTTATATACTAGGTCATGAGCATATATCATGTCGGCGCTTTTGCTCCTGACGACACTAGTATAGACTTCATCATCATCATCCTCCAGCAGCATGATATCCTGTTGTTCGAAATATCACCCTGACGTCATCATGATATTTGAAATATAACCTGCATGATAATCGGCACAAGCTGATCCATCGGAGGAACATCCTCCTGCTGAGCTTATTCTAAAAGTCTGGCCGATGAACATCCTGATGACGTCATCATCATATCCTGCTGACGTCATCATCATATCCGCCTACTGCACACCTCCTCACATCCGGATGACGTCATCATCATGTTTGCAAATATCAGGAGGTCTCTTCAAGATGATCAGTTGTTAGAAATATGACCCCCGCGGACCTTGATGACGTCATCATCATATTAACATCATCATGATATTCGGAAGACAACCGGATATTTGGAAATATCCTCCTGACGTTCGAACATCAGGTTGCACTGTAGCTCCTCTGTAAGATCGGGGCGATAACTGAATATGATGATGCTGCTTGAAAAGATCACCCTCAATAGATAACACGCGAAACCAGCAGGCGGATATCTCCTTGATATCAACATCATCATGATGTTCGAACAAACAAACATATATCCGGGTGATATGAAAATATCACCCCCTCCTTCACGAATATCATGATGCAGATAGGCAGAATAGAAAAATATCACCCTGATATACGGATGACGTCAGCATCATCAGGATGAGAAACAAAGAACAAGAAGTGATACAACATCATCAGGATGATATTGACTAAGATCATCCTGACGTTCCAAAATATGATGACCCTAGTGAATATCGGGTCGCAATTACAACTCTTCAACAACATCATCAGGATGATGTTAACCAAGATCACCCGATGATAAAAATATCACCCCGGCGAAATATCATGAAGGCAGAAAATATGATGACCTCCACAAGCAGCAGGATGACAACTGAAAAAATGATGATGATGACGACCCTTAGGATAAAACAAGTTAGGTCGAGCAACTCAAAGAATAAGCAACATCATCATCATGCCTGCGCAAGGTGATAAATGGAAGATCACCGGAGACTTTGAAGAATCACCCTCGCAAGCAGATAAGGGCGCACTGTAGCTCGTCAGCATCATCAGGATAAAACCCGAACATCACCCGACAGCGAAATATGATGATGACGATGAGAAACCGGTCGAAGGAGAACATGATGATGCTGACCTTCATGGAAACAAACATGATGATGATGACCTCCTCCTCAAGAAAATATGATGATGCAGCTGAAAAATACTGAGGAGGTCCGTTACTTAGAGCATTTTTTGGATACTTAGGGAGAGTGCCTGAATGAAAATTTTTCAAAAAACTACCAGTCAATTCAGGCGTCAACAGTAGGAATGACTCTTAGTTTCATTGATCATACTACAGAGAACTTACAAGCTTTACAGATACAGTAAGGCAGCCAGACATTCCACGCGCACCTTACTGCAGACAAACAGGTGACCTCCTTCTTCTACTTCTAGACTAAACTAAGCTAACTTGCTGTATGTTCCTAAAAATCCCTGTGTAGCCCCTGTTGTAAAGTATTACAATGTAGAGAGGCACAATATAAAGACTCTCTGATTGTCCTTACTACAGCAAAAACCTAACTGAACCCCTGGTTCAAACCTCTGGTTACAGCAATAAATACAGATGAACCAGATCTTCCAAAATATCTCTGAGCAGTGTCAAATCTGGGCGAAATATTGCCCCTTCTAAGAAGTTCTGGCAGCTCAGCAATAACTCTTGTTTGTCTGTTGTAGTAATACTCTCAGCTGCAACCTTGTTCTTCATTTGGTTGGCCTTGACTTCTTCGCACTTCATCTTTATCTTCCTGCTCCTGAGATTAGATTTCCTTCCTCCATGAGGTCACTGTGTTGAATTTCTAGCTGCTTCCTCGACTGCAAGCCTACAAGACAAGACAAGCAATAAGTACCATATTTATCAAACGAACAGCAAGAAACCAAAAATATCTGTTTAAATCAGGGTGACCGTGCAAAATGTGGAAATCGGGTCCAAAATTAGCAGAAACTGCGTTCAAAATGTACACAGACTGTTCAAAACCCATCGGGTCAACCATCGTTGACCAAGAAGATACCACGGGCGCCCAAAAAATTGTTTAAAATTCCTATCGCTTTGATTTCCCGCCCATCGGTGTGAGAATTGCCATCGGCGGACCAAAAAACATGTTGGCCGATATTCGCTGTTTGGCCGACGGCCTTTCCTTTGTTTTACCCTTTGTTTCCTTCCTATCGGCGTGAGTTATGCCGATATAGCCCTTCGGCCTGTATTTCTTCCTTATCGGGCTGACTTATACTGTCGGCGGGCTTTTTATTTCCTCCGCCGATGACTATGGTTACATCGATGTGCTTTTATCGGTGAGACTCAAACCGACGACCCCTTAGTTGATGTTCATCGGCGAGAGATCGTCCATCGGCGCCTCATAATTTCCCTCCGCCAATGCCTTTACCTTGGCCAATACCTTTATCGGTGAGAGTTTCGCCGATAACCCCCCTTCGTTGTTCGCCATCGGCGTGAGATGGCCCATCGGCAACTCACGAATCTCCTCCGCCGATGGCCTTTGTTATACCGATGCCACTTCGTCGGCATGACTCCCGCCTATCGCTAAGACATAACAAAACACCGCCGACAGTGTAAGTGATGCCGATGGCATACCATCGGCGAGACCACATGCTTCGGGGTAACCGTTTGAAACTCGGCCGATACCTGAAGGTTATGCCGATGACAATTTCATCGACGAGAAACCCTACTTCGGTGGAACACTTCAAAACTCCACCGATCACTATTGTTAGGCCGATGTTCCTTCTGCAAAATAATCAAATGTAACATACAGAGTGGAACCCAGGCAAAATTGCCCATGACCCGGAACCACTAAGTATGAATTTTTTCAAAATTTAAAATGAATGCCAACAAAAAGGGCAAACAACTGACTGTATATTATGCAAAACCTGATAGTTCATTTTACCTAAATGATCATAACTTGCAAGATATGATGAATTTTACGATGGTTCAAAAAACAACCTTGGCTCATTTTTCGCAAGGAATCCAACCATATTATGCAATGGTACTAAAAATACATTTTTCCATATTTTTAACAAGGTTTGCAAATTTGACTCTCTTTTCCCTTTACCACCAGACAGAACAAACACAAGCAGAAGCAAAAAGCAAAGCGACAGCAGGGGTCCTCGTTTTGCTAAGGGGCAAAATGGGGCGTGTTGTGAACATCACAACAACTAGCAACCAAAACAAAACAATTAAATTCAAAGTGTTCAAGAAAACTAGATGAAATGAATCCATAACTTCCGACTATCTTTCCTGCAAATTACTATTCAGCTTGAGACTCAAAGTATTCAATAAAGATGCATGAATTTCCATTTTCAGTTTAGTTGTGTGCACGTGATTAATTATCCTCATCTTGAAGATTGGTTGAACAAACCAGTGACTGACATTAGCCTACGTAGGTGAGGATATTCCCTCATAGCCGACCGGATAGAGCCTTGCTGCCAGCGAGCGTCCATAGCCCCGGCAAGGTTATCGTTACAATTCTCCTAAGTAGAGCCCCACTGCCAGCGAGCGTCTATAGCCCCGGTAGAGTTACTTAGATGGCTTAATCTGGATTTTCAGTATAATCCGCTTTATTTATTTATTTATTTATTTTATTTTCTAATTTTTGAAAGACTTCATAAGATATAACAATTTGTAACTTCATGATGCAAGGAGTGGACACTTGCTGAAATTAAGCTGAGAATTGTAATGGTAGCAAGGGTAACCTCTAATTTTTCACCTAATATCTACACTTGTAAGTTCAACAAACCCAAGGATTTTAGGTGTGTCATCGTGAGAAACTTGCTTCGAATTCTCAATCACATTTATTGAATACAAAACTTCAGAAGATGAACAACTTTCTACATTCATGACAGTAACAAGTTATGCGTAAATTGTAAATGATTAACTTGAATACCCTAAATTTTATACTGTTTTGAATGGTTGCTAGTTGTGCTCCTTAATACTCTGAAGTAAAATAAAGATCCCTGCTGAAGAGACAACAAACAAACCAAACAAACAGTATGTACAAACAACACAACAAAGAAGAAAAAACTGTACAAACAGAAAGAAACAAAAGGAACTATACAAACAACTAACCTAAAAAGAAAACAACAAAAGAAGAAAAGAAAACAAAAACAACTACCCTACCAAACTATATACAAGCCTCTCCAAGGCAAACAGAAACCCAGGAAAAAGACCCAAGAACACCCCTACTTGCATATTTCTTTAGATTGTGCAGGAGTAATAGGGTACTGGTGATGGTTCTCATTCTAGCAGATTTATCTTTGAATTCTGAAAAAAAATCTGGTATTCTAAATTCATTGTGTTTATCAGAATAGCTCTTAACTAGTAACTGAGGTATCTCATCAGGTTTATGATTAATCCATATGCATGTCCTATCTCTTGAATTTCCATAATCCAAATAGCATTTATCATTATTTACTAAGGAAAGGAAAGAGACAACCTGATGTGCCTTTAGCTCTGTGGAACACACTTGTTTATTAATAGCTGGCTTTTCATTTAGCTCTGCATTTTCATTGCCCAGCTCTATGTCTAGTCCTTTTTCAAGTTGAAAGATGAATGACTCTAGATGTATCATTTCTTCATCTTCATCTACCTTTGTTCCTTCATTCCGGATGTTCAGTTTACCCTCAAATTCAGCACACCTCTCAATGTTCTCATTAGTTTCCTGCACATCAGTACTTAAGTAAGTATCTTCATCATCATCTGATATACAAAAATTAATCGTTTCTAAATCACTTGAGAGTAAAGGTGGGACAACATCTTTTGATTGACAGGAGTACTCCCCTATTTTATTTTCAACATAATGCTGGGGTGATGCCTGATTGTGCACAGCAGCTCTATGATCCTCTATATCCTCTTCTTTCAAGAATTGTTCATCAGATGACTCACATTTGTCATTCAGTGAAGAGTCTAATCTTATTGACCTGCAACAATCTTGATCTTGGTCATTCAATTTAAAGAAGTCAGGTGTAACACTAGGATTTACTTTCTTTTCTATGACTTCATTAGCTTCTATAGTAGGGATCTCATCAATTTTAGTGCATTTTAATTTTGCCAATGCTTGTTTACATTTCTTTGCCAAATCATGTTCGTTAAAACTATTTAGGTCAGATCCAGAGATTTCCTCTTGACAAATATTTCTTAGTAATTCCATATATTTATCAAATGTATCAAGATGAACCTCACTTTCCTTTTCTTTTTTATTAAATCCTTTTTGCTTATTATCTAGAAAAGGGACATGAGCTGTGATTTCTTCTCTGCATTTTTTAGGATATTTATACTTTTCACTAACTTTAATCACGGCTGGACCTTGACGAAAAGACAGATTTTTTTTCTTACCATCACATGATACCTGGAAAGAGATCTTACTATCCTTTATTCTTAGCATTGGTTCCATCTTTGTATCCTCTGCACACTTACTGACCGTTGATGCTGCATCCTCCTGTCGCTCAATAATCTCCTCATTTCCCTGCCAACTTTCAGCCTTATACACATCTAAGAGAGAGATTAGTCCTTTTAAATATAAATCTAACCTTGTAAGGAAAGCTAGACAATTAAGCTCACTATGCTCTGCGGACTTATGTATCCTACACCTTCCAAATAAACCATAGCTATATAAATTTTTAGGATAAAGCTGTCTATTCAAAGCCTTCTGAAATGAAGGAATGTCAACTTGAAAACTGTCCCTATATGTGTCCATTGGAAATGAGACCCTCTTTTCACCCTTTAGGCCTTTTGAAATTTTATGAGATCTAACATATCCCAGAATATAGCATTTAAAACTCAGAATTTTAACCCTAAACCAAATCAGACCCTCCTTCTAGCGCCAGAAAACTATTGATGATTACAATATACAGCCTTCTAGCCTTCTAGAAAACTGCTGATGATCGTTTTGATGCAATCATAACAATAAGTTAAAATTCACATATAATGAACTGAAACTATACTTGAAAGATAAGAAGGAATCATTTAAGATTCAACTAATCCCAAGTCTACAATGGTTCGGTTGGTCAAGTTCAGTTGGCCAATGTGAAGCTGTAATGTTCAAGGGGCCTTACGTAGTTTAGAGTTTCTTTGTGGTTTACTGGACTAAGATTGTGCAAAAGATCGTGAGATATGTCAATACTTTTCATTCCTTTACATAAAAGTGTTACTGTGCTGCAAGTTTTTAGATGGTTTTCTTGAATTATTGCAGCTTTCTCCTTCATATATTTATGAAAACTGTCTACTCTTAACTCTGTTATGCATGCTTCTTCAAATTTGAGACAATTTCCTTTAGATTTCTATGTTTTCAGCTAAATATTTTAGATGGGTTGGGAAAAGTTAGAAAGATCTAATCTATACCTCATTTAATCTACCGAAGGATCTACTTGTTCTATTATGCACTATGTAAATACCACAGTAATTTGATCAAATCCACAGTAAAAACCTTAAATGCAAGTTCTGAGCATTTTCACAAACATACATTTAAAATTGCAAGCTCTCAAAGAAAATATTTCAAAACACAAAGAAGAGCAGGAGAACACTCAGAAGATAGATGCAGAACTCCAGATTCTATTGTATTAGAAACGAATAGTCATACATGATTTACAATGTAGGAATGACTCTTAGTTTCATTGATCATACTACAGAGAACTTACAAGCTTTACAGATACAGTAAGGCAGCCAGACATTCCACGCGCACCTTACTGCAGACAAACAGGCGACCTCCTTCTTCTACTTCTAGACTAAACTAAGCTAACTTGCTGTATGTTCCTAAAAATCCCTGTGTAGCCCCTGTTGTAAAGTATTACAATGTAGAGAGGCACAATATAAAGACTCTCTGATTGTCCTTACTACAGCAAAAACCTAACTGAACCCCTAGTTCAAACCCCTGGTTACAGCAATAAATACAGATGAACCAGATCTTCCAAAATATCTCTGAGCAGTGTCAAATCTGGGCGAAATATTGCCCCTTCTAAGAAGTTCTGGTAGCTCAGCAATAACTCTTGTTTGTCTGTTGTAGTAATACTCTCAGCTGCAACCTTGTTCTTCATTTGGTTGGCCTTGACTTCTTCGCACTTCATCTTTATCTTCCTGCTCCTGAGATTGGATTTCCTTCCTCCATGAGGTCACTGTGTTGAATTTCTATTTGCTTCCTCGACTGCAAGCCTACAAGACAAGACAAGCAATAAGTACCATATTTATCAAACGAACAGCAAGAAACCAAAAATATCTGTTTAAATCAGGGTGAACGTGCAAAATGTGGAAATCGGGTCCAAAATTAGCAGAAACTGCGTTCAAAATGTACACAAACTGTTCAAAACCCATCGGGTCAACCATCGTTGACCAAGAAGATACCACGGGCGCCCAAAAAATTGTTTAAAATTCCTATCGCTGATTTCCCGCCCATCGGCGTGAGAATTGCCATCGGCGGACCAAAAAACATGTTGGCTGATATTCGCTATTTGGCCGACGGCCTTTCCTTTGTTTTACCCTTTGTTTCCTTCCTATCGGCGTGAGTTATGCCGATATAGCCCTTCGGCCTGTATTTCTTCCTTATCGGGCTGACTTATACTGTCGGCGGGCTTTTTATTTCCTCTGCCGATGACTATGGTTACATCGATGTGCTTTTATCGGTGAGACTCAAACCGACGACCCCTTAGTTGATGTTCATTGGCGAGAGATCGCCCATCGGCGCCTCATAATTTCCCTCCGCTGATGCCTTTACCTTGGCCGATACCTTTATCGGCAAGAGTTTCGCCAATAACCCCCCTTCGTTGTTCGCCATCGGCGTGAGATGGCCCATCGGCAACTCACGAATCTCCTCCGCCGATGGCCTTTGTTATACCGATGCCACTTCGTCGGCATGACTCCCGCCTATCGCTAAGACATAACAAAACACCGCCGACAGTGTAAGTTATGCCAATGGCATACCATCGACGAGACCACATGCTTCGGGGTAACCGTTTGAAACTCGGCCGATACCTGAAGGTTATGCCGATGACAATTTCATCGACGAGAAACCCTACTTCGGTGGAACACTTCAAAACTCCACCGATCACTATTGTTAGGCCGATGTTCCTTCTGCAAAATAATGAAATGTAACATACAGAGTGGAACTCAGACAAAATTGCCCACGACCCGGAACCACCAAGTATGAATTTTTTTGAAATTTAAAATGAATGCCAACAAAAAGGGCAAACAACTGACTGTATATTATGCAAAACCTGATAGTTCATTTTACCTAAATGATCATAACTTGCAAGATATGATGAATTTTACGATGGTTCAAAAAACAACCTTGGCTCATTTTTCGCAAGGAATCCAACCATATTATGCAATGGTACTAAAAATACATTTTTCCATATTTTTAACAAGGTTTGCAAATTTGACTCTCTTTTCCCTTTACCACCAGACAGAACAAACACAAGCAGAAGCAAAAAGCAAAGCGACAGCAGGGGTCCTCGTTTTGCTAAGGGGCAAAATGGGGCATGTTGTGAACATCACAACAATTCCTACTCACATTCTTGTCATATCTTCTTCATGCCATCTCATCATAATTATACCCTAATCATTACATCCATTCCACATCATATCCTATTCATAATTCCAACTCATCCTATGCTAATCACATCCCACTCATATCTTCATTATTCAACCTTGGTATCCTAATTACCCATCTTAGCCACATCATATCCAAGTCATTCCTAATCATATCCTAATCACATTCTTACCATTCCTCATCATTACACCTCATCATAATCCTATTCTACCCTTCCATTCCTAATCATGCCACCTCATCCCAATCATATCCTAATCACCCTTCCTAATCATCATTTCACATTTCCAAATAACATCGGCCCTAATCATTCAACCACATACTAATCATGTTCTATTCATCATTCCAAATCATTCTACTTCATCCTAATAAAATCCTCTTCATCATTTCTTATCATTCCACTTCATCCCAATCATGTCCTAATCACATACTTGTCATTGCATATCACCATCCTTATCCAATTAACATCATCCTAATCATCCCTAATCACTCCATATCATACCATAATCATCCCTTGTCACCTTCTTCCAATTAATTTCATATTATCATTCCACATCATATCACTATCACATATCCTAAACACATCCAGGTCATCATCATCATTCTCCTAATCGTATCCAAGTCATCCCAATCCAATCCTAATCATACTCCCACCATTAATTCATAATCTAATCACCATCATCTTAACCATCCAAGTCATCTTTCCTAATCATTACACATCTTCATTCCAATCCAATCAACTTCTTCAAAAATCCAGCTAAGCCCTCTAATCATATCACTACACATAATCATCTTCATTCTAACCCACTAAACTTCTTCCCAATCACATCCCAATCTAATCCAATCGACCTCATCCTAGCACAACACACCATAACCCTAGGTAAAACTTTGAGTATCTACCCTCTCTATTGAATCTGATGGCAACTATGTCAAAACCTTATAGACTTGCACATTTAATTTCATTCATCCCATTACATATCCAATTTCATCCCTTTATAATCAAATTTCGTCACAACATTTCAATTTCATTCAGCCTTTGACATATATAGAGGACCCTAAACATTAGTCTTCCTAAGGTTGAAACATAGGGAGAAACTATTGAAGCTTGACTACATCAGAAGTACAAATCTTTGGACCAAGAGACCTTGACATCTTTTCACATCAATCACAACTTGGGCTTAATACTCCACATCTAGTCTAAGTCCATCCTTACAAGTGAATTCTAAAACTCATGGGTTCACTCTAATCAATCATCTCTTCCATACCTTAAGGTCTCGACAAAACCAATTTGTACTTTGCAAGGTCATTAGTAGACGAGAGTACCCTCTTGGAGCTAGAATTTTTGAAGACTATTATCATTAGCCTCTATCATAGTCTGGGCCTCATCACCTTGCATCGACATACCATAGCATCCCACAATTCACAAGTATCATTTGGTTGACACGGTTGCAAAACAAAGAGACAAGGGAGTAGATCCTCCTAGTCACCCTTCATACACACAATCATTCCAAACATTCCAAACATTCCTTCCAACACATCATCCAATTGACATCACCTCTAATCATATCCTAGTCATTTCCAAGTCACCATAACCATACCCTAACCATACCCTAACCATACCCTAACTATACCCTAATCATCCCTAATCACCCATCTAATCATCCAATCAATCCCACACTCCATAACATTCCTGGTCATTCCACCTTATCACTCCACATCATCATTCATCCTCCTAAGAAAGCACTTGCCAACATGGTCCTAATCCCACAAGAAGACATAAAACAATGTGAAGACATGTGTCATTCCATGCCAATTCTAGAAAACAAGGTTCCAACACCCCAAGCCTATTCACAAGCCCATCCAAGTCCACCTTGGAAGCAAGACAAAGTGCCTTTAAATTCCAATGCTATCTTTGACAAGGGGAACATAAGTCCACCTCATCCACCCTATGAGTACACTCCACCACTGCACTCCTAGTCCGAATCCACATCATATACCCTTATCATCCATCCACTACATTGTCCTTCCACACATACCCTTACCAAGGATGTGATCCAAGGGTTACTAGGACATAATAACCCATCTCCATGCCATCCAACACATATGCTTGAGCCTACCAAAGATTTCTCAAATACCATGTCCATTCCTTCGACCCCATCATGTGGTCCACAAACCATTAAGCCCATTCATGAGTCATCCACTTCCACTTCCATTTCCATTCCAAGTCAAGAGATATGTTAAGGGTCCAATCCAAAGCATGCAAAACCATTAACTCCTAATTTTAATCAAGATCAAACCGCTTCCATTCAACCTATCCACAGTACACTTGATCCCACTTAGGATCAAGAAGGCCATGATGATCCCCTTAGTCCACTCTATGCATTCCATGGTCAAGAGCTTTCCATCTCACCCATTCATGATCCAACCACTTCCACTTGTCATGATGAGACTTGTGCCTCCCAAGAACACATAAACATAGAAGATCAAACAAATAACTTGGATATACATGAACATAATAAAGATCCTCATGATCCTTCCACATCCACCATCGATCCAATTTCAAATCCACCATCATATCCACTTGGTCTATCCACTTTCATCCACGAGTGTTCCTCCTTGGGACAACAACAACCATTGTCCTCCATTTCACCTTCTCCATCAAATAATGAACTCATGTCTAGTGTCCATACTACACCTAGTCCCATTGTCAATCGCATCCTCCAAAACATGAACTACCAAGGTATTTTGGAGTCCATCCATGTCAAAGTCCCCCCTCACTCATATAGTCTTGGCTACACACCCCAAGGTCAACAATCTAACGATGTTGGTACTTCCTCCATCCCCCGTAAATCAACCACTTTCCATCACAATCCTTATCATATTCCCAAAACATATGTCACCATTCCACCTCCATCATCCTATAAATGTCAAAAGCATGTGACCATACACCTTCCACCATCCACTTTGCCTCTACTACTTCCAACTCCTAATTCCCTCCATCCACTTTTCCACCATTGCTTCCAATACCTAATATACCAATCATTCATAAATACCCTAAATATCCTCGTCATGACCAACAAATGCACACATTGTGTAAACATAAGGCTTCCACTCATTCCACCCGCCACATGGGATTCAAAAATAAACATTTGGATGCCTCCTCACATAAAGACAAAAATCCTAAGGGTCCTAATACCTTAGGACATCAATGCAAAAAAATCAAAGTCAAATACATCCAAAAAGCCCATACCTCCAAAAGCGAAGTCCAAAACCAAAATGGTTTGGGTACCTAAACAAAAATAAAAAAAGTCAAATGAGGCATCCACCTCTCAAAAATCCAAACCCTCTTCCATCCACTCCATTCAAAAATCCCATTTCATATACAAATCCCACAAGTCAAGCAAAATCATAAAAATACTAAGTCTAAGTGGGTTCCCAAGTCACTCAATCATCCATCCACTAAGAAAACATCTCCATTGCTTCCTACACCACCATCCAATCAAAAGCTTCCATGTTTATCATGGTGTGTGCAACCATTGGTCATGATTAATTTCCATACCTCCATCACCCCATCTATCATCCACTATCCTACATATTTCACTCATCCTATTCCTATGGTCCATGCTTTTGCATAAGTCCTACGTAATCCACTTTCGGCCTTACATAATCCACATCATAATCTACTTTCGGCCCTACATTATCCACTATTGTTCCCTCCATAATTAACTATCTACCTTATCCATATCACTTTCATGCCATCACTTACCAACATCGATGAGCATAACGACATTTGACATGATCAATGTGACATACCTTTGGGACTATCACCTTCATGGCACTAGACACCTAAGTCCTTCTCATCCATATCCCCCTCTCTAATTTAAAAAATCAAAAAAGATCTTCTATGCCACTTAACTTGGGGGCACATTGTCTCATCTTCCTATCATTTTCCACCTTGCCATTCTTATTCATACACCCACATGCCTATCATATCACACCCATTCATCCTCCCTTCCTCTTTTGATCTTGATAAAGATTGGGGGTACAATGTTGACAAATGTTTTGGATATCTCTGGACATACTTTATCCCTTCCAAACAATCCATCTTATCACCATCTTAGTGTCATAAGCTTTTGCCATGTCAAATCCTTGCATTACACCTAGACTGGGGCATGTTATTCCTATGTGACATAGTCCTTGGAGATCACATCCTTGCTCTCTTACACGTACATCCATTCCATCCACTATCACCCACCCTTTCTCCCATTCATTTCCATTTAGCTAGACTTGGTCCTCCCTTGTCATTGGTATCTAGCATAAAGGCTACAAAAATTGTGATCCAATGTCATTCCCCAAAATAGTCCAAAAATACAAAAAAATCAAATATTCCCAAAAACTCCAAAAAAAAAAATCGAAATATCAACAAAATACAAAAAAATCAAAACGTGCCAAAAATACAAAAAAAAACAAATATTTTCAAGAAAAAACCAAAAAAATTGAATATTCCCAAAAAAATACAAAAAAATCAAATATTTTCAAAAACATCAAAAGAATCAAAACATCTCAAAAATCCAAAAAAATCAAAACATTAGAAAAAATCCAAAAAAAATCAAAACATCTCAAAAATCCAAAAAAAAAAATCGAAACATGCCCAAAACACAAAAAAAAAATCAAAATATTTCCAAAATCCAAAAAAATTGAAACATGTCAAAATCCAAAAAAATCAAAATATATCAAATCCAAAAAAATCCAAATATTCCAAAAACCACAAATTTTTTTTTAAAAAAAATCAAATATCCTACAAAAATCCAAGCAATAAAATCACTCAACTCATCAATCCACCAAATCATTTGATCCATTCATTCAAACCACTTTAATCCATCTCATCATTCCAACCAAATCAATTCTTCACAACATTCAATTCCTCAACCAAATCACTCAATCAAATCTCTCGATCAATCCATTCAAACATCCTAATCAATCACATCATCATATCAGTCAAATCAATTCTTCCAATCATCCACAGTTGGCATGGTCGAACTACGTCGCCTCTGAGTTTTCACGTAGGCAAGGCCATCTTCGATGTGCCCCTGAAGCATTAGGTCAGTCCCTTAGGGCCCATCCTGTCAACTCTCATAATAAGTCATCCTTTCGTGAAATGGACACTTTGATCTGACAATCAATCTTTCATAGCCGCATGCACTTCAAATCAATCCCAACATCAACCAGACAAGCTATCCAATCATTCAAAACAATCAATCGCCTCGTGGTAATCATATGTCACTATCAATGTCAATCATCACATACACTATACGGAATGGGGCATCGTCAAAACCAGGATTATGTTCCTTATATGACATGCGTCATTTATCAAACATCATCCAATCAATCATCAATCAAACCCTGGTGTTGCTCGTATGACCAACAACACTAGTGTCAATCAATCAATCACTTGCCTTATACAGGATGGGGCATTGTCGAAACCAGACCAAGCATCTTATACGACATGTTTCCTTTCCTGAAACTAGGCTCCTTCTCCATCCATTCACAATCAATCAAGCACATATCACTTGGCAAAAGTTTCAACTGGTTGTTGGTCTAGTTTGTCTTATCTTTTACTAGATTATTTTGCAGTCTTGTTCTTATGCTTCTCGAGGCAGTCCCTAAGTGATGAAGAGAAGCGAGGATAGGGCGAGACCTTTTTCTTTGATTGCTTCTTGTGGTTTGTCTTCGCAAAATGACTGGGGCAACTTGGTGTCTTGTGTGTGATCGGTATTCCATTAGGTGTGGATCAAAGGCATCCTATGCACTGGAAAGAATAATTGCTTCCTTGCATAAGGACTTACATGCCTCATAGTTATCTCATCGCATGTTCCGACAAAGTATCATAGTTACTAGTCTGAATCAGGCATTCCTTGTCTGTCATGTGCTTGTTTTGCAAGGGACTACACTTTCCACTTTGGCCTTTGTCATGCCATGGTGATTATCGTCCTTTGACATAATAAGTTCTATGATGATAAGCAGAAAAATTACAAGTGAGAAGCTCAAAAACCTATCAAAGCAAGATTTCATTCCCATTCTTCTAGCCAAATCTTTCAGTCTTTCACCATCTCTCTTGCATCTTTCATTCATCCACCTTCATTGTAGCCTACCATGCCTTTCATTTCCTCTATCCATTCCCCGATCAATCCCTTTCATTTCGAGAGTCTACCTGTGTTTGTCCAACCCGCCTATCCTCTTGAGGGGGCATCATCATCCTATCTTTCCATCATCATCCTTTTCCTCTATCCATTTCCTTAGCTTCTTTGAAATGATGTTACTTGGTCGCAACGTCATCTCAAAGAGGGGCAAAATGTAGACACCTAAAAGTGTCCTCACATTGCAAAAACCCTAATTTCTCCTACATTCTCCTAATTTTCCCTAATTTCCCTCCATGATTAAATAATTGATTTTAATTAATTAATTATCTAATCATTCATTTCCCTAAAGTTCCCTTCATTTGATTTATTCAAGCAAATAAATCAAATCCCCTCACCTAATTATCCCCTTTCATATGCATCCCATCCACATAAATTAAATAAATTGGGCAAATTTATTTAATTTAAATCCCATCCCACTTCACCAATTTCTTCTAATTTTAAATTCTATTTTGTCCTCTAGTGTAGAGGAACCCTAATCAATCATGGCCCTTCATTTTCAACCCTCAATCTTAGCCCTCCATTCAAAATCCCTCTTCTATAAAACCATTTATTCAGCCTCATTTTGCCCTCGGGATGACCTCTTACACTCTCATTTTGGCTCTTAGTTCTCATTTTTTCCTCTCTTAGCTAAAACCCTCCAAAATCTTGCTTAACACACACAAGGGCTTCTCATGATGGTTGCATGTACTTGCAAATCTAAGAACACAATGCAAGATGAGGAGGACAATAGAAATTAGTCAAGGGTAGCTTAGATTTTTATTGGTTTTTGTCTTTATTTGATAGATTTCTAGGTTAGTTTACTTTCTATTGCAGTTAGGGTTTGAATAGTTTGTTTCTGCATGTAACCCTGATTTTTCCCTAACCACAGCCTCCACAGACTGGATGAAAATAATTTGCCCTAGGTCATCTCAAAATGTCAAGCAATAGAGGGAAGGGAGCAAACTCTGGCCATAATGAGGTAATTCACTGTCAATTTATAGATTTGTAAATGTTTCCATTGTTTCTTTGATTTTTAGTATTTAGTTTTCTATTTCTAAATTTAAAAGAAGAAGTTTATTATATATATATAGGGACATGAGATTGACAAAGATAAAGAGCATTGGCTTCCATATTGGGGGTAGAGGCAGTGAACAAATTGGATGGTATGGACTTGACAATGCTTGCCAGATACATAGAAAAATGATCTAGTAAAACCCCTAAAACATTGCAACCAAATCAACAGTGTCAAAGGGAATCAATTGATTCCCCAACCAATCATGGATCGGGCAAAAGATCCAGGAGGAAATCAATAACAGTAACCTCTAAGAATGTGGAACAGGGAGCAGAGGCTTCCAATGTCCTAGCCACTCCTAGGACACAGACTTCTTCGACCACCATGCCATGTTTTGCATCTTGCATTGATAGCTACGATACCAAGACAAAATAGGATGTGGTTTCAGGGGAAGTCCAAATGACAGATGCTAGAAAAATGTTTGTGAATAGGTTGAAGGAATCATGCCTTCAATGGTTCAAAGACCATCTACATTTGCCATTCTCAAAGATACCCATGCACCTGCAAAAAGCAGTTATCCATGACATGGAGACTGAATTTGGCACAGGTTGGTCTATAAAGAAAATAAAGCTACGAATGTCTCAAAACTACAAGAGATTTTGGTGCAACCAAACAAAGAAGATAAAAAAAATCCCTCCCGAGATAAGGCTCAAAAAAAGGCCAATTGATGTAAGTATGGAAAGAGCTTGTAAAAGCATATGAGAAGTCCGATGCACGGAGGAAGTCCGGTGAGGAGAGTACGCAGGTATTTGAATTTGCTCATAACATTATATCAAATTTATTAAATGATTTTTAAATTTTATTTGTGCATAATTAAATTGAATTAGTATATGTTTCAGGACAAGGCCTCCAAGGCTAGGCTTGACAAACTTCGTGCCACTCATCACAGTAGCCAGAAAGGTTTACGGGCCTTGATCTGTACATTTGTAAGTATATTTAATATGTTAAATGATATTTTTTTTATTTCCTAGGAAAAAGTAAATGATTGCAAATTAATTAGTTTAACTAGTCCATGTGCCATGTTTTGATAGGAGGAGAAATATGGCCGGCAACCAATGTAATTTGAAAAGGAAATGTTACAAAGCAAAAAGTGGACCGATTTTGTAATCTGGATGGATAACGAGGTATCAATAATTGACTTTCAATAACTTAGTTGGATATTATTGTGTTAATATGTCAATTTGCATTTCTTGTGTTGAGTTTCAATAATCTTTGAAGAGGTTATAGAGTGATACTTGAGACAAACAGTTACAATTGTACTCTATTTGTTGTGTTTGGTTTCTATTGGTCTACTTGTCTTTTTGACTCAAGTGGACTGTTATTCATAGGTCGCTTTTCATTCTTGTTGATCATGTGGATGTAGTTATCATTGAGTTTTTAGGTGGTCTCCTAAGTGAATAGACCAAAGGATTTATCCCAAGTCTTTGTTTCCTAACCTTTTATTATAAGACTTAAAGGGGGGCATGCATTACAGTTACGTTGTTGGTTATATTTCAAACCTTTCAAATATAATAGTGGACATTTAAATTTTAATATGCACATTTTTTTTTGTTGAGAAGGAGCCATCATTGGCAGTAGGCATTAACTCTCCTCTGCCATAACAACTTTGGGAAGTACTAGTTTTTAATGTGCTTGGTTTTGGGTTATGTGAAGGAGAAAAGGAAGGAGTGGGGAACCATTTTGGGGGGGAATTCTTCTTTTTGCCTTGGGGTTGAGGAAGGAAGGTTGATGGTTGGACTGTAAGTGATTTAGAGGAAGGGAGACTTTGGGTGTGCTCATCATGTTGGCTGAGTGTCTTGATGTTTGGGTTGGAGACTAAGAATCAAATCTCCAACTGGTCTTCTTCAACTAAGCTAACCTTTCTTTGAAGTAAAGCTCCTTGTCATCCATTCTTGTAAAATTACACTAACCATTTTGGTGAAACATTTCCTTTAACTTGTGTAACTGTATGTGGTCTTGTGAAAGCCTATGCTAAAGGGTTTGGATGAGGAAAATATTGTTAATTGTGAGAGTTTAGACTTAAGATCGTGGGACTTACGAATTGTGGAAAACTATTGGTTATTGTGTTTTGGATTTCTATCATGAAGGAAGCTACATTAATTTGGTCACAGTTTGAGGTGGAGTTTCAAACCCTGGCTAGAATTGCTAGAATGCTATCATTGCAACATACCATGAGTCTTGAGGAAACCTGGCCTGGTTCATGGTTATCTTTTTTGACATGGTTGTAAACCCTAATGGTGTTGATATTTCACCTATAAATTGCCACTCTCTCAATTGTGGATGCGAGGTCTTCTTGGGATTAATAATGCCACTCCTAGGTGGGGTTTTGGGATGGTTTTGGATCCTTGGTTCGGGTCAACTTGCCCCCCAACATTCCCTCCAAGGTTATGAGGTTTGCATTACTGAAGCCACAATGGAATACAATGTTGAAACAACACTACATGATTGTATTTGATTACCAGTTGACTCTCGGAAAGAATGGGTTTTGTCAATTGCATACAGTTGTGTAACTTTGCAATAGTTGTATTGTACTTGTAACTAGAACAGTCTATTGTGAAGGCATTCGTTTGACGAGAATGACCTTTGAGTCCATTGTAATGACTTGCACTAACTTATAAATGTGATTGCAAACTAGTATTTATTAAATTGGAGACTGTTTGTGAACAAATTTATCTTAGTATGGACTTCCCTGTGTTTGAATGATTGAGCACTACCCACAGAATAGTAGATATTATGTACTTGTGATCACTACGTCATTTGGATAGAGGACTCATAAATTGAATATAGGACCTTATGTTTCATTGTCCATAAAATCCTAAGGGTTGATTAAGTTATTGTGCATGGATGTAAATGGAAACTTTAAGCTCTCTAAAGGCTTGCTTATTATTTGCAAAGTAGCATTAATTTCTTATTTTAACTGTGGAAACATCTTGTGGACACTAGTATGGTGTTGACTAAGGAATTATCTTGTAAACACTAGAAAGGTCTATGCATGTTAATCATAGACTGTAACCCTACATTTATAAGGAAATTGTTACTGTAGAGGTGATATATACTGTATAGTGGTATCTGGTCTATGGCATGACATCTTTAGTAGGAGGTACCTTCAAATTTCTATAGCATCATGTCTGGGCTAAGGTACCGTAAAGTTAAGTGTGCATTGTATAGTGTTATTGTATTAGAGGTTGTTGTATGCAAGTCTACAGTGATATAAGGAGACTCAACTCTCGTCATTTCATTGCACAAAGTGAGTGACAAAACAACTACCTAGTTTAAAATTGGCCCTTCTTTAAGCAACATATGTAGCAATGAGACTTAGGATTCTTGAAAATGAGAAGCATCCTTCTCCCCATACAACCTGCTAACTAGGGCCACTATGTTTTTTACTGAACCCTTGAGGCTGATGAAAGGGTACCATTTACTGTTCCTAGAAGTTAATTGTCTAACTCCTCCTCTTAAGCCAATTTCCTTGTATGATGAACTAGATGATTGGGATGACCATCTTGAAGATGTAATTGAAGACTTTTGTGCTTGTGTAGTGTTGCAAATGTACACTCCATGGGGACAAAACTTGTAGATATTAGTGTTCATCATGATATAGGCACAATTTTTTAATTGTTGGTCATGTAAATGTGAGTTTTCAACTACCACAAGTGTACTCTTAAGGATAGTCTCGCTAAGGAAAGCATGGATAAAGAGTCGAACTTGAGATACATGATCTTGACTTTCTTCTTGGTATACCTAAAGTTTCTAATATCTTTGTTAATGAGCTAGATGTCAATTTGAGCCAAGGATGTCTTTCCAACATTTGTGATGATGTTTGCATTCATGAGGATGATAAGTTACATCAGAATATTAAAAGTTACATAGCCTTTGAGATGGAGTTTATCCCATTTGTGAGGGAGTTAATTCATTCCAGCTATTCCACTGAGAGTAGATCGCCATATAGGCTTATAAAGTTTGCAAAAGTAGTCATGTCACATTTTTCTAGTCTCTCTCTGAAGATCTTGAGGGTTTCTTCAGTTTTCTTCTTCTTGATTGCCTCCACGTCGAAGACTCCACAGATGAAACCTTTTTTTGGATTTGGGTTGGTGTGCTGGCCTGCAATAATAACATCATCCTTGATCCCCTCATTGACCATAAAACCTGTATGGCTTGGATGACAGTCATGTAGAAATGCTCTAAAAGGACACCGTCATGGATATGGCTGCCCTACGCTCCCCTTATCCCTGTAATCTCTTTGATGGCATTGCATAGCCCCTCCTCCTCTGTACTAAATAAGCGGCAGACTTGCTGGTCCACCGACTCCTCCAAGCACTCGCAGTGGACTCTGAAGTGTTTTCTACCCACCATTATTATGGGAGACTTCGAGCCGTCCTCCTAAAATAGGAAGTTTCTCTCGATTACCTTCCTCATGACTTACATCGTCTGAAAGTTGTAGGTTTTACGATGCTTTTTGCCTGTCCGAACCATCCTCACTTCTAGAAAAAGGAACGCTTGATTGACTCTTCCATAATTGAACCAGACTAGGGACGGTCCTTCCTATCTCCTCCAGGGTTTCCTATCTTGGAGAAAGCCATGCTCGCCATCGATTCTTCTGAGATCTCTTGCCTTGAGTTGTACCTATGAAATTTCTAAATCCGCATCGTCCTTGATTAGCATCTTTCTCAAATCCTCGAAACACTGCCCTTCGAAAAAGCATTCCTCCCCCATTTCCTGCTCAACCCCTCGATTTGCTAGGAGATTGGCCACCCCATTGGCGTCTCTGTATACGTGCATGGTTGACCTCCTTGCTTGTGCTGGCTATCTTGAAGACACCCTAAACTTTATCATTGAGATACTTGTTAAATCTATGCTGGTTGTATGCATGTGTTTTCTTGGTGCCTATAGATCACATATGAATATAGGCTTAGGAGTATTTATAGCAACACTGCTTTTTTATTTGGATCCTAAAAATGCTGCACAACTTATGTTCTTCTCTCAAACATCTATCCATAAATGGGCAGGTGTGGTGAGGTAAGGAGATTGATGAAAGATAGAGAAATTAAAAAAATGCCCGAATGCAGTTGGATTGAAGGGCATAAAATGGTACATGCTTTTTTGTGTAGGAGACATATCACGTCCATAGACAAAGGAGACCTATGCAAAGTTGGAGAATTGGCTTGGAAGATGAAGGCGGCAAGGTATTTTCCAGATTCAAGAATTTACTTAATGTTGTGGAAGGATGGGAAAAAGAATTATTTCTCTGCCACCATGGTGAAAAGTTGGCAATTGCATTTGGTTTGTTAAACATGCCCCATGGAACAACTATTAGACCTTTATCTTAAGGTTACTTATGAACCTCAAGATAAATAATTATTGAAAAAAATTGTGTATTCAGTAAGAGAATTTAATCAACTGCTATTTAAAAACTCTTTAATGTTTCTGTCTAATGCAGGTTATTAGATTAATAGTAAAAAAGAACATACATTGACCACACAATTTGTGGCACTTAAGGTTATGTAATAGAATTTATAGTTGATAGTTAAATTGTATAACAAATTTTTTTATGATCTTTAGTAATGTTTATTAGAATTGTTGCATGTTTTACAACATTGGAATGACATATTAGCTGTAACTTTTTTGAAATTTTATTATGGTATGTGCACTTTGATATGATGTAATATGATTATGGTTTCATTTCATATGTTGGAATATTAGATATATAACAAAAAAATAAATTATTACATGAAATAAATAATAACTTTTCATTTTAAATGTTTTTTTTTGCAGAACATGGGTCTTCCAGAAGATGAAGATGATCTTGATGATATAGATCCAGATTATATTGGTTCTGGTACAGATCACATGGCAAAGGATGATGATGATGCAGATATAGAAGACAATGAGGTCAATGATGATGATGATGACGACGATGATGATCACGATGGTGATGATGATGATGAGGCAGTTGCTGGTAGTAGCCAGTGACATTCATGATCATATAGATTGCATCATGGATCATTGTTGATATATCGTTATGATGCCTCTTTTCATGGTTACTATGATATGTATCATTTTCACGGCCTGCAGTACCATATTATTGAGTTGTATCATTTTCACATGTATGAATTTGACATATCATTTGGACATGTATCATCTTGACTTGTATCATTTTGAGTTACATAATTTATCATTTTTACTTATATCATTTGTACATGTATCATTTTGACTTATGTTGACTGTTAGACATGTATCATTTTTACATGTTATTGATCTACTGGCATATTTGACTTTCACTTGTTTTAGTTATATATGATGATGATCTTGTCAGTATGGATTTGTCAATTTATATATATTAAAAGTGGTTGATGATTTTTGGATGGATATTTATTATGTATGATGATTTTAATTTACTGCTCAGGATGGATGTTGTAAAATTCAATTAAATTATAGATATTTGACTCACTTGTTTTAATTATAGATGATGATCATGTTATAATAATTATCTTGTTATTTATAATAATTATCTTTTTTTTTATATAATTATCTTGTTAAATTGGAAGCAAAACCCAAAGAAACAAAGGAGGTCATGATGGAAGCAAAACTTGGCGTCAATTAGGAATCCAAAAAAGAAGCTATTTTTGACACCATAAAGAAACAAAATATGAAGCACGACTGAGAGCAAAACTAGAAGCAAAAATGGGAGCAGACATGGAAGCAAAACTGGAAGCTAAATTGGGTGCCAAATCTGGCACTAAATTGGAAGCTAAATTGGGTGCCAAATTCGGTGCTAAATTGGAAGCAAAACTAGAAGCAAACCTGGAAGAAAAAATGGAAGCAAATCTGGAAGCAAAAATGAAAGCAAAACCTGAAGCAAACCTGGAAGAAAAATCAGAAGCAAAACTGGAAGAAAAATCGGAAGCAAAATTGGAAGCAAACCTAGAAGCAACACAAGAAGCCAAACCAGAAGCAAATTTAGAAGCCAAACTGGAAGCCAAATCTGACGCTAAATTGGAAGCAAATCTAGAAGCACAATCAGAAGCAAAACTAGAAGCAAAAATTGAAGCAAAACTAGAAGCAAAACTGGAAGCAAACTTGGAAGCAACACAAGAAGCAAAACTAGAAGCAAAATCAAAAGCCAAACTGGAAGCCAAATTGGGTGCCAAATTTGGTGCTAAATTGGAAGTAAATCTGGAAGCAAAATTGGAAACAAAATGGGAAGCACAATTGGAAGCAAAAATTGAAGCAAAACTAGAAGCAAACCTGGAAGAAAAACTAGAAACAAAACTGGAAGCAAACCTGGAAGCAACACAAGAAGCAAAACCAGAAGCAAAATCAGAATCCAAATTGGGTGCCAAATCTGGTGCTAAATTGGAAGCAAATCTGGAAGCAAAATCAAAAGCAACACTAGAAGCAAAAATGGAAGCAAAACAAGAAGCAAACCTGGAAACAAAAACATAAGAAAAAATGGAAGCCAAATTGGGTGTCAAATCTGGCGCTGAATCTGACGCCAAATTTGGCTAATGCTTTCCGACAGTAAATCTGGCACTAAAGTTAGCGCTAAAGTCGGCGCTAAATCTGACGCAGAAGTAAGCATGCAAACTTGAGCCGAGTTTTGCGCTGGAAAAAGTGTCCAATTCCTGAGTTCAATTGCACTAAATTTCGGTGCTATTTTAGGCGCTAATTGCCTATTCTATTGTAGTGCTGGGAGGATTTCATTTTGGTTTACCAGATGGTATCGAGACATTGTTTGAAACATTTTGTACCACCTACGTCTCTCTTGGTTTGGGTGTGGCTACTTGAATGTGTTTAGAATTGGTGGCACCATCAGTGATAGCACTCTTGTTCTTGGCCTAGAATTTTGGTTTTTCATTTGTTGATTTGTCATTATCATTTTTGTTGTAGATTTTGACTAAACCTTTTTCTATGAGGGCTTTTTCAATAGTGACCCCTTTTTCTATGATCTCATCGAAGGTTGATGCATAATGTATTTGCAAGTGGAAGGTCATTTCTTGGTTTAAAATTTGAATGAAGATATGGATGAGTTGTTTTTCAGGTGTTATCCAACGTAGCCTACTAGCAAGTGATCTCCATCTTTGTAAGTATGTGGCAAAATTTTCACCATTTCATTGCTTGGTATTACAAAGATCAAGCATGGTGATCTCATGTTTGACATTGTATGAGAAATGGGAGACAACTTTTTTCAATAAGTTAATGAAGGTGGAGATGGTACCATAAGGCAAGTGCATAAACCATTCTAAAGTTTATCCTCCTAGGCTTCGTGGTAAAAAATGAAGGAGGAATTGGGCGTCATAGGACACTTCTTGGCATGCCATGAAGAACTCCTTTATATGGTCATGTGGGTCTCCTTTTCCTTTGTACTTATCAAATTTGGGGATTTAAAAATGTTGAGGAAAAGGTATAGTTGTCATGTTTCTATCAAATGGGTAGGGACATAAGTATTCAAACTTATAATGTTTCTTTTGGGTCCCTAGTTGAAGGTTCTTGAAGGCATTTTTCAT
Organism: Cunninghamia lanceolata; assembly: GCA_027924645.1. Classification (NCBI taxonomy): domain Eukaryota; kingdom Viridiplantae; phylum Streptophyta; class Pinopsida; order Cupressales; family Cupressaceae; genus Cunninghamia; species Cunninghamia lanceolata. Next base: position 4,208,114 of record BSBN01000556.1, on the reverse strand, counting down.
TTCTTGCCATTCTTGATCAAAAGGATTGGCAAGGGGAAGTTGTGATGTGTGTTGTAATGGTGGTTGTGATGATATATTGTTGTTGGGGATTGTAGGCTTGGTAATATGATGAGGAGCCCATGGCTTGCGAATGGACGGGGGGTCCATAGGTTTGATGTTGAGGGGGTGCAGTTGCAATGTTAAGTGATTGAGTGTAAGAATGATATGTATGTTGCAATTGGAAGGTTGGTTGTTGATGAATAGACACAACATGGGATGGTTGTTGATGGGTAGTAAAATGGTAATCTTGTGGTTTTTGGGTATGTACGGGATATGTATAGCTCATCATGGAATTTTGTGATGGTTGTTGTTGTGGTTGAGATGTGACTGGATGTTGGGTTTGGGGAAGTGTTTGTGAAAGCATAGTAGGTGGTAATGTGGTTTGATCCATAGTCATCCTCTGAGGGATGATTAAGGGTGGAAGAGTTTGTGGGATGGTGTTTTGTGGAATACTAGAGATAGGGGTGGTTGGATTTGTGCCAATGTTTGAGGGATTTAAAAGATGGGATGTAGTGACCCTATAGCGCGGTGATGTCATAAGGTGTGACGACATGTCATAGGGATAATTGGGTACTTGTGTGTGTGGAGGAGAAGGAGCACACGATGAAGTGACATTACCTCCTTTTTTATCAATGGTGAAGATGGGGTTGGTGGTGGTAGAGATATGGGCCCATGGATTATCATAGAACAGGTTGGGATCAAGGACATGACCCCATGGTTGGTCATGAATAGGTGAGGTTAGTTTGTCTTGGATGATTATTTTAAGTTTGTCTTGGTCAAACAAGTACGGGAGGCTTGCTCCATGATTAATAAGTCATTCAAGGAATTCATCTTTGTGATTGTCAAGGAATTGTTTGAATTTATTTGTAACCCTCTTTTATTAACGAAATTGATGAACGTGGGTGAATATATGTGAATGGGGGTGGAGGTTTCTCGTATTTTGGGTTGGTTGACATAGCCCTCCATATAAATTATGGTGGAACCATGTGGAGAGGTGGGTTGATAACGAGAATCCATTTTTCTCCTAGCTTGTGATTGTGCGACAGGAGGCATAAAACGATGAACTTGTAGTGGAGGTTTGTTTGAGTTGAGGTTGGATGATATGGATAGGTGTCGAAGGGAATAGTTTGGAGGATTGATGATGGTTGCAAGATTTAGGTGATGAATGGTGGTATCACCAAGAAGAACCTAAGTTCAAATCTAGATCCTTTTGTGAGCTTCAATTAGATTTTATCCTTCCTTACTTAGGGTGGACAAAGAGCCTAAGCAAGAAGAGGACATGATTGTCTTACTTGGGGTAGACAAGATCCACCAATAAAAATGAGGTCCAAGTGGGATGATGTCTAATTCACACTAAACTTAAGATAGACAAGTTCTTACGCCTAATGTAAACTAGAGAATGATAAAAAGATCTAGATTCTAACCTTAGTATACTTGATAGGTGATGGGTTGGACTTTTGATCTTGAATGATGTGATTTGATTTGGTTGGAGTTGTTTATGTTTAGATGATTAGTTTGATTTGATTTGGTTAAGGTAGGATGACTAACTTGGATGGATAAATGGGATGACTTGATCAAGGTTGGTTTCAAATGGAGGTTAAGGTATGATAATGAAGAAAATGTGTTTGTGTGTGATGGTTAAATGGGTCACAAGCTAAAGTTCAAATGAATATCGTGGGTGATAATGTAACAAGATGGGGATAGCCTAATGGAGGTACAATGTTCTAATGTCAAATGTGGAGAAGATTTTATGATTTTGAGGATGTGAAGGGTGGTCAAATGAGGAATGAAAGTTGAGTCAATGTTTGATTTTGATCATGAAAAAGGAGCACTTTCAAATTTTTAGGATTTCAGGCACAAGCACTAAAATAGAAGGTAAAAGCGCTGACAGGTGAATCTCTAGGTGCTGAAAGATGGGTGCAAGCGAGCCTGCCAATCTAAGTGCTAAAACTATGGGTATAAGCTCTAATAGGAGTTATAGGTGCTAATTGTTGTTTGACAGGTGCTAAAAAGGCAATTTGTTTCAGTTTTGATCTAGGCGCTAAACAATCCTGCAAGGGTACTGATACTTAGGTTGCAAGCATTGTGAGACAGGTGCAGGTGCTAATGGAGTCTGTTTTAGTTTTTAAGATGTTTAATGGATTGATTTGGTAAGAGATATTCAAACAAACAATCACAATGGCTAATTTGATAATTTTGGGACTAAGGATGATATGGCTTTCATAGGTATTGCACAAAAAGACACACCAAGCACATGATCACAATCCTAAATTATTCAAGTGGGAGTGACATACCTTGTGGATCTCACGAAATAGTCGTGGGCCAATCTCAACTCAACATAGAGAAGTGATTCCCACCCCCATTAATACCATAATGCTATAGCTTGGATAGATAGAGAATATATGGTCATGTACCACCATATACCCTTTACCTTGGAGACTTTCGTCCTACCAAAAGTAGTCCCTATCTCAAGTATAACAGTATATGTGAGCTTCTTCCCCTCCTACTACAGTGGTGCACCACAAGGTATGATGACTAAAGGTCTTAACTAGGCTATACAAATTTCTAGGGGATGTCCTAATATATGCTAGGTATGGGGGATGAATCTGTCATCTAACCAAAAATGCCACCACTCCAGTCTTGGCAGACCAAGGGTCTTGAGGGTATTGTTTAGGCCAGATGGGGTCCCTATTGAAGCGAGTCTTTTGATTCTCACAATGTTTATATACCGCACTAGAACACGCAGTTGAGGTCATCCCCTTGGTGATGAAATCCAAGACATGCCTCCTGAGGGGAAGGAATGTTGATCACTTTTGATCCCCAAGATCACACAAAGCACAAGGGGAGAGCATATATGAACAACACCATAGGATTGACAAAAGTAAAAAGGAGAGTTCAAGGAAGGTTTTTGATCCCCAAGATCACCTAAGGGTGCGAGGGGAGAGCATACACCTTCCTATTACTCAACAAGCATGACAAACAAGTTAATTTACCAACTAACTAATTTAGTGCCTAATGCTAGTAGGAAAATTGGTCTTTGACATGCGGAGCTGCAAGCACAAATCATTAGTAGTTTGAAAAAGAGTGTCTTGGATAGTCGGGATATGCTGCAAAGTCAAAGACTAGTCCAATAAAGTGATGACAAATTGAAAATTAATCCCAAACAAAGATAGATGCTAAGACAGTTTGTGTCAGTGCTGACAGAGACAAGCGTTAAAACAGACAGTAAAAACGCTAAAACAGAGACTATGAGCACTAAATTAGATATTTTTCAAATGTTAAAACTACTATTTTAAGCACTAAAACAGAGGGTAACAACGCTAAAACTGAAGGCTTAAGCGCTAATATAAAGAGTCTAGGTGTTATAACAGAAAGTAGGTGCTAAAATGCAGGTTGAAAAGTGTTGAAAACATAGGCTTATACCTGAAGCATGGGCGTTGAATCCTCTTGTGCAGGTGTTGATTCGACCCCAAGATAATGATGGCTTGCAATTTTGATAAAACTTGCAAAATAGAATGTTAAATCATGCAAGATAGATTGTTAGGCCTGTTAGAGGCAAAAAAACATAAATCAATTTGAACCCTTAAGCATGAAATGATGTTTTAAACAAAGGTTAAATTCACTTTAAATTAGGTGTTATACTGTGGAAGATATGCACTGATCTATAAAGGAGTTTTGCAAACAAAACATCAGTAAATAGATAGGTGCTAAACTTTGCTGCTTGGGTGTTGAACTGGTGCTGAGAGGGTGATGGCTTATAAATTTGCTAAAACCTATAAAACATAATGCTAAGTTCTGTAAAACAGGTTGTTAGGGGGCATCAGAAGCCAACAAAATAAGATTAATCCATATAAACATGAAATTTTAGCCAAGACAATAATATAAATTTCACTAAAACTAGGCACTTATCTGTGATATGCAGGCACTAATTCTTGGAGTTTCAGCACTAATCCCCGAAAAACAAGCATTGAAAGATGAAAGTTTGTCATTGCAGACAGTAGGACCTAGGCGCTACCCGGAGAGGTGTAGTCGTTGAAGGTGAAGTGTAAGTGCTAATCCGCAAGTGTAAGCACAACTATAACCTGCACGACAAAATACAACAAAACACTCATAAAAATTAAAGCTAGGGCGGTGCGTGTCCCATTGGGCGTTCCAAAAATGTGAGCATTAAAGAGATGAACACAAATGATGGTTAGATAAGCCTAATTAACCCAAATTCATCAATCTAAGCCACCTCAATATTAGGCTAAAGAACAATGCACTAAACAATCTAAATTGTATTCTATCTCCTATACAATGTTCTTGATTTGACCTAAGATATGCTAAATGATGTGCAAATTGCTATTATGCTATTGCTATGTCAAGTGCTCAATGAAACAAAATTTCATTACATTCAAATTGCTTGTTGGAAATGGAGGGGAAGGGTTCAATTTATAGATTTTTGGAGGTGAGGATGGAGGGCTAGGATTAAATTTGAGGATCAAGGGCTCACATTGCTTGAGCATCCTTAAGCAAGGAGAATTGGACAAATGACACAAAGAGATTGCATGAGGGTGATACTCTAAGATTCAAGAAGAGATCAAAGGATGAGATTGAATGGTTGAATGGATGGATGGCTATGATTGGGTAGGTGTAAGACATGTAATGCGTCATTTATGAAAAGACATGGTTTGTATTTTGTGAGGAATTTAAAATTGGGAGGAGAAGACAAGTGGAATTTTAAATTCCATGCAATAGTGCCATATGTAGTTTAAAATTAGGGGAATAGTGGAAAGAAGGACAAGTATGACAAAAGGAAGATTTGCCCATACTTCCAAGGTACCACTTGTCATGTACATGCATGTACATTGTTACATCCCTATTTCTGACTTGCTATACTTTTACCTTTTTACTTGGGCATAAGTAAATTTATTGAGATGTTATAGATTTTTGAGAAGATATGACATGGAATTATATTGAATATCATTTAGGAAATCATGGAAATGATTATGTTATTGTCGATTTTATATCTATATGATGAGATTTGATTTATTTTGAATAATGATGCACTGATCTCTTATTGTTTGATGACAAGTGAAATAGGATTACAAGTTATCGACTCTCAGAGAAGAGAGAGAGAATCTTTCGAGAAGAGAGAGATAGACCTGGGATTACGAGTAGTTAATTTGCCAAACAAGTCTAGTGTTAAATGGTAATGTGAACCAATGAGTCGTATGAGGTAAGTCTTGTTTTGCCAGTTTTCTTTCGAATCTAATTGACAAGTAGTCAATATCTTGATTATCATCTAGTCAAGTCGATGATGAGTCGACATAGTCGTTTGCGAAGTAAACAACGGCATAGCCGTAAAACGGTTGCGTTATTCTTCTTGAGTCACTTGAGGTTTTATTGTCGCCTCTTAAACGTCAAGACGTTCCCATCAAGTTAGATGATGCTAATATTGTCGACGTTTAATGTCAACAGATGAACCTATTTTGTGGCGGATTTGTGGATCACGTCTCGTAGTCGAAAGATGCGAGAAGTCATTTTGTGCGTCAAACGATTTAGAAAATTTGTGTTGCATTATGCCCAATCCGTCGTGATTGCCATCAAAACGCATTAATCATGTGTTGTGAATTTATTCCCTTTTGTAAATCGATAGAAGTCGAATGAGAAGTCGATTTATGCTATAACTGTTTTGGACATCATTGGGAAGGATATTCCGCAATTGTTTTAGTCATAACTCAGCTAACGGGATGTAGTTTTCGTCAGTTTGCTTGATGTCGGTTTTCTCATCGAGTCAAGTTGGTTTACGCCCAAGCTCTGTCGGTTGGGACGTCATCCTTTGTGAATATGTCTTTTTCTCTTCGAGTTTACGACTTGAGTTGTCTTAAATCAAACTCATACTCTCTTACTTTAGTCGGTTTTGATTCTTTACCTCTTTTTCGACCTTGAAGCCACCTTGTGCATTTATTGTTTATCACCTTGTGAGAATTTCACTCCTCTAGCAATGTTAGGTTGCATGTTTTGAAGGTTAGAAGTCTCCTTGTGGAAGAAAGACGAAGTTGTTATGCCACGTCGTCATTTAGAAACCTCCATCTTGTTTGTGGCCGCTGCAAATGAAGAGTCGGATAGATGCAGTTATGTCAACTCCTTGTGTTTAGGCATGTGCCGGCCGTGAGTTCAATGCTGAGTTCTCCTTCACTGTGGGCGTGAGAGGGAGGAAGTTATGCGGTTGGCATTAAAGTATAACCGTTAAATAAATGCAGATGCTCCATCATCGTTGAGGGTGAAAAAGACATTGGAGTTGTTGTTGTTTAAAAACTAAAAACTACAGATAATGAGCGGTCATCTTCTTCGCTGAGCTCAACCGAAGGTTATTCGGTTGAGAGATAAGTGCAACCGTTGATAGAGGGGATTTACTCCATCTTAGTGGGCACGGGAGGGAGTAGAAAGGTAGGATTCTAGTAGTTGAAAATGGGATTTAAATGTGGGAGACTCCATCATCCTGTGCATGGTCGGGAGGGAGTAGATGTGCTGTGGTTTAGATATTGAAAATAGTAGAGAAAGACCATCCACCTACTTAGCTGTGTGAGGTCTGGAGGAGAGATCTATGCAGTGAGAGGAGGTAAGAAAGACGCTGAAGTTCTAGATAGAAGGGCGGACTGCTAACAAGAAGAGGGCATAAGTCCTTAGATCCGCCGTGGAGAGTTTATGCTCAGGATAGCCAAAGAACCTTTTCCTCACTATGTGATAACAGTAAGGAAAAGACAAGAAAGTTTTTGGGCCGGATTGCGAATATAAGTGGTCTCTAGAGCAGTGACTGAGCAACCGGAGGCCGCAGTAGTTGAGGGAGCCTCCAAAGCCTAACTAATCAGGTTCTTATCTTTTGTGAAGTATAGCAAAGACTTTACAATACTGAGTTTTAATGTTTTGTTATTTGCAATCTTTATATCGTTATTTTAATCTTGTGTAGTCAACGAACTTGGGATGGCAGAGAGTCAAATGTTGTTAAGGTCCAATAAATTTTAGGAAGCCTTGTTTAATGAATATCTATGTGCTTTAAGCCATTGTTTTGACGAAGTATATATATAATATTCGATGGAGATTCTGACCTATGTTAATGCCGATAGCATATATGAATTATTAGGTTCTACGCAGGCTTTTATGAGGTTGAGAGTGCATATCATAAGCAAGACTACTCTTTTCTTGAAAATTGTCTAAGTTGACAGTCTTAGAACTTTCGAGTAGTTAACTAAGTTTTAAATCTATTCTTGGTTGAAGTCATTATAGACTAAGACATTTAGAAGATTGGTTGTCGATTAAACACTTTCTCTCATAGATATCATATTTAACATTGGTCTCTGTTAGACCGAATACTTTATCTCCATGCTCAAAATTGTCTTAGTTTCCATAGAGAAATAGTCTAGAGGTTGCTAAGAAAGATTATATCCTTATATCTTTAAGCCACTTCCTCACAACATTTTATAGGATTATACAATGCATATGGATATGTCGAGTAAAGGCATACTTAGATTGTAATGAGTAAAGCAGGATATTAGTATTCCTGTCATTATGAAGAACAGTTGGGTTCTTGACAGAAAGCATTGTCTTGTTTAGCTTTCTATTCTTTTAAAGGCATAGCTAGTGTGATGATCTCTCTTGGTATCTAGTAGGGCAATAACACTTGTATGTTTAGTCTCATCATAGCTCAAATATGTCGAAAAGAGTGAAACCTAGGCATATAATTTTAATGGATATCAAGGAAATGAGTCCACCATCTTTTGGAGTTTAACTGAACTTAGAAAGAGTTTTTATTTACATTTGAACCTTTGACTTATCGTAATAGGGATATCCTTGTTTTGTAGTCTTGGTCTGAGAGATTTTTGCGACCTCGTAATTGGATGAATACTCAAGGTCAATCTCTCTCTTTTAAATACTATTTTTATGCTATCCATATGACCATATTATCGTGTTATTCTTCTATGTTGGGAAATGGAAGCAAATTCCTAGATAAAACCTAAAGGGTTGGGATATTTAATAATACCATTATGGTTACAATTTCTCTTAACTATTCAATTAGGGATTGACAATGAAGGGTTGAAAATCCCCAATTACCAATGATATTATCTAGAAAGATGTGTCTAAAATGATAATGATTATCCGTGATAAAAATACCTATTGGATATTTATTTACTAAACAACTTAAGTAATAAATGTCGTCATGTCATAGACCCTGACTGGTGCAAGCATGCAAAGAGGTATATACAAATAAATAGTCATTCCATAAGATATATGGGAAATGGTTGCCTTGTGAATCCAACTTAGTCAAAAAGACTAGGTTTGAGTTAGGCAAAACTCATCAGTTAAATCTAAATCCTAGAGATGGTAATTATTATATTAAATCATTGAGATTATTTAAAGATCATGATCGAAGGGTCAAGTGCCCTGACAGTGTATAAGTACTCTTACTTGCAAGAAGGGAATTAGATTCCTAGACTACATTGCTTAACCTGGGTAAGGTTATCATCTTGTCGTAATTAATCTATCTATATTTATTATGAGACATAAGTCATGGACCTCGGGTATTGCAATGATGCAATGAGAGTCCTTGTAAAGGAAGAAAGACGAAAGAAAAAGTCTATGGATCGTAGACTATGAAAGTAAACATGTATTGAGTCGGGAAGACTAAATTAATGAAAATGCCATGACTTCATAAGTTGAATGTAGGTTGACCAAGTTGAACTGTAGGAATATGATAGTATCCAAGTCGAGTTGGAGTGGGTGAACAATACGACAACGTTCATTGCGAACGTCAATTTATATTGAAAACTATGGCCATAGTAATGCATAAGTCTCTGCATGCATTGTCGGTTCACTATATCTGGATTGCACATCCTATCGGGAATCATACTTAGCTAGAGGGTATCTAGGGTTGTATGATAGATAGAGTTGTGTAAGATACAAACTATGTACTCGGAAAGGCAAATTACCACTGGTCACCTTGGTCTATACTTCTTGTGAAGGGAAGGGCCACTTCCGGTTAGGAAGGAGTGCGGGAGACCGACGGTCTGTGGTTGGAGGTAAATCACTGGAAAGATACTCTCTCTCTCTCTAGCAGAAGACATGCTGAGGCTTGCGATAAAGATGTCAGATTTCCAGATGCAGTATATTTCTGAGACTTGTGTTTATTGAGACTAAGTAAAACATTATCTGTTTCAGGTATTTATAATTGATTTATTTTGAAAACGTTGTACTTGAGAAAGACAATATGGTCTATTGTATTTTGTAATGAGAGATCTTGCAATTGTAGTTACTCGACTATATGTTGAATAAAAGAAAAATTTTCTGTCTCATTTTACCATGTAAATTTACTTTAAGGGGTGAATTTTTGGTTTTACTATGTTTTTAGAACGTGGATGTTACATACATGAGATGACAAGTGGCCTTCTAGAAGCATGGGGGAAAGGGGTAATCCATGTTTAAGTTTAATTAACCCTTGTGCACATATTTAGGAGGAATTAATGATTGATTACAAAAGTAATCAAAAGTGAACAAATTAGGTAATTAAATAAATAGGTACATATTTATTTGATTTTTTGGAAATGAATGTGAACTATAGCCTTTAAATGGATATTTGATTTTTTGACTATAGTAGAAGGAAGTGATTTTTTGTTGTGATAGGCAGAGGTGGGGATATATATGTATTTTAAAGATAATGCGCCTGGTAAACTTTTTAACGTGATTGGTGACGCTGGTGCGACACGCCCTCCGGCTCCACACAATGCTTTTGCTTGGAGCTATGAACCAGTGAGGCCACAACACGGGGACCTCATCCCCAAGAAAGAACACTTTAAACTCGTGAGCTTGTTGGCCCAGCGAAGGCATAACACCTGCGGGCTCGTTTGCCCAGCGGGGGTTTGAACTCTGGTGGCTGCCACTACAACCGAGCGACTTAACCACCCAACCACGCCCTTATCGGCAAGGTGGGGAAATATTAATTAAATAATTAAAAATTATTTAATTAACATATATGTCAGGTGGATCAAGGGGAATTGTTCAATTTAGTTGATCAATTGTGCGGATAATGACGGAACGTGGTTGTGACCATTGTTAGGTGTCTATAACAACAATCAAGGTTGCACATGAAGAAAACAAAAAGATTAGAAAATATACTTAAAGTAAGGTGCTACATGACCCTTCAAGAAAAACAAGGCTTCAGATGTTGCCCATGTATAGGCAACTTAAGGAATTTTTTAGCCAAAGTCTTCAAATAAAAGGTTTCAACACCATAATGGTTTTCAATGACATATGAACCTAACCAAAGAGCCTCAAATTTGCTATGCTTACCCTTATCTCCTGCTCTTCAGTTCAACATCAAGACCAAATCACCTAACTAGAAATTCTTGTTTCTTGGATTTTTATCAAATAAAAATTTGACCCTTTTCTACATCTAGATCTTCTTGGTGTGGGCCTCTCTTCTCTTCTCATCCAATTTAATTAGTTGATTAAACCTATAGGTCATGGCATATATCTCCTCATCACCCATTTCCTAAATAAATTCATGCACAAGGAGTTCAAGATTCATTGGCATGACTACATTAAGTCCATATAAAAATTTAAATGAGGATTTGCCTATATATATATATATGGAGTCATTATGTCTGCCCACACAACTAATTTTAGCTTTTCATTCCTTTTCTTAATGTTCTATTCTAGAGTCCTCTTGATGATCTTCATCAAATTTTTATTACTAGACTTAGGTTGACCATTTCATTGAGGATGATAAGGTGACGAAAGAGTCAAGGTGATAATATATTTATTATATAGATTGATGAAATTCCTAGCTCTAAAACACATGGCATTATTTGCAATTATCCTTTTCGGGATGCCAAATCTTGTTATTATGCTATTCATAATGAAGTTGTTGACAAATTTTGTGGTAGCATTCTTTGTAGGAATAACCTCCACCCATTTTGTAAAGTAATCAATAGCTACTAAGATCCATTTAAACCCATTGCTAGACTTTTTGTTACTTCCCTAATGAATTCAATACCCCATTGTTGGAAAGGTGATTCCATAGTTAGAGTTCTTAATGGTAATGCACCGACACATGTCGTCATCTCTTCATGGGAGTAGAAATCAGAACTTGGTCAGAAATATGGGAAATAGGGTATGTTCTAAAGGCGAGCGAGACTCTGTAAAACATCATCCATGAATGACTTTAGCTTATTTGTAGGGAAACGAATTGAATGTGGATTTAACAAGGTGAAGATGTGAATCTGGATGCAACGAGGAATCCCACAATATGCAATACTAACACATACTTCACAAAACACGATAAAGCCTTCAAATTCTAATAGGTAAAACAACATCTTGCAATGCCGACAAAGTTTGCAAAAATGACAAATGGGCCAAAACCAACATGCGAAAAAAGGTAATGTGTAGTAGCAAACAAAAATTCCACATCAAGTACCAGGACAAAAGTCCACAACTCTTGCAAAAAGGCCAAAAACAAAGTTTTAACTAAAATTAAACACTAAGGACCATTTGCACACAACCTAAACATTTCATGAACCAATCACTCAACCATTAGAATCTTTGGAAATCACTTCTCTCAATACAAGGATTTGAAATTGCAAAACATGACTAAGCCAAAGCAATAAAGAGGGGGTCCATATTTTGCACAAGAAAAATGAGGCTTGTGTGCACAGCACAACACAAAGGTCATAAACGAAACATTTCACACATCAAATTGACACACAATGGTTAAATAAGAAGGGTTAGATCAACCCTAAATTTGAATTTGAATTTGAAAAATTTGAAGGTCATTTCTACAACTGTATTTCTAAACTAGGCCATTTATGCAATTACAAATCTAACCTAGGACGGAAAATGAACGAATTTGAAAATCATAGTAGAAAAAAATTAAACTCGAATTATGTATGAACTATCAATTAAAAAGAATGTTTCCCTTCTATCTTTTTTATTGCATTAAAAATACCCTAACCAAAATAAGTGAAAAAACAAAAAGAAAAAGAACAAAGTGAAGGTATGCAATCAAAGTGCAGCATTCTTGGTTCAAAATGGTCCCATCAACCAAGCAAAAAGAGGAAGAAAAAAAATCATAGGCCATTTTGAGGCAAGATAAATTATTCCCTAAGAATATTCCACCCACTTAGCTTTTCAATACAAGTTTTGAGATTTTATTATTATTTAATTATTATTATTAATTATTTATTGTATTCCATTGATTCAGTGTTGTTGTTCCTCAGATTTGTCCCTATGTGCTTTTGAAGTTCTCAAACTCAAATATGAAAGATATGTTTTATCTCCTTTGTGGTAAATAAATCACATGCTACACAAAACATTATAGCAAAGGCCCCTGGAAGATTTGGTTCGTTTTTTTTAACTAACTTCTATCAGGTTTTAATTATCTGTAACAATTTCTCCATTTGTGGAAGGTGGGTCCTCTGACCTTGACTATGTTTTCCCATTGTTTTGTTTGGATTTGTTTATTTCCATCAGTGGTTTGATTTATAGAGACGAATCCCTAGTTTTAATCCCATGCCTGGTTTCTGGTTTTAAATGTAAGGTGATTGTGACCCCCTGTATGGAAACTCTGCATTTTGGGTATATAAAAAGAATTATTTTTCAGGGATAGCTGTTGGGGTCGGAGACTTCTTGTATGCAATTCTGGTGTAAAATTAGCAGAGAAGCCCTATGCACCCATGTGGCTAAAAATTTAGGATGAGGGTACATTGATTTATGAGTTTCTGATGTGGATTTTACTGCATTGGCGTTTTTTGTGAATTAGCTACAGGGTTTGCATACGAAATTTGTAGAGGGATTGGATTGTATAGAACATCATTTTGGTGTTATGATTCGGCAAATATTGGTATGATTGATTTGGAGGAGTCTTATTTAGAAGTTTAGTGTTTTATACTTAGAAAGGTGGATAAAATCCAAATTCTGGCTATTTTTGGGCCAGTGACAAAATTGTGGCCTTTTTTCTAGAGTAAGGGACAGAAACAAGAATTCTAGCCATCTGGGTACTCGGCAATTGGAGAAATTAGGTTGGAGAAATATGATTTTTCTTGTTTTGGGTCGAAATTAGATTTCATACTATTCCAGTTTTTTTTTTGGTATTTCAAGGGTAAGTGAACAGTAAGTTTTACAGTTCAAGAATCTCTGGATAATGAATTTTCGTCCTATCGATTATATGTCGATGAATTAGTCTGGTGGTGGAATTGGATGGACGATGGACACATAACAGGAAATAAAAAATTCTGAATATCGAATGGTTGTGACCTCATGAGGATTGATTGCTTAATGATCTTATGAGGATTTACTGGTTGTGATGATCTTTTGAGGGCTGCTTTACAGTCTCACACCATGGTCCGAATTCTTAACACAATTGGGGTGTGTTGGTTGCTGCTGTTAGTGGGTTTACAGGGCTCTGCATGTGCTGATCCTAAGTCCAATGACTTTGAAATAAGGCAGCAACCTGGGACTGAAGTATCCAATCAACTTGGTACAGAACCCAACATTGGTGGATCAAAGGCAGAGGTTTTTTCTAACCAGAATGAGGAGCTTCAGGGAGGCAAGAAGGATGGGGAGAGAAGGGTGGCAGTATCCACTGTGGCCTGGCTTACATTGGCAATGGCAGCTGCCACAGGGTTAGGAGCTGTGCCCTTTTTCTTTGTGGATTTGGAGGCACAGTGGGCTGGAATATGCAACGGGATAGCAGCGGGGGTTATGTTGGCAGCAAGCTTTGATCTTGTGCAAGAAGGGCAGAAATATGGAGGGGGAAGCTGGGTTGTTTTTGGCATTTTGGCAGGAGGGATTTTCATTTTATTATGTCAAAAGGTATGGAGACAGTTTTATAGTTTTATTTTCTCCTAATGCCATTATGGCATTGTAGATAATGCTCGTTTCAATAAGAATTGTCAGAATTGTTTATAATCCCAGCTTGATTATGAGTTGTTTATATTCCCAGTTTGAATATGAGAGTTTCTAATAATCCAATTTGGCTGGGCAGCCCCTCTCTCCAGCTACAAAGATGTGAGACTATTCCTCCTCTGATTATGTAAACAAAACTTGTAGAATTTGTCATTAACCTAAACAATTGTAGAAATTATCTTCCATCCAAATAGATGCTCTTTCATAGGTCTGCAGATCAATTTGGCCTAAAGGATGTTAAACGAAGTTGTCATGATTGTCACCATTGCGATCAGTGTCATATGATCTCTATGATTGCCTTCCCTCCAGTACCAGTGCATGCACCAAGCGGAAAATATCTCTGCAGCCAAGCTTTGAACTCACGGTCCCGATAAATGTGGGTTAGTGTTTGAGACCCGAGCCCCACCTGCTGAAAATAAAAAAATTAATTAATAGGGTTTCAAGTTTCAACATCTTTTTAGCTTTAATTCTTATTCTACAGCAGAGAAAATGTTTATCTCTTTCTATTTTTTAAAAGTTGGTTGATTTTTTTGCCTATATGAAATGCTGGTAGTCTTCTTCAAATGTTTACCTCTTTCTATTTTCTAAAAGTTGGTTGATTTTTTTGTTTATATGAAATGCTGGTAAGTCTTCTTCAATAGGTAGTAATAAAATTCAGTCTCGTAGCATGATATATATAATTTTTGCGGTCCTGTCTTTGTTCTTTTTTACAACGCTTAGGCCATAGCTACATTACATTTTTCCAGTGGCCAGGTCTCCTGAGTTGGACTTGGCTCTCTGCAAAAATGAGAAGAGTCAATACTTACTCATGATATTGTTGAGATATAGGCTACTTATCATATTGACATCATTGTGAGGTGGTTTAGTCACTATTGAGCTAACTCCTTGTGGACTTATGCTTGAATTTATCACGAAATTTTGCTGGGTGCTTATCCATCTTTAAGTCTTGATTCTTGAGTTATTTGGCACGGTGCTGTTGGTAACATTGCTTTCTGAAATAAAATTGCTAGAATATATAATTGGAAATTAAAATTTTCTTTTGCAAATTCTGTTTAAACACATAAAAAAGGAGCTTTCGTATCCAGTCATAGTTACTGAATTTTTGTCTTTGTCAATCTTGTCTCCTTGAGCTGTGTAAAAATATTTGAAGATAAAACATTGTGATGTGTATGTTCCAAGTTTTAATTTTTTTCCTTTCAATTCATTTAATTGATTGCCTTCCTAAATTGCCTCAGATTTTCATAACTGGGGGATTGCATTGCTTGGCTCTCGTTACATAGTTATAGGCATAGCTATGCCACTTTAATTAATAAGAAGACAAAAAGTTATGAACAGTCTTATTTCTTTGTTTGGGCGATTATTTGAAGTTTCTCTCATTAATAAAAGGGCATCATTGTCATAATCTTGCCTCTGGCTGTGCAGTACCTTGAACAATATGGTGAAGTTAGCATGCTGGACATAAAAGGTGCCGATGCCCGAAAGATGGTGTTGGTTATTGGAATAATGACTCTTCATTCATTTGGAGAAGGTTCTGGTGTTGGGGTCTCCTTTGCTGGCTATAAAGGACTATCACAAGGCCTTTTGGTAACCATAGCCATTGCTGTACATAACATTCCAGAAGGCTTAGCTGTTAGTATGGTTCTAGCTTCACGTGGGGTTTCTCCACGTAATGCAATGATTTGGAGTGTAATTACATCTTTGCCTCAGGTATGTCTATTCTTCAAGAAAATATTTCTTAATAGTTACGATGTTATAGAGACTTAATATGTTTGGATATATAGTGTATTGTGTTAAAAGTTTCCCATATCTAGGAAATGTGGATGACTTGACATAGTAAGGTTTAAAGAATTCTATATTTTATTCAGGCAAGGCCCCAATTTTTATAGAAGAACTGTCACTTAAATGCTTATACAAGCCATAAATACAAGCCTGTGACAATGGTTCGTTTAGCTACAACCAAGTTAGTAAGCAATGGTTGGTTTCAAAATGTTGATTTGTGGATACTTGATTCAGAAAATAAAATCTTACCAACATTAGTCTACTTCAGTTAATAGAGCTACAATAATTCACTTAAATTGATATAGATTCACATTGTATGGTCCCCCCACTAGTTATAAGATTGAAAAATGTGTTCATTTTGAATAAGTTTGAGTGAAAACTAAAATATGTAACTATATCAATCTTCACATATTATAGAAGGAAGCTACAGAAACTGGTGGATATTTTTTCATAAAGCATGTCAAAGGAATGTTAAACGCCTGAGAATTACAAAATAAGTATATAGAGATGATATGAATTTGGATAGGATAAAACAATATTTTCCTGTGTATTATCCTTTAAGACTTTTCATTGAAAGCAGATGATTCTGCCAAAGAAGTCATTATCACATCATTGGGCATTCTAATCATAAATCCTGCAAAGATTGCTTGAACAAACTGCAAATATTTGTTAAGTTATTTGTAACCAAGTTTGACCTTGTTTGTGAAAAAAATGCTTATAGGCTATTTTTCAAGTTGGATGAAAGAATGGGTAATTACTAATTTTGTCAATTCTTTTGATTTGTGATCAATGCCTGCTGACCTATGCCTTAAATGCCATTTTTCTTTTGCACTGGCATTTTCTCACATGATGTTATATTTATAACCATCCTTGCTTTGTGTCTAAGCATTTGTATTCCTCCCTGTTGAAAGTTGAAACCAAGTACGACATCTGTATGTTTGTACCTTGCTTTAGTTTTTTGTATTCCTTTAGCTGTGCCTTGTCAAATTTTCTCTTTCACCTTCCCAATAGATGATGAGAATCTCACTGGTCATCTTTATTCAGCTGTCAGATACTGCCCCATACCATGGTTACCTGATTGAACAATGCTTTCCAACTGCCTTACTGCATAACAGATTCCAGTGAGAGCAAGTGGTTGAAGAAAAACCATGAAGTATGAAAGATGAAGAAAACAGCACTGAGGTTCTTTTGGGGGTGATTTACTATCATCGAAGATAGCCCTCCATGTTATAATTTCTCACTCCTCTCCTGCCTTGCTGGCATTTAGACACTCACTCCATGCATTCACCTCAACGTTGTCTTCTCCATCATGTTACCGCATTTTTCTTTAAGAGGAGAGTAGCTTACCTTGAACGGTTGAACCTTATGAAAGACATCATTTTCTTTATAATGGATTGCATCTTAGGCTTGGCCTTTGAATACAAAAAGGAATTCTTTACTGTAGGCCCTTTCATCACATGAGAGCTATGGGACTTTGAATGATAGTTCAAAATCTCACAGAGTACTAACCTAACTGGTGAGTACTTGCAAGTTGAAATGCAAAATGAGTTAATCTCCCATTTACCATTTACTCCTCATCCGTTCTGCACTAGTCAGACCTGCAAACTCGCTGTGATACTCAGTGAATTGTACTCAATGGATGCGGGACATGGAAAAAACCTGCTAAAAATTGGCCTTCAAAAATCCATCTGACCCACCCATTTTCCTCGCACAGTGTTTGTACTCTCCTTTGCAAAACAACAAACAACTTCTTGCAACAGCTGCAGGATAGCAAAAGAACTTTCCACAGCTGCTGTAGGTTGCTAGTTGCTTCCTGCAGCTGCTGCAGGTTGCTGGTTGCTGGTTCTTTCCTGTAGTTGCTGTAGGAGGCTGTTTTGCTGTCCACAGCTGCTGTAGATTGCTGGTTGCTTTCTGCAGCTGTTGCAGGAAGTTGTTTCTTTGTCTTATGGGGAAGAGAAAATTGTAAATTGTTGTAACTTGTATGAATATGCAATTTTTGATCATGATTTTCAATCATCATGATACATATCCTATTTATTGGCTGTTGTATTCGCATGTTGATGTGATATTGTACTCTTTTTGTATTCAAATCTAATAGAAAACACTTCCCCAACATTTTACATACTCATTTGATACGTTGTGTAACTGTATTTTGCATGAAATTTATGTTTTTTTTTTAAGGAATTTATGTATTTTTAAAAGTTGCCGAGTCACTGAGTTTGAGTCAAAATTGGTCTGCTGAGTTTTGCTGAGTTGCAAGTTCTTGAACTACGCTTTGAATTATTAAAAAAGTCTACTCAGTTAAGTTATCACAATCTTTACTTTTACACATTAAAATTATTTTGCGGTTTGACTGGCCTGCTTTACCTGGGCACGGAGATTCACTTCCGTCTTCTAATTTCAGTGTCCAATAGGACTTCTATCAGTTGTGTAGAAGTCACAGCTTTGGCAATGCAATCTGCCACCTTATTATGTTCTAGAAGGATATGAATAACTCTTTTTCCTTGAAGGTCTGCAGGAGTTGTCTTATTCCCTTAACCAGTTGACAACTGATATAGATGCCAATTATTGGGTTTTGATTCTGTCAGTTAAGTAGTCAGCCAGAGTCTGAGAGTCCTTTTCACAACCCAAATTGAATGTCCCAATCTTTTTGGCCCGCCATAGCTGTCTTATATGCAAATGGATTCTGAAAAAATTGTTTGATTGAATCCCTTCAATGAGTTATAACTATAAGCTAGGATGGCAAAGGAATTTCTTCAACATAGGTTTCCTTTTGTGGCCCTTTGAATAGCTTCTATGAATTAAAAGCTAGGATTGCCAAAGTAGTCTTTGATATGGGTTTCCATTTGTGGCTCTATTCACATTGATCTTCCACCATTGTCTTGTCAGAGGACTCTAGTATCCATCCTTTTCTATCAACTTTCTTTCGAATCCCATCAGTTGGAGGCAATATAGCTTATGATATGAAATTTATGGCGACTTTAATTTTTTATTTTTTTGAGGGTACCCAATTTTTAGTAATTTTGTTTTTCTGAATTTTACTTCGAACTCAAGCCTGGTTACTAACGTTGAGCCCTGTAGCCTCCCCAAAATTCTCTTCTGTACCTTCTGTTGCATCTTTTGCTCAATCAAATCTGTGTACCTCCAAGGGTGTAGGCACATTGTTGAGGCCAGGTTTACTCACAAACGGTACCAAGGTTCAAAACCAAGGGGATGCAAAATTAAAATAAGTAGGTGTGCTGACTAAGCTGGGATCTAAAAGGTCTCCTTTACCCTTACCTTGTATTCATATTCTCTTACAGCCTATGCTTAAATACTTGTGTTTTGGAACGTAAAGGTTTTGCTTTAATGTATAGTCTGTCGTAGTTGTGGAATTTCCTTTCCTGATAGGAAGGACCCACAAATTACGGGCATGAGTTTGATGGTTTCTGATATTAGCATTCATGTGAGATATGGAATTTTTATACCAGGGACATGTTATTTAAATCAAGATCATGCAATTTCTGTGGGACCTAGTACCAAACTAACACAGTGATGGTTCTTCATTTTATCTCAATAATCCAAAGTTACCAGGAGACTTGTACCCTGATCCTTGGTACTTGTCTCCCTATTGGAAATGCGTCCCTGTTTTGGAGATCTATATGGGGGCATCTCCAGACGTTAGAAGACTTCAAATGATTTTTTTTGTGTCTCTATACATCTCCTAGAAGCATCACTTGAAAATTGGGAAACATCCTATAGAGGTTTCTCAGATATATCATATAAAAAACACTGGGTATTTCTAAAGTGCTAATATGTGGTTGACAAAAGCAAAATGAACTAAAGAAATACACTAATAGACTAATATAATTAATTTTCTACTTTCATTAACATCTATTTCAATAGTTTGAAATGTTAATTGTTTTTATTTTCAAGCATTTTAATATTTTACATTCTTTAAAGTTGCATAACCATTGTATGGGTATTTTTCTAAATTATATATATATATATTTTGCCATCTCCAAGTACCTGTCCCGATCTCCAGTACCAGTACCAGTCCCTGTCTCCTGGTAACTATGCAATAAACTGTGTAGTTTGAGTGATATCACTTTAGTCCCCTTGTCTATCGATGATCTTCATGTTGGAATCTAAAGGCGTGGGGTGACAAAATTCTTAGTTCTTCCATAGATCGACAATGCTGTTTCTGGAAGACAAAACAAAATTTACTTTATACTCAAGATGGTACGATGTTGCCCTACAGGGATAAATCATGGATTTACATATCAAAGGTCTTCAATTGAAGATAGGTTTCTAAGAGCAGATTATTGATTAGTTCCCTTTGCAAACAAATCAGACTCCTAAACCTAAAACTTGCTTGTTTACTAGCAACATGATAAAAAGATTGGTAAAACAATTTATATGTGAGTGGTATAAATTCCGAAGAGATTTTTTGTCAATATCACTGGCCTTAATCAATTATAAACCCTGGCTTTGATATGAAAAAAAGCCGCCCCTTAAGGTTTGCAAAGGTGGTTTATTGTTGCATAAGCTTTATTTATATTAACCTCTTTGACTGTATTTAAATCAATTTTTCTGTCATGACTTGTGGTTGCAGCCTTTGGTGGCTGTTCCAGCATACCTCTGTGCAGAAGCTTTCCACAAGTTCTTGCCATTCTGCACAGGTTTTGCTGCAGGATGTATGATATGGATGGTGCTAGCAGAAGTTGTGCCTGATAGCTTCAAGGTAGTCTGTTGTTTATGTTCATATGAATATTTGTTGATCTATCTCTCCTTATTAATATTGAGAAGTTTGTTAATAAATCCATGTTTATTTGGTGTTAGGAGGCATCTCCATCACAAGTCGCATCAGCTGCTACACTGGCAGTAGCATTTATGGAGACACTGAGTGCAGTCCTCGAGTCCGTTGAACAGGGACAGAGGTAGATACTAGTTATGACCTTCTTTCTTTTGTGTATCTACCTTTTGTGTAGTTTTACTGAATGCAATTTTTTGGCATGTAAATATCTGGCAGTTGGGAAAACATGTCAGGCTTCTTGGTTTCACTGCTTTTTGGCCTTGGACCTTTTCTTGGAGGTCTCATTCTTGTAATTTTTGCAACTGCGGTTAAGATGCAACATTCTTTCCTTACTGGAATAGCTTCAGGCATAGCTATTGTTTTAGCAGCATGGAGACCATTGCAATTATGTATGGGGGGCAAAATGGGCATATTCTATGACATAAGCTTGCTGGGGGGAGGTGCTCTTTTCTTTTATGTGATAAGCATCATGGCAAATGCAAATTTTTCTCAAAGAAGAGCAACTGGAAGTGAGACCATTCAGGCAACAAGATTTATAAGTCCCCTTGCCTTGAAAGCTTTTTTAGCTTCTGGAGCAGTGGCTCTACATGCATTTGCAGAAGGGCTTGCTTTGGGTGTTGCTGCACCTAAAGCTTATGGCATGGGCAGACATATGATGCTACCAGTCTCTCTGCATGGACTTCCAAGAGGTGCCGCTGTAGCCAGCTGTATATATGGTGCAACTGATAGCTGGCGTGGTGCTCTTTTTGCTGCAGCCTTTACTGGGTTTGCTGGTCCAGTTGCTGCAATTGGAGCTATTTTGGCAGGAATTGATTACACAGGGCTTGACACATGGATGGTTTTTGCATGTGGTGCCTTGCTTCCTGCATTCGGAGGCAATCTTCTCCTTCGCTTCTACAAGTTAAGTTCAAAGCATGCATCATATGGGTTGGTAATGGGTATGGCATTTGCATTCATATGCCTTACTAGCACAAGACTGGTTTGTTTGCATACCCCATATTGTAATTCAGCTCCTGAAGCTGTAACATAACAGCATACACTAGTTATGCCATAGAGAGAAAGTTTATAGATTTTTTTTGTTTTATAATGAAGTATTGCTGATCTTGTAAGGCCATAGAATAGCGCATTCTCCTGATGTATGATGGCACTGACTGGAATTGATTTTTGACAAATGATGTTCCAATCCAATTTTTTCAAGTCAATTATTTTTCTGGCAAATTCCATGACAACTTCAATGAGGTCAAAGTGAAATGTTTTCTCATGCAATTGTCTTCATATTGGGCTATCAGGAGATGTCAAATTACTTTGGAAATTGGGTTGGTGGTTTCCTAAGAGCACAATCAAGGTTGGAAAAGTAGCATGTAAATTTATTCAGACAAAATTGTCTACTAGTAGATTATTCAGACAATGATAATGTCTTCGATCTAATTGGAAATTGGGGTGTTGCCTTATCTATTTTCCAACAGATCTAATTGGAAATATCTATTTTCCAACAGATCTAATTGGAAATTGGAGTGTTGCCTTATCTATTTTCCAATAATCTTTTCTAAATTTATTTTTGCGTAAGTTGCCATATTAAATGTTACTGATCAAAATGCTATAGAGTTCAGATAAATCATAAATATATTTTGAATGCGCTTTCTTCAAATTGCTCAGTTCTTATGGGGGCTTGAAGATGTATCCATTCCTTTTGAATGTTTTTGATGTTTTTTCAATGTTTGGCTTCATCTAATAACAAGAGGAGATTCTTACATTCACAATATCCTCTGTAAGGGAATGTTTACAGTTGCAATTATTTATTCATTAAGCTCTCAATGAAATTTAACTCTACTTAAAATTTCATAACTTCTATTGGTAGAACTGTAATTATCTATAGCAATCCAACTGCTACCTGCAATAATCATAACTTATTTGTATGTTTTGAGCAGCCTCATACACTACTTTATAACCTTAAAGATTTGCTGATGTATATTTCTGTTTCTAAAATAATATTTGTTATCAGCCACTTAACAAACCTGATTTTTCAAAAGAGGGTATTTATCCATAATGTCACTAGTGAAAGATTTGAGATATTTGTCGAGCATAGTGTCGGGTCAATTCCTCTAGATAAACCTACACGGGGTAATAAAAGCATCCACAAGGGTCCATCCCAAAGAATTTACATGAAAACAAGTTTTAATTAAATACATGTTTCGAACTGCAGGACAGGTAGACTAAGCCTTTAATTGAACTTTTATTTTTAAGAAAAAATAGTACCTATGTTTGTAATTACTAACTAAAAGAAAAGGACCTTTGTTAACGGGATAAGAAGAATAAGGCAATGGTGAATGGTCCAGCAGAGAGGTGTTACTGTAAAGTTTCTAAAAGAAAAGGACCTTTGTTAATGGGATAAGAAGAATAAGGCAATGGTGAATGGTCCAGCAGAAAGTTGTTACTGTAAAGTTTCTCAGCAGATGCTGCTGAGAAAAGTTTGAGCCATTTACGGTAACAGTTCCATAAACATGAAATATCTGGCCTAAGGCACATTTTTTGGATTTTGTATTCAAACTTTTCCACCACAGTTTCTTGGAAAATATTATGTAGAGCCTGCTACTTGGAGAATGGCACCCTAAAAATTCTGAGCAGTTGCTGGAACTTCGCGTCCCTCCAGTCTGCTCAAGCTTTTCCCCCAAAAGTATAGCCAGTCCAAGTTTTTAGGCAAAGATTCTGAATTTCCCATTTTCTAGTTTTGAATGTTCACGGGATCTATGAAAAAATGGAGAAATATCTCCTTCCATGGGAGCATATTCTAAGGCCTTTATATTAAGGTAACATGGGCCATTCTCAAGGAAGGTAGGATGAAATTAAATTTTGACATGGCAGCTAGGACGAACCATGGTGGAGAGGTGTAATACTTAAGAAATTGGAGAGTTGTAACATTTAAGAGATTATGAGCATTTTTTTTGTTGTGTAACACCAATAATATCAGTGTGTGTGTTTGCTTGTGTGTGTGTTTGCTTCAGTGATACTAATACTATATTTTTCACCCCCTTTAAACATAATAACTATGTTACGTTGATCCATTCCAAATCCCTGCTTACATATATTCAAGGTCTGATCATACTTGTCAACAAGGACTTAGCACTAAGGGTTTGAAGCAATTTTCTTATACTAATAAATAATAGCCCTTACACAAATATCTTATTACGTTGATCCATTCCAAATTCCTGCATACATATATTCGAGGTCTGATCAGACTTGTCAACAAGGACTTAGTACAAAGGGTTTGAAGCAATTTTCTTATACTAATAAATAATAGCCCTTCTACAAATATCTTAATTTTATAAGTTATCACGTCCATTGACTTTGAACTTGAAAATTTAAAATCAATCACATCTCAAGATAGTTTCCAATGCACAAATTATCTTCCCTTTCAACCGCACAACTGCCCTATAGGGTAAGGTTTGCACCATTTAGCCAGTTGCCAAAGATGTTGCCTGTTTATCCTTGGATATATAAACAGGGTACTATGTTCTGTTCAATCTTACTCTCTACTAGCAAAAGGCTCAGAGCTAGGCCATTACATTATGAGTTGAGGTCTTGCCTCTAGAAGTGAAGTCATTCGAAAATCATGTTTCACTGTTCACAAGCTGCTATTTTTTATCAACAACAACTAGGCTTTTCCCGAGTCCAATACCAAAGTCCAGAGGTACTAAATCTAATTTTCCGATGCCTAGTTTAAACCCTGTCATGTTCTTCTTTTGAATTAGGCAGTCATTATAGATATTGCAGCTCAGTTTACACGGTTGCTTGTTTGATACTAAGGTACTTTGAAATTAACATAGTGACCACAACAACCTAAGATGTATATATCACTAGGATATTCGTCGAGGTTTTCATTGTACCTGAGATAATCTTATCAATCAATCTAAACTAGAACTACACATGAATTACCCACAGAATGGATTGCAATAACAGTACTGTCTATCCATTTGGATTTGTGGATTGCAATGAAGTACCCTAAAAATTGTAAGCCCTTTTTGTATAGAATCAATGGCTAGTGTGGTAGGGAGGCTATCAATATTTTATTAGGTCATCTAATGCATAGTTTCTATAGTCAAGGCTTAGACTGTCTAACCTATAGTAGACAGTCGACCATAGTTGATGATCGGTGGCTAGTATAGTAGGCAGGTTATGTATAGTTTACCAGGATATATAATTAATAGCTTCTATGGCAAGGGCTTAGACTCCCTAACCTATGGTAAGCCCTTGGCCATGGTTGGTGAGAGATTAACATTGCCATTCCCTAATTGGAGAGTTCATTTCATTGTTAAAGCCAAATATTCACATATATAAGAAATTCATTCTCACATAATTATACACATTATTCAACGAATAATTTTCATTTTCACATGAAAGTAGTTGTACTCAACTAACAACATAACTAACATTTCATTGTTCAAAAAGAAGGGGATGTGACAATGGCAATTTCGCTATACTGCAAACTGTCATTTAACAATTTTTATCACACTTGCAATTTACTACCATTAACATATATAAACTATAATGTTTAATTTCTATTAAATATTAATTAAGAAATTAAACATTAATTACTTAATGTTTATAATATAATACACACACTATTGTTATTTATATCGCCAGGGAAAAATAATAATATTATTTATATATAATAGATGGCCAGGCAAACAATTGTAGATGGTGTAGTTATAGATGCTTCACTCGATCTTTTCTCCAACTCATCTGCCCTTCACTTGCACACCTCTTTCTTTGCCAAGTGTTAGGGTTGCTGTTATCTTCACATACTTTTCTAGCTGGATGTGGGGTAGAGGTGGGGCCCACAAGTAGCATTAGAAAGTCTTCTCTGATGCTGTTACCATTTTTTTCAATCTTTTTTGTTTTCAAATAAACTCTTGAGTCTTCACATTTTAATTTGAAAATACCAAGACAGTTTGAAAGTGGACAAAGAAATTTCAAATGAACTCTTCAACATTTTAATTTGAAAAACAAAGACATGAAAGTGGACAATTTAACTCTCTTATTTGAGAAGGGAGGATAGGAAAAAAAACAAGTTTTTTTTTATCAAGATCCACAGTTCAAAAACAATCTAACACTAGCACTTGCACCCATAGGAGGTTCAAGGAATATGCTGATAGGAATAATAAGAGAGTTTAAATTTTTTTGCTGCGTGAGACAATTTGGAGTACTATAATATTCACATATAAAAGTCTATCGGCTAATTAAAAAATGTTTGAAATTTTCTAGGATAGACAAAACAACAAACTTTTTGATCAATCCACAGTTTAAAAAAAAGTCAACTTTAAAAAATGTTTGAAAATTTCTCAAAATCTTTCAAACATTTTACCACTAATTCTAGTCCCATAAAATACTATATGTGAATGCTATTAAAATCCTTCATTCATTCAACCCTACACCATGTTGAACAAATCTCCTTCGTTTCGTAATTGCCATGTTTGAAAAGACCATCTGCTATGTCAACTTTTATAACGTCCTATTACCGCAATGCTAATTTTATGGGTGGATTTGAAATAACCGCCATGGTATTCATAGAAATGATCTGTTGATGCCCTTATTGCCGTATCCTCTTCGCCAAGCCAACGATTTGTGGTTTTCATCGGTAGAGTTTACCAATGCGGGCAATTGCCGTCCCATCTACGAACAGGTGTACCATACAGTTTCAACCGTTCCACCAAAATTCGTTTTTCAAGGCATATCCAGGATTCATAAATGATGGTGTGCTGTGAGCAGGCAAAAGACCCAATAGGTGAGATAGTTCCAATAGTTGAGATATATATGTGCATTTAAGGTCCAATATTTTAAAAAGTTTACTACTAGTAGTTGTGACTTTAAGGTTGTTAGTGTTACTATAAGTACTAATAATTCAATGAAATGTGCTCTTTAGATTTAAAAAGCAATCAATCATGTGATGCCACATCAGCGCACCAATGAAACATGACTTAATGCCCACCTATTGGTCCACCCTTTTTTGGGGGGACTATTTGACACCTCAACAAAAAGCTCGCTGATGTGGCATCATATTTGGTGATGTGGCCCTGAAACCTTAGTTATAAGCACGGGCGTTACCAAGTAAGCTACTATAAAATTTTTGGAGTGATTCGAAATTGCCACATATAATTTTGAGAGGCGTGAAGTTAGGGTTCTCCACTATTGGGTCCTCTCCACTATATACATATGCAACATATCTTATAAATGTTATAAATGTTGTTCTTGTTGAGCTACCTATACTAGTATACATATTTAAAAAATATATTTAAAGTACACTTTTTATTGGATAAATTGATTAAAAAGTGCCTCGAGAAGGATATATCTCGAAGTATTTTATATATAAGCTAGTAACATCTTTTTTTGGTTAAAATTATTTACCCTAGTTGTAACCCTAACTCTAATTCTATCTCTAACCCTAACCCTAATTGTACTTGTAACCCTAACACTAATTGTAACATTGACCTTAACCCCAATTCTAGTCCTTACCCTAATTCTAATTATAATCCTAAACCTAATGCTAACATTGACCCTATTTTTATCTATAACTCTAATTCTAACCCTAATCATAATTTTATCCCTAACCCCAACCGTAATTCCAACTCTAACCCTAACAATTTTTTTGGTTATAAATATTTTCCGTAATTGTAATCCTAACTCTAATTCTATCCCTAACCTTAATTCTATCCCTGACCCTAACCCTAATTGTAATTGTAACCCTAATATTAAGCATATGTTTTTTGGTTATATATATTTGCTCTAATTATCTCTCCCTTTGCCTCTTTCTCCTATCTATATCTCTATCTTTTGCACTCTCTATATCTCTAGTGCTTTCTCCCTCCCTCCCTCTTTGTCTTTGTGTCTCTTCCTTTCTTTGTCTTTGTCTCTCTTCCTCTGTTTTTATCTCTCTTTTCCTCTATATCTCTTATCTCTAGCTCTATCCCTCTTTCTCTATTCCCCCTAACTCTAATTCTATCCCTAATCGTAATTTATCAGTAACCCTAATTATATCCTTAACCCTAACCCTAATTGTAATTATAACCCTAACCCTAACCCTAATTCTAACTATAACACTAATTCTAACCCTAATTATAATCCTCTCTCTCTCTCTCTCTCCACATCCCTCCCCACTTATGTCTCTCCACTTCTTTGTTCCCCTCTCTCTAACACTTTAATGTAATCTTTTCAAACTCATGGCTATCGTCATAGTAGTTATATATGTTGGTATATATATTTCCTTCACAATCCAAGTTCATTTACATTATCATGTTTTGCTTGTGCACATAACCCTAACCATAAATCTATTATATGCTAGTATTTCTAGCTAGATTTAACCCTAATTCTAATCTTAACTGTAACCTTAATTATATCCGTAACTCTAACCCTAATTCTAACCCTAATCATAATTTTATCCCTAGCCCCAATTGTAATTCCAAGTCTAACCCTAACATCTTTTTTTTGTTAAAAATATTTACCCTAGTTGTAACCCTAACTCTAATTCTATCCCTAACACTAACCTAATTGTACTTGTAATCCTAACACTAATTGTAACATTGACCCTAACTCTAATTCTAATTATAACCCTAAACCTAATTCTAACATTGACCCTATTTTTATCTATAACCCTAATTCTAACTGAAATCATAATTTTATCCCTAACCCCAACCGTAATTCCAACTCTAAGCTTAACAATTGTTTTGGTTATAAATATTTTCCCTAATTGTAACCCTAACTCTAGAATTCTATCCCTAACCCTAATTCTATCCCTAACTCTAATTCTATCCCTGACCCTAACTCTAATTGTAATTGTAACCCTAATCTTAACCATATGTTTTTTGGTTATATATTTGCTCTAATTATCTCTCCCTTCGCCTCTTTCTCTCCTATCTATATCTCTATCTTTTGCACTCTATATATCGTGCTTTCTCCCTCTTTCCCTCTCTCTTTGTCTCTCTCTTCCTCTCTTTTTTATCTCTCTTTCCCTCTATATCTCTTATCTCTAGCTCTATCCCTCTTTCTCTACTCCCCCTAACTCTAATTCTATCCCTAACCATAATTTATCACTAACTCTAATTCTAATTATAACCTAACCCGAATTCTACTTGTAACACTAATTCTAACGCTAATTCTAATCCTTACCCTAGTTCTAATTATAACCCTAAACCTAATTCTAACATTGACCCTAATTTTATTTATAACCCTAATTCTAACCCTAATCATAATTTTATCTCTAACCCTAACCATAATTCCAACTCTAACTTTCAGGGGGCCAAACAACCTATGAGACATAGGACAATCAATGCTGTTAAGTACAAAAACCCCAAATCGAGATGCCCACACAACAAACTTTTAGATCAAGATCCATAGTTGAAGAAAAAAATTCAATTAAAAAATGTTTGAAATTTTCTATCTTTTAAACAGCCCTTATTTTTAACTAATTTTAATCCCATAGACTACTAGGTCTGTCCATGCTATAAAAATCCTTCATTCATTCAACCCTACACCATGTTGAACAAACCTCCATCATTTCGTAACGGCCATGTTTGAAAAGACCATCTAAGATGTCAACTTTTATAACGTCCTATGAACGCAATGTTAATTTTATGGGTGGATTTGAAATAACCGCCATGGTATTCATAGAAATGAGCTGTTGATGCCCTTATTGCCGTATCCTCTTCGCCACGACTTCTCCGATAATCAACCCAACGATTTGTGGCTTTCACCGGTAGAGTTTACCAAGTCCCGTTCCATCTACGAACAGGTATACCGTACAGTTTCAACCATTCCACCAAAATTTCTTTTTCAAGGCGTAGGGGAGAGGATCCAGTAGTGGTGCACCCTAACTTCACACCCTAACTTCACGCCTCTCAAAATCATACATGGTAATTTTGAATCACTCCAAAATTTTTACAGTAGTTTACTTGGCAATGCCCCTACTTATAACTAAGGTTTCAGGACCACATCATCACATATGATGCCACATCAGCATGCTTTTTGTTGAGGTGTCAAATAGTTCCCCCCAAAAAAAGGTGGACCAATAGGTGTGCATAAAGTCATGTTTTGTTGATGGGCTGATGTGGCATCACATGATTGGTTGCTTTTTAAATCTAAAAGGCACATTTCGTTCAATTATTAGTACTTATAATAACACTAACAACCTTAAAGTCACAACTACTTGTACTAAACTTCAAAAAATATTGGACCTTAAATGCACATATACTATCTCAACCATTGGAACTATCTCACCTATTGAGTCTTTTCCCCTATCCAGGATTCATAAATGCTGGTGTGCTATGGACATGAGAGACGCTGTTATGGCTTGTATTAATTCAAAATTCCTCTCTATAGACATATGTAGCATATCTTTCTTTGCTCATCATAAGCTCATATTCAAAACTTGTGTCACCCTACCAAGGCTTTTGTGAGTTTTGACTATATGTTACTTATACTAAAAGATAAAAAGTGTTTTCATTTAGATATTATAAATGCTACTCTTGTTGAGCTACCTATACTAGCACTTGCACCCATAGGATGTTCAAGGAATAGGCCAATAGGAACAATAGGAGAGAACAACCAAAGAGTTTAGAAAAATTTCCAAGCACTATAATGCTCACATATAAAAGCCTATTGGCTAATGATTGTCATTTCTGAACTGGGGCATTTTATGTAGTTGACCCTTGTTTTTCTTATGAGATTGATTACCATAGGGAGGGCCTAACATCATTCAAAAGTGCCTTTAAAATACTAAGATATACTTCAGTATATATATACTTTCATGTGATACAATTTTTTTTAAAAAATTAATGCTATTTTATGGTAAAAATGTTTAAATATGGTCATACGACCATCAAATTTAGGTCCTAACCATAGGCCACTTTTGGTTTAAAGTGTTACATAATGTCTTCTATCATGTCAAGTAAGCTGAAATTAATGAAAATTGGAATGTAATTTGACTGAAATGCTGAAAGGCCACATTTTTTGTGACGTTAAATGAGAAAATATATACTCTTATTGGTTTGTAGACACAACCAAATTGAATATTCAAGTTTAATTGCATCTTTATGTTTGGAAAAGTAGTTACAATTTTAATGCTTTTTGATAACTACATAGACAGTTAATGGATGGAGCTTACTCCTAGAAATAAGAACAACCATGAACTTGAGATCATATTGGCAATACTTTTGATGTTTATATTATGACAACGATTTTGAGAGAATTGCTTTAGGGTTTAGGGGTATAGATTGAATTTAACTATTTAGCATGCTCTTTAAGGTTATTTGATACAAAAAATTCTATAAAATTGTGATTTTAAAATAAGTAACAAACATTATTAAATTCAAGCATTTAGAAAGATACTTCATTTAAAGATTACTAAGCTTGAGGATCATTATCTCATAAATAGTTATAGGGATAAACTTGTGCGACTTCTTAGGGATTGTAATCACCAACTAGAATGGATGCTTGCTTTTTATCCTTTTCCAAAAGGCATAGATTTAACTATTTAAAGAAGAGCTAAGAGAAGGGCCAAGAAGTATGGCTTTGAAACTTATGTTCATGTGTTGGGTTGAGTCCTAGGATATAGTGTTGATTTGATGTGACATTTAGAGTGTCATCAACTTGGCAAAGAACCACATCTTTCATGAGTAAACTTTACACATTGACATGCAATATCACTTTGTTTGTGATATGGAGGACAAGAGGGTTATGGTCGAGAAGGTGGATACTACTATGAATGTTAATGCATTAACGAAGCCCATGAAGATAGTGAAGTTTAGGTGGTGCAAGATGGTTATGGCGATTAAATGCTAGCATTCATTCACTATGTCGAGAACCCCTTATGATTCTTGCAATGTATATAATGAAAGGAACTATTCACATAACATCACTAGTATCAGAGACTCAAAACTAAGATTTGATACTAAGTGAAAGGAAATTAAGAGAAAAACACATATCCCAAGTTATATCTTGGGAAGCCCTTTTAGGAAAAACCTAGCCTCAAAGCACACTCAATGTATTATTTAATAACAAAGTAGTTACAATACATTTGTAGGTACCAATGCTTTATTAGGAGTACAAGGAGATAAAAAATATCTAGCTTCATGGATTCAATCCACCCACAACCCATGCCTCTAAGACATGCTCTCCACCATGTGAACAAACCAACATCTCATCCATATATCCATGACCATACTACAATGTCATAGCCACGAGAAACAAGAGATCATTTGTGTGGAAATCTAACAACATAACCCTACAAATATGCTCACTTCCCTCTCTATTTATTTATAAACCAACAATGTATATATGGGCAAGTCTAAACTGAAAACCAAGGATAGTTTCCAATACTATGTGCTAAAACCATGGGCAAATTCACACCCAAATCAGGTACAAAACTTAGATGTATCTACCTTTTTAGCAAGGTAATTTCATGAGTTGGTTAAAGAGCCTTCTTGGGTTTCTAGTTGACATCTAACCCCCTCTATCATGCTCTTTACCTAAAGTAACATCTTTTCACACCTTACAAGTGTCACCCATGACACTAAGTGCTACTTACAACTTGTCAAGTACACATTATAAAGTGTGATGCCCATTTCCATGTAGACACACAATTAATACAAATTATAAATATGAATATTAGGAATGCAAGGTGGACAACACCATGTAAGTGGGAGATTGTAAGGACTGGAAGACAATGTGTTGTACACCTTGCAATGTCTAGGTTTAGTTGAATTATTTAATATTTGTAATATATAAAAATAATGTGCCCACATAGAAAAGGGAATCCCAATAGGATGGAATTTTGAGATTCCATTGTTGGCACTCAATGCCATGTGTTATATTGGTTTTATGACTATTGCAATAAGTCATTGAATAAGGAGTTACTAGGTGGATAATGACTAGCATCTTTGACCAAATTTTTATAGCCATTTGTAAGAGGTGTGTATGAGATATAATTGCACCCACATGTATCTCCTCTTGTGTCGGTTTGGACATTTTGAAATGACTTGGTAGGTAGTCTGATGATCCTCAAGGTTTGTGCTAAAGCTAAGATACTCTAATCACATTCAATAGGTCATGCAAGATGAAGATGAATCACTCTAATAGTACTGATCCAGGGCCCAATTTGAAACTTGATGGACAATTCTCTAGATGAGGATCTAGATGAAGTTATGTGTGTGTGCATAAGCTTTGTGGGTTAGCCTATAGGGTTTGGCCTGGAGGTGTGTTGGACCCTACTGAAGTCATGGTAGAAATTGCAAAAGGGAAGTATGGTTATTGCAAAATTTGCTCTTGCATACAGTCTTGTGTGCCATTATTGGAGTACATGTAGCATATACAAAAGATAGATGGATGATCCTTGTGTTACCACAAGCCTTTGGAAGGTGCTTTGGTGTATCACAAATCATGGAAGTGCTACCACAATTATCACAAGCCATGATGAGAATGGTCTTAGCAATACTATAGGGACCATTGTTCTAAGTAAACCTTGATATTCTTGTATTTGAGGACAAGATTAATGTAGGTGCAATAAATAATTGGTTATATTAGTTAGAATCCTATTTCTTCATAAATGACTTTTTTGAAAAAGAGAAAATCAAGATTGCACTTATGAATGTCTCTTAACCCTTCAAAAAGTGGTGGAAAGCCCATGTTCTTTAGGAGGGTTTGAAAGTATACAAATCTGCCTCACTTGTGGGATAGAGCACAAAAATGAGTTTTGGAAGGAAAAAATTGTTGAACACCTTCAAATGAAGGTCCTTCATTCAAAGGTGCAATGCTTGCCATGTGTAAATCGGGTTTGAATGAGGGGGGTTTGACTGAATGCCTTTTCTTCCATTTTTAAATGTTGCACATTCAAAAACCCTATAAGAAGGGACCTTAGAATGAAGGACCTGATCAAATATATTGCCCTCCTTTTGGTCACTCACATTTTGACAGAAAATTCTATTTTGGAGCAAGGTTTGGACCATCAAATGGAGTCACCTGACATGAGATTTTGTAGGATTGTAGCCTTAGATTAAGCTTTTCAAAAAGTATAATTTGTAATATATTTAATTTAATTTAATTATATTTATTTTCTATTTTCTATTGAACATAGCTTTTTTACCAAACATAAAGGTCTCTGTTTGATGCACATGGAAAAATAAAAAAAGTAGATTTTTTTTTGAAAAATATGTGCACCCTCTGTGTTGATATCCTTGTTTCACCAACAATAATAATAATTTGGAATATACACAAAAAAAATGCATTATGGCACAATCTCACTCTAAATTATAATTAATTTGAATTGAAAATTTATAATAAATAAAATATGCAACAAAAAATTATGTGTGCCTTAGATATTAATGTTAATGATTTGTGCTTAAGAAATTACGAATTTCTCTTATTTCTAAAATAAATTATGTTATGACATAATATCACTCATTAAAAATACTATAAATTATAAAAATAAGTTATTAACAAATGTTTTAAAAATGAGACAAAATTGTTTTTTACAAAAATCACTAGTTCACATCATCTTCAAATTCTTAATGGTTTGCTTGATATAAGTGACAAAAAGTGAAAAATTGGTTAAAGGTGTCAATTTGAGTGTCCCATTTAGGCCAAAAAAAGTGGGACACACTATTGTGCTATGATGGGCAAGGAAGATCAGATAGGAGGCAAATCTGAGCCTACCCGAGAAAAATTCTTTGAAGCCTTCAAGGATGAGTATTATCCTAAAGATGTCTTCAATGATCATGTAGTGGTCACAATTGTGGCAAGGACATGACTAGTCAATCTACTCCTACATTAA
Organism: Cunninghamia lanceolata; assembly: GCA_027924645.1. NCBI lineage: Eukaryota > Viridiplantae > Streptophyta > Pinopsida > Cupressales > Cupressaceae > Cunninghamia > Cunninghamia lanceolata. Next base: position 4,173,747 of record BSBN01000556.1, on the reverse strand, counting down.
CGCCTTCCATGATCTCTATGCAAAATAAGGATCCTTTGAGTTAGAGTAGCATCGAGTTCTCAAGTACTAAAATGGCCTATAACCATCTATTTAGTCCAGACTAAAGTTGGTTAAAGTTAAGTTGACGGGAGAAGATTATCTCTATGTGACAACCATTGAGGAGGATTCAAGCAAATGGGGAAGAGGGAAATGATCTTCATGCCAAAGATGTTGGTGTATATTAAGCTTGCTTAGGAGTGCACATCAGTCTATGTTTAGCCTCGAGCTATACTTGGCGTGCCTAGATTAGCTTAACTAAGTTAAGTAGTTGCTTTTCCTATACTTGGAGCACCACTATTCTTAGTGAGATTTTTTAACTTTGGCTCGACTATTCTTAGTCAATTACGCCCTATATGTGTACTACCTCTTGGAAGCTAATTCATAATCCCATATTTTGCATTCCAATTGTCCATTATTTGCAATACTTATTTTCTTGCAGGTTGAGCACACTCCTATTTTTCTCGAGTGGCTCGAATTGGTATTCACATTCACCCAATGTTCCTAGTTTCTACATGGTATCAGAGTGGGATTGTGTGGATGTTTGTTTGGATTATGTGAGATCTTGATAGTGTTGCTAAAGGACAAATTCTCAAGGAGGTTGTGGGATCCCTCCTCCATATCCCTGGTAGGTTGATTCTTTGTCCAAGGTACTATTTTTTTGTTTGCCAGTAGTCAAGGGTGTGGAAAATCTGATCCAAGGTACGGCCAGGTGGCATGAAAATTCCCAATTTGTAGGGAAGAGGCATCCTGTGTCTACAAAGCCAACTCAAAGGGCATTTTTCTATTTTGAAGAAGGGATTTCATTGGCTCACGACCTTTGTAGAAGGTCTACATGTTGGAATTAGGTCGGACAACTGAGAGGGGGGGCGAGTCAGTTGTCTACAACTTTAACCTTTTTTTCTTTTAATCTTCTTTCACAAATTACAAACAGATTAATGATGTAAACATTAAAGCATTAATTAACAACACATGAGCAGAAACAAAATTAACACACATAACACTAGAATTTTTACGTGGAAAGCTGATTAAGGGAAAACCACGGTGGGGGTTAACCCACAAGATTCGTACCCTATTAAAATTACTTAAAAGAAATGGGAAGGCACTTGCCTTCGGGAGCACTACCCAGAGCACACTGCTCAAAGAGGCTCACTGCCTACAAGATTTTATGTTTAGTACGGAAAGAATGAATTGAGAAATAACATCTTCATGCTTGGTTCAGTCCCATTGAAAGCTCACAAAACTTTTTCTTTGCCCCCAAACACTTCTTCACAATCTCTTCATACCTTACTACTCTTGTTCCTTTGCTTCTCTTCTCTGCTCTGCCTCTATACCTTTCTTAGGATTTTATCATTTTCGCACAAGGACAACTTTCCACAACTCATCCACAAGTATTTATACGCTTCATCAACCTTGGAATGAACATCAAGGTTGACTTGATTCAATACGGATCACTGTACTGTTGGACAAACATAGCTGGGGCTTGAATCTTCTTTGATCAACATGCTACGCTCCAGAGAATAGCTCTTAGATCATCTGCAACACGCTTGTATCATCTGGTCGGCCAAGACTGGGAAGAACAACAATACCAAGGAAGAAATCTTCAACAACGAGCTCAATCTTCAATGCAGACCTCCAACACAACATGCACATGATCCAGAGACCTCCACAAGCACATTGAATTCAACAATAACATCCGTACTACTCCAAATCATCAGAATCACTTGTGTCTTCATCTAGTACCTCAAGAACACTGTCTGCCATGATTGTCACACTAGAAAGATTGCTTGCGGACCTCCAAACCACAAACCACTTGAGTTGAGGATACACACTGACTTCCCAAACATGCCTCTAGATCTGTAGATCATAAGTTTTCATTATGGAGCAATCCGAACCAATTTCCTATCACTCTGTCTCTTTTGAACACTGCAAAACTTGGTTCTACTCAGATGACCATAGCTTCTTCAAATCTTTATGCAGATCTCTCAAATTTTAACTGGAGCTACTTCAGACAATCCTCTACACAACCATATGATCCGCTTACTTTGATCTTCATTCCTCTGGAAATGCGGAGCAATCTACTTCACTAATCTGCATTGTTTCCCCTGTTTCTGACAAAGGGATATGTTGACATCAATAACAACACATCATAGGCACATATTTGCAACAATCTCCCCCTTTGTCATTGATGACAACATATGATGTGAAAAACTAATTCAACCATCAAGACAAGGATTTCTCCCCCTTTCTCTTATCACTTCTGCAACCACTTTCTTCACTGCTCCCCCTTTCATCAACAACTATTTTTTCACATGACTTCTCTCCCCCTTTGACATAAATGGCAAAGGGCACATATTTGCAAACTGATCTCCAAAATTTTTATACTGACTACTCCCCCTGAGTAGTATCTCCTTAACATCAATCCGGATCACAAGATATGACTGTGAAATCCACCAGATTGATGCACACTAGTGCATCTTAGTTCTTGACAGGAGGGGTAATAACCCCTAGCTACCCTATGAGATACTCAAAAGTATCCTTAGGTAGAGGCTTGGTGAATATATCCGCAATCTGATCCTTTGAAGAAATAAACTCCAATATGACTTCATTCTCACTTACCTTCTCTCTCAAGAAGTGAAACTTGATGGATATGTGCTTTGTCTTTGAATGCAACACTGGATTCTTTGAGATGTTTATTACACTTAAATTATCATATAAGATTGCAACAGGCTCTTCAAACACAATTCTTATATCCTTTAACATTTGCTTCATCCACAAGACTTGAGTACAATTGCTTGCTGCTTCTATATACTCTGCCTCTGCAGTAGACAGAGATATTGCCTCCTACTTTTTGCTCAACCAAGAAACCAATCTCTTTCCCAAGAAGAATGCACCACCACTAGTACTTTTCCTGTCATCCACATCTCCTACCCAATCAACATCTATATATGCATGAAGAGTGACGTTATTATCCTTTGGATACCATAAGCCATAATTAGATGTTCCCTTTAAATATCTAAAAATTCTTTTGACTGCTATAACATGGGATTCCCTAGGATCAGCTTGAAATCCAGCAACAAGTCCAATTGCATTCATAATGTCAGGTCTAGTCTGAGTCAAATAAAGCACTCCTCTAATCATTGATCTATACCTTTTTTGATATGCCTTAGGTGAATCATCATCTTTACTCAACTTGCATCCGGTTACCATATGAGTACTTATTGGTTTTGAGTCCTCCATTCCAAACTTTTTCAACAATTCTCTCACATACTTAGACTGAGATATGAAGATACCTTTATCTGACTGAGTGATTTGCAGACCTAAGAAGAAATTCATTTCACCAAACATGGACATCTCAAATTCACTTTGCATCTGATTAGCAAATTTCTTACACATGCTTCCATTTCCACCAAAAATGATATCATCAACAAATACCTCAACAATTAAGATGTGCTCATGATCAATCTTGAAATAAAGATGATTGTCAGTTGTGCCTTTGCTAAATCCTAGCTTTAGCAGATACTTATCTAATCTTGCATACTAGGCTCTTGGGGCGTGTTTAAGTCCATACAAAGCTTTCCTCAATCTACAGACCATATCTTCTTGACCAGACAACTAGAATCCTTCTAGTTGCTCAATGTAGACTTCTTCCTCTAACTCTCCATTCAGGAATGCTGACTTGACATCCATCTGGTAAACTTTGAAATCTTTGAAAGCATCAAATGCAAGAAATAATCTGACTGCTTCAATTCTTGCCACCGGAGCAAATGTTTCTTCAAAATCAATTCCCTCTACTTGAGAATATCCTTTGCATACCAATCTTGCTTTGTTTCTCACAACTTCACCATCTTCATTCAGTTTATTCTGGAAGACACATTTGGTTCCAATTACATTTTTATTTTCAAGTCTAGGAACAAGATCCCAAGTATGATTCTTTTCAATTTGCATTAATTCTTCTTCCATTGCTTTTACCCAATTTTCATCATTACAAGCTTCATTCACTATTTTTGGTTTAATCTTTGAAATCAAACAATACTCTACTTGATCTTCAACAATTCTTCTTCTGGTTTGAACACCTTTATTCTTGTCTCCTATGATTTGATCTTCAGAATGATTCAACCTTACATACCTGGGGGTTTTGGGAGTTTCTTGAACTTCTGATTCTTGAGCTCGTTCCTCAACATCTGCACTAACTTCTTGAGTCACTAGATTTTCTGGATCAATCTAGATCTGAATCTGAGTTTGAACTTGCTCTCCTTGACTTCGACTTTCAGCTTGATCATCTGAATCATATCCACAAGGCCTGGAAGGTCTTTCTTTTCTCTCATCAACCTTGACATTAGCACTTTCAACAATCTTTTTCAATCTTTTGTTGAAGCACCGGTATACCTTGCTTTGAGTAGAGTAACCTAGAAATATTCCTTCATCACTTCTTACATCAAACTTGCCTAGATCCTCATCTCTTTTGATATAGTATTTAGTACCAAAAACTCTAAAATATTTCACAGTAAGAGGATGACCAAACCATAGTTCATAAGGTGTCTTACCAGATTTGCTTTTGATCTACACCTGGTTAAGAGTGTAGACAACAGTATTCACAGCTTCTCTCCAATAGACTTGTGGAACATATTGCTTCCATCACCATGGTCCTAGCAGCTTCTTGAATGGTCTGTTCTTTCTTTCCACAAATCTATTCTGCTGAGGAGTCCTAGGAGTAGATAACTATCTTTTTATTCCATGCTTTTCATAGAATGTATCAAATTCACCAAAGGTAAACTCTCCACCTCTGTCAGATCTCAGACATTTTATCTTCACACCAATCTCATTCTCCACCATAACCTTGAACACCTTGAATTTGTCAAGAGCTTCAGATTTTACTTTCAAGAAAGTTACCCACATCATTCGGGAGTAATCATCAATCAGCAACATAAAATATTTGTCTCCTTGCACACTTTTAATTCTAGAAGGACCACATAGATCAGTATACACAAGTTCCAACAGTCCACTTGACAATTGTTCTTTACTCTTGAATGAAGTTATGTTCTGTTTACCCAATTGACATTCTCTACACATGCTATCAGTAGGTTTCACAAGTTTTGGAATATCTCTCACAACTTGAGTAGAACTTATCTTGACAATATTATCAAAATTCACATGACACATTCTCCTATGCCATAACCAACTCTGATCAATCTAAGCAATCAAACAAATTTTTCCAATACCACTTAGTTGAAAGATGTTACCTTTAGTTTGTGTACTTGATGCAATCACAGTTCTGGAGCTTGCTAAGATTTTGCATTTTCCATCCTTAAATCAGAGATCATACCCTTTGTCAACCAACTATCCAACACTGAGAAGATTATGCTTCAATCCTTCTACATACAGAACATCATTAGTGTTATTCTTACCATCAAAAGAGATGGATCCTTTGCCACGAATTCTACCAGCTGAATTGTCTCCAAACTTCACGATTCCACCTTCATATCTTTCCAAACTTATGAACTTACTTTTATCACCAATCATATGATGAGAACATCCATTGTCAATCACCCATTCATCCTTTTCTTCAATCTGAGAAGCCAAGACACTTTCCACATTCACACAACTAGTAGATTCAGTAGACACCGGATTTTCTTCTTTGATGGCAATGAACACCCATTCATTTCCTGAGTTACTTCCCATATCAGATTCATCATCTGTGACTCCTTCTTCATCAGCTTCTTGGACATAGTAACATTTCTTCTAAGCCCTTGATCTGTTAGGGTTTGGCCTTGAAACCCTCTCCAGACACCTTGAGGCAAAATGACCAATCTTATTACAAGCAAAACATTTGAAAGGCAACTTTCCTTCATACTTACTGGATCCTCTTGGCAATCTTTTGGCAATAAGGGCTTCAAGTTCTGTAGCCTCAATTTCATCATCTTCAAGATCCTTCCTTGCCTTCTCTAATCTATTTGATCTTCCTGAAGAGCTTTCACCCTGATCATATCTTTGTTTTCCATAAACAGTGGCCTTAAATGTAGATTTAGACTTAGGAAGAGAATCACCAAACTCACTCATGTCAAATGCTAAAAGCTTACCAACCAACTGATCCCTTGTAACAGTTGTCACAGTCCTGATCTCTTCAATGGCAGTTACTTTATGCTTGTATGCCGCAGGTAAGGATCTGAGCACTTTGGCAACAATCTTTGATTCTTCCAATATTCCACCAGCACTCCTGATACCAGTCACAAGTTCATTCACCTTCTACATGTAGGAAGTAATGTTTTCATCTTCACTCATCATCAACTTTTCGTATTTACCCTTCAGGATCTGTAGCTTAGCACATTTGACATATTTATCACCTTCATACAAAGTTTCCAACTTTTTCCAGATTTCATGAGCAATTTTCAATTCCAAGACATTTGTCATTTCTGTATCAGTTAGGGCACTCAACAATGCTTCTTTAGCTCAAATATTGTATTCAACTTCCTTGAGTTTGTCTAGAGTTGAAGTGCCTTTCTCTGGAATCTTGTACTCCTCCTTAGTTATCAACCAAAAGGCATCACCCATACATTGCAAATGACACTACATGCACACCTACCAAAGGGAGTAATTTGTTCCATCAAATCTTGGACATTCCTTCTTGTAAGTCGACATCTTGGATCTCCTCAAGCGGTCAAGCTTCTTTTAGAGGAACCAGCTCTGATACCAATTGTTGGAATTAGGTCGAACAACTAAGAGGGGGGGGGTGAATCAGTTGTCTACAACTTTAACCTTTTCTACTTTTAATCTTCTTTCACAACTTACAAATAGATTAATGATGTAAACATTAAAGCATGAATTAACAACACATGAGTAGAAACAAAATGAACACACATAATACTAGAATTTTTATGTGGAAACCTAGTTAAGGGAAAACCACAGTGGGGTTAACCCACAAGATTCGTACCCTATTAAAAGTACTTAAAAGAAATGGGAAGGCTCTTGCCTTCGGGTGCACTGCCTAGAGCTCACTGCCTACAAGATTTTATGTTTAGTACAGAAAGAATGAACTAAGAAATAACATCTTCTTCATGTGCTTGGTTCAGTCCCATTGAAAGCTCACAAAACTTCTTCTCTACCCCCAAACACTTCTTCACTATCTCTTCATACCTTACTGCTCTTGTTCCTCTGCTCCTCCTCTTCTCTGCTCTGCCTCTGTACCTTTCTTAGGATTTTATCATTTTCGCACAAGGACAACTTTCCACAACTCATCCATAAGTATTTATACGCTTCATCAACCTTGGAATGAACATGAAGGTCAGCTTGATTCAATGCGGATCACTGTATTGTTGGCCAAACATAGCTGGGGCTTGAATCTTCTTCAATCAACACACTACTCTCTAGAGAATAGCTCTTAAATCATCCACAACACACTTGAATCATCCGGTTGGCCAAGACTAGGAAGAACAACAACACCAAGGAAGAAATCTTCAACAACGAGCTCAATCTTCAATGCGGACCTCCAACACAATAGGCACATGATGCAGAGACCTCCACAAGCACATTGAATTCAACAATAACATCTGCACTACTCCAAATCATCATAATCACTTGCATCTTCTCCGGTACCTCAAGAACACTGTCTTCCATGACTGTTAAACTAGAAAGATTGCTTGCAGACCTCCAAACCACAAACCACTTGAGTTGAGGATACAAACTAACTTCCCAAACATGCCTCTAGATCCGCAGATCATAAGTTTTCATTGTGGAGCAATCCGGACCAATTTCCTGTCACTCTATCTGTTTTGAACACTGCAAAACTTGGTTCTACTCAGATGGCCATATCTTCTTCAAATCTTTATGCAGACCTCTCAAATCTTAACTGGAGCTAGTTCAGACAATCCTCTACATAGCCATATGGTTTGCTTACTTTGATCTTCATTCCTTTGGAAATGCAAAGCAATCTACTTCACTGATCTGTATTGTTTCCCCTGTTTCTGATAAAGGGATATGTTG